>OY856414.1:547000803-548263303 GCA_963693085.1 Alisma plantago-aquatica | reverse complement strand
ACATGGGAAGAAATGGAAGTCAACCAAGGAGAGAGAAATATGTGATACAGAGTTGGGGGCTTAAAAGTTGAAAACTGGTTATAGTGGGATTATGAGAGTGAGTGTGGAAATAATGGGTGTATACAATTGTAGGGACTGATGGTTTGAAGGTAGAAGACTAAGGATTAGTTGTTGATGAGGAGAAGGGGGAAGGAAAGCAAGTGCCACCACATGGTAGTGTTGAAGTGGATCATTATTTTTGGAGTTGAACAAAGAATCAAAAATAAAAAAAATAAAAAAGGAGAGAAGAGAAAAAAGTTGAGAGGCTAGCATTTTGAGAATGGAGTGAACTGATTGGTTAGTGGCATATTTGTCACAAAAGCGAAGGATTCACTATTTTTATAGTAGTATAGATATGTACTTGTTAGGCATGTAATATTTTCTCTAAGATAAATCTAACTATTGTTGTTAAATACAACTTTAATCATGATCGTGCACTAATTTTTCATTTTTTATACTTTATTGTTGACGGAAATGTGTTATAATATTATGGCCTCAGCCAATGTAAAATTTTGGGTCTACCACTAAACAGGAGCATGGAACACAATCTATACGCATATTATTTTGTTTGATTATGTGTTTTTTTGATACACTAAACATTCACTAGAGATATCAATCCATGGTTTTTACCAAAATAATCATGCAATAAAACCAACAATAAGTGAATGATTATAATCTCGATATAGTTTAGGATCGAATCCCAAAAGACAACCTTTTTAAGAACATTGTTAAAATTTATCATGTTGAATTAAGACTAATATTTAAATCCAAAAATTTGATTCAGTTGAATTGATATACTTCCAAAAAAAAGATGGAAATAAATATAATCTAATATAAATAATGGGAGACTTTGGGGTTGTATGGATTTTAACCACCACTTTCACATTTGCACAATTATTTCATTGTACACAAATAACTAATCAAAGCTATGTAAATTCTTAGTCCTTTTAGATAAAGAAAATTATTAAGTATATTTCACCCTAATCTCAACACTGAATAACTTATTTATCACATATTCACTACTCTAGGGACCTTCCATTTGAAGTTCTTTTACGAGCATCAATAATGATTAATCGATATGTATATCTAAACCTTAAAATTCTCTTAGCCTAATATTATAATAAACCATGTAAAGTGTGTGATCATTCCACAAAGCATGCATAAAAATGTATGATAAATTAAGTAGGGTTCATACAATTTATGGAACAAATAAACAAATTGCAAAGTATGGGTAGCGGGTTTAGTTCTCACAATTCGATGAATAAAGTGTCGGTTATGTATGCCTAGAGAGCCAATCATGTGATTATTATAATGGCATATCATGTAAAAATGATTTGATTATTAATAAAAGGCAAGCTTCTAATTTATTCTGAATAAATTTAGTTATGAGATAATGATGCAACATGATAAATGTCTAAAGAATAATACAACTCAATGGTGTATGTCTTCATGTACATGACTAGGAAGAAATGATATCATACGGATGACAAGAGTACATATTTACATTCTCATTATGTCCCTGATCGATTGTTATTGTGGAAGGTTGATAGACAACAATAACACATAAGATCAGAGTGTGAGTTGATTGATGACTAAATCTCATTAGTCATGATATGGCAAAATGAAACCAAGCACACATATACATGTTAGAGAATAGTGTATTGGACAGACCCACCATGGGACTGACACATGAATGCTATCTTTGTGGAATTCATAGTCAGGTCTCACAGTGAAGGTGGTGGTTGTGGTTCTTAGACCTAAAATCACTGTGCTCAACACATGTCGTTCGGTAGAGTTTGATAACATCAAATGTAGTCCTGAAACATGGTTTGTTATAACGGTGATGATTAGGTGGCTTTGACTCATTGGGATTGACTATGAGTGATAGATATGGGAATTTTCCCTCCTATGGGAATTTTATGTCCTAGGCCTCTTGATTAGTGAGACTGAGAAAAGCATGGTCGTGCGCATTTGAGTCAATATATGATATTGAGATTACACATATCTAAGATAGTCTGCTCTGGTTCAAGAAACAACATTGAATAATAATGAGGGTGACAGATCCATGCCTCTAGTTCAATATGGACATCAGTGACATAGGAACTATACAAACACTGCAACACCATACACAGATTGTAGGTTGAAGTTGTTCCCCAACTTTTTTGATTACATGGGTAGAAATGATGTGCGACTAGGCTCCACTCTTTGCTTATGATTTCATAAGTTGTTATGGACACTCACTACCAATGTAATATGGGACCTATAGGGTCACACACATAGCTTGACCTAGAAGAGGAGTTTAGATCTCAAATAATAGTTAAATTAAGTGCTAAAGCATTTAGGCATTTGATTCAGGAAACAAATAGGCTAACAAGACTGCCAAACAACCATCTCAAGCATTGACATGCTCGTCTAGAAGTGTCAAATGGCTATCTCAAGAGTTGAGACGGGTGTTTGGGTGCCAGGTTGGTTGTAAGTTGAATTTAGCTAAGGAACAAACCAACTCAACCAAACTGGCTCGACTTGGGTCATCAGACGACTGTCTGGGTGAACTAAGATGGTTATCTCTCCTGGGCGAGATGGTCCAATTTAGTCGGGGAATGTTCTAGATGTGTCCCTATTCGTTTTGCTTGAGTAGTACTTGTTGAACACGGAAATTATTGTCTAACATTGATGGGAATTGATTTTTCAAATTCGTGTAAAATTGGGAAGCTGCAAAATGACCATCTCACAATTTCAGCTATAGCAAGTTGTGCAATTTCCATAATTGTTGTAAAAATTTGATTTCTTTTGGTCCTTTCCACTTCCACACATTAATCCCATATCAGATAGACACTGGGAACCTTGATCCTGGCATCTACTATAAATAGAGACGTAATGGGGACTTCCCAGAACACAACACAGACAACTAAGAATCAGTTCCACTGACAACTATTGTCCTCTCTGGTTGTGGTAACCACGAGAGCCCAGGCAAGTCCTACCCAAAAAGGGAGGGATAACCATGGGAGAGAACAACTTGTAGTTATAGTTGTGGGAGAGAAAGTCAGTGACTAGTACACTAATGGAGAGGGACAACTCCTTCTTGATCTTTCTAGCAGGACAATGAGAGTTTTAAGTGGTCCGTGTGGACTACCATAGAGGTGGGAAGTTATTATTTTCCACTCAGAGGACATTGTCAACCAGCAGTCTGTGATAAGAGGAGTTGTTGAATATGATGATGTTCATGACTATAGTCTATGGTGTAGACCAAGAGGTGAAGCAGTCAGACGTGTCCCATAAACAATCCTTCCCGCATTATATTTATTGACTTGATCTAATGATTATGGGGAATATGGTAGAGTTACACATCTACAACAACAAGGATTGTCACTGGACTTGCTCCAGGACCAGGTATATCCCATAAACCATCCTTCCTACATTATATTTATTGACTCAATCTAATGATTATGGGGAACATGGTAGATAAATTTTAAATTTTGTTACCTTCTCTGTACCATATTTCCCAACCGTGGTATCAGAGCCAACATCAATTTACTATATTATGGGATAATTGATATGATCATATTTTGGTTTTGTCATTCTATTATTGCATTTGATGCTAATAATATCTTATCAAATCCAAACACCACAATGTCAGATTTTGGTTTATCTATCCCAGTCTATATATCGGGCCTCCATCTCATCTTCCCAATGTAAAGTTAAATTATCTTCTACCTTTTCTCCCCTCGAATGTAACTCAATGTTTCCCTATATTCATGTAAAATTAGGATAGTTTACTTTCCTATTATGACGAAGATGAACATGTCCCTTTGACGAGTCAACTGACAGAAGGACTTTGGAGGACACAGTGGACAAGTCAGATTGATCGCTTGGTGGGCCTGACCGATCAGCTGGAGGAACCAATCAATGGTGGACAAAAGGATCGGATGATCGGTAAGATGACCTTACAACTAGCTAGGAGATGAGCTGATTAGTTCAAGGGTTGAACCGATCAACCCAGATTGGCAAGCATGGATCTTCATCAACAACTGGTTTTTGTATGTGATGTTGACCTAGATGACCTAATCCCTTGTAACTCCAAGGGATTACATTAGGACTGGCCATAACCATCGCTTTCATTTATTGCATGATTTTGTTGTTGTATATATCATGTATACGATACGTACTATATATGTGGTGATTGGGTAAAGTATATGTATATATACAAACTCCCTCAACTAGAATATTAATTCTTAGATGCCTTCCATTAGCAATACATACGAAAAGCTTGATTGACTAAGTGTAGATTTTCTCAAAGAAAGGTACACTATCTATCTCGTAGAAGTTTGATGGTAGATATGTAGATTTGCACAAAGTATGGTGCATATCTATCATATTGGCTATTGGGTCAAGCTTAAATGGTGACTTGGAGAGCCCAAGCCCAGAGGCATGTAGATGATCATGGCAATCTATTGCACATATCATCTATACAAGTGTTTCATATGATGCAATTGGAATGATGGCCTACCTAAATAGTAAGGTTGTGGGCGATCGATAAAAGTTGACTCATGACTTGATGAAATATGGATCTTGGCCCTCTAGAATATTGTACGTTGCAATATTCCAAATTGATATTGAGGGCTATCAATTTTAGTAAAATAGTAGGATGATAATAATTAAAGACCTAATTAATATTTTCCAAGAAAATATATCAAATCAAATCAAAATTTGTTTTTGACAAATGCGAATTTTCTCTTGTAGAATCAATGATGAACAAATACGATTTGCAATTGGTCTTAAAGAAGGACAAACTTGATGATAGAAATTTTCATGACTGGTTTTGGACTTTGAGAAGGGTTCCCAATGAAGAGCGCAAGCTCTACATACTTGACAAACCAGTTCCTAAAATACCACCTCCTAGCGCACTTAGGGAACAAGTGGTTGCTTATTGGAAGCATGTCAATGATTCCTTGGAGATAAAGTACCTTATGCTAAGTTGCATGAACTATGAGTCGCATGAGCAATGTGAGGACATGAGTGTTTTTATGATGGTGACATGTCTTAAGAAGGTAACACTTGGTCTTAACAAGCCAGAAAGGAACACTATCTTAAAGGTTCTTCTTGTGTCAAAGCTAACAGAGGGAACCTCATTAGAAGAACATGTACTCAATATGATTGGACATGTGTATCATCTTGAAGAACTGGGATTCACCTTGAGCTAAGAGTTGGCTACTGATATGATTCCAAAGACTATGTCAGAATCATATAGACTTTATATTGCATGTTACCATGTGAGTAATTTGGTTGGATGGATGTTAGAATTGCTTGCCATGTTGATTCATGCTGAAGCAAAAGTGAAGAAGGAAAATCCCATGATGGTGATTAATGGGGTTGAGTCCAAGGATCAAAGCATGACCGAGAAGAGTTTTGTTGTCAAGCCTAAGTCTAATTCTTGAACACTCAAGATTAAGAGAAAGGAAAGTATAAGAGGATTCATCCTTTGTACTTGAAGGCTTTCGGGAAGTAAAAGTTGGGGATGGTGATCTTCACTTCAGGTATATACATTATTGAGATAAATATATCTACTTCATCATCTTGGGTATTAGATATTTTATGTAGATCTCACATATGTTGTTATATACAAGATCTGAAAGGAAGTAGACCTTTGGAAAAAGGTGAGGTGGAATTGTGTGTTGCTAATGGTGCAAGAGTTGTGACCACCACAGTTGGAACCTATAGTATATCTCAGCCCATGGGGCTTGTAATAGAGTTAAAGAATTACTATTTTGTACCTTCTACAAATAGAAATATCATTTTTTTATCTTGTTCGGAAAAGGATACATTTGAATTCCATATTAAAAGTGGTCAATGTTCTATTTCAAAAGATGGCATCTTTTATGGTGGTGCCCCTATGTAAATTATGGTATTTACTTGTAAGATCTAAAGATAGGTGTATATAACATTAATACCAAAAGACTAAAACTCAACAACTCAAACAAAATGTACCTTTGGCATTGCCATCTGGGGCACATAAATGAGAATCATTTATTAAGACTCCATAAAGATGGTTATTTAGACTCTTTAGATTTCAAATCATTTGAGACATGTGATTTTTTTTTGTTGGGCAAGATTGTTGGGACCCTTTTCACTAGTAATAATGAGAGGGCTAGTGATCTATTAGGAATCATACATATGGATGTGTGTGTCCCTTTTAGAACAACTGCCAGAGGTGGGTTTTAGTACTTCATAACCTTTACTAATGATTTCAGTAGGTATGGCTATGTTTATTTAATGAAACATAAGTCAGAAGCTTGTGAAAAGTTCAAGGAGTTTATGAATGAAGTACGAAACCAACTTGGTAAAAGTATTAAGGCACTTCATTTTGATCGAGGTAGAGAATACTTAAACTAGGAGCTTGAGGACCTTCTTAGAGCCCATGTGATAGTATCCCAGTGGACACCTCCTGGAACACCTCATCATAATGGTGTATCAGAAAGTAGGAATCACACATTACTGGATATGGTGTGATATATGATGAGTTTAGCTGAGCTTCCAACTACCTTCTGGGAGTATGCTCTAGAAACCACCACATTTACACTAAATTGAGTACCATCTAAGTTGGTTCAAAAGAAGCCAATTGAGATATGGACTAGGAAGCATCCCAAAATGTCTTTTATGAGGATTTTGGTTTGTGAAACTTATGTCAAGAAAATGTTTCCTGAAAAGCTTGTCCCTAGATCTGAAAAATGTTACTTTGTTAGATATCCCTAGGAAACTATGGGATACTGCTTGTATAGCCCATCTGACAACAAAGTGTTTGTTGCTAGAGATATTTCATTCCTATAAAAGGAATTTTTTCCAAAGGAATTAGTGGGAGGCAACTGGAACTCAAAGAGGTTCATGACCAACAATAAAACATTGAACCGTTAGATGTACAAGAGGAACCTAAAGGTTCACAATTATTGTGGAATCTCATATTCCTGACATAACATAGGAACCTCCTAGATCTAATAGGACACAACTTGAACCTAAATATTTTGATATCTTGTAACTCAAGAAGGCAGTGAATTGGTCATAGATGATGAGCCAATATCCTATAAATATGCTATAGAGGGATTAGAGTCTGAGAAATGGCTTGAGGCCATGAGATCTGAGATGGAATTCATGTATAACAACAAAGAATGGACTTTGGTTGATCCACTTGAAGGGGGAAGCCCATAGGGTGCAAGTGGGTCTTCAAGAAGAAGACCGACATGGATGGAAAAGTTCAAACCTATAAAGAAAGATTGATTGCAAAAGGTTTCAGACAAGTTCACGGTGTTGACTATGATAAAACTTTTTCTCCAGTGGCCATGGTTAAATACAATAGGATCATGATTGCTATTACAGCTTATCATGACTATGAAATTTGGCAAATGGATGTGAAAACTGCATTCCTTAATGGTAATATTGTTGAGGATGTGTATATGACACAATATGAAGGGTTTATAGATCCAAAGTTTGCAAATAAAGCGTATAAGCTATAAGGTCAATTTATGGATTGTAGCAAGAATCTTAGAGCTACAATCTTTAGTCTGATGAGATGGTCAAAGGGTTTGGCTTTATTCAAAATGAAGATGAACCTTGTGTGTACAAGAAGGTCAGTGGGAGCATAGTGACATTCCTCATATTGTATGTATATAACATACTATTGATGGGGAATGACATCCCTACTTTACAAAAGATAAAGGCATGGCTTGGAAATACATTCTTTATGAAAGACTTGGGAGAAGCATCCTACATCTTGAGGATAAAGATCTATAGAGATAGATCTAGAAAACTTCTCAAACTAAGTCAAAGCACATACATTGACAAAGTGTTGAAGCGACTTAGCATGGAGAACTCAAATAGAGGAAAACTACTTGCGCTCCATGGTCTCTCCATTTCTAGAGCTCAATGTCCATGTTCTTTTGAAGAAAGTTAACACATGAGTGAGATTCCATATGCCCTAACAATTAGATCAATGACATATGCAATCTTGTGTACCTTTCTAAACTTCTCGTATACCTTGAGCATGAGTAGATATTAGTCAGATCCATGTGATGCTCACTGGATATCCATGAAGAACATCCTAAAGTACTTGAGATGGACTAAGGATCAATTCTTGGTCTACGGTGGAGAGGAAGAGTTGGTTGTTAAATGTTATGTCGATGCAAGCTTCCATACTACTCAAGATGACTATAAATCACAATTAGGATTTGTGTTTTGCCTCAACAATGGAGTTGTAAGCTAGAAGAGTTCTAAGAAAGAAATAGTTGTCAATTCTACAATAGAGGTTGAGCATATAGTTGCATCAAGTGTAACAAAGGAGGTTGTATGTATCAAGAAGTTCATCATAGAACTTGGGGTTGTTCCAAGCATCAGCGACACAATCAAGCTATGTTGTAACAAAAATGGAGCTATTGCACAAGCTAAGCAACCGAAATCACATCAACGCTCAAAGTACATACAAAGGAGATATCATATCATATGAGAAATTTTATAGCAAGGAGATGTAAAGATTTGCAAAGTACCAACCAAGAACAACATTGTCGATCTCTTAACCAAAGCACTTTCAGAACAGAAGCATGATGGACATGTAAGGTCATTCTAAAATAGATTCATGGGTGATTGGCTCTATGTGCAAGTGGGAGTTTGTTGGTTATGGATACCCACAGAGCCAATCATGTGTTGATTGTAATGGCATATCATGTAAAAATGATTTGATTATTAATAAAAGGCAAGCTTCCAATTTATTTTGTTTAAATTCAGTTATGAGATAATGATGTAACATGATAAATGTCTAGAGAATAATATTATTCAATGACATATGTCTTAAAGTAAGTGACTTGGAAGAAAGGAGATCATATAGATGACAAGAGTACATATTTATATTCTAATCATGTCCCTGATCGATTGTTATTATAGAAGGTTGATAGACAACAATAACACATAAGATAAGAGTGCAAGTTGGTTGATGACTAAATTTCAGTAGTCGTGATATGGCAATATCAAATCAAGCACACATATACATGTTAGGGAATAATGTATTAGACAGACCCACCATGAGACTGACACATGGAAGCCATCTTCATGGAAGTAATATTCATGTCTCACAATGATGGTGATGGTGGTTGTTGTTAGACCTGAAATCACTGCACTCAACACATGTTGTTAGGTACACTTTGACATCATCAAACGTAGTCCAGAAACATGGGTTGTTATAATGGTGATGATTGGGTGGCTTTGACACATGGAGATTGACTGTGAGTGATAGATATGGGATTTGTCCCTCCTATGGGAGTTTGATGTCATAGGATTCTTGATTAGCAAGATAGAGAAAAGCATGGCCATGCGCATGTGAGACAATATATGATATTGAGATGACACATATCTCAGACGGTCTACTCTAGTTCAGAAACAAGATTGAATGATAATGAGGTAGACTTCTTCATGCCTCTATTTCAATCTAGACATTCATGACAAAGGAGCTATACAAACACTGCAACACCATACACATATTGTAGGTTGAAGTTGTTCCCCAACTTTTCCAATTCTTTGGATAGCAATGATGTATGACTAGGAAACACTCTTTTCTTGTGATGTCATAAGTTGTTATGGACACTCACTACCAACGTAATATGGGACCTATAGGGTCACACACATAGGTCTTGACCTAAAAGAGTAGTTTAGATCTCAAATGACAATTGAATTAAGTGCTACAATGTTTAGGCATTTAATTTAGGCAACAAATAGGCTGACAACACTGCCAAATACCCATCTCAAGCATTGAGATGATCATCTAGAAGTGTCAAATGATTGTCTCAAGAGTTGTGATGGGTGTCTGGGTGTCCGGCTGGTTGTAAGTTGAATTTGGCTAAAGAATGAACCAACCCGACCAAAATGGCTTGATTCAAGTCACCAGACAACTGTTTGGCTGAACCAAGATGACTGTCTCACCTAGGAAAGATGGTCCAGTTTAGTCGGGGAAGGTTCTAGATGTTTCCTTATTCGTTTCTCTTGAGCAATACTTGTTGCACAAGGAAATCAATGTCTAACATTGAGGGGAATTGATATGCCAAATTTGTGTACAACTGCAAAACTCTAAAACTACCATCTCGCAATGTGAGACGACCATATGGCTTTGCCAAATGGCTATTTTGGTTGTTGCAAGTTGTGAAATTTCCATAATTGTAGTGAAATTTTGAGTTCTTTTGGTCCTTTCCACTCCCACACATTAATCCCATATCGGATAGCCATTGGGAACCTTGACCCTGGCCTCTACTATTAATAGAGGGATATTTTGGGCTTCCCAGAACACAACACAGACAACTGAGAATTAGTTCCTCTAACAACTATTGTCCTCTCTAGTTGTGATAACCATGAGAGCCCAGGAAAGTCCTACCCGACAAGGGAGGGATAGCCACAGAAGAGAACAACTGATAGTTGTCATTGTGGGAGAAAAAGTTGGTGACTAGTACATTGACAGAGAGGGACGACTCCTTGATCATTCTAAAAGGATGATAGGAGTTCTAGACGGTCTGTTTGGACTACCATAGAGGTGGTAAGTTGTTGTTTGATTCTTGGAGGACAACGTAGACTAGTAGTCTGTGACAAGAGGAGTTGCTGAAGAAGATGACCTTCATGACTATAGTCTATGGTGTACATCAGGATGCGCAGTAGTGAGACGTGTCCCAATGCAACTAGGATTCAAAGTTGTGCATCTACAACTATGAGGATTGTCACTGGACTTTCTCTAGGACCAGGTATATCCAATAAATCATCCTTCCTATATTATAATTATTGGCGTGATCTACTAATTATGGGGAATATGGTAGATAAATTTTAAATTGTGTTGCTTGTTCTGCACCATATTTCCCAACATAAAATACTCACTCACATAGAAAGATATATATAACCAAAGAATGAATAATTTGCAATCATTTTCATGGATATATGAATGGAGATAGGCTTCCAATATGGGGTTATTAGGCTTCCATGGTATATTGGCTCAAGATGGTGTTGATGACAATGTGCTACCTATTATAGGTAAGCAGGGTGGATACCTTGTTTTTCGTCTTGGGTCATAGAGAATACCAAGGGGTGAATCACAAGGAGTTTAACCCCTTTGGTTGGTGGCTAATAGATTTTATTTATATGCAATGATAGAAGCATTAGGTTTAGGCACTAGAACTTGTAAAGCCGACATTTAGTAATGGGATGATAAATGTGTATTTATCCCTTTATTTACATCTTTTAGAGGGCATCTAGGAAGAAGATTAATTATGAGAAGACGGAGGTTTCCTTCAGTGAGAATGTCTCTGAGGAGAGGCGTGAGTTGATTAAGAACTGGCTGTAGGTTAGGGAGGTGGACAGAAATGAAAAGTATCTTGGACTCCCTACAATTATTGGGAGATCGAAGAAAGTTATCTTTGCGGCGATAAAGGATAGAGTGTGGAAAAAAGTGCAGGGGTGGAAGGAGAAATTTCTTTCAAGCCCGGGAAGGAGGTGTTTATTAAGGCGGTCATCCAAGCTATTCCCACGTACATCATGAGTATCTTTTAAATACTGGAAGGACTGGTTGACGAGATCCAGGCGATGATGGCAAGATTCTGGTGGGGGCGATGGAAGGGGAGAGGAAGATACACTGGATGTGTTGGGAAAGGTTGTGTAAACCCAAAGAAAGTGGAGGGATGAGGTTCATAGATTTGAAGGCTTTCAACTAGGCATTGTTAGCTAAGTAGGGGTGGAGATTGGTGATTCATGGAAAGTCCTTAGTTGCCCGGATTTTGAAGGCTAAATACTACAAGTCATTAATTGTTTTGCACGTCAAGTTGGGGGGTAGTCCTAGTTACACATGGAGGAGCATATGGGGAGCACTGTACCTGGTTAAGGATGGTCTTAAATGGAGGGTGGGTGATGGGAAGGACATTCATATCTATAGGGATAGGTGGATCCCTCATCCTTGAGGCACAATGCATAGATACTTGGTGAGCGGCCCGGAGGAGTATACCTGGGTGAGTGATTTGATCTTCTCGGAGACGAAACGATGGAGGAGGGAGGAGGTAGAGGATTGCTTTCCCAGACACATAGCGAGGTCTGTCCTAAACATTCCAATACCACGGTGGAGTGCAGAAGATAGCCTATTCTGGGATAAGGAAAGCAATGGGATCTTTTCTGTCAAGAGTGCCTACCATCTGTTGAGGGCGGGTGCTGATTTGTGGGAAGGGGTAGAGGGGGAGATATAGAAAAGGTTGTGGAAGGAAGGTTGGTCGCCGCAGTTGAAACACTTTATCTGGAGAGCATTGAGGAACATCCTCCCCACCATGAAGGAGTTGCAGAAGAAACATGTGACAGAGAATGACGGAGTTGCAGAAGAAACATGTGACAGAGAATGATGGCTTCCATCATTGCAGACAGCGGGAGGATACGACGCACGCATTGCTCCATTGTGAGATAGCTAGGAAGATTTGGTCTACCAAGGAGTTTGACTGGCTAGGACAGATGGATCTTCATGACATAGGGAGCTTTGTGGGTAGTCTCCTTAATGAGGAGGACAACAGGCGCAAGGAGGAGGGCACGACACTTCTCTGGGTTACATGGACAACAAGGAATAAATACATTTTCGACGATCATCCTCCTTTCCTTCCGGGCCTAGCAGCGAGCTTCATCGACCTCGTGAGGAAGCATGCATGCTACCATGCGGCCGTGAGTAGATTAGAAGGTTTCTCCTCTTGATCGGTCGCATTATCTTGCCATTTTCCTCAACCAAGCTGCGTTAAGATCAACATGGATGCCTCCATCACTTTAGCAGGAGACTGTGGTTGCGGTGTATCCATACGGGATGACCATGGACAACTGTTATGGACCTTCCAATGCCGATTAGAACAGCCGTACTCGGTGCTTAGTGCAGAGGGTGTGGCTATTTTCAAAGGCATGAAGTTGGCGCTAGGGAAGGGCTTCACAGATGTGGTGATGGAGACCGACTGTCTTCTCTTGGTGGAGGCAGTAAGGAAGGGATATGGCGGACATGGCTACAAGCACATCATCGTACGGGACATCACCGAGCTATCTTCTAGATATGTTTCTTTCAATATTTGTTTCATTAGGAGGCAAGGCAATAGAGTAGCCCATGCCTTGGCCTCACCTGCTTGCCATTTTGTTAACCCCCTCTATGTTGGAGAGGGATTCGAGGATCAAATCCTTGCACTCGCTGTAGACGATTTGATTACTTAATAAAATGGCAGGCTCCCTTTATCAAAAAAAAAAGATATCTCTTTAGGATTGTTTTGTTATTTACTTTATTAGTTTTATAATTAGTGTATTAGTTTATATTTCTCTATTTAATTGGATTTTTTTATATTTTCTTGGGTTTTGTAGGAAAATGGCATAAATACTCTTGGGACATAATTGCATAATTTACAATAGTCCTGAAATTCACGTATACATGATACCAACATTGTCATAACTTTTGCAATCAAATTCCAAATTGAGTGTAAAAGTATTCGTTGGAAAGGAAATTCTATTTTATAAAAGAATATTCTATGATTTGGGTTATTTTTTTGTTGAATAGTGCTAAATCCTTTCATAATTTCTTCTATAGAATCTTTATTAAAGAGAGTTACATGGTCAAGATAATTAAAGACAATCAACAACTTCTATTGTCCAGATCCAAAAAATTCCAATTGTTTCCTACTCATTTCCCCCCTCATTTGAGGGCATCCTACCCCCTACTCCTCTATAAAAATTGGGGGTCTCCTCTTGTAATGGCGTTCAATATTCACTCTATTTCTTTCTAAACATTTATTATTCTATAGAGCAAATCTTTCTTTATGACCTTGCACTTTCTTTAGATTCAATAAAACAATTTTATTCAAGGTACTTGTTCTTTTAGTTCTTCTTCTTGTTATTCATACTAGATCTAGATCTCATTCTAGTTCTTTTTATGTTCCTTCTCTTGGAATGGAGGATTAAGGGATCAAGTCCTTTAATTGACACTCCCTAGATCTCTTTGGTGTTTCTCCTTTCAATGGTCTATTAAGTCATGCCTTCTTTCTCTTGAATCCACTCTCACGGGTAGTGAGTAGTCCTCTTATCGAGGCTAGGGGAATAACCCCTTATCCATTGTGTTAAATCGCATCACGATTTATATGATATTTTTATATGGATGGCTTTTGGTTTAGAAATTGGCAATATCAATGAAGTAACTAATCATTTTTATCATGTGTTAATCCTAGTGGATGCAACTGTGGAAACTAGGATTTAGAACAACTAAACTAATCGCATAAGGATTTGGATGTGATTGTAGAAATTTCTCTATTAGGATGATTGACAAAGAAATGTGAGTGCCAGGACCAATGAGCTCACGTGGAGTTTTTCCTTTTTGTATCATTCACAAATGATCCACATGCCTTCTTCTATCTTTCTTGTCATATAACTCTTTGATATTTTTTTCACTTTGTCTAAGGTGATAAAACCCCTAAGACTCTATGCTTTTCCTTCTAATTCAATCATTCTTCAAATGCTTATTTTGCATCACTCTCTTTTTATTCCTTACACTTTAAATCTTGTTTAGATAATCTTTCTTTTTAACATTCTTCTTTTCCCTTTGCACTGGTGTAACTTTCATTCCCTTTCTTAGTGTAATCATTTACTTCTTGCAGTTTTTTTCTTATTTTAGTGTAATAATTCAACTCCCAATCTGAAATTTATTTCTTGTTCCTTTATTCAAAATTCCAAAAAGAGATAAAAGTTCAAAAAAAATCAATTGGGTATCTAGAAAATTATCTTTAAAATGTTTTCTTGTGGGATCGACCCTTCTATACTATCCTTTTTTTGGCAATTGTAGAGATCACTTTTATTCATTTCACGCTCTACTTCAGAAAAAACAGGTTGAATGTCCACTTGACTCATATGAAGGAACCAGTGGGGTACAACAATAGTGAAACTGAGTGAGTTTTTAGAGTGGATGTCATACTTTGCGAGGTTGTCCGCGGGTCCATTGAAACTATGGGGAACATGATGAATGAGCTCTGCAGGAGGGCCCCCAAGGTGGTTTCCAGCATTCCTAGAAAAGGGCAGGAACTGTGGGAGAGGTTTTCTTTTATTAAGGTTCCCAATGGCTTCTAGGGAATCCATGAAAATGTAGAAGGTGTCCCATTGGTGATCTTTGCATAGTTGAGCACCGAATAGAATGGCATGGATTTCACTAGCGAGTGGTGTGGTTGACTGAATAGTTTGATAGGAACCCAGGATATGAGATCCATCTGCAAGCACAACATGGGCACCAATTGTCGGTGTGTCATGGCCATGATGGTGAGCCGCATCAGTAAAGACATACTAATTTTGTTGTGAGCTTCTGAGTAGGTGGATTGGCTGTTGATTGAGTGTCGCCCAGCCTGTCTTGCAGCTTAATAATAAATTCCGCCCGGAGCTTGATAAACTCAACTTTCTTATAGGCAGGCAAGGTCTTATGATGATGAATTTGTTTGTTACGGCAAGCCCAGATGTGCCAGCAAGCAACCACTCTCATGATGAAGGTGTCATTAGAGTTTGTGGTACACCTTTGAATCCACTCATTCGAATGGAGGGATGAGTGGGCCTCATTGGGAAGTAGTTGATTCCAAACGCCCCGACTAGATTTACAATCTCTGAGGGCGTGAATCATGGTGTCCTGACTGTTGTAATAGATGGGGCATTCCTCTGGCACCTCCATGTGTCTGAGTCTCTTCTCCATGTTTGTTAATAGAGAACCATGGAGCATGAGCCAAAGGAATGTTTTGATGTGTTCTGGAATCTTAGCGTGCCATATGCCTTTCCAATTACCTTATGTGGTGACTTCTTTCACTTGCCTGATCCACCTGTAGACTGATCTAGAAGTGAACAAACCATTCCTTTCGAGTGGCCAGACCCAGCCATCATCATCTGAGTGAAGGTGTGGGACATGGATAGTAGCAATAGCAGGACAAGTGGACTCGGGGAAGAAATTGTAGATGAAATCCCAATCCCATTCCGCATAGGAGATCTCCATGGAGTCTACCATGATGTCCTAGATGTCCTGAGGGATTGGCCAATCGGGATGGAAATCCAGCATCGAGCGTCCAGCAATCCACCTACCTTCCCAGGAGTTTGTGTGACTCCCATTGTTAATTACTTTGTGGCTTTGTTCAGTGACTCTATTGAGGTTCTTCTTTATGAAGCTCCAGGCTGGGGAGCTCGACACAGACTTGAGCCTACCATCCTTAGTGTATTTGTCCTTCATCACCTTAACCCAGGTCTTGGTTGCGTCAGTGAGGAAATCCCAAACGTTCTTCATCATAAGAGTGTCATTTTGGTCCTTGGCATCTCTGATGGGTAGTCCACCAATATCTTTGCTGGACGAGACCTTTTCCCAAGAACCTAGGGAGAATTTGTGTTGGATAGAAGCTCCATACCATATGAATCTTTGAATGTGCCTATTGATTTCATCACACAGGTGTGGAGAGATATTGATGGTTTGCATAGTATAGGATGGGATAGCCTATAGGGTGGACTTGGCCAAGGACACCCGTCCTATGAGAGACATGCTTTTAAGAGCCCAGCTGTTCATCCTCCTCTGAATGGAAGCTAGGATGTCTCCATGGGTCTCTCTGTTGACACGATTGTAGAGGACGGGCACACCTAGGTACTTTCCTAGGTCACAGGTGCAAGAGAAGCCTAGCTTTATGCAGATAGTTCTTTTCAATGGTTGAGGAGTGTTCTTACTGAAGAAGCAACACAATTTGGGCTTGGATATAGATTGCCCCAATGCCATGGAAAAGTCCTTGAGGATAGAAGAAATGATCTGAGCATGTCTGACAGAAGCTTCGCTAAGCAGAAGGATGTCTTTAGTAAAGAAGACATGAGACAGTTCCAATCCACCACAAGACAGAGTGATTGGTTTCCAATTACTAGATTCCACAGAGCTAGAGATAGCTTGACTCAGCCATTCCATGCATAAGACAAATACATAGGGGTTGATTGGGTCGCCTTGATGGACACCTTGAGTGGCTTTAAAAGGGGGTAGGGGTTCGCCCTCCCACACAATGGAGGTCAAGCCTTCATTGATGATTTCCATGATGATGGTGGAAAGTTTAGTTGGCAAGCTGTGTGCTGCAAAGTGTCATAGATAAAAGCCCAATTCATTATGTCGAAAGCCTTGGCTAGGTCCAGATTTATGCACATCCATGATTTCTTGTTGGCTTTGGACTTCATGGAATGAATGACCTCCTGAACAAGGAGGATGTTGTCACTAATGTGTCTTCCGGGGATGAAGCTAGATTGTGTTGGATTAACACAGTCATTCATGAGGGGCTTCAACCTTTCAATTATGACCTTGGAGATGATCTTTAAGCAATTGTTATTAAGCGATATAGGTCTCAGGTCACTGCATGACTAAGGTGCATGGATCTTTGGGATTAAGACCATGTAGGAGTCATCTATGAAGGTGTTGATGTTCTTAGAAGTGAAGACCTATTGTATTGTGTGAGTGATGTTGGGGCCAACCTGCTCCCAGTGGTGATGAATGAAGCCAGTATGGACCCCGTTGAGTCTCGGTGCTTTGAGAGGTGCCATGGAGAAGGCAAAAGATTTGATTTAATCTTTATCCGGGATAGCGCTCAAGCTAGAAGTGGTAGTAGCGGGGATGGCGGGGAAGACTCCAGGATACGCGAGTATACGAACTGCGTACATCGGGGTAGTTTGGGATAGGAGGTCAGCAAAGAAGTTGTGAATCAGCCTCTTCGTTTCTTCACTCATGGAGGTCCAACACCCATCTTATTTTTGAAGGTGTGTGATATGGTTGAAGTGCCATCTAGATTGCATGTGTGACTAGTAGAACCTGGTATTGAGGTCACCAGACTTCAACCAGTCTATGTGGGCCCACTGCTGCCAGTCCGCCTCCTCATTGAGGAGGATGTTATGGAGCCGCTCCTGAAGAGGAATAGATGGGTCCATAAGTGGAATGGGGTTTAGGGATTGAGATGTACCTGGTGCTTGCTGATGTGAGCAAGGAGTTGTTGTTTTTCTTTATGCTAGCGGGCTGATCTCACAGAGTCCCACTGAGTTGCCTTGTCTTTGAAAGTGATGAGAGTTTATTGGAAGTTGTCGTTATCAGGCCAGTGGCACATGACATCCTCTTTGAAGCTGGGGGTGAGCCTCCAACTCACCTTGGTGCAGGAAAGGCAGTGTCTAGGCATCCGAGTTCTACAAGATAGGAGAATGGGATGGTGGTCAGAGTATAGTTGGGGAAGAACCACAGCAGAACTGTCCCTGAACTTGTGGATCCAGTCATAATTTGCGATGACACGATCAAGGCACTCGTGGAGGTGCTGGCGCTGGAAGGTGAAGAAGGGGCCTTGGGTTTTTAGCTCAACAAGACCAGTGGTAGCAAGGACCTCGAGGAAGCAGCCACTAGCATGCCTATCAAAGTACTCACTGCCTCTCTTCTCATTGATGTTAAGAAAGGTGTTGAAGTCACCCAAAATGGCCCATACAATATTCATAGAAGTAGAGATCTCTTCAAGTCTCCCCCAGAGGTACTCCCGCATAGTGCGGTTAGGGCTCCCATAAACGATGGTCAAGTAATAGTTGTCGTTAATAAGACAGTGTACAAACTGGTGATGGTTGAGAAGAATTTCAATAGATTAGCGGTGTTGATCCCAGGCTAGCCAGATGCCGCTTGAGAAGCCATTGGCTTCCACCCTGTGTCAATAGTTATAGCCGAGGCGCTTGATGAGCTTTTCAGTAGTTGGATCACTGCAGCGAGGCTCTACAATGGTTGTGATGTTCACTTTGTGAATGGATTTCATTTTGTGAATCAATCACATTTTCTTATCCAGGCATGCACCTTGGATGTTACAACAGATGACATTCATTGAGCAAATTATTGAAGTGCGACACATAGTCCTACAGACTATTCTTCACCTTCCATAACTACCTCCATAGAGGTTTCTTGAGAGGCACTTTCAAGGTGCTTTTGGAATTCCAGAGAACGCTTCGCATGGGGAGTTGAACTTGTTGTGTCGTGCAAGTCCTCAACTCAGCCCTTTTTTCGAACACGGTCTGGGCTTTGTGTTGTTTGGAAGACTATCTTCCTATTCCTCAGCATAATGTAGCCGCTATCACTCCTGTTATGGTGAGCTATGTGTTTTTTGGGACCGCAGGGATGCTTGTTTCTTGAGCTTAGAATAGGAATTTTCAGTCTTGAGACTGGCTTGGCTCCATTCCTTTGCTGACATCGTTGCCGGTGAGCCTAACAAAAGTGTTGGATTTGTGATGGTTGGTCGTGTCTTGCGACGTTGCGACCTGGGCAACCTCCACAATGGCTTCCTTCTGACACTGATGTTGCTTGGCTTTCTTGTTAAGCACGGGCTAGAACCCATCATCATCGCTTTTTGGCCCAGAAGTTGCATTGGAGGTGCCTGTGGTGGCCTTGTGCTCATTGTGTGGTGACAGAGGTTTGTTATTGCTGGCGTTTCTCCCAGGAGTGTTTGGCTTGTGCCGCTCAGGCATTTTGGCATGGATCGCATCAGTGTAGCTGACCACCAGGACTGGGATGGAGATGGAGGTGGAGGCAAGGTCTCTTGGGGGTGTAGTTCCTTGCTTGCACTCATCTACCGTGTGTCCAAGGCGGCCACACTTTAGGCAGAAGTGAGGCAAATTCTCGTACTCAAGATGAAAGTACTCAATATTGATGAAAATTGCTGGAAGTAATGGCTTTTGTGTGTCAACCTCAACAGCAATCCTCAGGAACTTTCCCCTATTGCCTAATAAGGTGTTAACGTAGTCCACTTTGATTGTCTTTCTGATGGAGTTACCGATGTTGATGAGAATCTAGTTTTGGTAAAGGAACACTAGGAGGTCAGCGACCCTCACCCAGACGACCAGCCTATGAGGAATCTTCTCCGACGGCCTAAAGAAGGGAGACCATGACTGTATGGAAAGGTAGTTTCCAAAAACAGTCCATGGGCCCCCTAGTAGTGCCTTCTCATAGTCCTCGCAGTTGCCCAACTAGACTATATAATAGCCATTTTCTAGGTCTATGATTCAGAATTGTGCCGTCGGCTGCCACAACACGCTTATCTTATTGACGAGGGCTTGGAATCCTAATGTGATTCCTATGGATTTAATGACTACCGCAAATTTCCATGGAGCTAGCAGAGGTTGGATGGATTCTTTCTTGACTGAAAAGTTAGGAAGGACTCCAAATAAGTCAACCTGGATATCTGCCTTTGTGCGAGTGTCCGGAGAGATAGGATTAATGTATGAGAGGATCCCGTGGTCATTCCCGACGTGGGCATCCCTATAGCTGTGACGAACCGAAACTCCATCGGCATGTTCCTTCCTAATGGAGACATCGTTAGAGTCGGTGTTTTGATCTGGCACGACACCAATCGTAGGGACATCATCAGTGATGGGTGGTATAAAACTGAGAGTCTCCTCATTAGATCAAAGGTGAGAAGAGGCACCCTAACCTCAGCCTCCACGGCCGGCCCCATGACTCCCAAACCCTAGGGGTGTTCCTCTGATCGCGCTTTCTATACTAGCCTTAACTAAAAAGTAAAAAGGGATTAAACACTAGGATAATAATCTCAGCAAATTGGTGTTCTTAACGACGTGTATCAATTTTAGCACTATTGTCGGAGACAATGGATTGTTTTCTCGAACCCCCAAAAGCTTTTTGAACAATAACTTTTTTATTTTATTTCTTTCCTCTACCTTTCGAGTCCCAATTCAGAAGTGTATTCCTCTTTCTGTTGAGTTTTCATTCTAGCACTACATTTTTTTCCTGCAATTCAAATATCTCTAACTTGTATACCTTATATAATTTTGTTCATGTTTATCTCACTGATATAAGTTTAGTCTTTCTCTTTTATATTTTTGTAACTTCTTTTTTCCAATCGATTAACATTCTGGTAGTGTATATCCTCCTTCTGTCGAGTTTCCATTTTGACAGTACTACTTTCTAGTTAATTTTTTTAATTGTTAGTTTATTCCATAATTTCTTAGCTTGTAAATTTTAGTTCTCTTTGTATTTTTTTTACTAACCTTCTTGTCTTGTAATTCCTTGTTATCCTTCTTTTCGTGTATGTTAATTGATATATCTTTTATGAATTTATTCAAATGGAGTGAGCATTGTAATATCTCTCACAGTGTCATTATTGTGGCATTTACCATCGTACATCTCTAGACTGCCTGACTCTACCACATTCTTACGGTAGCACCCTTTTTAATCTCGAGCCCCTTCATCCTAGTGGGTACAATGTAAGTCATAATTTCTCTGTGAATAATTATGGGGAACCTTAATATCCATATGAAGATTATGAACAACAAAATAGTGGGGAGTATTATGACCAGCAACACCTAGGAGAAAATGGACCTAATTGTGAGCACCACTATAATCCTCAACAAGAAGAAAGACTTAGATCCTTAGAAAAGATCATTATTTAGGAAATTGGTCTGCACTGCAGCATATACTCCCGCTTATGGCTATTCGGTCACCCTACCACACCGCATATTGCTAATCAGTCCAATAAGAAGTCATGAGTTGCATATACTCCTGCTTGGCCGATTAAGCGACCGATTTAACTCAACTTTTTGAAAAGCCCACAACTTATGTCCACACATTCCATACATACATGCATACATATACACACATTTCATTACATATTAAAACTTAAATATATAGTCATTTGTTTATATGTATACATTGCAATACATACAACAATTTCCTCACACATTTGTACACACACACACACACAATATATATATATATATATATATATATATATATATATATGAACATATTTTGACATTTTCATATGTATACATGCATATATGATATACCTACATATACAAACACAAATTTGTACACGTATGTATACATTTTGATTTATTCAAATTTAAAGATATGCATACATTGATTTAGGTACATTTTAGTATTTCTACATATATTACAAACACATTCCATATATAGACATGTATAAATATATAAGATACATGCATATTTGTAAGTTTATATGTAAATATATATTAGTGCCTAATGTATATATTTATAATTTTATTTATGATCTTGATATATTATTTTAGATATAATTAGTTTGTTGAAAGAAAAAAATCCAAAACCGCATATACTCCCATATATACTCTCACATACCACATATACTCTATGCAATACCTCCTTTGTCCATACACCGCATACCACTTTCTAAAACAATGGAAAAGATAGAAGTAGAAGAACGGACAAAACTTGAAACCAGTCAAACCCAGTTAACTTCATGCCCTAATTGTTACAACCTCAATTTTGCATGTGTTTTCATAATTGAAATACAATGATTTTGTGAATTTGGACTTAATTGAAAAGGTTGTATGCTTTGCTTCAAAGAAGGGATTTCTTTGCAAATCTCCCTTACAGTAGGAATTTCATGGTTCCTATTAATAGATTAATCCAATAATGGATATAAAAGAGAAGAAAAGAAGAAAAGCCCAAATAATGGAAAAAGATAAAAGATATTCGATAATAAGCAAAGTATTTTTGAGAAATACTTGGAAATATCTAGAAATTGTCATTAATGATCACAATTGAATAAATTTTGTTTACCATAGCCTTTTTGGTTACTTGTGAGCTTTATTGGCTATTGACCCCAATTATAAGAAAAAGAAAAATAAAAGGAAAGGAATTTATCTAATAAAAGGAATAAGTAAGGAAGGGATAAAGAAATAAGAGAAATAAACAAAGAAATATTTCACCAATATGGGATTTCATGCTTTTAAGGTACCTTGAGGTCCAAGGGATCCAAGAAAATAATTTAATAGCAAAGGAAAGAGAAAATATGGGAGAAATAAGCCTAATTGAGTAATATCTTGCACCTAAACAAAAGGCACGTTTTCTTTTAGATAATGAGCCCAATTTTAGAAGAGAAGTAGATTGAGTCATTAATAAGATTCCCTCGAACTTTGGGATAAAATGAAGCCATGGTGTAGGAGTTATCATTTTTCTATGTTATCCTATATAATGAGGAATTATCTTGAAATAGAAATTATGTTTCCTTTTTGGTTGAACGCAAGAAATGAAGGTTGTTGGATAGCGATCGGACGATCTAGAGATCGTCTTCCAGCTCGGGTTAGAAAAGTAAAGATCAGTTGGACATGAAATCTCCTCGCACATTTCTCTCTCTCCTCAGGCCACGATTTGGAAAGATAAGATGCCCATTAGAATCGGGAGATAGATTTGACCGAACCATCCCTGGTTTCCCCTAGTTTCCATGTGTTGGTCAGTTTTCCCAATTTTGCAGATAGGGTCAGACTCCATGCTCATATCCCCTATATATAGTGCCTCACACCCTCTATGAAAGCCAAAACACCCCTTTATGTTCGAATGAAGGGGTTGAGTCAGCGCGTGAGTTCAATTGCGAGAAAGATCCTAACCTTCACCTTCGGATGGAAGCTGCTTCTCTTCAGGAGAGGAGCTTCTTCTTCCTGTCAACTCCAGCCAGAATTGGAGAAACCAAAGACACCTTCAAGTTTGGTGGGGCTCGACAGAGGTGCGGCGGTCTCCACTAAAGGCTGGGGGAGCAAGATGGTCAAAGTCAACTATGAGGTTGACCGCGGCAAGCACTGGATCGCGAACAACGGTGAATCGTGAGCTTGAAGATGATAAGAAGTGAATTTACCAAAGTACCCCCAAGCACGTGGACTGACTACCACTTCATTACATGGATACATAGGTCTTTTCGCTCCCTGACTGAGTTGCCAACGGAGAAGGGGACGGATTGACTGACGTGGTGGCCAGTGATTGGCCAAAAGGTAATTCTTTTATTAATTCAGAATTAATTATTTGTAGCTCCGATGGAAACATGCAACATATGAAAATTGATCAAGAGAATGCATAGAATCCAATAAAAATACTTTTAAAGCATTATTTTGTTCATATTTGCAAAATTATGTGAATTTAATGAAAAGTCCTTTGAAATTATGTTAGAAACCCAAATTGAAATTAATGGTTAAGTTCATGATGCTTAATTGGTGAAATTAAGTAATAGTAACCTGTTGAAACGTTAATGATGAATTGAACCTGATCTAGATGAATTATTGCATGGTTTAGGGTTTTACACCAATTATGAATGATAAAGCTTTTGGAAACCATAACTTAGAGTTCCATGTGCATAAATGAGCTTTAATGGGCCATGAAACCCTAATGATAGTAATTGTGACTCTTAATGGCTTAAGTTGTTCGAATCCATGAATAAAACTGAGATATGATGGTTCTAAGATATTTTGAGTATAAAAGTTCCTAATTGTGGATAAATACCCTTAATATAGAAATTAGGGTTTTTTAATAGATAAAGGTGGAATTAATGATAAATAGAGTTCATAGGTGAATTAGACCATAATGAACTATGAATTGTTAATTTGGAAAGGAACCAAAGATGATAATTGGGCCTAATGATCCTGTCATGAATTACAAAGGATAAAAATGGTAGTTTTAATGTAATAGTGGCATAATAGACTTAATGGAGAGTTAAATGTGCCTCTAATCCGAAATTAGGGTTTAAAATAGTATAAATGAAGTGAAACCCTAATTGCAATGGAAACCCTAAAAGTGGACTAGAAGCCCTAGGAAGAGAGTTAGGTTTAATAGATCTTGATGGCATGATCAATAATAGGAAATTGTATGCATATTTTAGGATCTCTTTGTGTGCTTGCTTACCTATTGGATTTCTTGCATTCATTGGGTTAATTATGTCTCAAATCAGCATGATAGGTATGTGGTTAATTATGGTTAATCAAATTAGTTTCCCGAAGAGTTTCCCAAATGATTCATCGCACTGATTGCAACTTATCAGTTTGGATGTTCATACTTGCAAATCATAAAGTCACTATGATTATCACAACAATAGTATAAGTGTGTATTCTTACACCTACATGCCACCCTGATGGATGATGAAAAAAAAAGGTCAAGCTCAGGGGGGAAGACCTATGGGCACCATGAGTGGTGACCCCAGGCACCAAGCTCGGGATTGAGAAGGTGGCCTATGACATTGCATGACTAAAGGGCACCATGAGTGGTGACCCCAGGCACCAGGCTCGGGACTGAGAAGGTGGCCTTATGTCATTGGCAAAAGAGAAACCCGAAAGGGGGTATTCCAAGGTTAGGGAAAAAGCGGTGGAGAATGTCACATGGAAAACTTAATTTGGCTTGTTAATTACCTTGATTGTGATAATTAGATTGTTAGCCATATTTGCGAAATTTTGGTTGTCCCCACATACCAGCATATTCATTTATGTTGACCGACGTTTTGTTTGTCGGTGTTTTAGGTACAAGATTGAAAAGGACAAATAGTAAAGTGGCATATGTTAAACTAAATAAGAATTAAAGTACAAAGGAGGATTAGTTACAATAGACTCTAGATGTGGATAAAAGTAGATATACAAGCTTTTGAAAAAGGTATGCAAAGTTTTATTTTATACCAATTTTCAGTTTAGTTAGTAGAATTTCATAATTATTACTGATTAATTGTTGATCCTTTGATCTTGTTAATTGGGATAACGACTCTGACCTCTTAGTCTCCCTTAATTGGGGGTTACCGGGAGGTGGGGTCGTTACATTTGGTATCATAACATAGGTTCCTCATTTAATCTTTAATAATTATTAAATTTTACAAACTCTATAGAACCCAAGGGAGTTATTCGAGGATTTTCCAAAAGACACAGGTGTCTAGAAAAGGATCACGTCTGGGGGCTAGCAAGATTTTCATCCGCACCGCTAGTCGGAATACAAGGACTCCCATATTAGTGTGACTGCCTGACCAATGTCTCATGATTTTACTCAAAATAAGATACCTTTAGGACTCTCTCATCTTGTTCATCCCTTCTCAACTCAAATGTTGTTAAGTATTTTAAGGATTAGGTTTTTCTCTCTTTTCCTCACCCTCTTGAGGTATAGGTAAGGTTGATAAGGTTTGAGGAATCCTCCACCAAATCAATGAAAATCATGTAAATATGATGTCATGGACATAAGCTTAATAGTTTAAGCATAAACTAAAGAATAGATGCATGCTTAGGTCATATGACATATGTTGTCATACCCTCAGGAGAGACCTGAGGCTATACCTCCTTGTCAGGAGAATGAGTAGAGAAAGTTAGTCTTGGAACCATCATAAGTAGAGACCAGGAACATCCTTTGAGGATGATGCTAACCCTAACCCTAAGTGGTGGAGATGTCATGATGACATGCTATCATGATAGACCAGGTGGGTGAACATGATTTTGCATGCTCATATGAGAGATGAGAGGTTGGATGACCTAGTACCTTTGGCGACCCAACCCTGGGAAGGGTCATGCATGTTTGAGTGAAGGATAGTTGCTTCATGGATGAGGTTAGAGAAGAACCTATGGAATCCCCATGAGCTTATATGAGCATGGCACAATATGCACCCAGAGTACATCAGTAGTATGAGCAGTAGGTTAAAATTGAGGCCAGAAGGACATGATGTATGGATTATGAGATAAGCATAAAGGGCTATGGATAATCTTGAGCAAACATAAGTCTTGAACATAGGCTTCACCCACGTAGAGGTATGCTTGTGAGCTTGATCCTTCAGGGAGAGAGGACCTGAGTTAGCTCTAGAGAGAGAGAGCATGACTCAAGCAAGAAGGTTGGATGCCTAGACTCCGTGATATGAGGAACAGTGGGGAGTTAAGGATGATGCGACCTAATTGGATGATAGTGGTTGTCTCATACTTGATCCCTAGAGGCTGATGATATCTTGGTTTCCATTAGAGGAACCAAACCCTAGAGAAAGGACGATGCTTCTGGTACCTATGTGCCTATGGTATAGGTGCTTACCTGTTTAGATGAGACAAAGAGTGCCTTAGACCCTGAGGAGGTTTAAGTAACTAGTTGTGAGGCTTTATACCTAGTTGGTTGTCCTTGAGGAGGGCTCAACTCCGAGGTGTTGATTGAATAAAAGGATCATGGGAAGCGCATGACATACCTTGGACATGCTTGGTTTGTGGTTAAAGGTTGTGCATGCAGTTGGACCTCTAAAAAGTGAACCTAGGGTTCCGAGGCCTAAGAGGGGAAGTGGTGTACCTGACGCTCATGATGAGATTTGTGTTTCTATAGATTTGAGCATGGCACTCCTCATGTTTAGAGGAAAGGGAAATTGCTTAAGTTGAAGGTATGTTTGATGAACCCCTCACAGGTAAGTTGGTGACATGCACAGGTATGATCTTGGTCCAATGTTGAGGAATGAGAACAAGTATGACCTAGCATGGTTTAATAGATGGTCTTCCCATTAGCTACGTGCTTTAGTAGCTTAATAGGACTAAGCATGCTCATGTGGATGTAAACCCTAGACATAGGGACGTTTGTGACCCTTGTTATCAAGGTGAAGTTTCCTCCCATCCTGGGAGAGGGACCCTTTAGTAGGGTGTATACAATTTTTTTTGGTTTTGAGGTAACATAAAGAGGTCTCATAGGATCTTGAGAAACTAAGTGAAGAGTACATGGTAAGAGAATGAACTTATAGACCCATAGATAACCATCTCTAAGTACATGTGGATTTGTTACCATGGAGGTAACCGGTATGGGGCCTGACCAAGGTAGGCAGGTCGCCATGACACCTATGAAAGGATGAAAGACAGCCCATGAATGCAGAGAGAGATGATTGAGACTTGGGTAAGGTTCTAAGTTGGACATGTACTATGTTATAATACTAATTCTATCCTAGGGTCAGGTAGGGATAAGACTAATGGAAGTAGGAGTTGCCTAATTCCCTAGTTGCACATGACCATAGGGTCGGGAGGTAACAATTATCATTGTCTGAGGGCCATGGGTTAGGAGATTGATCACCTTTATGAACTCATGGGACCCAAAGGATAGATGAAGAGGGCACTCTCTGGATGCAAAAGGGAAGAGGGATGACCCAAAAAATGCCGGCACCCTACAGACCTAGAGGAGATGATGAAGGATTGTGTGGTGACCCAAGTAGGTTCGAGACCAGTTTTTCATGGAAGTAACTATGATATCGAGATGATTGTGATGTGGAGACATATGTTGCATGTTTCAACTTAGATTTGAGGGTGTAATGGTAATGTGGGATGTACCATCTCTACTCTTGGAACAGGAAGAATGTTTTGTTTGGATGACCGCCAAATGCTTATTTCCTCTTGTTATGGGAGTGAGAGATACCCTTGTGGAGTTGGAACAGTACGCATACCATACACCAAGGATAAAGATGATGTGAGTTGGAACATTTCTATGAGGTATGAAGACAGAAATGATAACATACCTTTGTGGAGTGAACGATACATGGATGGTTTACCAACACTAAGAGAAATAAGTTAGTCAACTTATGAGGATGTTTTTATCATGAGCTATGAGTTATACAAGGTTGAGTTCAAAACCCAGAGAATGAGCTCAGAGTTTTCTTAATGAAGGTAGACTTAAAGTTTGAGATGAGATGATAAGTGGAATATATGGAGGTGTATGTCCTCAACATTACCTAACACATAAGGATGTGAAGTGGTTGAGATGTTGTTTCCTAGTTTAGCTAGAGGCTAGAAGAGGTTGTTAGGCTAACCCTAAGTTTGAAAAAGGAGATATGTTTGGGATAACACTCAGATGTAATGAAGTCTGATGATCAGGTTAGTAGTTGTTTGGTTAGCCAGCCTAGGTCTTGATGCAATAAAAGGATGGTTGTAGAACCTCAGATGCACTTCTATGGGAAAGAAGGTGATGAAAACCCGACTAGAGTGTTTTAGGGTTTCTGAGGAATCAACTTTAAGGAATCGTGAAATACAAGAGATCATGATTTTAAGTTCATCATACACCATGGTACTACGAAGATAGTAAGTGACAGTAGTACTTCAGATGCTTAAGATGAAGTTGCATGTGACTTGATGCCATGCAAGCCAGAAGGTGAAGGACAAACATCAGTGTCCCAATGAGTTGATATAGAGGATAAAGAGTACCCAAGTGGGAATGGGAGTTCATCACTATGGATGTTGTGGTAAGTCTCCCCTAGACCAAGGAAGGTCAAAATGCAATATGGGTTATGGTAGATCGCCTTACCTAGATGACACGAGAAAGAAAGGATATTGTCAAGGGACAGATCCTGTTGAATTACATATGAAAGAGAGATAGTTCAACTACACCATGATGTGAGTTCAAAGGTTCTTGAGTATAATCTAAAGATTCACTTCCATGAGGTGGAAGTAGATACATGAAGAACTCAATGTTTGTACAGTCTATCACCCCTAACTAATGGTTCGTATGATCCAGACTAGAGGGTTTGATAAGAGCATGTGTGTTTGTTCAGGGTGATACATGGAGACAATTCTTGTCCTCAGTAAGATGTGATGATAACCACCATAGACAGTATCGGGATGTAAAGAAGCTATGCAAGGAAGGTTGTGTCGGTCATCACTTCATTAAGATGATGCTGGTGAAGGGACCTCACAAAGGTCAAGAAAGAACCACAATGTGTGCATATGAAGTCGTTTTGATCATGTGATGGCTGAGAAAGAGAGCCCAGGGGCGACATGAGTTGTGAGCTGATGCAAAGCAGACTGACATGCATTTCACTGTGGGAGAGTATGTGATGTGAAAATCCAACCCCTCATAAGCTACAACTGAGAAAGTTGAGTCCCCGATACATGGATCCATTTGAGATGGATTGGTGGAGATGGTTAGGTTTATCCTTACCCCTCAGGATAAAATGATGTATAATGGGTTCCATGAGTCCGATCTAGAGCTCCATGTGAGGTACCCAAACCATGTGTTGATGCACTGAACCTATTCAGCTTTATGAGAGGCTGAAATGTCCTGAGTCACCTATGAGGGCATGATATACCAAGGTGAGAGAAAACTCAGATGAAAGAATATGAGACGATGAAGGTTCTTGGGAAGCACCATGGAAAGGGTGAGGCCACATGGGAGCCATGATGGACATAAGAAATGCTTATGTAGTTTGTTCATATGCCTGGTGGAATTGGGGGGGGGGAATTCCTATAAGAGGGGAAGGATGTTACAACCTCAATTTTGTGTGTGTTTTCATAACTGAAATACAATGATTTTGTGAATTTGGACTTAATTGAAAAGGTTGTATGCTTTTCTTCAAAGAAGGGATTTCTTTGCAAATCTCCCTTACAGTAGGAATTTCATGGTTCCTATTAATAGATTAATCCAATAATGGATATAAAAGAGAAGAAAAGAAGAAAAGCCCAAATAATGGAAAAAGATAAAAGATATTGGATAATAAGCAAAGTATTTTTGAGAAATACTTGGAAATATCTAGAAACTAGAATTAATGGTTACAATCGAATAAATTTCATTTACCATAGCCTTTTTTGTTGCTTGTGAGCTTTATTGGCTATTGAGCCCAATTATAAGAAAAAAAAGGAATTTATCTAATAAAAGGAATAAGTAAGGAAGGGATAAAGATATAAGAGAAATAAACAATGGAATATTTCCCCAAGATGGGATTTCATGCCTTTAAGGTACCTTTAGGTCCAAGGGATCCAAGAAAATAATTTAATAGCAAAGGAAAGAGAAAAGATGGAAGAAATAAGACTAATTGAGTAATATCTTACACCTAAATAAAAGGCTCGTTTTCTTTTAGATAATGATCCCAACTTTAGTAGGGACGTAGATTAAGTCATTAATAAGATTTCCTCAAATTTTGGGATAAAACGGAGCCATGGTTTAGGAGTTATGATTTTTCTAAGTTATCCTAAATAATGAGGAACTATCTTGAAATAGAAATTTGGTTTCCTTTTTGGTTGAACGCAAGAAATGACGACTATTGGATAGCGATCGGAAGATCTAGAGATCGTCTTCCAGCTTGGGTTAGAAAAGGAAAGATCAGCTGAACATGCAATCTCCTCACACCTTTCTCTCTCTCCTTGGGCCACGATTTGGAAAGATAAGATGCCCATTAGAATTGGGAGACAGAGTCAGACCGAACCATCCCTGGTTTCCCCTAGTTTCCATGTGTGGGTCAGTTTTCCCTATTAGGGTCATACTCCATGCTCATCTCCCCTGTATATATATATAGGGCCGCACACCCTCTGTGAAAGCCAGAACACCCCTTTTATGTTTGGATGAAGGGGGCAAGTCAGCGCATGGGTTCAATTGCGAGAAAGGTCCTGACCTTCACCTTCGGCTGGAAGTCGCTTCTCTTCAGGAGAAGAGCTTCTCCATCCTGTCAACTCCAGCCAGAACTGGAAAAGACAAAGACACCTTCAAGTTTGGTGGGGCTCAATAGAGGTGTGGCGGTCTCCACCGACGGCTGGGAGAGCAAAATGCTCAGAGTCAACTCTGAGGTTGACCATGGCAAGCACTGGATCGTGAACAAGGGTGAATCGCGAGGTTAAAGATGATAAGCAGTGCATTTGCCAAAGTACCCCCAAGTGTGTGGACTGACTACTACTTTATCGTAGGGATACAGAGGTCTTTTCACTCCCTGACTAACTTTCCAACGAAGAAGAGGCCAGATTGGCTGACGTGGCGGCTAGTGATTGGCCAAAAAGGTAATTCTTTTATTAATTCATAATTAATTATTGGTAGCTCCGATAGAAACATGCAAAATATGAAAATTGATCAGGAGAACGTGTAGAATCAAGAATGACTTTACACAAATGCCTTTACAGAAGTCCGGGCAACAAACTGGGCTGCCAGTCCTTCCTGAATGGCAAAACTAATGGACCTAAATACAAAATTATTAGATGCTGACGGTGAGATCATAAGATTCCTATTGATAATGTTCTGGAGTCGTTGAAGAAGGGAAAATGCATCAACAGCAAACACCCCAAAAATGTCAAAAGAAAAAGGTAAAAAGTGATGATGATTAGCCTCACAAGCTGCGCCATGCTTGTGAACCTTTTGTGTCGCCGCATTAGATGCAGCCATGCCCGCTTTAAAATTGCTAGAAAGAGTGCTTGTAAGGGGAGAAACTCCAGTGAGGTCTACACATGTATGTTTGCCGTCTGTCCAATCAAATAATAAGATATCCACAGGCCGTTGAGCGTGAAGACCATCAGAATGTGTGCCTAGAAAGGCAACTGGAGCTTCCTTCAACACTTTTAATCCAGCACAAGATATAAGTTCAAATAGTGCATCACGAACGACATCATGATGAAACTTATAACCAGGCCATGAGCGGCAATGGACAGCATGATCACCAAAGACGTCAAGGTCTGCAACATTGCACAGTGGGCAACGTTCATCACCGGGGAACAAAGGAATCATCATGCAATACCGAAGGATAGAACGATACTCAACAGGAGACATAGACAAGCCAAAACCATCAAAAGGTACAGCAAGAAGAAAATCTTGTGCGTGATCAGCTTGTAAAGAAGAGAGAACCGCATGTTGTCGCAGGGAGAGACCACTTGTCATAATTTACTAAATGATTGTCTTATAGTAAGCGTCTGCCAAAATAGACTGGGTCTTTGGAGTGGCAGAAGGCGTACGTGACAATTTGGACCAGCAAAAGGATGACAATGTGTTACATAGTGAAGCATGTGCAGAGATGAAGGAGGATCCTGCAGCCACTGAGCCCACTTATCGTAGAATATGATCTTGGAGTTCTTGGGTGTGGACTCGAGATGCAACATAGGCAAACTTGCTGACATCTTGAGAAGAACAAATACCCAAGCCTCCCAAGTGCATTGGAAGAGTGGCCATGCGCCATTGTAAATCACCAAACCCGGGACCATCACCGACCACAATACGCTCTAGGCAGCGTCGAAGGCCATCATCAAAAACATCCAACACAGATGTAATAGAAGCAGGTGGTGTTGTTCTGAGACCAAACAACATCTTGGGAATCCCAATACAAGCACGAAGAAGAAGAAGCTCACACTGAGGGTCTTGCAACAATGACAAACGATCCATCACGGCAAGGGTATTATTCACACATTTCCTCAAAATCTCCAAGCAAAAATGTGAATATGTGGAAACAGGACCACCTAAGATCTTCACTCCATGCTTAGGACGAGATATGTCAATAGGAAACAAGCCTAAATCTGGATCTCGTCGTGGATCAATAGAAGGCCAAAAGATCTCTGTCTTCTTAACATTGAGATGAAGACCAAAATTTGGTCCTTGTTCTTTGATGAGATCAAGAGCTTTAGAAACTTGCACAATGTCCCCAATAAGAGTTCCATCATCAAGGTAGAAAGAAAGAAGGTCTAGGTGACAGTCATCCTTCACCTGTAAAATGAGAGAATGAAGCGCTAAAGAAAAAAGTAAGGGTCCCAATGGATCACCTTGTTGGACGCCAGCTGTACAAAAAAGAGGCTCTGTCTGACCCATGTAGAGAGGAGCTGGGGAGAAGTAGCAAAATTCAACCCAACGTGCAATAGATGGACAATGAAGACGGACCTCTCGAAAAATTGTGGTCCTGTCAACCATGTTGAAAGCATTTCTGAAGTCAACAAGAGCCATAGTAATAGTAGTATGATGTTGTTGCTCATTCACTAGGCGAGAGACTGTGTGTAGAAGGGCCTCAGCACCACCAGGAATACCAACCCCAAACTGATGGTCTTTAAGGTAAGTGACTGCATCTGACAAGACACCTTTTGAAGCAACCTTGGAGACAATACGACGCCAAATAGTTCCCACTGCAATAGGACGAATACCATTATCTGACTTGAGAAGAGGAGTCAAAGGAGCACTGGAAATGTACGGTGCTAGAGAGGGAGGACAATGACCAGCAAGCGAAAGATTCACTACAGCTGAGATTGCATTTAAGAATTCATCTTTCACTGTAGCAGTTGCCCCACACATGGAGTCAAGAAGATGTTGTGATCGAAGGCCGTCACATGCACAGGCGATTCCTTTTTTGTAGGATAAAAAGGCATCTTCAACCATATCACGAGAAGCAACAAAGGGAGAATAAGATATATCAGATGAAGGTTGCATCAATGGTGGAGGAAGCTGGGGATGTTTAGCTTCAAGATCCACACGAGTAGCAGAACAAGTAGGGGCAATTCCACTAGATGATAGGACCCGGATGGCAGCAGCAAATTGGCCATCTTTAACCTTAGACTTGGCTCGTGAAACATTGGCCTCGATAGATTGTACTTGGACAGAGAGATGTCGATGGGACAAAACCTGAGCAAGAAGTTGTTGGATACCATCAGGTCCAGAATTCCAGGTTTCCAATGCCTTTAGGATCATAAGTTGTTGGAGTGAGGTGCACTTCCGAGAAGAGCGTTCTTGAGCCGATTCAGGGGATAAGCGGTAGAGAACACAAGCTGGGAGTAGTAAAAGGCAGACCCAAGCATCAATGGAATGAGGACATGAAGCCACTTGAAGAAGAGCCATGCAAAGAGTGTCAGCAAAGGGAAGTCGACATAAAAGAGGAATGCTCTTTACAGTAGGAACCCCCGCAATAAAAATAGAATTCAAAAGATCAGCGCCAAGTTGGAAACGGTCCACGGGAGGTGGCAGTGGCTCAATGTGCTGACGAGTGGAAAGGGTGCAAGGCACCAGAGCTGGTAAGCCGGTCTTGCTCGGAGCATGCATTCCCACTATGAGATCAATAGGAGCCTTGCTCGGATGAAGAGGTAGACAGGTAGTGAAGTCAGAGCCGTCATGACCTTGGTGATGACATGTCTTGGACCAAGGTTGAGTGCTAAGACAGTTTCCACACAACCAACGCTTGGAAGAATGAAGAGCAACCATCATGTTCTTCCATACATCAATGTACTCAAGCGCCTTGCGAATGTCGATTACTCGTGTCTCGGAAGACAAATGAACGGCTCGAAGATGATTAGCAAAACTGCTTGCAGCAAAAGGCTTGCCACGACATGTATGGAGACTCCGAAAGGGACATGTGATTTGTTTGGAGAACCGGTCCACACATGTATCTGCACGATTAACACCCACCTCTGTTTGAGATGAGTGGTTCCCTGTCGATGAAACCGAAGCCATAGTTCTTGGTTTTGTCAACGTGGAGAAGCCATCCACAAGAGAGACGCAACCAAGAAAAAGGGTTGAGAAAAGGAAAACGGTCGATCACAACACCCAGTGCTAGAGTCCAGTGCCTTGGAGGAACAGCAAGCCGAGGCAGACGAGGATTGCTAGGGCTCCGCACCGTCCCCTCGAAGCGACTCTAGGCACCAAAACTCTCAGCGTGCTGCTGCTCCGTAGGTGGTGGAGACTGACGGCACGCCCCGCCGTATCAAGGGCCAAGACACAGGTTAGTGAATGGCTTCGTAAGCGGGCTTTGGAGGAGGTTGAGCGAGGACCCGCGACAAAACGACGTAGACGATTGTGTTGATCTAGGCTCCTGCGATCTCCGTGAAAAGCGGAGAGATCCAAATCCCGATCTTGTATCTCGCGTCGGAGTTGCTATAAACTCGAAGTCAGACATGCTAGCATTAGAAGGTAAAGGTTGGAGCACTGGAGAGCCCAGGGACCGACTCCCCAGCAGATTGCGGGCTGGATAGAATCTGAGGAGACCGGGGATCGCAGCCCCAGTGGCGTCGCCGCTCCCCAACCTGCCGAATCCCCAACATATATTAACTACCCATCAAACAAAAATACTTTTAAATCCTGATTTTGTTCATATTTTCAAAAGTATGCAAAGTTAACAAAAAGTGCTTTGAAATTATGTTAGAAACCCTAATTGAAATTAATGGTTAAGTTCATGATGCTTAATTGGTGAAATTAAGTAATAGTAATCTATTCAAATGTTAATGATGAACTTGAACCTGATCTAGATGAATTATTGCATGGTTTAGGGTTTTACACCAATTATGAATGATAAAGATTTTGGAAACCTTAACTTAGAATTCCATGTGTATAAATGATCTTTAATGGGCCTTGAAACCCTAATGATAGTAATTGTGACTCTTAATGGCTGAAGTTGTTCAAATCCATGAATAAAACTGAGATATGATGGTTCTAAGCTATTTTGAGTATAAAATTTCCTATTTGTGGATAAATACCCTTAATATAGAAATTAGGGTTTTCTAATGGATAAAGGTGGAATTAATGATAAATAGAGTTCATAGGTGAATTAGACCATAATGAACTGTGAATTGTTAATTTGGAAAGGAACCAGAGATGATAATCGGGCCTCATGATCTTATCATGAATTAAAAGAATAAAAATGGTAGTTTTAATGTAATAGGGGCATAATAGACTTAATGGACAGTTAAATGTGCCTCTTATCTAAAATTAGTGCTTAAAATAGTATAAATGAAGTGAAACCCTAATTGCAATGGAAACCCTAAAAGTGGACTAGAAACCTTAGGAAGTGAACTAGGTTTAATAGATCTTGATGGTAGGATCAATAATAGGAAATTGCATGCATATTTTAGGATCTCATTGTGTGCTTTCTTGACTATTGGATTTGTTGCATTGGTTGGGTTAACTCTATCTCAAATCATCCTGATAGGTATGTGGTTAATCATGGTTAATCACATTAGTTTCCCAAAGAGTTTCCTGAATTATTCATCACATTGATTGCAACTTATCAGTTTGGATGTTCATACTTGCAAATCATAAATTCACTATGATTATCACAATAATAGTATAAGTGTTTATTCTCACACCTACATGCCACCTTGATGGATGATGCAAAAAAAGGTCAAGCCTAGGAAGGAAGACACATGGGCACCATGAGTGGTGACCCCAGGCACCAAGCTCAGGATTAAGAAGGTGGCCTATGATATTGCATGACTATAGGGCACCATGAGTGGTGAGCCCAGGAACCAAGCTCAGGACTGAGAAGGTGTCCTTAAGTCATTGCCAAAAGAGAAACCCGAAAGGGGGTATGCCAGGGTTAGGGTAAAAGTGGTGGAGAATGACACATTCAAAGCTTTATTTGGCTTGTTAATTACCTTGAGTGTGAAAATTAGATTGTTAGCCATATTTGTGAAATTTTGGTTGTCCCCACATACCAGCATATTCATTTATGTTGACCGGCATTTTGTTTGTTGGCGTTTTAGGTACAAGATCGAAAAAGGACAAATAGTAAAGTGGCATATGTGTATTTAAATAAGAATTAAAGTGCAAAGGAGGATTAGTTAGAATAGACTCCAGATTTGGATAGAAGTAGATATCCAACCTTTTGAAAAGGGTACGAAAAGTTTTATTTTATACCAGTTTTCAGTTTAGTTAGTAGAATTTCATAATTATTACGATTAATTGTTGAACCTTTGATCTTGTTAATTGGGATAACGGCTCTGACCTCTTGGTCTCGCTTAATTGGGGGTTACCGAGAGATGGGGTTGTTACACTAATAGTTGCCTAAAGGCTCTGATCCCATGTTGTAAAGAGGCGGGATCACCTCCTTACTAAAATAAAAGGGAAGTACAAAACATCCATCTTTTTATAAATACAAAAGATATTGAAGTATGCATGTATAATATTCCAAGTAAATAAGCATGCACCAGATACATATAGAATGTCAATAGAGGAGGAAAAACAATGAAACTAAAGTTATTACATGGCTTTCATCATAGTTCACTACATACGTTTTCAGAACAAAAAATATAAGAAAATAAGGGATCTCGATTTAGCAACCTAGACTTTCTTTAGAAGAAAACTTGAGATCTACTCCTGGTGTCAATTTCCTTGGAATTGGTCTTCACCTTTCTCAACACCTGGGTGGTTGGGAAAAACACCCAATAAAAAGGTTAGGAAAACAAAGTATGTGTCAACAAATATGAATAGGATATCAAGGTAAAGAAAACATGTAAATAAAGGCTAGTTTACATCATAAGATGAAGATTTCAAGAGTATGAGGCTATTTTTAAATAGATGCTTTCCATAAACAAAATATTATAAAAGGTTGCATGTATGATAATTATGACTACCTTAACTAAGTAGGGTTGAGGCATCTACCGGACCTCAACCAATAGGTGAGGGGAGAATTAATTCATTCCTAGTCACCTACACATATTTTTATGGGGGAGAATAAGACATTCCCCAGGGAGACTTAATACGTGCCCTATCTATGGGTGGTTGTACATAAGTACCCCTACTATAGCTAAATAGTCCATAAAATCAACATTCTACAAAATAATTCATGGCAAGTAAAAGCATCATATCAATTAAAACATGGTAGTCAGGTACAAGACCCAAGAAAAAGAATATCATTACGGATTTTGTGGCAATTTAACAAAAGAATCATGAATGTAGAAATTAGGGTTCATATAGTGCCTCATTAGGGAATATAGGTTTTGATTTTCCAATATCCCAACTTAGGGTGCAAGAAATGGACATACCTCTCTTACTAATATCAATTACTAAGTTTCACCACTTTAATTGAATCCAAATTCAACTTTGCCTATTTTCAATATATTAACATGTATTTGAGTACAAAATGCACATTAATGTATGGAAACCCTAATTTTAGAACTTCTTATCAAAACATGGATTTAGATTTTGAAAATATCACCAATGAACTTATTAGGTTCTCCTGATAAAGAAAACATACTTTTATGTTAATTTTGGAGTTATGATGATTCAGATGTACTCTTTTTGGATTTTATGCATGAAATTCATTTTACAAAAATCACCCTTCGTCAAACCATGAAATATGACCTTGAAAATATTTTTATTAGATAGAGATTAATTTTTCAATTCCAAAACATATTTATTTGTCAAATTTGGATAAGCGGATTAGAAGATATGAATTTTTCAATACTAACCAATAGGAAATTGCCACATCATCAAACTGATCGAGATAATTGAAGAGAAAGGGAGAGGAAGAAAACACCATTTTACACAATATCAGGTTTGAAGTTGCATAGGTAACCAAACTAGAGCTTCTAGAGAAGGTAAAATAGCAAGAAACCAAAACCCTAGAAGAACATGGTAAAAAGAGATGGAGATCATCGATTTTGAACATCAAAGCATGAGTTTTATGCATGTAGTAAGAAATATATGGTTTGGTTGCTCCAAGTCAAGCTCTTTTCTTGAGCAAAGATCACCTTCTCCACTTTAGAGGTGCAAAACCTAGCAAAAGAGCATGGAGATGAGATGTTTTAGGGCTCTAGGTGTACCATGGAAGTAAAGGAGGAAATTTACTATTTAGGTCGAAATCACCAAGAAGGATCTTTAGAAACCCTAAATAGAGAAAATTTGGAACCCTAGGAGACTTTTCACCAAGGTAAGCATTGTCTTTTACCTTGGGACAACACCTACATGGCCAAACACAGTAGTAACAATTCTCTAAGATGGGGGAAAAAGAAGGAGAGGATTGCTTCTTGGATTGGGAGGTGGGAAGGGATAGACATGGCTTATAAAGAAGAGGGCAAGCATGAGGTGTCTATGGGACTTTCCATGTGTCCCTAGCCTAGGGCTTCATGGCCATGCAAGAGGACAACTCATTGATACTTATTGTAAATCAAAATTCGGTCCTAAAATCCCATGAAGGCTTCTGGGCCATCCCCACCATCCTTCAAACAAAGAAATAACCCCATTGGTTGATAGCTTTTAAAGATAAACTCATTTATAAAGAGGGTAATCTCTATAATTCCCTTGGATAAAACACCTTCAAACCAAGGTGCAACCAGGTACCCCATGGTTCAAAATCTCAAGAATGGTAAAGTAATATCTAAGGATTATAATGCACATGATAATTTGCAAAGAAAACCTACGAAATGGGTAAATTCAATAAAAGTCTAGAATGTTCCTAAAATTGCATAACTTGCGCAAACAACATTCAAATTGAACCAAATTTGAAACTTAGGCTCATTTTTTTGATTTCAAAACACATAAAAAGTTATATTAAGGTTTAGAACACCTAATAAGGTCATTAAATTGACTTTAACTGAGGTATTTGTGCTTGAACCCTTTTATTGGTACAAATAGTGAATAAATGTTCACCAAACCACTATAAATTCCACTAATTAAATATGAATGAATTAAAGGACATAAATGAAAGGGAAACTTGGAAAAAATGGTTACGTGGAGATTACATCTAAGATTTAGTATGTTACACCCACCATATTACCCATTATATTATTCAACATAGATTTTTCTTATGGATAATCATTTACATAGCATGGCTCCTCATAGTATCCTCAAGTACATTATTGATTGTGTAAAATAGTGAAATCACCCCTTTACTAAAAATTTGAAATATCAAACCTCCATTCCCAACATACTTAAAAGGTATGTTGAAATGGGTGTAAATTTTCAAATCTTTATTTGTATGGTATACAAAAGACCATTGGAAAGTAGCGGAATATAAAATAACTGACTATGTTAAATTTCATAAAAGGTTTACAAAAATACATCAGATTCTCCCATTAGGGTTTACATAAAGATATATAAACAAGATCTAGATAGAGGGAAGTCTAAACTACTACAATCTTATCTCCAAAGCAACCTCTCCATTAACCAAGTCCAAGCCAAAGGCCAAGTTCTTCTTGTCTTATCCATCACCTTGCTCAACAACTGGGTGGTTGGGAAAGCACCCAGTAAGAGGGAAAGGAAAGACAATTATGTGCCACAAAACTAAGCTAGGATAACAAGAAAAGTAAAGCAAGTAAAGGTAGGCAAGGGTTCGTCATAATATGAAAATAACAAGAGTATGAGGCTATATCAAAAGAAACTTTCCATTAACAATTTTATTAAAAGGGGTTTGCATGTAAGATAATTATCCCTCCCTAACTAAGTAGGGTTGAAGCACCTATTGAACCTCTAACCTTAGGTGAGGTGAGAATAAGACATTCCCAATCATCTACAATAATATGGGGAGAATAAAACATTCCTCAGGGTGAATAAATACATGCCCTCTGTTGGTGGTTGTACATAAGTACTGCTACTTAACATTAAATAGAACATAAATCTACATGCTAGAAAAAGTAGTCATGGAAAGAATAATCATATGAATCAATAAGCATGGGGGTTTAAAAGCCAAATAATGAGAAACTATGATATAAATTGAGGCAATGAAATTAGGGTTTCAAGAATAGAGTTAGGTTCAATTAAGCCTCATTAGTGAATTTTAGGTTAAGGAAAAAATATCCCAACTAAGGTGTTAGATGCATATAACTCTTTTCACACATAAAGGTTTACTTGAATAGTATACTTTGGTCCACAAAGTCAACTTTTCATCCTAGAAACACATTATGTGTATTACCCAAGTCAAAGTGAACATATTCATTCCAATTATATTTTTATATTATTCTTACCCTACTCCCGATCATTTCATATCATGTTAGGGTTTATGATTTTAATCTTTGTTGAGATAATATGTGATGCTTTATATATCTATATTAGTTCTATTTACCCATATTTAGTCACATAAGTTTATGTATATATGGATAATAATATATATTCTTCCAATAAGTTTAAAAATGTCATTCTCTTCTCTATAATGTGAATCCATATTATTCCTAACACCATGATTACCATTTATATTGGTGTAAGTATATTCCACATGAATATCTATTAGGTTCACTAATATACATAGCTTTCATCTAACTAACATGACATCTAAATATATTTTTATATAAATATATTATTTTACACCTTATTCTTTTTCATCATTTAATTCATTAGAAGACCAGATAGTTCGATGCATTATTATACAGATTCCAAGTTTCCTTAGAACAATTTAGATGAGAGTGTTCCCTAGATCCATAAGTATTTCTAATTCCCAACTCACACATATATATGTTGATGTGAGTATCTATGGAATGCATAAAGGAATTAGATCGTATTATGTTCTATTATTATCAACCATTGAAATTTTGAGCTACAACTTAGAGTTTATTAGTTCATATACATATATGTAACACATACTCATACGCAAGATACTAAATTAAGATATCAATCAATATGTTTGCATCCTAATCACATTTTATATGACTTACTAGTTATTTATATGCATCTTAACTACGATATAATTATTCATCAAGGTGCTACACATTTATTGTATAATCAAAATATTATACATATGTGCTATCTTAATGGAGTCAGGCCTAAGTGGATCGACTACTTAATATAATTATGATTTTGATTTCATTTTACTATCTAGCATGTTATTATCCATGATCAAATTTACTAGATATTGCAAGTTGGAACTCGAGAAAGTTAAGGGCTAACCTACCTGATGATCAGTGATGAGTGGTCTATAGGCTTGGATGACCATTGATCTGTAATTGCAATATTGTATCAGATCCAAGGTGAGGTTGAAGTCCTTCCACATTGGCCCCTGAGTTGTTAATCCATAGAGAAGGTAAAGTAAGAACATGGCTTGGTGATGATGTCGCATGGTGGTCAAGCATAGATGGTGGAGGAGTTACATCATGGTGTTGCAGGTGGGGGTCAAGATGTGCCATTGGGCATTGCAGGTTGAGTCACAGGCTTGAGACAGACGTCGACAGTAGGAGGAAATTAGAGCGTCGGGGTGTCAGGATGTCTGTTGGGTAGGTGCTGGTGACGCTGACACAACGTCGGGGGTTGTTGGGCATTGAGGGTCGGTTGGGTAGGTGTTAGTGATGCTGATACAGCGTCGGGAGTTGCTAGGTGTCGAATTTCAAGTGTTGTTTTAGGAAAGGAAGAAGAGGAGGATACGCTACCCAACGATCCTCAACTCTTCCTGGTGTTGCTCACCACTGTTGGACGCAGGGTGAGGGTAGGCTGGGTGGCTAGGGATTCGTGTGCTTGAGGAGAAAGGGAAGAGTGAGAGGAAGATATAGGAGAGGTGACGACTATCATTGGGCAACGGGTGTTGCCTATTTCGAAAGGAAGGAGCGTGAGGAAGTAATGGGGGAGAGAGGAAACATAGCATTGCATTAGAGATGGGGAGGAGTAATGCAATGATGTGTTATGTTTGAGGGGAGACCAATTTAAGAAATAATTAATTGCCTAATTAAAACCTATGGTAATTAGGATTTAAATACCCATTCAATTGTGAAAGAAATTTCTATTTCATGGTCAAACAAATTCAAGGAAATGCTATGTAGGAATCAAGGTGTTTTCCTTTTTCCATGCCATAGGCATTTATATATTTTAGAGTTTCTGATTCATTTAATTAATTAAGAGGATAGATAAAATTCAATTGACTTGAAAATTCATGGGTTGGCTAATTAAAGTGTGAGGAATTTAACTTTACATTAATTTTATCCTTTTGAACGCATTTTATATTTGATTGTATGCTAAGTACCTAATAAATATACTTAGTACCTTTCTTAATAAACTTTGATATAAAATTTCTTATTTCTCATTTCTTATCCCACAAAACCATAAATCTATAAATTAATATAATCTACTAATTATCTTTGACAAACAGTCATTTTACATAATTAGACTCTAATTAAGACAGTATTTGAGATATTTGTGCAAACACCCATTCAATGAAATGAATGTGGGTAAATATAGTTCAAGCCAACAAGTATTCCTCAATTTCAATATTGAGGACAAACAGGATAGAAAAGATAGGATAATTTAGGAAAAAGGACAAAAAATATAAGAAGGATATAAAATCTTGGAAATGGGTTTAATAGAAAATAAACTCAAGATTTAGTGTGTTACATATTGTATCATGGCTCCTCATAGTATCCTCTAGTACATTATTGATTGCATTCTACTTCATTATATTATACAGGGGCATGGGATTGTGCTCAGAGATGATCCTTACATTCTGTGTGGTGACAATTGTACTCATTAATACTCTAACTTGTAGATCCTCTTTAGGGAAAGTATGGGACTCTGTGGTGATCCTAACATTGTGGGCAGTGGCAATCGTAGCAATGCTTCTCTAAACTAGGTAGAGGTGTTAGGGTTGTTTATTGATAAAAAGTTGAAATAACCACACAACTGACATTGCACACACTCCACTATTGACCCCTCAACTAAATATGGTTCTTGAAAAATGGGTAAGTTGTCTATCTAGATGAAAGAGAATTTTATTTAATTAAATTGAAATATTAATAATGTTTTGTAAGGTTTTTAATACTTTCTCGGAAAAGACAAAAATCCTAAATTGGTTTTAATTAAGCTAGACTAATTAGATGATTTTTCTATCCCCGACAGTTGACCAAAAAATTATGCTGAGAATTATTGAAGTACAAATTAATAAGAGATATAGATTCCTAGTTTTTACCCAGATAACATGCAATAATACCATCCATAAGTAAATGGGTCTTATCACGATATAGTTATGGATTGAATCTTAAGTAATAACCCTTTTAAGAAAACTATTAACTTTTATCCAACTAAGACTAATATTTAAAACTACAATTTATGTTGGTTTAATTAAACTATATTAAGCATAATAGTACAAATTAATTCAGATCTAGATTTGTGATGGGAAACACTAAGGAAGAGGAGTCTCACAATCACTAATGGGAAAAATATGTGTAGAAAATATTGTATTTGTGTGCATTTATTTCATATCAAGACATGTATGAAAACAATTAGTTAAAGATATGCAAATTTCAATCTTTTCAGATCAATAATTTTAATAAGTAAATATCATAGTAGGTTGCTCATCTCATTACTTAAGGATCACATATTCACTATTGAGGACTTTGTAGGGAAATATGGAGATACATATGATAGTAGAGAAAAAAATTATCCTTCTATGTTTCCCATAACTAGTGGATCGCGTGAACAACTATGAAGTGGAAAGAAGGGTTGCAAGGCATGTACCTGGTCTTGGAGAAAGTACATCGACTATTCTTGCAGAGTAGTGCTTCTTTCTCTAGTAGCACACAAACAATCATCAACAGTGGCCTCCTAACATAACACCGTGGATGGTGGTTGATAGTGTTCTCCTAGTGTGATAATGATGGCCTCTAGACCTCTATGTAGTTCACACAGATTACCAACTCATCTCCCTTCTTTTAGAACTGACGAGAAGGAGTTGTCCCTTTGTGTTGTCAATGTGGTAGAGTTAACTTTTCTTCGCTTTGACCATTTCTCCCTTTTATGGGTAAGATGCCTTTGGCTCTCACGTTACCATAACATTGAGATGAGGAGTCTTGTCATACAATAGTGTTGATAGCCTTATCCACCCCCCCTTATATAGGGGTGGATGGGCTAGGGTTTCTATAGATCTGGGAACATGATAGGATATATTTCATGAATTTTTGGCTGCTACAAAACTAGTCAATGGAATGAGTTCCCAGTAGATCAAATGGCATTCTAGTCGGTCGATTGGAACATTCCATTGGTCATTTGGAATGATTTCCTATTTGCAAACATACTAGTTTTCAATGTGAATGCACGTCATGATATCAACATCAATTCCTTGATCCAGTCTTACTATCATCTAGTCAGTCAACTGGACTTTCTAGTCAGTGGACTGAACACTCCAATCGATCGAATGGCATTCCCAATCGGTCAAATGAGCACTCCAATCAGGCAATTGATAACCATTGTTGTTTATATTGATTACCCAAACACTTTAGTAACCAAATTAAACCTTATCCATGAGTAAACTCCTATTCTAAGTGCATCCTATGTGTGTAACCCTATATGTTATTACCTGGTTTTTTGCATGCATTGTCATATTTAAAATGCAAATATTTGAATAACAAAGATATATTAAAAATTTGATGTTCTTCTTTTTAAAAGTAAGGATTCAACTTGGAAATTCTCCTTTGCTATGGTTTATGTGGTTTTTATTGTGTCTAATAATCCAGTAATGGACATGGGGAAAAGAAAGAGAGAAAATCTAAGAAAAAGAAATAAAAAGGGGCTTTTCCTTTGGTTTGATCGCGCGCAGCGAGGCCTGTTGGATCTTCATCCAACGGTCGAGGGTCGTCGTCTAAGTCCCGCTGGGACTGGGACTCTATTGGTTATAGGGAGGATTTTCAATCCTACTTCTTCGTGAATCCAGTGCTTAAGCAAATCTGGAAACTATCCCGTTGGATTCGGGAGAACAAGCCGAAGGGTTTCACCCCTGATTCGAGTGTGTTTCGTCTCCAAACTAGGAAACGCCCAACTGGGCAGGTCCCTACCTCGACCCTATAAATAGGGGAGGGTGATAGAAGGCACCGACATCCCCTTTCCCTAGTCCAATCGTTGTGGCGGAGAGCAACGATCGAGTTTGCACTTTCAATTTTGCCCCCAACCTTGACCAGTACCCTCGACACCCTAGAAAATGTCGCTGAAGTCCGGCGAGTAGGCGGAGGCTTCGGCACGGCTCGGGCAGGGAATTAGACCCCTGTTCAACTTCGGCCGAGGGAGACGGAGCTCCATGTACCATCATCTTGCTCGCAGGAGGTCCGGAGCTCGAAGTCAACCTCGACGCGAGGAAGAAGAAGACGTTCGCGAGCCTTTTTACCCTTCTGCCCCTCCGCATCGTCTTTGCATGTAAGGTCACCTTCGTCCTTTTTCCCTTTTGTTTGCAAAAATAGGGTGCACTCCGTCAGGACCGTTGGATCCTCCGTGGATCCAAGGTCCATGAATCGGACGATTCTAGGTTTTCTACAAAATTAGCAAATAAATCGATTTAAAGGAATTATCTTGATAAAATCATATCTGGTGATAGGAAACTCGGATGCAAAAAGTCAATACATGAAAAATGATCAGAAAAATATGGGGAATACGTTAAAAATAGTTTGGATATCTGAATCTGTATATTTTTGCAAAAGTACATATTTTGATGGAAAAAGAGTTAATTTGTAAAAAGAAAACCCTAATTGATTATCAAGGATATATTTAGTCTTGCAATTAGGTTAATTTGAATATGTTTAACCTGATTAATGATTAAGATGGTTTTTAACCTGTTTTGATGATATAATTACATGCTTAGGGTTTTTAACCTAGTATGTTTATTCATATGTTTAGAAACCCTAGAATAGAGAATAGAAAATGAAAGGTGATTATAATATGAAATTAGAGTTTCCTTTTTGGTAAAAGATAAAATTAGATCTTTTGATGAAAAGTTAGGGTTTGCAAATGATTTGGTGAAATTAGGGTTTAAAGTAATAAATATGAAGTAGAACCCTAATTATGCTCAAAATCCTAAAAAGGGGCAAATAACCTAGGCAGCAACTAGGATGAATGAATCAAGATGACGAGTTTAATGATAAAGAAATTGGATGCCTTTTTTCAAGAATAATTGTGTGTGTACTTGCTTGAATCCTGATTGATTGGTTATTTCTGCATTCAAATATGCTTAACAGGTTTGTGGTCAATTATGAATAACCGCTTTAGTTTCCCGATGGATTCCCGGATGTTTAATCACATTGAATGCAACTAAACTGTTTGGATGTTCATATTGAAATTATCAAGTGACTATGACTATCACAATTTAATGTAAATGTGTATTCCTGCACCTACATGCCACCATGATGGAAGATGCCATAAAGGTCAGGCCCAGGAGGGTAGACCAATGGGCACCATGAAAGGTGACCCTAGACACCAATCTCAGGAATGAGAAGGTGGTCGATGAGGCATGACTAAGGAGCACCATGAGAGGTGACTCCCAGGCACCACGCTCGGGATTGAGAAGGTGGCCTTAAGTTAAATCTAGGGTTAGGGCAAAAGCGGTGCGGATTGTTACATGGAAAATGTAAATTGACTTGCTAGTTATCTTGATTGCAATAATTATATTGTTAGACTTAATTGTGAAAATTTTGGTTGCTTCCACATACCAGCAATTGCTGATCGATGCTTTGTTTGTCGGCGTTTTAGGTAAGATCCTAAAAAACACAAACAGTAAAGTGACACAACATGAAATTAAGAAATAAAGTGCAAGGAGGATTAGATAGAGTATTTTGAGCGGTGGATAGTTAGATTTCCAAGTTTTATAAAGGTAAGTAAAAGTTTTATTTTTTTTGTACCCAATTCTAGTTTAGTTAGTAGAATTTCATAATTATTGTTGATTATATGTTGAACCTTTGATCCTATATATTGATTAATGGCTCTGACCTTCAGGTCTCCCTTAATTGGGGGTTACCGAGAGGCGGGGTCGTTACAATTGGTATCAGAGCGTAGGTTCTCCATCTAATCATTAATAATTATTAAATTTTACAAATTCCATAGAACCAAGGGAGTTATTAGAGGAGTGTCTGAAAGACTGAGGTGTCTAGAAAAGGATCACTTCCGGGGGCTGGCAAGATTTTCCTCTGCACCGCTAGTCGGAAAACGAGGACTCCCAGATTTTGTGACTTCCTGGCCGATGTCTTAGGATATGACTCGAAATAAGATACCTTTAGGACTCTCTCATCTTACTCATCTTTCCTCGACTCATTTTTTCTCTTAAGGATTGTAAGGATTAGGGTTTTCTCTCTCTTCCTCACCCTCATGTGGTATGGGTTAAGGTTGATAAGGTCTAAGGGATCCTCCACCAAATTAATAAAAGATACGTACGTAAGATGTCATTGACATAAGTGTAATTAGTTTAAAGGTAAACTAAAAGCATGTTTGTGTGCAGATGGCTCGTACCAAAGTTGTGGCTATTCCTTTTTCCACCAGTGATGGTGGACCACCCCGTAAGGAGAATGGGTCTTCTGAGAAGAGGAATAGGAACCACAGTGGAGAGACCTCTAAGAAGAGAAAGAGGCCTGAAGAGACCATACATAAGGGCCCCAACCCTGAGCCGATGCCTGGTGCCAACCAAGAACAAGGGGGAGGACCGGAATATGAGGAATACCAGATGCATGAAGAGGAAGCCCAAATGGAGGAGGACCATCCTGGTGGTCCAGAACCAACCATGGCAGTTCATACACCAGATGCAGTTTGGATGGAACAACAAAAGCAGTTGACTGAAGCTATCTGTGCCCTGGCCCTTAGGGACATAGCTAGGACCGAGGATGTTGAGCCACTTCCTGTTCGTCCTCGACTTGGAGCCACCATCCTGGACTTCGTCAAGCTGAACGTCGAGAAGTTATGGGGAGAAGACAAGTCAGAATTAGTCGACAAGGCCGAAGCTTGGCTGCTTGCGGTCGAGAATGGGTTCTGTATGCTAGAGGTGTAGCCGAATAAAAAGCTTTTGTTTGCTACTCACCTTCTGGAAGGTGCCGCCAAGATATGGTGGGAAAACCATAGCACGGGAAGAGACCTAAGTGAGGAACCGATGACATGGACTGACTTTAAGACCATCTTCACCGCCAGATTCCTCCCCATCTCGGGAAGGAAAGAGAAAGAAAGAGAGGTCATGAGCATGACTCAAGGAAGTTCTTCAGTTGCAGACTTCGGTCGAAGGTTCTGCCTCCTGGAATGCTTCGGACATATGTTGGATGAAGAGAGGAGGGTGGACCACTTCATGGAACGTCTACATCCTGCCATTAAGCCTCATGTGATGGCTAGTAAGCCAAAGACCTTTGCTGAAGCCTACAATATCGCCTTAGACATGGAAATGACAGTAATGCCTGCACAAAACCAATCCAGAGGGTACTTGGGTTTCACTGAAGGAGTTCAAGGGTAGAGGAATGAACACAGGAAGGGACAAGGACGCAACCACAACAAGAACAAGAATGGGCACAAAGGCAAGCCACGTGGTCGCCTCCAGCAGTGTCACACATGTGGACGGGCACATCCTGGGAAGTGTGCTTTGAGAAGAATGTGTGTTTCACATGTCAACAAGGGGGACACTTCATCGCCAACTGCCCTCAGCATGACCCAAGGGGACCTTTGGGGTCAAAGCCTGTAGCAGCACAGCCAGTAGCTGCAGCACCCCTAGTAAGAGCACCAGCCGGAGCACCTCCAGTTAGAGAGAGGAGACAAGCTAGAGTGTTCGCCATCGACAACGAAGAAGCTCAGGCGAATGCTAATAAGTTGATCGAGGGTAATAACCCATAGAGTTTTTTGTTTTCGTTCAGTAGACCATGTAATAGCTTTCTGATATGGAATAACTATGAAGGCTTGCTGGAAGTCATGGGACAAAATGTAAAAGCTCTCTTTGATTCTGGTTCTACTAATACTTTTATTTCAAGAAACCTGGAAACTATGCTTGATTTGGATATCAAGGATTTGGGTTATGTTTTGTATGTCACAACCCCGAGTGGTTGTATTTATACCTCTCTTTTGAGAACCCCTGTGTTGCCAGTTAAGTAGCTGAACCATGAGCTTCCCACTGACTTCATCCTTCTCGGTATGAATGATTTTTATGTAATCATCGGTATGGACTGGCTTTCCACCTATAGGGACCAGATTGACTGTAGAGAAAAGAAGATTCTCATTAGAAAGATTGGCTATCCACACTTCACCATTCGAGGAAGGAAAGATGAAACAGCCAGTCTTTACTTATCTGCTTTGAAAGTTGAACGGATGCTATCCAAGGGTTGTCGAGCCTACCTAGCCATAGTTATCGTACCCGAGGTTAAGGGGAAATCCTTAGAGGACATAGAGGTGGTTCGGGAGTACACAAATGTGTTTCCAGATGATCTACCAGGGATTCCCCCAGAGAGGGAGGTAGACTTCTCGATTGAGTTAGCTCCTGGGACTAACCCTATATCTAAGGCACCCTATAGAATGGCCCCTGCTGAGTTGCTTGAGTTGAAAACCCAGTTGCAAGAGTTGTTGGATAAGGGGTGCATCTGACCCAGTACCTCACCATGGGGAGCACCAGTCCTCTTTGTGAAAAAGAAGGATGGGTCGCTTCGGATGTGTATTGATTATCGAATGATCAACCAGACAGCCATTAAAAATAAGTATCCTTTACCCAGAATAGATGACCTATTTGACCAACTCAAATCAGCTCGAGTCTTTTCCAAAATTGATTTGAGATCAGGATACCACCAGGCGAGAGTGAGGAGTGAGGATATACCCAAAACGGCTTTCAGAACCCGTTATGGCCACTATGAGTTTGTGGTCATGCCGTTTGGATTATCCAATGCACCAAGTGTCTTTATGAACCTCATGAACAGTGTGTTCCAACCTTTCCTTGACTCTTTTGTGATAGTGTTCATAGATAACATTTTTGTGTACTCAGATGACCTAGCCCAACACCGTGACCACCTGGGTGGAGTCCTTGATATCCTGAGAAAGCATATGTTTTTTGGAAATTTCTCAAAATGTGAGTTTTGGTTGGACCGAGTCATGTTTCTGGGACACATCATTTCAGGAGGAACAATCGTCGTAGATCCAGCCAAGGTATCGGCAGTTCGTGACTGGCCGGGACCGAAGAACCCCTCCGAGATTCATAGCTTCTTGGGGTTGGCCGGATACTACCGTCGCTTCATCAAGGATTTCTCCAAGACTACTCTACCGCTAACCATGTTGACTCGGAAGGATGTGAAGTTTGTGTGGTATGACGTATGTGAAGCTCGCTTCCAAGAATTGAAAGAGAAGTTGACCACCGCTCCTGTGTTGACTTTGCCTTCTGGAAATGAGGGTTTCATGATATTCACCAATGCATCCAACATGGGACTTGGCTGTGTGTTGGAACAAGATCGGCATGTGGTTACATATGCTTCTCGACAGCTCAAGCCAAATGAGGTGAACTACCCGACACATGACCTGGAGTTAGCTTCTATAATCCATGCCTTGAAGATATGGCGGCACTACCTGTACGGTGCTACCTTCGAGATCTTCACCGACCATAAGAGTTTAAAATATCTGCTGACACAGAGAGACCTAAATCTGCAACAACGATGATGGATGGAGTACATGAAGGATTACAACTTCACCATCACCTATCATCCTGGTAAGGCGAATGTAGTAGCTGATGCGTTGAGTCGAAAATAGCTTAAGTGTGCGGCTGTTTTGTCTAGTCAGTGGAAGAGTTTGGAGGAGCTTGTATAATGGACACCACAATCGTTAGAGGACTGAGTCCGATTGGCTAATATCCAGATACAATCTGAGTTGTTGAGTGAGATCATAGTTGCACAGTTGACCAGTGGAGAGCTAGACAAGATGAAAGGTTTAATGATGAAGCCACAGACTCGTCTATCCGTCGGAGTAGACGGAGGAATTAGGTTTGAGAATCGCATATGGGTTCCAGCAGATTCATCAATAAAGGAACGCATCTTGCAAGAGGCTCATGGATCCAAGTACACAGTGCACCCAGGAACTACTCAGATGTACAAGGACCTACAACGGTTTTTCTGGTGGCCAGGAATGAAGAAAGACATTGTGTCATGGGTGGCCAGTTGTCTTACGTGCCAAATGGTGAAGGCTGAACACCAACGACCCGACGGACTTTTACAGTCAATAGAGATTCCAGAATGGAAATGGGAGCAGATCACCATGGATTTTGCGGTGGGTCTACCCCGGACCAAGAGAGGTCATGATGCGATATGGGTCATGGTAGATCGTCTTACCAAGTCAGCACACTTCCTTGCATTGAAGACCACTGCTAAGGTAACAGACCTAGCTGAGTTGTATATCAGAGAGATAATATGTTTGCATGGTGTGCCAGGATCGATCATCTCAGATAGAGACCCAAAGTTCACTTCCAAGTTGTGGAAGCAAGTTCAAGAGGAACTTGGTACAAGGTTAAAGTTTAGTACCTATTATCACCCCCAGACAGATGGTTAGTCAGAAAGGACGATTCAGACATTGGAAGATATGTTGAGAGCTTGTGTGCTCGATTGGGGTGGATCATGGGAGCAATACTTACCGGCAGAGTTTGCCTACAACAACAGCTACCAAGCCAGTATCGGGACGCCTCCGTATGAAGCTTTGTACGGGAGACTGTGTCGGTCACCACTTCACTGGGATGATGTGGGTGAGAGGACCTTGTTGAGGTCATATGAGCTCCAAGTGTATGCTGATAAAGTGGCTTTGATCAAGCAAAGGCTAAAGAGAGCCCAGGATTGACAGAAGTCGTATGCTGATGCAAAATGGACTGGCGTGCATTTCACTGTGGGAGACCATGTGTTTTTGAAAATCCGACCGCTCTGATCTATAGCCAAGAATAGAGGAAAGCTGAGTCCCCGATACGTGGGTCTGTTTGAGGTGTTAGAGCGGATTGGTGAAGTTGCATACCATTTGGCGTTACCCCCTCAGTATAGCATGATGCATGATGTGTTTCATGTGTCTAACCTGAAGTGATATGTGCAGGATCTGAGCCATGTGCTGAGCATTGAACCTATTGAGCTTCAAGGGAAGCTGACTTATCCCGAGTCACCTTTGCGGATATAGATACCAAGGTGAAAGAACTCAGATGCAAGAATATAGAGATGGTAAAGGTTCATTGGAAGCACCATGGAGAGGATGAGGCCACATGGGAGCTGAAGGCACACATGGAGAAAACATACCCTGAATTGTTTGTTTGATTGTTTGAATTTTGAGGGAAAAATTCCTATAAGGAGGGGAGGATGTTACAACACCGTTTTCTTGAAAATATAATGTAAGGTGTATTTCCCTCTTAATGAATAAATGATATCCTTTTCTTTGAATTGTGATAAAGTTCGTGAGAAATGGCTTTGATAGATTGATTGTGGGCCTTGTTGGCCATTGAGCCCAATTGAAAAGAAAAGGGAATTAATAAGGAAAAGAAATTGTTTTATAAAAAGGGAAATATGAGAAATTAGCAATTGAAATAGGATAAAGGCAAACCAATATTCCCCAAGATGGGAATCCATGCCTTTGGGTTTCCTTGAGATCCAAGGGACCCAAAATAACAAGATAATCACAAAGGAAAAAGGAATATAAATTAAATTGGATTAATTGATGAGAAAACTTGGGAGAGAAGGAAGCCTTCTCATCCATTACTTTTTGTTTCCCAAATTTCGTACAAAGCTAGGAAATAATAAAAGGAACATTTCCTTAAATTTGAGCTAAATATGAGTTATATTTTGGGAGATATCAATTTTGCAAAATATACTCAATTTGGGAATTATTCCTGAATTAAAAGAAAAAGAAATAAAAAGGGGCTTTTCCTTTGGTTTGATCGCGCGCAACGAGGCATGTTGGATCTTCATCCAACGGCCGAGGGTCGTCGTCTAAGTCTCGCTGGGACTAGGACTCTGTTGGTTATAGGGAGGATTTTCAATCCTACTTCCTCGTGAATCCAGTGCTTAAGCAAATCTGGAAACTATCCCGTTGGATTCGGGAGAGCAAGCTGAAGGGTTTCACCCCTGATTCGAGTGGGTTTCGTCGCCAAACAAGGAAACGTCCAACTGGGCAAGTCCCTGCCTCGACCCTATAAATAGGGGAGGGTGATAGAGGGCACCGACATCCCCTTTCCCTAGTCCAATCGCTGTGGCGGAGGGCAACAATCGAGAATGCGCTTTCAATTTCGCCCCCAACCTTGACCAGTACCCTCGACACCCCAGAAAACGTCGCTGAAGTCCGACGAGTAGGCGGAGGCTTCGGCACGGCTCGGGCAGGGAATTGCACCCCTGGTTAACTTCGGTCGAGGGAGACAGAGCTCCCTATACCATCAGCTTGCTTGCAGGAGGTCTGGAGCTCGAAGTCAACCCTCGAGTTGACTGCGGGGATCTGCTGCTCGACGCGAGGAAGAAGAAGATGTTTGCGAGCCTTTTTACCCTTCTGCCCCTCCGCATCCTCTTTGCAGGTAAGGGCACCTTCGTCCTTTTTCCCTTTTGTTTGCAAAAGTAGGGCGCGCTCCTTCAGGACCGTTGGATCCTCCGTGGATCCAAGGCCCATGAATCAGACAGTTCTAGGTTTTCTAGAAAATTAGCAAATAAATTGATTAAAAGGAATTATCTTGATAAAATCATATCTGGTGATAGGAAACTCAGATGCAAAAAGTCAATACATGAAAAATGATCAGAAAAATATGGGAAATATGTTAAAAATAGTTTGGATATCTGAATCTGTATATTTTTGCAAAAATACATATTTTGATGGAAAAAGAGTTAATTTGTAAAAAGAAAACCCTAATTGATTATCAAGGATATATTTAATATTGCAATTAGGTTAATTCGAATATGTTTAACCTAATTAATGATTAAGATGGCTTTTAACCTATTTTGATGATAGAATTACATGCTTAGGGTTTTTAACCTAGTATGTTGATTAATATGCTTAGAAACCCTAGAATAGAGAAAAGAAAATGAAAGGTGATTATAATCTGAAATTAGAGTTTCCTTTTTGGTAAATGATAAAATTAGATCTTTTGATGAAAAGTTAGGGTTTGCAAATGATTTTGTGAAATTAGGGTTTAAAGTAATAAATATGAAGTAGAACCCTAATTTGCTCAAAATCCTAAAAAGGGGCAAATAACCTAGGCAACAACTAGGATGAATGAATCAGGATGACGAGTTAAATGATAAAGAAATTGGATGCCTTTTTTCAGGAATAATTGTGTGTGTACTGGCTTGAATCCTGATTGATTGGTTATTTCTGCATTCAAATATGCTTAACAGGTATGTGGTTAATTATGAATAACCACTTTAGTTTCCCGATGGATTCCGGGATGTTTGATCGCATTGAATGCAACTAAACTGTTTGGATGTTCATATTGCAATTATAAAGTGACTATGACTATCACAATTTAATGTAAATGTGTATTCCTGTACCTACATGCCACCCTGATGGAAGATGCCATAAAGGTCAGGCCCAGGAGGGTAGACCAATGGGCACCATGAAAGGTGAACCTAGACACCAAGCTCGGGAATGAGAAGGTGGTCGATGAGGCATGACTAAGGAGCACCATGAGAGGTGACTCCCAGGCACCAAGCTCGGGATTGAGAAGGTGACCTTAAGTCAAATCCAAGGTTAGGGAATAGGCGGTGGGAATTGTCACTTGGAAAATGTAAATTGACTTGCTAGTTATCTTGATTGCAATAATTATATTGTTAGACTTAATTGTGAAAATTTTGGTTTCCTCCAGATACCAATTGCTGATTGATGTTTTGTTTGTCGGCATTTTCGGTAAGATCCTGAAAAACACAAACAGTAAAGTGACACATCGTGAAATTAAGAAATAAAGTGCAAGGATGATTAGATAGAGTATTTCGAGCGGTGGATAGTTAGATTTCCAAGTTTTATAAAGGTAAGTAAAATTTTTATTTTTTTGTACCCAATTCTAGTTTAGTTAGTAGAATTTCATAATTATCGTTGATTATATGTTGAACCTTTGATCATATAAATTGATTAATGGATCTGACCTTCGGGTCTCCCTTAATTGGGGGTTACCGGGAGGCGGGGTCGTTACAAGGGGTATGGATCCCCTGTAAGATCGCCAACGATTTCACAAAGTTATACTCAACTCCCCAAACATATCTCTTCCTCCTATTACTTTGCTAGACTTATCAAACTTTGGCCATCTGTTGGGCAATTGAAGCCCTCACCAAGTTTGTGGGTGCATTGTGGTGGCCTTAGTACCCTCACTAGTCACTCTAAAAATTGAGATCTCATGGTCAACTATTGAGTTGATTGCTTCTTGTGTGAGAGAAGGAACCAAGGTTGAAGATAAAACCCAGTGAAAAGTCCAGTTTTGTCCCCGTCTTTTCTTCAACATAGGTAAGGATCCTTTTGACTTCCTCCCCATCCCTCATTCCTGACTAGAGAAGATCTACACAAGCATAGACTTCTGAGTTGGTATGAGCCCATTGGCTCAGCTCGGCCTAGCTGGCAAGGCCACGACCCAGTTTCACTGCCTAGGTGGTGGTTTGTGATTGGTAAGAATCAATTAACCTTATCAAAATCATAGTAATTTATACGAAGGTCCGGAGATAATATTTTATATATGAAAGTGATTATAAAAATCAAGAATTCCAATAAAAGTAGTTACAATACCTAGATCTTCTTTGAATTCTAAATTTACCTAAACTTACTAACTTTAATGTATTAAATCATGGAAACCCTAATTTCTTGGCATTAATGATCATACCTTACTTAAATGACTTTAACAGATAAAGTTTAGTCTTTTTGGATAAAAAGGACATCATGACTTAATTTGAGATTGAGAATCCATAAAACATCAAATTTGAGGTTTACAAGTTAAGAGGGCATTAAATATATTAATTAGGGTTTGGGAAGCCAAAAAAATATTGAAATACTAAGTTAACCCCAAAATCCTTACTTGGAACTTAAGTCAGTCTTAATGGTAGATTTTGGATAAAATAGTAATAATTGGGTGTCATGCATTAATTACTGGGTGATTGCTTGCTTTTCTCAAACTGCATTGATTGCTTGGGCTTTGAGTTGCATTTGAGAATGGAATGCGGTTATGCCTATGACTGCTAGCCTTAAGAGACTTTTGTGATTTTATAAGATTTCCCAGATTTATTGCAAATTAAATAGTTGTTTGTTTAATTAATTCTTGCAATTATAGTGCCAATATGATTATCAGTTATTATATTATAACTTTATCAAACCTAGATATATCTTTGAGTAAATGCATGCATGGAAAATATAGGAACAACCCCAAGAGAGTTTCTAGGCCAAAAAATTACTCCCATAGCATGAGTATAATGTGATAACCACCCCTAGTGAGTGGGTGAGGATAGAGAGTACCCCCAGTGAGTGGGAACATCATTACAATACTCCCAAAGAGTTAGTATGATAGAAAAATACCCCCAAAGAGTGGGTGTACATAGAGATTGAATAAGTGTGGGTTGATAAGCTATATCACAAAAATGCAAATTTTGATTCGGCAGTAATATTGATTCTATGGTTGAATATGTTGTTGCCCTTAGATGTAGATATTTTGTTTCCTCCACATACCAGTATAACTTGTTATACTGATTGTTGTTTTGTTTCATGGCATTTTAGGTTGAAATATTGTTAGTCTTCAAAAATGAACCTCCTGGGAAGAAGACACCAAAAGGAAAGATACTAAAAGTTACCATGCAGGATTTAGATAGTTTTATTTCCATTGAAAATAATATCCTTGTATATCATGTAACTCCTTATTGGAGATTTTACTTTCATAATGTATTAAACATTTTTCCATCTAATGAAATTTATAATTATTTTTGGTTAATTGTTAAACCTAGATCATGTAAACATGATAATGGCCCTTACTCTCTCAGTCCACTTTAATTGGGGATAACATGGGGAGGGGTCATTACAATATAGGTACCAAATTTATATTGGTTGTAAATATCCATAACTAGATTATGACATCACATGAAATGAGGGTGTCTACCAAGACATCATTGATATCTACGTAATTAGATAGTTGGAGACCAAATTCAATATATATATATATATCATCAGTGTTGTAGTGATCTTATAGTTCCTTTATCTCTGATATCCAGATTGAACTTGAGACATTGAATAGTCATGCTCTTAATATTCAATCCATGTTCCTTGAACTAGATTAGATTGTATGATATGCATGAGAGCTCACATATCACATAAACTTGAGTATGGTGATACATTTATCAATGTCATCTATCAAGTGTCCAATATATCAATTCGTGTAGGAGGGATAAATCACTACATCACTCATAGTCAATCCCCATGTGTCACAACATATCCAAGAACCACCTTTATGGTAATTCTTATTCAAGGTTATGTTAGATGGTGTCAAAGTACATCAAATGACATGTGGTGAGTGTAGTGACTTCAAGTCTACGAACCATAATCACCACTATCACCATGAGAGTTTATTCTTACTACCATTCAATGGTTTCCATGTATCACTCTCGAGGTGGGTCTGTTTGATATATTGCTATCTAACAAGTACCTATGTGTTTGGCTTCATATCATATATCAAGACTAATGGATTTTGTCATCATCCAACACAAATTCTAGTCTTATGTATTATTAATTTCTATTTATTGCTTCCACTATAACATATAAATAGGGACATAATAAGAATGTATATAAGCTTATCATACATATGATCTCATTATTTGTGTCCTCAACATGAAGGCATATTTCATCTAATAACATCATTCTTTAAACATCTACCATGGTTGTGACACCATCTCATGACTGAGACAAACATAATAGACATAATTAAGTTTATTACTATCAAATCAAGTATATGATGCCCCATTACAATCATCATATGATTGGCTCTGTGAGCATATATACCAATAAAATTTCCATATGAAATTCTCATTCGAGTGTCAACCATAGTTAATTGATATCCAGATCTTAAATGTAGAATTTCTCCTTGCATAATATTATAATTAATCACATTTGTGGTGATGATTCCACTAAACATGCATCAAATGATTAATGGTAAATTAAATAAGGCTCATACAAATCATGAAACAAACAAATGAATTGAAAAGTATGGGTAGTAAGGCTATCATCTTTGGATATCCCTTACTCCACAGAGAATAGTAAGGGGCATATCACAAGGAGTCTGACCCCTTTGGTTGGAGGTTGTTGAGTTTTTAGACAGTTATGGGAAACATTAAGTTTAGGCCCGATGTAACACCCAGGCCCACTGCCCAAGGCTCTAGTAGAGTTTTATGAATGACAACTAGCCCCACAGACCACTACTAGCCTCAACTGTGTGCTTTTTCCTCACTCACGTGCAAGCTAGGATAAACTTCTTGGCTGGTCACCCATCCTAGTACTACTCTAGGTTGAGCATGCTTAACCATAGAGTTCTTTAGTGATGGGATCCCTGAAAAGGAGTCGCACCTTGGTGACATGGGTAGTTGAATCATTCCTTGTAAGATCATTTTATCTGAGGCCTCAAATTCTAGGATGTTACAATATCCTACACTTAGACTCTTGACATCCTCATCAAGGTTTAACTATACAACCACATAATGTTTCCGTACTTCAATGCAAACCCAGAATAATCCATGGACACCCAGCTCCCAATCACAGAATACCAGCGCAAGGGTGGCTATGTCACCATGGACAACCCTTTTGTACATTCTTGGATGCATAGATCAATACAGGCATGCCTAATGGCCATGTGGGCCCCACCTACTAGAGGGGTTATAAAACTGATACCATTTGTAACACCCAGACACACTGCCTGAGGCACTAGTAAAGTTTTAGAAATGACGATTGGCCCAAAAGACCACCACTAGTCTCAACTTTATGTTTTTTCATCTCTCACACTCAAGTCAGGATAAACTTCCTAGCTGGTCATCCTTCCTAGTACTACTTTGGGTTGAGAAGGCTTAATTGTAGAGACGTCCCTGGATTTTGGCTTCTCCAAACCCTATTGGGAATGAGATGTCAGAACCCAAAAACATCATCCAATCATATCAGAAAGCGATGCGGAAGCATAATAGGCATACATGAACATACAACCATAACATTCTCAACATTCAACATGTAAATTTATACAACATGAATTATTACACAACGATTTACAATTACATATTGAATGAAAATTCTACAATCTAAGAACATGTATGCTAAACTAGGATCTACACAATAGGTACAACCTGGACAACTTCTCACTTCCCGTCTTTTATCCCAAGATAGCTCTAAACCTAAAACATACGTGAAACAACGAATCAACACACAAGGTGTTGTGCACGTGGGTAGAAAGATACATACTAATATGTTTGCATAATTGAAATAACTTGAGAAATAAAGATTATAAGAAAATGTTGTTTAAAGTGATAATCAGGAAAACATTCCTTTTATTGCATTCACTTTGATGCGGTTGTACTACACATACTTGCACTTGACTTACATATAGTGTGGGCAATATAGTATCATCATACATCTAACATGAGCCAAGGAATCATACATCCATGTTAGGAAACATACATCCACACAAGGCTATGTTCTCTAGTAGCTACAACCCATCATACTCATTTATGATCTATTAGATTTGGCGAAGTATAACTCATACTAGTTCAACCAAGCAATCATATTCAAATATGAGCATTCAAGATATTACATATCATATGCAACCAGAAAACTAGTCTTATACTTAATAAATCCCACATACTTGAGTTTAGAGATTCCTATTTATATTCTGGATCATCTACATATCTGGTCATCACCTGATTAAGAGAAGACCACATACTAGCATCAGATTCTCATCATCTTAACCCTAGTCGTGTTCATTAGGGTTTATATTATCTCATTAGGATATTCCAACGTTTACTTGCATTTATGTCTTATATTTATCTTACTAATGTCATTTTCTAGATTATGATTCATTATCTGAATATTAGGTTCCATATCCTTTTTGGTGCACATATTAACCCTAGTTTATATACATTATTCAATTTAGGGTTACAACCCATGTATTAAGGGTCATATTCATATAACATGAATTCTATGCATATACATGATCTAAGATTTATATATTATATTCCAGTTACAGATATGAGGGTTTTTTGTATATCTCATCATTTATTGAGCATGTATGCATTTATTACATTTTATTTAGGGTTATTATCCCTAATTAGCCCTATTAATTAAATTACGTAATTTAGTACATCAACATGATCATATCTAACATCATATGCATTATATACATGATTATCGACTCACTGACATTTCCCCATAATTTTATATCCTCATTTGATATTTATTATCCGTCAAACAAGTATTACCCATCTTACATTATATCACTATTATTAGTGCATCAAAAGTCTGATATTATGCTTCCATTTTGTTCTACGCATTTTTCTGAGAATTTCGGTACCTTATTTGTATTTTTTGGATAAACATGCTATTTATTATGAATTATGCAAGATCAGGGGAATTAACTACAATAATTACCTTTTTGTGGCCAATCTCGTCTTGCCACCTGTCCCTAAGGAGATGCGGCCCACTTTTCTTGGTTTGGCTGGGTTTTCTTTCAGGTTCAGTCCGGTTCAAGGGTTGGCAAACTTGGTCCTCCTTTCTGCGTTTGTATTCTACCTGATGCCTGCGCGAGAGCCTCTTCTCTTCCGCACATGGCCACCGCCGCGGGGCTGGACCTCTAGTGAGGGATAGGTGCCACTATCCTCCTCCATGGCTAAGGCTCAGACGCCACCGCTGCAAGGGTTCTCAACAAAGAATCCTCCGCCCAGATCTGCCCAAAGTTTCTGTGCGCTCTCTTCCTGGTGTCGTTGCTGCTTAGACCTTCTGCGACTTTGAGGCTGGCTACGAGCTTGTCTTCCTCGCGAACACCTTCCATGGCCAACTCCTCTATTCTCTGTGATGCTGCCAGCGTCCAGTATTGTGTGCACTATGCCATCCAGTGCTTAGCATCACTGTGGCCAAGATCAACTTGGTCGCTGCCTGATGCTGCGTGTGCGGGATCTCCTCCGCCCAAGTGAGCATCGTCGACCTTGAGCCTTGCTGTTGGCTCCTCCTTCTTTCTTTCTCCCCTGCTCGATTTGTCTCCCACGCTATGGTAGAAGCCCGACTGTGTGGGTCCCCTATTCGCCGTTGATCATGTGCGCTTGGGCCTCCGGTGAGAGATCAGCGCCGCTCCACCCAAACTCATTGGCTTCCTCTGTGCTCGCAAGTGCATGTGTTCCAGTACGTGTGAGATCCACCACCATCTCTCTTTCCGGTGAGCAACGATCTCCTCTACTTCCTCTCCTACTCGATGCCGCCCATCACCGATTGGTTCCTGTTGGATACCAGCGCTGCTCTGCTCACCTGGGATCTGCATCTACCGCCGTCTCCTGATGATGACAGCGCCACTGCCAGGTCGGGCGGGGTGGCATCTCTGGCCTCAAGAAGGTGATAGGGCGCCAGATGAACTGCTGCTGGTATGGTGGTAGACCACCGAAGTGTATATGTGCGTGGCCGGAGTGACAAGTTAGAAGGAAAATAGAAAGTATCCTGGCACACAAAGGACAAGGAAGATGGTATGAAGCTTGGTATACTGCCATGACAGGAGATGATATCTGGGCCTATGATAGATGAGGGAGAAGGCAGGGTTGAGGACTGCAATTTTTCAATAACTGGAACTTACGATTAGATCCGAGTTTTTGGGTGAGTCTCGTTACAGATATTTCCTTTTGGAGTGTTTAAATGCTCCAAGGTTTGCGAAGGTGGAAGACGAGGTCAAGATGGTTCAGCCTCCTCTAAAATCATAGCATGTCCCCGCAACTTCAGTTAATAGACGTCTACAATAATTGTGGCTTGGTTTGTAGTATGGTAAAAAGACTCGTATAAATCAATCATACTTCAAGCATTCGATCTACAATATTCAAGTCTAGGTATCTTTCAAGTAGCTCAGCCATATGATATAAAAATGTAAGCATTGGCTGCTTTGAAAGTAATCTAATTTCTTGACAAGTTTGATACCACAATTCTTGATCGTGTTATCAAATAATTCATTCATAAACTTAGAAATAGTTGTGAAAACCTTGAATACAGATCAATCAATCCTCAATTATTCATCAAACAAGTTCAATCCAATTAGTATGGTCGTTATCTATATCCAGAACTTCACTATATAATATTCAAATCCAAACATATCACTAGATGGATGTTTAATCTCATAAACATTTAATTAGTTAGAAAAAGTCTTCCATCCCAATTGAAGTCAATTAGATGTCAAAATTATACATCATATCTCCAATCAACCCCTAGTTGTGTTTTTAGTTCATCATTGGATAGCCAATTCATCAATTTGGTATCAACCATCAACTTAGATTTCATGGTCCTCAAATGCTACCTTAGGTTCAGAAACCTGAAATTCAGGGTCATCACATTCAACCCACCTTATTTGGAATTTCGTCCTCGAAATTCAACTAGTCTCATACTTAATAGGTTATTTAGGAGTTCAACTTCATATACTTCATCATTGCTTAGATTCTAAGACCACCATAGTGGCATGCACCCTAAGTTGTTAGCTTAGGGTCTAGAGGTTTTTTTTTCTACTTAAGAAGGGCTTACATAACATGTTTGACCATTAGGGTTTCACCCTATGGTGTGATATCCATACTCAACTTAGAAGCATACATTTAAAAGGATCAAAGTTACGAACTATATTTCTGATCATATACCCTATGATCTAAAAATATCTTTGTATCAAGTTGATGAGTTCAAATTTTTATGTCGTGCATGTATTATGTGAAGGGAAAGAGATAATATAATAAGTTTATACCATGATCTCAGCATCATATCTTTCATGTTTCATATGAAGGGGAAGAGAATATTTTAAATTCAAACTTATCATGATTCAATCTTGGGTACTACTTGTATGATATAGGGAAAAAATATAGAATAGGTCAAGCTTATACGAGTGACTCCTCATATATAAATCATCCATATAGCTCAAGTGAGGTTTCTGTCATCATATATTAAGAAAGAGAAGAAGAAGGGAGAACATGTATTTTGAGTATCTTTTGCACAAAGCATCATACTCTCATAACTAGAGTTCATATATTACCTCACTTGCAACTAATGAAGAGATTCACAAAATATGTCATTCCAGCTAGGACCTAACTCATCCAAAGGATTGACTTTATCATATGGGTCATCTACCCATCCTTTTCTTTTACCCAATTCTCACATATAGATTTTAATCATGCATAAGGACTCAACTCAGCACTCAAGAGTAATCTAGTGTAGGATAAAAAAAAAATTAGCACATATCTCATATATTGGAGGCTAGGTCCTATGACCTTCTTCCTGTGGGTCTTACTCTCTCTAGAGTTCACCACATATCTCATTCTACCACTAGATATCCCCCTTGTATAAGAGCTTGAGGCTCATGCACACTCATCTCTATCTTAACTTAGCTTATCTTACGTAGGGAAAAGGGAATGTACTTTCATCATTATGACTTAGCATATATCCTATAAGAGTGGATTCATCTCATATAAAACTCAAATCTTAATAAGGAAACTTATACCATCATATATCAACTTAGATAAGATTCTATATGCTTATTTCCTTCATCTTTCTTTTGTCTATCTATCTATCACATAACCTTATGAGGCTCTAGACATCTAATCTAGATCCATTCTCTCTTCTAGACTGATGTCACTCCCTTTCACTTAGATTGCATGAACACCCACTACTCTCCTGTGTGAGGGACACATTTTTATATGTACATATATATAATAAAATATTATATAGTTTTTCTCTGAGAAGGCAGACGTCAGAGAAAACTATCGAGGCTCGAGCTGATTCGAAAACAAAACCAAATCAGCAAAATCGAGTGTCCCACACACAGTATATAGTCTAGTGCTATGTCCCCTAGTGAAATGGTGCGAACGAGATGTAGACTAGTGTAGCTACCCAATACATATGAGTTCTAAATGGAAAGGGTTTCTCACACTTGTCTAAACCTAGTTCTCGAACATCTAGGTTCTAACTTAGAGGCTAAGTCAAACCTTATTCCTATAGAACAACTTACTAAGTTTCTAAGATTTAAAGTGAGAGGTGAAATATAGTTTTATATTTCATGGTGAACAATTGTAAGGTGTAGCTATTGTTCATGCTCTGATACCAACTGTGACGTCCCTGGATTTTGGTTTCTCCAAACCCTATTGGGAATGAGATGTCAGAACCCAAAAACATCATCCAATCATATCAGAAAGTGATGTGGAAGCATAATACGCATACATGAACATACAACCATAACATTCTCAACATTCAACATGTAAATTTATACAACATGAATTATTACACAACGATTTACAATTACATATTGAATGAAAATTCTACAATCTAAGAACATGTATGCTAAACTAGGATCTACACAATAGGTACAACCTGGACAACTACTCACTTCCCGTCTTTTATCCCAAGCTAGCTCTGAACCTAAAACATACGTGAAACAACGAATCAACACACAAGGTGTTGTGCATTTGGGTAGAAAGATACATACTAATATGTTTGCATAATTGAAATAACTTGAGAAAGAAAGATTAAAAGAAAACGTTGTTTAAAGCGATAATCAGGTAAACATTCCTTTTATTGCATTCACTTTGATGCGATTGTACTACACATACTTGCACTTGACTTACATCTAGTGTGGGCAATATAGTATCATCATACATCTAACATGGGCCAAGGAATCATACATCCATGTTAGGCAGCATACATCCACACCAGGCTATGTGCTCTAGTAACTACAACCCATCATACTCATTTATGATCTATTAGATTTGGCGAAGTATAACTCATACTAGTTCAACCAAGCAATCATATTCAAATACGAGCATTCAAGATATGACATATCATATGAAACCAGAAAACTAGTCTTATACTTAATAAATCCCACGTACCTGAGTTCAGAGATTCCTATTTATATATTGGATCATCTACATCTCTGGTCATCACCTGATTCAGAGAAGACCACATACTATCATCAGATTCTCATCATCTTAACCCTAGTCGTGTTCATTAGGGTTTATATTATCTCATTAGGATATTCCAACATTTACTTGCATTATTGTCTTATATTGATCTTACTAATGTCATTTTCTAGATTATGATTCATTATCTAAATATTAGGTTCCATATCCTTTTTGGTGCACATATTAACCCTCGTTTATATACATTATTCAATTTAGGGTTACAACCCATGTATTAAGGGTCATATTCATATAACATGAATTCTATGCATATAACTGATCTCATATTTATATATTATATTCCAGTTACAGATATGAGGGTTTTCTGTAATCTCATCATTTATTGATCATGTATGCATTTATTACATTTTATTTAGGGTTAGTATCCCTAATTAGCCCTATTAATTAAATTACATAATTTAGTACATAAACATGATCATATCTGACATCATATGCATTATATACATGATTATAGACTCACTGACATTTTCCCATAATTTTATATCCTCATTTGATATTTATTATCCGTCAAATAAATATTACCCATCTTACATTATATCACTATTATTAGTGCATCCAAAGTCTGATATTATGCTTCCATTTTGTTCTACGCATTTTTCTGAGAATTTTGGTACCTTATTTGTATTTTTCGGATAAACATGCTATTTATTATGAATTATGCAAGATCAGGGGAATTAACTACAATAATTACCTTTTTGTGGCCAATCTCGTCTTGCCACCTATCCCTAAGGAGATGCGGCCCACTTTTCTTGGTTTGGCTGGGTTTTCTTTCAGGTTCAGTCCGGTTCAAGGGTTGGCAAACTTGGTCCTCCTTTATGCATTTGTATTCTACCTGATGTCTACGCGAGAGCCTCTGCTCTTCCACACAGGGCCGCCGCCGCGGGGCTGGACCTCTGGTAAGGGATAGGTGCTGCTATCCTCCTCCTCGGCTAAGGCTCAGATGCCACCACTGCAAGGGTTCTCAATAAAGAATCCTCTGCCCAAATCGGCCCAAAGTTTCTGTGCGCTCTCTTCTTGGCATCGTTGCTGCTTAGACCTTCTGCGACATTGAGGCTAGCTACAAGCTTATCTTCCTCGCAAACACCTTCCATGGCCAACTCCTCTATTCTCTGTGATGCTACTAGCCTCCAGTATTGTGTGCACTACGCCAGCCAGTGCTCAGCATCGCTGTGGCCAAGATCAACTTGGTCGCTGCCTGATGTTGCGTGCGCGGGCTCTCCTCTGCACAAGTGAGCATCGTCGACCTTGAGCCTTGCTGTTGGCTCCTCCTTCTTTCTTTCTCTCCTGCTGGATCCGTCTCCCATGCTATGGCAGAAGCCCGACTATGCGGGTCCCCTATTTGTCGTTGAGCATGTGTGCTTCGGCCTCCAGTGAGAGATCAGCGCCCCTCAACCCAAACTCATCGGCTTCCTCTGTGCTCGCGAGTACATGTGTTCCAGTAAGTGTGAGATCCACCACCATCTCTCTTTCTGGTGAGCAACGATCTCCTCTACTTCCTCTCCTACTCGATGCCGCCCATCGCCGATTGGAGCCTGTGGGATACCAGCGCAACTCTGCTCGCCTGGCATCTGCATCTACCGTCGTCTCCTGATGATGGTAGCGCCACTGCCAGGCCGGGTGGGGTGGCATCTCTGGCCTCAAGCAGGTGATAGGGCGCCAGATGAACTGCTGCTGGAATGGTGGTAGACCACCGAAGTGTAGATGTGCGTGGCCGGAGTGACAAGTCAGAGGGAAAATAGAAAGTATCCTGGCACACCAAGGACAAGGAAGATGGTATGAAGCTTGGTATACTGCCATGACATGAGATGATATCTGGGCCTGCGATAGATGAGGGAGAAGGCAGGGTTGAGGACTGCGGTTTTTCAATAACTGGAACTTACGATTAGATATGAGTTTTTAGGTTAGTCTCGTTACAGATATTTCCTTTTGGAGTGTTTAGATGCTCCCTTCTTTGCGGAGGTGGAAGATGAGGTCAAGATGGTTCAGCCTCCTCTAAAATCATAGCATGTCCCCGCAACTTCAGTTAGTAGACGTCTACAATAATTGTGGCTTGGTTTGTAGTATGGTAAAAAGACTCGTATAAATCAATCATACTTCAAGCATTCGATCTACAATATTCAAGTCTAGGTACCTTTCAAGTAGCTCAGCCATATGATATAAAAATGCAAGCATTGGCTCCTTTGAAAGTAATCTAATTTCTCGATAAGTTTGATACCACAATTCTTGATCGTGCTATCAAATAATTCATTCATAAACTTAGAAATAGTTGTGAAAACCTTGAATACAGATCAATCAATCCTCAATTCTTCATCAAACAAGTTCAATCCAATTAGTATGGTCGTTATCTATTTCCAGAACTTCACTATATAATATTCAAATCCAAACATATCACTAGATGGATGTTTAATCTCATAAACATTTAATTAGTTAGCAAAAGTCTTCCATCCCAATTGAAGTCAATTAGATGTCAAAATTATACATCATATCTCCAATCAACCCCTAGTTGTGTTTTGAGTTCATCATTGGATAGCCAATTCATCAATTTGGTATCAACCATCAACTTAGATTTCATGGTCCTCAAATGCTACCTTAGGTTTCAGAAACCTGAAATTCAGGGTCATCACATTCACCCCACCTTATTTGGAATTTCATACTCGAAATTCAACTAATCTCATACTTAAGAGGCTATTTAAGAGTTCAACTTCATATACTTCATCATTGCTTAGATTCTAAGACCACCATAGTGGCATGCACTCTAAGTTGTTAGCTTAGGGTCTAGAGGGTTTTTTTTCTACTTAAGAAGGGCTTACATAACATGTTTGACCATTAGGGTTTCACCCTATGGTGTGATATCTATACTCAACTAAGAAGCATACATTGAGAAGGATCAAAGTTATGAACTATATTTCTGATCATATACCCTATGATCCAAAAATATCTTTATATCAAGTTGATGAGTTCAACTTTTTATGTCTTGCATGTATTATGTAAAGGGAAAAAGATAATATACTAAGTTTATCCCATGATCTCAGCATCATATCTTTCATGTTTCATATGAAGGGGAAGAGAATATTTTAAATTCAAACTTATCATGATTCAATCTTGTGTACTACTTGTATGATATAGGGAAAAAAATATAGAATAGGTCAAGCTTATACGAGTGACTCCTCATATATAAATCATCCATATAGCTCAAGTGAGGTTTCTGTCATCATATATTAAGAAAGAGAAGAAGAAGGGAGAACATGTATTTTGAGTATCTTTTGCACAAAGCATCATGGGAGTTAATTGTGGAGAGAAATAAAGTGTAGAAGGGAAAATGGAAGGGAAAATAAGAGCCATGGGAGTGAATTGTGGAGAGAGAAGTGATTAATTGTAGAGAGTCTCTCGATTGATTTGTGAAACATTTCCTTTTCATATTTAAATATTGCATGGGACTTGATTGATTATGGAACCAGTACTTCTTGTTGTATCAATGACTTTTTTAAATATATTTTCAATTGCTTCCTTGATTCCTTTGTTCCTTGTCAAAATAATATCACTAAACTTTAGTTACCATGTGTTTTCCTTGATAGTTGATAGAGAATACATGCTACTTTGGCCTTGATTAATTAATATCCATTTTGTTCACTAAACTAGCTTGCATTGTTTGACATACATTATCCTTGTTTTTTAAATTTTGGGTGCCTAATACCATTAATAAATATTTTACTTTTTCCTAGTATTCTTCAATTGTATGGTCAATTTCTTGGTGGCTGGTTGCAGGCTTTGCAATCTAATTATTGACCCCTCCTTGCAATCATTTCTTGATTAGTTTTAATCTCTTTGCATTATTAATGGGATATATTCATGCAAATAGAAAAAGACTACTAGAAGTGATTATTGATAGTGAAATGTCCCCTACACCAAACAAAGGTTTGTATTGTTAAAACTACCTATAGTCATGCCTAAAGTAATTAAAATTCAAATTGAATCAAAACAAGCAAAATTTTGTCCAAATTATATGTAATACTAGTTTAAATACAATTTAAAAAAATGAACTAGTCGGGAGAAACACTCTAAGTAAGAATACAAAAATGTTCTAAAAAGTGAAAGTAAGAGATGGTGGATATTCATTGTTTGATCTAGCATAAAGACAACAAAAATTTCATGTTTGATAAAATAAAATCACCATTGCAACCTAGTTTTCATATCCACTTAAAAAATATATCAAAAGAATCATATTGGTTTATGTAATATAATATTTCTTATCTTATATGACAACTCGTGATTAACGTGGATACAATTGTACAATATCCATGCATCAACAAGATTGTGGTTCAAAACCCAAACATTCATAGAGTAGGACATCGACTCTGATACCACTGTAGGCTTTTGTGGGGAGGGGTTCAACATGGAGAAACAAAAATTTCTCAACCAAAAAAAAACCTTAGCCAATGGGTTACTCATAGCTAGAAAACATCAATATGTCAAATACATAAAAGGATATAGAATATACCTTGGCACACTAGTTGTCCAATAACTAGGCACGTCTTATGTAGATGTAAAGCTTGCACATCAAGATCCAGATTTGATGTTATTTTTTTCATGCAACAACATCATCATAGCCTATGCAACAACACCTTCATGTCTTATGGTACTCATTCCCCTACCCTTTACACAAGTGTCTCAACCTTTGTGACATTAATGTGTATGCATGAACTCTTATTGCACCATCTTGGTTGCTAAGATGAATGAAAACCAGATTCTTTGATGTGTTACTGTTGCTCACTCTCCTTCTCCTTCTCCCTCTCTCATGGAATGTCATCCTTATGATGATTTCTATCTCTCTACTAGGAAGATTTTTAGACAACCTATGTCTCAATGTATTTGTCTTCCAATAGAAATTCACCCCTTTATATAGGTGAGTCATGGAATAGGATTTCACAAACATCCAATTCAATTCCAAATTGCAACTCAAAATATAAACTAAGTTGGAAAACTCAGGCATGCTTCTACTAGACTGACTGGGACATCAAATCAACTGATTGGCTAGATCAGGCAGTTCATGGTTTGTCCAAATGACAAGTTTGATTCCAAATAAAACAATCTTCCTTTTTATTCATTTCTTGATTTGTGTCTAGTACATTGATTAGGATACCCCAAATGATGTATCACTTCTAAAAGGTTGATTAGTTGATCTTCTAATACTTAGGAGATCAATTGAGCTGGCCTATCTAGTCTATTGATTGGGTTTCCTACTCCATCAACTGGGTTGGAAATAAATCTTTACATTATTTAGAACCATATAATTGTTTTATTGATTGTAAAAATAAATTAGGTTGATCATGCTGATGTTTGTGACCCTATAGGTTCCATATAATGTTGGAAGTGATGTCAAAACCTCACAAGTGTAGAGAGATATCCATAAAATGTCATTGTTATCCAAGTAATAAGAAGAAGTTCAATCTATAAGTCACCAATGTTACTATGATAAGTGGCATTGATGTCACCATGTTTGTATGATCCCTTTATCATAGTGTTTGAATTGATTTGAAGACTTGGATAAGTCACCCTTTTGATATTAAATATTAGTTTCTTAAGTCAGAGTAGGTTATTGAGATGGTGTGAACTTAATATCATATATTTATTCACATAAGGCATGTCATGCATTTATAGTCTCACTTATCAAGGGTGGTGAAGATATCACTCCAACAAGAGTGACAAATTGCATATATATCATGCACAATAATCCATAAGTGTCATAGTGCACCCAATCACTACTTTTATGGCAAGCCATATTCAAAGTCAATTTGGTTAGTGTCAAAGTACACTGAACAACATGTGATCGATGTAGTGGCTTTTGATCTATAGATCATAGTAACCATTGTCACATTGATATATGGTTAAACTTCCATGACTTTGTTTCCACGTGTCATTGTCAAAGTGGAAAGAGACATCATCATCATTCTTCCTAAACACTATTCTTATGTTTATTTTTCCAATAATATTCATAATAATAATTAGAGAGTAAAATACCAAGATTGAGTACTTTTAAAGATACATAGGATCTCATACGTATGTCCTGAACCAAGACAAATGTCATTGATTTAAATTTTTTTACAATATTATTATATTTATTCATTATCTCAGATATGAAATAAACACAATAAGTGGAATCTCCTTTTATAAATAATACATCATATACAATGTATTTGTAATATAGTCATCATATGATTTCTCTCAATGAATACAACCAACACATCCTATGGAAGGTTATTAATTGTGATAAGGGACCACCTTGATTCACCCTCATGTGGATTGGAAGAAACATGTAGTTCTTATGTTGAGGAATATTGGTGGTGATGTAAAGGAGTCTTATGAGATATAAGATGCATGCAAAAATTTGTCAAGGAAAGGTTAGCCAACCTCCTTGAAAGCTTTAGACATATTAGATTTACGATTGGTTTAAGTTCATTATTGTACTGACATTAAGACATTAACAAAGCACATGTGAGATCAAAACTCTTATAGGATACATCACTCCCCTCCATAAAAACATTCTGGTGAATGGAGACTATGGAGGGCAAAAATGAAGATATACAAGAAGCTAGAATTACATTACTAATAGAGGGGGTGGTTTTTCTAATTTTGATTAGTCACTAATCAAGTAGAGGCATCATTTATTCTATCTCCAAGATGAGAACCATCTTCATTGACTTAAAAGTGCACATACTTAATTTCATCTAAATGAAATTCTTGGTGTAGGTCATGAAATTTGGCATGTGATATCCCAATCCACATTGAAGAAAATTTACCCAGAATCCATCACATCCCAAGGTGTTGTTTTGATGAAGATAGTTCACACACCTCCTCTTCATCAAGTATGGATACCATGGTGTAATAGCCTTAGGATGAGACCTCATCATTATTAGGATATTGTCACAGTTGAATGCTAATGGGTCATTTGTTGTGATTGATAAAAATCTACAAAAGAAACTAATAACTTTTTCCAACATTATGGATTTACCTGTTGCCTAAGATCTGTGAATGGATTTAAGATTTTTGACTAGAATGTGCTTGTGTGTCATCTTTGATTTTACAAGAAAAACTTAGCAATTATTTCACCTCTTGCCATCATATGCCATTAAAATTCGACTAGGCTAATTTCCATAATATGAAGTTGTTCTCCATTTCATTTAGTTAGATTATTCTAAAAAAATTTTGGTAACATCCCTAATTTTTGTCACTCAATCAGGTATCCATACTTGATCATATCACTTTATAATTGTGACATGTATTCCATTTATTGTATAATTTTAATGTTTATCCACCTATTTAAGCCAATAATTTATCCATTTTCTTCTAGTCAGTAGTTAACTATGATAAGACATTCCTTCTCTAGATTTAAGTGTAATATGGCGCTTTTTGGGATTACTACAATACTTCCTTTATAAGTTGACTAGTTAAAATGTTCATGCATGATAATTTCAACTCCATCCTACTAGGAAATTTGTTTTCCTTATATCATTTCCATTATCCTAAATGGAATAGAAATGAAAATTAAATTTAAGATCTTATTTGGAATCCCTATCCACATAAAGATAATTGGATATTTTTCTAATCAAATAAGGGGAAAAGAACGTCTTGCCACTCATGTTTTTACCTTGTTTGCCCATTTTATTTTTATTTTTTATTTCTCAAGAAACTATCATGATAAAAAAAATCCAATCAGAGATCAGTTTAGAAACATCATTAAAGTTAGTAAACAAAAAAAGGAAAATAAGATATTTTTGGGAACACTCTACTACATAGTGTTACAAGTACTTCCATCACGGGTCCGACATTAAGCAGTCTGCCCTGTAGACAAAGCTCTTACCTTCTATGTTCACACTTGCGACTAGCATCAACCCATAACATGATGTTAGGCATTAGTCATCAAGACACACCACATGATTTTGACAACCTAATTATCCAATATAAGTGCCAATGATGCCAAATCTGGGAAGATCAACCCATCATGTCTTTCATGGGACCCACTTTGAAAAACTCAGTCTCACCGATAGGAATCCTCATCAACAACTCCATAGCCATGGATATACCTACCAACTCATTCGTTAGTAAATCCATAGGTATGTTTAAGCCACTAAGGTTGGATATGATAGCTCTAACAATGAAGAAGCCAACAATACCAACACCATTGATCCACCATTGAACTGTGTCACTACCAAGGGGTGGTATCTAGGAATGTCATTCTATCCCTCTAACTATATGTTTGGGATTCAAATAATGTGTTGGATATATGGGCTCTATAGTGGGGTGAATAGAGCTAAAAGCACTTAAAAACACATTAGACCTTCAAGATATTTGATAAAAGTTATGCTATGTTGAAAAGCAAGGGACAGAGACATTCATTGAACACCGAGTGAAGACTATTATGTATAGTGGATCCAACCTACAAATTAGGAGATGTACATTCACTACCTAGAGAATTCAATCTCTAGTCTTTTCAACCATCTCACGCTTCTTATATTATATTATAAGAGTTATAACATATATACCACCCTATTCAAGGTCAAGGGTACCTAGCCTTCCCTTTAAGGTCAAGTGAGCCAATTACCTTACAAAGGACTTAGATATCCATGACCAAGACTCTTCTACCTTGCCAAGGACTTACCTTCTCTTACAATGAGCCTCATGCCTTCACCAAGGACTTTCCTACTCTTGAATCAAGCCTTCTTCCTTCAAGGAATTACCACTCTATACTTGGATCTTCAGCCTTTATCTTCACCTTCATTAAGGGGAAGCTTTCACCATGTTTCTAGAGAGAGGTTGGGTAAAGGAGTGGAGAGCTTCACAAGATGTACACTAGAACAACTCTCTTACAAGGATCCTAACTCACTCGATAGGATGTACAATAGTAGAAAAGCTTGAGAGAGATTAGGGGCTCTTGGAGGCAAAAACAGACAACTATAACTAGGGAGAATAGAAGGCAAAATTGGGATGAAGTCCAAGGGTCCCTATTTATAGTTGAGGGTGCCTACTAGTAGTAAAGACACTTAACAAAAAATTATAGACATTTTGGGGGTTTCAATGGATATATTTTTGAGTTTGACAACACCTCAATGTTTAAAAACATTTTTCTGCACTTTATCATATAGTGTTGTTTGCTGAGTTATCTTTTAGAAAAGTCAATCGAGGACACTATATGGCAAAACAATTTGAAGTTATCGATCAAGTTTATCCTATATGAAACTCGAACGATGGATTTAATTAGTTTTACAAATGTAGGGTCTCAATTTAGTTTTTAGTAGGACAAACTCGGATGACACTAGAAATTGTCAAGATCCAGATAGCCTCTCAGCTAATTGTCACCTAGACAAACTTGGCCGACAAGGAAGTGTATAATGACTTTTGATAAATGCCCTAGAAGTGCTTATATATTCTAATTAAGTGTTCTCAATTTTTTTAAAGCTTATATAAAAGCCATACATTCAACACAAATGATTTATAATAGAATTCTAATTGAGATATAACATATTGTTACGCTTTTTACGTGCGTCGAACGCAAGTGTACGCATCAATGTAGTAAAGGCCTTTGTGAGGCCCGAGTCGAACTCAGGGACACTGACTTATCGGAGACTACTACTAACTACTCGCAATCAGCTAGCTCAGTTAAAATGGTTTGAGAGTTGTTGTAAAATTAAAAGAAAACAAAATAAAACAATCGATTAAAGGTTTCATTTAATCAATTCAAGTGGAGATCTTTAGGATTGCGGTTTCACCGCGGGTTATCATTGCATGAATTTCTATATAGTTATTCATATTTATCTCTCTATCTGGGTAGTGGCCTGTAATCAGAATTGCCCACTGTCGTGGTACAATTCACTACCTATGTCTAGGTCGGTTCCACCATCGTAGTAACCTATACCCTAAACTAAGTGCATTAGAAACGACCTCTGGGTTTCCACCATTAACCTTACATCACCTTGTTCAAGGGATTTGTCAATTAATGTGAATTGCGTCACTTTTCAACCGTTAATTCTTCTTTCAAAGTAATTAAGGACATTAAATTATTATTATGGTGATCAAGCATAACAATATAATTGAGAAAATGAAATCATACCATGGATTTAAGATAAAAGATGAATCACTATGATAAAATTGTCATACAATGATTCCCCGGGCTACTCCCGGTCCTAAAGATAAAGGGGATTAGACCCGCATGTTCATCTCAGAGTAAAACATGGTAGGGAAAAGGGGAAACATGGAGAAAAACATGATTAAGTAGTAAAACCTCTAAACAGAGAAGATCCAAGCGTTCTTTGGTGTAGAATGCGTGATCTCCGACCTTTTAGCGGTGGAAAACTTCTTCTTCAGTGTCTGGAACGACTGGGGCGTGCTTCTGGGCTCCGTTCTTCTCTCCACACCTTCTCAGGATGTGTGCAGTGGCTAATGACGTGATAGATTGCTGTTGGCCGCAGTCATTAGGTATAATCACCGAGTTAGGTCGCCAAATTATCACAGCCATCGAATTTAGATTGATCTGAAGCAAACTTGTATCTAACGGTGTCGATACCATCGACGCGAGTCGAGGGTATCGAGCTTGCACGGTATCAACTGGTCTTCTTTTCTTTTCTTTGTCGTGACTGATGCTAACTCGATACCATCGATGAGGGTCGATGGTATCGACATTCTAAGGCATCCGTTTTTGTCCTTTTCTATCGTTGTAGCTCCACTTGTCGATAGTATCGACTATCTTCTCGCCAGCAACCTGATGGTATATCGATACCATCGACTCTCCTGTCGATAGTATCGACTCTGTGCTACTCCTTGCGGCCGGAAACCTATGGTCATGTCGATGGTATCGACCACTATCGATGGTATCGACAGCAACAGATATTCGTTTTTCCTAAAATTGCAACACAAAACCACATAAGCCGAAATAAAACATATTATTGTAATCATTTATGCTCAAAATACCAAAATAAGGGAGATTTGACACTGAGAAGGATCATAGACCAAAGTGAATGAATCATGCAATATTAACCACCAAAATGACCAATAAATGCATAAAACACAAGTAAAATATGTCTATAAATGCGACTCAAAATCATCGCATCAAACTCCCCTAAGCTTGAACACTGCTCATCCTCGAGCAACTAAACTTTAGAATAGAATTGCGAGGGTCAACTAAAGAACAAATCATCACAACAAACATCACCATATGATCCCCACCGGACATTCACATTCCGGCCCTCACTAACCACAAAATGATAATTACCCTAAAGGCGACAATAATCATCCATAAAAGCTATCTACCTCAAAATTGATGAACACTATCATATAAGGCAGTTAACATAATAAAATTCGCCAGTTCAGACTCGATGCATCTTGTGATCTACTATGCTACGTTGCTCTCCCTAACTACCATCTACATGGAAGCAGCTCTCCTGATATTCACAAGTGAGGAGAAACTCACGTTGGCCTACCAATTCGAGCAACGGGTGGATGGAATGGTTGGCTCATGGAAGAAATGGAAGCATTATATGATTATAACATGCACAAAGCAACAATGACCTAAATGATGCATATGCAAATGTAAATGCCCTAATGCCTACATTTGGGTGGAATGATGCATACACTATCATTCCGTCTCAATGTGAGATGGAATATCTACGAGAACTACATCATGTTCTTATTCTTCGTAATATATAGTGAAAACATGTTCCTTTCTCCCTCTCATTCCTATTTATTCTCAATTATTTTTTTTCTTTTTTTTCATTTTCATATTTTTTTATTTTCATATTTTTCTTCATTTTTTTTCTTTTTCAAGGCCCTTATATCCAGAAATGACAATGAAGTATTTGTCGGGCTCACTTTTTTTTGCATAACTATATACTTGAAGCAATTCAGAAGGAATGGAACAAGTTTATCACCTTTAATGTTTCAGAAGAAATAAGATACATGATGTAGTCTATATGCATGAAAATATGAATGTAGCTACAAAATGATAGTCATGCATCTAAATGACATGCACCTAAGGAGAATGTGCATGTATAACTAATCTAATTTTTTATTTTCATGTAAAATATGTAGAAATAGTTGCAATGCAAGTCCTATCTACATGAGATGCACTCAAAGAAGTTAAAATCATAATGTACTTCCAGTTCTTCAGGTAGAATATGAAAACAATGGGGGTGGAAAGATCACAAGACTAATTGACTAAATCTTTGCAAATTATTATGTGTCCCTCCTTATTGACCTATGTGGTAATTAAGAGGTTTCTCTCTCTTACTTTAAATTAAAGTCTCATTATAATTTGGTCAATTTAGGCTCAAAAAACCAATTTCGTCCACTTTTCATGAATCCTAGGCATGTACTTTTGTGATTTTCTGTTTTAAAGTTGACAAACCCAATCATTTTCTTAAGTTATGTGCTCAAAGTTGAACAACACAAGCTTGCAAACACTATTTTTTTTTTTAATTTTCCCTTGATTCCCATGTACAAGAAAATGAGATGACACAAGACTTAAGACATCCACAATTACACTAAATAGAATGTGGATCCTACAAACAAACTAAGATTGCAAGAAATAAATGACAAGAAACAAAACAATATAAACTAAAAACTGAGAAAACTAAAGGATAGAGAAGTTCCAACTCCCCCCTACGCTTGAATTCGACTATGGCCTCATAGTCAAAAACAACCTTAAAGGGTGGAACAGAGATACCGATCACTCTTCCGGTGGAGGCGGGTACTGTGGGGTCCCAAGATGGGTACTGCCCCTGAAAGCTCGGATCATACTGGGGCATGGGCGGAGGTTGTGGATACCCCCCCCAAAGTAGTTCTGGCTCTAGTAATGATCATAGAAGGGTTGCTGCTGCATCTCCATCCTATGCAACCTGTCGTGAATGTGTTGTTGGTTGTCGAGGAGGAGGCGCTCATTTTCAAAGATAGCCCGCTGATTATCTTGCAATCGGTTCGTCGTATCCTAAATACCGGGATATGAGGTTGTGTGTTGCTGCTGCGTTTGATGAATATCCTACAGCATTGCGTACATCCCTTGCGTAGAGTAGACATCCTCGCTTTGCTGCGAGGGTTGTGGTGGCTGCGGTGGCGGAGGCTGGTAAGAAGAAGATGCACCCGAATGCATGTGAGGATGCTTCCTAGGTGCCACTCGTGCACGGAGAGGAGTGAAAGCCTCCTCTTCCTCTTCATCCTCATCGCCGCCATTGTTGTTGTCGTCGTTGCCACCGTCTTCATCCGAACTCTCAATGGAGATAACAGGCCATCAAAAATGTTGAGCGTTGTGGATGTGGAAGACAGGGTCGGGGAGCGTACACTCCTGATAAGCATGATTAACGTGATAGTGTGCATATGCCAGTCCATCACGCATCAGGATGAGGTTGGAGCGGTGCAGATGTTGCAAGTTGACCTTGCTCCTATTGGAGATAGGAGTCAGATGGGAGAAATTCAACCCAAGATAGGAGGCCAGCGGTGTGATGAGCCCTCCAAAGTGAATTGGAGCCTTCTGCGTGCTCCTCTTTACAGCCAACACACGCTGCAAGAAAAATGCTCCCCAATTACACTCTTCCCGCTTCAGTAATTTGTGTAGGAAAAAATAGGTCTGTCTCCTGGAACATGCTAAGAGACAGATCACTACGAGCAAAGAGAGTGGTGCACAACATGCAGTGAAGAATCCGCATGAACGGATGCTCGAAATCCGCTACCACCGCGTTGTGGTAGCTCACAGATTTGCCTGGCGGCACAGGAACTAGCTCGGCGAAGATAGCATCATAATCAGTCTGGTTGTCTGTCCTCCGGTACTGATCTCGCCCATGGTTCTAGTTATAGATAGAGTTGAACTGTCAGAGGGTGAGATTGTAATCATTGTTGAACAACCGGAAAGAAACACAACCCTTGATCCATTCGCGATCTGTGGTGATGATGTCATTTGGCACAACACATATGTCCAACGACGCCATGAATTATGCGACTAGCTCCTTGTATGTCGGCCATTCACCGAAGAATGGCTGGTCATCGGCATGGAATTCCAACTCGTCGGACCTCCTGCCCATATGCCTTGCCTACCCCTGGAGCACGTAGGACAGATTAGCCTCAAACCCCAGATTACAGATCATGTCACGGTCGACGTAACGGGTCGGCTCAATCTTTCTTTTCATGATCTCCTCGTAGACCTTCCGAACCTCCGCAGAAGGATGAACGATCTGCAGACACGGAATAGATTAAGTTGGTGGAGGAACGAACTCGGGAATCTCCATCGGATTCACGCGTGAAGAAGATGCGCCCGCAACATGCACCATTATCGTAGAAGAAGAAAGATTAGAAGATGGAGCTCAAAGAAGGTCGGAGAAGATTATCTCCGCTCGATGAAGCCTCAGTGAAGAACACGCGCCATGGATGCTCGTAGCCAGGCTCTAATTGCTCACAAAGACGCACAACACAAGTGGAGAGGGATTGCTCTAAATTTGTGACGTCATATGATGACAATCCATCCCTTATATAACTGTGGTTGGCGCTGCTGTATGCCCGTCGATACCATCAACGCGAGTCGACGGTATCGACTCCTGTAGTACAATCCATCTACCGTTGGTATCGACGGTCATCGATGTCTTGATTTGGGGGACACAGATCGATGATGTGTCGATACTATCGACAGGTGTCGATGGTATCGACCCGTCCCACATACCGACTCTCTCGATGCAGTGATTGTCGTTGATTTCCTCTCGTGGATCAGTGACGTTTTGCGTCGATACTATCGACGCTTGTCGATAGTATCGACTTCGGGTTAGGGCAACACCCTCGTGAGGCCCGACCGCCGCCTTCTGCCTATAACTGGGTCGATACCATAGACGAGGCCGTCGATAGTATCGACTTCACTGAGACAATTTCCGTCTGAATATCTCCAGAGATCTCGATAGTATCGATACCCGGGTCGATACTATCGACCTCATTGTTGCGATCAACCTAATGACGTGTCGATACCATCGACGAGGCCGTCGATTGTATCGACACAGTGTGATTCTTGCAGCCGCCAACCTGTACCCATCTCGATACCATAGACACAAGGGTCGACGATATCGACTCTTCCTCAGTCCTGCACATTAAGCAAACGATCACGGTACCTTTTTTACACTGAAAACAAAGTCAAATCAAATAAAAGTACAAAATGTGAAAGAAACTAACTAAACTAGCAATGGCTGGGTTGCCTCCCAACAAGCGCCCTTATTTAACGTCTTAGGCTAGACGACTTGAAGCTCCTCATGCATCCGGAAGTGCAATGAGTTTGACCTCATTCACTTTCCTTGTGTAATCTTCACCGAAGTACAATTTCAATCATTGTCCATTGACCAATAATGTTGTCTCGCCATCACGCACCATGATTGCGCCATGTGGCCTGACCTCCTCTACGGTGAACGGTCCACTCCATCGGGATTTCAATTTCCCGGGATGCAGTTTCAGCCTGGAGTTGAACAAGAGTACACGATCTCCTTTCTTGAAGACGTGCATTTGAATATGGCGATCATGAATCAGCTTTGTTCGCTCCTTGTAGATCTGCGAGTTTTCATATGCATTCATCCTCAGCTCATCTAGTTCATTGAGCTCAAGCAACCTTTTCTTTCCCGCTTCATCATAGCTAACATTTAGCTTCCTCAGTGCCCAGTGCGCTTTATGCTCTAATTCCACCGGCAAGTGGCAGGCCCGACCATAAGCCAACCTAAAAGGCGTAGTGCCTATAGGTGTCTTAAACACCATCCTGTACGCCCACAAAGCATCTGACAGCAGGGTACTCCAATTCTTTCTCGTGGAAGCCACAGTACGCTCCAAGATCTTCTTAATCTCCTTATTGGAGACCTCCACTTGCCCTTGAGTTTGTGGGTGGTACGGGGTACCAATGTTGTTCTTTACCCCGTACTTCCTCAATAGTACTGCGAACTTTTGATTCCGGAAGTGCGTACCTCCATCACTAATGATCATTCTTGGTCCACCAAACCTACAGAAAATATGTTCTTTGACAAACCTGCACACTACAGCGGCATCATTAGTCCTTGTGGGTATTGCCTCTACCCACTTCGGTACATAATCAACAGCTAAAAGAATGTACAAGTTAGAATTTGAGGACACAAAGGGTCCCATAAAATCAATACCCCACAAGTCGAACACCTTAACCTCTTGAAATACATTGAGGGGCATCTCTTGTCTTTTTGAAATGTTACCTGCGCTTTGGCAGGAATCACATTGCCGCACAAAATCATAAGCATCCCTGAACAAAGTAGGCCAGTATAGGCCACTTTCAAGTACTTTGGCTGCAGTGCGAGAACTAGCATGGTGGCCACCCATCGGTAGTGTATGGCAATGATGAAGAACACTTTCGTATTCCACCTCCGGTACACACCTGCGTAAGACACCATTCCTGTACTTCTTCAACAGAATAGGGTCATCCCATAAATAATAACGCAGAGAATGGAAAAATTTCTTCTTCTCTTGGTATATCCAATCATCTGGGATAATTTTGCAGGCAAGATAGTTAACCATGTAAGAAAACCAAGGGTCTTTCAATTTCACTTTTAAAAGTTGTTCATCAGGAAATGTCTTGGTAATGGGTATATGCAAATCCTTTTCATCTACCCTTTCCAACCTAGACAAATGGTCCGCGACCACATTTTCAATGCCCGCCTTATCTTTGATTTCAATATCAAATTCTTTTAAAAGTAAGATCCACCTAATCAATCTAGGTTTGGCATCCTTTTTCTCCATCAAATAATTAATGGCGGCGTGGTCCGTCCATACCACTACTTTTGATCCAACAAGATATTGCCGAAATTTTTCAAAAGCAAAAACAACGGCGAGAAGTTCTTTTTCGGTTGTTGTGTAATTCAGTTGATCATCATTTAAGGTTTTGGATGCAAAGAAAATCACAGTGGGTTTATTTTCCACACGTTGTCCCAAAACAGCCCCAACTGCGAAATCGGACGCGTCACACATTAATTCAAACGGCTTAGTCCAGTCCGTTGTTTGCACAATCAGTGTAGGAATTAGTTTTTATTTAAGCACGTTGAACGCATGTAAACACTTGTCATTAAAATAAAAAACAACATCCTTTTCCAACAACTCAGATAATGGTTTGGCAATTTTAGAGAAATCTTTTATAAAGCGGCGATAAAAACCAGTGTGACCTAGAAAACTCTGAACCCCTTCAACCGAATTCGGTGGGGGCAATTTGGAAATAGCTTTGATCTTTAGCAGGTCTACCTCCAACCCTTTGCTAGACACTTTATGTCCAAGCACAATCCCTTCGCTTACCATCATGTGACATTTTTCCCAATTGAGGACCAAATGCGTGTCCTCACAACGTTGCAAAACATTATCCAAATTATATAAGCACTCATCAAAGGACGCACCATAGATGGAGAAATCGTCCATAAAAACCTCCAAACAGCGTTCAACCATATCAGAAAAGATGGCAAGCATGCAACGCTGAAAGGTCGTTGGTGCATTACACAGACCAAAAGGCATTCGCTGGTATGCAAATGTTCCGTAAGGACAAGTGAAGGTGAACTTCTCATGGTCCTTCAGATCAATGGAAATCTGATTGTACCCCGAATAACCATCAAGAAAACAAAAATGTGATCGGCCGGATAAACACTCTAAAATTTGATCAATGAATGGAAGAGGGAAATGATCCTTAAGTGTAGCAGCATTCAATCGACGGTAGTCTATACATACACATCACCCGGTTACCATGCGGGTCATGACAAGTTCATTTAACAGATTATGTGTAACAGTAATTCCCCCCTTCTTAGGGACTACCTGTGTAGGACTCACCCACATCGAGTCGGATATAGCATAGATGATACCTGCAGAAAGGAGCTTGATCACCTCCTTCTTTACTACCTCCATCATGCTAGGATTTAGTCGACGTTGTGGTTAAATCACCGGCTTGGCTCCCTCCTCGAGCCTAACCTTGTGCTGGCACAATGTAGGGGAGATCCCCTAGATGTCTGCGACCGACCACCCGAATGCACCTCGGTGGTTCTTCAACACAATCAGCAGCTAGTCCTCCTCCTCGGCACTCCGATATGCCGATATAATCACAAGAAACTTCTCTTCCTCCGCTAGAAATGTGTACTTCAAGTGCGGTGGCAATGGCTTCAATTCCAAATCTGGCGGCCTGATTAAGGATGACTGAAGTGGTGGTGGGAGTTCGCCAAGGTCTTCATAGTACCTAGCATAAAAGCATGGAAGCACCTGAAGCATCTTGGCACACTCTTGTAGTGACTTGCTTCTCATCTAATCATGTGTTATATTGACCAAGCAGGCTTCTAATGGTAATTCTGGATATGCATCAAAAACAGAACTTGCTATTGCCTCATCCTCAGTAGGGGGGGGGATGTCCTCCTCATCATCATTCGGAAAACCCACAGCTTTGCTAAGGGACACAACCTTGGTCTACTCCATGATGTCAACAGCCAATGTCCCATTCTCCACCTTAGTCATTACATGAGCCATATCTAAAAATGGCTTCCCTAGACAAAGTGAGATATTGTGATCAAAATGCTTCACCATGCGACACTTCTCCTTAGCTTTAGATGACGTGGTGCTGGAAGGCATGACCATCTTGAACCGATCATCGGCGATACCCAAGGTCAAACGACCTCTCCCCATCTCAAGTATCATGTCCGCTGTCACTTGGAAGGGTCGTCCAAGTAGTAACTCATTGCCTTGTTCATCTTGCATCTCCATTACGACAAAGTCCGCTGGAAATACAAACTGATCTACTTTCACCAACACATCTTCACAAATACCATAAGGCTTCACCATGGAGTTATCTGCCAGTTGTATTGTCATATTTCTCGGCCTTGATTATTTTAATCCCAATTTCTTGAATGTAGAAAGAGGCATCCAGTTTATGCTTGCCCCAGAATCACACAGTGCTTCTCTAAATTTCACCTTACCAATGTAACATGAAATATTGAAGCAGCCCGGATCCTGCCTCTTAGGTGGCAATGTGCCCATGATGAAGGCACTCACCTTCTACTGGAGAACTACAACCTCCGTGTCAGGGATCTTCCTCTTCTTAGTAATGATGTCTTTCAAAAACTTTCCGTAAGAGGGAATTTGCTCTATTGCCTCTAATAATGGGATGTTGACTGAGAGCTTTCTGAAACTATCCAAAAACTTCTTGAACTGGGCATCCACCTTCTTTGCTTTCACACTATTCAGATATGGGACCGGGACGGCCTGTGCCCTTTGATGCGGCGGCACATATGGTGTCCTTTTCCTCATCTCCTCTTCAACAACAAAGGGATCTGCAGTGACATCTTCTGCTATTTCGTCTACCGGCTCTGTGACTGAGATTGGCACCTCCTCAGTGGCCTCACCTTCGGGTTCTGACTGGGGTTTGCTTGGTTCATCGGCCCTGGGGTTTAAAAGCTTCTTTCCACTCCTTAGCAAGATTGCCTTCGCTTGTTGGTTTCCTCTTGGAACGTTTGTGTTACCCGGAAAACCTTGTTGTACTGGCTTCTTCAGATTGGCTATTTCAGCTGCCATTTGCACCATCGACGTCTCTATGGTCCTCATCTGAGCCCCATGGCTCTGCAATATCTGTCCAAACTGATTCATAAATTCCCCATGTTGCTTGATTTGCTGACCAAAAGTGTTCATAAGTTCTTGGTTCTACTTTATCACTTGTTTGAGAAACTTTGTGCTCTTGTCCTCCGCCACTGGCTGGGGTTTTGCATCGGGGTCCTGCAAAAAGTTATTCAAATCCTTCCAAGAGAATTTCTTGTCCTTCCTCCATGAGTAATCGTTATTTCTGTAACCCTATTATTGCCGCATGAATTTGACTTGAGCTTCATCCTCAGATTCAGTATCTTCTTTTGCAAGCAGTTTCTTTTCTAGAAGGTCTATCTTCTCATTCAACTCTTTGATTGCCTTTGACTCCCCCGCAACTCAAACGTGCTCTACATCATCTCTGTCACCCCAGGATTGCTTCTTGGCCATTTTTTAGAATTTTCCAACACCTCATGTCTGTGTTGTTCAAAAAGAACCCTAAACCGGCAGAATCGACGTTATTTCTATCATGCTCGGAGAGAGCAAAATAGAAGATTTTTACATGTGTCTCCTTTTCAATCCCATGATGTGGGCACCTCCTAAGCATGATCTGAAACCTTTCCTAGGTCTCAGCGTAAGTCTCTCCTGCCTTCTGGGTGAAGTTATGAATTTTCCTGATCATGTCATTGGTCTTCTCGGGCGGAAAGAACCTTTCAAAGAATACCTCCACCATGTGGTTCCATGATTCCACATATTCATCATCCATATTGTGCAACCACTCTCGTGCGTTTCCTGCCAGAGAACTCGGGAACAACTTCAGGTAGAGCGTCTCCTATGGAAATCTATCAATTTTAATCATATCGCAGTTCTCCACGAATTGTCTTATATGAGTGACTGGGTCTTCATTCTTTAGCCCATGGAATGCATTTGACTTGACTAAATTAATTAGTGTAGGATCAATCTTGTATGTCAGAATGTTGATCGCATGGTTCTTGATTGGCCCCTTTGATGCAGATGAGAAAGACGCCTTGATTTTCTCCCATATCGTCTGTTCCTCTGCCATTTCTTCTTGTTCGGATTCAGAATCTATTTCTTCCCAGTGGTCTTGATTGTAATACTCCTTGTCGTCAGGTCCCGGCAGTGGAACCTCTGGTGCCTGTTGCGTGTAGTTGGTGCTACGCGTCTGCACCATTCACAGTACCTGCAAAATGAAAATTTGAGTTCAATACCATGCTAGACGATTACAAAAATTGGAAAGATAGACTATGAATATTTTTGAAGTGATTTCAAACTAATAAAAATAAAAAGTGGCCTAAAGTGGCCGCTTGCAGCACTCGTAGTGCCGACAATTGTCGTGTCCCCGACAACGGTGCCAAAAACTTGTTACGCTTTTTACGTGCGTCGAACGCAAGTGTACGCGTCAATGTAGTAAAGGCCTTTGTGAGGTACGAGTCGAACTCAGGGACATTGACTTATCAGAGACTACTACTAACTACTCGCAATCAGCTAGACCAGATAAAATGGTATGAGAGTTGTTGTAAAATTAAAAGAAAAGAAAACAAAATAAAACAATCAATTAAAGGTTTAATTTAATCAATTCAAGTGGAGATCTTTAGGATTGCGGTTTCACCGTGGGTTATCATTGCATGAATTTCTATATAGTTATTCAGATTTATCTCTCTATTTGGGTAGTGGCCTGTAATCAGAATTGCCCACTGTTGTGGTACAATTCACTACCTATGTCTAGGTCGGTTCCACTGTCGTAGTAACCTATACCCTAAACTAAGTGCATTAGAAACGACCTCTGGGTTTCCATCATTAACCTTACACCACCTTGTTCAAGGGATTTGTTAATTAATGTGAATTTTGTCTCTTTTCAACCGTTAATTCTTCTTTTAAAGTAATTAAAGGCATTAAATTATTATTATGGTGATCAAGCATAACAATATAATTGAGAAAATGAAATCGTACCATGGATTTAAGAGATAAAAGATGAATTACTATGATAAAATTGTCATACAATGATTCCCCGGGCTACTCCCAGTCCTAAAGATAAAGGGGATTAGCCCCGCATGTTCATCTCAGAGCAAAACATGGTAGAGAAAAGGGGAAACATGGAGAAAAACGGTGATTAAGTAGTGAAACCCCTGAACAGAGAAGATCCAAGCGTTCCTTGGCATAGAATGCACGATCTCCGGCCTTTCGGTAGTGGAAAATGTCTTCTTTATTGTCCAGAACGACTGGGGTGTGCTTCTGGTCTTCGTTCTTCTCTCCACACCTTCTCGGGACGTGTGCAGCAGCTAATGACGTGATAGATTGCTCTTGGCCACCGTCATTAGGTATAATCACCGAGTTAGGTCGCCAAATTATCACAGCCGTCAGATTTAGATCGATCTGAAGCAAACTTGTATCTGACGGTGTCGATACCATCGATGCGAGTCGATGGTATTGACCTTGCGCGGTATCAGCTGGTCTTCTTTTCTTTTCTTTGTCGCGACTGATGCTAACTTGATACCATTGATGAGGGTCAATGGTATCGACATTCTAAGGTGTCAGTTTTTGTCCTTTTTTGTTGTTGTAGCTCCACTTGTCGATAGTATCGACATCTGGGTCGATAGTATCGACTATCTTCTCTTCAGCAACCTGATGGTATATCTATACCATCGACTCTCCTATCGATAGTATCGACTCTGTGCTGCTCCTTGAGGCTGGCAACCTGTGGTTGTGTCGATGCTATCGACCACTGTCGATGGTATCGATAGCAGTAGATATTCATTTTTCCTGAAATTGCAACACAAAACCACATAAGCCGAAATAAAACATATTATTGTAATCATTTATCCTCAAAATACCAAAATAAGTGAGATTTGACACTGAGAAGGATCATAGACCAAAGTAAATGAATCATGCAATATTAACCACCAAAATCACCAATAAATGCATAAAACACAAGTAAAATATGTCTATAAATGTGACTCAAAATAATCACATCAAACTTCCCTAAGCTTGAACACTGCTCATCCTCGAGCAACTAAACTTTAGAATAGAATTGCGAGGGTCAACTAAAGAATAGATCATCACAACAAACATCACCATAAGATCCCCACCGGACATTCACATTCCGGCCCTCACTAACCACAGAATGATAATTACCCTAAAGGCGACAATAATCATCCATAAAAGATATCTACCTCAAAATTGATAAACACTATCATATAAGGCAGTTAACATAAGTTAAATCACCGGTTTAGACTCAATGCATCTTGTGATCTCCTATGCTACGTTGCTCGCCCTAACTACCATCTACATGGAAGCAGCTCTCCTGATATTCACGAGTGAGGAGAAACTCACGGTGGCCGACCAATTCGAGCAACAGGTGGATGGAATGGGTGGCTCATGGAAGAAATGGAAGCATTATACGATTATAACATGCACAAAGAAACAATGACCTAAATGATGCATATGCAAATGTAAATGCCATAATGCCTACATTTGGGTGGAATGATGCATACACTATCATTCCGTCTCAATGTGAAATGGAATATCTATGAGAACTACATCATGTTCTTATTCTTCGTAATATGCAGTGAAAACATGTTCCTTTTCTCCCTCTCATTCCTATTTATTCTCAATTCTTTTTTTTTTCTTTTTTTCATTTTCATATTTTTTATTTTCATATTTTTCTTCATTTTTTTTCTTTTTCAAGGCCCTTATATCCATAAATGACAATGAAGTATTTGTCGGGCTCACTTTTTGTTGCATAACTATATACTTGAAGCAATTCAGAAGGTATGGAACAAGTTTATCACCTTTAATGTTTCAGAAGAAATAAGATACATGATGTAGTCTATATGCATGAAAATATGAATGCAGCTACAAAATGATAGTCATGCATCTAAATGACATGCACCTAAGGAGAATGTGCATGTATAACTAATCCAATGTTTTATTTTCATGTAAAATATGTAGAAATAGTTGCAATGCAAGTCCTATCTACATGAGATGCACTAAAAGAAGTTAAAATCGTAATGTACTTCCAGTTCTTAAGATAGAATATGAAAACAATGGGGGTGGAAAGATCACAAGACTAATTGACTAAACCTTTGCAAATTATTATGCGTCCCTCCTTATTGACCTGTGTGGTAATTAAGAGGTTTCTCTCTCTTACTTCAAATTAAAGTCTCATTATCATTTGGTCAATTTAGGCTCAAACAATCAATTCCGTCCACTTTTCATGAGTCCTAGGAATGTACCGTTGTGATTTTCTATTTTGAAGTTGACAAACCCAATCATTTTCTTAAGTTATGTGCTCAAAGTTGAACAACACAAGCTTGCAAACACTAAATTTTTTTTTCTAATTTTCCCTTGATTCCCATGTACAAGAAAATGAGATGACACAAGACTTAAGACATCCACAATTACAATAAATAGAATGTGGATCCTACAAACAAACTAAGATTGCAAGAAATAAATGACAAGAAACAAAACAATAAAAACTAAAAACTGAGAAAACTAAAGGATAGAGCTATTCCAACTCCCCCCCACGCTTCAATTCAACTATGGCCTCATAGTAAAAAACAACCTTAAAGGGTTGAATAGAGATACCGATCACTCTTCCGGTGGAGGCGGGTACTACGGGGCCGTGGGGTCCCAAGATGGGTACTGCCTCGGAAAGCTCGGATCATACTGGGGCATGGGCGGAGGTTGTGGATACCCCCCAAAGTAGTTCTGGCTCTAGTAATGATCATACAAGGGCTGCTACTGCATCTCCATCCTATGCAACCTGTCGTGAATGTGTTGTTGGTTCTCAAGGAGGAGGCACTCATTTTCAAAGATAGCCCGCTGATTATCTAGCAATCAGTTCGTCGTATCCTGAATACCGACATATGAGGTTGTGTGTTGCTGCTGCGTTTGATGAATATCCAACAGCATTGCGTACATCCCTTGCATGGAGTAGACATCCTCGCTTTGCTGTGAGGGTTGTGGTGGTTGCGGTGGCAGAGGCTGGTAAGAAGAAGATGCACCCGGATGCATGCGGGGATGCTTCCTAGGTGCCACTCGTGCGCGAAGAGGAGTGAAAGCCTCCTCTTCCTCTTCAGCCTCGTCGCCGCCATTGTTGTTTTCGTCATTGCCGCCGTCTTCATCTGAACTCTCAATGGCGATAACAGGCCATCGAAAATGTTGAGCGTTGTTGATGTGGAAGACAGGGTCAGGGAGCGAACACTCCTGATAAGCATGATTAACGTGGCAGTGTGCATACGCCAGTCCATCACGCAGCAGGTTGAGGTTGGAGTAGTGTAGATGTTGCAAGTTGACCTTGCTCCTGTTGGAGATAGGAGTCAGCTGGGAGAAATTCAACCCAAGATAGGAGGCCAGCAATGTGATGAGCCCTCCAAAGTGAATTGGAGCCTTCCGCGTGCTCCTCTTTATAGCCAACACACACTACAAGAAAAATGCTCCCCAATTACACTCTTCCCGCTTTAGTAACTTGTGCAGGAAAAACAGGTCTGTCTCCTGGAACTTGCTAAGAGACAGATCACCACGAGCAAAGAGAGTGGTGCACAACATGCAATGAAGAATCTGCACGAATGGATGCTCGAAATCCGCTACCGCTGCATTGTGGTAGCTCACATATTTGCCTGGCAGCACAATCACTAGCTCGACGAAGATAGCATCATCATCAGTCTGGTTTTCTATCCTCCGGTACTGATCTTGCCCATGGTTCCACTTATAGATAGAGTTGAACTGCCGGAGGGTGAGATTGTAATCATTGTTGAACAGCCGGAAAGAAACACGACCCTTGATCCATTTGCGATCCGTGGTGATGTTGTCATTTGGCACAACACATATGTCAAACGATGCCATGAATTCTACAACTAACTCCTTATATGTTGTCCATTCACCAAAGAACGGCTGGCCATCGGCATGGAATTCCAACTCGTTAGGCCTCCTGCCCGTATGCCTTGTCTGTCCCATGAGCACGTAGGCTAGATTAGCCTCGAACCCCTGATTACGGATCATGTCGCAGTCGACGTAATGGTTCGGCTCAATCTTTCTTTTCATGATCTCCTCGTAGACCTTCCAAACCTCCGCAGAAGGATGAATGAGCCGCGGACGCAGAATAGAATCAGTTGGTGGAGGAACAAACTCGGGAATCTCCATTGGATTCACGCGTGAAGAGGATGCACCGGCAGCATGCACCATTGTCGTAGAAGAAGAAAGATTAGAAGATGGAGCTCAGATAAGGTCAGAGAAGATTATCTCTGCTCGATGAAGGCTCGGTGAAGAACACGCACCGTGGATGCTCGTAGCCAGGCTCTGATTGCTCACAAAGATGCACAATACAAGTGGAGAAGGATTGGTCTAAAGTTGTGACGTCATATGATGACAATCCATCCCTTATATAATTGTGGTCGGTGTTGCTGTATGCCTGTCGGTACCATCGACGCGAGTTGATGGTATCGACTCCTATAGTACAATTCGTCTGCCGCTGGTATCGACGTTCGTCGATGGCTTGATTTGGGGGACCCGGATCGATGATGTGTCGATACGATCGACAGGTGTCGGTGGTATCGACCCGTACCATGGATCGACTCTCTCGATGCAGTGATTGTTGTTGATTTCCTCTCGCAGATCGGTGATGTTTCGTGTTGATACTATCGACACTAGTCGATAGTATCAACTTCTGGTTAGGGAAACACCCTCGTGAGGCCCGAACACCGCCTTCTTCCTGTAACTGGGTTGATACCATCGATGAGGCCGTCGATAGTATCGACTTCACTGAGACAATTTCCGTCTGAATATCTCCAGAAATCTTGATAGTATCGACGCCCAGGTCGATACTATCGACCTCATTGTTGCAATCAACCTGATGACGTGTTGATACCATCGACGAGGTCGTCGATTGTATCGACACAGTGTGATTCTTGCAGCCGCCAACCTATACCCAACTCGATACCATCGACACAAGGGTCGATGGTATCGACTCTGCCTTAGTCCTGCACATTGAGCAAACGATCACGATACCTTTTTTACACTGAAAACAAAGTCAAATCAAATCAAAGTACAAAATGTGAAAGAAACGAACTAAACTAGCGATGGTTGGGTTGCCTCCCAACAAGTGCCCTTATTTAACGTCTTAGGCTAGACGACTTGAAGCTCCTGATGCATCCGGAAGCGCAATGAGTTTGACCTCATTCACTTTCCTTGTGTACTCTTCACCGAAGTACAATTTCAAGTATTGTCTATTGACCAGGAATGTTGTCTCGCCATCACACACCATGATTGCGCCATGTGGCCTGACCTCCTCTACGGTGAACGGTCCACTCCATCGGGATTTCAATTTCCCGTGATGCAGTTTCAGCCTGGAGTTCAACAAGAGTACACGATCTCCTTTCTTGAAGATGTGCATTTGAATATGGCGATCATGAATCAGCTTTGTTCGCTCCTTGTAGATCCATGAGTTTTCATATGCGTTCATCCTCAGCTCATCTAGTTCATTGGTATCAAGCAACCTTTTCTTTCCCGTTTCATCATAGCTAACATTTAGCTTCCTCAGTGCCCAGTGCGCTTTATGCTCTAATTCCACCGGCAAGTGGCAGGCCCGACCATAAGCCAACCTAAAAGGCGTACTGCCTATAGGTGTATTAAACGCCATCCTGTACACCCAAAAAGCATCCGGTAGAAGGGTACTCCAATTCTTTCTCGTGGAAGCCACAGTACGCTCCAAGATCTTCTTAATCTCCCGATTGGAGACCTCCACTTGCCCTTGAGCTTGTGGGTGGTACGGGGTACCAATGTTGTGCTTTACCTCGTACTTCCTCAATAGTACTGTGAACTTTTGATTCCAGAAGTGCATACCTCCATCACTAATGATCATTCATGGTACACCAAACCTACAGAAAATATGTTCTTTGACAAACCTGCACACTACAGTGGCATCATTAGTCCTTGTGGGTATTGCCTCTACCCACTTCGATACATAATCAATAGCTAAAAGAATGTACAAGTTAGAATTTGAGGACACCAAGGGTCCCATTAAATCAATACCCCACAAGTCAAACACCTCAACCTCTTGAAATACATTGAGGGGCATGTCTTGTCTTTTTGAAATGTTACATGCCCTTTGGCAGGAATCACATTGCCGCACAAAATCATAAACATCCCTGAACAAAGTAGGCCAGTATAGGCCACTTTCAAGTACTTTGGTTGCAGTGCGAGAACTAGCATGGTCGCCACCCATCGGTAGTGTATGGCAATGATGAAGAACACTTTCATATTCCACCTCCGGTACACACCTGCGTAAGACACCATTCTTGTACTGCTTCAACAGAATAGGGTCATCCTAGAAATAATAACGCAGAGAATGGAAAATTTCTTCTTCTCTTGGTATGTCCAATCATCCGGGATAATTTTGTAGGCAAGATAGTTAACAATGTAAGAAAACCAAAGGTCTTTCGATTTCACTTTTAAAAGTTGTTCATCAGGAAATGTCTCGGTAATGGGTATATGCAAATCCTTTTCATCTACCCTTTCGAACCTAGACAAATGGTCCGCAACCACATTTTCAATGCATGCCTTATCTTTGATTTCAATATCAAATTCTTGTAAAAGTAAGATCCACCTAATCAATCTAGGTTTGGCATCCTTTTTCTCCATCAAATACTTAATGGCGGTGTGGTCCGTCCATACCACTACTTTTGATCCAACAAGATATTGCCGAAATTTTTCAAAAGCAAAAACAACGGCGAGAAGTTATTTTTCGGTTGTCGTGTAATTTAGTTGATCATCATTCAAGGTTTTAGATGCATAGAAAATCACAACGGGTTTATTGTCCACACGTTGTCCCAAAATAGCCCCAACTACGAAATCGGACACGTCACACATTAATTCAAACGACTTACTCCAGTCTGGTGTTTGCACAATCGGTGCGGAAATCAATTTTTCTTTAAGCACATTGAACGCATGTAAACACTTGTCATTAAAATAAAAAACAGCATCCTTTTCCAACAACTCAGATAATGGTTTGGCGATTTTAGAGAAATCTTTTATAAAGCAGCGATAAAAATCGGCATGACCTAGAAAACTTTGAACCCCTTTAACCGAATTTGGTGGGGGCAATTTGGAAATAACTTCGATCTTTACTGGGTCTACCTCCAACCCTTTGCTAGAAACTTTATGTCCAAGCACAATCCCTTCGCTTACCATCATGTGGCATTTTTCCCAATTGAGGACCAAATGTGTGTCCTCACAACGTTGCAAAACCTTATCCAAATTATATAAGCACTCGTCAAAGGACGCACCATAGACGGAGAAATCGTCCATAAAAACCTCCAAACAGCGTTCAACCATATCGGAAAAGATGGCAAGCATGCAACGCTGAAAGGTCACCGGTGCATTACACAGACCAAAAGGCATACGACGGTATGCAAATGTTCCATAAGGACAAGTGAAGGTGGACTTCTCTTGGTCCTTAGGATCAATGGAAATCTGATTGTACCACGAATAACCATCAAGAAACTTATTCCTATAGAACAACTTGCTATGTTTCTAGGGTTTAAAGTGAAAGGATAAATTTATTTTTATGTTTCATAGTGAGAAATTGTTAGGTGTAGCTATTGTTCATGCTCTGATACCAATAGTGACGTCCCCAGATTTTGGTTTCTCCAAACCCTATTGGGAATGAGATGTCAGAATCCAAAAAATCATCCCATCATATCAGAAAGTGATGCGGAAGAATAATACGCATACATGAACATGCAACCATAACATACTCAACATTCAACATGCATATTTATACATTATGAATTATTACAAAATGATTTACAGTTACATATTGAATGAAAATTCTACAAGTCTGAACAGGTATGCTAACAGGATCTTAGACATTAGGTACAACGTGTACAACTAGCTCACATCCTGTACTTCTTCTCCCATGCTATCTCTAAACCTAAAACATACGTGCAACAAAAAATCAACACATAAGGTGTTGTGTACATGGGCAAAAAGATATATATATTTATGGCTTTCATAATTTTGAAAAAGATTTGCAGAAGGAAAGAAAATCATAGAAAACACTTCTTTATTAAGATAAATATGCCAATTTAAGTCATTTTCCTAGATGCATTTCATTATCAAGGTGGACTAGTACCAAAACATAAATATTGGGCCCATCCCCGTGTACCAAGTACTCTAGGGAAACTCCCCGTACACCGTGTGCTCTAGGGAGGTGTACTAGCCAACATTAATCCATTCCCTTGTAAGGGGGATAATGAACACCTTAAATAACTACAAAGAATCTACTTATCATTTATGTTTACAAGTGATAAAACATCGAGTACTATATAGTGTTACTACATCCAATATTTGCAAATAGAAGGGAGCATACATACATATCATGATTGCAAGCAAGAAAACCAAAGTCATATACTTAAATAAAACCCACGTACCTGAGTTCAGAGATTTCTAACTTATCCTTGATCATCTAAAAGTCTGGTCATCACCTGATTAAGACAAGACCACATACTATCATCAGATTCTCATCATCTTAACCCTAGTCGTGTTCATTAGGGTTTATATTATCTCATTAGGTTATTCCAACGTTTACTTGCATTATTGTCTTATATTTATCTTACTGATGTCATTCTCCAGATTATGATTCATTATCTGAATATTAGGTTCCATATCCTTTTTGTGTACATAATAACCCTAGTTTATATATATTATTCAAGTTAGGGTTACAACCCATGTATCAAGGTTCATCTTCTTACAACATGAATTTCGTGTACAAAACTAGTCTCATATTTACATATTATCTTTCAGTTACAGATATGAGAATGTTTTGTTAATTTCATCATTTATTGAGCATGTATGCATTAATTGCATTATCTTTAGTGTTATTAGCCCTAATTAGCCATATTAATCAAATTATAGAATTTCGTGCATCAACATGACCATATCTGACATCATATGCATTCTATACATAATTGTGGACTTACTTATATTTTTCCATAATTTTATATCATCATTTGATATCTATTATCCGTCATATAAGCATTTCACATCTTACACGATATCATAGATATAAAAGTATTAAAAGGATGATATTATGTTTCTATATTGTTCTATGCATTTTTCTGAGAATTTAGGCACCTTACTTGCATTTTTCTGATAATTGTGCTATTTTCTATGAATTATACAAGATATGTAGATTTACTGCAGTTTTACCTATTTTAGCCAATCGGAGGCCGACACCTGCCTACTCAGACCCGTGCCTCTTTGATTGATCTGCATTGATGTAGGTCGGCTGGTTCACTTGGTTTACTCCTGGTTCAGGGTTGTGGACCCAATCCTCCCTTTCTCACGCAAGTCGTCTTCTTTCCCCGACGTCCGCTCTGTATGTTCTCAACGCACGCGAGCCGCCGCCTCAGAGCCCAGATCCAGTGGGGTTCGGTTCATTCGACTGGACTCTGTTCAGTCCCTATCATCTTTGTCTTGCATCTCTGCTCCCTTGCAATCTGTGAGTCTGTGGGACTCCGCTTCATGGCTGTCGCCCGCTTGTTCTCTAGTCGGCGCTGCAGGTGCCTCCTCTGGCTTCACAGCAGCAGCGTGCATCTCAGATCTCTGTCTAGGTTGGCTTGTGGCTATGGATTGATGTTGGAGGTTCCTCCTCCGTGTCCAAGTTCAGACGTCGCTGCCTCTTGGTCTCCATCTTTGTGGGCTTGCCGCCGGCCGTGGTCCGCTCAGGGCGCCTCCGCTCAAGAATGGTCTCCGGCGAGCCACTACTTCATGTTCTCCTCTCTCGCGTGAGAGATAGGGAACCCGATGCTTTGGGATCTGCTCCGGCATGAGAGAAGTGGCTAGATGCTTCCGCTGCATGCTGTCGTGTCCTCCCCTTCTCTGTGAGGTCGTTAGTACCAGCCGCTGCCATGGCTGGGGAAGCTCCGCCTACCTTCGTCACATCCGCGAGCATGGTGGCTTGATGTTGGAGTCTCCCTTTTCTCGCGATCTCATCCTGACAGACATTTGCTCCCGTCTAATACAGTATGAGATGCAATTCTGGCCGCCACCGTCTCGTCAGGCTTGACGTTACCCTTACGTTCCAATAGCTGCTTCAGAGCTCCAACTCCATGGATGTTCCATCTCCAAACGCTGCCGCGATGGTGGATTTGGGGTTTCGCTACTCCAACCCGTCCTAACTGCTCTAAGGGGAGATGAGAAGGAGATTGGAGTGCGTAGTAAGGATGAGTGATGAAACTCTCGCATCCCACCACATCTTCCTTACTTCAAGGGGTCGTTGGCTAGTTCCGGATATTGCGGATCTATTCCCACACTCAATAATTATCCTAGGCTTCTATGCTATCGTTCTCAGGCCATTGAAGATCACAACTCGGTCAGGCTTTAGCTCCGTTTGAGTCGAAGGATGAGGATGAGGATCTTCCATCCGATCCAGCTGGTGGACGGCTTGGGATCACGCCACCCTGCCATGCTTTAGGCCACGTCCAAGTAGAAGGAAAACTGAACCAGCATGATACTGATGTCACGGGCTAGATTATAAAATCATACTCTTATAACTCGTCACCCATTTGTTCATTTTATGAAAGTTCCATAGCATTTAAACCATTAATCTCTTCAACTTCAATCGACTACATCTTTCTATAGAAATCCCCAAACATCCTGCAATTTTTAGGCATAGGCTTACAATATCTTATTGTCTCTTATATAAGTTTTGCGACACAAAAAAATTATTTGGTCATGCAAATAGATTCTTATAACAACCTTATATTATGTACAAACCTTGAATTCAATTTAGTTAATTATCAAATATTGGTCTGACACATGTAACAACACTTGATATGATCTTAACATACATTAAAACTCATCAATGGACACTTGAATTTGTTATGACTACCAAATGGACCTCTTGACCTCATGAGCACATATATCATAGTTGAACTCAATTCAGTTTGATAATCACCAATTACACCATTAATCACTCTATTTAAGTTGAAGATATTTCAAAATTAGGTGATCTATTCCTCAACTAATTTCAACCACCTATAGAACACTCACGATCCTCAAATATCATATTGGGTATCAAACCCTAGAATTGGGGACATCACATTCACCCCACCTTAAAAGGAATCTCGTCATCGAAATTCAAAAAATATCTCAATCATGGTGATATCAAGGTTTCTTGTCATTATTTATTGGAACTATTAGGCTTAACATCTTTAATGTGATTTATCATCAACATCATATTAAAAATTTCAGCATTAGAGGGAAATGATTTTCATAATTACATACTAGGTTTTTCACCTGATTGTAAGAGACTTGTCTTCAAACTAGAAGCATGTATTTAGAAGTGTTGAGGTCAGGAACTATATTTCTGATCTTATAATCTATGAACCAAGGACATCTTCATTTCAAGATCATGATTTCAAAATTATATGTTTCATGAATGATATGAAGGGAAAGAGAATATACTTAGTCAATCTTATCATGATTTCAATCTTGGGTGCTACATGTATGATATAGGGGGAAATATAGAATAGGTCAAGCTTATACGAGTGACTCCTCATACATAAATCATCTATATAGCTCAAGTGAGGTTTCTATCATCGTATATTAATAAAGAGAAGAAGCGAGAACATGTATTTTGAGTAACTTTTGCACAAAGCATCATACTCTCATAACTAGAGTTCATATATTACCTCACTTGCAACTAATGATGATATTCACAAAATATTTCACTCTAGCTAGGACCTAACTCACCCAAAGGATTGACTTTATCATATGGGTCATCTACCCATCCTTTTCTTTTACCCAATTCTCAAATATAGATTTAAATCATGCAACATGACTCAACTCATCTACATAGGAGTAACCCAGCTTAGGACACATCATTTCACATATTTTCATATATTGTAGGGTAGGTCCATTGACCCTCTCTTTGAGGGTCTCACTTTCTCTGGAGTTCACCACATATCTTGTCCTAACACTAGAGGTCCTCCTTTGTAAAAGAGCTTGAGGCTCATGCATACTCGACCTTCTCTTAAACTTAGCTCGTCTTAAGTGGGAAAACCTACATACATTCAGTATCAAGACTTAGCTCATATTTCGTTGAAATGGATCAGAACTCATATACAACTTGAACCAATATAACACAACATATATCATCAGTATCAATCATATATTAATCATCCTTGCTTATATCATGTATCCACATATCATCTACTCTAACTGTCAAACATCTGATAAGGCTCTAGACATCTAATCTAGACTACTCTCTCTTCTAGACTAATGCCACTCCCTTTCACTTAGGTTGCATGAACACTAACTACTCTCCAGTGTGAGGGACACATTTTTATATTTACATATATATAATAAAATATTGTATATATTTTTTTTTCTCCGAGAAAGAAGACGTCCGAGAAAACTATTGAGGCTCGAGCCGATTGGGAAACAAAACTAAATCAGCAAAATGAGTGTCCCACACACAGTAGATAGTCCAGTGCCATGTCACCTAGTGAAATGGTGAGAACATGGTGTAGATTAGTGTAGCTAACCCATACATATGAGCTCTATATGGAAAGGGTCTCACACACTTGTCTAAACCTAGTTCTAGAACATCTAGGTTCTAACCTAGAGGCTAAGTCAAAACTTATTCCTATAGAACAACTTGATATGTTTCTAGGGTTTAAAGTGAAAGGTTAAATTTAGTGTTATGTTTCATAGTGAGAAATTATAAGGTGTAGCTATTGTTCATGCTTTGATACCAACTGTGACGTCCCCAGATTTTGGTTCTTCCAAACCCTATTGGGAATGAGATTTCAGAATCCAAAAACATCATCCAATCATATTAGAAAGTGATGCGGAAGCATAATACACATACATGAACATACAACCATAACATACTCAACATTCAACAAGCATATTTATACAATATGAATTATTACAAAATGATTTACAGTTACATATTGAATAAAAATTCTACAAGTCTGAACATGTATGCTAACAGGATCTTAGACAATAGGTACAACTTGTACAACTAGCTCACATCATGTACTTCTTCTCCCATGCTATCTCTAAACCTAAAACATACATGAAATAACAAATCAACACACAAGGTGTTGTGTACATGGGCAGAAAGATACATATATTTATGGCTTTCATAATTTTGAAAAAGATTTGCAGAAGGGAAGAAAATCATAGAAAACACTTCTTTATTAAGCGAAATACGCCAATTTAAGTCATTTTCCTAGATGAATTGCATTATCAAGGTGGACTAGTACCAAAACATAAATATTGGGCCCATCCCAGTGTACCAAGTACTCTAGGGAAACTCCCCGTACACCGTGTGCTCTAGGGAGGTGTACTAGCCAACATTAATCCATTCCCTCGTAAGGGGGATAATGAACACCTTAAATAACTACAAAGCATCTACTTATCATTTATGTTTACAAGTGATAAAACATCGAGTACTATATAGTGCTACTACATCCAATATTTGCAAATAAAAGAGATCATACATACATATCATGATTGCAAGCAAGAAAACCATAGTAATATACTTAAATAAAACCCACGTACATGAGTTCAGAGATTTCTAACTTATCCTTGATCATCTAGAAGTATGGTCATCACCTCATTAAGACAAGACCACATACTATCATCATATTCTCATCATCTTAACCCTAGTCATGTTCATTATGGTTTATATTATCTCATTAGGATATTCCAACATTTTGCTTGCATTATTGTCTTATATTTATCATATTGATGTCATTCTCCAGATTATGATTCATTATCTAAATATTAGGTTCCATATCCTTTTTGTGCACATAACAACCCTAGTTTATATATATTATTCAAGTTAGGGTTACAACCCATGTATCAAGGTTCATCCTCTTACAACATGAATCTTGTGTACAAAATTGGTCTCATATTTATATATTATCTTTCAATTACAGATATGAGAATGTTCTGTGAATTTCATCATTTATTGAGCATGTATGCATTAATTGCATTATCTTTAGTGTTATTAGCCCTAATTAGCCATATTAATTAAATTACAGGATTTCGTGCATCAACATGACCATATCTAACATCGTATGCATTCTATACATAATTGTGGACTTACTGATATTTTTCCATACTTTTATATCATCATTTGATATTTATTATCCGTCATATAAGCATTTCACATCTTACACTATATCATAGATATTAAAGTATTAAAATGTTGATATTATGTTTCTATATTGTTCTATGCATTTTTCTAAGAATTTAGGTACCTTATTTGCATTTTTCTGATAATTGTGCTATTTTCTATGAATTATACAAGATATGTAGATTTACTGCAGTTTTACCTATTTTAGCCAATCGGAGGCCGACACCTGGCTACTCAGACCCGCACCTCTTTGATTGATCTGCATTGATGTAGGCCGTCTAGTTCACTTGGTTTACTCCTAGTTTAGGGCTGTGGACCCGGTCCTCCCTTTCTCATGCAATTCGCCTTCTTTCCCCGACGCCCGCTCCATATGTTCTCAGCGCACGCGAGCCGCCGCCTCAGAGCCCAAATCCAGTGGGGTTCGGTTCATTCGACTGGACTCTATTCAGTCCCTATCATCTCTGTCTTGCATCTCTGCTCCCTTGGAATCTGTGAGTCTGTGGGACTCCACTTCATGGTTGTCGCCCGCTTGTTCTCTAGTCGGCGTTGCAGGTGCCTCCTCTGGCTTCACAGCAACAGCGTGCATCTCAGATCTCCGTCTAGGTTGGCTTGCGGCTATGGATTGATGTTGGAGGTTCCTCCTCTGTGTCCAAGTTCAGACGTCACTGCCTCTTGGTCTCCATCTTTGCGGGCTTGCCGCCGGCCGCGGTCCGCTCAGGTTACCGCCGCTCAAGATTGGTCTCCGGCGAGCTACTACCGCCTGTTCTCCTCTCTCGCGTGAGAGACAGGGCACCTGATGCTTTGGGATCTGCTCCGGCATGAGAGCAGTGGCCAGATGCTTCTGATGCATGTTGTTGTGTCCTCCCCTTCTCTGTGAGGTCGCCAGCACCAGCCGCTGCCATGGCTGGGGAAGCTCCGCCTACCTTTGTCACGTCCGCGAGCATGGTGGCTTGATGCTGGTGTCTCCCTTTTCTCGCGATCTCATCCTGACGGACTTGTGCTCTCGTCTAATCTAGTATGAGATGCAATTATGGCCGCCACAGTCTCCTCAGGCTTGACGTTACCCTTACGTTCCAGTAGCTGCTTCAGAGCTCCAACTCCATGGATGTTCCATCTCCAAACGCTACCGCGATGGTGGATTTTAGGTTTCGCTCCTCCAACCCGTCCTATCTGTGCTAAGGGGAGATGAGAAGGAGATTGGAGTGCATAGTAAGGATGAGGGATGAAACTCTCACATCCCACCACATCTGCCTTACTTTAAGGGGTCGTTGGCTAGTTCCAGATATTGCGGATCTCTTCCAACACTCGATAATTATCCTAGGCTGCTATGCTATCATTCTCAGGCCACTGAAGATCACAACTCGGTCAGGCTTCAACTCCGTTTGAGTCAGTGGTTGAGGATGAGGATCTGCCATCCGATCCAGCTGGTGGAGGGCTTGGGATCACGCCACCCTGCCATGCTTTAGGCCACGTCCAAGAAGAAGGAAAATTGAACCAGCATGACACTGATGTCACAGGCTAGATTATAAAATCATACTCTTATAACTCGTCACACATTTGTTCATTTTATGAAAGTTCCATAGCATTTAAACCATTAATCTCCTCAACTTCAATCGACTACATCTTTCTATAGAAATCCCCAAACATCCTGCAATTTTTAGGCATATGCTTACAATATCTTATTGTCTCTTATATAAGTTTCGAGACACAAAACAATTATTTGGTCATGCAAATAGATTCTTATAACAACCTTATATTATGTACAAACCTTGAATTCAATTTAGTTAATTATCAAATATTGGTCTGACACATGTAACAACACTTGATATGATCTTAACATACATTAAAACTCATCAATGGACACTTGAATTTGTTATGACTACGAAATGGACCTCTTGACCTCATGAGCACATATATCATAGTTGAACTCAATTCAGTTTCATAATCACCAATTACACCATTAATCACTCTATTTAAGTTGAAGATATTTCAAAATTAGGTGATCTATTCCTCAACTAATTTCAACCACCTATAGAACACTCACAGTCCTCAAATATCATATTGGGTATCAAACCCTAGAATTGGGGCCCTCACACAAGTCAACTTAGTATATTAAGGTATCGATTTAAGAGACGTCGGAAAAGAAATTTGTTGAAATTCAAAATTGATTGTGAGAGCAAGAAAGTAAGTTTCAGTTGTTAAGAGTTTATTAATGCTTAAAATAGAAATTAAAGTACATAAATAAATTAATCAAGATCAAATAATGCAAGAATTGGGGTTTTTGAGGGATCACCGCCAAAAACCATGATCTTACCAATAAATCAACTCCTAGATCTCAATAATCAAATTAGTACCATGTAGATTATGTCCTTTTGGAGCACAATCATACAATAGTCAGACTTAAACCCATTGTTCCTAATGTTTACAGATCCTCATCTAGCTATACAACATATAACTATTTGAGATCTCATCAAGATATATGTGATTTATATCCAACATTTGAACCCATGGATTTGTTGCCTGTGTCACCATGGGTTGTAACAAATAAGTCAAATGGATAGAATAGATCATAATCTAAATCAAGTGATCACGACAAAATATTATGGATTCATTCTCACAAGGCCCAAGGTCTAACACCCCCAATATAATATAATCAATCTATCAGAAAAATAAGTACAAGATCAGAAGATAAAAGGATAAAAATCATAATTAAGGGATTACTAGTTCGTTCATGTGGGGATCCACTATCATATCACCCCACAAGAATTTATCAATTCAAACATTGATAAAAATATAAATGGAGAGAAAACATTCTTTCATTGAATTAAGGAGTCGATTACATCGAATAAAAACATCTATGGGGCTAGCTCCCATGCCCCATAAGGGAAACTACTAAGATGTGATGTAAAGAAGGGGAACAAAAATTAGTAGCAAGGGATAAGACAAGTGATTACAAGATATGATAGAAGAAGATATGTCCTTTTCTTTGGAGTCCCCCCTCCTTTTATAGGGAGAAATGAGGGGGGAACCAAAGAAGTGAAGCTTTGTGGCGGCAGCTGTTGTTGGATCAGCTTTGACCGAATTGTGATGGTAATCAAGACCTTCTTAATTTGAATTTTGACTAGTCTTTAAACACATTCATTCCACCACATTAAATCATATGAAATTGGCCAACCTTTTCTAGTCAAAGGAATAATTTTTTATAATATTATTTGTTTGTCCTCAAATAGAGGGATTTATTGAGTTGCCTTCTTTTAATATTTTAACCATCTAACTCTCTTTAATACAAATTTACGAAATAAAGCTTTTGAGCATATTTTTCTTCTATCAAAGGCTCAAATGTAGTCCAAATAATATGATTTTTAGAAAACTAAATTTCCTTTCCAGTGAATATTTACGTAAAACTTATGGCACTTTTGGTGCCATATATATATGTATTTTAGGCACTAAGAGAAATTGTACAAACATCTTAGAAGAGAAATTTTGGAAATTTTTGTGCTTTGAAATTCAATTGTGTATTTTCCTACAAAACATACAATAAATAAGTAAGAACTCCATTTTAAGTAAGAAGAGATAAACTAGATAATTTTGCTAAAATTATTTAATAAATAAAAAATTATTTTCAACTCAATATTCAAAGGTGATGATTTTACACTCATCAAAATACCCAAAACTTAAAACTTTGTTTGTCCTCAAGCATCATTGAATTTAAAATACTATCACATAATACTTTCGGCCCATCATGTTCACTTGCATAACACCACTTGAGTCCTTCCACCTAATACGTCCAAGCAACCTTAACTTCATATATTCCTAGAAAATAATTTTATATCTCTTACTTCAAGATTATTTCACAACTTAGTTCCATTTCAAAACATACATTAAAACTGATTTTATATTTCATGTGCAATTGATACTCCTGCATATTCTTACGAGTTATTGTGCAAGAACATGGCTCAAGGATTTGATGGGGTCATGTAGGTTCCCCTCAGCATAAAAGTGGAGTGAAGGAAGTATGGAAGGAAGCAAAATCTCCTCTATTTGACTTGATGCCTTTTATTTCTTTATTTGTAATTACATTGACAGCATATTTTGGTGTGCTCTTTTTATCATCTTTTCTTGATGGTACTCCCCTAAAAATTTACAAGGGGTATGGAAGAAGCAAAAGAGGGAGGAAAAGGGGGTGTGCCACCCTAAACATGGAGTTTGGCATATTGGTTTTTTATTTTTATTTTTATTTGCAGATGAAGAGATAAGATGGTGATGGAATAAGTGCAACAAAGATTGTTCATTTTACAACTCGTTTTGTGAATTTAAGCGTATTGGGAGTATCATAGATTGGATCAATTAATTTCTTAGTTATGCAAAATAAAAAAAAATCAAGTCGATCTATAACTCTAGATAAGGAATTATTATTTTTGAATCCTATCAGTTCTCTACAACTTGCCATCTTTTCCTAGGAATTATGTATTTCATATTATAGGTGATAGGATAATTTCTAATAGTGGCAGATTTTATAATTTTGTTACAGAAGAAGTTGCATTTTCAAGGGGTTATATTGATAAATATGCATATCATCATGACAAACTAGATATAGGCCTAGCCAACTGGATAAGGGCCAAAAATAAAAGAAATGTTTTCTCAATATTTAAGCTAAACACTATAACATAATGATAAACTCCACCTATATTTTTAATATTTTGTGTAAATGTAGTCGGTCCCAAGCCCTGGTAAAGGAGGAGGGTTGGTGGTAGGTTGATAGCCAGCCTATAAAAACTTTGTCACTCTTTCTATTACATGGATAATTATAAGAATATTATTGGAGCGTCCCTACCTAGTGATCTGTTGCATCGGCACCCGAGTGCAGTGATAAATATGCAAGGGGTTTCGACACAGTGATGCCCAGTTGTATTGAAGGACAAACCAGGTTTCCACATCTTCAAAGGGTGTGGGTAAAGAAGCTAGTCTCGCTGCATCATTGCCTGAATGTAGTGAAAAATGTGCAAGGGTTTCCACATCTTGGATGGGTGTGGGTAAAGAATCTAGTCCTGCCACATTATTGCCCAGATGTAGTGAAAAATGTACAAGGGCAACATTTTCGACGAAGGCAAGTAAAGAAGCAAGTTCAACAAAAAAGGATTAGAGTATGATCTTGGAATATTGGCTGTTTGATAGGGAAATTTTTGGAGATAGTGGATACCATGATGAGAAGAAAAGTCAATGTAGCTTGCTTGCAGGAAACTAAGTGGACAGGGGAACATTGTAGAGAGATTGGAGACACAGGACACAAAATCTGGTATAAAGGTATTGATAAACATAGAAATGGCGTAGGTATTATTGTTGATAAGATGTTGAAGGATGACGTCGTCAAGATTACAAGTATGGGTGATAGAATCATAGCTATCAAGGTTGTTCTTGGGGAAAATATTTTTAACATTAGTAGTGCTTATGCCCCCAAGTTGGCCTTAGCGAGGATGCAAAGAAGGAGTTTTGGGATGACATGGATGAATTGATGCATGGAATATCGACCGAGGAGAAGATTATTATTGTGAGTGATTTAGATAGCCATGTGGGGAGTAGCAATGCTGGATATGAGAGAGTTCATGGTGGTTTCAGATATGGCAGTGGGAACACATAAAGAAAGAGGATATTAGATTTTGCAGTTGCATATGATATGATTTTGGCAAACACCCATTTCAAAAAAAGAGAATCTCATAAGATTACTTTCAAGAGTGGACACAACTGTAGCCAAATTGATTACCTCCTTACAAGGAAGGTGGATTGTAACATATGCAAAAAATGTAAAGTGATTCCTGGTGAAGAACTTACGACCCAACATAGGTTGGTGGTTTTGGATATTAACATCAAGATCAATAAAGGCAAGCATAATAGAAACCAAGATAGTAGGATCAAGTGGTGAAATCTTAAAGGTAAAAAGAAGTTGACTTTTCATGAGAAACTCATCAAGGAGGTAACTTGGAATTTGGAGTCTGATGTTAACACTATGTGGCATGACATGAGCTCCTGCATAACAAAAATTTCCAAAGAGGTTTTTGGGGGAGACTAAATGTTGTGGGCCTCCACACAAGGAGACTTGGTGGTGGGATGATGAAGTACAAAAGTCTATTAAACTGAAAAGGGATATCTATAGGAGCTTGTCCAAATCTAGAGATGATGCAACGTTCTAAATATACAAGAAAGCAAAGAAAGAAGCTAAAAAGGTTGTTCAGGAGACAAGGTCTAGATACTTTGATGATATGTATAAGAAGTTGGACACCAGAAAAGGGGAAAAAGATATATATAAAATGGCTCGTATAAGAGAAAGGAAAGGAAGGGACTTGAGTCAAGTAAAATGCATCAAGAATTAAGATGGTAGAGTATTGGTGAAGAATGATGATATCAAGAACCAGTTGAGAATTTCACATAATGTTAGTGACTCGTGTGATATTGCACATAATGTTAGTTACTCGTGTGATATGAATACAAGAGATATCATTTACACACAACGAGTTTCACCATTTGAGGTCAAGAACGCTTTGAAAAGGATGAAAATGAGAAAGGCATGCGGACCAGACAATATTCCCATTGATGTATGGAAGAGTATAGGGGATGAGGGAGTTACATGGTTAAAAAATTTCTTTAACACGATCATGAAGACCAAGAAGATGTCAGATGAGTGGAGAAATAGTACATAGTCCCCATCTACAAGAACAAAGGTGACATTGAGAGATGTACAAACTACAGAGGTATCAAGCTGATGAGTCGCATGATGAAGCTTTAGGAGAGGATTATTGAGTAGAGGTTAAGATCTGTAACACAGGTATCAAACAACCAATTTGGTTTCATGCCTGGAAGATCAACAACATATGCTATTTTTCTGATAAGGAGGCTGATGGAGAAGTATATACAAATAAAAAGAGATCTTCATATGGTGTTTATCGATCTAGAAAAGGCTTATGATCAATTACCCAGAGAAGTGATGTGGATGGTTTTGAAGAAAAAGGGTGTGCCAATCCAATACATTGACTTAATCAAAAACATGTATGATAGCTCTACTACAAGTATCAAGACTCATGGAGGAGAGATGCCAACTTTTCCTATCACAGTTGGGGTACACCAAGGATCCACACTCAGCCCATATCTATTTGTTCTTGTTATGGATGAGTTGACAAAGAATGTTCAGGATGATATTCATTGGTGTATGTTATTTGTTGATGATATTGTTTTAATTGACGAAACTAAAGATGGATTGAATGATAAAGTTGCATGTTGGAGAAAGGAATTGGAATCAAATGGATTGATTATTAGCAGGAGAAAAACTGAGTATATGCATTGCAATTTCAGCCAATCTCACAGTGTGAATGATGGAGCCAAGTTGGACGGAGTAAATATACCAAAATTTGATGAATTATGTTACTTGAATTCTATTATTCAAATAGATAGGGATGTCCAAAATCATGTTTGTCACCGGATCACTACAGGATGGTTGAAATGGAGGAGTGCAACTAGAGTATTATGCGATCAGAAGATCCCTCTCAGGTTAAAAAGTATGTTTTATAGAACAGCTATACGACCAACCATGCTCTACGGGAGTGAATGTTGGGTGGTGAAGAAACAAGGTCTCAACAAGATGAGCGTGGCTGAAATGTGTATGTTTAGATGGATGTGTGGGAAGATAAGAAAATATTGCTTGAGAAATGACTATATCAGGAGTAAAGTGGGGGTGGCGAGCATTGAGGACAAGTTGCGCAAGGGTTGACTCAGATGGTACAAACATGTGCAACTCAGACCTACTAATGCACATATATGAAGCAATGCTATTGAGCCAAACACTATAAATAGAAGAAGAGGAATTCCTAAATTAACATGGGATGATCTTATAAAGAGATATTTTGAATCTCTGCGTCTCAATCTGAATATGGCCCATGATAGAGTTAAATGGAAATGAAGGATCCATGTAGCCAACCCCAACATAGTTGCGACTGAGGGTTAGATGATGATGATAATGATGATTATGAGTATGATGACAACGACGACTATAACATAATGAAAATTGCAAAAATTGAAGATAGAGTTGGTGGAATGAGTACGTACCACCGACATCCACCCCAAACTTAAAATTTTGCTTATCCTGATAAAACCTTAAATCCAAGTTGAGGAAAGAAATTTCAATATCACCAGGAGATCCTAGTAGCTCAAAAAATGTCCAACTGAATGGAATGTTGACGAGGGTTGGAACCTTAGAAAAGTGAGCTTCATAGTACTCCTAATGATTGGGTGGTCGTGGAAGCTCAAAGGGGCTTTTAGGTTGGTTAAAATGACATTTCTTGTCACCTCACAATCCCTCTAATAGGATCCACATATCTTCCTCTCTAAATATCTAAGATGGATCCTCTTTTTTGAAAGGGAATGTGGCATAAGATGAATCCACTATGTGTAGCATCAGTAGTGGTAGATCAGGTGGAGGATCTAGCTTGGGTTTCTCTTCATGACTTGGATCTACATGTAACAGACATGATGCCAGCATCGTAGGAACTGTCTTATCTACTTGGTGTCTCTTTGTATGCAATTGAATATCCTTTCTATCTAACACTGGAAGTTTAATGGGGGCATCGAGACCCTTTACTATCTTGAAGGGGAGATATTATTACTTCATACAACATGTTCCCAACTCAATGGGCTTAAAAGGGATCACCTCACAATATGACAGTGGCATGTAAGGTATCTCCTCATCAGGTTCAATCGGATGTGGAATAAGTAGTTGTGGTGGAACATAGTGCTTTTGAAGAGTAAGGCCTTCTTCTTCGAAAGAACCCACTAGTGCATCTTGGGAGAGTGATAGTACATTGTCCACAATAGGCTAAACCAAGCTTGGATCATTATTGTAAACATCTAAATTTGGGCCCACAAAAGAGAAGAGTGGTGGAGCTTAAGGTTGTTGGGAGGTTCTTTGAGCCCAGCAATCTTTAACTTTTTTGTTGAAAGATTCTTGATTCATGAATTTATCCAAATAGGCTCCCACCCATTCATCTTCGGACTTTTATCGATAGTTGGGGCCCCATACAGCTGTTGCCCAAGCAAAATGAAGGTTTTCCTTTGCAATAGGCTCAATTTCTTTATGACACACGTCCATCTCCTAATCAAGGTTGCATTGCATCTTTGTTGCTATGTGTTGGGCTACTTGTGTAGCAGCCTCTTTCTATCTTGCCTTGGCCCTAATGACCTTTCTTTTATTGGCAAGAGTTTGTTCTTTTTTATGGTTTGCTTCATGTGGAGACATTTTGGAGGACTCCAGTAGGTCATGATAGCACATTGATCAATATGTGGTGTAAGACACTCCATTTTTTTGAAAGAATAATTTGCAAAAATGAATCTAAGATAGAAAGATAGGAAAAAGATCTAAACTAGAAGAATTAAAAACTAAAAATTATGAAAAGAAACTGGTACAAGTAGGAATTTACAAAAGAACTAAAAATTATAAGAACAATGCTAAGTAATTATAGAATAAAAATTGCAATAATAAACTAGAAAGCGGTACTTCTAGAGTGGGAACTCAGCAGAAGGAGGAGATACACTACCAGAATTGGTTTCAGTAGGCAACAAAAATACACAATCTATGAAAGAAATTATAGAACAAGACTAAAAATTATGATGGGAAGCTAAGATATTATAAAGAACTAAAAATTATGGAACAATTACCATTACAAAATAAAATGAACTATAAGGAAGGAACAAAATCTATAGAACAAGTCTTAAAATATGGAACAAGCTAAGGAAATTATGAAATAAAATAAAAATTATGGAACACGATAAAAATTATAGAGCCAAACTAAAATTATAAAAAGGAAAGAGAAATCCTAACTAAACAATAGATTTTAAAAATCAACATGTGTCATCCCCGGTAATGGTACCAAAATGATGTGTGTTGTTGTGCACGCAACAATCACTAGGAAAGTCCTAGATTTTAACCTTCTAACTAGGTTTTCAACTTGATGCAACCACCAAGTAAACTTTGTATAGTAAGGTATCGATCCAAGGGGCAATCGAAAATAAAATTGTTGAAATTCAAAATCAATTGCGAGAGAAAGAATGTAAATTCCAATTGTAAGAGTTGACTAATGCTAAAAATAGAAAGTAAAGTACAAAGTAAATTGACTAAGAGCAAAAAATAAAAGAACTAGGGACCAAGGGATCACTACCGAAAACCATACTCTCACCCAACAAATTACCTCTGAGATCTCAATAATCAAATTAGGACCATGTAGATTGTGTCCTTTCACAACACAATCATACAAGAGTCGAACTTTCCATAAACTTGTTGATCCCGACATTTACGGATCCTCATCTAGCTATCCAACATATAACCATCTGTGATCCCATCAAGATATATATGATTTCTATCCGACATTTGAACCCATTGATCAGGTGATCGTGTTACCACGGGCTATAACAAACAAGTCAAATGGATAGAAAGATCATAATCTAAATCAAGTAATTGCATCAAAATATTATGGATTCATTCTTGCAAGGGCCCAATATATAGGCACCCCCAAGCGAATATAATCATTCAATCAGAAAAACAAGTATGAGATCAAACGATAAAAGGTAACATTATGGGTTCATTCTTGTGGGGATCCACGATCATATCACCCCCACAAGAATATATCAATTCATACAATGATCAAAGTAAAAATGGAGAGGAAACATTCTTTTATTGAAACAAGTAGTCGATTATATAAAATAATAACAAGGTATGGGGTGGACCCCATGCCATAGAAGGAAAACTACTCAGACATAATGTAAAGAATGGAAAGAAAAAAACTAGATAATAAGGGATACAAAAAGTGATTATAAGATATGATAGAATAAGATATGCCCTTTGCTTTGGAATCTCCCCTCCTTTTATAGAGATAAAGGAGGGTGGGGAAACTAAAGAGGTGAGACTTTGTGGTGGCATAGTTGTTGGATCTACTTTGAATGAGTTTGACTACAATAATGGCTTTCTTAATTTGAATTTTGACTGGTCCTTAAATGCATTCTTTCCGCCAAATTAACATATATGAAATTGGCCAACTTTTTTTGTTAAAGGAATAAATTTTACAATTTTGTTTCCTTAGCCCCCAAGTGGAGGGATGTATTGAGTTGTCTTCTTTTAACATTTTGACCATCTAACTCTCTTTAACGTTGATTTTCGCAATATAAATTTTGAACGCATTTATCTCCTACCAAAGGCACAAAAATAGTCCAAAAATTATTATTTTATTTTAGAAAATTAAATTTTCTTTCCAATGAATATTTTCACGCTCAATTTGGAGTTTTTATGCAAAAGTTATAGCACTTTTGGTACCAAATATATATGTATTTCAGGAACTGTGAGAAATTGTGCAAACATCATATAAGAGTAATTTTGAGAATTTTTTTACGTTGAAATAAAGTGTATATTTTCTTGCAAAACACACAATAATAAATTAAAAGCTCCAATATAAGCAAGAAGAGCTATACTAAGATAATTTAGGCTAAAACTATCTAATAGCTAACAATTTATTATCAATTGAAGATTTACAAATTACAAATAAAGGTGATAAGTTTGCACTCATCAATTATCTAATACCTGAAACTGATCTCAAATAGACATATTAGATATACATGGATGTAATGGTTAAGTCATCATCAAAACATGGACAATGTATAACTATTAGGTCAAGATTCTCTCTCTCTTTGAAGATGACAAACTATTCCTTAACACATTGAAAAGGACTAAAATTTAGAACATGTTTACCTTTTATGTATAGGGGATACATGAATGTATGAAAGCAATTGCTCCCCTTAAATTATTCTTACCTTCACTTGTGAGGTTAGTTACTCTAAGAACACAGACACCACACATATATATGCTATGCAGTTTTCAATTAGAAAGAGGTATGCAATTTTAGATCAATTTCAATATGGTGCCAAGATATTTCTCCCCCTTTGTCATATCAAAAAGGGAGGGGGTTTCCAACTCATAAGTATCATATAAAGGCACAAAACACAAACCATCTAGAGAGAACTAAGAAATTTAAGTCATAGTTAAAAAATAGACATGCATACACCGAAACCCATATAGTAACATAGAAAAGATTTTAGAGTGAAAAGGATAAATATTTCAACCACATGAAATCAGTCTATGAAAAAATAAAAAAATGGGAAGATATAAGTATATTACCCTCAAATATAGGTGACAAATGCAAAATACATGCTAAGCCACAAAATGACATATACATGGGAACTTTGAGACCTAAAAACTAAACATCTAGATCATCTAACTCAAGCTCTTCATCAACATGGCTGTAGTTCTCATCAATGGCTTTCTCAAGGTGCACAGAAGTATCAAGAGAAGTAGTGGCCTTATCACCATCATTAGGTCAATCATCATCAAAACCTACAACCTCACCATATATGTTATCATCATTAGACTCCTCATCCTCAACATCATCTTACTCATCCATATCCACATCCTTAGTAGAAGCAAAGGAGTGAGTACCTAGCCACCTGAGATGCTTCTCATGTCTGGACATGGCAGTTTCAAATAGCGGCTTTTCTTTCTCAAAGTTGGGAGTAGAAACCTAGTCAAAGTCAAGAAGTATAGAAGAGGCAAGCCAGATGGAGGGCTAGCAACTCAGTGGCACACGGCTATGGATGAGTGGAAGAAGTTGTAGGTCAACCACCAGAAGAAGGAGATGAAGAGAAAGAAGAATACTCGTGAGTGAGGAAAAAATGAACATAGGAATATGTGGCATAATTAATGGTAGAGAAAGAAGGCTGGTAAGATGGGTATGGGTGAGGAATCATGTCATTGTTGATAACCTCCCATTTTGTGATGTTATCTTACTAATTTATCTTAGTTTTCCATACTCTTTCTTAGATAAATTAGATAGAATACTTAACTTTTCACTTTATTTTTAATATACCAATAGACTAACATTTCTCCCTTTTCTTCTTACAGAAAAACAAAAAACAATTGCAAAAGAACTCAACGGATCCCAAGACCGTGAAGACTTCAAACAATCTCCAAACCGTTAAGGACACAACCGGTCCCCAGACCGTATGAAGACCAACCAGTCCCTAGACCGAATGAAATCCAAATGGTCCCAAGACCAAATGAAATCCAAACGGTCCCAAGACCGACCAAGCTTCAAACAATCTCAAGACCGAGCAAACCTCAAATGGTCTCTAGACTAAACGAGTCTCATCAGCCCCAAGATCAAGCGAGGATCCAAACGGTCTCCAAACTATTCAGGATCCAAACGGTCTTGAAACCGTTCAGGATTCAAATGGTCTCCAAACTGTTCTGGATCCAAATGGTCTCCAAACCATTCAAGATCCAAACGGTCTCCAAGACCATTCAAGACTCCTTGGAAGCCTATAAATAGGACCAAAGGGGTCCCCATTTGGAGGATATCTGAAGACACCCAAACGCAGCCCCAACTGTTCCAGAGCCATTTCAACCTTCATCCATCACCCCAAGGTTTCCGTTCTGAGATCCACACTCCATCCTCAAGTTGCTTTCTCTATCATCGACACAGAAGGTGGGAAGATGAGGATCCATGACCAAGGAAACCACGTGGTGTAAAGATAGTTGCTCTCTACTCCAAGGGGTCAACCTTCCTTCCTCCTACGTGGAGATGATGTTTCCCTTCTCTCTTCCTGCCTCCTTCTTTGTCCTTACCATGAGCAAGTAGTTCCATACACTATGGTGTGGGGAGTAGCCCCGCTACCCATCTTTTCGTTCCATGCATTGTAATTCATGAGTTTGCAATAGAGATATACTATCTTTTCAGTTTGACATCAACCGTTTAATGAATGCTAGTTGCTTGATCACCAACTGGTGTTATCTATTATCTACTAGTGTGAATTTTCTATGTTTCAACTTCTAGATTTGAATATTGATTGCTTGTTGGTTCTACATGTATGTAGTCACCATACATTTGCTTCGGTATCTAGGATCGTTTCTCAATGAGTGGAGTAAACTCACCTTCATCATTGTACTTCCATGCTATGAAATGGAATTAGTTGACGTATGAAAGTACAACCTTGGCAGGTCAAGGAACACACTTTGCAAGGGGAGTGATGCAAAGTAAGTGACCATTCATTTGGGGATGGATGGCTTTGCAACACTTCCATGTTTCTCATAGTTAGTTATCCGAAAGGAAACTAAGTCTACAAAGATACTAACTATTTAGACTCTTTTCTTTGCAAGCCATTTTTTTATGATGTGTGTTTTGATCCATGTGTAGTGGTGGTGAAACCCGATCACATCCTAGTGGTTTCCAAAATATTGTCTTCAACCTTAAATTTACTTTCCTGCCATTCACTTTGCCTTACACTTTAGGTAAATCAATCAATCAACTCCTTGATCTAGATATCAACTCGTAAGTAGATAAATAGAATTATAATGTTTTCCATCTTGTTAAATCCTTAACAAGACCGTTGTCTCATGGATTCGACCCTCAACTATACTACGATAAGACTTCCGCATACATTAACGTACGTGGGTGGAGATCTTATTATAGCACACGCAAGGTTAAACATAGAGACTTACTATCTCTAGGATTTTTAGTGGTGCATGCAACTCCACACGAGTGGAGGCTCCATAAAAAATTGGCACCATTTCTGGGGATAATGGAACATTTTAATTCCATTTGTCAACTTGCTAGTTGATTAGGATTTTACACTTTACGTTGATAATTACTTCATATATCTTTTTGATCTCATCATTTTTTCCACATCGTCTAAAGTGTGATTTTTCTTCTACTCAGGTAGAAAACGTGTATGCAACCTTCACATAACATCAGATTCTCCCCTGAACCAGATAATGACTCTAAGGTAGAATGAAGCTTCCACTAACGCATCAGACTCAACCGCCAACGAGCTAGACAGATGGCTGAAGAACAACGCCAGGCCGCCTTGGTACTGGAAAGAGTCAACGCAGCCATAGCAGCTCAGAGAGCACAACTCAACGCTGATACACGTGCTCAAATTCAAGCTGAAGTTTGTGGTGAAGAGAAAGCTCGTATCCAAGCCAAAAATGAAGCAGCCACAACAGCTGCTCAACTTTTGATAAGGAACAAGTGCTTCGTGATTACGTTGTTCCCAAGAAATCTGAAGATAATCACCCAGTCTAGCCACCTCTCATCAATGCTCCTAACTTTGAGATTCGAACACAATGGATCCAAATAATGCAAGGCATCTCATTCTTTGGGAACGCTGGTGAGGATTGCATGGATCATCTGAAGTGATTCAAGACACTCTGTCGATTGGTACCATAGGCCAGAGATACTAATGATGCAATCATGCTCTAACTTTTCAACTTCACTCTGTCTGGATGGGCATTGAGTTGGTATAACTCATTAGATGAAGAGCCAATCACTACCTAGGCTCCCTTGGAAGAAAAGTTTTTGGAAAAGTTCTTTCCTCCCTCATTGACCTACCATATTATGGGATAGATCAACCAGTTCTCCCAACTTCCTAGAGAATCTCTAGCAGAATCCTGGGAAAGATTTAAGGAATTACTGAGGAAATGTCCACATCATGAAATCTCACAACATCACATCATAGAAACATTGTATAGAGAAGTAAGTGATGACATTAAGAAGTGTTTGGATTCCTCATCTAGGGGGAATTTCATGCGAAAGAATTATGAAGATGCCTGGAAGATTTTCACACTCGGAGCTGAGAACCAATCTAATTGGGGAAGGCCATCTACCAGAGGAGTTCTAAAGGTTTGTAAAGCTAAGGAATATGTAGAGTTGGAAGCCATCACCAAAGCTCTAAAAACCATAGCTCATAAGCAACAAGTTCTTGAAACGTCATTTGGGGAATATGATAGAAAGAAGAACTCTCAGGTTCAACAAGTTAAAGTAGCTACCAAAACTTGCAAAGCTTGTCATGCATCTGATCACCCCACATTATCATGTGGTCTCTTATACAATGTAATGATGGATCTACAACCACCGCAACTACAATACGAACCAATTATAGAACATCCCAAGGATCATCTACCAGAGCAAGTGAATTCTATCCATTCCATACCAGGCCAAGTATATTATAATCCAGATCAACTGAGAAACCATCCCAATTTTTAGTATGGGAATCCTACGGGAACTGCCAACCCGCAGCACCAGACGCAAGGTGGGTCTTCCAATAGATTACCACCTAGATTTCAAAGCAATTATAATCAAAATCAAGGAAATTATAGGGGTGGGCCTCAAAGACTTGTCTACCCAAGAAATGCTTCTACATGCTACCCTCTGTTGCATCCATAATTGCAACAAACATAGCTACAACAACCACAACGGCCTCAATTACTAGCACCTCAGCAGCAACAACCACAAGGGCAGCAGCAAGTTACACGATATCAACAAAAGAATGATCTGCCTCTGCCAACAGATGAGTTATCCATGATTAGGCAAATGTTGCAATCTCAGCAGACCATGCTTGCCAATTAGCAAGCCCAACAAAAGGTTGTGGAAACTCAATTAGCATAGATCGCAACCCAGCTGAAACCCCCAGTAGGTACTTTTGATGGTCGGCCAGAAATAAACCCGAGACACAATCAACGCAGACCAGAACAAATGAACACAGTCACCACAAGGTCTAGCTGTGTTCTTACTGAAGTCACCAATGTTATTCAAGAAGACGAAGATATAACTGAAGTCAACCCAATTGCAAGCACAAATCAAGAAACTAAAAATTTTGTAGAGGCTGGGAAGGAAAAGGAAAAGGAGCAAGTTACCAAAGAACCAGAAGTCCCACCGTAAAAGCCTAGGATACCTTACCCAAGTATATTGAGAGAAACTAAAATGGACACTAGATTCCAGAAATTCAAGGAAGTTAGGAAGAAGCTATATGTCGATATTCCTTTCCTTGATGCTCTTTCTGAAATCCCATCTTGGTCCAAATACCTGAAGACTTTACTATCAAAGAAATACATGACTAAAGAACATGAGATTGTCAAATTATCTCAAACTACTTCTGACATCATTATTAATAAGATGTTGAAGAAGTAGAAGGACCCCGGCTCCTTTGGCATCCAATGATCTATCAAAAATACCTCTTGCAAGAAAGGATTAGCTGATTTGGGGGCCAGCATATCCATTATGCCATTTTCCATGTGTAAAAGACGGGGTTTTACTGATTTGCTACCCACAGTAATGACAATTTAATTGGCTGATTCTACCATCACTACACCTTTGGGAATTATTGAAGATATCCCAGTAAGAGTAGGGAAAGACTCGTATGTTCCCTGTGACTTTGTTATTATGGACATAAAAGAAGATCTGAGGTATCCAATAATATTAGGCAGACCCTTCCTTGCTACATCCAGAGCACTAATCGATGTTGACGCTGGCACCATTACCTTAAGACTGGGAAAGGAAGCTATTCAATTCAGAGTCTTTGACAGCTTAAAAGGTCCTAGCATCCACGAAGAAGTTTTTCTTCTTGAAACAATTGATAAAATGTCTCATCTAAAGCAAGAACCTTTCAAACCGTCTGATGATTTGGAAAACATATTAACATAACCAGAAGCTAAATTCTCAACCAACGAACTAGTTCAGCAATGTCTGTAATACCTTGAACAAGCCGAAGAAACCCCCGAAGCTACCTTTGAGGAGTTGAAATATGTCACCGTTTTGGAAACCGCAGAAGTACCCAAGACACCTGAATTGAAAGCTCTACCAGTTGGTCTCAAACATGTCTTCCTTGATGAAGAAAAGTCATGCCCGGTCATTATCAGTTCCACTTTAATAGATGACCAAGAAGAAAGACTACTTATTAAGTTAAGAAATCACAAGAAAGTCATTGGATACAAGATGACTGACCTAACGGGAATAAATCCAGCTCTATGCATGCACATATTACCCATGGTGGAAGATTTTAAACCTTCATGGGAACACCAGAGGAAGCTAAACTCAAATCTCAAGGAGGTGGTCCGCCTTGAGGTTCTTAAACTCCTAAAAGCTAGTATCATTTATCCAATTTTTGATTCTCAGTGGGTTAGTCTGGTCCAAGTGGTCCCTAAAAAGGGGAGAACCGTTGTCATTTTGAATGATAAAAATGAACTTGTGCCCACAAGGACTGTCACTGGATGGAGGATGTGTATCGATTACAGGAAACTGAACAAGGAAACAAGAAAATATCACTTCCCTCTACCTTTCCTTGATGAGGTCCTTGAACATCTATCCCATCAAAAATTCTTTTTCTATCTTGACAGTTATTCATGGTTTTATCAAATTCCGATACACCCTAAAGATCAAGAAAAGATGACTTTCACTTTTCCCTTTGGAACTTACGCCTTTAGAAGGATGCATTTTGGAATATGTAATGCACCCGCAACATTTCAGAGGTGTATGTCTGCCATATTCGCAAGATTAACTGAGTCCATCATGGAATTTTTCATGGAATACTTTTTAGTTTATGAGGACTCTTTTGACAACTGTTGTAACATCCCAGGATTTGAGGCCTCGGATAAAATGATCTTATAAGGAATGATTGGACTACCCATATCACCAAGGTGCACCTCCTTTTCCGGGAGCCCATCACTAAAGAACTCCATAGTTAAGCGTGCTCAGCTTGGAGTAGTACTAGGATGGGTGACCAGTCGGGAAGTTGATCCTGGCTTGCGTGTCAGTGTGGACAAAGTGCGCAGTTAAGGCTAGTGGTGGTCTGTGGGGCCAGTCTTCATTCCTGAAACTCTACTAGAGCCTTGGGAAGTGGGCCCGGGCGTTACAAATGGTATCAGAGCCAATTCCCCTCCAGTAGGTGGGGCCCACATGGGCATGGCATGCCAGTCTTGAGCCGTGCGGTCCAGGCATGTAGGAAAGGGATGTCCATGGTTGACGTAGCCACCCTTGCGCTGGTATTCCGTGATCGAGAGCTGGGTGTCCATGGGCCATTGTGGGACTGCACTGAAATGGGGAAGAGATTATGAGGCCTTATAGTTGAGGCTTGACGAGGACGTCAAGAGTCTAAGTGGGGGAGATTGTAACATCCCAGGATTTGAGGCCTCGGATAAAATGATCTTATAAGGAATGATTGGACTACCCATATCACCAAGGTGCACCTCCTTTTCCGGGAGCCCATCACTAAAGAACTCCATAGTTAAGTGTGCTCAGCTTGGAGTAGTACTAGGATGGGTGACCAGTCGGGAAGTTGATCTTGGCTTGCGTGTCAGTGTGGACAAAGTGCGCAGTTAAGGCTAGTGGTGGTCTGTGGGGCCAGTCTTCATTCCTGAAACTCTACTAGAGCCTTGGGAAGTGGGCCCGGGCGTTACAACTGTCTTCTTAACCTCGATAGAGTGCTACAAAAATGCGAGGAAACAAATCTGATCCTTATTTGGGAAAAATGTCATTTCATGGTGACAGAAGGAGTTGTCCTCGGGCATCGAGTGAGCGAAAGAGGGATTGAAGTGGACAAAGCAAAGATAGATGTCATTTCAAAATTGACACCACCAAAAGACATCAAGGGAGTATGAGCCTTTTTGGGCCATGCCGGATTTTATCGAAGATTTTTCAAAGATTTTTCAAAAATAGCAAAGCCCATGTCTCACTTATTGACTAAAGATGCATATTTCAATTTTGATCAAGAATGCCTACCCAACTTCATGACCCTAAAGAATGCCCTGATCTCAACACCTATACTGAGATCCCCTGACTGGTCACAACCCTACGAGATAATGTGTGATGCCAGTGACTACGCTATAGGGGTAGTACTAGGGCAGAGAATAGATAAGAAACCCTATGTGATATACTATGCATCAAAAATGCTTGATGACGCCAAAAGAACTATACAACTACAGAAAAGGAGTTTTTGGCAGTCAGCTACGCTTTTAAAAATTTTCATTTTTATCTCATCAGATCAAAAGTCATAGTATACACATATCACTCCATAATAAAATATCTGATTTAGAAACTAGATGCAAAGCCCAGACTTATTCGCTGGGTGTTGATGCTTCAAGAATTCGATTTGGAAATAAAAGATAAAAGTGGGGTAGAAAATGTTGTCTCTTACCACTTAAGTTGCATTAAGCCTCAAGACGAAGCCAATATACCTATCCGAGACTCTCTACCCAACGATCAACTCATGAAAGTCACCACCAGATTTCCTTGGTATGCCGATATAGTAAACTAATTGGCTAAAGGAATTGTCCACCTTGTTGCTTCCTACCACGACAGAAAGAAATTTCTTCATGACATCAAGCAATACTTTTGGGATGAACCACTAGTACATAATCGACCTTCAGTGTCGGTTATTTAAGGCCTTTAGTGTCAGTTTCTAAGCGACACTTATGTGGGCGTTGTTAAAAGCCCAACCTTTACGTGTCGGTTCTCAAACCGACGCCACAACCCTTCGTGTTCCACTGAAACACGCCGAAAACGCACCAGCATGGGTTATAGGCATCGATTATCCGCTAGGAAACTGACACTGAATCACCCGCTTACACGGCCGTGCTGGCCAGCACGGTCGTGGTGTCTGCTAAATCAATGTCGGTTACTAGTATGGCAACTGACATTGTAACTGTATATCGTCAGTTTTACACAGATATCCAACGCGTATTTTATGTCTGATCTGCTGCCACGGCCGTGCTGGCCAGCACGGCCGTGGTGTAGGGAAATCGACGTCAGTACTAGTAAGGAAAATGACACTATAACCATAATTCGTCGGTATTATACAAATAACTGACGCCTATGATTTGGTTTTTTTCCTGTGAGTCTGCAGACCTATTGTGGCTGGTCGCAGGATGAGAAACCTGCAGTTCAGTTATGAACTGCAAGTTTTACGACATCCATTGATATCAGCCAACAACAGGCCACAAACCTGCAAAATTAACATGATGGACAAATTATTATATATGTGATTCACACTCATGTATAAGAAATTTAATTCATATTATTTTTTCATCACACGCATCACACGCATGTAGAAACCATTAGCAACCTGCAGTTCCATTTATTTCATCTCTTTTCACATTCAGACACATGTAGAAACATTCATGTATTGATGATTTTCACACACATATATGACAATTCATAAAAATTCATTCACATTCACACAAAATTAATTATGAGAACAAATTTATTCTTTATTCATCATCATCATTATCATCATTGTCATCAAAATCATATTGAAAAATTCCCACTCTTTGCAGGGCTTTTTCCCAATCTTCTCTTACAGCATCTAATTCATCTCTCGTATAGGGAGCATGTACATCAAAACGCTTTGCACCTGTGTTGAAGTCCTCAGTTTTAAAGACCTACAAAGAGAATGAAATACATACATAATTATAATAATATATAATAAGATTCATATATTTCATATTATCTAACGAGACTATGTATAATACTTGTTGTATGTTATCGATTTCCAATACAGCTTGTTTGATGATTAGGTCCATAAATCACATCACATAGTAGACACATGCCCAGCCGTTGTCTTCTGTAGCACAATATAAATTTGAAACATACAAAATATTCAAAAATACAAATAAGCACACTTCACATAAATAACATATACATTGGAGTCAGGAAATTACTTTCACATTCTTCCAAATGAGTTGCAGATGTTTTTTCCTGGGGACCTTTCCTCCAGCTTTTTTGTACTCTTGTAAAGCCCTATATATATGTTAATGTAACACATTAAATTTCATAATTAAATAGTAATGCAGTAACAGATATTAACAGATATAAAAACATAAAATATTTCTCACGAGAATAATGGCCTTTTAATTGCATGTCCAAATACATCCAACTCACTCCCCGCATGATCTAGATAATAGACAGTGAATGTCTTGGAGACAATAACTAATAACTCCCAATTCTTAGAACTACAAGTAAGAAAGTAGAAAATTAATAACTGAATATCTGCAACAAAAATGTAATTTGCTTAAGTCCAAATTACAAGCAAAGTAAACTTACTCGACATTGAATGGAGCTATTATCACCGTCTTATTATTTTTACGAAAATATTCAAAAGCATCACAGCAGTATGAAGTAACTGAAACAGGGTCTTTTTCTACAAGACTAATCAAAGATGGAACCAAAAATCCCACATGGGAAAACCCAAAATCTTTACATGTCTTGTATAAGTGGCTGCAAAACATGTATTACGTATGCATTAATATATAAGAAACCAGATTGTCGTATATAACACAAGGTATATGGATGTATAAACCAGATTGCCGTATGCATTAATTAATCTCACCATATCCACAGCTCTATCATAGATGTGTTCACCATTCATACTTAAACAACTCCAAAATATCTTATATAAATATGTTGTTTCCGAATGTTTGACCTGCATTTATACGTATATATAACTTCTATTACGTATGCATTAATATGTATGTTAAACTTGTATAAATAGATTGTTATCATATGATTTACCTACAACATTCTCCAGAATAGTAACATTTATAGGGCAATTTATATTATGTTCGCCGATCCATACTGCCACACTCCTACAATTAGGACCTATCGAGGCATGTAGCTCCCCTGGAAGCCAACTTGGTAGTCGAGGAGGTGGAGGCCGAGATGTAGCAGCTCTCGTATTTTTGACATGTATATATAATTTCATATCAATTGACTCATATGTATACACACTAACAAAGTAAAGTAATGAAAATTTATCATACAATATCAGTATAGTGGACATCCGTTTCGGGCCACAATATCACTCTGCCTACTGCCTCACCAAGTGTTTCAGCATCTGGGTGTGCATGAGGCAATGCAAGATCCGTCCAGCCAGTGAGTATATGTATGGGGCTCACACGTACCATGTCGTCTGGTATTGGACTCCCATGAAACATGCACCCTTTAAGGGGTGGGTAAGCCGATGCATCTGCAATGATATATCCTTCACTTTCTAGTCGGCATGGCTTCAACCCCTACAAATTTACATAATTAAAGAATGTTATATGCATATATACACAAACATATCATGTTAAACATACTAGCTATTATATATGCCATAAAAATACTTACATAGGACGTGCTAGGTGGGTCTATAGGATTACTCCCAACCTCTGCAGTACTAGGAGTAGGAGAAGAGAGGTTTGCCACGGGTACTGTCTGACTGGCAGTCTGAGGCGCCTGCCACTTGTGAAATGCTTCTTGGAGTCTTTTTTCAATTAAGGAATCTACCTATACATGGATAAAAGAAATACTAGTTGCTGATTATTGAATTCCCTTTCACAATAACGTTCTAAAATAATAATAAGTTACCTCAGCTTGTGAAAGTCCCTCTTTTGGGACAAGTTTACGCTGGGATGGCCCAAAGAACACTTTGATGCCCACACCAGTGCTTGCACCCCTTACACGTCCAGGATGCTCTGGGTTACCCAGAGCAACTGTCAGTTCATCCCTTGTGCCCTGAGGGATGAACTTGTCGTCCTTCCTCTGCTCATGCAGCTCCCGCTAAGCACCATCAACAAAAATTCATAAGTAAACATAACAATAATCAATATCGCTAGATTTCTCTAAGAGTTTGATTTTTACCATTTTTACAACCGCCTCAGCGGTTGCTCCCCACAGGATCTCTCCCTTCTTATTTTTCCTCCCAACTATCCACATAACATGACGAGGCAAAGGTGCGGGAGCAGCAGTAGAGGATTCTGCAGTCTCCTGAGTAGCAGTAGGCTGAGTAGACTCAGCCTGTAGTCTTTGGAGAACGCCTGCATATCCTCTTGGACCCATTGTGTGGTCATGCACATTCAGTGCACGCCTTGCTTGTTGAGCATCGCTCTTAGCCTAGTTAGTTAGCATGTTGATTTGGTTAGTAACACTAAAGGTTAATCTTGAATAGGTGAATACATAAAAACATATATTAATTAAATTGGGAGTGGTGGCGCTTAATACCTTGAATTCATCTGTTTTTCTTTGGGTAACAAACTCCTCCCAGTCTTTGGGGTCCAAGTAGTTCCATTGTTGTGTGGCTTCCTTCTTCCTATATTTATTTTTCAAAGAGAATACAAACAAAAATTATTAGTGTAAAGTTAGTGAAATACTGATCAATATCTAGAATTGGAATCTATCAAGAACCTATTCTCAGCATTGCGTATGTAATCTCGGGTGAGATTGGTCATATAGTTCCTTAGGACCCTCCCACAACGTTGCATCACACATTTACGATGCAACTTTTCATCCAGATCAAATATGCTCAGCAAATTAAATAGAATATATTGCCATTAACTAGTATCCTAAAAATTAGTAATCTAGAAAAATAGAATTACAAATAATAATAACTCACGCATAGTTCCTTCCATGTGTGGTCTTTCTTCTCCTTAGGAACTCTATGCCATGATTCTAGGATAACATTGCAATGGTTTTGAGTAATAACCCCAAGATATGAAACAAATGAGTTGTGGTTCACTCCATATGTATTTCCTGCCTGATCGAAATCCACAGCCAATTTGGGTCCATTGGCCCTTTGCTGTATTAACTTGTTCATCATTGTGATGCCCCTCACTTTCTCAATTTTCTTTTGTTTCTCATCAACTGCTATAATTTCTTCAGGTGGTACATCACGAACCTAAAATTTGATAAAAAAAACACACTTACATAATATAATTATGAATGAACATATAGGGATATATTCTTAAAACTTACATTGTGAGGCAGTGCAAGCACGTCCTCACCCTCACGGTGATCATCAGCACAGTCCTGATTAGCCATCTGATACACGTATTAATACTTACACTTCAACAATTCATCACATTTGCAACATTATATACAAGTTCTAGCTTTATCACTCATACTCATCTTAATACTAAACTTCTAGGGTTTTCAAGAAGTCATCCTTTGTTCAACATCATAAGAATTACATAATTGTAAGAATCGGCCGACAAACAAGTCAAAAAATTCTTCCAAATAATATCTAATTGCTTCAAACCATGTACAAATTTCAACTAAATCCTAGTTGTATATAAAATGCTGAAAATCATTTAGTACACGACTATACAGATCAAATTTTGTATTCATATGTTACCAAAACCCTAATTTTTGTCGATTAGGATTTTCAATTCTCAAACCCTATTTATGTGAATCAAATAATGTTTAAATCTTCTCATTAGTTTTAAAACATAATGATTAGATTACCATAATTAATCAAGCTTTAAACAATGTAATAATGCATTCATCAACTTGATGAATCTACATATCAAAACTTTTGAGTGGTTGAAGTAGTGAAGATGTAGCTTAACACTACCTAGAATTCTAAAACTTGAACCGAAAGAGGATAAATAAATATAAAAGGTTATGCATAGATAAGCACATGAAGAACTTGTAGTGCAATATCCTGCCCCCAAATCCCCCACATTAACCCTGAATTGATATGTGAGTATGTTGTAAACGTGAGTAATATTGTGTAGAACAAAATGCAGTTTGTCATAGAACAATGCAGGTCAGGGGAAAACCTGATAATGGGCGTGCATGGTGCTTCAACTGGCGGCCCTTCTAGCAGCTCGAAGAGGTGGCCCTACGGGCTGCTTCAAGTAGCAACGCTGCTGGCTCTGTGCAGGCGGCAGTGCTGCCCCATGCAAGAGGCGATGTTGCTCCTTGCCGGCGACGTTGCTGTGGGCAGGAGTGCTGCTCCGTGCGGGCGGCGCTGCTGCTCTAGTCAGGCGGTCGCCGGCAGTAGCTGGCGGAAGCAGAGGCGGAGAGTGGCGGCAGTGTCAGAGGCAGAGGTGGTGTCATAGGCGGAGGTGCAGGACAGCAGTAGAATCATCGGAGCAAAGGGAATCGTCAAAGCAAAAACCCTGATCAGCGGAAATGAATGAAACAGAAGAGGAAGAGGCTGCCATGTTGTTAAGTTAACTATAGGTGTCGGTTGCTAAAAAAACTGACAATTCAAACTTTAAGTGTCAGTTTGAAACAAACCACCGCCACTAAAGGGAGGCCAAAATTTGTACAGTTATTCACGCGAAAACACAATGGCGTTAGTTATTGTCACAAAACTGATGATAAAAAGTGAGCAAATTTCTGTCTCGCAGAAAACCTTTAGTTGTCGGTTCCTCTCTTAAAAACCGACGATGTATGTCAATTTTTGGAGGCAATTTTTTTCACTGGAAATTTTGGTTTTGCAGTTACTTTTCGGTGTTAGTTTCTTATTAAGGAACCGAAACTGAATAAAAGTGATACCCGTGTCTGGTCGCCCTTCACAGATTGATGTCGCCTTATTTTATACACCGACGCTGTATGTTTTAGGTGTCGGTTTATTATTACAACCGACACCAGCAAAAGTGGCGTTATAAGCCATTTCTGTAGTAGTGAACCATATCTTTTCCACTTATGCGTAGACAGATTATTCCCTCATTGTCTCCCTGAAGGAGAAATTATCCCAGTCTTAGAACACTATCATTTTGGCCCCACTGGGGGCACATGAGCTCGCAGAAGACCTCCCTTAAAGTCCTACATTTAGGATTCTTCTGGCCAACAATAGCAAAGGATGCCCATGAATTCATGCAATCTTCCAATAAATGTCAATTGTCCGGAGGGATATCGAAACGAAACGAAATGCCACTAACTTTGTGGTGGGAGATCGAACTTTTTTACGTATGGGGAGTGGACTATATGGGTCCATTTCCCGCATCATATGGATTCTCCTACTTTTTGGTTGTTTTGGATTATGTATCCAAATGGGTAGAAGCTATACCCACTATATCTTGTGACTCTAAGCCGGTTATTAAGTTGTTCAAGGATATCATCTTCCCTAGATTTGGAGTCCCTAGAATGATTATATCTAATGGAGGGTCACATTTCTTAGAAAGAAGCTTTGAAGCTCTTCTGTGAAGATATGGAGTAAAACATAAGGTCGCTATGCCTTATCATCAGCAGACTAGCGGCCAAGTTGTAGTGTCAAACAGACAATTGAAAGCTATCTTAGAGAAAACTGTCAACAGAAACCACACAGATCGGTTCACCAAACTTCCTGATGCTCTCTGGGCATAGCGTATTGTTTACAAAACACCAATAGGAACAATGTCATTTCGTTTGGTGTATGGGAATTTGTGCCATCTCCCTGTTGAATTACAACACAAAGCATGGTGGGCTATCAAACAATTGAATTTTGATTTCAAAAGTGTCGATGAATATAGACAACTCCGATTACAAGAGCTGGAGGAACTAAGAATGACTGCCTACTAGAATGCCAGGATCTACAAAGAGCAAACTAAAATGTGGCATGACGGCCACCTTAAAAGGAAAGACATCATTATTGGAGACCAGGTCCTTCTTTTCAACTCCAAACTAAAAATGTTTCCTGGGAAACTCCGCACAAAATGGTCTGGGCCCTTCACTATCAAGCATATCTATCCAACTGGAGCTGTCATCATCTTTGATGACAATGGAGGAGAAAGGACTGTTAATGACCATAGACTGAAAAAATACTATACACCAACTGATAAAACTCCAAGACAAACTATCAACATTCAGGACCCCATAGAATTAAACTGATCAAGTTTGAATTTCATTGAGCCAGTGACGTAAAACCAAAGCACTACTTGGGAGGCAAGCCAAGAACTGAGTATCACCTTTCTTTTTCATTTTTCTTAGCCTTTGATATTTTTCTAGCTCTCATTATTCAAAAAATATAAAAATTTATATAAGCAACCAAAACAAATATAAATATATAAAAATCATTGAACAAAATAGTTTTGTCCTAGCTTCTTGGTCCTCACAGTCTCAAAACCATTTGAACCCAAATGGTCATGAAATTGTTTGGTCTTCATGGTCTTGAAACTGTTTGGACCCAAACGGTCTTGAAACTGTTTGGTCCCTTGAAACTATTTGATCCTCACGGTCTCAAAACCATTTGGACCCAAACGGTCTTGAAACCGTTTGGTCCTCACGGTCTTGAAACCGTTTGGTCCTCACGGTCTCGAAATCATTTGGATCCAAACAGTCTCCAAACCATTCAGACCGAAATGGTCCCGAGATTGTTTGACCTAAGGAGAATTTGCACAGTCACCTCTCCTTTTTCTATAAATACTTCTCGACCCCTCCCTTTTTCATTCCTTCGATTCCTGCAACTTCTCTCTCATGTGAACCTTGTTCCATTCCTCCTAACTTCTCTGCTCCCGCGCGACCACCGTCTTTGTCAACACCAACACTTCTAACGCTGCTATTGTCGCGCCATCCTCTCTTCCACATTTCTTCTCACACGTCATCGCCCCATCTTCTCTTTCTCTTAGCTACACTCGTCGCTGAAAGGTAAAAGATGCTCGCAACCATCACCGCCATCAACATCGTTGTCGTTGCTACCACCGTCGACTTTGCCGCTCTCCACCACAAACAACGCCTTTGATTGCTATCGTTGCTTCGCCATCATTGTTGTTGCCTCATCATTATCGCCTTTGCTTCACTCATCACCATCATTGCTTCATCTCCCTAGCGGTTTTGCAACCTGCATGTTCCAAAAGGGTCTTGAAACTATTTGGATATCGAACGGTCTTGAAATGATTTGGACAACAAATGGTCTTGAAACCATTTGGACATCGAACGGTCATAAAACTGTTTGGACAACAAATGGTCTTGAAACCGTTAACAGTCTTGAAACCGTTTGGACATCAAACGATCTTGAAACCATTTGGACATCAAATGGTCTTGAAACTGTTTCGACAACAAACGGCCATGAAACCATTTGACAACAAATGGTCTTGAAACCGTTTGAATACCAAACAATCTTGACTACCACATCATTTTTTTCAACAGTTTTAATCTTCTCGGTTTGATTGTTCGACGTGAATCTTACACAATACTACACTCCTTTAAATTCCATTTTTACTCAAATTTCACTCTTTTCTAAATAATCTCTTGTTCAAGTTTTCAGAATGGCCTCACCTATGAAAGAAGATGTTTCCTCCCACATCTGGACCAGGGAGAAATTTTTGGAGCACCGGAATAAGCTCCAACGCATCCTTGACTTTTGCAACAAAATGGGAAAAACTCCTGCTGGCTTGCCCAAGGTCATCCACGAACTTGGGCAAGTCAAAAAATGTTTATCAAAAGATCCAAATGAAGAATTTGAAGATCCTTCCTCCACCGATGAAGGTTCAGACTATGCACTAAATTCTGAGGAGGAATCCACACCAACAACGCCAAAGGGCACAAAAAGGCCCAAGAAGCCACTGTAGAAAGACCCACCAAAAGGCTGGCACGGAAGCAAGTTCGGCCCTCAACTGCAAGAGAATAAATCCTAGAAGAACACGCCACGCCTACTGCCACCACCACAGAACTAGCTTCATCTGATCTCTATATCCAAAACCTATAGGCTGGTGATAAAGTGTTGCACCCAACAAAGTATATCTACTCGAAATTACTAAAATGGATGGGAATATATGATAGAGTTCTTGCCCTTCTCAATGAGGCGAACCTTTCGAAACTCTACTTCATCACAGAGAATTCCTATGTTGAGCCCACACTGGAGTTCTTCACCTACCTAACCAAAGAACACGTGGACACAAAAGATAAACTAAAAGATAGAGGTGACCACAGGCTAGTAACCTCTCTCTTTGGAAAGAAAGTCATCTTAACGGAGAATCTGTTAAATGAAATATTCATCGACAACCACGATCAGCTAAAGAAAGCTAAGGAGGCAGACTTGGACCATCCCCAGTTTAACAGGCATACCTTTCGGAAGTCTTTGATGGGGATTTCAAGCTATGAACCAAAGACTTGCAAAGCTTCCAACATACATTCTGGCCTGGTGCGCACTTTGCACAAAATCATAACAGGTGCTCTATTCCCTAGGATAGAGAGCAAGAATGTTATAATTTTTGACCTCTTTATTCTATGGTCCATCCTAAAAGGGCTTCCAGTCAACATCAAATGGCATTTGATACACAAACATACATCTTAGGACCTTGGGAAGGAAATCTACATAAGTTGTCATGTAACATCAATTTTGAAGCATCTTAAGATGGATAGACCACTTTCAAGGTGTACTATGATAAATGGCGACATCCTAACAAACGAGTAGACTCTAAAGAATACATCTATCATAAAGGAGAAAGATGCCAAACTCCATTATATCTTCTACCCAACTATCAAAGCATCCAGGACATTGCTACTACTCCCAGAGTTAGCTGATTATGATAAAGACAAGATACTCTTCACTGAAGAGGATCTTGCTAACCTTCTCACCTCAGTAAAAGAAAAGGAGAAACAAGCAAAAGCAAGGCAGACAGAGCATAGCATCACTGCTCCAACGATAAGGCCAAAGAAAATTCCTGTTACACGATCATCCAAACTACGTGCACAAAAACAGCAACAATCGGGGATGCCCACATCAAAGATCAACCCAGAGGCAGAACACCCCCATAGTGTAGAAAACGTAGTGAATTCAACACCATAACCCTTCATATTGGATCTAGATGTTGAGTTCACCTCTACAACCACCCCCACCACGCTCCCACCTTCCACCATTCCGCCATCTACCACTCTTCCACCTTTTTCCACAATCATATCCACCACAATCCCTTTCTCCACAACCACAACTTCACCTACATCTTCCGCCTCACTCATTTTCTCCTCGAGCATCCCATCCTTCACCACGACGCCCGATCTCACCTTCACTTCCACCACTTTCCCCCCGACATTCTCGGTTCCACCCTTTTCTCCCAAGATGTCGCCACCCTTCTCATCTGCCACCACCCCGATATCGCTAGTGAATCCCTCTACAGTCACCACGCAATTTACGGGCCCATCAATAGTGTCTCTTTCACAAGACACTACCACCATTCCACCTAGACCCTAGCCATCTCACCCACACATATCTGGGGTCCCTTTTTCATAAGTCGGTGAGGAATTCAGATGGCAATTTGATGCTATTTGAAACCTCCTCACCAACCCATCTAACATCTTACAATCAATTTTTTCTTGTGTGCAGGGACTTGCTACACAAGTATCCAAGCTTGACGAGCTGATTCATGCCTTACCAGGCATCCTCACAAGCATTCAACAACGGTAGGAAACAACGGCCCAGCAAGTCGACCGTGTACAAAACTTGCCTGAGTTGATACTTGGGATGAAAGGCCAGCAAGAAGCGTTGGCCCATCAAGTCGACAGGGTCTCTAAGCAAACTCAACCCTTGCCTGAGACCCTTCGTGAGCTGCAGCAATAGCAAACTGCACTAAGCACGTGCTTGGATGCCATCGATAGCACCCTCACACAACTCATCTGCTGCCAAGAGGAGCATGCAAACAACGCCTTAGACCAGCTACAAGCCCAAGTGAATGATCTAACAGCATGACTCCTCTCCACTGAAGCTAGATATGCAGATCTCAAAGAAAGCCATGACGCACTGCTCGAAACCCATGGGCACGTGCAGGTGGCACTTGAAGAACTACAAGCTATCCATCAGTGATGCAAGAAAGCATCAATCAAAAAGAACAAAGACCAGGCGGTAGATGACGAGAACGATGATGATGATGAATATGATGATGATGATGACTCTGACTCCTCAGCAGAATCAAACTCCGATAGCTCCTCCTCAAATGACCAACTTGATGACCCAGGCAATGCTGGGGAGGGCACTGGCCGAGGAGCCATTAATACAAAGAGGGGAGATGGTGGAGACTACAAGGAAGGTAAAACCAATGACCACCACTCCCCTGATAATAATGACAATGTCACAATGTCATATGGGGATCAATTTTTTAATTTCTCAGCCATGGGATCCATGGGGGACACTGCAAAAGATGCAACTTTTGTTGAGTTTCAACAATGTATCATGGAAACCAGCATTAGCCCTATCACAGCAGCCATCACTCTTTAACATTCTATCCTGGAACAAGTTGCACCCCTCCCTCCAGAGCACAAGGATTCTGAGGACAGAGTCAGTCTCAACACTGAAGATAGACTTGACTCTAATTCTGACAAAGATGAAGATCTGCCACAATTTGTGGACGACACCGAGCAGACTTCAATTCCTCCACCTCAGAACCTTCCCCCGCCGCCACCTCTCCCTCACAAGATGCACAACTTGGACAGGGCGGCCATCACTACTTTAGATGTTCAAGACAACTTCATCATGAACACTATTGTAGATTATGCCAAGTACAGGGGGGGACATCATCTATAATAATATAAAGATGAAACACAAGTTGACACATGAAGATTTCTGTATTCTTCTACGTCCACAATCGGAGGTAAAGATGGCTATCTTTCGTATCCTCCTTACTAATACTATAGAAGAATTCTGGAGCCCGAAGAAACTATATCCAGTTTTCAACGCTTCACCTGCTCTTGCTTTAAGCCTATTAAACAAGGACTTGTAGGCAAAGTCCATCGCACGGATGCAAATGGGTATCGCAAAGAAAGCAGCTACATCACATTGCCTTTTAAAGTCTTTGGCCACTGGCTACAAATGATTGTCGACCCCAAGGCCCGTGATGCCAAGGTGTACAATTTGTGTGCCAGTGAGCTCAAGGTCGGATGGATAAACTTTGCTGGTTCAAAAGCCGGAGAAGCAAGATGCATTCATTTCTGGATTCTCAAAATAATATGGGTTGCCTGCCCATCTCTTCAACATTGTTGGAACCAACCTTGGTTCCAAATCATCAACCCTTCAGTCCAAACGTTGGAAGGTTCTGGGGTTTGTGTTTTCTATACAATAAGATTCATAGAAGCACTCAACAGACAGATCCCATTTACTGAGATACCTACAGAAGACATGCATTCTCTATGGGGACGATATGCCATGGAACTTATCTATGACAGATGGTTCATCAAGGACCCCACTATGGCGTAAGACGACGTACCTCACTACCTTTTCTCTACTATCCAATGTCCACAAAAGCAACCTTTCAGAAAAATACTAAAGGAGTTGGAGAAACAACAACACCAAACTACCAAGGTCCCAAAAAAACGCCAATGGGACCCTTATAATTTTGATATGGCAGATGAAAAGGGGGACTCAATTTGTTAACAGGGGCCACCATCAATAGATCATCCAAAGATATGGTGCCCCTATCTGCTATACAACAAACATTCCCAAACATTAACCTTATTGCATGCAAGAGTCTTTCTGACAATGAACTCAGACTCATCAATGCTCGACTCTATGCAGAGAACGATGAGCTTGTTTTCCTCGATGGGAACATTCTCATAATGGCAGATTCACTTTGTGAAACCGTACAAATAAAAGTTTCATTATCTGTGAGCGTAATGACTGCCTACCAATTTCTTCTAGCACGGGACCTACCTACGGTTTACATGGCATCCGCATATATGAAGGATGCTTTACTCGAGTCAAAGAACTTTGGCACCACCGAAGCCCTTATCTCATATCATCAACATACAACTCTAAAGTTCATTATGTTTCCATTCCTTCACTCTGAGCATTGGATGTTACTGGCAACAAACTTACACAATGGCACTACAGTGATCTACAATAGTTTTGATAGCCAGTTCGATCCAATCCAGAGAGTATGTCATTACAGCAAAGATGTCCATTGAAGAAGTGGTGAAGGATTGTGCTGAATGACTACACGGTCTTCTCGGCAAGCACACAAAGGCATATAACAAAGAACATTTCCATCGCCCAACCTTCTTCCACCGATGTGTTGGGTTTTAGGGGAGGCAAAGAAGGCAGCGGAAACAAACAAAATTCCCCCCAAACCCAGCACGAGGAAACGCGTCAACGTCTATATAATAGGAAAGGATGGTTTGTGAAATCATACCTTGTCCCGAGGCTTGCTCAGCGACAATACCTCGTGCCTTGCTCAGTCTTCAAATCCGGTCTTCGACAGTGTCTGTGCTGCTCTTGGTCGCACCGGGACTGACGACTCCTACTCGCACCGGACTGTCGGATGACAGTTGTCCTCCTGAGCGGCAGTGACCTCCCGCCTCTGTAGTAGTCCACACAGACCACCTAGAACTCCACACTCCTTGTCCCACAAGGAAGTGGAAGGAGTCGCACCCTCCTATTGACGTACTAGTCGCCAACACACTCTCCTGCCTCCAGTTGCAACTGTAGTTGTCTTTCCCTTGCTGCACCTCCCTTTTGCGGGAAGCACTTGCTCGGGCTCTCTCTCGGTTACCAAAACCAGAGAGAACGACAACTTTGCAGAGCAACTGGTTGCACTGAGTTGTCCTTTGAGAAGCCCCCAATACCCCTATATATATAGGAGGGTCATGGGACAGGGTTCTCTATCCCGGGCAATGCGGGACTAAAAGAAGGAGTAGAAGGGTTCGAGATTTTCCACAAAAAGCAACCAACTCGCAACCTGAACCGATCGGTTCACAAGTGAACTGGTCGGTTGGGGATCTGAACCGGTCGGTTAACACCTCAACCAATCGATTGGGACCCTTGAACCGGTCAGTTCACAAGTGAACTGGTCGGTTGGTGGTCCTGGTCGGTTCCCGATTGACTTTCCTTCTTTTGTTTCTAATTGGTATCGAATACCAATCCTTGTTCCAATCAAATTGGGCAAGTGAAACGCAAGGAAAATTCTCACCAATCCTATTTTCCCAAGTTGCTCGGTTGCACCAGTTGAATCGATCGGTTCACAATTGAACCGCTCATTTCACTCTGTACATGAGCCGATCGGTTCAACACTTGAGCCAACCAGTTCAGCAACCTCAGCCGACCGGTTCAACACTTGAGCCGATCGGTTGGGAGTGCAGGTTGTGCAGAATCAGTCAGTTGCGATTTCAATCAATCTGATACTCCAATCAACATGTCCAACACCTTGAACATTATGATATTGAGCTATCAATCAATTGAGTGTTTAATTGAACTACTAAACTCCTTTAGTAATCAATCTAAACATTGCTTGTGGACAAAACTCCTCTTCCAAGTTAAATCCTTTGTGTGTGACCCTACAGGTCCATTTCACGTTGGCAGTGAAAGTGTCACGGAACTGAAATCTCAGTCCCATGAACCAAACGTATACCAAATGCGACATGCGGAAGCGTAAAGCTTAGCACACATGAACAAATAACAAGATAAAGGCACCAACATAGTCTCAACATTCAACAAGTATAAATTATACAAAATGTATTATATTCATGAATTCAATTACATATTTCCAGAGTCAAGGTACAAGTCATTCATGTGCACTAAAACTGGATCTTACAACAAGTACACGTAGCATAGCTCACCAAGCCCATCAACCTTCTAGCCATCTCTGAACCTAAAAACAACATACGAGAAATGGGTCAACACACGAGGTGTTGAGTATGGGGCTGAAAGATACACATATATATAAGCTTTACATAATTTTTTAAAAGATTTCAAGACTAAATGAACAAGAATAAACATGTTAATTGTTTAACAAATGTGAAATCATATTTTATGTCATTTCACTCCATTATACCAACAATATCAAACATGTTTAAGGCCTTTGACCATCTTCCCGTCGGAAGGGTCCGTAAGGGTGCTCAAGCTTAGCTACCCTTTTATACGAGAAGGACCTCAAGGTCGTAACCAAGAGCCCTTTATCAACAATATTATAATGGAGTTCCATATATATATTTGTTCAAGTTATAAAACAGACGAAGCAAACATCGAGTATGACATATCAATACTACATGGCAATATTTGAGAAAATAGACAAACAAGCATATAATATATGTCTTTTCAAGCAAGAAAGCGATAGTCATATAACTACATAAGGCCCATACCTGATTTAGAGATTCATAACCTAACATATCCTTCATCATCTATCCATATGCCAAACCTGATTAACAATAAGATTACATATATGCATTAGATTCTCATCATTAATCCTATTTAGATGCATTTTAGGGTTTTGGCCAAGGTGGGTTCTAAGTTTCTTATTGGGTCATTATATGATATTGTGTTGATCTAGAGGTCATCATGATGGTGTGGTTCAAGTTTCATATCATTCTAAGGTTCCACAGATTACATATGACCATTTCAAGGTTCAAGTTCCTTAGTACATTAAGGGATCAAGGGCTCATAATAGAGTAATCAAGGTCAAAGTTTATCAACTCAAGGGGACCAAGCATCAAGGATGGTCAAGATCATCAACATAAAGACATAGGGACATGCATAGGTTAGGTCAACCCAACATTGGTTCAAAGTATAATCAAACATTCACATTATAGGGGAATATACATGCATTAGATGTCAGAAGAAACAACCATAGCAAGGAGGATTCTAGGGGATGATATTAAGGTCAAGCAGAGACATATATTACTTCTTTGGGGTTGATTAGATATTATTTCATCATTAAGTAGCTAGATTATCAATTTAGGGCAGGGTACATCATTAGAATCTCGACACTAGTATATATATATATACTACTAGAGTATTGTGTAAGAAATAGGGATGATGATGACTCCCATTTAACTCAATATGTACAAAATTTATTGACTTTAGTGTTAGGAGGGTAGGTATACATCAAATATTCAAGATTCATCATAATTATGCATTAAGCATGGTCAAAGAAGTCAAAGATCACATATCTAGCATTATTAGAGATTTATAAGAATATTCAGGGTCTAAAACCATTCTCATGTTGTAGATCTTTTCGAGAGGATCAATTTGATATATAATTTTGCTATATTTGGCCTTAAAATGAGGAAGTTATGATTTTTGTAAATTCTACATCGAAACTATATGGATTCTGATTGATGGCGTTACCATGATTATGTAGAGGATCACAGCCGTTGCTGCGAGATCGGGCGGCCACATTCAATTCTTCACTCACACACTCACGTTCGGTCCACTGTCACTGACAGCCGCTCCAAACAAGATTGAGGGCGGTGGCGGTTGGTGCCTTTAGGGTGCTGGCTTGACCGTTGATGTCAGATCGAAAGGTCCTGGATCTCTCCATCTCTTAGCATGTCCAGCCGCACGAAGGTCCCCTGTTCGTGCGTCAGAACAGGGGAGGAATAGAGCTTCCTCATCTCCCTTCTTCGGCTGACCCAAAGGCCTCCGCACCAGCCGCTCAAGGCAGCATTGAGGTGATCGGAGCAGGGCACGCCGCCGCACTCCTTTCTCGCACTCGCCGAGAGGGTGGGGTTGTGTGGGCGAGCTCCCAAGAGTTCCTAGCTGGCGGCGGTAGGAGGAATGATAGGCGTGCCTCCATGGTGGCGCCAGTCATCCAGGGTCTGGATCAAGAGTGTTGGCGGAGTGTAGAAGTGTTGGCGGCCAACCCTAGCACGGAGAGGAGACCAAGCGGGTGAAGGTGACGCTGAGGGCCGACGGCGCCCTGGAGGTGCGCGTAGCAGGTGTTCGTTGGTTGCGGTAGCACTCTGGATAGAGTGTCTGGCCATGAGCAGAGAGGGGAGAGGGATCATGGGTGAAGATGGAAGGGGGAAAGGAGCAAGGGCATATAAGAGTCTACTTATAAGGAGAGCAAGAGGCTAGGGTTTTGGGGTCCTAAACACCGTTTCATGGTCACCTTCCCGATCTGGCAAGTCTTGAGGAGGAGGAGTCTGTGCGTGCGTTTTCCTTTCCAAACCGGAAGGGAAAGGAGTTGGAGACAGCCAGGCTATTGGTCCACACACTGGTTGGGCCCGTGGATGGGTAGACCCAACAATTAAAACTCACTATGAAAGGGACACAAAAAAAGGCAACTTCAACCTAGCAGAACTAGCACATCAAAGGTCTGTTTGGGGTGATTCTTGCACCATTGGGTTCGGAGTTGAAAGCTCTTCATCACGGAATATATTAATAATCAAGAGTATCATGTTGAATAGGTTCAAACTTGTTTGCAAGAGCATGATATATTGTGAGCTTGAAACTTAGGTCTATGAGCAAAATGTCACAAATGTGAGAATCAAGCATAAAGTGATCAAAACTAGGTCCTCAATATATTGAATTCATGATACTGAAGTTCTATTGAGTGATATGGTTTACAAAAGAGATAGGGTGAACATAATCAAGGTGAGAGAAAGTCAGGTTGTCACAGAAAGTCCATAACACTTATGACTTCACAAGCAAAGAACGGTGCCTAGTCACACATCAGTGCTACCCAAGTGAAAGTAGAAAGTTAGAGAACAACTTTCATCCTACAATCTGTGAATGGTGTTACAGTGAATGTATAATTCCTTTGTCACTGATATCCCGAATGAACTCGAGGCATGGAACAGTCATCCTTTCAACGTTCATTCACTTTCGTGATCTCAGAGTAGATTGGAAGAGATATGTATGACATAAATATCACATATTGATTCACACATGCGTGCACGCCTTTCTCAATCCTACTCATCAAGTGGCCATGGATATCAAACTCCCTCAGGAGGGACAAATCTCATATCTATCACTCACCCCTCAAAATCCCCATGTGTCAAAGCCACCCAATCATCACCTTTATAATAACCCATGTTTCAGGACTGTGTTTGATGATGTCAAAGTGTGCCAAATGACATGTGTTGAGTGCAGTGATTTCAGGTCAAAGAATCACACTCACCACCATCACTATGAGTACTGACTGTGACTACCATGTCATGGTTCCATGTGTCAAACTCACGGTGGGTCTGTTCGGTACACTTGTTCTCTAACAAGTACCTATGTGTTTGGTTTGATATCACTATATCATGACTAATGAGATTTTGTCATCAACCAACACCACAATCTAGTCTTGTGTGTCATTGCTCTCTATCTACCTTCCACAATGACATCTGACTAGGGACATAACAAGAATGTACAAACTCTTAGCATCTGTATGATCTCATCGTTCATGTCCTCAACCTGAAGGCATACGTCATTGAGTATTATCATTCTCTAGACATTCAATCTATTCTATCACTATCTCATATGATTGAACCAGAAAGAATTGGAAGCTTGCCTTTGATGTTTATCAAATCAATCTCAATGTATCCCACCAATCATCCCATGATTGGCTCTCAGGGCATACATACTAACAGACTCCCACTTGCACTGCGAGCCAATCACCATTGAATCATATTCATAGTGATCTTCAAACATGTCCCACATGTTACTGTGCTCTAGTGTGATCATAGTGAGTAATGGAAACACCTTGCCAAAGTCAGTATAAATTGCATGTCTCTCATCTTTTCACTATACGTCACATGTATGAGATGGAGTTGCCGCAATATGCGATCTAGTATTCCTTTGCTAACATTTAGCGACATTGCATGATCAAGGATTCCATACTTGTCATCAATGAGTGGAATATCTATGAGTTCATCTCATGAACTTTCAGATCCATATAGTATCTACTTCTGCTCTCTAACGCATAGATACTCAGCATTTCCTTTTTAAATGGTTTTGTTGGAACATTTCCAATTATCAACAAACTTTCACTTTTATACATCCTATGTATATTTTGTGATTAATTTTCTGTCCTTTCGGAAGTTCGCATCAATGTAACTCTTTACATCGAACTCTTCCTTATCTCCATAGAACTAGTACTTCACAAGTACTTATCAAGTTCTTATGGTATTCCAGTGACCCTTACTGGAAGTAGACAGACATCCACTCGTCATGTCCCACATATGAGTTATCAGGATGAGCACATCATATTGCCATGTCATACATACAAGATGATGAATGCATTTTTGTTCTTGCCATGTCCATACATGCAAGATAATGGGATGATTACATACATGATAGATCCATATCTATTCTTAGTGTACCCATTCTTCATAAGAATTGGACACTTGGCCTTGGGATACCAACTCCATGTAGCATGGACAAGTTTTCTCCCACTGAATCTGTGCATACTGAACATTTCAGTACAGATTGCCAATGTATGCTCTCTCTTTTCAGGTCAAGAGATTTTTCGAGAACTATCTCTATAGATCTCTATTCCTATCACATAGGAAACATCTCTATCTTCCCTAAAGATGATTTCCACTTTTGGATTTCCATTTTAGAACATTTCCATTTCACATCAACATGTGGAATGTGAATACGCTCCCACTAAATCACAGATCCCTTCTTTATCTTTGACATATCAGTCAAACCCTTTGACTATATCATCAAAGGAAAGATCCAATTCTGAATTGCTTGTACTTAATCAATCACATTGATTACTCCATTTTAACTTATAGACTTCATTTGCATTAGTGGATTCATAAACCTTATAGGTTGTGTCACGTACACATCCTTGTTTTATTCCTCATAGGAATGCGGTTTTAGTATCCATATGCCAAATGTCTTAGTCATAAAGTTGTAATCAACAAGCATCATCCTTCTCAAAATGTTATCCATGTGTCTTAACATTTAAGACTCATTTGCACTTATGGATTTCATCCAATGAGTGCTACCATCAAGGTCATACCTTATGGTTGACATGGATGTCATTTAGGATGTAATGGCTATAAACCATAACTCAAAATTTGATTCCTCATATTCATCTAGATAGTTGACTCATCACATGAACAACTCATCACATAGATAATTGAGGTGTATCTGTTAAGGATATAAGAACTCACAACCCTTGTGATTCTTAGTTTCTTTTATTAGTGTGGGGTATTCTTTTATTAAGAAGAATTCAGTTATTTGATAATCATTCTCTAACTCCTTAGAGTATGATTCCTTCTAGATTTAGACATCACCATGCCTTAATCATGAGTTCATTATGATACACTATCATAATCACTCATACGGATCTCAAACATTTGGTCCAAGTATTTCATTCATTGATCTCATCAAGAATTAACACTTTACCAAATTTATACTTCATTCATGATAATCTTGAACACTTCAAGACATTCATATTGGTATTTCTTTAAACACCATTAGAAGTATTAGCATTTGTTCCAATAGGTATGTAAATACATCACATGTATTATACCTATTAGGATAATCATTCTCCCACTACCTTTAGTGAAGATTGATTAATCATGTCCAAGATATTCATGTCTCTTATTGGTTCTCTAACCAAAAGAGTCTAGATTTATCCATCACATGGACACTAGAAGTGAATTTCTCATTATTGATGCTAATTTGATTGTTTGAGTTATCTATAACCTTTAGGTATCACTTTATCTCATGCATATCAAATACCATAAGATAAACAAGGCATTGCCATGAAGATCATATCTTTAAAGGATTGAAACATCAACTTTATTGATTGCCATCATTGTCATACAATATGCAAAATAAAGTGTTTCTATCTATTGGAAAATATGAAATAACAGTTCATAACTGTATTACATGCCTTATAGGCTGAAAATAAACTAAAGTACTCCTATCTATGGCGGCAACACTTGCCCCAATTATGAGTGCTTTACACTTTACATCTTGGTATCATATACCTCAAAAATTGTTACAAGTTTACTTTCATGACACCTTTAAGTAGAGGCTTCATTCGCCTCCCTCTTCTTTTGTTCTTCCAGATAGAGAGGACAATTCCTTTTCCAATGTCCCGGCTTTTGAAAATGGTGGCAATTTCCTTTCTTGGTCATGCCTCCCTTGGCCTTGAGAGTTGAAGATGGCTTGCACTCCTGGCTAGCTTCAGAACCTTTCTTAGCTTTGCCCTTGCCCTTGCGCTTAGACTTTCCTTTCTTGCTTGTGATCACCATCATAGGCTTAGGCTTGTCCTTCTTCATCTGTATCTCAGCTGTCCTCAACATGCCCAACAACTGCGACAGTGGCCTATCAAAGTTGTTCATGTTGTATTTCATCACAAACTGACTGTAGGATTCTGGCAACGATTGCAGTATCACGTCAGTAGCCAACTCTTGGCTCGGTGGAAATCCCAGTCTCTGTAGGTTCTCCACATACCCAATCATCTTGAGTGTGTGAGGACCAAATGGATTTCCTTCTGTCATGACGCACTTGAACAGCGCCCTAGAAACATTGTATCTCTCTTGTCGTGCATGATCTTCATACATGTTCCTGAGATGCTGAATCATCTCAATGACACCCATGTTCTCATGCTGTCTCTGCAACTCATGGTTCATTTAACATAACATCAATCACTTTGCATCAATAGCATCATCAACATGCTTCTTGTAAGCATCCCTTTCTGCCTTTGGTGCATTAGGAGCGGGTTCCTCTGTAATTGGAGTATCCAGGACATAGAGCTTATGCTCTTGAGTGAGAACAATTCTCAATGTCTGATACCAGTCGTGGAAGTTTGTCCCATTAAGCTTGTCCTTTTCAAGGAACGATCATAATGAGAAGTGATTGTTGTTTGTCGTCATTTGTACTACAAAAGGAGATATGCAATTTTAGTCCAAAAACTCATTTTTGACTTATTTGATTGATTTGAAAATTTGACGATATAATTAGGTCTTTAATTAATTATCGCTCCCACTATTTTATTTCAAATTGATAACCCTCACCATAAATTCGGAAGATTGCAGTGTACAACCTTCTAGTGGGCAAGATCCTAAAATCCTCTAAGTCATGAGTCAGCTTTGGCTGATCGCCCACAACTTAGATCTCTCAGGTAGGCAACCCTTGCCAATTGCATCATATACAACTCTTGTTGAATGAACATGCACAACACCTTGCCATGAACATTCCTTGCCTCTGGGCTTAGACACTCTAAGAATTACTAGTTAAGTCTAACCCAAAAGCCGACACGGTAGAACATGCACCCTGCTTTGGCAGAACCTACATGTCTATCCTTCACACTTCCACAAGATAGACGGCGCACCACGCTTTGGCGTAACCTATGCTTGGTCGATCGAGTTTTTCATGTGTGCCGCTAATGGAAGGCATATAAGACTTAATAATTTAATGAGCGATTTGGTTTATATATACATATACATATCCAATCACCACAATACATAGTATGTATCATATACATGCTATATCCCATAGAAAACATGCACAAACGATAAAAGCGATGATTATGGCCATCCTAATGTGATTCCTTGAGCCAAGAGGAATCACAGTCATCTAGGTCTACATCACATGCAACCTGTACAAGACGAATTTTTTGCCTTGCCATCCGAGTTGATCAACTCATCCCATGAATGATCTACTCTCTTTGGCCGGTCGTTTGGGTGCCACCAGCCGATCGGTTCGCCTGGTCGTCGTGCATCTCGTCATGGCCGCTACCCGCTCGTCTCACTCCTTGAACCGGTCATCAACCAATCGGTTCACTCCTTGAACCGATCGTCTGGAACGTCAACCGATCGGTTCATGCCTTGAACCGATCGTCTCAGCTGTCGTATTGATGTCTGTCGTTCTTTGACATAATAGGAAATAAAATCTATCCTAATATTACATTGCATAAAAGGGAAACCCCGAGTTACATTTGGGGGGAGAAAAGGTAGGAAAGAATCTCGAATTATTCCGAGTTACATCAGGAATAGGAGAAGGAAGATCGGTGCGCAGACTGAGATGCAAGAAACCACACACAACCAATCACAGATAGGGTTTATTGGCCATAACCACACTACAGATCCACCACAAAACTGATTTAAGGGTGATGCGTATCGATTGCATTAATAATACATATCATATATGTAATTTGGGATTTGTGGATTTAGGATTGGACATGCATAAAGCCAATATCATTCACATCGTATGCAATAAATAAAGGCGACAAACCAAAATCAGTCATATTGATATTCCTAAAATATAGAACAGTTGACGTGGCTCTGATACCACTGTTGGATTTTAGGGAGGCAGAGAAGGTAGCGGAAACAAAAAAACATTCCCCCAAACCCAGCACGAGGAAACGCGTCAACGTCTATATAATAGGAAAGGATGGTTTGTGAAATCATACCTTGTCCCGAGGCTTGCTTGGCGACAATACCTCGCGCCTGGCGTGTTCTTCAAATCCGGTCTGTGCAGCTCCTGGTCGCACCGGAACTGACGAATCCTACTCGTACCGGACTGTCGGATGACAGTTGTCCTCCTGAGCGGCAGTGACCTCCCGCCTCTGTAGTAGTCCACACGGACCACCTAGAACTCCACACTCCTTGTCCCACAAGGAAGTGGAAGGAATCGCACCCTCCTGTTGACGTACTAGTCGCCAACACACTCTCCTGCCTCCAGTTGCAACTGCAGTTGTACTTCCCTTGCTGCACCTCCCTTTTGCGAGAATCACGTGCTCGGGCTCTCTCTCGATTACCAAAACCAGAGAGAACGACAACTTTGCATAGAAATTGGTTGCACTGAGTTGTCCTTTGAGAAGCCCCCAATACCCCTATATATAGGAGGGTCATGGGACAGGGTTCTCTATCCCGGGCAATGCGGGACTAAAAGCAGGAGTAGAAGGGTTCGAGATTTTCCACAAAAAGCAACCAACTCGCAACCTAAACCGATCGGTTCACAAGTGAACTAGTCAGTTGGGGAATCGAACCGGTCGGTTGACACCTCAACCGATCATTTGGGACCCTTGAACCGGTCGGTTCACAAGTGAATCGGTCGGTTGGTGGTCCTGGTCGGTTCCCGATTGACTTTCCTTCTTTTGTTTCTAATTGGTATTGAATACCAATCCTTGTTCCAATCAAATTGGGCAAGTGAAACGCAAGGAAAATTCTCACCAATCCTATTTTCCCAAGTTGCTCGGTTGCACCAGTTGAATCGATCGGTTCAACACTTGAACCGCTCGTTTCACTCTGTACATGAGCCGATCGGTTCAACACTTGAGCCGACCGGTTCAGCAACCTCAGCCGATCGGTTCAACACTTGAGCCGATCGGTTGGGAGTGCAGGTTGTGCATAATCAGTCAATTGCGATTTCAATCAATCTGATACTCCAATCAACATGTCCAACACCTTGAACATTATGATATTGAGCTATCAATCAATTGAGTGTTTAATTGAACTACTAAACTCTTTTAGTAATCAATCTAAACATTACTTGTGGACAAAACTCCTCTTCCAGGTTAAATCTTTTGTGTGTGACCCTGCAAGTCCATTTCACGTTGGCAGTGAAAGTCCATAACATTTATGACTTCACAAGCAAAGAGCGGTGCGTAGTCACACTTCAGTGCTACCCAAGTGAAAGTAGAAAGTTAGAGAACAATTTTCATCCTACAATCCATGAATGGTGTTACAGTGAATGTATAATTCCTTTGTCACTGATATCCCGAATGAACTCGAGGCATGGAACAGTCATCCTGTCAACATTCATTCACTTTCTTGATCTCAGAGTAGATTGGAAGAGATATGTATGACATCAATATCACATATTGATTCACACATGCGTGCACGCCTTTCTCAATCCTACTCATCAAGTGGCCATGGATATCAAACTCCCTCAGGAGGGACAAATCCCATATCTATCACTCACCCCTCAAAAGCCCCATGTATCAAAGCCACCCAATCATCACCTTTATAACAACCCATGTTTCAGGACTGCGTTTGATGATGTCAATGTGTGCCCAACGACATGTGTTGAGTGCAGTGATTTTAGATCAAAGAATCACACTCACCACCATCACTTTGAGTACTGACTGTGACTACCATGTCATGGTTCCATGTGTCAAACTCACGGTGGGTCTTTCTGGTACACTTGTTCTCTAACAAGTACCTATGCGTTTGGTTTGATATCACTATATCATGACTAATGAGATTCTGTCATCAACCAACACCACAATCTAGTCTTATGTGTCATTTTTGTCTATCTACCTTCCACAATGACATCCGACTAGGGACATAACAAGAATTTACAAACTCTTTCGTCCGTATGATCTCATCGTTCAGGTCCTCAACCTGAAGGCATACGTCATTGAGTACTATCATTTTCTAGACATTCAATATGTTCTATCACTATCTCATATGATTGAACCAGAAAGAATTGGAAGCTTTCCTTTGATGTTTATCAAATCAATCTCAATGTATCCCACCAATCATCCCATGATTGGCTCTCAGGGCATACATACCAACATGATGTACCCAGAAAATCAGAGAATCAAACAACTATGGTTTCCATATCCTTTACTGGATGTATACCCTCACTGTTCTTGGTAAGCATGTGGAGGACATGAAGGACGTGGATTATCACACTTTATGTGGAAAGTTTGCAACAAATCTCCTTCGTTCCTATGGAGTCAATAAAGGATTAACAACACCTTGACACCCTTGCCCATGTACTACTCAACCTATCACCTTGACACTCTGTGGACAGAGTGAGTGATAAGTTAAGGGGGTACACTGGGCAAGGGTGAGGTATTATATTCAAACCTTCTACTCTCCACTCTTTCATTTACCTTTATTGTTTCGTACAATTTTTTCTTTTTTTGACAATTAGTTTTTCTAATAATTTCTTTGATAGAATAACTGATGCACATAAGAAAATATTCTTTTTGGAAAAGGGACACCCCTAGCTAAATTAGAGACAGAGTAGTCCTCAGAAGCAATTATATAAGTAGCATTTAGGCTTGTAATGGTGAATTAATAAATCACTTTCATACTCGATTCTCATACTTTTGCTTCAATTCTACGTCAGACTCTCCACATGTTAACATCGTGGCCAAAACAAGCCAAACGCTCTCAAGGATGAGAGGGAACCAGGCAAAATCCAAGTCATGGAACCTCACAGGTGGACCACCAAGTACAAAAATCGAAACAAGTGCATGTCGAGAAACTCCAAGGAACAGTTTTCTTGTTTTCAGAAAGAGGCTTGGTAGCCCAAATAAAATCCCTAAAATACCCAATTCCTAAATCCGTGAGTATATGAAAAAAAGCCAGAGTTTTGATTAAAAACATGAGAGGTGTGTCATGCATAAGGATCTATATGAAGAGCCAATAAAGGTCTTACCTGGCCAGTACATTCAGTTGTCCTCACAAAGGCAGATGCGTCGTGCTCGGTAGTGAGATCCTAAGGTCTCCAAATATATTAAAGCTGATAAAGGTTTTGCCTGGCCGGTACATTCAGCTGCCCTCACAAAGGCAGATGTGTCATGCCCAGTAGTGAGGTCCTAAAAGTTTAGATAAACCCTCACCCCTTCAAAGGGGGAGTTACACAGTAAGCCTTCAGCCAACCCTCGTACCCATCTTAGCTTCTGGTAGGATCTACAAAGAAGTATAAAATTGCTTAGAGTCAAAGACATGCACAGAATGCGATTAAGGAAAAGGTGGTCCCAAAGTGAGTTACACGACATGGAAGAAATCTAAGATCCACACAACTCCCGATACCTGAAATAGTTAGTGCAAGTAGAAGCCCCGATAAAACTTTGGGAGATCTCTGGTTTAGAATTGAAGCAAGAGTATGGAAATCTTCACTAAATAAAATTGCCTTGCCACTACGTGCCTTAGCTCTATCCATCTTGAGGACAAGCTAGACTCTAAGTTAGGGGGGGTGATAACCACCCATTTTGTGATGTTATCTTACTAATTTTTCTTAGTTTTCCATACTCTTTCTTAGATAAATTAGATAGAATACTTAACTTTTCACTTTATTATTAATATACCAAAAGACTAACATTTCTCCCTTTTCTTCTTATAGAAAAACACAATACAATTGCAAAAGAACTCAACCGATCCCAAGATTGTGAAGAGTTCAAACGATCTCCAAACTATTAAGGACACAACTGGTCCCAAGACCGTATGATGACCAACTGGTCCTAAGACCGAATGAAATCCAAACGGTCCCAAGACAAAATGAAATCCAAATGGTCCCAAGACCGAATGAAATCCAAATGGTCCCAAGACCGTATGAAGACCAACCGGTCCCAAGACCAAATGAAAGTCAAATGGTCCCAAGACTGACCAAGCTTCAAACGGTCCCAAGACCGACCAAGCTTCAAATGATCTCAAGACCAAGAAATCCTCAAACGGTCTCCAGACTGGACGAGTCTCATTAGCCCCAAGATCAGCGAGGATCCAAACGGTCTCCAAACTATTCAGGATCCAAACGGTCTCCAAGACCGTTCAAGACTCCTTGGAAGCCTATAAATAGGACCAAAGGGGTCCCCATTTGGAGGAGATCTAGAGATGCCCAAAGGCTGCCCCAACTGTTCCAGAGCCATTTCAACCTTCATCCATCGCCCCAAGGCTACCGGTCTGAGATCCACACTCCATCCTCAAGATGATTTCTCTCTCATCAACACAGAAGGTGGGAAGGCGAGGATCCATCACCAAGGCAACCACGTGGTGTGAAGATAGTTGCTCTCTACTGTAAGGGGTTGACCTTCCTCCCTCCTATGTGGAGATGATTTTTCCCTTCTCTCTTCCCACCTCCTTCTTCGTCCTTGCCATGAGCGAGTAGTTCCATACACTAGGGTGTGGGGAGTAGCCCCACTACCCATGTTTTCATTCCATGCATTGTAATTCATGAGTTTGCAATAGATAAATACCATCTTTTCGGTTCGACATCAATCGTTTAATGAATGCTAGTTGCTTGATCACCAACTGGTGTTATCTATTATCTACTAGTGCGAATTGTCTATGTTTGTACTTCTAGATTTGAATATCGACTGTTTGTTGGTTCCAGATGTATGTAGTCACCATACATTTGCTTCAGTATCTAGGAGTGTTTCTCAATGAGTGGAGTAAACTCACCTCCATCGTTGTATTTCCATGATATGAAATGGAATTAGTTGACGTATGAAAGTACAACCTTGACAGGTCAAGGAACACACTTTGTGAGGGGAGTGATGCAAAGTAAGTGACCATTCATTTGGGGATGGCTGGCATTGCAACACTTCCACATTTCTCATAGTTAGTTATCGGAAAGGAAACTAAGTCTACAAAGATACTAACTATTTAGACTCTTTTCTTTGCAAGAATTTTTTTTATGATGTATGTTTTTATCCATGTGTAGCGGTGGTGAAACCTGATCACATCCTAGTGGTTTCCAAAATATTGTCTTCAACCTTAAATTTACTTTCCTGCCATTTACTTTGCCTTGCACTTTAGGTTAATCAATCAATCAACTCTTTGATCTAGATATCAACTCTTAAGTAGATAAATAGAATTATAACATTGTCCATCTTGTTAAATCCTTAACAAGACTGTTGTCTCATGGATTTGACCCTCAACTGTACTACGATAAGACTTCTGCGTACCTTACCATACGTGGGTGGAGATCTTATTATAGCACACGCAAGGTTAAACTTAGAGACTTACTATCTCTAGGATTTTTAGTGGTGCACGCAACTCCACGTGAGTGGAGGTTCCATCAACTACAAACATGTTGTATCTAGGAATGTCAATGTATCCCTGTAACTATCTGTTTGGGATGCAAATAATGTGTTGGATCTATGGGCTCTAGAGGGGGTGAGTAGAGCTAAAAGTAATTATACAAAACACATTAGAATATTTGCTAAAAGATATTCTATGTTGGAAAGAAATGGAAAGTGTTATTGATCAAACAACAAAAGAAGACCAACCTAGGAGATGTGCAACCACTACCTAGAGGGGTCAATCTCTAGTCGTATCAACCCTATCACACTATTTATGTCACGCCCCAATCTCACATTAACCACAAACCACGAAATTAGGACGCGACATGATGAGATTTACACATAAGCCAATCACTCTTCACTTTTTTTAAAACTTTTTAAAGAGATTAATAGTATAATCTGATTTATGCTGTAAATTGAAACTAAACAAACTGCGGAAGCATCTTTATAAACTGACTAGCAATATAAACAGAGTCTACAACATTTTACATTGTTTGACATAAATAAAGCATAACAGTTAATTTACATCTTTTATACATTCGCCATACATACGCTCTCTCACCCACACCATGTCCCAAGGACCGAGGGGAAAGGACTAAGAGACCTCTAACTAGACTAGCTACAAACCTTCTGTTGATTAAACGTTGGGATGAAAGATCCTTCCGATTCCTGGAACTGTCGCTGACCTAAAAATGTTTGAGTAGAGGAGTGAGCCTACTCGCTCAGTGAATAGTATTTCATTTAACTATCATTAAACAACTCGTTAAGTTTATTAATTTGAAATAAAGCATAAGAACAATACTATACAGAGCATTTCTAATGACATAGCAAATTTTACAGATAATAATCACATTTCTATACAACAACAAATATCGCATAACTATAAAGCGTAAAATATCAGAAACTGCATATCTTGAATAATAAAGCAATTAATGAGAACTAGCACAGAAGTTCTAAACTCTTAACATATTAAATTTACTGTGATCCTATATGATTACATTATAGTTATGCCCCAAACATATGCAGCGCACTCTGCATATGAAGATCTGTAGCGAACTACGATCCCACCGTACAAGACTTAGCGACACACCCGGGAAATGCTAAGTCTGACTGTCCGTCCTGGTCTGCACAGGACTCTCGGGCGCACAAGGGCCCCAGGCGCACAAGGGCCTGTCTGCACTAACTCCGAGTGCTCTGGACTCCTCCCACCCTGTAGTGCACAGTCGGAGGGTCTGGGTTACCACCGTGACACAAGCACGGATTAATGTTGAATAACCCCCAATTTTCTCCAGTGCCACCGTGACACAAGCACGTGTTGTTGTTGGACACTGTCTGTCTGCCCTCGTGCCACCGTGACACACGCACGGATTATTATTGAACACGAGCCCGACCATCTAGGCACAAGGCTAGATCGATCGTTTCACCCCAAAGGTACAGACCGCGCAATGGGGTTCTACGGTGTTGGGGCACCTAAGTCTATTAACTGATTAACATATAACCATTTAAACAGGAAAATCACATTTACTGATTTTCATATCAGATCACAATACACTGTCATTCTAAACTGACAGAGCAATATATTTTAAATCATTGTAATTTCTGAGAAATTCTCCTACCATGCATTCAGACAAATTAGTAATGCATAAATAACCCAACTTATTTCAATTTGGCACATATATAGCGAATTTACGCAATTGAACATCTTATTGCACAAATTAAAGAAATTTACTTCACATACGAGAATCATACTCAACATTTGTCAATTCTCTAAAATTCTCGAAAAACGTGCACATTAACCCAAATCTTGGTTTGTGCATCACTTAACTCAATTAAGAGTTAATTACATTTCACAATATAATTTAATAATAGTACTTGAGAATTTCTGGTAATATTTCAGAGAAATGTGCCATTTCATGTAAATATCAATTTACACATATTAACGTAAAAAGATATATGCAATTAGGGTTTTCATGCATATTTTATTAATTCATATCTACTTTGAAATCGTACATCTGATAATTTATCAGAAATCTTCATTGTTTGGGTTCATACCCAAATTATACCATTTTCAGACATGAATTTCTAATTTCAACATTCAAATGAGCAATTTAGGTTCCAATGAACCATATAAATCTACCGATTCAATCCACACTGATCAATTGCTAAATTTAATCATATAACAGCGTCTAGAAGCAATTTATGAAATAAAAAGTCGGGCGACGCCAAACGCTGCCCGACGCCTGATAACGCCTGTTATCAGCGAAATTCGCGCACATAACTGGAAATATTCAAACGCCTGAGTTTATTAATGATAAATAAATGAAATTCTACTCACTTTGATTTGGTCTATCCAGATTCGTCCGGAACTGCGTCCAAGACTGGATTCTAGGCGATTTCGGATCGTCTTCAACCTTTGATTTCAATGCTTACGGTCCTATAGCATCAGGTTGCTTCACGCACACAACAGGGTGGCGGAAGAACTCAGCTAGGATGCTCAAACACGGCTGGGAACGAAGCTCCTATGCTTCCATTTTGCAATTCAATTGGCCCCTGGCCATTTCTCCTTGCGGCAGTTGCTGCAGCTTGTTGGGCGTCGCCCCTAGCTAGGTGAGCATCACGCTTATGGCTTAGGTGAAGGGAAGGTCGGAAGCATCGTCGTGGAGATCTGAAGGTGCTGCGGAGCCGCCCTATCCCTCCAAAACTGATGGCTGCGGCTACAGGTTAGGGCGTCGCGCTGCAGGTCAAGCTGCAGGTTGGCAGGCGCTGCTTGGGTGCGGAGGTGAAAGGAAGGGGAGGAGGAAGAAGAGAAGAAGGAGAGGACGGGACTGCGGAATCGGGGCTAAGGAGCAAAAATCGGCCGCCCACTCCTCCTTGCTGCAGGTCGGTCGACCTGTTACCTGGGCGCCGCTCGAGCAATCGCTCTGCGGTTCTGTTCTATCGGTCGGGAAGAAGAGAAGATAAGTTACAGGAAAAGAAAAAATCAACCGACCCACTAAAAAGGAAAATAAATTCTGGAAAAATTGCATTCCAGTCCAGAGTTCTTATAATTGCCATAACTATGGCCTCGAGGGTCCAACTTGATCGCTTCTTCTTGCAATATTTTAAGCACAAAATTCTCTACCAACTCAAAGCATGAAAACATACTGATTAGACTGTTTCACTGGATCAAGGCTCTAATTGCAACTGTGATTACTTGATTCAACTTAATTACCGCATATGAGTAAATCTCAACTATCGATTCATGACTTAGATTATTTTAATTAACCATGCTATTTAATAATATACTCAACACTAATTGCATTAGTCAGCACTCAACTCAACTCAATTAACTAAATAATCAACATTGATATCATTAATTGCCTCAGATGATTAAATCTTGACTATTGATTCACATGTTGTCTTATCTTGATTATCCATGATGTTTAACAAAAAAAACTTAGCACTAATTGAGGTGTTTCACATAATTCGAGGTATTTATTAGTTAATCAAGGAGTGGGTCGTAACAATCTCCCTCCCTTATAAGAATTTCGTCCCGAAATTCCTAAAAGAGAAAAGGAAACTTGTCATTCATTCCTGACTCGTGTTTCCACGTGCCTTCCTCTAGGTTAAGATTTCTCCACAAAGCTATCACTAATGGTATCTCACAATTCGTGAGTTTCTTGATCCTCCGATCAATCATCTGTATAGGTTCCTTAACCTAGGACACATCTGATCTGATTCCAGATCGACCCACAAAACATTGTCTTTCCAGAATCGTTATAACAGTAACTCAATTTATGATAACTACTGAGAAATTATCATACTATACATGCAGACAAACTAAAATTCTTAATTAAACAGAATGTATGTCAATTTGATACCCAAAATAAAATCATGCAATTTAACTGTTAAATTCATCACTACATATCATACTGAAAATTGATATCAAAATACTTGATTCATCGTACACCCTATCCTTAGGGTTTTCATTTGCCTTGTTCATTCATCACATGCCAACACCCTATTCTTAGGGTTATCTCATTTACTAATCACATGGAAACACCCTACTCTTAGGGTTTCCATTATCTCATCTGTTTGATTGCAATTCACATCACAATACGGTATCATTCCAGAACTGGCAGAGCAGTATATTTCAAATCATTGTAATTACTGAGTAATGTTTATATCATGCATGCAGACAGATTAAAATTTCATAAATATTTCAAACTCAATCAATTTTGTCACATACATACTGAATTTCATGTAATTGAACATTTTATTACACCAACAAGAGTAATTTACTCCACTTATAAGAAACCATCTGTAATATTTATCGATTATCTGAAATTTCTCGAAGAACGTGCATAATAACCAAATTCCTGGTCATGCACCACATAACTCTATTAAAAGTTATTTACGTATCATATCACAAATATTTAATAGTACTTGAGAATTTTTGATAATATCTTAGAAAAATGTGCCAATTCATGTAAAATGTCAGGTCATACACATTAACATAATAGGAAGCATGCAACTAGATTTATTTGCATATTTTAATGTTATCGTACTTTCTTGAAATCGTGCACCTGATGATTTACCAAATCTGTGTTTTCTGGGTTCATACTCAAACCGTACCATTATCAATTGTGTATATCTAAACTCAACATTCACATAAGGCAACTTGTATGTGACTTAAATATTCATTCTTACTTCCACTGAAAAGCAAAACACATGCTCTCAGCATGTCCTCAAGAGTCTGAATGGTTTTCTCAAACTGGCCATCCGTCTGCAATTGAAAAGGTTATATTGAATCTTAACTTTGTGCCCGAAGCACAAAGCAACTGTTTCTACAATCCTAAATGTGAACTTAGAATCTCAATATGATATGATTAAATCTGGATTACCAGGCAATCTAACTATTTCATCCATATATATCTTAGTCAAATTTCGAGACATCAAAGGTTGACTTAATATGAAGAAAGTGAGCAGACTAAATTAATCTATCCACAGTCATTCATATCAAGTCACAACCTCTAGGTGTCCTGGGTAATCTTACCATAAAATCCATTGTGATAAATTCCCACTCTTATTCCAGCATAGAACAAGATTACAAGGTAGCTATAGATCTCTAGGGTTCAACCTTAATCTACTGGTACATACTACTTTTAACCACATACTTAGTTACATTCTTCTGCATATCTGACCATCCATTTCAACTTCTTAGGATTCATATACATCTTAGTGTTTTCTGAAAGCATAGCATACATCAATACATACTCTTCCATAAGAATCTTTTCTTTCAGCCTTTTCCCCTTAAAAGAATTTTACTCTATCTCGAGGTACACACAACATGTCATGCTAATAGAACACCTTATCATCTAAAAACTTAAACTCTAGTCTCTTTTCCTCCTATCATGTCATGCATAGTCTGGTTTAACTCACTATCACCCTATTGTAGTTTCTTGATCTGATCATAAGAAGTAAGCTTAACTTACATCTGTACAATCAAATCACTCTGTGTTATTACCCCTAAGTCTAAGTTCAACTTCCACTTTTCTACTAGCAGGTCTCTATTGAAACCTGTCACAGAGAATGCATTAGCTGTTGAACTTGACTTTCTGCTGAAAACATCATCCACCACATTCTCTTTATCAGGGTGATATTCTATTGTCACATCATAAAGATAGTGACGCCATGTCTTAAAAACATGAACTACATCAACCATCTTCAGATCATATCTCGGGTAATACTCCGATTTCTATGTTACTTACTTATTGTTACATTTTAGGTTTATGTCTTACTCTTTCATCTAAGTCATTTCATGTTGTTCATGTACCAATCAGATTATCTTACTTCAAAACCCTAGGTCACTATCAAAGCCAGTTTACTTTTCATAGAACAAATCTCAAGATCTTGTTTTACAAAGATACTAGTATTCAAGGTTACATCACTAATGATATCCTTTAAACTACTACGACTTTAATCATTCTAGGGTTTGATCCTTTATTAATAGCATAGCATTATTGTGTGTGTGTGGTTGATTATATAAATCAAATTGAGTTGCTTGGGTCAATAACATATTAACCCAACACTCAACTTTAATTACATTAGCTGAAAATTCAGTTTTCACAATAGTTTCTGTAATTCGTTTATTAAACTGCTAACAGAAGCTCCAAAAATTTTGAAAATTTTATATGTTGTGCCTAATAAAGTTTTAGATCTCCAGTAAAAATTTCAGGTCATTTCTAATTACCAATAAATAATTAAAAATCAAACAGTGCGCTGCTATATAGCAGTCTGCAGCAGATTCGGTCGAGTTGCAATTCGACCGACACCTTACTTTAGAGATCAAAAGTCATCCAAAAATTACGCCAAATTAATAGAGTGTCTAAAGTTTGTGGATTTCAAACATAGTTAAAATTTGAGATCAATTGGATATACCAATAAAAAGATAAAATTCAATTACCACACTGCTATATTATTCAGAAAATGTGATCGGTCGAGTTTGAAACTCGGCCGATTAACAAGTCAGAACATTATTCAAAAATTTTGATATTCTCCAATGTTGTTTATATTTCATACATCCAAATCATATCCAAAATTGGGCTAAATCAGAGTTACACATAAAATACTAAAAATCATTTAGTGAGACATTCTATTTATCAAATTCTGTATTCATATGTCATTAAAATCCTAATTTAGGCCAATTAGGGTCTATGCTTCTCAAACCCTAATTCTCAAGACAAAAGAACATTTATACTTCTATTCTTATTTTACTTGTTAATAGGAGTCATTAGATCCCAGCAACGCATCCTGCCAGCCGGACCAGGCCGAACCTGTAGTCCTGAAGCCAAGAGCTACTCGGGATTAATCAACCCCTATTAATCTTAAACATGTGGAAAGAATATCCACTTAGGGCAAACTCAATTAAACACAGTTTCGGGTCTACATTAATACAAAGGAAACAAACATTAAACAATTCACTTCATGACGCAACAATATAAAAGAATTATGTTTACTTTACAAACTGGAAATTTCATTTCATGCATATAAAAGCATTTCTAGTGATCTTTAAATCAGATAAACAATAATAGACAAGAGTTGAATCGCATCTTATATGTAATCTCTTTATTCCTTTGTTAATTTCTGATCTCTTAACCCTAAGATTTCTAGGGTTTTCTCTCTAGCCTATCCTTCCTCTGCATACCTGGCCAGGGCATCCAGAGAAGAACAGACAGAGTAGCTTGATACTGGTCAATCTAAGTATTCAGACACCTGGCCAGGGTATCTAAACACTCAGACCTTCCAGAGCTAAAACACATCATTCATTATTCGCCTTATTTATAACTTTATCTTTTGACCCTAATGATTCTTAACAACTCATCTTAAGCTCATTACTTGATTCTCGTGACCACATCCTCTTCCTGCTATCTGCAATAGTATAACAGAACACTTCCTGTTAGAAGATTACAGATAGAAGAAAGACACCTAAACCTTAATCATATTGGTCTCTTATCGTCCCCTGACCTTGAGTAACTACGTACTCAAACCAAAGCTCTGATACCAAAAATTGTCACGCCCCAATCTCACATTAACCACAAACCACGAAATTAGGACGCGACATGATGAGATTTACACATAAGCCAATCACTCTTCACTTTTTTTAAAACTTTTTAAAGAGATTAATAGTATAATCTGATTTATGCTGTAAATTGAAACTAAACAAACTGCGGAAGCATCTTTATAAACTGACTAGCAATATAAACAGAGTCTACAACATTTTACATTGTTTGACATAAATAAAGCATAACAGTTAATTTACATCTTTTATACATTCGCCATACATACGCTCTCTCACCCACACCATGTCCCAAGGACCGAGGGGAAAGGACTAAGAGACCTCTAACTAGACTAGCTACAAACCTTCTGTTGATTAAACGTTGGGATGAAAGATCCTTCCGATTCCTGGAACTGTCGCTGACCTAAAAATGTTTGAGTAGAGGAGTGAGCCTACTCGCTCAGTGAATAGTATTTCATTTAACTATCATTAAACAACTCGTTAAGTTTATTAATTTGAAATAAAGCATAAGAACAATACTATACAGAGCATTTCTAATGACATAGCAAATTTTACAGATAATAATCACATTTCTATACAACAACAAATATCGCATAACTATAAAGCGTAAAATATCAGAAACTGCATATCTTGAATAATAAAGCAATTAATGAGAACTAGCACAGAAGTTCTAAACTCTTAACATATTAAATTTACTGTGATCCTATATGATTACATTATAGTTATGCCCCAAACATATGCAGCGCACTCTGCATATGAAGATCTGTAGCGAACTACGATCCCACCGTACAAGACTTAGCGACACACCCGGGAAATGCTAAGTCTGACTGTCCGTCCTGGTCTGCACAGGACTCTCGGGCGCACAAGGGCCCCAGGCGCACAAGGGCCTGTCTGCACTAACTCCGAGTGCTCTGGACTCCTCCCACCCTGTAGTGCACAGTCGGAGGGTCTGGGTTACCACCGTGACACAAGCACGGATTAATGTTGAATAACCCCCAATTTTCTCCAGTGCCACCGTGACACAAGCACGTGTTGTTGTTGGACACTGTCTGTCTGCCCTCGTGCCACCGTGACACACGCACGGATTATTATTGAACACGAGCCCGACCATCTAGGCACAAGGCTAGATCGATCGTTTCACCCCAAAGGTACAGACCGCGCAATGGGGTTCTACGGTGTTGGGGCACCTAAGTCTATTAACTGATTAACATATAACCATTTAAACAGGAAAATCACATTTACTGATTTTCATATCAGATCACAATACACTGTCATTCTAAACTGACAGAGCAATATATTTTAAATCATTGTAATTTCTGAGAAATTCTCCTACCATGCATTCAGACAAATTAGTAATGCATAAATAACCCAACTTATTTCAATTTGGCACATATATAGCGAATTTACGCAATTGAACATCTTATTGCACAAATTAAAGAAATTTACTTCACATACGAGAATCATACTCAACATTTGTCAATTCTCTAAAATTCTCGAAAAACGTGCACATTAACCCAAATCTTGGTTTGTGCATCACTTAACTCAATTAAGAGTTAATTACATTTCACAATATAATTTAATAATAGTACTTGAGAATTTCTGGTAATATTTCAGAGAAATGTGCCATTTCATGTAAATATCAATTTACACATATTAACGTAAAAAGATATATGCAATTAGGGTTTTCATGCATATTTTATTAATTCATATCTACTTTGAAATCGTACATCTGATAATTTATCAGAAATCTTCATTGTTTGGGTTCATACCCAAATTATACCATTTTCAGACATGAATTTCTAATTTCAACATTCAAATGAGCAATTTAGGTTCCAATGAACCATATAAATCTACCGATTCAATCCACACTGATCAATTGCTAAATTTAATCATATAACAGCGTCTAGAAGCAATTTATGAAATAAAAAGTCGGGCGACGCCAAACGCTGCCCGACGCCTGATAACGCCTGTTATCAGCGAAATTCGCGCACATAACTGGAAATATTCAAACGCCTGAGTTTATTAATGATAAATAAATGAAATTCTACTCACTTTGATTTGGTCTATCCAGATTCGTCCGGAACTGCGTCCAAGACTGGATTCTAGGCGATTTCGGATCGTCTTCAACCTTTGATTTCAATGCTTACGGTCCTATAGCATCAGGTTGCTTCACGCACACAACAGGGTGGCGGAAGAACTCAGCTAGGATGCTCAAACACGGCTGGGAACGAAGCTCCTATGCTTCCATTTTGCAATTCAATTGGCCCCTGGCCATTTCTCCTTGCGGCAGTTGCTGCAGCTTGTTGGGCGTCGCCCCTAGCTAGGTGAGCATCACGCTTATGGCTTAGGTGAAGGGAAGGTCGGAAGCATCGTCGTGGAGATCTGAAGGTGCTGCGGAGCCGCCCTATCCCTCCAAAACTGATGGCTGCGGCTACAGGTTAGGGCGTCGCGCTGCAGGTCAAGCTGCAGGTTGGCAGGCGCTGCTTGGGTGCGGAGGTGAAAGGAAGGGGAGGAGGAAGAAGAGAAGAAGGAGAGGACGGGACTGCGGAATCGGGGCTAAGGAGCAAAAATCGGCCGCCCACTCCTCCTTGCTGCAGGTCGGTCGACCTGTTACCTGGGCGCCGCTCGAGCAATCGCTCTGCGGTTCTGTTCTATCGGTCGGGAAGAAGAGAAGATAAGTTACAGGAAAAGAAAAAATCAACCGACCCACTAAAAAGGAAAATAAATTCTGGAAAAATTGCATTCCAGTCCAGAGTTCTTATAATTGCCATAACTATGGCCTCGAGGGTCCAACTTGATCGCTTCTTCTTGCAATATTTTAAGCACAAAATTCTCTACCAACTCAAAGCATGAAAACATACTGATTAGACTGTTTCACTGGATCAAGGCTCTAATTGCAACTGTGATTACTTGATTCAACTTAATTACCGCATATGAGTAAATCTCAACTATCGATTCATGACTTAGATTATTTTAATTAACCATGCTATTTAATAATATACTCAACACTAATTGCATTAGTCAGCACTCAACTCAACTCAATTAACTAAATAATCAACATTGATATCATTAATTGCCTCAGATGATTAAATCTTGACTATTGATTCACATGTTGTCTTATCTTGATTATCCATGATGTTTAACAAAAAAAACTTAGCACTAATTGAGGTGTTTCACATAATTCGAGGTATTTATTAGTTAATCAAGGAGTGGGTCGTAACAATTTATATTATATTACAAGAGTTACAACATATAGACTTCCTTGTTCAATGTCAAGGGTGCCTTGCCTTGCCTTTGAGGACAAGGGAGTAAATAAAGAGTCTTCTACCTTTCCAAGGACTAATCCATTCTTGCAACAAGCCTCTTTCCTTCACCAAGGACTTACCTGCTCTTACAACAAGCCTTCTGCCTTCAAGAAATTACCACTCTTCACTTGGATCTTCAACCTTTATCTTCACATTCATCAGGGAGAAGTCTTCACCATGTTGCTAGAAAGAGTTTGGGAAAATGAGTGTAGAGCTTCAAAAGAGCTATATTGGAGTAGCTCTCTTACAAGGATCCTAACTCACTCGATAGGATATAGATTAGTAGATAAGCTTGAGAGAGATTAGGGGCATTTGGAGGCAAAAACAATCAACTATAACTAGGGAGCATAGAAGGCAAACTTGGAATGAAGTCCAAGGACCCCAATTTATAGTTGAGAGTGCCTACTAGCCAGTATAGACACTTCAGAACAAATTATAGATATTTTAGGTATTCCAATGGATTTTTTTTTTTTGAATTTTGCAACACCTCAACGGCTAAAAATACTTTTCTACACTTTATCGTACAGTGTTATCGACTGAGTTACCTTTTAAAAAACTTGACTGACGACACTATATGAAAAACAATTTGAAGTTGTTGTATGAGTTCATCCTAGTTGAAATTCGGCTAGAAACTTTAATTTGTTTTACAAGTGTAGGGTGTCAGTTAAGTTGTCACTAGGACAAACTCACCCACACTGGGAATTGTCAAGAACCATATAGTCCGTTGGCTAAGTTGTCACCAGGACAAACTTGTCTGATAAGCCAACATGTAATGAATTGTTGACAAATGCCCTAAAAGTGCTTATATATTTTAATTAAGTTCTCTCAATTTTTTTTGAAAGTTATTCACAAGTCCTAGATTCAATACAAATGTTTTACAATATGATTCTAATAGAGATATAGCCTATTCTACAAAACTTGCATTTGCATTTATTTTGAGTTTGTTTTCTATCACATTAGGGTTTGCTAATTTCATCCTCTTCATTTGCCTAATACATGAAATTGATCTCAAATAGACATGTTAGATACACATGAATGGAATGGTTAAGTCATCATCAAAATATAGACAATGTATAACTATTAGGTCAACATAATGAACCCACATGTTCCAATCACACAACACTTATTCCTAAGACCGTATGCACCTATGATGATTTAACTAGTGAACATGAGGTGGAAGAACCATATACCAATGTCCAAATAAAGATATAGAAGGAAAGCCCCAACCATCTACAAAGAAGAAACACAAAGATCAAAACTTCCCAAAATGTGTAGCAAATACCTATCAACTCTCCCAATAAAACTATGTGTACCACCATACATGCCCTTTTGGTCATTCCAAAATGCTTAGCCACATCCTAGGGTGCCAATTAAGATGCCTCCCATGTTCTATCTACATGTTTTGATGCCAGTTCAAAGATCCCCATGAACTAACCAGGATCATGATAGATTTTCTAGCATACCACTGAAAGAAATATAGGGTTTGTAGATCCCAAACAATTTGGACATTTCGACTACTTCTGGGAGGCTTGCCTACCAAATAAGTTATAGGTCCCTAAATTCTTGATATATAAGGTTCAAGGAGATCTCAAATCTCTATCTGCACCTACCTATTGAACGATATAAGAGAACAAGAAGCTTCGACCTAATTTTTTCATAATTCATTTGAAGGAATGCATCTAGCCCGGTAAAATCAGCACAAGCCTGAGATGATGAAGTCATGGGTCAAACTAACCAACCTATTTATGGAGTGTAGCAAATGGAACATTGACCAATTTCTAACTAGAGACAGTCTCAAGGCCCTCAAAAAATATCTAAGCAGACTTTCACCCTATTTGACAGGAGATGGAAAGATATGGCACCCAACATGACAATTAGCTGACAACATGGAAGGCATTCACATGCTAATCAAGTTAGCCTCACCAACACTATAAGCCATGTTGATGTTCCAATCCTATGTGTTGTTCTCCAATATCATTTAATCTTATACAAATTAGAGATCGCAATCAATGACTGGTTTAACAAGCTAATCATAATCGCCCTCTACACATCCTCTAAGTGCATTGACAAGACATGTGTAAAACTAAGAACAATGGTCGCCACTCCATTTTCATACTAAGAGTGTTTGTGAAATCTAAGAAGGATAAAAAAAATAAAGTTGCCACAGTGAACTCCCTTGCACCACCAATCTCGGCACAACAATGATAATAGCAATCTAAGCACATTTTAGGTGGTAGTATCAACAATTGAACTACTATGGAGTATGGAATACACCCTCTTGTCTAAAACAACAATACAATATCCTACTTCCTAGCATTGGTCCACCAAGAAACAAAATTATCCACATGAAACACTCCAAGAGAGTGGTTTGACAGGGAATCTCATCCATGAGTATATCAAAAGTTTACCCCTATCATAAGTAGATAAGAATCCATATTCCCAAAAATATTGTATGCACACAAGTTCACAAAGTATTTACCACCTTCTAACCTACTTCTCAAAAACTTATATCAAATTAAACACTACAAGTAGCATCATTCTCTAGACCATCACATTGATGGTGCCAAACCTTCATTCATGTTGTCCAAGATCTCATCAACAACAACATACTCAAGGTGAATAATGGTCCTAGTGTAATACAAACTAAATCTTTGATTCCTTGAGGAGTTCCTTGATGCCCTACCAATCACTCAATCACTAAGTTCTATGAAAAAATGAGTATCTAGGGTCAACATGACAAATGGGTAAAGGATGAGTATTTATTTTTTCTTCTGAAGAGAGATGGTACATATATGAAACTAAATCAGGGCCTATATTATGTGAAGGAAATGTCAAACGTTTAAGGCCTATACTCACCAAAATCAATGAGTGAACTTTGATCTACCTCATATCCTACATTTAATAGATGGTAGAGACAAACATTGTACAATAATAATAGGAGTAACTACAATTATGCCATGTCTTAAAAGATGACTTTCCTTAACATGATGATGTGTGCCACCATAGAGAGATTAAAATCACATTAAGGTTCCAAATGAACCCTTCAAACCCAAAAAAGTCAAAGGGGTTTGAAGTATCTCAGAGAAAGTTCCTCGTAAAATTCTAGAACAATTTTTCAGTATCTTAAATAGAAGGCTCTCTACCACACCAGTCGAAGAGCCAAAATAATCACGTCTTTTTTCCCTTCAACCAGGTATAATGCCACAACACAAAAAAGGAAAAGTCTTACAAATGGGTCTCACCATATTAAAGGAGGGTAATCCTTCTACCTTTGACTGGATATGAATTATTTGTGGCACACTAAGTTCATCAGGAGCATTGAACTCCATGTGTAGTAGAGCATGTCAACCACACATCATCAAGTAAAGATTCTCTTATATCCATAAATTATGACACTGACAAGAACCCATATCAATTTCACAAATGACACATCGACAACACCAATGAAAAATTCCCTCAATATTCGCATCTAGGTCCCTTCTATGAAGCCAACACTAGTCACACCACTATAGGTATTGGTAGAGCCTTCATCCCATTCATGAACTATAACAAATATTGAAATCCGAGATGTGACACCAAAGGGACATGACTGGATGATAGAGGCATCATTGTTACAGTCAGATGCCAACAAAGCCCCCTCAAAAACATCAAAACCCACAATCTTGTTATCTAGCAAAGAACTGCCATTTAAATCCACTATCAAAAACAGTAAGGTGAAATGACTTTGGTGCCCAGCTAATGAGAAAACATTATTAATTTGTTAAACAACACCTATCAAGATACTAGGATTCTTCAAGTTCATTTAGGTTCCCCCATCATTATAATTATTGTGTTCCCATATAAACAAATGGGTACACATCATCATTCTAGCTGCTCAAGCTCCCTATGTTGTTTCTGACTTGTCCTGCAACATAGTAGGACACAACAATAAGACATGCATGAACATATTTATGTGGTACCCATTTAGAACACCTTGATGAACATGTCAACTATATTCAAGATCCTAGAATCCACATTCATACTTAAAGATATCTAGTTGAATAAGTTGTCCATAACCATTGCAGTGACTACCAAGTTAATGATCGCTACTACTTTCTTAGAATATGAAATCATGGTTGGTATCAATTCAAATCCCACATTATACAGCACCATCAAATAATCTGACAATAAGGTGTCACTTTACTTTTAGAAAATGGTGTTGGTTGTAATGCTTCGCCATTGGAGTCCTTTTTCATGTTTGGAATCAAGTTGAATGAATTTGATTATAATAATACAATGGGATCCACCTTCTATGGATCTCTAAAAGAGGTTATGCGTGAGGTACAAATAAACTACAAGTGGCTCAAAAGCTATGCATAGAGACCTTCATTACCATGTAGATCAATCTATCCTTCTATTTATTGTGACGACACTTGTACAAAAAATATACAGATACTACCTTGTTCTATTCATTAAATGCCTCATGATTAGGTAGGATGACACTCTCATCACTATAATGGAGATCTCTTGCCATAAGTGGTGGCCACTATTGTATCTATCAATCTAGATCTATGTTTTCATTTTAAGTCCAACATAGATGATTAGTTACATACCTGACACATCAGATGGTTTCACCTATATAGCACACTCATGATTGTTATCTAGAGGTGTTGAACACAAGGTCCTTGAATTAGGTCGTGGCTTTGGTAAATAGTATCAGGTAATTATTGAATGTGTCCATATCCTTGAAAGACACAACATCATGGGCTTTTGATATGAAGGGCCACCCATGATAAAAAAGGAATCACATCACATGTTAGTCACATATTGGAATCTAACCATAATATAATCACACCAAGAGTACCTTGGTCTCTAAAAAATATTATGCCCCTAGACAAATGCTTGGATGATAACATATTTTTGACATGTTTTCTTATAGAGGACCCAGAGATTTCATCCTATGATATTTGCACACGAACTAGGGGAAGAATGTGAAGATGACACCTTCAATGATTACTATAATGAATCAAGCATGACATAGATAATATGCAATAACATACCATGACATCCTTAATTAAGAGCTAAAACATCCTAAGGAGTTGATGAAAAAAACATGGGGGTGGGGGGAAGAGGCAGAGGAGATCAGGTTTTTTCTCCCAACACGGGTTGGGTTCATGACCTAGGCCTGGAAAACAAGATGCAACACATAAGAGATGTGGGGATGTTGTATCGCTGAGAAAGGCAACCTCACTAGACCAAGGTGTGTCTATTGAGGTGTTGGAAATGGGAGATAAGTTGAAGTACACCAAATTGCGAGGAAATATAGACATTTATCAAGGAGAGGTGAATCGGGGATCAGATCAAGTAAGGGATAGTATAAATCTGGAACATCTGGCTAACAACGGGACACTGTTTGAACCTAACCTTGGAATTATGGGATCGATCCCAATAGGGACACATGGGAATGAGAGTAATATATCATTTAGCAATGTTTTGTAGGATCTCATTGGAATGATATAGGGTGTTTCTTTCTAGAAAAACTATTTGAGGAGAATTTCTTAGTGAAGGACATTGCTCTAAGTGAACTTGACCAAAAATTCATGTTGAAATCATCCCTAAGGCAGAGCAGCATCTAGTCCCCCCAGGAAGTATGCAGTAGTAGTATGCATAATAAGAACAAATGTGGGATACATGACACTCAAAGACAAATTGAAAGTGTTGTGGAAGATCACATGAAGGTTTAATATGTTCAACTAAACAAAGGTCACTTTGTTATACAACTATATTGTCTAAGGGATTATGAGACAGTCCTTAGAAGTGGTTCCCGAAAGCTATTCAGGTGTAATGTTATTGTCTGGGAATGGTACCCCATCTTTGTGCCTTAGGATGATTACCCAGATTTGATAGTCTCTTGGGTCTGTATCATTGATTCACCACTTCACCTTTACATATCCACGATATTTGAGTGCATTGAGTTGGCCTTGGGGAGGCTCATAAGGGCAGATACACATATGGCTAGAAGGACAAGTAGAAAATTTTCTAGGTTAGGTTTGTAATTGGATACTATAAGACCTCTCATTCCATCTATCTTCATAAATGAGGTGGAATATGAAGGCTTCCGGTGGGCATGTGAAAAGTGCGGTAGAGAAAGTTGTATTTTTAAAAGCTACAAAGAAGCGGAAGGAATTAATGAGCTCGTGCTAAGGAGTAGGAGGGTCCAGGGAAGAAGACATATGGGAAGACATTCCAGAAAATAGCTGGAAGACACAAAGGAGAAAGGGTGGAGGAATAGTAAAGAAGCATGTACAAGAGAGTTGACAAAGTGAACAACATGAAAAAAGAAATAGGTTCACTAAACTGGCAAGAGAAGAAGATGATGGATAAGGGGATAAGGAGTTGGAAAGCCTAAAAACCTCTCGGGAGATTGTAGTAGGCTCTCCTAGACCTGATGCGGCTTGTAGGAAGAAGAAGACAACTACAAAAGACAAGGAAGGTGGACATACCACGGAAGTTCTTGGGAATGTTACAAACATGGATGGAAACAAGTTTAATAGCTCGAAGGGCAGCGTGAATGGAGGAAAAAGTGGGAGTACCACAGTGGACAAAAAGGAGGAGAGCATGCTATGGTGAACCCTAGAGTTGATGCAGTCAATAAAGTTATCACAGTTACTAAAGATAATACTATGTAGAGTGAGGAGAAGGAAAACTTGGAGATCTTAGACTTCCAAGGCCAATGAAGCAACTAGTGTGAAAGAGGGGATACCCATTGAGCTATATTATATGATGTATTCAATGTTGGTTTATAAATCCAAAAGCAATGGTACAAGGATGAAAAGGAAAGGAAAATTAAAGCCACTCCAACCACCATATCTTAATTGCAGGAGTCCACAAAGATCGACTACTAAATTAAAGAAATCAGACACATGGAAGGATAGGGAGGAAGTCATTGGAGAAGAAGATATGGAGGATATTGATTACGTTAATGGTATCAATGATGTCGAGAGAGTGGAAGGTGAAGGGAAGGTACTGTAGGAGACATCCTAATAGATATTTTTCATCCTCCCTTTTTAGTAGAAGATAGTTGCAAGACCTTTTATGTTGGAATGTCATAGGAATCGGGATTGATGAGACCTGCAACACCTTGAGAGAATTTTTGAGTGATCAAAAGCTGAAAGTAGCGGATATTAAAGCCTTATATCATTGGACTTAATGTTGTCAAAACCATTAAAAGATTGGTTTCAAGAGATCCCACAAAGTAGAAGCTAGGGACTTTTCAAGAGACATCTGGGTGGGATGGAATGAGTCTTACACAATTAAAATCATCAATAGTCACCACCAATTTGTAAATTGCATGTTAAATGACAACTGGGTTGTAACCTATGAGTATTCCAGCCCACATGGGCCAATCTACCATTTGTTTGGAAACATCTTATCGATATGAGCAAAATGATATTAGAGATGTAGATAGTTTTTGGGAGATTTTAACACTTTGTTAGAACCAAATAAGAAATTCAGGAGTGACATTTACAATGCAAATGGATCTAATTATTTTAGTGATGCTATTATGGAGGCTAGGCTCACTGACTTAGAGTTCTTAGGATGATGTTCACGTACAAGCATAGGATGGTACAAGAATGTTTGGATAGACTGGTCACCAATGATAAATTGATACAACAATGCTCACATGTATATGTTAAGCATCTTCCTCATATGCACTTAGACAATTGTCCTATCCTGATAAGGTTGAGTAGACAACAAGGTACTAGTAGGTGTTTCGCGACTTGAGCTTCCTAGATTTCTAAGAAAGAGTTCGATAACATGCTTGGGCCATGTTGGAATAGTGAACAACTCTTTGAGATGGGCATGCAATCGACTAAGGCTTGAATTGCTGAATGAGATAGAAATTAAAAAGAAACGACATGATAAGGATGGGCTTATGTCAAACATCAACCAACTTCAAATGGATTTGACACCTCAATATGATCCAATTACTGATAAACTTTGTATCGACATGTAGGCAGATCTTGATGCAATATTCAGAAAAGAAGAGGAGTGGAGGCAGCATGCCCACATATACTGGCTGAGAAAAGGACATAATAATACTCATTTTTATCATGGCTTGGTTAATCAAAGATGATAGAGTAATCTTATCAGTGCTCTCCATCATGAGAAGAATGAGTGGATAAATGATGAGGTTGGGCTAGTGAACCTGGTTGTTGGACATTTTAAGGGTGTATTGACTGACCTAGGCATGGAGAGGAAGAATTAGTTCAACATAGTTCCAGGAAGATTCATACAACTGATGTAGACATAGAAGAAATTAATAGCCACACAACGCACTAAGGACTAATGTAAAGATGTAACATCTTTACTAAATAATCATGGCAAACAAAAACACCGATTGTGTAGCAGTGAAAGTTATACTTTGACTTTATTCATTAGTATAAAGAGTACTTTACAAAATTTCCCAAAAAGGGGTATAACTTTATACATACAAGGGTCTAGGTAGAGGAAGACTAAAACTACTTCAAAGTGTCTCCGGAAAAAAAACAACTTCATATATTTAGGTATCTAAGTCCATGCTAGATATTCACTCTCTCCTTAGCCTTAGGTAGGTCCATCAACCTTCTGATGTGCACTCTGATCCTAGAATAGGTGGTTGGGATCACCCAGCAAGAGAGAGAAAAACTATGTGTTATTCAAGAGAGATAGGACAATTTATAAACTAAAGCCTTGCAATATAAAAGATTCTCTACACTAAGTGATTTCAAAAGAAATGTGGCAAGTACATGAATAAGAGAGAGAAATCTACCATAATGAATCAACAATAATCACATAGCATGAATATACTAAGACACAAAGTCATATCAATGTAGGGTGAGGCACCTACCGGACCTACACCAAGAGGAGAGGGGAATTTACACATCCCAAACCTCAAATATATATATATATATATATATATAATACAAAGGGAATTGTCACATCCTTCAAGGGAGAGTGGTCACATTTCCCTAGGGCGATTTTACACGTGCCCTCTATGGGTGGTTTGTACTCATGTACGCTACATGTCATTTGGCCAATAAATAAATCATGCTAATAGTTTACTTGGCAGTAGTATAAAATATAAACAAAGTTGCAACATTGCATAGGGAATAAAACCCATTAAGTAAATCAAATAATTGAGCCAACGTAGGCCATAACAAGATTAAAGTAATTCCAAATAGATGAGCCACAATGGAAATAGAAGCATCAAATAATTAAAGAGCCAATATATGCCATAGAAGGATATCAAGGCTAGAAAATTAGGTTGGTGGGGTTGGATGAGATCCCAACTGAAGAATAGGGTACATATTGCACATTTTCATTCACATACATTTATAAATAGATTTCACATACCATTTAGAAGATTCATAAACATAACTTCATCAATTAGATGTGTTCCATATTTGTTTTCCCTAATTGCAAATATTCACATGCATTAGTATGTATTCAGCATAAAGTATAAGAAAACCCATTTTACACCTTTTGAGGAAACCTTCAATTTAGGACTCAAAACATAGACCATTCGAATAATTAGGCTTCACTGATTAAGAAAACACATCTTATTTGTCAATTTAGAGTTAAAATGACTTAATTACATATAATAGAACATTTAATATGATTAGATTAGCATTCAAGATAAACTTCAAAAAGGAAATTAAACCAGGAATCAAAAACCACAAATTCGGATTCTACATTAAAAATCCTTTCCAATGACTATTTATTCGGATCTTTCTGACCAAGGAATGATTTATTGGGAATTAAACCATCTTGGCCAATCAGAGATCAGGGAATTGCCACCTAGGTAAATAAAACTTGCAAAACATGTGCCAAGTGGCTGGACCCACACTGACTTGGGCCAATCAGGTTTGGCCCAGTCAGCCAGTTTGTGTCTCACTTGGACTCGGTCAAACAAGGTTGAGCGGATGACCAGGTTTCCAATTTGCCCATGCGTGTATAATTAAATCAATTAAAATAAAAGGGCAACAGGGTCATTTTTTGATCTGCGGTGAAAAATAAAACAAAACCTAAAAGACATCACTTCCCATGCTCGCTTAATCAAGCTATTAACGCCACATGGTCACAAGGGTCCATACACCCCCAGGCATCTTGCTTCTTTGAGCCATGGAGCCTGAGCAGCAGCCTGGAGATCATGGCCGAAAGCTCCAGGCGACAACAGTAAATGAAACGAGGAACTGAGATCGGGAGCAAACTCCTGAGGTCTACATAATCCCAAGGAGCTACTGAACAGAAACTCATGTGCCCAACGTCTAGGGAAACTAATCCCGCTGAGGTTAGAACAGAGACCGATAGAACGAGACCAAAACCTCTGAAAATAAGTATTGTGGTCTCATCTAAAGTCATCGGTTCAAACACAGGGTCAATGTGGGTAGAAACACATCTTACCGCAGGCGGAGGAGAGCGGGGGTGTGATGGAGCCAAGTACTGGTGAAGCTTCACGGTGAGATCTAGGACCCAGTGCTTGGGGGCTTTCCGAGCCGAAGTGATGAGTGAAGAGTGAAGACCAAGGTTCAAGGATGCTCACAGTAAAACCAATCAAACGGCGTAGCCAGGAAGGCGAGTTCTAGGATGAGGTCACCGTAGGTGAAGGAGGAGTAGGACAGGGAGCTCTAGAGTATCTAGAGAGCAAATGAAAGGATAAGAAGAGTGGTCAGAGTCAGGTGGTGCTCGTTGATGCCTTATATAGGCAGTAGGAGGATTCTAGTCCCCTCTGCAACCACATGGTGGAGAAGGGGAGAAGGTGCGGTTTAGGCGTTTCGCCTGTGGTGAAGGAGAGAGGGAAAACCATGGTTCAAAATGTCTGACATGATGATACAAATTGTTTGGGAGAGAAATCGACTGATATAGTGGGGTAGGTAGAGAGAGAGGGTCACAGGAGTCCGGCAGTCAGGGTTGCTCAATGACTCATGAAGCGACGGAGGTAGAAGACGTTGTGAGGGCCATCGGATCAAAACCTAATTAAGTCGGAGTCGTTGGATCAGGTCTAGATCATATCAAGTCGTCTGATGTAGGTAAAGAGTGTGAGACAAGGAAAAATCAAATGAACTATAGCGTTACGCGTTGTATTAAATGAAATCAATGATATAAATGCAATAACTATAATTACACTATATTAAAAGCGTATAAAAATGATTTGAGGGGTCAAATGTCCAAATGGCACCAAATTTGAATCACATTCTCACATTAAAGTTTAGGACGATGCTATGCTATTAGATTCTCATTCCATACATGTTTAAGCCCTTAATTACCATTTGGTTATTAATGTGCATATTAATACATTAAAATGGTTAAATAAAATGAAAAGGCTATTATGATGGATTCGTAGGTGAATATTTTGAGACAGTCTTCACATATTAAATTCAAGAGCAATAACTTACTCCCTTACTCCATTTTCCCATTTTTTCCACTTTAGAGGAGAGAGAAGGAATTAAGGTTAATTACTCACATATTAACTCTATTACATACTATTTTTCATTTCTTATCCAAAAAGGTATAAAGGATCCCATTTAAACATTATCCACTAGTTATCACTCATTAATGACCATATTGCATTATTAGTCCCCAATTAGCACATTAAGTGGGTTATTTGTGCAAACACCCCTTCATTAACATAAATGAGGGTAAATATAGATCGTACCCTCCAATTATTCTCAAATTCACCATTGAGGCCAAAAAAGATTCAAAAGGATGGGAAATTTATGAGAAATGTCCAAAAGGACTAGAAAGCAAAGAAAACCCCAAAAGTGGGTAAATTACAAAAAAGACCATGAGATTCAGTCTGTTACAACACTCCACCCCTTAAAGAGGATTTTGTCACCGAAATCACAACAATAGGGAAGGTAGGGTGAGTGTGTAACATCCCAACATTAGGTAACTAGGTGGGTACGACAAAATGCTCTACATATAAGCCAAGTCATACTAAGGTTTTCACCATATATACTGTGACAAAGTGAGTTTTTATAATATTTTCTCTATCTTAAAAGTTTATTATCAAATTTGTTGACCAAAATACCCTCATATACTTTCCTCACTCAATTGAACAAAGATGAGTCACAAATTGCAAAAATATTCAAACCTTAGTATGCTATGATGATAAAATACATGTGTTAATGTACTTAGTAAATGAACATATCAAATATTGGAATTTGGATCTCAAACTTATACCACAGCTTCATGACGACCTTATAAATTTACCCCAAAATTTTGGTTGCAATTGAATCAACCAATTGGGAGATATGACCAACTTTATTTGGTGCATATTCCATTTCATTTTGGACCTTAGGGCCTAAGTTTCAGATCTCCATTTGATATATATATGTCACACACCTTTTTTTTGGTTGGCGGCGGATTTACAAATCATAAATCAACCACGACTACCGGATCGGCTGATCAGGGAGTGCACGAGATTTAACAGACCCCGGGTCATCCCCAACCTCCCACAAGACCAGATCTTCACCTCCAATAGAACAACAACTCATCCAAAAGATCTAGCACTCAAATCTCATTCCCTCTCCATGAGATATTTGGAGGAAGCTTTCTACTCTCAAAAACAAACCTAACAACCCTCTACTCACCTCCCCTCATCCACAGAATAGGGAGAACAAACTCCCGACTTCTCACCCCATTCCAGGCGGTGGCAGTTGGTTTTAGGGCTTCATCGCCTAGCCTCCCAAACACCTTTTTAACCCCTCCACTAGCTTCTCCGACCCTCATTTATGCGTCTCCCAATACTGATTGCACAGAGAGTTCCCCTTCCTTCCCGACCTTGAGAACCTTCACCTTGCCTAGTCACGACCCTTCTCCTTCCCTCCAGAGCTTTTATTTCTCAATCAACTGGGGCTACACGTTCCTGGGATCCCGACGAGTCGAGCAGCACCCCCGATTGGAGCCGCAAAGGTATAGAACCTTGGGTCGACTAGTCGCCGCAGCTGAGCTCAGAAGTGCCATCGCCGGTGAGGTCTAGGGCACGTCAAGTAGAAGGGAGTGGACAAAGAGTCTCACGAACCTCACGTGAAGCTTCGTGACCCCTCAATCCAGCCGGAGGGCAGGTAAAACCTTAAAACCCAATTTCGGTTCATAGAGCCTCCTGCCATCATAATCGGAGTTGTAGTTCACCTCCGGCGAGCTTCTTGGGCTCATTGAACTTAGGGAGATCCCACGAACGAAACCTGCTCATGCTCACACACTCAGCACCCACCTAGCTACCCCATCCCTTAAACATTCCTCGCCTCAGCTAGCTACTGCCATGGCATGAGGAATAGATGAATCGAACCGGATGAGAACCCCACTCTGACCATGTGTGGTCACACGCAAATGCTTCAACCCCGAGGGCAGTGACGTCCTTTACTCCCAACCTTGACCTTGTTGATCGAGGCTGCCTCACGGGTTAAGGAGAGGATCTACAGAGCCAGATCCCTACTCTGATCTGCGAGGCCAGCCACGTTTTTCTTTTTTTTATTTTTCTTTTATTCCTTTAAGTTTTACCTGATTGGTTAGTATTGTAAAAACCTTTATAAATAGCTCCAGGGTCTGAAAAATACCCACAAAATATCCATGTTCTCAAAAAAATGAGAAGAACCTGTATAAATTATCATCTATGCCAAAATCCAACCCTAGACTGAGACATCTTCTATATGACCTTGTTTTATGTCATTTCTTTTGACTTTAATAGTGGAATATAAATATGAAAATAAAGGACAGTACTCGTAGTAAGCTCTTTAGCATTAGACCTGACCATGTTTCCCCCTAAATCGAAACCCTAGGATAATGATCAATAATGGGCACATATTTATGACACATGGATGACCCTTATTTCTCTCTCTTTATTTTGTGATTATGGAAATCTTATAATTGATTAATTAAATATTATCTTTTAATCAAACTTTGTATGATGGATCAGATCTAATAATATCTCAAAAACCCAATTAAAATTATGGGAAATCCCTGATCCGAATTAGATAACATAACAGGAATAATAATGAAGAACATATCTTAGCCTTGGTCACTTTGACCAATAGTAATGTTGTACCCTTGCTTTCTGTGCAGGGTGACTTATTTATTAGTGATTCTAAATTCTTGGACATATGATTTGAACAAGCAGGTACGTGGTCTTATAAGTATAAGACTAGATTTCGAGTTGCTTATGATATGTAATACCATGAATGCTCGTAATTGCATATGATTGCTTGGTTGAACTAGTATGAGTTATATTTCGCCAAACCTAATAGAACATAAATGATTATGATGGGTTGTAGCTACTAGAGAACATAGCCTAGTGTGGATGTATGTTTCCTAACATGGATGTATGATCCCTTGGCCATGTTAGATGTATGATGATATTATTTAGCCCACACTAGATGTAAGACAAGTGCATTATGTGTAGTACAACCGCCTCAAATTGATTGTAATGAAACGAATGTTTACCTGATTTTAATCTTAAGAAATGGTTTTATCTCTCTTTTCTTCTTGTTCAAATATTTTTCTTTATGCAACCTTATTAGTGTACCTCTTACCACGTACCGGCTTTGCTGATGTTTTGTTTCTTGCATTTTCTAGTTACAAGGAACAATTGACAACCAAAATGTAACACATGCTCAAAGTACCTAAAGGCACAAATAATAAGCATGGAGGATAAATTAGATAGAACTATTCTTCTTATCTCATTGCTTTTAGATGCTAGTTTATTCTTTTTCTAGTTGATGTTGAGGATGACTGAGATCCTATGTAATAATGTTATCTTTTCCTAGAACGATATTTCCTCTCCTTATGTAATGACTTTATTTTATTTATATGAATGAATGTTCGTATGGCATTTTACGATGATGTTGACTTGATCTTGGCTCAATCTCTATTTTAAGTTGAGTACCTTAATTTCTTATATTTTCCCTTTTGACATCTATAGATATGAGTGCACACACATCTATGAATGTCACTATGGAAAGTATATAGAAATTGGGGGATGTCACAGTTGGTATCAGAGCCAATGTTCACACATCAAGTCACATGAACTTCATTCACCCTATTTGAGTCTAGGGTAGTCCTTGAGTTAGGGATATGAAGGGTGGAGGTGTCTAGGATAGCATCTGCCATGGGTCTGACTAAAGTCTCTGAGCCACCTAGCTTGGCAATCACGAGGCTACCTTTATGGCAGTATAAGTCTACCTGGCCGATATCGTAAGTGTCCCCTATTCTTGGACATACCTTAATTTAGGAACCTTCTCATCTATATATTTTCCCTCTCATACCTTCTATAGGAAAAATTTCCCTCTCATCTATGTTTTAAAATAAATCTTCCCTCCTACCTCTGTTATAAGGTTAGGAAGGAGTCTCTCTATTTAGAAAGTCCTAAGGATCGACTGATAAGGATTTTAGGATATCCTCCCTAAATAATAACATTAAGAACATTAATCATTGATAAAGGAGAATAATGAAATATCATGTGATGATAATAAAGATAATGATGAGAATAATTGGTGAAGTAATAAATATAATATGTCCAAATTAATTTCAGGATACCTCCTAAAAGTCGCAACTCGAAGGCCTCAAAGGAATCGTCCTTTAAAAAGAGAAAAGAGCCTGAAACCTCTGAAGTACCTGATCCTGATGCCACGGCCAAGGAAAGATGGGAGGAACAGAAGAAAATCCTTATAGACTTTATGGAAACCCTCGCCACCAAAGAAACCCGTGAACCTAGCTCCTCTAGGAAAAAGGAAGTGATGGTGATAGACTTCATTAAGCTCAACCCTGACAGGTTTTGGGGGGAAGACCAACCCGAAGTCATGGATAAGGCTGAGGCCTGGGTCCTTTTCATAGAGAATGCCTTCCGTACCCTAGAAGTACCCAAAGAAAAGAAGGTTAAATTCGCCACCCATTTGCTTAAGGGAGGGGCGAAGATCTGGTGGGAGAACTATGGTGGGAATCGGGGAGAGGAAGTAGACAACTTGGGGTGGGAATCCTTTAAGACCCTCTTCACCGACTGTTTCATGCCCATAACTGAGAGGAAGAGGAAACAGAAGATGTACATGGAGCTTAGGCAGGGTTGTCTCTCAGTGGCCGATTATACCTGGAAGTTTAGGCTTCTGGAACACTATGCCCCTATCCGGACTGAGGACCGCCTCACTGAGCATTATGTAGACTGTCTCTCCGCACACCTAAAACCCCTAGTTATAGCCTCTCGTCCCCAAAGCATTGATGAAGCCCTAGACATGGCCCTTAAGCAGGAAAGGGAGAAGGGATTGCAGAAGCCTTCTAGCATGGGATATTTAGGGTTGACCACCACTGAGGAAGAGAAGTTCAAAAAGTTCCACCCCGGCCATAATAAAGGATTAGAAAAAGTAGGAGGTTCAGGGAAGAAAGGACAGAAGAATAGCAAGTTGATGGACTACCGCAACAAATGCAAGACTTGTGGACGAGGACATGATGGGCCTTGTCTCTACACCAAGTCGGTCTCCTACAACTACAAGAAGGAGGGACATTTCCTTTCCAAGTGCCCCAATGCGTCTATCCTTGGAAAACCTCCAGCAGGTGCTCCACCCCCTCAGGGACACCGCAATGCTAGAGTGTTCGCAGTGAAAGCAGAGGAGCCTAGGGCAAATCCGAACCAGCTTGTTGAAGGTAACCTTAAATCTTTTTCATATATCTAATCTCTTGTTCAATGCCTTTAATTATTTAAAAAAGGTAATTATCATGTGTAGGCATTGTTTTCTTGAATGGACATCCTATTAAAGCATTGTTTGACTCTAGATCCACAAATACTTTTATTTCTCAAAATCTGGCCTCGATGTTGCACCTACATATAAGGGACTTGGGATACATTCTGGATGTGTGAACTCCTAGTGGAAAAATATTCACTACGTTGCAGAAAACCGATGTCCTCCCTCTAAAATTTGAAAATCATGATATGCCTTTTGAATTCATTCTCTTAATCATGGAGACTTTGATATTATTCTTGGCATGGATTGGATATGCACATATCATGCTCACATTGACTGTAGAAACAAGATGATTGTTCTTTCTCAACCTCATTCCTCTCCTGTGGTGATCCCTCGGGGAAGCGGATTTTGTAATAATATAATAATTTCCTCTCTTAAAGCTAAAAAGCTCATATCTAAAGGATGTAAAGTCTTCCTCGCATTCGTCTCAGAGACCAGTCCTGACTACGGGCATGTAGAAAGATTGGAGGTGGTATGTGATTTCCTTGACGTATTTCCGAAGGAGCTTCCTAGGCTGCCTCCAAATAGAGACATTGAGTTCTCCATAGATCTTCTTCCTGGAACCACTCCGATTTCTAGGGCACCGTATAGGATGGCACCTGATGAGATTATGGAGCTGAAGAAACAATTATAAGAACTTCTTGAGAAGGGTTTTATCCACCCTAGTGTTTCCCCTTGGGGTGGACCTATCCTTTTTGTTAAAAAGAAAGATGGTTCAATGCGGATGTGTATTGACTATCGCATGTTGAACCAAGCTACCATTAAAAACAAGTATCCTCTCCCTCGTATTGATGACCTCTTTGATCAACTTCATACTGCTAAAGTTTTCTCAAAAATTGATCTTCATTCTGGCTACCATCAACTTAAGGTCAAGGATTCAGATATATCCAAGACTGCTTTTCGAACTCGTTACGGGCACTACGAATTTCTGGTGATGTCGTTCGGGTTGACCAACGCACCTGGCGTATTCATGAACTTGATGAACAAAGTCTTCCAACCTTATCTTGATGAGTTTGTGGTCATCTTCATTGATGATATTCTGATCTATTCTGACTCTATGGAAAAACATCAGGAGCATTTGAGGTCTGTCCTTGAGATTCTTCGAGCCCAGAAATTCTATGGCAAGCTTTCTAAATGTGAATTCTGGATTGACAAAGTTATGATTCTTGGACATGTCATTTCTGGGGGTAACATATCTATTGATCCCACTAAAGTATATGTTGTACTTGATTGGCAACCTCCTTATAATCCTTCTAAAATCCGTAGTTTCTTAGGTCCGGTGGAATATTATCGTCGTTTTATTCTGAATTTCTCCAAAGTGGCACTTCCTCTCACTAAGCTTACTTGGAAGGACAAGCATTTCATCTGGTCAGCTGCTTGTGAGTCTAGCTTCCAAGAGCTTAAACAAAAATTGACGACAACACTTGTCCTTGTTCTACCCTCTGGCAATGAAGGATTTGTAATATTCACTGATGCTTCCCGACATGGTCTAGGGTGTGTCCTGTAGCAGAATGGGAAAGTAGTGGCCTTCGCTTCCAGACAGAGGAAACCCAATGAGTTGAATTACCCTACGCATTATTTAGAGTTAGCTTCTATCATCCATGCTATCAAAATCTCGAGGCACTACTTGTATGGGGCAATGTTTGATATCTTCACCGACCATAAAAGCCTCAAGTACATTCTGACGCAAAGGGATTTGAATCTGTGACAACGAAGGTGGATTGAGTACCTAAAGGACTACAACTTCACCATTGGCTACCATCCAGGTAAGGCCAATGTGGTTGTGGATGCTCTTAGTAGGAAAAGAGCTATTTGTGCATCCTTGTCTGTACCTGAATGGAGGAACATGGATGATCTAGCAAGATGCAGACCATAATTCTTGACTGATCGTATGCATGTCAATAACATTTCTATCACATCCAACCTGCATTCTGAACTTCTAGAGGCACAGAAAGCTAGTCTCGAGCTTGTAGAGCTCTCCTCTCTCTTGGCTAAACCTCATACACATCTGTCTGTGGGTCTTTATGGTGGTCTTCGATACAAGAACCGTATGTGGGTCCCTAAGCAGTCAACTATAAAGACAACAATTCTTAGTGAGGCATATGGGTCCAAGTACACAGTTCATCCTGGCACGATGAATATGTACAAAGACCTACAACGTCAGTTCTGGTGGAGAGGCATGAAGCATGAAATTGCATATTTCGTGTCCAGGTGTCTGACATGCCAGAGAATCAAGGCCGAGCATCAAAGACCAGGTGGTCTACTGCAACCCCTCGAGATCCCAGAATGGACATGGGAATATATCACTATGGACTTCGTAGTGGGATTACCCAGGATCAGGAAGGGGTACGACATTGCATGGGTCATCGAGGATCGTCTCACCAAGTCAGCTCATTTTCTATCTGTAAAGACTACTGCGAATGTTTTTAAGTTAGCTGACCTTTATATACGGGAGATTTTATGTCTGCATGGAGTTTCACTGTCCATTGTCTCGGACTAGGACCCAAAGTTCACTTCAAAGCTATGGAAATAGGTTCAAGAATAATTGGGCACCAAGTTGAACTTTAGTACAGCTTATCATCCGCAGACAGATGGACAGTCAGTACGAATAGTGCAGATTCTAGAGGATCTTCTATGAGCTTGTGTGCTTGACTGGGAAGGCTCATGGGACCATTACCTACCTTTAGCTGAGTTCGCCTATAATGATAGCTATCAGGTGAGTATTGGGATGCCACCATATGAAGCTCTCTATGGCCGACCGTGCAGATCTCCATTACATTGGGATGACATCAAAGAACACACCTTGATGAAATCTGAGGAGATGCATCTGTATGCAGATAAAGTTGCACTGATCAGGCAAAGAATGAAGCGAGCATAGGATAGGAAGAAATCATATGCAGATGCTCACCGACAGGAACGTCAGTTCAAGGAAGGTGATCATTTCTTTTGGAAGATCTGACCTATTCGAGCTTTGGCCAAGAATAAGGGAAAGCTCAGTCCTTGTTATGTGGGACCCTTCGAGATCCTTGAAAGGGTTGGAGAATGTACCTATCGCCTTGCTTTGCCACCTCAATATAGTGCCATGCATAATGTCTTTCATTTATCTAATCTGAAGCCTTATGTCAAAGACCCCAGTCACATTCTGAATCATGAGCCTCTCGAGTTGAAAGATGATATGTCATATGCTGAGTCACCAGTCAAAATCCTCGATTTAAAGACAAAGGAGCTTTGCAATAATCCGTGTATAGATATGGTGAAAGTTATCTGGAGCCACCATGATCAAACTGATGCTACATGGGAGCTCAAGTCTGAAGTCGAGCGGAAATATCCACATCTCTTTCAGGCTGCTTGAATTTTGAGGGCAAAATTCTTAAAAGGAGGGGAGAATGTGACAAAGTGAGTTTTATAATATTTTCTCTCTCTTAAAATTTTATTATCAAATTTGTTGACCAAACTACCCTCATATACTTTCCTCACTCAATTGAACAAAGATGAGTCACAAATTGCAAAAATATGCAAACCTTAGTATGTTATGATGATAAAATACATGTGTTAATGTATATAGTAAATGAACATATCAAAATATTGGTCACAAATATTTTGAACACATCATGGACTCCCGAGCACCCGTGCGCAGCAAGGCGACTGGGGGGGGGGCGACGACACCTCGCCAGCCTCCTCCTCGAGGTGATCTCAGGCGTAAGGAATCAGATAGTCTCGACGGCACGACAGATCCATGTCCAGTTCCTTGTGCTTCGACTGAGTGGGAATGTGTGAGACCAAAAGTTTCCGGGAGCATCCTAGATCTGGAGGTTATTGAAGTCTCATTTATCGAAGGGAAGTTAATCTACTCTAAGAAGGAGGCGAGTGAGAATGCAGAGAGGTGGAACATATGCTTGCTCGGATATGTGGTGGACTTCTGTCCGTTTATCCCGTTGCTCTGCAACCACTTTGATAATATCTGGACTACTAAAGATTACTTCGAAGTGTTTGATAGGGGTGATGGCTTCTTCATTGTCTGTTTTGCAAATCAAGAAGACCTAGATGTTGTGCTTACCGGAGACTGGCTAGTAGCTGGTAGACCTGTCATATTCAGGAAATGGAAAGTTGGAGATTCTCAAACGAAACTGATCTTGGATGATATTCCGGTATGGATCAATATTAGGAGCCTTCCGTTGGAATTGTGGGATAGTAAAACATTCAGCAAAATTGGTTTGTATCTGGGATGCCCGATTAAGATGGATGAAGCTACTTTCAATCTGAAGCATTTGGATGTAGCTAGGATCCAAGTCGTCATGAGCAGTAATGCTAAATTTCCAGAAAAGATTACGTTGAGAAGCGATGAGGGGGATGAAAATTTGATTGAAATTGAGTATGACTGGGTTCCATATAGGTGCCATCACTGTGGGAAGTATGGTCATGATGAATGTTTGATTAAAACTACTGCAAAAAGATAGGGAGTTACAAAGTCAAACGTTGTGAAGAAGGTTTGGGAAGTGAGGAACAATGTTGCTCGCAAGGAGTTTGTTGTTATGCCAACTGTGGACTTACAAGCTGGTTATGAACATATATTAGAGGAAATTGAAGAGGATGAGGAGATTCAAAGAAACAAGTTGGGTACATTACAGATTGAGGTGATTGTGGAAGATGAGGCTCTTTCTAAGCTGGTGAATGAAGGGTTTGAATCTTATGGCTCTGCCGTTAAGGAGGTAGGGAGTAGTAGCTGTAAGAGTGTTGTTTTGTTACCCCTGAGTTCAGAGGATGACGCTATGCCGAGTACTGATAATGTCCTGTATGCGCTGTCTCCAATTGCTGGTCCCTCCACTCCAGCTCTTGTCCTGTTGTTTTCCAGTGTGTCGCCAGAAAGTGAACTGTCTTCGCAGGCTTCTTCTGCTTCTGTGAAGTTTGCTAAGGTCAGTAGTTACAAAATTCCGCCTAAACGGCAACTGAATTTAAAGGCTGATAACCGACTCAGATTGGATCAACTGGACTCTATCCCTTCTCCTAAGGAACTCTCCATGGCTTCTGCTAGCACTGAGGCTGACAGTTCAACAACCCCAATTATCAAATGAGCCTATCCTTGTCTATTACCTCTTGGAATGTCAGGGGTATAAGTAATAAGATCATGAATGTCCAAGAGGTAATTAGGAGGGCCAACTGTGATGTGGTCATCCTTGTTGAGACGCAGCTTAGAGAGAAGAAAGCTAAGAAGCTGATGAGTAAATATTTTGGTGAGTACAAATGGGTTTCTAATCTGAATTCGCATGTTCTGGGGAGAATTTTCATTTTATGGAAGGACGATGTTTGTGTTATTTCCAAGATCGATGAGTGTGTTCAGGCCATTCATGTCAGAGTTGATAAAGATAGTGATAGTTTTCTTCTCACTGCCGTCTACAGACATAATGATGACTATGATAGAACAAGTCTTTGGAGAAATCTGGATAGCTTTGCCAATGGTCTTCATCACCCATGGATCATTATGGGGGATTTTAATGCTGTGAGAAAAACTAATGAAAAGATTGTTATTCTTCCCCCTTCTGTTAAATCTATGGAGGAGATTAATAATTTTGTCCTGGATTCTGGGTTGTTTGAGATGGATCTGAGTGGTACCTTTTATACCTGGGATAATAAACAGGAAGGGGATCAAATTATTGCAACCAAGATTGATAAGATCTTGTATAATGGTGAGTTTCAAGATAGATATGATAACTTCCATGGTGAGTGCATTACTGATTTGGTGAGTGATCATAGGAGATTATGCCTTATTTTAGGTGATGTGAAAAAGAGGAAGTCTCCTTTTAGGTTCATTAATTCCTGGACCACTCACAAAGATTTTGATGGCCTGCTTAAGGATGCTTGGGAGTTAGAAGTTGATGGGTTTGCCATGTTCAGATTTTATAGAAAACTTGAGGCCTTGAAGAAACATTTGGTGTCTTGGAATAAATCATGTTTCGGTAATATTCATGATAATCTGTCTCAGTTGAAGAATGCTGCTATTACTGCCCAAAGGAAGGCTGATCTTGATCCTAATGATGTTAATCTCAAGAGTGAAGCCAATTCTCTCAGGAAGGAAGTGATGAAAGCTGCTAGTATTGAAGAAAGCTTTTATAGGCAGAAATCCAAAGTTCAATGGCTCCAAGAGGGTAATTCGAATACTAAATTTTTCTATGCCTATTTGAAGACTAGAAGAATGAGAAATATGATGAATTATCTCAATATTAATGGGAACATATCTAGAGATGAAGAGGAAATGAAATCATCTATTTTCACTTTCTACAATTCTCTGTTTTGTAAGATGGATAAAGGCAGTGTATGGGGGGATGAATGGGATGGCCCTATTATTTCTAAATCGCATAGCTGCTTGCTGATCAATAAAGTGTCAAGGAAGGAAGTTGATGAGGTGGTTGAGAATATGAATGAGGACAAATGTCCTGGTCCGGATGGGTTCAACTGTCACTTCTATAAATATGCTTGGAGAGTGATAGGTGATGATGAATATGAAGCTATCTGTGAGTTTTTTAGGAATGGGAATATGCTTAAAGAAGCAAATAAGACGTATATTTTTCTTCTCCCCAAAGGGCAAGATTCTTCTCTGATCACTAACTAGCGCCCCATTGTGCTTTGCAACGTCTTTTATAAGATCATCTCTAAAATATTAGCTAATAGGCTTCAACTGGTGCTTCCTAGTATTATTGATGTTAATCAATGTGCGTTTGTCAAGGGAAGAAGCCTTAAGGATGTTGTTCTTCTTACTAATGAGATCTTATGTGATTTTAAGAGGAAAAACTATGATAAGATGTGTATTCAAGCTGACGTGTCTAAAGCTTATAATTCGGTTGATTGGAAATACATCGTTTCTATTATGTGGAAGATGGGCTTTCCTCTGAAATGGATTAGTTGGATTGAAAACATTTTCTATTCCACATCCTACCAGGTCTTGGTTAATGGGGAACCCTCTAGTCCTATTTTCCCTACAAATGGGTTAAGGCAAGGAGATCCTATTGCTCCATACCTCTTTGTCATAGCCATGCAAAGTTTTCTGAAAAGTTAAAGAAATCCATCAAGAATTATGAGTTTATTCCCATCTCTATATCGAAAAAGGTGTCTTGTTCTCATCTTATTTTCGCCAATTATTTGATGATCTTTGCCAAAGCTAATAATGAGTGCGCTATGCATATTAAGAAGTTGCTTGATGAGTTTGGAAACATGTCTTGTCTAAGGATTAATCACAGCAATAGTAACTTGTTTTTGGGGGATTGCACTAATGGAGATGTTATTTCTTCTATTTTGGAGATTGGCACTGGAAAGCTTGAAGACACGAAATATTTGGGTTTACCCTTGTTTTCTGGCAAGATGAGAAGGAAGCATTGTGAGATTCTGATTGATAAAGTGAAGAGGAGATTAGAATGTTGGAAGAGCAAAATTCTTTCATTAGATGGCAGAGTTGAGCTGGTTAAGTCAACTTTAGCTACTATCCATCTTTTTTGGGTGATGTCATTTCCGATTCCTTGTTCTGTTCTTGATGAAATTGACAAGCTCACTTGTAATTTTTTGTGGGGACAATCTGAAGATAAGAAAAACATCCACTTAGTTAGTTGGGATGATGTGACTCTGCCCAAGAAGGAATGAGGTTTGGGAGTTAGAAAATACAAAGAGGTTGCTCTAGCATGTCTTGTTCAAAATGCATGGGACATCACGAGGAAGAAGATTCTCTTTGGGTCAAGTGGATTAGTGAGAAGTATTTAAGAAAAGAGACCTTTTGGAGTTGTGTTGTGTCTTCCAATCACTCCTGGATGTTCAATTCTCTTTTAAGGAGTAGGGATGTTCTCATTCAGTTTGTTGATGTTAAGATTGGTTCGGGCCATTCTTTTAAACTCTGGAAGGACCCCTGGTGTGGAGGAAAGTTGTTGTGTGATTTGATTGATAGGAACTTAATTGTTAGAGATGGACTTCTTGAAGATTCGTTGTTGAGTTCTATCATCAAAGATAAGTAGTGGAGCATCAAAGATTCCAGGTGTTCTCACATTATTCTGAAGGCTATCAGTAGTTTCAATATTGACAAGTTTAAGTTCTGAGGATTACTGGCTTTTCAACAAGAACAAATATGCTAAGTTTAATAGTATTTGGGATTGTGTCAGAAGTAAAGGAGTAGCTGATCCCAAGTATGATTGGATTTGGAGCTGCAAATGTCATTTTAATTGTAAATTCCATGTGTGGAAAGCTATGCTAAATAAGTTACCTACGTCTGATTATCTGAGAAGAATTGGGATTCCTCTTGCTTCCATGTGCTTTCTCTGTAGGAGGGATTATGAGAGTTCGCAACATGTGAGCTTTGATTGTCAGTTTGTTATTACTTTATGGAACTATGCTGTGAAGGAGGGGCTTCTCGTTTCGAATCCCAAGTCTTGGGAGGATTTGGTCAATCTAAAAGGTCAGAAAGCTAAATCTATTAGCCTGCTCATCCTCTATCACTCCTGGATAGAGAGAAATTCTAGAGTCCATTTGGGGTCTAGTAGAAGATCAGAGACTCTGTGGAGGATTATTCAGTCTGAATTCATTATTTTTTTTGGGTGAAGTTGGGTGGTTTGTTTGGCTGGTTCTCGTTGGTTTGGTGTCCTGCTGTGATGGTAGTATTTTTCTTGGAGGTGTTGTTTCTGTTGTTGTCCTGCCATGATGGTTTTGGGGGTGGCTATCCTACTCTTGGCGGTCTGGTCTATTTTTGCCTTTCTCTGTTCTGCTGCTTGGCATTATCTGCTGTGATGTTTGGGTGTTTGGGTATCCTTCTGCTCTTGCTCTTTTCATGCTGGTTATGCTTGTTGCTGCTTTGAGTGGAAAAGTTTTGTCTCTGTTAATTGGCTTGAGGAGTTGCTTTGTTGAAAATGGAGCTTTGGCACGATGGTTTTCTGGACCTGCTAAAGATGGTTGATGCAAGCTCGTTCAGTTTTTCTTTCTGGATTGGTTGCTGAGTTGGCTTTTATGGCGATGTTGCTGCTGGATTGCCTTTATTGCTGCTTCTGTTGGTGGGTTTCTTGGCCGTTCTTTGTAGGTCTGCTGTCCTCTCTCCTTTCAGTAATGGGCGAGGTTGGTCGAACTTGCTTGGCTATGTTCCATTGTTTCTACTGGCTCGTTGTTTGCTGATGGTTGATTTTCTCCCATCTCGCTTGAAGCGATGGTTGAGTTGGTTTTATGTTGGCTCCCTGTTGGGTTGAGATCTCCTTTTTTGCCTGGGTGTCGGTGCCTGCTTGCCTTTGTTGATGATGTTAGCTCCCATCTCACTCTTGGGATGGTTGATTCTTCTTTCATGGATGCATCTGCTGTTATATGTCTCTAGCTTTGGTTGGCGAGAGCTGTTGAAGTCTCAAATCCTTAAGTGCCAAGCGGCGGGATCTTTGTTATATCTTCTTCTTGAGGCTACACCCATGTTCTTCTGTTCTTATTCTTTTTCACATAGCTTTTATAGCTAGTTTCCTTTTTTTTCGCTACCCTCTCGAAGGTAGTATGCATTGTACAGACACTATTGAAAAATACAAAAAAAGCAACACAAGTTTTCACCGACCAAAAAACAACATATCAAATATTGGAATTTGGATCTCAAACTTATACCACAACTTCATGACGACCTTATAAATTTACCCCATAATTTTGGTTGCAATTGGATCAACCAATTGGGAGATATGAACAACTTTATTTGGTGCATATTCCATTTCATTTTGGACCTTAGGGCCTAAGTTTCAGATTCACATTTGATATATATATGCCACGCACCTTTTTTTTGGTTGGAGGCGGATTTACAAATCAGGAATCAACCACGACCACCCAATCAGCTGATCAGGGAGCGCACGAGATCTAACGAACCCCGGGTCATCCCCAACCTCTCGTAAGACCAGGTCTTCACCTTCAACAGAACAACAACTCGTCTAAAAGATCTAGCGCTCAAATCTCATTCCCTCTCCATGAGATATTTGGCGGAAGCTTTCTACTCTCAAAAATGAACCTAACAACCCTCTACTCACCTCCCCTCATCCACAGAATAGGGAGAACGAACTCTCGACTTCTCACCCCATTCCAGGCGGTGGCAGTTGGTTTTAGGGCTTCATCGCCTAGCCTCCCAAACACCTTTTTAACCCCTCCACTAGCTTCTCCGACCCTCCTTTATGTGTCTCCCATCACTGATTGCACAGAGAGTTCCCCTTCCTTCCCGACCTTAAGCACCTTCACCTTGCCTAGTCCCAACCCTTCTCCTTCCCTCCAGAGCTTTTATTTCTCAATCAACTGGGGCTACACGTTCCTGGGATCCCGACGAGTCGAGCAGCACCCCCGGTTGGAGCCATGAAGGTCTAGAACCTTGGGTCGACTAGCTGCCGCAGCTGAGCTCAGAAGTGCCATCGTTGGTGAGGTCCAGGGCACGTCGAGTAGCAGGGAGTGGACACAGAGTCTCACGAACCTCATGTGAAGCTTCATGACCTCTCAATCTATCCGGAGGGTAGGTAAAACCTTAAAACCCAATTTCGGTTCATATAGCCTCCTGCCATCGTAATCAGAGTTGTAGTTCACCTCTGGCGAGCTTCTTAGGCTCGTTGAACTCAGGGAGATCCCGCGTACGAAACCTTCTCATGCTCACACACTCAACACCCACCTAGCTACCCCACCCCTTCACCATTCCTCGCCTCAGCTAGCTACTGCCATGGCGCAAGCAACAAACGAATCTGGCCGGATGAGAACCCCACTCTAACCATGTGTGGTCACACGCAAATGCTTCAACCCCGAGGGCACTGACGTCCTTTACTCCCAACCTTGACCCTGTTGATCGAGGCTTCCTCATGGGTTAAGGAAAGGATCCGCGGAGCCGGATCCTTCCTATGATCCGCGAGGCTAGGCACCTTTTTTTTTTTTATTCCTTTAAGTTTTACCTGATTGATTAGTATTGTAAAAACCTTTATAAATAGCTCCAGTGTCCGAAAAATACCCACAAAATATCCATGTTCTCAAAAAAATGAGAAGAACCTATATAAATTATCATATGTGCTAAAATCCAACCCTAGACTGAGACATCTTCTATATGACCTTGTTTTGTGTCATTTCTTTTGACTTTAATAGTGGAAAATAAATATGAAAATAAAGGACAGTACTGGTCGTAAGCTCTTTAGCATTAGATCTGACCCTGTTTCCCCCTAAATGGAAACCCTAGGATAATGATCAATAATGGGCTCACATTTATGACACATGGATGACCCTTATTTTTCTATCTTTAATTTGTGATTATGGAAATCTTCTAATTGATTAATTAAATATTATCTTTTAATGAAACTTTGTATGATGGATCAGATCTGATAATATCTCAAAAACTCAATTAAAATTATGGGAAATCCCTGATCCGAATTAGATAACATAAAAGGAATAATAATGAAGAACATATCTTAGCCTTGGTCACTTGGACCAATAGTAATGGTGTACCCTTGCTTTCTGTGCAGGGTGACTTATTTCTTGTTGATTCTAAATTCTTGGACATCTGATTTGAACAAGCGGGTACGTGGTCTTATAAGTATAAGACTAGATTTCTAGTTTCCTATGATATGTAATACCCTGAATGCTCGTAATTTTATATGATTTCTTGGTTGAACTAGTATGAGTTATATTTCGCCAAACCTAATAGAACATAAATGATTATGATGGGTTGTAGCTACTAGAGCACATAGCCTGGTGTGGATGTATGTTGCCTAACATGGATGTATGATCCCTTGCCCCATGTTAGATGTATGATGATATTATTTAGCCCACACTAGATGTAAGACAAGTGCATTATGTGTAGTACAACCACCTCAAATTGATTGTAATGAAACGAATGTTTACTTGATTTTCGTCTTAAGAAATGGTTTTAGCTCTCTTTTCTTCTTGTTCAAATATTTTTCTTTATGAAACCTTATTAGTGTACCTCTTACCACGTACCAGCTTTGCTGGTGTTTTGTTCCTCGTATTTTCAAGCTACAAGGAACAATTGACAACCAAAATGTAACACATGCTCAAAGTACCTGAAGGCACAAATAATAAGCATGGAGGATAAATTAGATAGAACTATTCTTCTTATCTCATTTCTTTTAGATGCTAGTTTATTCTTTTTCTAGTTGATGTTGAGGATGACTGAGATCCTATGTTATAATGTTATCTTTTCCTAGAACGATATTTCCTCTCCTTATGTAATGACTTTATTTTATTTATATGAATGAATGTTCGTATGGCATTTTATGATGATGTGGACATGATCTTGGCTCGATCTCTGTTTTTAGTTGACTATCTTAATTTCTTATGTTTTCCCTTTTGACATCTATAGATATGAGTGCACGCACATCTATGAATGTCACTATGGAAAGTATATAGAAATTGGGGGACGTCACATATACTTTTTAGCAAACATAACATAATTAACATTTTTGGCTTCTAGCATAACCTCGATTACAAAAATGTATAATCATTATTATTCTAGTACTTGTGTCACATTTTACTCATATAGTTGTCAAATGAATTACATCTCAATATTAATCCCAAAACATATATATTACCCTAGTTTATCCCATTAAGGGTTTTAAGCACAATTAGGGTTTACTAAGTCATCTCAACATTCATTAATGCATTAGGTCACAAGCCTAAATATCTTGAATATATTATTCATTATCCGCATATTACCATCATATATGATTATCACAGATTATTTTGTAAGCAAAAGATAATATTATCCAACTAGTTATTAAGTCTACAATAATTCCAAACAATGCCACATTAATTTATTATATATATATCACATTTTTGCCAACTTATACTTCATACTCATGTTAATGACATCATTATTCATTTTCTCTTATTACCCTTCATAATATAAATTAACAACACATTAGGCATTTATGCATATTCATGTGAATCCAATTACTCATTATCATATTTTAGTCATTATATACATTTTAGTGAATAAGATGAAACACATTAAATATAAATGAATTGTTACCAAGCTATGATAAGGTGATTAAGGAGGTGTTCATTAGAGAACAAGGTGATATGCCTTACATAAATTTATAATTTGATCACAATTATGATTAGGTGATTATAATCAACTTGCATGTGTCAAGGTATATTATGTGATGATGACACCTAATCTCACTAAGGTATCATGAAAGCATTAAGGATATATATACATGTATACGTTATCAAGGCTAGATGATTACACATTAGGGTTTAGGTCAACATGACCATTACAAGTTGTGCCTTTATCTTATCATTAGGGTGATTTAGTCAATCATTATGGTTGTTCTCAATTAGGGATGAGTAACCCTCTTATTATGTGCATCAAGAATACATTACGCATATGAACTATTCATTACATGACTTATTGTATATTCATGTGCGTATACACAAACAAGATGAATTATAATTTTAATATGTTTGTTCAACACTAACCATATATATAAGCTCACTAATCTCATATCTAAGGAGTTAGGCTAGCTTGATTTTAATGCATTGAGGGACTCCACCCCCTTAAACAAGATTTCGTCCTCGAAATCAGCAACTCTAAAACCTATCAAGGTATAAAAAAGCACTACTACTAAAGCCCACTTTTGAAAAGGGTTGAGGTAAATCTATTTATGAGACCCAACACTTAGTGGTTTTACTAAACATCATTATAAACTTCAAAGTCTAACATAGGGCAAACTATTCCCAAACATTGAATTGTAATTTTATGGAACATAAGGAAATTCTATTTGGGTAATCAAAACATCATATATTAGGATTTTAAGGATATTCAACAATAAGATAATTTTCCTAAAGGTATGCTATTTTGAACAGTCAGTATCAGCTCAGTTCAGGCTGGTGTCATATGGATCCAGGAGTCCTCATAAGCCAAGCTAGTGGCGCAGAGGAAAATATTGCCACCCCCAGACCCTGACCCTTTCTAGACACCTTTGCTTTCAACTTATGCCCTAGAAACAACCTAATATACTAATCACCAAAAGGTATACAAATTATTACTAACATGAAATTATTATGATCCTAAATCAAACTTTAATCATAGGTCAACTCTACGGTGAAAAACTTACTAAAGGGAAACTATATAAAGTAAGGGTTCTACCTAGGAGACAAATTGAATTAGTCAAGAATATGAATACCTTGATTCTCTAATATCATGTTGTAAAGATGTAACATCTTTACTAAATAATCATGGAAAACAAAAACACCAATTGTGTAGCAGTGGAAGTTGAACTTTGACTTTATTCAATAGAATAAAGAGTAATTTACAAAATTTCCCAAAATGGGGTACAACTTTATACATACAAGGATCTAGGTAGAGGAAGAATAAAACTATTTCAAAGTGTCTCCAAACAAAAACAAATTCATATATTTAGGTAGCTAAGTCCATGCTAGATATTCACTCTCTCCTTAGCCTTAGGCAGGTCCATCAACCTTCTGATGTGCACTTTGATCCTAGCCTAGGTGGTTGGGATCACCCAACAAGAGAGAGAAAAAGTATGTGTTATTCAAGAGAGATAGGACAATTAAATAAACTAAAGCCTTGCAATATAAAAGATTCTCTACATTAAGTGATTTCAAAAGAAATGAGGCAAGTATAAGAATAAGAGAGAGAAATCTGCCATAATCAATTAACAATAATCACATAGCATGAATATATTAAGACACAAAGTCATATCAATATAAGGTGAGGCACCTACACCAAGAGGACAGGGGAATTTACACATCTCAAACCTCAAATATATATATAATATGAAGGGAATTGTCACATCCTTCGGGGGAGAGTGGTCACATTGCGCTAGGGAAAATTTACACATGCCCTCTATGGGTGGTTTGTATTCATGTACGCTACATTGTCATTTGGCCAATAAATACATCATGCTAATAGTTCACTTGGCAGTAGTATGAAACATAAACCAAGTTGCATAATTGCATAGGGAATAAAACCCATTAAGTAAATCAAATAATTGAGCCAATATAGGCCATAACAAGATTCAAGTAATTCCAAATAGATGAGCCACAATGGCAACAGAAGCATCAAATAATTAAAGAGCCATTAAAGGCCATAGAAGGATATCAAGGCTAGCAAATCAGGATGGTGGGGTTGGATAAGATCCCAACTGAAGAATAGGGTACATATTGCACATTTTCATTCACATACATTTATAAATAGATTTCACATACCTTTCAGAAGATTCATAAACATACCTTCATCAATTAGATGTGTTCCATATCTATTTTCCCTAATTGCAAATATTCACATGCATTATTATGTATTAAGCATAAAGTATAAGAAAACCCATTTTACACCTTTTCAGGAAACCTTCGATTTATGACTCAAAACCTAGACCATTTCGAATAATTAGGCTTCAATGATTAATAAAACACGTCTTATTTGTCAATTTGGAGTTAAAATGACTTAATTACATATTTTAGAACATTTAATAAGATTAGAATATCATTCAAGATAAATTTCATAAAAGAAAATTGAACCAGGAATCAAAACCACAAATTCATATTCTAAATCAAAAATCATTTCCAGTGACTATTTATTTGGGTTTTTCTGACCAAGGAATGATTTATTGGGAATTAAACCATCTCATCCAATCAGAGATCAGGGAATTGCCACCTAGGTAATTAAAACTTGCAAAACATGTGCCAAGTGGCCAAACCCACACTGACATGGGCCAATCGGGTTTGGCCCAGTCAGTCAGTATGTGCCTCACTTGAACTCATTCAAACACGGTTGAGAAGACGACCAAGTTTCCAATTTTCCCATGCATTGATAATTAAATCAATTATAATACAAGGGCAACAAAGTCATTTTCTGATCCACGGTGAAAAATAAAACAAATCTAAAAGACATCACTGCCCATGCTTTCTTAATCAGGCTATTAACACCACATGGGAACAAGGGTCCATACACCCCCAGGCATCTTGCTTCTTCGAGCCATGGAGCTCGAGCAATATCCTAGAGGCCATGGTCGAAGGCTCCAGGCCGCAACAGCAAACGAAACAAGGAACTGAGACCGGGAGAAAACTCCCAAGTTCCGTGCGATCCTAAGGATCTACTGAACGGCAACTCACATTCCCAACATCTAGGGAAACAAGTCCCACTGAGATCGAAATAGAGACTGGTAGAACGAGACCAAAACCTCCGAAAACAAGCATCGTGGTCTCAGCTAAAGTCATTGGTTCAAATGCGGAGTCAAGGCGGGTAGAAAGCACATCTTACCGCGGGAAGAGGAGCGCGGGGGTGCGATGGAGCCAGGCACCAGCGAAGCTTCACGGTGAGATCTAGGACCCAGTGCTTGGGGGCATTTTGAGCTGAAGTGATAAGGGTGGAGTGAATACCAAGGTTCAAGGATGCTCAAAGTAAAACCAATCAAATGGGCATAGTCGGGAAGGCGAGTTCTAGGATGAGGTCGCCAAAGGTGAAGGAGGAGTAGGATAGGGAGCACCGGAGTAGCTGGAGAGCAAATGAAATGATAGAAAGAGTGGTCAGTGTCAGGTGGTGCTCGTCGACGCCTTATATAGGAAGGAGGAGGACTCTAGTCCCCTCTGCGACCACATGGTGGAGAAGGGGAGAAGGTGTGGTTTAGGCATTTCGCCTATGGTGAAGGAGAAAGGGCGAGCTATGGTTCAAAATGTCCAGCATGACAATACGAATCATTTGGGAGAGAAATTGACTGATATAGTGGGGTAGGTAGAGAGAGTGGGACGTGGGAGTCTGGCAGTCGGGGCTGCTCAGTGACTCACGAAGCGACGGAGGTAGAAGATGATGTGAGGGCCATCAGATCAAAACCTAATTAAGTCAGAGTCGTTGCATCAGGTCTAGATCAGATCAAGCCGTCCGATGTGGGTAAAGAGTGTGTGACAATGAAAAATCAAATGAACTATAGAGTTAGGCGCTATATTAAATGAAATCAATGATATAAATGCAATAACTATAGTTACACTATATTAAAAGTGTATAAAATGATTTAAGGGGTCAAATGAAGTCCAAATGGCACCAAATTTGAATCACATGCTCACATTAAAATTTAGGACGATGTTAAGCAATTAGATTCTCGTTTCATACATGTTTAAGCCCTTAATTACCATTTGGTTATTAATGTGCATATTAATACATTAAAATGGTTAAATAAAATGAAAAGGCTATTATGATGATTCTTAAGTAAATATTTCGAGATAGTATTCACATGTTAAATTCAAGAGCAATAACTTACTCCCTTACTCTATTTTCACATATTTTTGCCACATTAGAGGAGAGAGAAGGAATTAAAGTTAATTACTCACATAATTAACTCTATTACATATTATTTCTCATTTCTTATCCAAAAAGGTATAAAGGCTCTCATTTAAATATTATCCACTATTTATCACCTATTAATGACCATATTGCATTATTAGTCCCCAATTAGCACATTAAGTGGGCTATTTGTGCAAACACCCCTTCATTAACATAAATGAGGGTAAATATAGATCATACCCTCCAATTATGCTCAAATTCACAATTGAGGCCAAAAAGGATTCAAAAGGATGGGAAATTTATGAGAAAGGTCCAAAAGGACTAGAAAGCAAAGAAAAGCCCAAAAGTGGGTAAATTGCAGAAAAGACTCTAAGCTTCAGTCTGTTATAGCACTCCACCCCTTAAAGAGGATTTCGTCCCTGAAATCACAACAAGAGGGAAGATAGGGTGAGTGTCTAACATCCCAACATTAGGTAACTAGGTGGGTACTTCAAAAAGCTCTACATATAAGCCAAGTCATACTGAGGTTTCCACCATATATGCTTTTTAGCAAACACAACATAATTAACATTTTTGGTTTCTAGCATAACCTTCATCATGAAAATGTATCATCATTATTATTCTAGTACTTGTGTCACATTTTACTCATACTGTTTTCAAATGAATTACATCTTAATATTAACCGCAAAACATATATATTACCCTAATTTATCTCATTAAGGGTTTTAAGCACAATTAGGGTTTACTAAGTCATCACAACATTCATTAATGCATTAGGTCACAAGCCTAAATATCTTGAATATATTACTCATTCTCCTCATATTACCAGCATATATGATTATCATTGATTATTTTGTAAGCAAAAGATAATATTATCCAACTAGTTATTAAGTCTACAATAATTCCAAACAATGTCACATTAATTTATTATATTTGTATCACATTTTTGCCAACTTATACTTCATACTCATTTTAATGACATCATTAGTCATTTTCTCTTATTACCCTTCATAATATAAATTAACATCACATTAGGCATTTATGCATATTCATGTGAAACCAATTACTCATTATCATATTTTAGTCATTATATATATTTTAGTGAATAAGATGAAACACATTAAATATAAATGAATTGTTTCATTTACCAAGCTATGATAAGGTGATTAAGGAGGTGTTCATTAGAGAATAAGGTGATATGCCTTACATAAATTTATAACTTCATCACAATTATGATTAGGTGATTATAATCGACTTACATATATCAAGGTATATTATGTGATGATGACACCTAATCTCACTAAGGTATCATGAAAGCATTAAGGATATATATACATGTATATGTTATCAAGGCTAGATGATTACACATTAGGGTTTAGGTCAACATACCCATTACATGTTGTGCCTTTATCTTATCATTAGGGTGACTTAGTTAATCATTATGGATGTTATCAATTAGGGATGAGTAACTCACTTATTATGTGCATCAAGAATATATTAAGCATATGAACTATTCATTACATGACTTATTGTATATTCATGTGTGTATACACAAACAAGATGAATTATAATTTTAATATGTTTGTTCAACACTAACCATATATGTAAGCTCACTAATCTCATATCTAAGGAGTTAGGATAGCTTGATTTTAATGCACTGAGGGACTCCACCCCCTTAAAGAGGATTTCATCCTCAAAATTAGCAACTATAAAACCTATCAAGGTATAAAAAAGCACTAATACTAAAGCCCACTTTTGAAAAGGGTTAAGGTAAATCTATTTATGATACCCAACACTTAGTGGTTTTACTAAACATCATTATAAACATCAAAGTCTAACATAGGGTAGACTGTTCCCAAACATTGAATTGTAATTTTATGGAACATAAGGAAGTTCTATTTGGGTAATTAAAACATCATATATTAGGATTTTAAGGATATTCAACAATAAGATAATTTTCCTGAAGATATCCTATTTTGGACAATCAGTATTAGCTCAGGCCATGCCAGTGTTATATGGATCTGAGAGTCCTCGTAAGCCAAGCTAATGGCACGGAGGAAAATATTGCCAATCCCCAGACCCTGACTCTTTCTAAATAATGATGTTTAGTATTAAATAATAGGTCAATAAAGGCCATAGAAAGATATCAAGGCTAGAAAATTAGGATGGTGGGGTTGGATAAGATCCCAACTAAATAATAGGGTACATATTGCACATTTTCATTCACATACATTTATAAATAGATTTTGCATACCTTTTAGAAGATTCATAAGCATAACTTCATCAATTAGATGTGTTCCATATTTGTTTTCCCTAATTGCAAATATTCACATGCATTAGTATGTATTAAGCATAAAGTATAAGAAAACCCATTTTACACCTTTTGAGGAAACCTTCGATTTAGCACTCAAAACCTAGACTATTGGAATAATTAGGCTTCACTGATTGAAAAAACACATCATATTTGTCAATTTGGAGTTAAAATGACTTAATTACATATTTTAGAACATTTAATATGATTGGAATAGAGTTCAAGTTAAAGTTCAAAAAAAGGAAATTGAACCAGGGGTCCAAAACCACAAATTTAGATTCTAAATTAAAATCCTTTCCAGTGACAATTTATTCTAATTTTTCTAACCAAGGAATGATTTATTGGTAATTAAACTGTATCGACCAATCAGAGATCAGGGAATTGCCACCTAGGTAAATAAAACTTGCAAAACATGTGCCAAGTGGTCAGACCCACACTGACATGGGCCAATAGGGTTTTGTCGAGTCAGCCGGTCTATACCTCACTTGGACTCAGTCAAACATGGTTGCGCGGATGACCAAGTTACCAATTTTCCCATGCATTAATAATTAAATCAATTAAAATACAAGGGCAATAGAGTCATTTTCTGATCTACAACAAAAAATAAAACAAAACCTAAAAGACATCACTTCCCATGCTCGCTTAATCAGGCTATTAATGCCACATGGGCAAGGGTCCATACATCCCCAGGCATCTTGCTGCTTCGAGCCATGGAGCTCGAGCAGCAGCCTGGAGGTCATGGCCGAAGGCTCCATACCGCAACAGCAAACGAAATGAGGAATATAGACTGGGAGCAAACTCCCGAGGTCCGCACGATCCTAAGGAGCTACTGAATGGCAACTCACATGCCCAAAATCTAGGCAAACAAGTCCCACTGAGGTCGGAATAGAGATTGGTAGAACGAGACCAAAACCTCTAAAAACAAGTATCGTGGTCTCAACTAAAGTTGTTGGTTCAAACGTGGGGTCAATGCGGGTAGAAAGCACATCTTACCGTGGGCGAAGGAGCATGGGGTGTGATGGAGCCAAGCATCAGTGAAGCTTCACAGTGAGCTCTAGGACCCAGCACTTGGGGGCATTCTGAGTCGAAGTGACGAGAGATGAGTGAAAACCAAGGTTCACAGATGCTCACAGTAAAACCAATCGAACGGGCATAGCCAGGAAGGCTTGTTCTAGTAAGAGGTTGTCGGAGGTGAAGGAGGAGTAGGACAGGGAACTCTGGAGTAGCTGGAGAGAAAATGAAAGGATACGAAGAGTGGTCAGGGTCAGGTGGTGCTCGTAGATGCCTTATATAGGCAGGAGGAGGACTCGAGTCCCCCTCTGCGAACACATGGTGGAGAAGGGTGAAAAACCACTAGAGGGGGGTGAATAGGGTTTTATGAAAGTTTTAATAATAACTCAACCAAAACAAGCAATCACAAAAAATATTGGATAAGGGGACAAGGATTTAGAATGGTTCCAACCTTAGAAAATACCAAGGCAGATAATCCACTACCCGGTTTCTTACCCAACTGGGATTTTGAAAGTATTTAAATTTTATTACCTCGCAAGGATGTTACATAAAATTACAAATACTTTCACCAAACCCTTCATACAGCCTTCACCCAGAAGTAGTCTCACCAACCTTGAAGCAGCCTTCCTTGAATTAACCTCAAGCTCCCCTTGAAGTAGCCTTCCTCTTAAAGTAGCTTCCCGTTGAGATAGTCTTCTTGAAGTAGTCCAAAGTCCACCTTCTCCACCGAGAAGACCCTTCTCCACCTGAGAAGACAAACCCTCTCCAATCCTCAACCTCCAACCCTAGGAGTATCAAGGAGAGTACAAACAATATAAAGGAACAAGAAGAAAAAATAGAAATTACAATATCATTGTAGCACAAGGCTTGATTTCCTATATCAAGCATTTTGATCTCATAACCAATGTATATGGAAGTGTAAGTGCAGTGGATAGGAGATGCTAACCTATAGGACATGAAATTGGAGCAATGGAAATGAATAGCCAATGTTGGAGTTGCTCAATTGCTCACAAGAATGGATTGCCAATTGCAAGTATTGTGCTTAAGTGTTGCACAAGTGTATTTTGGGTGTCCTAAGGCATGTCCTATTTATAGGAATGGCCTATGAGTGCTTAAGGACGTTCTAGACACTTTATAGGGGGGTCTTAGTGCTTAACTAGCCATTAGGTATCCACTAATTTCTTTAACAACGGCTAGTTAATTAATCCTGAAAAGTGCAGACAGACACAGTCTCGGTCGAGGAATTGTCGACTGAGATCCCAGTCGGTCGAGGTCTTTGTCGACCGAGGGACAGTCTGGCGAAAGAGTGTATAATGTTGTATTCCAACTCCCAACTACCTTGTCTGATGTGTCTAACGGCTACTTGGGTCATTCTCAGTCGAGGAGATTGTCGACCGAGAGTGTCTCGGTCGAGAAGTTTGTCAACCGAGAATGACTCTGTTTCAATGTTTTAAACTATGTACTAAGTGTGTGTATGAGTGTGCAGATGTGACACTATTATAGGGGATGACCTATCTAAGTGTTGTGAATGTCTTGGGAAGATATAAATGCTTGATTTACATGATATCTAAGTACTTGTACATTATATACTTGTACAAGTTTTTACATTAGATTGCAATCATGAATTTTAGACATTTTAAGCATATAGATCTTCCAAGGTTTGTCATCCACCTAGTTCCTGCAACACTCAAGTAGCATGTTAGATTTACAAGAATGAAATGTTTATCATCATCAAAACAAAGGGATTATAATAATGTCAAATTTAGCCAACAATATCCCCCTTTTTGAAGATGACAAACATTTCCAAAATATAAAATAAGGAAATGTAAATCATATGAGTTTCATACCTAAAGTTTACCTTTTGTAGCCATTCTCTTGTTTGCAAGTGTGTGTTGGCCGAATGATAATGAAACTCATTAATATTGTTGATTTTATATTAATTCCCCCCCTTTGTCATTTCAAAAAGATAACCATGATAATCATTAAGTATGACTTTTATTACTACCCCTTAATTTGATAATTAGATGCTCCCCCTTAATAAGATATTAAATTTTGAAAGCAAGGGATGCAAACCACTTATTGTCAAATTTAGCCACAATTTATTTCTCAATCATTTGCAAAGGATGTTAAACCTTGAAATGATATGAGATTCTTTTATATTCATGGGATATGTGTTTTGATTTCTCATCCATTTTACAAGGGATGTTAAGCCCTAAAAATGATATGAGAATCCTTTAAGTTTATAGTAGAGTACATGAATGTATCTCTAACCAAATACACGAGATGTTAAGACCTGATTTGTTTAGAGAATTCCATTATATTCATACATATTGTAAGCTCCAAAATTACTTTAAAGATACTAAGGTCATAACTAGCCTCAAATTTTCTTTATGATGTTTACAAAGTTTTGTAGGTTCCTTCTTATAGTCAAGATAGTTTTTGTAAGCTCCCCCTTAATCAAGATAATTTAAGGATTCTAAGGTCACAATAAGTATAATGAGTTAACCTTTTATGAGAGCTATGCACTAAAATCTTGTTTTCAATATACTAAGATTAAGTGCAAGAAAATTATGTACAAATAAGCATTTTGGTCAAGTTTATTTTAGGTCGACCTTGACTTCGACCATAGAGCCCCTTGGTCAAACTTGATTTCAACCAAGAGGCAATTTCTGCAGATTTCCAATTTGAACACTTATATGTGAAGTATAATGTCTGCAGGTAACTTGAATAATTAATTATCAATTTGAAGCACTTTGAGTGATACCTATTATGAAGATGTTTTATCAATGTAATAACTTAATATAGGCATCACAATGAAGTCTTTGTCCTTGATTTTCCTAGAATGTATGTGTTACATTCATTTTGAATGATGTCTTCTAAGCTTTGCAATGGGTACATAAATATCAAATCCCATTTCTTCTTGTACCCTTATTTTCAGATTAATCATAAGATTCTTTAGAAACATATATCCTTGAAAGAAAGATTAATATCTTAAAGTCAAGATTTTGCAAACAACTAGATAAAACATTAATATTTTTTTTCTAAGAGACACTATTTGGCTTGTCATAGCATCATCATTCATTTATTACAAGCCATGCACACAATAATCATTATCTATTATGTCAAGATGCATTTATGCCATAGAGTTTTACTTTTATGCAAAATGGCATTTTCAATGATAGCATCATCTTTATTTGTAATGAATTGAATCACAATGATCATTATGAAAACAACATCCATTTATGGTTTGTATATATAGATCAAATATTATTTTAGACAAACCAAGTAAAAATGAAACACAATGATCATGGCACAATGATTATGATTGAACAGTAGAAACATATAATTCCATGAAATACAATGATCAAGATAGAAGCATATAATTTCATGAAATACAATGATCAAGATAGAAGCATATAATTTCATGAAATACAATGATCATGATCATTTAAACTCAATTTCAATACACATGGTTCCTATATAGATAGACTAGGGAATACTTAGGATAAACCATGTGAATGATAGAATAGTAAAATCAATATGGTTCATAATTTTTCAGTTTCAAGCTAAACCATGTAGAAGATGAACCAAAATAATCTCATAGGAAGCAGATTTATGATTTTCTTGATTAAACATGGTTCAAGGATTTTCAAATTTAAGACAAACCATGTAAATGAACATGCTTAATAAACTTTTTCAATCAATGAAGAAAGTATGTTCAATATCAGTTTTCATATAGCATTTTAGTAATATGTTTAAGGATTTCATATTCATAAAGTTATACCTTCATTTAACAATTCATGATGCAAAAGATCAATATGTCTTGATTAAAAAATGGTCTCCAAGAATTGTGATTCTCAATAAATCAATTTTTATTATTGTTGAATTGATAGCAAATAAGAAACAGTAGAACATGTTTTCCATACTCTTGCTCGGTCGAACAATTTGTCGACTGAATTATTTTCAGTCAAAGTATTTCTCGACCGAGAATGTTTTTGTAGATTTTATTCAGCAATCTGTATGTTCTAGTTTATGTGTTGAATTACTTTCATTTATTTGTTATTCTATTGTGTGAAGTTGAGATAGATATAAAGTTGTTCAAATCAAGATTGTTGATCATATCTCAACTTGGTTAGTGCATATCCATTTAAGTGTCACATTGATTTTTATCATTTTAACGAAAATTTTAAGATGGACCATTAATGCTTGATCATCTTTTTCAAGACAGTAGCAATTGAAATTTGATAACATTTGAATTTTCAAAGAAGGCATAATCAATTTCAATTTGCATAAAGATTAGAGTTTCACAAGTTGTAGTTTGCATCAAGTTTAATAAGGATGTGATTAACATATATGTAATGATGCTAACTACAAATATGCTTGAGAAGATTTGGTGACTTATTTTTGCAATCAAGTATGTCTTCTTGCAGTAAGAGTATAGATTTTAGTATCATTCAAATATTTAGAGCACAAGAATATATAGAGTTAATTGCATTCTTAACTTGATTGTATTTTAAGTTTTTTGTTTTTATTTAAACAGTTCTGCTAGAGTTTTACTTTGTCGACAAAGTTCTCGACCGACATTGTCTTGGTTGATAACTTTCTCAACCGAAAATCTTATTGTTTCTCCAGAAAAATATAGATTTGAAGAAGAAGCCTTATCGATCGACTAATTTCTCGACCGACATAGTCTCGGTTGAAGATTTTGTCGACTGAGATTGTTTTTGTACTATTTCTGAACTATTTTCAATAATTTGTTTCCAAGTAAAAAATAGATGACTTCCAATTCAATTATGCAATTTAAAAGTTCAGTTTAGTTGAGATAAAACATTAAATATCAAAGTAATATTTAGGTCAAATCTCAACTAATCATATTCGAATCTCTAGGTTTTGAGAACCCAAACAAGTTATTAAAGATGTGTCTTTGTAGGTATATAAAATGTGTATTTTCAAAATAGAAAATTGAATCAATTTGTTACTATGTTAATTTGAGATTGACATAAAGATATACAACTTAGAGTCTTTGGTCATATCTCAACTTAATTTAATTCATTTAGTTTGGGGGTTTTGGAACCCATACCAACTCAACATCCTTTTTCTTGTAAGGACATGAGAAGGAATAATGTCCAAGACGTGAACAATAATGGCAATATATAGAATCAATCTCATTTCTCTTTTTATGAGTTTGATCTAGATTGTTCTTGGGTACATATGTATATTTGCCTCTAGGTACATACATAGATTGGGTCTTTGGCACTTGTGTCCTTCCCCCACTAGGTTTTTGATAAGATTTTCCTTTAGGCTTCCAACCTAGTCCTCTCCTTCCAATTTGAAGGTAAGAATCATTTAAGATTTTATCAAGAATACCATTGTTACTTAAGCTACTAACTTCTTGTTGTAACTTAGCAATCTCATCCATTCTCTTCTTGATATCTAACTTTGCTTGATCTAGATTAGATAATAAAGAATCTCTTTCTTTCATGAGAGTATCATAATCTAGATGTGTACACAAAACAGGTGGTTTTTGAAGATCATTTACTTGAGTTTGCAAGTTTAGCTTTTCTAGGGAGAGAAGATTGCAATTTGCTTCTACTGATTTCAGCTTAATATCATGATCTTCAATAGCCTTTTTGAGATCTTCATTTTCAGATGTGAGAGCAAGAAGTTTAGCATGTAACTCATCATTTACTTTATTTGATTTCTTTAATTTCTTCTTGCACTCAATATATTTTTCATGTGTTTCATGAAGACTAGCAATTAACTCTTCCTTAGGTAAATCAAAAAGGCTTACCTCTTCTTCTTCTTCACTTATTGTAGCAATAAGGCATTCTTTATGCACATCTTCCTTCTTTGACCTCCATGGACAGCTAGGTGTTGTGTGTCTTGTTCCTAAGCACTAATCACATCTTGTGGATGATTGATCCAAGCTTCTCCTTTGCTTGCTGTTGTAGACACCACCACCCTTCATTCTTCAAGACTCGATTAGAGCTCCTTGAAGCCTGCTCTGATACCAAATGAAAAATCACTAGAGGGGGGTTAATAGGGTTTTATGAAAGTTTTAATAATAACTCAACAAAAACAAGAAATCACAAAAAATATTGGACAAGGGGACAAGGATTTAGATTGGTTCCAACCTTAGCAAATACTAAGGCAGTCAATCCACTACCCGGTTTCTTAACCAACTAGATTTTGAAAGTATTTAAATTTTATTTCATCGCAAGGATGTTACATAAAATTACAAATACTTTCACCAAACCCTTCGGACAGCCTTCACCCAGAAGTAGTCTCACCAACCTCGAAGCAGCCTTCCTTGAAGTAACCTCAAGCTCCCCTTGAAGTAGCCTTCCTCTTGAAGTAGCTTCTCGCTGAGACAGGCTTCTTGAAGTAGTCCAAAGTCCACCTTCTCCACCTGAGAAGACAAACCCTCTCCAATCCGCAGTCTCCAACCCTACGAGTAGCAAGGAGAGTACAAATAATATAAAGGAACAAGAAGGAAAAATAGAAATTACAATATCGTTGTAGCACAATTCTTGATTTCCTATATCAAGCATTTTGATCTCCTAACCAATGTATATGGAAGTGTAAGTGCAGTGGATAGGAGATGCTAGCCTATAGGACATGAAATTGGAGCAATGGAAATGAATAGCCAATGTTGGAGTTGCTCAATTGCTCACAATAATGGATTGCCAATTGCCAGTATTATGCTCAAGTGTTGCACAAGTATATTTTGGGTGTCCTAAGGCATGTCCTATTTATAGGAATGGCCTATGAGTGCTTAAGGACATTCTAGACACTTTATAGGGGGTTCTTAGTGCTTAACTAGTCGTTAGGTATCCACTAATTGCTTTAGCAATGGCTAGTTAATTAATCCTAAAAAGTGCAGACAGAGACAGTCTCGGTCGAGGAATTGTCGACTGAGATCCCAGTCGGTCGAGGTCTTTTTCGACCGAGGGACAGTCTGGAGCAAGAGTGTATAAATTTCTATTGCAACTCCCAACTACCTTGTCTGCTGTGTCTAACGGCTACTTGGGTCATTCTCGGTCGAGGAGATTGTCGACCGAGAGTGTCTCGGTCGAGAAGTTTGTCGACCGAGAATGACTCTGTTTCAATGTTTTAAACTATGTACTAAGTGTGTGTATGAGTGTGCAGATGTGACACTATTATAGGGGATGACCTATCTAAGTGTTGTGATTGTCTAGGGAAGATCTAATTGCTTGATTTACATAATATCTAAGTACTTGCACATTATATACTTGTACAAGTTTTTACATTTGATTACAATCATGAATTTAAGACATTTTAAGCATATAGATCTTCTAAGGTTTGTCATCCACCTTGTTCCTGCAACACTTAAGTAGCACGTTAGATTTACAAGAATGAAATGTTTGTTATCATCAAAACAAAGGGATTATAATAATGTCCAATTTAGCCAACAAAGGGGAGAAGGTGTGGTTTAGGCGTTTCACCTGTGGTGAAGGAGAGAGGGTGAGCTATGGTTCAAAATGTCCATCATGACGATACAAATCATTTGGGAGAGAAATCAATCAAAATAGTGGGATAGGTAGAGAGAGCAGGCCATGGGAGTCTGGTAGTCGGGGCTGCTCAGTGACTCACGAAGCGATAGAGGTAGAAGACAGTGTGAAGGACGTCGGATCAAAACATGATTAAGTCAGAGTCGTTGTATCAGGTCTTGATCAGATCAAGTTGTCCGATGTGGGAAAAGAGTGTGTAACAATGAAAAATAAAACGAACTATAGAGTTATGTGATGTATTAAATGAAATCAATGATATAAATGCAATAACTATAGTTACACTATATTAAAAGTGTATAAAAATGATTTGAAGGGTCAAATGAAGTCCAAACGGCACCAAATTTGAATCACATGCTCACATTAAAGTTTAATATGATGCTAAGTAATTAGATTCTCATTCCATATGAGATGATGCTAAACAATTAGATTCTCATTCCATACAGTCGGCGAGAGTTGGCACACTGGTTGAGGCTCGAGGACCCCTAACAAAGGGTCACAAGTTCGAAACCCAGCTGCAACACTCTCAGAAATGAATTGAGCGTGTCAGGTCAGCCGACCTCTGATCTGGTTTAAATGGGTTCTCGGGTTTGCATGCTATTCGAGGCCCCCCAAGTAGACGTCGCGCACAACCCAACGACGTCCCTGGGTCATAAAAAAAAAGAGATTCTCATTTCATACATGTTTAAGCCCTTAATTACCATTTGGTTATTAATGTGCATATTAATACATTAAAATGGTTAAATAAAATGAAAAGGCTATTATGATGGATTCTTAGGTGAATATTTCAAGATAGTATTCACATATTAAATTCAAGAGCAAAAACTTACTCCCTTACTCCATTTTCACATATTTTTGCCACTTTTGAGGAGAGAGAAGGAATTAAGGTTAATTACTCACATAATTAACTCTATTACATATTATTGCTCATTTCTTATCCAAAAAGGTATAAAGGCTCCCATTTAAACATTATCCCCTAGTTATCACCCATTAATGATCATATTGCATTATTAGTCCCCAATTAGCACATTAAGTGGGTTATTTTTGCAAACACCCCTTCTTAACATAAATGAGAGTAAATATAGATCATACCCTCCAGTTATGCTCAAATTCACCATTGAGGCCAAAAAGGATTCAAAATGATGGGAAATTTATGAGAAAGGTCCAAAAGGACTAAAAAGTAAAGAAAAGCCCAAAAGTGGGTAAAATGCAGAAAAGACCCTGAGATTCAGTCTGTTACAACTAAGTTTATAGGCTTCTTAAAGGCATGAACCCCCACAAAGTGGCTTTTCTAAATGGGGTGAGTGAACTATTCCTATAGAAAGAATGGAGTACTATGGGCAAGTCAGTTGTGAAAACAATGATCAAAGCCATCGTTGGACATCTTCTTAACCCAGAGATATGTAATGCAATGATCATGTTGATTCTAAAGGTTCAGAGGCCAGAAAATGTCAGCAACTTTGACCCATATCTTTGAACAATACTGTGCTCAAACTAACTTCAAAGCTAGAGATGGAGAGGCTAAAAACATTTCTACCCAGGTGGCTCTCTAGGGAATAAAGTAGCTTCATCCCAGATAGGAAAATCACAGATAGCATAGTGATGGTCTAGGAATTGATATACAAATGAGTTGGAAAACAAGAGTGAAAACTACAGCCATCAAAGTGGACCTACAAAAGGCATACAACTTCTTGTCATGGAAGTTCATGGAAGACACACTCAAAAAGTGTGTAGTACCTGAGAGAATCCACATGTACATCTTGAACTCCATCACTGGAGGGTCCATATCCATTGTGTGGAAGGGTTCTATATATATGGAGTTTAAAGTAAGTAGGGGGCTTCGATAGGATAATCCACTCTCCTCATATAATTTTGTGTTTTTCCTAGAATGACTCAACCAGATGATACATTATTCATTTCAAAGAATGCAATGGAAACTGGTGGAATTAGGGCCAGTAAGTTTGGAGGTATCACACATTTGCTTTGCAGATGATCTGATCCTATTTGTTGAAGAAACTTGGTCTCAAATGAACATCATCAAGAGTGCTTTAGCATGTTTGAAAAGTTGTCTAGGAAGGCCACATCCAAGAATACAAGAATCTAATTCTCTAAAAGAATCTCAAGAAGGGAGAGGCGACTCATGAAACATATCAGAGGCTTCCAGACTATGGAGGACATGGGTTAGTATTTGGGAGTGTTGATTATGTATTCTAGGGTGAACAAAGATACATAATCTGGTGTTTTAATGAGAGTTTTTGATAAGGCGAATGCCCGGTTGGCACAGTGTTTATCTCTACCATGGAGGGTTTGTCTTGCAAAAGCTACATTGACTAATATTGTTACTTATATCATGCAGACAATGGCCCTTCCATTGAAGTTGTGAGATAGTATTGACAACATAGTATGAAGGTTTATTTGGGGAGGCTACAACAAGACAAACCCCATATCACTAGTAGCATGGTGTGAAGAGACCAATTCGGAAGACAATGGGGGCATGGGACTCAAAATGATGAGAGATTGAAATGAAGCATTGTTACTCAGGAATACTTGGGATTTACTACATGGTAGGGACACAATGTGGTGTAAAGGCCTAAAATAGAGATTTAAAGCCCATAACAATTCAAATAATCCAATAGTATCATGGTTTTTTTTTGGTCCTCGCAATAGTATCATGGTTAGGCAAGCATGTCTTCACAACAAAGGATATTGTGTTGAAGAATGCTCAAATTTGGGTGTCAAGTGGGAAAAATACCAATTTCTGGAATAAACCTTAGATATAACCTATTGTAGTGATGAAGGATTATGCTCTTAATCTCATACTGAAATATCTTTAGGTCCTAAATGTGGGCAATGTTATTGACCTTCAAAGATAGTGTGATGGAGAAATTATGAGAAACTAGTTGTCAAATACTATATTTATAAAGATAACACAAATCAATACACCTATGGAGAGAGATCATGAGGATATATGGATGTGGAGCCTGACACAGGATGGTGAGTTTTCAACCAGATCAGCATATGGAACTCTAAGGAAGCCAAAGGAGAATACAAAAATAGGTGATTGGAAACATATCTAGGAGGCCAAGACCATGATCAGATTTCAACTGTTAGCATGGCTTCGGCTCATGGGGAATTGTTGATGAATGCCAGAAGGAAATCTAGCCAGCTAACTAATGATGATGATTGTGGGAGGTGTTTGTAAGAGGAGGAAACTTTGATGCATGCCCTTATGGATTGTAGTTGGACAAAACTAGTGTCAATGAAAGTTCTATAAGGCAATAACCTTAACAGATTCTTGGAGCATATGGAGGTAAGGGCATGGAATATATACTCTATGACACATTCAACTGAGCTACATTTGGAGATGTCAAAACCTGTAGGTCTTTGAAATTTTGATTACTAATGTTGAACATTAGGTGAATTAACATATTCAAAAGCGTCCAAGTACACGATGTAGTAATAAATGTAGTCGACAATATTGAGAATCACACCAGGATAGGTAGGTGGCCAGCACTAGTACCTAGTTGTCTAAAGACAAATTCGGATGTATTTATTTGCAATGATGAAGCAGCTTCTATTGTTGTTGTACTGAACTTTAATGGAGAATGAATTGAAGGTGTGTGAGGCAAACATTCATTTTCTTTTGTAATAGAGGTAGAATTATAGGGTATATATATGGCCCTGGAGTATGTAGAGGATAAGGTACTTCAAGAGATTACGGTTGAATCTGATTGCAAGGAGGCTACACAGATCATTTGTGAGAACTATAAGGCCAACCCTAGATATGCTTACTAGGTGTTGAATATTCAGAAACTTATCAAGAACAGTTGGTGAGTTGAATATGTATGCAGGGAAAAGAATAGAACAACCAATCAACTTGCTAAATTTCACTAAAAAATCAACATAGGGTGTTCTACTATGTTACACCTCCTCTTGGTCTAGAGGAACTAGTTTTGTTGGATAGATGTAATGTTAGTAGTACTATCAAGTTTAATCCTATAAATGTTATTAGTGAATGTAACAACTATTTCAAATCTCTTGCATGAGCTAGGAAAGATGAATAAGAGTGCGTCCTGACTCACCCTAAAAATAGTGAAAAAAATTCCTTAACAACTACTACACAAAAGTACAACCGTCACACAACTCTCAAACAAATAAACTGTCAAAAAACATACCATGATCAAAGATAAGGAGGCAAAAATAACCACTTTGGATTTAGATTTGTAAGTACATGTTCTACACCAATGTAAGACATCTCTAGTTGTTAAACAACTGGAGTGTGCTAAGGTATATATGAAACCCTTCGATGTCTTTAATATAGAAACATTTTATGGCTACCACATGACCGTGGGCTAGAGTAATATTGAAAGGATTTTTTATTTTTGTTGTGCCCCCTCCCACAAAAACTATAGTTTCTGCTTCAAATAAGGCCTAAAGAATGTCTAAATTGTTCTTATTTATTACACCCCAATCTCACAATTACCACAAATAATGAGATTAGGGTATAAATTGAGGATTTAACATAATACAAAAATCACCCTTAATTTTTTCTTCCTTTTCAAACTCTTTGTTTTCTCACATTGAACCACATAAACTAACTTTACAAGAGAATTAATCTTTCATTTCTCTAATATGATCTTAGCATTTAATGATACATCCATACATTCATTATGTTTCTAACACTTCCATGTACATACGACATGCCAATCATTTGCATTCTCTCCTATTAAGGAAACAAACATACAAAACATCATTTATAACTCTCTCTCAAATCTATACAAGGACCTAGAGTAACAAGAACCGACTGAACTTAATTATACTCAGACTTAACTCTTGTGGCAGATCTACTCTGATGCAATGATATCTTCTTTAAGTCCATGTGATTTCCCTAAAAATTTTGAGTAGAGGGGTGAGCCTACTCGCTCAGTGAATGAGTACTTCAAGGAAATAGTCTAAAGCACTGATATAATTACATATTTACTTTTGAGCAATTGATATCAATTATAACAGCAGAAATCTTTAGAGAGTCTAATAATTGACAATCATAAATATGGCAGGATACTCTAAATATCTATAAGAGTAAATCAATATATTAAATGCTTGATTGATCATAAAGAGAACAATAATTCATAAACGTACAAAGAATAATTGAATAACTACACACACTTGTTTGACCTCTCATTCATTTTATTATGCCCTGATCATATGCAGTGTAATCTACATATGAAGACTCATAGTACACTATGATCACACCATACAAGACTTAGTGGACACACTCGGAAAATGCTAAGTCTGACTACTCTCCTGGTCTGCAATAGGGAAATGGCTCTCTGGCCTAAACTGGACTCCTCCTCTAACCTGAGCACACAGGCGGAGAGTCAAGCCACCTCTTGGCTTTTCTGTACTGTAGTGCCACCAGGACTTCTAGTTGATGTTGGACACTGCAAACTATAATTTAAGGAGACTTCCACTAGGGCTTCATCCCTTATTCCACCTGATAGCACGTTCTGACCCCTGTATACTGGACGCTTCCAGGGTTAGGTCATTTCACCCCTAAGGTGCAGACCTCACATAGGGGTTCTACGGTGTTTAGGGCTCCTAAGTGTATTATTTTATTATTCCTAGAAAGCTCTTTCTACATTGTACCCTACTCTTACTTATACTTGACTCTGGTATCTCTATGGTGTCGCGTCTACTTATTTGAAGTTATAATACAACATGTATATCATTCTAAACTTGGCAGAGTAGTATATTCAAAACACTGTAATATACTGAGTAATCGGCATACTATACATGCAGGAAGACTAAAATTCTTAAATAAATAGATTTCATGTCCACTTGGCACATACACACTAGAATCGTGCATATCAACCCAAATCTTGAGTTGTGCATCTCATAACTCAATTAAGAGTTAATTACTTATCATGACAAGAATTATTAATAATAACTGAGAACATTGATATCACAATACTTGATTCATTGAACATCCTACCCTTAGGGTTTCATTTAATCACCATAAATGCTACAAAGAAAGACGTAATACATCTATCATGTACTTTTAAAATCTTTAAAACACATGATACATGGGATATCAATCCCTTATCACATTACTGGGAATTATCATCCCTTCACATCATTATCATGATTACTAGATTTGGGTATTCAAACCCTTAGATCATCACATAGCATTGTTACCTCTGTAATAGGTAACCATTACCTCTAGGTCCTTATACCAAGGTATTCATTTCACTGGTTGTACAAGTATTCTCATGGCTCACAAGGCCAACACACATCTTGTCACCTCTCACTAGGCAACAACTTATTCACATGGATCCCATAAAGATTTCATGCGACATAAACATTCATTGAATAAAGACTACAATCAACAAATCATATAAAATCAATATATGTATGAAACCTTGGAACTGGGTTGAAATTGGGTTTCCATGCCATTCACTAGGATATCATGCATCAATAATAATATTGAATAAATAAAGTCTATAATGTCAAGAAAATCCATTCAAATGGATTTCACGATATCTATTCACAAATATCCAACTTTCCTCGCATCTAGGGTTTCACCCTCTTTACTGAGATATCAAACAAACATTATTCACTTTGAACAAAATCCAAGATATTATCTGACATATATGTACTATGAATTTAGATAAACAATCATTCATAACCAAGGGAATCTAGATAAGCAATTTTCTCTATTTACTTATACAACAAATTTCAGTCATAGACAAATTCCCTATATTTCAGTTTACTCTTATAACCTCTGTGAATACTTAGGGAATTCTCATTAGGATTTATTGTATACATTTATAATATGATTTTATCATCTGAACTTCATCCAAGTAGAGGAATAATCCATTTCATATCATTTTGCAAAAACTTAGAACAAATAGACAATTCAAGGTTTGTAGTCGCATACTAGCAATTAAAGATTATGGATGAATTAACCAATTTTCAGGCAATATACTGTTTAAAGGAAGTTGTCACTCACCCTAAGGTGTGCAAACACCTTAAAAACGTATCACATATCTAAAAATCTCAAATCCATATCAAATCCCTAGCAATTCACCCGATTCTTCTTCCTTTCAACTCGGAAACCCTAGAAATGAGGAATTATGAAAAAAGAGTGAGAAAAGGGGACGTTTGGATACCATTTTTGATCAAATCAGAGTAGGGACGGAATTTTTGACATGTGAGAGAAGATTCACCATGAAACTATATCCAAAGAAGCTAACTTACATGATTTTATCATTTCTCGGACCGTAAAACCCTAGGTCAGCATCTTCATCATTTTCTCCTCTCAAACCCTAACTCTCCCTCTCTCTCTAGTATTTTGTTTCTCTGGATTGAACCACAAATTATGAGAACACTTTTTGTGTTAGTTTGATCATATAGAGCAATTGATCTGCTTGGGTCAATTGCACTTTGACCCCTCACTAAACTTTTTCTTATTTCAACATATTTTTATGTCATAAAAAGGTTTCTATAAATTCGTGTATTTCAGAGATCAAACCTCCTCTAAAAATTATTAAAATTTATCATGTTATGTATAATTGAGTTAAACATCTTCAGTTAAAATTTTAGATCCTTTCAAGCTTCCATTAAATAAATAATAATCGAATAGTGCACTACTATCCAAAATTCTGTAGAAATGTCAGTTATTGTAATTCATCTACTGATAAGGTCTAAACACATTCAAAAATTATGAAATTTTTACATATTGTTTAAAATTTAGTTTTAGATGTCCAGTTAAAATTTTTAATCATTTGTACTTACCAAAAAATAATTAAAAATCAAACAATATACTTCTGAACAACATTCTGTCAGCATGGTCGGTTGAAGTATATCTCGACCGAGAATGACTTTCAAAGAACAACCAAAATATCTGAAATTTTTCACTAAAATTCAAGATTGAGTTATACATATTATATCCAAATTTCATTTAAATCCAAATTACATCGAAAATACGATAAATTATTTACCATACTACTATCTTGATCAAATTCCTTTCTCATGTACCATCAAAACCCTAATTTTAGCCAACTAGGGTTTATATTTCTCAAACCCTAATTTCTCAAATAATAGAACACTTAACGTTATTATTAGGTTTAAAACATCATAGATGAATTATCATCATTAATTAGATTTAAGAAATGATCAATCCACTTAAGCATATAATCATCCAGGTAAACCCTAGTTTAACAATTAAGCTCAGATACGGTCATAACAATTCTTCCCCCCTTTAAAAGGTTTCGTCCCCGAAAGATAAATGTGTAAGAAAAGTACTTTCAAGGTTTATTTTAAGCTTCTAAAATCTTACATGTCATTATATTCTTGTATTTCATACTTGAATGTAGTTTTCAATGTTAAGTCCTTTATTTATTTTCTAATCACAACATGTTAAAATAGTTGTCAATGATAACAAACAAATTTTCTATGCCACAATCAATCATAGTAGAGAGAGAAAGAGAGACAAAACAACCATTTCAATATTTTTTATACTCTTGAGTTGTTACCTCAACATTGATAATATGATCCAACTATCTCAATTCATACGACTCAATATGTACTATTGTTATGTATTACCTCTAAATCACAAAAGAGAGTTCGCCATGTTGTTTTGAATTTTTACTATTATGCTACTCAAATAGCAAAATAGTCTTGAGTTGGAAGACTAGATTCAACAACAATTGTACAATACAACTCACGGCATCCCCATTGGATCATGGATGCATAAGGTGAAGCATTACCATTACATTCCATACTATTCTCAAGTATGAGCCCACACCTAATTCAAGGTGTAACCATCGGGTTATAGCATACTAGGGTTTCAACAACAGTAACAAAGTACTCCTTGATTGTATTAGTCATTGAAGGACTATTCATACCCAATTAACACCACTTAATTATATTCAAGCTAGGTATAACAAGTTATACATCATTAGGGTTACATATCAATACAATATGGTTATCATCCCTTCTATTCATATGAGTGAATAGGTAAGACTACCTTATTCAGGGTAACCCTTCATTTGTTCCATCATTATTCAACCCATATCACCATACCACAATTGTACAATACTAAGATGGATTACTGGTATGAATACTACAACTATCAGACACCTGAAATTAGCATATTTCTTGCACATATACACTGAAACCATACGTAGAACCAATTTACATCCCTTAATATGCTTCAACAAATTATACTTCTAAAAGAAAATTCACATATTACTAAAAGCCATTATTTTCTCTTATTTCTCTTCTCATTTATTACTACTTACTTTTTACTACTTATCCTTCTCATTTTAATCATGTAGATTAAACATTCCTAATATTGAAACATACAAGGTACAAATAGATTATTCATCATTCTTGCTATCACTGCAAGAATTTATCTCATATCGCACTTCACTCATATTGTATTTCTCCTTTTATTCAAAACACAATTGTTACATTTCAAATTTATATCTTACTCTTTACTTCGAATCATTTCCATATTGTTTATCTACCTTTCAGATTAGCTATCTTTAAACCTTGTATTACTATCAATGCTAGTTTACTTCTCATAGTGCAAATCTCATGATCTTGTTTTATAGAGATGCTAGTATTCAAGGTCAAATCACTAGTGACAACCCTTAAACTACTACAACTCTAAACATTCTAGGGTTTGGTCCTTATCAGTAGCATGATGTTGTTGTGTGTAACTTTACTCCCTTAATTTGAAAGTCAAACTTTGGATCTCACAAGTTTTACTAAAGTCTTCCTTATCTTATCAATTAAATTGACTTTCTCTTACTTGGCCATTCAGATAGATTACATTCTCAATTTACCCTTCCAGGGTTTCAACATCATATTGTATGTCATTATTACATTCACTAGATGCCTCTACCATGGTGGTTATGCATCAGATATGATTCATTTTCTTATCCCTTCATCCCACATTGCTTTCATTAAGGAAGATATGAAAGAGAAGATGATTTTGAGACTTAGAATTCTTATCTTCAAACATTCATTAATACATTTCTCATATGTAGGTTTAATTAATTATCAACAAGAATACTTGACTAATTAGCACTTTCTTGAATCTCACAACCTCTTTCTTTTATAATCTATATTACACCACCATGTTTCAAACCTTTTCATTACTTTCCATAATCCCCTTACCATATACTGATATTCCACATATCATCTTTAACTTCTAGTTTTCTCTTATGATCATGTTGCTTCTTTTAGGTGTATGATCATATATACCATGTTGCACTTATTTCTTTTTATCCTTCTACAAATGTAAAGTTGAAATTCTAAATCCATAATCTCTCTACTAGTTTCAACTCATGTTTAATACATTACATATCCTTCATTTTAAATCAAACAGCTCATGCATGGGTGAAACATAGTTTCTCTTTCAATCAAGTTTTTCCTTCCTAAATATAGTCTACCTTTGTATGACTTATTCATTTATTTAGCTACACTTTTGTTCTTCTTTTAGAAACTCATTTGTTGTTCGATACAGACTTAGAATCCAAAGGCAGTAAGGATGAATGTAATAAACTTATTAATAAAGGTATACATTCCATGCTCTCAATTATATCATAACCCTCATTCCTTAATCAAGCTCATTATTTCCAACATTTTTTTTGTTTCAACTAAGTTTCTTATCCTAGTTTTATGATTTACATGCTCATCTAGTTCTCTTCACTTTAACTCTTCTGAAGACTCTTCACTTCTATGTACTTATCGAATACTTAACTCTTTTCTTCTATTTTCCCTTTGCTTTCGAGTACATAAAAACATTGTACTCTATTATATAATCCATTCCTCATGATTGATTCTTACTATCTTGGCCCCTTACATACTTTTCTCATATCTTTTCTATATTTAATATTTAGAGTTCATATAATACTAATAATTAAACTTAATCTGAACCTTATGTCATGTTCATTTATTCCCAATTAAGTGTTTCGCAAATGAGGCCCCAAAGTTGGATCTCAAATATCAGTTCCAACTGATTCTTAGTTACCCCAATCTTTCCATTATACTTCAAAATCTTAGAGTATATACATTCATACTAGAATTTGGATCTAATATATCCAGAATTTACTCTTGTTATATTACTAATAGGAGTCATTAGATCCTAATAATGCATCTTGCCAGCCGGACCAGGCCGAACCTACAGTCCTGAAGCCAAGAGCTGCTCATGATTACTCAACTCCTATTCATCTCAAATGTGTCGAAGAAAATGTATCCACTTAGGAAAGCTCATTCAAAGATCATTTCTAGTCTACTTGATACAAAGAATGTAATCAATAAATGCTACAACTGCTTAGTGTACAACAAATCTTAAAGACCCAGATATGTTTCAAAATACTAAATATCTAAATTCAAACATATAAGGGCTTTTCTATTCATCTCCAATAAAACAACAATATGAAATGAAGGTTCTATCTCATTTTATATTTATGCTCTTAATTCATGTTACTTATCTTGTTTCTAACCCTAATATTTCTAGAGTTCCTCTCTAGACCATCCTTCCACTATGTACATGGCCAGGGTATACATGAAAGAATAGACAAAGTAGCTTGATACTGGTTGATTCAAGTACTCAGATACCAGGCTAGGATATCCAAATACTCAAATCCCTAGATCTAACATCATAACATCTCATATCTGCCACACTTATGACTCTAACTTACTAACTTAATGGTCCCTAACAACTCAGCCTAAGATTTGATCCCAAAGCTACTACCCCGATCTCACACTTACCACTAATCATGAGATTAGGGTATAAATTGAGGATTTAATGTAATACAAAAATCACCCTTAACTTTTTCTTCCTTTTCAAACTCTTTGTTTTCTCACATTAAACCACATAAACTAACTGTACAAGAAAATTAAACTTTCATTTCTCTAATATAATCTCAGCATTTAATGATACATTTCCATACATTCATTATGTTTCTCACACTTCCATGTACATACGACATGACAATCATTTGCATTCTCTCCTATTAAGGAAACAAACATACAAAACATCATTTACAACTCTCTCTATCAGATCTATACAAGGACCTAGAGTGACAGGGACCGACTGAACTGAATTATACTCAGACTTAACTCTTGTGGAAGATCAACTCTGATGCAATGATATCTTATTCAATTCCATGTGATTTCCCTAAATATTTTGAGTAGATGGGTGAGCCTACTCTCTCAGTGAATGAGTACTTCAAAGAAATAGTCTAAAGCACTGATATAATTATAGATATACTTTTGAGCAATTGATATCAATTATAACAGTAGAAAGCTTTAGAGAGTCTAATAATTGACAATCATAAATATGGAAGGATACTCTAAATATCTATAAGAGTAAATCAATATATGAAATGCTTGATTGATCATAAAGAGAACTAATAATTCAGAAACATACAAAGAGTAATTGAATAAATGTACACACACTTGTTTGACCTCTCATTCATTTTATTATGCCCTGATCATATGCAGTGTTCTCTACATATGAAGACTCGTAGCGCACTATGATCACACCGTACAAGACTTAGCGGACACACCCGAGAAATGCTAAGTCTAACTACTCTCCTAGTCTGCAATAGGGAAATGGCTCTCTAGCCTAAACTGGACTCCTCCTCTAACTTAAGCACATAGGAAGAGAGTCAAGCCACCTCTTGGCTTTTCTGTACTCTATTGTCACCAGGACTTCTGGTTGATGTTGGACACTGCAAACTATAATTTAAGGAGACTTCCACTAGGGCTTCATCCCCCGTGGCACCTGATAGCACATTTCGACCCCCGTATACTGGAGGTTGCCAGGGTTAAGTCGTTTCACCCCTAAGGCGCAGACCTCACATAGGAGTTCTACGGTGTTCATGGCTCCTAAGTCTATTATTTTATTATTCCTATAAATCTCTTTCTACATTGTACCCTTCTCTTACTTATACTTGACTCAGGTATCTCTATGGTGTCACATCTACTTATTTGAAGTTATAATACAACATGTATATCATTCCAAACTTGTTAGAGTAGTATATTCAAAACACTATAATATACTGAGTAATCAACATACTATACATGCAGGAAGACTAAAATTCTTAAATAGATAGATTTCATGTCCACTTGGCACATACACACTAGAATCGTGCATATCAACCCAAATCTTGAGTTGTGCATCTCATAACTCAATTAAGAGTTAATTACTTATCATGACAAGAATTATTAATAATAATTGAGAACATTGATATCACAATACTTGATTCATTGAACACGCTACCCTTAGGGTTTCATTTAATCACCACAAATGCTACAAAGAAAGGTGTAATACATCTATCATGTACTTTTCAAATCTTTAAAACACATGATACCTAGAATCTCAATCCCTTATCACATTACTGGGAATTCTCATCCCTTCACATCATTATCATGATTACTGGATCTGGGTATTCAAACCCTTAGATCATCACATAGCATTGTTACCTCTGTAATAGGTAACCATTACCTCTAGGTCCTTAGACCAAGGTATTCATTTCACTGGTTGTACAAGTATTATCATGGCTCATAAGGACATCACACATGTTATCACCTCTCACTAGGCAACAACTTATTCACATGGCTCCCATAAAGATTTCATGCGACATAAACATTCATTGAATAAAGACTATTATCAATAAATCATATAAAATCAATATATGTATGAAACCTTGGAACTGAGTTGAATTTGGGTTTCCATGCCATTCACTAGGATATCATGCATCAATAATAACATTGCATAAATAAAGTCTATCATGTCAAAAAAATCGCTTCAAATGGATTTCACGATATCTATTCGCAAATATCCAACTTTCCTCGCATCTAGGGTTTCACCCTCTTTACTAAGATATCAAACAAACACTATTCACTTTGAAAGAAATCCAAGATAGTATCTGACATATATGTACTATAAATTTAGATTAACAATCATTTATAACCAAAGGGATCTAGATAAGCAATTTTCTCTATTTACTTATACATCAAATTTCAGTCATAGACAAATTCCCTATATTTTAGTTTACTATTATAACCTCTACGAATACTTAGGGAATTCTAATTAGGACGTATTTTATACATTTCTAATATAAGTTTATCATCTACACTTCATTCAAATAGAGGAAGAATCCATTTCATATCATTTTGCAACAACTTAGAACAAATAGACAATTCAGGATTTGTAGTCGAATACTAGAAATTAAAGATTATGGATGAATTAACCAATTTTCGTGCAATATAGTATTTAAAGGAAGTTCCCACTCACCCTAATGTGTGAAAACACCTTAAAAACGTATCACATATCTGAAAATCTCTAAACCATATCAAATCCCTAGCAAATCACTCGATTCTTCTTCCTTTCAACTAGGAAACCCTAAAAATGAGGAAATATGAAGAAAGAGTGAGAAAAGGGGAAGTTTTGAGACCATTTTGGATCAAATCAGAGGAGGGACAGAATTTTGACATGTGAGAGAAGATTCACCATGAAACTATATCCAAAGAAGCTAAACTTACATGATTTCATCATTCCTCAGACCATAAAACCCTAGGTCAGCATCTCCAACATTTTCTCCTCTCAAACCCTAACTCTCCCTCTCTCTCTCTAGGATTTCATTTATATGGATTGAACCACTAATTATGAGAGATCCTTGTGTGTTAGGTTGAACATATAGAGAAATTGAACTGCTTGGGTCAATTGCACTTTGACCCCTCACTAAACTTTTTCTTATTTCAGCAGATGTTTCTATCATAAAAAGGTTTCTGTAAATTGGTGTATTTCATAGACCAAACCTCCTCCAAAAATTATGATAATTTATCATGTTGTGTATAGTTGAGTTAAAAAGCATCAATTAAAATTTGATATCATTCCAAGCTTCCATTAAATAAATACAAATCGAATAGTGCACTGCTATCTAGAATTCTACCGAAATGTCAGTTACTATAATTCATCTACTGGTAAGGCCTAAACGCATCCAAAAATTATGAAAATTTTTCATGTTGTTTATGATTTATTTTCAGATCTCTAGTTAAAATTTCAGATCATATGGAATTACCAATAAATAACTAAAAATCAAACAATATACTACTGAATAATATTTTGTCTGCATGGTCGGTTGAAGTATATCTCGGCCGAGAATGACTTCCAAAGAACATCCAAAAATCTGAAATTTTTCACTGAAATGCACGATTGAGTTATAAATATTATATCTAAATTTATATTAAATTAAAATTACATAGAAAATATGATAAATTATTTATTGTACTACTATCTTTATCAAATTCCTTACTCATGCATCATCAAAACCCTAATTTCAGCCAACTAGGGTTTATATTTCTCAAACCTTAATTTCTCAAACAATAGAACACTTAACATTCTTATTGGGTTTAAAACATAATAAGTGAATTTTCATCATTAGTTATATTTAAAAAATGATCAATCCAATGAAGCATATAATCATCCAGGTAAACCCTAGTTTACCAATTAAGCTTGGATACGGTCATAACATTATTTGTGTCAGTGTTGTCAAAAATCTCTCTATTCAGATTTTTTATGCCTTGTAGTTGGATTGAGGAATGTTTGTTGGCTATTGTTTTTATTGACCTCATTTAGAACATATGATTGTTTTACTTTGATAGTATGGATAGAATGTTTGTCTATCCTATATGAAACATTCTAATTATTCTTGCTTTGGCCAACACTTTGAAATGCTTTAATGTATATAGAATGTAAAACAACTCCATTTTTCTTTGGACTTCAGGATTCCTTAATAATCTATTTGATCTGTCTTAGTAGTGTGTTAGTAGAACATAATCTCATTCTACTATTTGGATATGTTGATATGTAGGTAGAATGTTTGTGTGTCCTATTTTATTGGTCAAACATCTTCTAATTATTTCTTGGCTTGGCATATTGCTTTGTCATTATATGTTCTAAACGTCTCCCTATACTATTTTTGTTAGGCACCTTGAATTCCTTATATATATGGAACACTTACCCATTTTATTTTTGTGTAGTTGAGGAACATATATATGCTATTTTTTTGTAATGATAGGGTGTATTATTACCTTTTCTTTAGCATGTTGACATGCACGTAGATCATAGAGTGCCCGTCTTCTCAAAGTGGCTTTGGGTTGTTCACATCCTTATATATGGTAGAATTTATTCCCATTTGAGTTTGCTTTTTTTTATTAATATCTCTTTGATAGTTTGGGCATCATAAGGATGACTATTGAGTGTAGGTTTAGCTACCTACCTGGTGATGGGAGAACATGCCCTGCTATCAATTTTATGTATTTCATGACCTCCAATGTTGGTGAGGTCATCAGGGAATTTTCATAATAGAAGCATATCCTTAAGGTTACAATGTCATTGAGGATTAAGAGCACCATTGTTTGAGGTGGATATGTCTAGATCTGACATAATGATGAATCCATGCAACAAGAAGGAGTATATATGTAGTCCTTTACGTCTATTATAGGAATTTTATTCATCTTTTGTTATTTATTATTTTCATATGTTTGTCATGGAGAAATATATATGAAAAGAAAAATGAAATGTTGTGCTATTTCCTTCATTTTTTATGGTTCTTTATGACATGCTAACCTATAATATGTATCATTATTCCATGTATAAGGCTTAAACTAGAAAAAGGTAGTTATAGATTTTATTTGATCTAGGATACACATGAGGATGTGACATGAGATGATGACCTAGTTGAGGCACAAAATTTGTATGGAAGGATTCCACCTAAGTTTCTCTATTACTCTCACAACCAATTTACTTGATACTTAGTGTTGATGTAGGTGAAACCAATGTTTCCATTTTACCACATGCACCATGGGTGTTCACTTTGATATGGAGAGTAAGAATTAGTTCCTAGTTGTCTTTGGAAAATGGTTTTCATGTAGATTTGTACCTTGAGGTAGTCACCTTTTTAGGTGACACTCTATCATAAGTACATGTCCTATGTTTTCATCAGTCATGTTGAGAACTTTGATATTGATACTTATAACCATGGCATGGAGTTTGGTTCATAAATGGTTGTTTACATTGTATTGGATTGATGATTCCTTTTTTAATTTTTGGGGCATCTTGGAATCAACACATAACTAATGGTTAGTGGTGCTCAAAGATTTAGGATGGAGGCTAATTTTTGGATGTGTCAAATGCATGTGGATTGTGCATATTTGGAGGTCATGTAATTGGGAATTATAAGGAAATATATCCATTGGTCCTATTAGTAATAGAATTGAGAATGATGGTTATAGGATGTCATTCCTTTGACCCTTTGGGTGATATATGTAGATTCATCTTTCTTAGATCAAAGCTATATGTGTTGGTGATATGCCCTAAGAACCAATCATATATGATGATTATAATAGAACATCTCATAATTTATTTGATTATTAATAAAGGAAAATCTGATTATTATGTTTGTTTCAATATGATTTAGTGAATAAATAAAATGTATTGAGAATGTATGACTTAATAACATGTGAATTTAGGTTGAGGACCTAAACATGAAAGCATGTGTATGTTAAGAGTATTTATTCTCATCTTAGTCCCTAATCAAATATTATTGTAGATATCAAGACAACAATAATACATCAAGACTAGTGTGTGTGTTGATTGATGACGATGTCTCATTAGTCACATTATTACATATCAGATAAAATAGATAGGTACTTGTTATGAACAAGTGTACTGTACAAATTAACTTTGAGTGTGATACATGAAAGCCAATAATGGAGGTCAGAATCACATCTCAAAGTGATAGTGATGATTGTGACCCTTATACATGAAGTCATTTGCAATGATTGCATGTTGTTCAATGTGCTTTAACACTACTCAACGTGACCTTGATCAAGGTTTCTATACAAGTAGTGATTAGGTGCATTTTGATGTGTGTGGATTATTGTGAGTTATGTAGATGGAATTTATCCATCCCATTGGAGTGATATCCTACGCACTTGATGAGTGAGAGTATAAAATGCATTGTCATGGTCATGTGAGTCAATATATGATATTGAGCTCAGGTATATGTCAATAGTCAACTCTAGATCTAGAAACAAAGATTGAACATTAAAAGGATGGTGTTTCCATGACTCAGGTTCAATCTAGATATCAGTGAGAAAGGGATCATACAATCATTGTAACACTGGTGGCAATACTAGGTTAAAGTTGTTCTCCAACTTCACCAATTACTAGGGTGGCAATGAATTTTTCTAGATACCAATCATTTCTTATGAAGTCATAATTTGATTTTGAACATCAGTGCAAATACAATTTAAAGCCTATAGGGTCAGACACATAGGATGCATTGGAGTAGCAGTAATGTTATATCCTCAATTTTATAAAATTAAATTGTATAAATATAAGACATAGATTAATCAAAAAAATTCTCCAATGGTATTACTCGTGGAATAATAAGATTAATTACCTTTGTGGCACAAGTTAAATAAATAAGAGATTTTGCACATGAATTAATGATAATGGCTTGTTGGGATATTGCATAACTAAAATATAAGATAATATGTAGAGTTGTCAAAAGAAAATAAGATGTGCGGTGTTTTATATAATTAAAGGATAATTATCTAGCCAATATTGGCAATACCATGGTTGAGGCATCAAACATGAATAATTCAATTTATCTTTTTGTACACTTACAAATAGTAAAGAAAAGATAGAGAATTATCGAATTTAGAGAAAAAAAGATATTTCATGAGTTAATGGTTTGTTTTAAATAATGTTGGAAAAGAGCACATTTTTGGATATATTCCAATAAAAGCCCCACAATGTGAATATAGGTGGGAAAAATATTAATGAATTGATATAATTGATGTAAGGAATATTTTGGAAAGGGAAGATAAAAGAATAATCTAAAATTCAATAAAGTGTCATGTGTTTATATGTTTTTCTTAATGGCTTTTTATGTGCCAATCAAGTAAAGATGGTAATTAATTAAATACTTGAAGAGCAAGTATGGATGTATGTGCCATCACTTCGAAAACATATTAGATATTATCTTACCTTTTCATGTGTTCTTGGTTTAACAATGAGAGAGAAAATATATGGAGAAACAATATAGTCCTCTCTAATTGGTATTTTGAACTATTTTTAAAAATAAGGCAAGGATGTCTTCATGACAAGGACATAGGGGGAAATGAAAATGGGAAAGGAAAAAGTGTAAAAGAGTGCATATACAATGTATATAGGGGTGCAAGCCATAATCCTTCTCGTGTGATAACCCATCCCTTACCTTTCTCCTACGTAGTAGGTTTCTTTCTAACTTATTTAGGGTCTACAATAGGCCTTCCCCACTAGCCCCTAGCCTCTATAGCCCAGGAAGCTCGTAGTTGTAGTGCAGACTCCCTCACCATCATGGCCTGCACCCTCCTTCCTTCTTTGATCACACTTTCAACACCAGACGAAACAATGGCTTTTGAACCACAGCCAAGGATGATAGCTCACCCTGTTCCTATATCCCTCTAGAACCTCCTTCTTCACCCCACCACATCACACCCTGGCGATACAGAGGCATCTCCCGCCATTTGATTGGTTCCCTACTAGATGTGTGGTTGTGCCAGGCTGCGACACCCATCAGCAGGGACAATAGGAGGTTCGTCGGAGAAGGGAGGCTCTAGAGGAGGAGGACGGTTGCAACAAGGGTCTGGTCTTTGTCCAAGTAGTGTCTGTCCTTCTAGAGGCAAGGACAGCAGCGTCAGGTGTTGACACTAGCTCGGGCGTAATTTCGGGCACCATGGGAAGAGAGGGTACCTAGTATGAGGAAGGGCTGAAAAGGGGGCTGAGCATTGGAAAGAATCCAACCCGCAGAACAATGATGGTGCGATCGTGGTTGTGTCAGTACAGACAATGTTGTGTTTGGGTTTACACAACAAAGAGGATTGAATGTGGTCTGAGTCAATAATTAGTCGATTGGACCAATTATAAGGGTAGTCTAGAGATGAACCGGTGGCTGAAGGCCTCTGTCATGCCCCCAGAGTAGAACTAGAAAATTAGGTATAGACCAATAGCAAACCGTGCATGGCACGACACAAATTTAAGGTATGAATATTATTTTTGCTTTATTTGTAATAAATTCTAGAATGGTCTAAAAATAGCAATACCATATATCAATTTGATTGAAAAAAGTGAGAAGAATCCAAAAAAATATGTTTAAAGCCTGATTATATTTTCTATTCCAAAAATAGCACTAATATGTACTAAAGTATGATTAAAGCATGAAAACCCTACATTTGAATATTTAACATGTGGCATATGTTAAAAACCTCTCTTTTACTCTATTATCTAATCTCTTTAAATACTTTAATTGCTATAATGATGATAATTAGAGTTACTGATGTGAATAATCATGCATGTGAAGATTTAGGGTTAAAAATCCTATCTTGATTTGTTGATTAATGAACATAATTAATATAGTTCTCATGATACTATAATATGGTAGATAATCATGCAAACAAATAAAGTGAAATGGGGATCTTGAGTCATTAAATCAATGAACATGGCAATTGGCGTATAAGAGATAACCCTAATGGTAACTTGATACCACAGAAACATAAACCCTAGATTAAAGCCGAATAGGGTTTTACCTAATCAAAGTGATGGTGACAAGTTAGTATTTACATACTTGTAGATTTGAAGGCTTGATTTGCTAGCTTGGACAATATGCGTGAGGTATAGTTATATAATAATATGCATGGCTCACCATCAAGGTACGTGGTTACAATTATGGCTATCTGGAACATAGTTTTTCGATGTTTTTTGAATGATTTCAGAGGACTGATTTGATAAATAAACTATTGGTTGTTTATTTAATTCATGTTCAACTATAATGTCAATATGAGTATCACATAAGTAAATGATAATATTCTAAACCCTAGGCTGACATATATCAAGGGGTGATGCACATGAGCCCTGGATGGGACAGTGATCATACCCGAGATAATATATCCAGTAAGGGTTAGGATATGTAAAGAATATTCCAGTTCTTATTTGCAATATTTGATGCTTATTATGTGATCATGTTAGTTGCACACATTGTGGGTGCACCCCACGTACACAGTATAGTAATATGTTGACCGTGTTTTGCTTTTCGGTGTTTCAGGTATACGTTTCACATGATAAAAGACATGAAGAATAAGATGAAAGATACCAAAGGTCAAGGATGACTAGATAGATGATACTTCTTCTCAATTGGTATTAGTTCCATGAGGTATATCATTTTATAATTTGTAAATGATATTTGAAATTTAATTGAAATTGTTTTCTATTGTTTGTTATTTGACTAATCTGGATCCTTGGGAATATAGGTAATGGCTCTCAACTTGAAGGCCTTTCCTTAATTGGGGGACAATGAAAGTGAGGTTGTCACAATAATAGTGAACATTATTGTTAATGGCCCAAGTTATATTGATAACTAAAATGTTTAAGTGACCAAGCAGAATAATATTGAAATGTAATCCAAGATGATTGATGGAAACATTTAATATAATTGATTGGATTTAAATTATTGACTTATATGATAAGTTGATCAGCTAACCCTGAGCAATTGGATAGAGCTTATAGTCAAGTGATAGAAAATTAGTTAACTAATTAATGTGATTAATTAATTAATTAATGATGTGATTCCAGAATAATCTAAGTGTATGTTTTGTTGTCCACAAGCGGCCACTTTAAATGCAACCAAAACCTTTTTGTAAGACCCCTGGCCTTGATTAAATGGTTGAACATTCTTCATCATCATAAATAAGTGCTTCAAACATTAATCAAACCATAACATGTGCTTTGATATCATGTGGCAAGATTAAGTTTTAGGTACGGTCCAGTTTGGACACCGTTTGTGCATGTTATGCAACTATATGTTTGTTGTGGGATTTGTCTATAATTCACCCATATCTAAGATCTTTCTTACAGTTTTTCACATTATTGTGGTACCTTATACATTTTTATCATTATTGAGCTTTTTGTGTGATAGGGTGCCTTGTTGCACCTTGGTTTGGGGGTGTTACACTTCTAGGGTAAGTTGGGGTTTTTCCCTAATAGATGAGCTACCTTGAGAGGCCATCAATTGATGGTTCCCCTTGTATGAATGACAATTGATGATCATCCTTAGGTAGGGATAACCTATGGCCATCACTAGAGGTGGTAGGTCTATGGTCTTCTCTCTTGGGGTCCCTTGAATCGATAGTTTGCATGGAAGGGGTGATCAATCGATGGTTTTCCACCTAGTGACCTAGGGTTTCAAGAACCTATGTTCACCAAGTGATGACACTCGATGTTTGGCCTAGGGATCCAACATTCGATGGATTAGAAGACTTCCACAATTTATGGACCTACTTCTTGCATGGATGTGATGGTTATAGGCCATGGACACTTGGCAAACCTAGTAGGACATCTCAAACTTCTCTTCCTTCTTATCCATAAGATTTATATACCCTCCCTCTTGCACTCAAACAAATCCTTCGGTATCCCCTATCTCTTCTTTTCTATGTAGATCTTCTTCCTTTCCTGCTTGGTAGAGAATAAGGTGCCAAGTTAGAATAAGATGGCCGAACTCCTTGCATGTGTGGCTAAAGCTTGGATCTACCCTCCTTATGGGCTTGTGGAGCTTTCTTTGATTGTTCTTGAACTAAGCAAGTATGTTCTTCTTTCATTCCTTTGTTTCCCTTTTTTTTCTACCTCCTTATTCCTTCTCCTTGGTCGCAACCATGAATTTTCATGGTAGACCTTTCTCTAGAGCTTAAAGAACCCATCTTTCTTGCTTCCTTGACCTAGGGTTTGCTTCTTTGGTGGAGAAGGAGCTACCATGGCTGAGGGGGGAGCTAAATCTAGGGTTTTTGTCTCTTTTCTTTGAGCCTTCTTATTGTTATAAGCTCCATATTCTTTCTAGAGGCGAATTATATAACGTTCTTTACATTTATTGATTAGTACTACCTTGCATGCTCATGTTCTTGCTCTAAAACGAATTTCTAAGCATAAAGAAGCTACCTTTGCCCATGGCATAAGTTTAAGTATTGTTTCTTGAGTAGTGTATAGCCATGAATGAAATTGAAACCATGTGCACGACCTTCCTTTGATATAGGAAGCCTTATATATTGGTTGTATGACAAATGTTGGTTCTTTGTACCTCTCAAACGATGGGTTACACTTAGGTTTTCTCTTCAGGAAAAGCTGCTTAAGACAGCCTCAAGGAAGAAGAATCAATGCAGAAATGTCTCTCTCTCTGTTACGACCCCATCTGAGCTTAATTGGTAAACTAGGGTTTACCTAGATGATTACATATTTGATTGGATTGATCATTTCTTAAATCTAATTAATGATGATATCTCAATTATAATATGTTAAACCTAATGAGAACCCCAAGCATGTTATCTCTTTGTATAATTAGGGTTTGAGGTGTATAAACTCTAGTCGGTTGAAATAAGAGTTTTCAACAAATAAGCTCATTTGGGAAGGAATGATAGAGTTAGGCATAGAAAAAAAAAATAGAAATGATAGTTGGATGCTTGGGTAGCACGGCCATGGTGGGTAGCACGGTCGTGCTAGGTCTTTGGTGGCACGGGCATGCAAGGCCACACGGTCGTTTTGAAAGAATTAAACTATTAACCAACTTTTCTACTCAAATCTGCTGAAATCAATGCACCACGGCCGTGGTAGGCAGCACGGCCGTGCTGGGTCCATCTTGCACGGCCGTGGCCGCTAGCACGGCCGTTCTGAGACATTTTTGCTTCAAATGACATTTCTGCAGATTTCTGGATAGCAGCGCACTGTTTTATTTTTAATTATTTAGTGGTAACTCCAAATGATCTCAAATTTTAACTGAAGCTTTATAGATTAATTATAAACAACGTGATAAATTTCCATAATTTTTGGAGAAGGTTTTATCTCTGAATTAAACGAATTACAGTAACTTTTGTATAACTGAATATTCAGCCAATATAATAAAAGTTGAGTGTAGGATCAATATGCAATTGACCCAAGCAGCTCAATTGCTCTATATGTTCGAATACACAAACTAGCAGCTCTCATAATTCGCAATTCATTCCAGAGAAACGAGCTCCTAGAGAGAGAGGAAGAGTTAGGGTTTGAGAGGAGAAAGTGGTGGAATTGCTGAATTAGGGTTTTGCGGTCCGAGAAATGGTGAAAACAAGTAAGTTTAGCTTCTTTGTATAGCCTTTCATGGTGAATCTTCTCTCACATGTCAAGATTCCGTCCCTCCCCTGATTTGATCCGAAATGGTATCAAAATTTCCCCTTTTCTCACTCTTTCTTCATAATCCCTCATTTTCAAGGTTCCCGAGTTGAATGGAAGAAGAATTGGGAGATTTGCTAAGGATTTGATAGGAGTTCGAGATTCCCTGAGTTGATCTGCAGTTTTGAGGTGTTTTCACACCTTAGGGTGAGTGGGTTCTTCTTTCAAACAGTGTAATGCACGAAATTTGATTATAGCATCCAAATCCCTAATTGCTTAGCATGTGATTCTAAAACCTGAAATGTCCGTTTGATTTAAGTTGTTGCAAATTGATATGATATGGATTTCTTTCTCTGTTTGAATGACTCTTAGATGGTAAATTCATATCAGAAACGTGTACAACACATCCTAGTAAGAATGCTTTTCAGATTTATACCATATGATGTAATTAGGGTTTAACCTAATTGAGATCTCACTAGAGTTTTAATCCAATTGAAGAGATATCTAGACTTAAACCAAACCTAGGTCTAAATGCTCTTAATAAAGCTTAAGGCTATCATATTTCAATATCTAAACCCTTTGGGATTCGTCACTAAGTCCATGACTTTGATTTCACTAAGTTGAAGCTCAATCGAGCTGTGGCACGGCCGTGGTGGGTGACCACGACCGTGGTGAAGGGTCTATGCCACGGGCGTGCTAAGTAGCACGGCCGTACTGAATGCTTTTGAAACCCTGATCTCTATACACCACGACCGTGGGGGAAGAGCCACGACCATGGTGAGGTGAATGTGCCACGGCCGTGGGGTGATACCACGACCGTGTTGAAGCAAACCCTAAATGAATACTTAAGAGTCAAAGTTAAATAAAGAAGACTGGTAATCCTATAAGTGCTTAGGATGTACCTCATGGGTTATCTTATTGAATTTTATTCTTGATACATGATATCTCAGTGAATGGTATGGAAACTCTAAATTTAGTTAAATTTCCATGGTTTCATGTCTATATTGATTGCATATGATTTGTTGGAAACAATCTTTATTTAGTGAATGCTTATATCCTATGAAATTCTTATGAGAGTCATGTGACAAGTGAATGAGGCAAATGAAAAGGTGAATGAGGCAAATGAAACCCTAAGAGTAGGGTGTTGGCATGTGATGAATGAATAAAGCAAATGAAACCCTAAGGATAGGGTGTTCAATTAATCATGTTATGGTGATATGAAAGGTCTCGATATGAGATGTGGTGATGCTTAATTGCTGAATTGTATGTTTCTAGTGCATTTAACTTTATATGCTTGTTCTCTCTGAGTTGATATCTACATACTACAGGGCTTCTTATTTCCAATACATATCTCGTAAATTGCAGGTGATGAGATATGATATGCCCTAGAAGGGAATGTTACTGAGACATGATATATGTTGAATACATGAGTTATGATGTTTCTTATGATATGATATGGTAGGCTGTGTGAGCCTTGTGAGAAATGTTAAATGAGTTAAATGTTCACAGAGTTCTTTATAAATGAAAGAGTTAAGGAAGACTAGAATCATAGTCTTCTAGTAGTTATTCTTTGGATGCAATATTTACATTCTTTGTTATTTCAATTATATTGTTTTAGAACTGCTCAGTGTAGTATTTATTGTTGTTAAATTTCATATCATTTACTCAAATTATATCTGTAATCACATTAGTGCATTAGTCTGTTTCCATGAAGTACTCATTCACTGAGCGAGTAGGCTCACCCCTCTACTCAAACATTTTTAGGGTTAACCGCGTGGACTTGAAGATGGTCAGAGCATCAGTGTAGAACTGTCACAAGAGTTAAGTACAAGATTAGTTGAGTCAGTCGGTCCTTGTCACTCTAGGTCCTCAGTAAGAGATAAGAGAAAGAGTTGTAATTACGATGTGTAACATTGTTCTTCTTTTGATATGTATGCTAATTAGCAAGTTTTATGTGCATAAGGTGTGAGAGACATCATGAATGTTTATACATGTATCTTTTCTATTGAAGTCTAATTAATAAAAGAAATGTTCAGATTCCTTTGTTAAGATGTTATGTGGTTCAATGCGGGAAAATAAGAGTTTTAAAGATAAGAAAAAAAAAGGGTTAAGGGTGTTCTTTGTGTTACATATAAATCCTATCTTATGCCCTAATCTCATGATTTGAGGAAATTGTGAGATCGGGGTGTAACAGCTTGGTATCAGAGCTTAGGGTGAGTTGTCAAGGACCATTAAGTTAGTAAGTTAGAGTCCTATGTGTGGCATATAGGAGATGTTTGATGTTATCTTTGGGGATTTGAGTATTTGGATATCCTGGCCCGATATCTGAGTACTTGGATCAACCAGTACAAGCTACTCTGTCTATTCTCTCACGTATTTCTGGCCATGTATACAGTGGAAGAATGGGCTAGAGAGGAACCCTAGAAATGTTAGGGTTAGAAAACGAGAAAAGTAACAAGAATTAAGAGGATAAATGTAAAAGGAGATAGAACTTACATTTCATAATGTTGTTTTTGTTGGAAATGTATAGAAATGCTCTTATATGTTTGAATTGAAATATTCAATACTTTGAAATATGGGTCTTTAATATCTGTTGTACACTATGCAGTTGTAGCATTTATTGATTTCATTCTTTGTAACAAGTAGACCAGAATTGACCTTTGAATGAGCTTTTGTTAGTGGATAAGTTTTCTTCCACACTTCTGAGATGAATAGGAGTTGAGTAATGCTTTGTAGTTCTTGGCTTCGGGACTTCAGGTTTGGCCTGGTCCGGTTGGCAGGATGCGTTACTAGGATCTAATGAATCCTATCAATAGTATAATAAGAATAGAATTGGAATAATTAGACCCACATCAGAGTAAGAATGTACATACAATAAGATGTTGAAACATATGGGCAAGATAAGAACAACTAAGAATTTGTTGAAACTGATATCTGAGGTTCAACTTTGGGGTCTCAAATGTGAAACCCTTAATTGGGAATAATAGAACATGATATGAAGTTCATAATCAGTTTATTGATTAATATTATATGAACTATACATATGAAATATAGAAAAGATATGTAAAATGTATGTATGGTTCAAGATAGCAAGAATTAATCATGAAGAATGAATCATATAATAGAGTATAATGCTTTTATGAACTCTAAAGCAAAGGCTAAGTAGAGAATAGGGTTGAGCATTCAATAGGTCCACAGAAGTAAAGAGTCTTCAAAAGAGTAAAAGTAAAGAGAATCGTATGAACATGTAATTCATAAGACTAGAACAACAAACTAGTTTCTAAGAAAAGAACATAGGTGTAGTTTAACAAATGAATAAGTCATACAAAGGTAGACTGTATTCAGGAGAGAAAAACTTGATTGAAAGAGAAACTATGTTTGACCCATGCATGATCCACTTGATTTAAAAATGAAGAATATGTAATGTATTCAACATGAGGAAAAACTAATAGAAGGACTATTAATTTAGAACGTTAACTTCACAATAGTATAAAGATAAAGGAGGAAATATGTGCAACATGGTATACATGACCATACATATGAATAAGCAACATGGTCATAAGAGAAAAAAAAATTTAGAATTAAAGATGACGGGTTAAAGAGTAGTATATGGTAAGAGGACTATGAAACGTAAGAAAGGGTTTGAAATATGATGGAGAAGTTATAAAATAAAGAGGTTATGAGATTCAAGCAAGTGCTAATTAATCAAATATCTCTGTTGATAACTAAGTAAATCTACATACGAGAATGTATAAAGGGAATGTTTGAATACAAGTATTTCAAGTCTTAAAATTATCTTCTCTTTCATATATTCCTTACTGAGAGCAAGGTGGGAATGAAATGATAAGAAAATGAATCATATATGATGCATAACTACCTTGGTAGGGTCATCTAGTAAATGTAATAGTGACATACAACATGATGAAGTGCGATAAAAAATAAATTCTTGTGTGATAGCAACAATGATGAATAATCTATTCCTATCTTAAATGCTTCAATGTTAATGATGTTACTGTATATAATCATATGAAAAGGATAGGTAGCAAAAAGTAAAGAAGTAATGAATGAGCAGAGAGATATGGGAAAACACTAGCTTTGTGTAATATGTGAATTTGTTTCTACATGTATGATTTGTTGAAGGCATATTAAGGTATGAAAGTTGGTTCTACATATGATTTCAATGTATTTGTGCAAGCTATATGTTAAATTAAAGCCGTATGATAGTTGTAGTAATTCATACCAAATATGCATCCTAGTATTGTGTATTTGTGATATGGTGATACGGTTTGGATGATGTCAGAACACATGGAGAGATACCCTGAACAAGGTAGTCATACTTATTCACTCATATTAATAGAAAGGGATGATAATCAGATTGTCTGGACAAGTAACCCTAATGAGGTGTAGCTTGTTATACCTAGCTCTAATATAACTTAGTGATGGTAATTGAGTATGATTAATACTTGAATGACTGATACAATTGTGGATTACCTTATTACTGTTGTTGAAACCCTAAAATGATATAATACGATGGTTACACTTTGATTTGTGTGTGGGCCCATAACCCACAGGTCCCAGGATTGAAACAGGATAGTATGGAATGAGGTGGTAATGCTCCACCTCATGCATCCATGACCCAATGGGGATGCCAAGAGTAGTATTGTGCAATTAATTGTTGAATCTAGTCTTTTAATTCAAGACTGTTTTGCTATTTGAATAACACTTTATTAAAGTTTAAAACAACATGGTGAACTCATTTTTTTGTCACTTAAAGGTGATACAGAACAATAGAACTTTCTGAGTCGCATAAGTTGAGATAGTTGTATCAGAGTATCAGAGATGCGTAGCGGAAGCGTGGTGGTTTATCTTTGCATTCTATGTTTGACTGTGGCATAAAGAATTTGCTTGATATCATTGAGAACTATTTGAAATATGTTGTGATTTGGTAAAGAATTAAAAGATCTAATGTTGAAAACTACATTCAGGTATGAAATATAAGAATATAATGACATAGAAGGCTTTAGAAGACTAGAATAATCTTGAATGTATCTTTCTTGCAGGTTTATGTTTCGAGGACGAAACATTCTAAGGGGGGGAGAGTTGTTACGACCCCATCTGAGCTTAATTGGTAAACTAGGGTTTACCTAGATGATTACATATTTGATTGTATTGATCATTTCATAAATCTAATTAATGATGATATCTCAATTATAATATGTTAAACCTAATGAGAACCCCAAGCATGTTATCTCTTTGTATAATTAGGGTTTGAGGTGTATAAACTCTAGTCGGTTGAAATAAGGGTTTTCAACAAATAAGCTCATTTGGGAAGGAATGATAGAGTTAGGCATAGAAAAAAAAAATAGAAATGATAGTTGGATGCTTGGGTAGCACGGCCATGGTGGGTAGCACGGCCGTGCTAGGTCTTTGGTGGCATGGGCATGCAAGGCCACACGGTCGTTTTGAAAGAATTAAACTATTAACCAACTTTTCTACTCAAATCTGCTGAAATCAATGCACCACGGCCGTGGTAGGCAGCACGGCCGTGCTGGTTCCATCTTGCACGGCCGTGGCCGCTAGCACGGCCGTTCTGAGACATTTTTGCTTCAAATGACATTTCTGCAGATTTCTGGATAGCAGCGCACTGTTTTATTTTTAATTATTTAGTGGTAACTCCAAATGATCTCAAATTTTAACTGAAGCTTTATAGATCAATTATAAACAACGTGATAAATTTCCATAATTTTTGGAGAAGGTTTGATCTCTGAAAAAAACGAATTACAGTAACTTTTGTATAACTGAATATTCAGCCAATATAATAAAAGTTGAGTGTAGGATCAATATGCAATTGACCCAAGCAGCTCAATTGCTCTATATGTTTGAATACACAAACTAGCAGCTCTCATGATTCGCAATTCATTACAGAGAAACGGGCTCCTAGAGAGAGAGGGAGAGTTAGGGTTTGAGAGGAGAAAGTGGTGGAATTGCTGAATTAGGGTTTTGCGGTCCGAGAAATGGTGAAAACAAGTAAGTTTAGCTTCTTTGTATAGCCTTTCATGGTGAATCTTCTCTCACATGTCAAGATTCCGTCCCTCCCCTGATTTGATCCGAAATGGTATCAAAATTTCCCCTTTTCTCACTCTTTCTTCATAATCCCTCATTTTCAAGGTTCCCGAGTTGAATGGAAGAAGAATTGGGAGATTTGCTAAGGATTTGATAGGAGTTCGAGATTCCCTGAGTTGATCTGCAGTTTTGAGGTGTTTTCACACCTTAGGGTGAGTGGGTTCTTCTTTCAAACAGTGTAATGCACGAAATTTGATTATAGCATCCAAATCCCTAATTGCTTAGCATGTGATTCTAAAACCTGAAATGTCCGTTTGATTTAAGTTGTTGCAAATTGATATGATATGGATTTCTTTCTCTGTTTGAATGACTCTTAGATGGTAAATTCATATCAGAAACGTGTACAACACATCCTAGTAAGAATGCTTTTCAGATTTATACCGTATGATGTAATTAGGGTTTAACCTAATTGAGATCTCACTAGAGTTTTAATCCAATTGAAGAGATATCTAGACTTAAACCAAACCTAGGTCTAAATGCTCTTAATCAAGCTTAAGGCTATCATATTTCAATATCTAAACCCTTTGGGATTCGTCACTAAGTCCATGACTTTGATTTCACTAAGTTGAAGCTCAATCGAGCTGTGGCACGGCCGTGGTGGGTGACCACGACCGTGGTGAAGGGTCTATGCCACGGGCGTGCTAAGTAGCACGGCCGTACTGAATGCTTTTGAAACCCTGATCTCTATACACCACGACCGTGGGGTAAGAGCCACGACCGTGGTGAGGTGATTGTGCCACGGCCGTGGGGTGATACCACGACCGTGTTGATGCAAACCCTAAATGAATACTTAAGAGTCAAAGTTAAATAAAGAAGACTGGTAATCCTATAAGTGGTTAGGATGTACCTCATGGGTTATCTTATTGAATTTTATTCTTGATACATGATATCTCAGTGAATGGTATGGAAACTCTAAATTTAGTTAAATTTCCATGGTTTCATGTCTATATTGATTGCATATGATTTGTTGGAAACAATCTTTATTTAGTGAATGCTTATATCCTATGAAATTCTTATGAGAGTCATGTGACAAGTGAATGAGGCAAATGAAAAGGTGAATGAGGCAAATGAAACCCTAAGAGTAGGGTGTTGGCATGTGATGAATGAATAAAGCAAATGAAACCCTAAGGATAGGGTGTTCAATTAATCATGTTATGGTGATATGAAAGGTCTCGATATGAGATGTGGTGATGCTTAATTGCTGAATTGTATGTTTCTAGTGCATTTAACTTTATATGCTTGTTCTCTCTGAGTTGATATCTACATACTACAGGGCTTCTTATTTCCAATACATATCTCGTAAATTGCAGGTGATGAGATATGATATGCCCTAGAAGGGAATGTTACTGAGACATGATATATGTTGAATACCTGAGTTATGATGTTTCTTATGATATGATATGGCAAGCCGTGTGAGCCTTGTGAGAAATGTTAAATGTGTTATGATTTTTGATTAGAATGTATCTATAATGTTAATGTTAGACTTAGGTGCCCTGAACACCGTAGAACCCCTTTTGGAGGTCTGCGCCTTAGGGGTGAAACGACCTACCTAGCGTGTGTCTAGATGGTCGGTGACTCGTGTTCAACAATAATCCGTGCGTGTGTCACGGTGGCACGAGGACGGAAAGGCAGTGTTCAACAATAATCCGTGCGTGTGTCACGGTGGCACGAGGACAGAAAGGCAGTGTTCAACAATAATCCGTGCGTGTGTCACGGTGGCACTGGAGTAAATAGGGGTTATTCAACAATAATCTGTGTGTGTGTCACGGTGGTAACCCAAACTCTCCGCCTGTGTGCTCAGGTTAGGAGGAGTCCAGTTTACACTCTTTTGAGAGTGTTGTGAGGTCCTGACGTAGACCAGGACAGCAGTCAGACTTAGCATTTCCCGGGTGTGTCGCTAAGTCTTGTACGGTGTGGCCGTAGTGCACTGCGAGTCTCTATGAAGAGTACACTGCATAGATCAGGGCATAATCTAAAATATGATCATATAGGTTCATAAAGTCCTTTATAAATGAAAGAGTTAAGGAAGACTAGAGCATAGTCTTCTAGTAACTATTCTTTGGATGCAATATTTACATTCTTTGTTATTTCAATTATATTGTTTTAGAACTGCTCAGTGTAGTATTTATTGTTGTTAAATTTCATATCATTTATTCAAATTATATCTGTAATCACATTAGTGCATTAGTCTGTTTCCATGAAGTACTCATTCACTGAGCGAGTAGGCTCACCCCTCTACTCAAACATTTTTAGGGTTAACCGCGTGGACTTGAAGATGGTCAGAGCATCAGTGTAGAACTGTCACAAGAGTTAAGTACAAGATTAGTTGAGTCAGTCGGTCCTTGTCACTCTAGGTCCTCAGTAAGAGATAAGAGAAAGAGTTGTAATTACGATGTGTAACATTGTTCTTCTTTTGATATGTATGCTAATTAGCAAGTTTTATGTGCATAAGGTGTGAGAGACATCATGAATGTTTATACATGTATCTTTTCTATTGAAGTCTAATTAATAAAAGAAATGTTCAGATTCCTTTGTTAAGATGTTATGTGGTTCAATGCGGGAAAATAAGAGTTTTAAAGATAAGAAAAAAAAAGGGTTAAGGGTGTTCTTTGTGTTACATATAAATCCTATCTTATGCCCTAATCTCATGATTTGAGGAAATTGTGAGATCGGGGTGTAACACTCTCATTCCAATATGAGTTGTAGTGCCCTTGGGTTACTAAACATGACTTTGCATGTTCTGTTTGTATCTTTTTCCCCAATTGTAGATGTCTTATGGCTAACAAGTAATGAATCGATCCATTTGCTCTCATATATATATATATATATATATATATATATATATATATATATATATAGGGTAACGATCTAGTGAGAAACATATCTGGTGAGAGCATGAGAGGCATTTGAATAACTCTCCACATAGATCAATTTTTCATAATCCAACCGTACAGATTACAAGTATACCTCAATATCTACCTTCCTATAAAATTTTATCACCATCCAATTTGTAGATCATTCACAACAACCAAATATTTTTCGACGCTCTATATTGAATTTCAGGCTGACCGTTGGATGTAAAAAGTGTATATTGTACATATGGACGTGTAAACAATGTATGATTGCAATGATTTTTTGTGACAAGGTAAATGAAATGATGTTTTTTCCATCTATACGGTTGGATTTTAAAAAATAGTTACGAATTTGTAGTTATTCAAATGCCTCTCATGCTCTCACCGTAGGATGTTTCTCACTGGATCGCTACCCTATATATATATATATATATATATAGAGTCAGGCTAGAATACACTCGAGTGTATCCGGAGCGGAATACACTCAAGTAGTTTTCCATGATGCAATATTTTTTTTGAAAATCTAATCCGTTGATCTTCTTAAACATCTCGTGAACAACTCATACGCAAAATTTGAGCACATTTGGATATGTATAGCTCATGTTATTAAGACCGCAAAAATTATGCATTTCAAATTAGTTTTGCGCGTTGATTTTTTTGCCCTTGGATGAGTGACTTACACTCATCCAAATGGGCTCAAAATTTGTATGTAGCCTAGTTATAGTATAACGGTGAAGATCAACGATTTACATTTTGCAAAAACTAGTCTTGATTTGCAAACACACTTGAGTGTATTCGTGCGATCCATACACTCGAGTGTATTCTAGCCTAACTCTCTCTCTCTCTCTCTCTCTATATATATATATATATATATATATATATATATATATATATATATATATATATATATATATATATATATATATATGTATATATATATATATATACATGTTAAATACATTCATATGTTGTTTTTTCCAATTTGAAAGATATGTATGGACGAGAAGGACTAACATACTATAGATAACATTTCATTAACAAAGGATATGCACTTGTCATAAATAATATATTATGAATCTAAATTATTTTCTAGTTTAGTTTGTAGTAATATTTTGATAAATTTCAGCAACTCTTTGGTTACTAAAATTGAGTATAATGTAATGACACAAAATTGTGATGAAATGATGAAAAGGGTGATTAAATATAACGTGAAAATAATCGAAGGTTTCACTAAAAATGTATAAAGATAGTAAATTATTTATATAAATCAAGAAAAACTAATTTTCAAATGGCATTGACAATTGAAGTGATACTACATTTTAGACTAATTCCTCACATTTAGCAACGAAGGGGTAATTTATCTGAATGCTTCTGAAGTTATTCTTTATCATATGAGTTATTCATTATTTACAATATAAGTAGTAGATTAAAAGATGTATCAGTTTTCTATATGTGAATAAAAACTTTTGAATGAACAAATATATTTCATCCAATTGCATATGTGTATATAGTTTATATATATATATATATATATATATATATATATACATATATATATATATATTTCCCATGTTTTCATAATAATCTTTGTAAAATGCAAGAAGAAGAAAGAAGTTGGCAAGATAAATTTGACTTATCAATGTTTCATCCTAAAGGGAAAATATTAAAAAATACTATATTACACACACACACAAATATATATATATATATATATATATATAACTTTCCCATGTTTTATAGTTGTCTTTAGCAAATTCAAGAAAAATATTAAGTTTTCTTGTTTTATTTCAGAACATTCTCAAACAAATTTCAACTTATAGAATGTTTTTTTTGGTGAAGTCAGGTGGCGATTTTATTCATCTTGCCCACCTCGTGTAAGAAAACTCAATCTTGTATTACAAATTCTAGAAAATTGCATCAAACTAAATATGGTCGTACTATGACCATTACATGAGACACCTTCTAAACTACTAGGTGTATCATTCGGAAATCTGTGGTAAACATAATTTCTAGTTTTGTTTTTATGGTGAAACTTGGCTAAATAATCAGCAAGGCTATTGCCTTCTCTCTTGCTGAAGCATAAATTGATAGAATGGCAGTTGTGCTTCTACATCGCCCATACCTGCCTAGCATACTTGGGATTCCCCTTATAATCCTCATTGATCATAGTAACGGTCTGCTTGCAATCTGTCTCAATGACAATATTCTTCAAATTGCATACTATACAGATTTTATAGGCTAACTCCAGAGCTTGCATCTCTGCATCTAGAGGGGAATCAACCTTGATCGATTGACCTATGCCTCCCATCCACTCACCTTTGTTGTTTCTAATTATAGAAGCAATAGCACCTCATCGCCCTTTGTACGCTGCATCAGTGTTAATCTTCAGTGCCCCTTGAGCTGGACACTTTCATTCCGTCATAATGATGCCACTATCTTCTTTGCTTTCATACTACCAAGCTTGTCCAGTGAATTTGATTTCGGAGGTGATAGAATAGATTTGATTCTGTACCGTGTTCTCTTTCTTCTCGAACACCCAAATATTCCTTTGTTTCCAAATTTTTCAGCACGTAACCATGAACATAATTTGATGATCTACAGAATGCTTCAGGTTTAGTCTAACCCATTTATTAAGGTTGCCCTCATCCCAGAAATTTGGAGGGACATTCGATCTCAGAATTCCCATCCAAATGGGATAGACTTTGCTGCAGTCACGTAAAGCATGCAAAGTATCTTCGTCGCTTGAAGAGCATCTGCTACATGTTGCATCGGAGGTCATCTGCCTTCTGTGCCTACATTTATTTGTCAGAATGGCGTTGTTATCAACTAACCAAAGGAACATTTTAATTCTTGCTGCAACTTTGGACTTCCAAATGGTGCTCCACTAACTGTCACGTTTGATCTCCTTGCAAACTGTTAAGGCTTTGTAAGCAGAGGACACTGTGAATCTTCCTCTCGGGCCTGGGCGCCAAACTCTAACGTCGGCACCTCCCTGGACAGTAGGTGGAGGGATCGTAGTTATTTCATGCACTATTTCCTGGGGGAACTAGTAGTCCAGAAACTCCAGGTCCCATTCTCCTTCAAGATTAACCAAGTTGCTGACCTGCAAGTCTTCTAAATCATCTGGTATTAGCTGTTGTGCATACTCCTTCAGAGATTTCCCGCTCGGCAGCCATATGTCGCTCCAGACATTGGTAGAAAGACCATTGATTGGACATATATCAGAATTGGAGGATACAAACTCCTTGTTTAGAATCACCGATCTAACTACACCAAACAGAAGTGCATTGGTAATATTTGGCTTACCTACCAATCTAGTAGCCATAGCTTTACTCCAAATAGAACGTTTACTTCTCATAACATCCCAAGTATGCTTCATGATTAAGGTGTTGTTCCAGTCCCTCATTGTCTTTATGCCCAAACCTCCATTAGTTTTGTGACTCACCAATTTGGCCCAAGATAGAAGGTGTACTCCCTGCTTTCTTTGGCCTCCACTCCAAATGAAGTTTCTAATTGCTCTATCAACTCTATCACACAGTTGCAGAGGAAGCTTAGCCATTTGCATGATGTAAGTAGGAATAGCAGTTAGGGTGCTTTTAGCCAAACATACCCTTCCAGCCATAGATAAACAGCACGTCGCCCAAGAGTTCATTCTAGCATTCACCTTCTCTAAGACTTCATTGTAGGTTTCCTTGTTGACTCTGTTATGTAAGAGCGGAACTCCCAGATATTTTCCTAGGTTCAAGGTTTTCGTCAAGCCACTTATCTCACAAATACGATCTTCTTCCACCTTGGTGACTCTTCTAGAGAAATAAATTCTTGTTTTATCGATGGAGATAGCTTTTCCAGAAGCCTGCTCAAATTTCCTGAAGCAATTCAAGATTGTGTTCATGTTTGAGGTATTAGCTTTAGCAAACATAAGAATATCATCTGCAAAGCACAAGTGTGCTATGTGTGGTCTGTTTCGTCCCATCTTTAAAGGAGTCCAAGATCTGTCCTGGGCAACATCTTAGATCATCTGACTAAGCCTTTCTATACATAGAACAAAGATGTAAGGGCTTAGCGGGTCTCCTTGCCTAAGACCCTTGGTAGCTTTGAAACCTTCAGTAGTTTCTCCATTCCAAGTGATAGTCGTGCGACCCCTTGTAATCGAATGCATCATGTACTTACAAATGTCTTCAATAAAACTCCAATCCATCATATCATATGCTTTGGTTAAATAAATCTTAATGGACATAGCTTTAGTATAACAACTCTTCCTCATCGAGTACACGAGCTCCTGGGCTACCACAATATTGTCAGAAATTTTCTAACCAGGAACAAAGGCGCTTTGCACAGGATTAATCTACTTCGGGAGCCAATATTTAAGACGTTCCACCACCACCTTTGAACAAATTTTTAGAATGGCATTATTTAGGGAGATAGACTGAAATTGATTGCTCGATTCAGGCCTGGTAACTTTAGGTATGAGAATGATGGTGGAGTCACACATTCCTTCCTCCATAGTAGCTCTATGAACAGCATCATTTACAGTTCGAACCACTGACTTGTGAAGAATACTCCAATTTGACTTGATGAAATGGGTAGTGGTTCCATCAGGCCCAGCAGCTTTGAACGGATTCATCTTTCCCAGAACCTCCTCAATTTCAGAAAGCCCCACTTCTCTAGCTATATGAACTTGTGCCTCTTGTGGAATAGCAGAAAATCTTACATGGATGTTGTCGAACAGCTGCTCATGTATGTTGTTAGGAGTAGTAAATAAATTTATGAAGTAATTGGTCATAATATTGAATATTTCCTTGGCTTCAGTAACCCAACCTCCTTGGGGACTTTTAATCGCACATATATGGTTGGCATGTTTTCTTTGGTTGACGTAAGCCTGGTAAAACTAGGTGTTACTATCACCATCTTTGAGCCAGGTCACGTGGCTGCGTTCCTTCCAATCTTCATCCTCCTTCTTGAGGAGCTGAGTCAATTCAGCCTCCATGTCAATGATGAAGTTGTTTGTGATGCTATCGTATTTGATCGCCAGATTTTTTTGAAGAATATCGATGTTTCAATGGAGCCGCATCTTATGTGAATTTATATGTTTAGCTCGCTACGCCTCCCACTCAATTAAACGAGCCTAAGCGTTTCTAAGAGCACACATATAACTGTTGTCGCTATTCCAGCACTCCGCCAGAGTAGGCAAGAAGGTGTTATCCATATTCCAAGAAGCTTTGGTAGAGAATCTTCTGGTATGTCTGTTGGTAGGCAAGGTTCTCACAAGCATCAAGCAGTGATCAGATTCTACTTTAGGGAGATGAGTAACTGTCACACCAGAAAATTTCAGAATGAAATCATCATTGGCAAGAACACGGTCCAACCTGCTCTGTTTAAGGCCATGTCAGTATGTGTACTTCTGACCTGAAAAACCCATGTCAGATAGGCCAGCTTCAAGGATAGTATCAGAGAAAATTATGGCTTCCTCATTGTTGAAAGATTGATATCCCATAGTTTCTATAGGAGAAATGACAGTATTAAAATCACCTGCCACTATCCAAGGCTCATTGAAGTTGTTTCCTAAACTGATTATGTGTTTCCAGAGTAAACTTCTGACTTGAATGTGAGGATTGGCATACAAAAACGTAGCAAAGAAAGCATTGTTCACCTTACAAGTTATGAATTGTCTATGAGTGTTCACAATCTCAAGCTTTATCTGCCTTTCGTTCCATCAAACCCATATACCTCCGAAGAAACCCCTTGCCACTGATTTGTGAGAATTAGAGAAGCCTAGCCGTTTGATAGTATATGTAGCTCGAACAACACTTATTCTCGGTTCCAATATAATAGTAATCATAGGTTTGTATAAAGAAATATATTCTTTCAGCACTCTGCAAGTATCTTTGTTCCCTATACCCCTCACATTCCAGCATAAGAAGCTCACCATATGTCTCCTTTGGGTTGGTTTTGGATAGAACAGATAATGATCAGTTTCAGGAACTTGGTTCTCCTTGTTGGCCACCTCATTCAACGCTTCTAGAATGGTTGCTTTAGTCTGCGCAACTCTCAACCGGGGACTTTTCCTCTTCCCTTCTGCCGTGAGTATCCTCTTAGAATTTCCTTGTCTTTTCATTTTTGTTCCGTTGCCTTTTATTTCCTTACTTGCATTGACTGCCCTTGGTGTGGAGTCATTGCCATCTTCTTTCATTTGGGGCTGTTTACCAATCAAGTTTACAGCTCTAGGATCTGTAATACGCATATCCTCTTGCTCTTCATTATCCACTATCAATTCTATTACTTCGTCTACTTCCGGATTTAAGGTTGTATCAACTTCCTTGTTTGCAAGGGGCGCACCTTTTCCTTTGTGAACTGACCTGCTGTGCACAATATTCGTGATGTCTGTTATTCCCTCCTTTTTCTATAAATGTTCCTCTGAGTTACTGTTTATCTTCTTCTTCCTCCAAACGTTCAGTGTCACATAACTACGTACATTTCCTTGTGTGGTCTGGTGACTTGGCTCCTCTACAACCCTCTTCAAGTCCTCTCCACATTCTTCCTCCAACTCCTCGAACTGGTTTTTAGAAACTGTTGAAAGTTCCCGAGTTTTATCCTTCTTGAATCCTCTTCTTGGGTTGGAATTTCTTCTCCTATGTTATGTCTGCCATGTTTCAGAGTCCCCCTCGTTTCCATGGTCTTGCATTACGTTCTTGTTGTTGTTCACACCGTCTGGTGGTTTTTTAGCATTCCCTCTATAGTCTTTGGAGGTGTGGCCCGCTTCTCCACATGCAGCGCATGAAAATGGGAAGCCTTCATATTCAACTTCATATTCTATGCCATTTAAAAAGATCAAAGGTATCAATTCTTTATTCGTATCAATCTATACTACAAGTCTTGCAAACTTGCTTCATGTTCTCTTAGTTGTGTGTTCATCCACCTTCACCAGTTTGCCAAGCAACGACCCTACGGTGTTGAACATAGTTTGCACATAGAGACGCAGCGGCATATTGAGAATCCTCACCCAGAAAACTATGTGTCTTGGCATATCATTAGAAGGTATAAACGTTGATTACCAATCCCAAACTACTAAATGACAGCCGAAGATCTTCCAAGGACCTCCAGTCATGGCCATATCGTAATCTCGTCTGCATGATAGTTGAACAACAAAGTGATTCAGGTCTAATTTATATATATTGAATCTCCCCACCAGACTCCACATGGCGCGTAACCTATCTCTGAGAGTCATGTAGCCTAGTTCTGTGCCCAAGGCCTTGACAATAATAGTGTATTTCCATGGCCGTATCAGGTGTTCCTCCTCCATAGGATCGATGAGTATGGAAGGTTTGCCTTCAAGTTCCCCAGTACTGATAGCTTCCAGTTCCAGGTGTTCCTCAAACAGTTTGCTTAGGAACATATCTGAATTCGCTTTCCTGATGCCATCTTGTTCATATCTGGTGGAACCTGATCCCCAACAACTTTGATTTCTAGTTATTTCCTTAACTTGTGTTGTCGTGTCCTGCGTATTCAGCAACGGAAAGTTGCTATCCATGTTGTCTGATGTGCCTCCTACCTTAGATCCTGATTCTGTCATATTTGTCTCTGCCTGTTGAGATTCCTCTGTAGATCCTCTCATGCCAGTATACTTCAGATTTAAACCTACCTGCGCTATCACTTCATTGATGCCTTGGTGCTGTGTGTCTTCGAATCCCTAGCTGTTTCATATGTGTTCCGATGAGATCCTGGGCTCCTAGATCTTCTTCTCCCGCTCGCTGCCTTATCAGCATCCTCCTCATCATCTGGATCATCGTTACCACGCGTCGTCGTGCCGCCGAATCCCAGATCACCTTCTGCCCCTCTCTGCGTCTCCACGCTTCCGCTCATCGCTTCCAACTTATAGAATGTTGTCATAATACTTACTTCTAAACTGCCGTGATTTTGTTTAAATGTTTCCTATTATTTGACATTATATGTTTATTATGTAATGAGTGTGATTTAAGATGGAATTATATTGTCATCACACATGGATATTTTTTATCTAATGGAAGAAGAACACTTATGTCCATGATGGTGGCTATTACCTCAAAATCAAGATATGGTTTATTTATCTACATTTTATACTTTACATTTATATAAAATTTATGTATTTATTTTATTAATTTAGTATGATAATAGTTTTGTGAAGAAAAATTGAAGAATTTGTAATAAAGAAGTATGCATTCCCAATGAGTAAATGTTAGAATTGATGAGAGGAGGGAAACATATGCTTATGTGTGATTAAAAATGTGAAAAAATCCAAAAGGAGGAGGCTCAAAGTCTTAATAATGAAAAACATGTCAAAGTAATTTAAAGAAAAATAGCATCTTTTAGAGCAATTAAGTGATCAACTAGCCACGTCATCATGATATACAAAATTGCTCCACAAAGTATAGGAGAAAAATGTAATATTTTAATCAATAAAATAGTAAAGAGATGGATTTTTTTTCTAAAATCCAATTTTTTACATATGTAGATTCTATGTAGGATATTTGTATCATACTGAAATCCTCTATGTACCTCTTTGTACTCTTTTCTATAAGTTTTTTTCTTCATTTTCGTTCCATATGTCTTTGGATTTGATTTAGAGGAATTATGATGGTTATTGGATAAATGTTTCCCATATATTCTTAATATGGGGTTGTATGCACAAATAACTCAGTTAGATTTAGATAATGGGCCTAAAGTGCAAATTGTACACTAAGTAATAAAAAGAATAAAATATTTTGTCCTGGAACTTTCTAGCACTTCCTAGAATAAGAGAAATAAGAGAAAATCCGAATTTTATATAAGGGAGAAGATAAATGCAATAATTAAAGGTAATATGAGAATTTATGGGTAAAGAAGATAATTTGAAAGATTTTTGCACCAAATATTATAATTTGAAACCATCAGGATAATTTGACACTTAAATTTGTTTCCTTGAGCAAAATGTAACTTAAGGGCCAAGTATCATTTAAAGTGGAACATAAATATAAATATTAATAACATTATCAAAAGAAAATAGGAAATATGCCAATAAAGTGAAATAAAATATTGAATGTTCTCAAATCAGGAAAATAACTCCAAATTCGTATTCTAAACATAAAAATAAGCCTTTGGGAAAATTTGCAGCTAATTTGGATAATGTGTGAATAATGAGTAAAATTGGTGAGAGAAATTATGTAAAATATTCTATTTATTTAATAAATAAATAAATAATCTCAACTTGTGAAGATAATTGCAAAATCGTGTTCTAAACCCTTAAGGAGACTTATGAGTGAAGTTACACAAAATTTAGATAATGTTATCACCTCTTTTGAAGGAGGAAAGAGAAAATGACATTTTAATTATTTTACATATCAAACTTTCTCAAAGGGAACAACTAACTCCATATTTGGATTTTACGCATCACAATAAGTCATAATATAAAATTTGGTAATTTTTGGACAATGTTTGAGCCTCCAAAAGAAGAGCGAGAAAAACGTTCAAGAATTAATTGAAATTTGGTCGAATTTTATTTGCAACCTATTCCTTGCCTCCTCCGCGCGATCAGACGGCCCAGAGTCCATCGTGGACCTGGGTCCACTGATCTGACGACTCACAGTCATCTTCTACCTCTAATCGTATAAGGCAACATGCCTTGTTTTCCTCGATTTTTCAAATCGATTTATCTTGAGTTTTACTCGACGATTTTTGCTCAAAATTGCTTTGTTGGATTCCTTGCGCGATTCCGCATAGGATTATCCCAAAAACTTTGGGATTTGATGAGTTTTTAAGAAACGCCCAATATGGGCGCCAACCTCCTATTCTTTCCCCTGCCTAAACCCTAGTCTAGGGTACCTTGCCTATAAATATTACAACCCCAGCGACCGCCATCGCCTTAGAAACTCGCTCGTGCCCTCAAATTGGCGTTTCATGGACGATCTGACCTCCAACTGGCCGCCGACGACACCTGACTTGCGGTGCCTCTCGTGCTCTGCTCAATTGATCTCGTTTCAAATCAAAGGTACTATTTAGTTCGTCTGTTGTTTGGCTTTCCATCGCATGCCTTCATGTCGAGTTTGGTGCTCTAGGGCAAAATCACCCAAACCTCTGCAAGAAGCAGCTTGCTTCGGCCGTCGGGCGGGCTAGAGAAGACGACCTTGTCGTTTTCCCTTTTTGCCCCTGGTCGCTTGCCTTTCTTGCGTTTCGCGCGAGGGACGCTCTCTTCCTTTTCCCTCTGTTTTGACCATTTGACCCCGGCCGCTCAACCTGCTGCGAGTGCTCCTGAGACGCGGGTCACCGCTCCCACTCACTCATGATCGCTTGGTTTTTCTTGCCTTGCCTGCGTGGCAGGCTGTGATTGGTCGAGACAAAATAAATTGTATAAATTAATTCTGATATCAAAAATTAAAAATAGATAGTGTTTTGAAATTAGGAAGACGAGATCTATTCATTAAAAAAAAAATTGAGTTTTGGTTTTGATCTTTGCGAAAACGTAATTTTTAGAATGATTTAATTAACTTTAAATCACTAAAATTAACCCTAAAAGTCCATATCATAAAAATATACAATATTATATGTTATCTTGATCAGAAAATCCTAACTAAGATGATGGTGAGGTTTTTGGAGTCTGATTCGATGGTTTGCACAAAATTTAGTAATATTAGGGTTTTCAATCTTTAATGAATGCATATAATTCTAATTTATAAATCTAATGATGAATTAGGGAAAGTGGGTTCTAAATTCGTGTGAAGCGTTGGAAAGAGGGATTCTGGAACACCTGAGGCTAAGGTATGTGATTTGTATGTGCATCTACTCTTCATTTGGGAAATCTTTATACCATTACCCATAATTTCTTATGAGGCTTAATCTGACCTAAATCCTTGATTCTTGAAACCTAAATTGTTTATTGCCTCAAAAATTAGTTGTAGTATTATCTTGTTTGGGTATTCATACCCCACTGCCATGTTACATAATCTTTTGCTTAATCTTGCCATAACTCCTTTGATAGCATGTAATTAAATGTTCTATTTAATATTAAAGTAGTGGTACTTATGTACAACCACCCATAGAGGGCATGTATATAATCGCCCTAGGGGAATGTTTATAATTCTCCCAAATATATTATAGGTGACTGGAAATGTCTTATTCTTCCCTCACCTAACGTTAGAGGTTTGGTAGGTGCCTCAAGTCAGGTGTCTTCGGCGGCCAGTTTTTTTATAATTCAAAAACATGGATATCTAATGGCTATCCACCTTTGGACTCTATTCTAACTAATCCTCCTTGCACTTTTTTTCTTAATTTCCCAATATGCCTCTTTACTATTTGTCCTTTTCAATGTTGTACCTAAAACGCTGACAAACAAAATGTCAATCAGCATAAATGAATATGCCGGTATGTGGGGGAAACAATAATTGTGCAATTAACTGTAACAATATATTGCAAGTAATTATGATTTAGCAAGCAAACTTTACATTTTAAATATAACTTCTCAATCCATACATACCCTAGCCTCTACGTTGTCCCTACATTGGACCTGGATGCTACCTTCCTTATGGTAGATCCCCATTAAACCCCTCATGATCCTACCTAACAGATGAATCAATTTCTAGGGTCGATTCGCATGGCACTACCCATAGGTAGCCAACTCCTTAACTCATGGTGTGCTAAAGAGTCGCATGGCACTTCACGTCAGTAGCCCAATTCCTAACTCATGATAACCTGATGTCCTACTTAACAAGTAGGCCTTGTACTAGGTGACCCTTTTCCTCATTAACAAAGCCACAGAGGAGGACCAGGATCTAAGCCAATCATGTATATATATTTTTATTGATAATCCAAGTCACTTTATAGTTGCATGAAATAAAAGTTATCCAAGCAGTTATTTCCAGGCAACCGATAAAACATCTGGGAATCACCGTGAAACTAAAGCATTTAACCATAAGCGTAACTACATACCTGTCAGGCTAATTTGAGATAGAATTAATCCAATCAATGCAAGAAATCCAATAGGCAAGCAAGCACACAAAGAGATCCTGAAATATGCATATAATTTCCTATCATTGACCATACCATCAAGATCTACTAAACCTTGCTCGCATCCTAGGGTTTCTACTCCACTTTTAGGGTTTTCATTGCAATTAGAGTTTTTCTTTCATTTTTATTACTACAAACCCTAATTAAGCAAAATAACTCACAAATCCTAAGGATCATAACATATCTCATCTAACAGCCTTAGGACCATCATTTAACAACATATTTTCACATATTTTGAATTAAATATAATCTTTTCCTCTTTTACCCTAAATTAGGGTTTCTAAATGCGTTATCATTCATAATTGGTTTAAAACCATAAACCATGCAATAATTCATCTAGAACAAGTTCTAGTTCATTATTAACATTTCAACAGGTTACTATTACTTAATTTCACCAATTCAGCATGATGAACATAATCATTAATTTCAATTAGGGTTTCTAACATAATTTCAAAGCACTTTTCATTAACTTAGCATTCTTTTGCAAATAGGATCGAAATCAGGCTTTAAAAGTATTTTTATTGGATTCTACACGTTCTCCTGATCAATTTTCATATTTTGCATGTTTCCATCGGAGCTACCAATGATTAATTAGGATTTTTGTGAGATTAGTACCTTTGGGCCAATAGGAGGCCGCCACGTCAACCTGGCTGGCCAAAATGCACCCGCCCTTCTAGTTTGACGTGCCAAGCGGGCACCGACTCTTAGAAGGGTTGAAAGATGACTCTACCCCTCCCGGTCCTAAAGTCTACCAAGCACGTTCATTGAAGTTCTGGGATTTCGACTTTTCTCATCTTCTTCCTCCATTTTGTCCCTCTCCAGTGAATGTTGTTCTCAGGTCGGTCAACCCGTCAGTTGACTATGGCCGCCAGGGCCGCACTCTTCTGGGTGAAGGCACAAACGCCACCACCACTACCCACTGGACTCACTGGTGCACTCAACTCAGTTGGTGCTAGCCCCTAATGGGCGGACGACAAGGGGGTAAACTCCCCTATTCTTGGGAAAAACAGAGCAGGCCACAGAGGCCGCTCTACTCTGTCCTCTGGTCCATCTTATCCTCCCAAGCCCTCTGCGTAGGCACCCAAGAGTTTTGTCTCTCTCCGCCAAGCAGGTCTGAAGTCGTCGAGCACCCTGCCTACACCTCTGGTGGTCAGGAACACCACATGTGCGTTGCCGTCTTGCCCGAACAGGGCATCGGTTGGGAAGGAGGGAACGGCTAGATAACCATGCCTAGGGCCAACCTAGTGGTAGGGGTGATTGGCTAGATGTCGCAGGCCTCGTGGAGGAGTCCACAGCCTCACAGAAGGGGGAATCATCCCCTCTTTTATATACCAGTTGTAGGCCAGGTCCCATGGAGTCTGGCTCCATTGGGGAAGCCCCCAATCCGAGCCAATAAGAGAGGATTTTGGGGTTCATCAGGTGTGTCTCCCTCCCCCGATCTTAATGGAGCTCTTTCCAAAAACTCTCGTGCAGAGACCATCGAGGATTTCCCATTATGAATACTCATTTCCCTATTTCTTTCTAAAAGAACATCACGAAGAACAACCATTGTTGGATCTAAATCCAACGGCCCTCAACCAAGTGCCAAGAACACTATTTTTGGATTAATAAGATAAATGTAGCACTTAATACTTATCTTTAGGATAATTTGCAAAAATCATATCTCTCAATCCGTATATCCTTTTTCAACCAAAATTTAGGGAAACCTTTCTCTTGGCCTTATCTACTCGTATACCAAGTTGGAGTCTCAAATTCCAAAGGAAAAAGGCATTATTTTTTATGTGCAAGTTATCTTTTAATAAAGCTTATTTTAAGCATATTTTCTGTCTCTCTTAATCTTTTATTTTCCCTATTTAGATTCCTTTTACAATTAGAAACCATGTGGAGTCAAAATCTCATTCATAGTGATTCCATTATCTATATTTCCATGTATTTCTTATGTTTTCATCATTATCTCAACTTTACTTCTTAAAAATTATTTATTTGATTTTATCTCTTTCTTCTCCTATTATCTTTGCAACTTGGACTCCTTGGAACCTAAGAAATCCTAAAGATACGAAATCCCTCCTTGAAGGATAATTCTTAGCCTTCTAGGTGCTTCTATATCTTTCTTTTCTCATTATCTTAGTTATTTATTTATTAAAAGATTTCTTTTCATGGATTTCTCTTTATCTTTTATCTCCTTTCCCACTTTTCCTATTTCTTTCATTATAAATAACATATAAACGAAATTTATTTAATTGTGGCCATTAACTCTACTTTCTAGAGTTTTCTATGTATTTCTCATAATTACTTTGCTTAATATCCATTATCTTGTATCTTTTCCTTTTATTTGGACTTTTCTTCTTTTCTTCTCTTTTATATCCATTAATGGATTAATCTAATAATAGGGATCACAAAATTCCTATCGAAAGGGGTATTTGCAAAGAAATCCATCTTTTGAAGAAAATCATACAACCTTTTATATTAAGTCCATATTCACAACATCTTTACAATTCAATTATGAAAACATATGCAAAATTGAGGTTGTAACATCCTTCCCCTCTTATAGTAATTATGCCCTCAAAATTTCCTCAAACATACAAACAAACAGGATAAGACTTCCTCATGTCCATCATGGCTCCCATGTGGTTTTACCCTCTCCATGGTGCCTCCCAAGAACCTTCATCATCTCATATTCTTGCATCTGGGTTCTTTCTCACCTTGGTACCTTGTACCCTCATAGGTGACTAAAGACATTTTAGCTTCTCACAAAGCTAACTAGGTTCATGGCTCAGCACATGGCTTGGGTACCTCACATAGTGCTCTAGATCGGACTCATCAAGCACATCACGTTATCCTGAGGGGTAAGACTGAACATAACCATCTCAAATGGACCCATATATCGGGGACTAAACTTTCTTAGATGTAGCTTAGAGGGGTCGTATTTTCACAACGCATATTCTCCCACAGTGAACTGTATGTCAATCTGCTTTGCATTAGCTCACGACTCATGTCACCCTTGGGCTTCCTCAGCCATCGCATCATCAAAGTGACTTCATCTGCACACACTGTGGTCCTTTTCTGACCTTCGCGAGGTCCCTTCACCAACATTATCTTAATGAAGTGGTGACTGACACAACCTCCCTTACAGAGCTTATTTCCATCCCGATTTTGGCTATGGTGGTTATCATCACATCTCTCATAGGGCAAGAATTGCCCCCCATGTATCACCCTGAATGAGCACACATGCTCTCATCAGACTCTCTTGTCTAGATCATACTAACCATCAGTTAGGGGTGACAAACTGTACTAACATCGAGTTCTTCATGTATCAACCTCGACTTCATGGAAGTGAATCTTTAGGTCATACTCAAGAACTTTTGAACTCACATCATGGTGTAGTTGAACCATCTCTCTCTTTTACATGTAGTTCAACCATATCTGTCCTTTGATAGTTTTCCCTCTTTTCTTAGATTATGTCTTCTAGGTAAGGCGATATACCATAACCCATTTTACATCTTGATCTTCCTCGGTCCATGGGAGACACACCATAACATCCATAGTGATGAACTCCCATTCCCTCTCAGGGACTATTTATCCTCTATATCAACTCACTGGGTTACTAGTGTTCGTCCTTCACCTCCTAGCATGCATGGCGACAAACCACATGCAACTTCATCTTAGGTATCCAAAGTACTACAAAAACTTACTATCTTAGTAGTACCACGGTGTATGATGAACTTAAAATCATGATCTCCTGTATGTCATGATTCCTTAAGGTTGATTCCTTAGAAACCCTAAAACACTCTAGTCGGGGTTTCATTACCTTCTTTTCCATAGAAGTGCATCTAAGGTTCTACAAGCATCCTTCCATCATGACAAACCCTAGGCTGGCTAACTAAGAAACCACTAACTCGATCAACGGATCTCGTTACATCTAAGTGTTAGCCAAACATATCTCACTACTTAGGGTTCACCTAACAACCTCTTCCAGCCTTTCTACTAGCTAGACTAGGCAGCTACGTCTCAACAAGAGCATCCATTACCACCGTTCATCCTTATATGCTAGGTAACAGTGAGGACATACACCTCCATATATTCCACTTATCATCTCATTTCAGACTCTAAGCCTATCTTTATCAAGGGAACTCAGAGCTCATTCTCTTGGTTATCGAACTCTACCTTGTATAGTTCATAAGTTCCACATAGCTCATGATAAAATCATCCTCATAAAATGACTACCTTAGTTCTCTTAGTGTTTGTAAATCATCCACTTATCGTACACGCCACAAGGGTACATTATTATCTCCATCCTCATTCATCATAGCAACGTTTCCACTCACATTATCTTTATTCTTGGTGTATGGCATGCATATTGTCCTATATCTCACTCCCATAACAAGAGGAAATAAGCATTTGGATGCAGTCCAAATACATAGTTCTTCCCATTACAAGAGTAGAGATGGTACATCTCACATTTCCAGTGCACCTACAAATCTAAAGTGAAACGTGCCTCACATGCATCTACATCATGAACATCTCAATATCTAGGTTACTTCCATGAAAAACTAGTCTCGAAACCACTTGGGTCATCATACAACCCTTATTCATCTCCTCTAGGTCTGTAGGGTGCTGGCACTTTTGGGGTCATCCCTCTTCCCTTATGCATCCAGAGAGTGCCCTCCTCATCTGCCCTTTGGGTCCCATGAGTTCATGAAAGTGATCAAGCTCCTAACCCATAACCCTCAGACAATGATAGATGTTACCTCCCAACCCTATGGTCATGTGCAACTAGGGAATTAGGCAACTCCTACTCCCATCGGTCTTATCCCTACCTGACCCTAGGATAGACTTAGGATTCTAAGATAGTACATGTTCAACTTAGAATCTTACCCAAGTCTCCATCATCTCTCTCTGCATTCATGATCTGACATCATCCTTTCATAGGGGTCATGGCGACCTACCTACTTTGGTCAGGCCCCATATTGGTTACCTCCATGGTAACACATCCACATGCACTTAGAGATGATTATCCATGGGTCTACAAGTTTATTCCCATACTATGTACTCGCCACTTAGCTTCTCAAGATCCTATGAGACCTCTTTAGGTTACCTCAAACCCAACAGAAGTTGATCCATACCCTACAGAAGTGTTCCTTCCTAGGATGGGAGGAAACTATCTCTTGATAGCAACCAATGTCACAAATGCCCTTACATCTAGGGTTTGCATCAACATGAGCATGCTTAATCCTATCAAGCTACTAAGACATGTAGATAACAAGCAGACCGCCTTCTAAACCATGCTAGGTCTCCATGGTAGGACCTACTTGTTTCTTCCTCAATCATCAATCCATCAACATACATACATATGTCACCAACCTATAAGTAGGGGGGTTCAACAAACATATGCCTTAAACCAAGGGGTTCCCATTCCTCTAAGCATGAGGAGTGTCATGCTCAAATATCATCATGAGCATCAGGTACACTACTTCCCCTCTTAGGTCTAGGAACCCTGGGTTCACCTTTCTAATGTCCAACTACATGCTCAACCCTGTAATCATGTACAAGGTACGACATGCACTTCCTATTATCATTCCACTTGAATAACACCTCAGGGTGTAGTCCTCCTCAAGGACAACCGACTAGGTATAAGGCCTCACAACTTGTTACTAAACCTCTTCATGATCTAAGGAACTCTTCCTCCTATCCCTAAAAGGTAAACACCTATACCATAGGCACAGATGTACCAGCAGCCTTATCCTCTCTCTTGGGTTTGGTTCCTCTTAAGGCAACCAAGATACCATGAGGAAAATAGCAACCATTCACTTAGGTCGCATCATCCTCAACTCCTCAGGGTTTCTCCTAGCCCGGAGTCTAAATTTCCAACCTTCTAGCTCAGGCCTTACTCTCTCTCTAGAGCTTAACCCTACAACAACCTTACTACTGGAGGTCCTCTCTCTAAGGTGGATCAAGCTTACAAGTGTACACCTATATGAGAGGAACCTATGTTCGCCCAAGATTATCCAAAACTCTTCATGCTTATCTCATAAGCTATCCAACATACTCTCCTGGCCAGGCTTTTAGCGTACTGTCAGTCCTACTGACGTACTTAGGGTGCAACTTTTCCATGCTCAAAAAAGCTCATAGGGTTTTTGTATGTTCATCACTAACCTCATCAATGAAAGAGTTATCCTTCACCCTAACATGTACGACCCTTCCTAGGGTTAGGTCACCAAAGGTACTCGGTCAACCAACCTCACATGGCTCATATCATCATGGGTATCCAAACTAAAAGCATGTCCACTCACACACATGGTCTACCATGACATCTAGCTCATCGTTTCATCTCTCTCTCTCTAACCTTCACTTAGGGTTAGGGTTAGCATCATCCTCAGAGGATCTTCCAGGTCTCTACTTATAATGGAGGTCTCTACCTCCAAGACTAACTCTCTCTACTTATCCTCCTGACAAGAAGGTCTAGCCGCATGCCTCTCCTGAGAGCATGACAACATATGTCATACAACCTAAGCATGCAACTATTCTTTAGTTTATGCTTAAACTATTAAGCTTATGTCCATGACATCTTATTTACATACTTTTCATTAATTTGGTGGAGGATTCCTTAAACCTTATCAACTTTACCCATACCTTAAGAGGGTGAGGAAGAGAGAGAAAACCCTAAACCATATAATCCTAATAGAATTAGGGTTGAGACGGGATGAAAATAGATGAGAGAGTCCTAAAGGTATCTTATTTCGAGTCAGATCCTAAGACATTGGCCAAGTACTCACACAAATCTGAGAGTCATCATATTCTGACTAGCAGTGCAGAGGAAAATATTGCCAGCCCCCTGACGTGATCCTTTTCTAGACACCTCTATCTTTTGAAAAATCCTCTAATAACACCCTCGGTTCTATGGAATTTGTAAAATTTAATAATTACTAAAGATTAAATGAGGAACCAATGATCTGATACCAAATGTAACGACCCCGCCTCCTGGTAACCCCCAATTAAGGGAGACCAAGAGGTCAGAGTCGTTATCCCAAACTCTCCATATCAATGGTTCGACAAATAATCAATAATAATCATTAAATTCTACCAAGACTATACTGAAAGCTGGAATAAAAATAAAACTTTGCATACCTTTTTCAAAAACTTGGATATCTAACTTCTATCCACCTCTAGACTCTATTCTAACTAATCCTCCTTGCACTTTATTTCTTAATTTCACAACATGACACTTTACTGTTTGTCCTTTTAAATGTTGTACCTAAAACGCTGACAAACAAAACGTCAGTCAGCATAAATGAATATGTCAGTATGTGGAGGAAACACTAATCGTGCAATTTACTATAACAATATATTGCAAGAAATTATGATTTAGCAAGAAAACTTTACATTTGAAACATAAGTGCTCAATCTATACATACCCTAGCCTCTGTGTTGTCCCTGCAATGGACCTAGATGATACCTTCCTTATGGTAGATCCCCATTAAACCCCTCATCATCCTACCTAACAGGTGAATCAATTTCTAGGGTTGAGTCACATGGCACTACCCATAGGTAGCCCACTCCTTAACTCATGGTGTGCTAAAGAGTCGCATGGCACTACACGTGGGTAGCCCAATTCTTAACTCATGATAACCTGATGTCCTACTTAACAAGTAGGCCATGTACTAGGTTACCCTTTTCATCATTAGCAAAGCCACAGAGGAGGACCAGGATATGAGCCAGTCATGTATGTATATTTAAAGTGATAATCCTAGTCACTTTATAGTTACATGAAATAAAATTCATCCAAGCAGTTATTTTTAGGCTACTGATAAAACATCTGGGAATCACCGTGAAACTAAAGCGTTTAACCATAAGCGTAACCACATACATGTCAGGCTGATTTGAGACATAATTAATCCAATCAATGCAAGAAATCCAATAGGCAAGCAAGCACACAAAGAGATCCTAAAATATGCATATAATTTCCTATCATTGACCATACCATCAAGATCTATTAAACCTTGCTGACTTCCTAGGGTTTCTACTCCACTTTTAGGGTTTTCATTGCAATTAGGGTTTTTCTTTCACTTTTATTACTACAAACCCTAATTAAGCAAAATAACTCACAAACCCTAAGGATCATAACCTATCTCATCTAACAGGCTTAGGATCATCATTTAAAAACATATTTTCACATATATCAAATTAAATATAATCTTTTCCTCTTTTACCCTAAATTAGGGTTTCTAAATTCTTTATCATTCACAATTGGTGTAAAATCCTAAACCATGCAATAATTCATCTAGATCAGGTTCAAGTTCATCATTAATGTTTCAATAGGTTACTATTACTTAATTTCACCAATTAAGCATCATGAACTTAATCATTAATTTCAATTAGGGTTTATAACATAATTTCAAAGCACTTTTCATTAACTTAGCATACTTTTGCAAATAGGAACGAAATCAGGCTTTAAAAGTATTTTTATTGGATTCTACGCATTCTCCTGATCAATTTTCATATGTTGCATGTTTCCATCAAAGATACCAATAATTAATTAGGATTTTTCTGAGATTAGTACCTTTGGGCCAATAGAAGGCCTCCACTTTAGCCTAGCTGGCCAAAATGCACCCGCCCCCTGGTTCGACACGCCAAGCAAGCACCGACCCTTAGAAGGGTCGAAAGATGACTCTGCCCCTCCCGGTCCTAAAGTCTACCACACACACGCGAGGGAAGTTTGGGGATTTCAACTTTCTCATCTTCTTCCTCGATTATGTCCCTCTCCAGTGAACGCCGCTCTCAGGTCGGTCAACCTATCGGTTGAGTATGGCCGCCAGGGCTGCCCTCTTCTGGATGAAGGAATAGACACCACTGCCACCACCCACCAGACTCGCCTATGCACTCAACTCAGGCGGTGCTAGCCCCTAATGGGCAGACGACAAGGGGGTAAAATCCCCTGTTCTTGTGGCAAAATAGAGCAGGCTGACGAGGCCGCTCTACTCCGTCCTCTAGTCCACCTTATCCTCCCAAGCCCTCTGTGCAAGAACCCAAGAGTTTCGTCTCTCTCCGCCAAGCAGGTCTGAAGTCACCGAGCGTCCCGCCTGCGCCTCTGGTGGTCAAGAACACCACCTATGTGCGGCCATCTTGCACAAATAGGGCATCAGTTGGACAGGAGGGAACGGTCAGATAACCAGGCCTAGGGCCAACCTAGTGGTAGGGGCAATTGGCTAGATGCCATAGGCCTCGTGGAGGAGTCCATAGCCTCGCAGAAGGGGGAATCATCCCCTCTTTTATAGACCAGTTGTAGGCCAGGTCTCATGGAGTCCGACTCCATTGGGGAAGCCCCCAATCCCAACCGATAAGAGAGGATTTTGGGGTTCATTAGGTGTGTCTCCCTCCCCTGATCTTAATGGATCTCTTTCCAAAAACACACGTGCAGAGACCATCGAGGATTTCCCATTAAGAAATCTTGTTTCCCTATTTCTTTCTAAAAGAAGATCATGAAGAATGACCACTGTTGGATCTAAAGCCAACGGCCCTCAACCAAGCGCCAAGCACACTATTTTCGGATTATTAAGATAAATGTGGCATTTAATACTTATCTTTAAGATAATTTGCGAAAATCATATCTCTCAATCCATATATCCTTTGTCAACCAAAATTTAGGGAAACCTTTCTCTTGGCCTTATCTACCGTGTACCAAGTTTGAGTCCCAAATTCCAAAGGAAAAAGGCATTATCTTCATGTTCAAGTTATCTTTTAATAAAACTTATTTTAAGAATATTTTCTCTCTCTTAATCTTTTATTTTCTCTATTTTGATTCCTTTTACCATTAGAAACCATGTGCAGTCAGAATCTCATTCATAGTGATTCCGTTATCTATATTTCCACCTATTTCTTATATTTTCATCATTATCTCAACTTTACTTCTTAAAAATGCTTTATTTGATTTTATCTCTTTCTTCTCCTATTATCTTTGCAACTTGGATTCCTTGGATCCCAAGAAATCCTAAATATATGAAATCCATCCTTGAAGGATAATTCTTAGCCTTCTAGATGCTTCCATATCTTTCTTTTCTCATTATCTTAGTTATTTGTTTATTAAAAGATTTCTTTTCAAGGATTTCTCTTTATCTTTTATCTCCTTTCCCTTTTTTCCTAGTTCTTTCATTAGAAATCACATATAAAAGAAATTTATTTAATTGTGGCCATTAACTCCACTTTCTAGAGTTTTTTATGTATTTCTCAAAATTACTTTGCTTAAGATCCATGACCTTGTATCTTATTCTTTTATTTAGACTTTTATTCTTTTCTTCTCTTTTATATCCATTAATGGATTAATCTATAATAGGAATCACAAAATTCATATCCAAAGGAATATTTGTAAATAAATCCATCTTTTGAATCAAAGCATACAACCTTTTCATTTAAGTCCATATTCACAACATCTTTACAATTCAATTATAAAAATATATGAAAAATTGAGGTTGTAACAAAATCATTAACCCTAGATTAGGTTTCCAAGCCCATTATTACATATTAACATATCAAAACACTAAATTAAGCTATTTAGCACATGGATCATCTATTCGGTATTGAAACATCTTTTTATTAACAACAAGTTAATATGCTCATATATTATCCATACTAATCATCTCAATTTCATAGAACATCAAATTAGGGTTTTTCCTCATTATAAAGCATTAAGGTTAGCAACTTTAACCACTTTTTGAACTACGATCATATTTAGGCTCTAAAACTATTTTTAATGGATTCCTTGCATTCTCGTAATAAATTCATATATAATTTGTCACAATTTGAGTTACCAATAATTATTTATGAAAATTGCAAGATTTACTTACCCAGACCAATGAGAGGCTGACACATTAGCCAATGCTTGTGTTGTCTACTGTTCAGCTGGGTCGACATAAAACATAACACAATGTTGATTTTACCCCTTGAGCGACGATCCACTTCTTCATGCCTCAGAGGGTATTTTCATCCAGGTGACCCTTCTCGTCACCTTCCCCGTGAACCATTAGGCTACCTCCAGCCAAAGCCGGCCATAGGGTTATCTCTCCCTCCCCAGGGCTTCGAGGTGATACCATCCAATTTATAGATGTTAAAGCCTATATTTCACTATCATAATTTCCTCCAAACCTATCTTCCTCCCCATTTTATCCTATTATTTGATTTGAAATAACCCACACTATGCTCCTAACAATATTTCCTACCTTTTGCAGAGTTTCCCTCATTGTTCCACCCAAAAGAATGCTAATTGGCCTATCTCGGCCCATCCACAACAAGCAAGTTTCCCCGTCCCTTCTACTAAATGAGCGACACGCCCCTTTAACCATTGAGGTTGTTGTCCGATCTGGCGGGAACCAGACACGGGTGCATCGTGCGGGGAGACTCTGATGAGCGACATGCTATTTACCCGACATGGAGCCTTGCTACCATGACTCGTCAACTCAATGTCATCCATCGCGTGACAAGGCCACCCTTCATAACAACAGCCCGCCATAGCCTTTACCCGATACAATCAAGCATGATCTACTCACAACCAGGCATGCCATGACCTTCGTCGAGATGTATCGGGTGACAGATGTATCAGTCTTCCCTAAAGCCGGGTGGACAAAGCGGACAGAGGACACGTGGCTCAACGAGGACCGCGACCCTTACCAGCCGTCGCCTATAAATAACAGCTACATGACTTTGATGGGACGGGTCAGAATGGGAGGAGAGATAACTCCGTGAGCAAAAAGGAGCTAGTGCCCTGAGTTCCCAGGCATGTCGGGTGATACTTGGTGAGCACACCCCTGACCCAAGAGGGGTGGGAGGAGTTCACTTAGATTCTTGTCCCGGTAGCCGCAACAGCATGATACGACTGTCAAGGCCACCTCCGCGTGTCGGGTGCCTAGTTGGGCTTCAACCCGAGACAGATTGCCGTACCACCCCTGTTACAAGGAACCTGAGAACCTATGTGATGCTAACTTGACACGTGTATTAGATGACACAACACCAAACCTGATATGGACTACCCATCATGGTGTGCCACCCCACAGGGCTGGCTTCCCGACACGGCCATATCGGGTAGGGAATCCTTTCCCGATATGCCCTTACCCATCATAGCTCAAAACCTGACACGGTCGAGAGCTCAATACGGGTGTATCCCAATAGGGCTCCTACCCAGTACTAGGTTAGCCATGCCTTAGGGGTCCGATGCTGTATGGCAACCTCCTACATCAAGGAGACTGACACCTATCTTCCTTTTCTCAGCATTTTACTTTCATTTACTTATGCATTTTAACTAAAACTTCTTCATATGTCTAAGCTTATTGGAATCTTTGGAGTTTATGTCATATTGTTCTGTGTATGGTTCCTTTTTGTTGGATGATTTCTTTATAGCATCTGAACTCTAATCTCTTCTGTTGCATCAAACTTTTGACTAGCTATCAAATCTTATTTCTCGGTTGGACTCCCTTGAGAGAGGAAAGTCTTAACTCTAGAGTTTGGTCAGATCTGGGTGTATGAGAGTACCCAGGATTAGGGTTGTCCTAGCTTATCTTTCCACTCTGGTCTATGTTCAGTACTCTTGAGAGAGAGAATTAGTGCATAGTCGGAGGCATCTTCTTTGATAGAAGAGGGTGCACGATGTATTCTGTTGTCGCTTGTTATGTTTAAGTTTTCTTCCTTCGTTCTTTACCTTAACAATGGCTTTATCTGCTCGGTTTCAGATATACAAAACCTCTATAAAAATTGCTAACCCAAAAAGTTTAATCTTTCTAGTAACTCCCTTTGGAGATAGGCTTTTAGTTTAATTCTTTAACATTCTTTCGTATTACAACAACTCTACCTTTTTACCCCTTTTGATGTGCTTAGACAAGTAAAACTTGAGTTCCGAAGTGTTGTTCTTCCTATCCCTGTGTTTGACCCCGAACTACTACGACCCTGTGCTAGTTGCAGGCATCTTAAACATTTGGGTTTTATAATTTTAAAAGTCTGATAACCTAGACATGACTCCATTCTTGGACCCACATTTAAGGCTTGTCAAGTTTTTGGCACCATTGTCAGGGATAGGCACTGAAAACCATTCTACAAACTTGGGTTTTGCTTGCACTTTAGCAAAAACCTTGCACATATGCATATAACACTACAAATATTTACTGCACATAATATTTACACAACACACTAATACCCTTAACATCTTCCTTGCTTTCTAGGTACTTCTCTTCCTTTTTCTTGGTCATCCTTGCCTCTAGCAAGTAATGCCTAACCAACCTCCTGAAGCCTGCTCTCTGTGCTCATTTGTCCAAGTTTGGGCAAATGAGGAAAGGAATCCCGTGATTACACAACCCCTCAACTTCACCAACTTTGAGTCGAAGCCTTCTTTCCTCTAGCTTGTCCAACACAATAGGTTTGGCAAGAACACCATCGATGAGAACCTAAACAACCATCTGACGATGTTTAAGAGGACGTGCAAAACTTTCAAGATTAATAGGGTTTCGTTAACACATATCTACATCCAGTGCTTCCCCTTCTCACTCAGGGATAAGGCATTGAAATGGTACACCGGTCTTCAGGATGGAAGTCTTCCCGACTGGGAGCATCTTGCTAATGCATTTATCTCTATGTTATTTCCTATTGAAAGGACAATCAAATGTCAGAACAAGATTATGAGGTATTCCCAGAAGCTTTTGAAGAATCTTCACGAGACTTGGGAAAGGTTTCTGAGCTACAAGTGTGAATGTCCACATCATGGTTTTTCCTAACCTAAGCTTAACACCACTTTCTATAATGGGGTGTGTCCTGCCGAAAGGAAATCCTTGAATGCTACAACTGGCAGTGACTTCTTGGGACATAGTGCTTAGAGGGCCAGAGAAATCATCAAAAATACATGGCCACAAATTAGCAAGATGGCGAGTACGACTGCGAGTCGATGAGCCATACCACTCCGGGAGAGTCCAAGGCAATGGAAGCCCTTGCAGCTAATCTTGACAAAATAGTAATTGATGTTCATACCCTCAAGGAATAGGGATATAAAGGAAAAGTTCGACAAGAAGTAGTGAGAAGTTGTGTCACATGTCAAGAACCAGACCATGTGTATGACTACTATCCACACACACCCGTTCAGGGAGATCTTGATGATGACAATACCGAGAATGTAAGCTTTGTTCAATATTGACGACCCGATCACCCTGGTTTCTCTTACGGGAATACCAGTGTTGTTGATAACTCTCATCATCTGGTGAGCGGAAATCCTTCGGGAGGACCGGCCAATTAGCCATGTCAGGTAGGGTTCCAGCAGTAGAGGACTTTCCAATAGTATCATCCGCAAAGACCGTCTATGATGACGGAGTTGATGTCCTTTGCAAAAAGGCAAAATGACCTCAATGAGAAGATCCATAAGAGTTTTGTGGATAGCACGACCCTACTGAAATGTATGCAACATCAAATGGGAGGATTTTCAGCCCAGATTGGGGAGCTCCAATAGCATAATAAATCGATTGATCGGCAGCTTGTGAGTCTCGCCCAAACTATCAACCATCAAGTGGGGTGTTTCCCCTCCAACACTAAAACCAATTCGCAAGGACATGAGCCTGCAAAAATGGTCATTCTAAGGTCGGGCACCATAGTACAACCAGCCTCAGAGAAGGAAGCAACATCAACAATGACACCGGCTGAAGAAGCTAGCCCAGAAGAGGTTGAGGAAGAAGTCACAGCAAGGGTAAGAAGAGTGACCAAGGAAGGAAGCAAAGATGTCTCTTTTGAAGAGTGTCCCAACAAGTATGCACCCCGCATACCCTTCCCCCATAAAATGTGTGAGGGTCCAGCGGAAAAAGAGATATGAGAAGTTCATGGTCACAATTAAGAAATTGCACCTTGATGTCCTTTTCTAGAGGCCATTGAAGAGATGCCTACCTACGCCAAGTTTCTAAAGGATCTGATATCAAGGAAGAAGAGAGGCAAGGATGTAGAGACAGTAAAGCTGGCACAGATGTCTACTTCCTTTGTCACCGCAACTATGCCATCGAAGAAAAGAGATCCTGGATCCTTTGGCATCTCCTTTCAAATTGAGGATAGCATAACCCGTAAAGGTTTAGCAGATCTGGGGGCAAGCATCATCTTGATGCCCTTGTCCCTCTTTAAAAGGATCAGGCTCACCGATGTGGTGAGCACCAATATGCAGATTCAGCTGGCGGATCACACCTTTACCAGGCCAGTTGGAGTAGTAGAGGATGTGCCCATTCAAGTCAGGCTATTCTTTATTCCATGTGATATATTCTTGATCGACACCATAGAAGAACCCACCTACCCTATCATCTTTGGGTGACCTTTCCTAGCAACCAGTCGGGCCCTCATCGACGTGGAGGTGGGTATGATTACGATCTGGGTTGGAAGAAACCATATTGACTTCAACATCAAAGATTGTATGAAAGACCCTTCATTCCTTGAATCCTCTTCTTTTGCTGAAAGCTATCAACAGCTAAGCAATGAAGTAAAGGAGGAGAAGGCCATCCTGGACCTACTTATGCACACCTTATGTGGCGAAGCACAAGAGGTCGTAGACCTGGAGGGCAAAGAATTTTTGGATTTCTTGGAAGTTGAGGGTACGTCCGAAGATGAAGATCCTATAGAGACAGTCATGTACTCTACTCTCTGAAAAGACCTCGCCAGTGAACAGGAAAATGATGCCCCACCTAAATTGAAAGTTCTGCCAAGAAGCCTAGAATACCGTTTTTTAGATGAAGAGAAGATGAATCTGTTAATAATCAAATCGGAGTTGACTGATGGTCAGAAAGATCAGTTGCTTGAAGAATTGAGGTTGCGGAGGAAGGCCTTAGGGTATTCCATTAGAGAACTAAGGGGGATAAGTCCTTATGTGTGCATGCACAGAATCCATCTAGAAGAGGACTCTAGGCCATATGTCCAGCCACAGAGAATGTTGAAGGAGAAGCTCTGAGAAGTCATTTGTAAGGAAGTGGTAAATCTCTGAGATGCGGGCATAATCTATGCCATCAGCGATAGTACATGGGTAAGTCCCATCCAAGTCATTCCGAAGAAGGGAGGTACGACATTGATCAAGAGAGATGACGAAGTTGAGGTCACAACAAAGACGGTTACCTGTTGGCGGATGTGCATTGATTATCCAAAACTCAACGCTGCCTCCTGCAAGGCCCCCTTCTTTTCATTGATCATATGTTGGAGCGCCTGGCCCATCATTCCTACTTTTTTTGGTTGAATGGGTACTCAAGGTTCTATCAGATCCCTATCCACCCCGATGACCAAGAAAAGACCACTTTCACCTGCATTTACGAAACTTTTTCCTTCTGTAGAATACCATTCGGGCTTTGTAATGCACCTCCCACTTTTCAGAGGTGTATGACTGGTATCTTTGTTGATCTACTCGAGGATAAAATGGAAGTGTTTATGGACAATTTTAGTGTATATGGCTGCTCCTTTGATGACTGTCTAAACAACCTATCCCTAATGATGAGAAGGTGTGAAGAGTAGTGCCTCACTCTCAATTGGGAAAAATGCCATTTCATGGTTTAGGAAGGTATTGTTCTTGGATACAAGGTGTCCAACAGAGGTATTGAGGTCGGTCCGTCCAAGGTTGAGGCAATTTCCAAGCTCCCTCAACCCATATCAGTTACGGGTGTTTGAAGTTTCTTAGGTCACGCTGGTTATTATAGGCGATTTATCAAAGATTTCTTGAAGATAGCCAAGCCCATGTCCAACCTTTTAATGAAAGATGTGAAGTTCGACTTCACATATGAGTGCATGAAAGTGTTCTCCACTCTGAAAGATGCTTTAGTTTTCACACCCATTCGCTAGTCCCCCGACTGGAATCTTCCTTTTGAGCTCATGTGCGATGCCAGTTACTTTGCTATTGGTGCAGTTCTTGGCCAGAAGAAAGACAAAAAGCACCATGTGATCTTTTACACAACTGAGACACTTGATGAGGCACAACTGAATTACACTACTACTGAGAAGGAGATGTTGGCCATTGTATATGCTTTTGACAAGTTTTGGTCCTACCTCATGGGCTCTAAGGTCATAGTTCACACCGACCACGGGGCCATCAAGTACTTAATGCAAAAGAAAGATATGAAGCCCAGATTACTATGTTGGGCATTGTTGTTGCAGGAGTTCAACCATGAAATAAAGGATAAGAAAGGCTCCAAAAATGTGGTCGTCAACCACCTCTCAAGGATCAAGGTGGAAGATGACCACCCACTCCCAATCAATGAAAGTTATGTTGATGAATCCATCTATGCTTCCCAAACAGCCAACCCTGAGGGGTTGTGGTATGAAGACTTCTACAATTACCTAGCTTGTAAACAACTAGCACTAGATATATCCTACAATCAGAAGAAGAAATTCTTCTTTGATTTAATGAACTACTACTGGGATGACCCTCTGATGTTTAGGCATTGTGTCGATGGGTTATACAGAAGATGTATACCAGAGGAGGAAGTCCCCAAGATTCTTTTTGAGTATCACTCCTCTCCTTATGGAGGACACCTAGGGGGTGAAAGGACTGCTCCTAAGATCCCCCAGTCTGGTTTTAATGGTCAACTCTTTTCAAAGTAGTACATGCTTTTATGAAGTCTTGCAATGAATGTCAGCAAACTGGAAACATTTCTCGCTGAAATGAGATGTCGCTTTCAGATTGGATCAAAGTTGAAATTTTTGATGTATGGGGTATAGATTATATGGGACCCTTCCATTCCTCCTATGGTTTCAAATATATCTTTGTTGTGGTTGACTATGTATCTAAATGGGTTGAAGTAATGCCCACTGCAATGTGTGATGCCAAAGTAGTAATAAAGCTTTTTACCAAGATTATCTTTCCAAGATTCGGAGTGTCGAGAACGGTCATTAGTGATGGCGGTTCTCACTTTGCAGAGAAATAGTTTGAATCCCTCTTACGTAAGTACGACATACACCACAAGGTTGCAACACCGTACAACCTATAGACATCCGGACAGGTTGAAGTCTCTAATCGGAAGATCAAGCAGATTTTAGAAAAGATAGTTGGCAAGTCCTGTAAGGACTGGTCTGCTTAACTAGATGATTCTCTATGGGCGTACATAACCACATATAAGATGCCTCTGGACACCACACCCTACTACTTGAGATATGGAAAAGCATGCCATCTTCCCTTTGAATTGGAGCACAAAGCGTTATGGGCGATCAAGCACCTCAACATGGACCAAAAGCTGGATGAAAAAAAAAGGTTTCTTCAGCTTCAGGAACTCAAAGAGCTGAGGCTCCATGCCTATGAAAATGCTAGGATCTACAAGCTATGAACTAAAGTTCGGCATTATTCCCATCTGTGAGCAAAGGATGTCAATGAAGGTGATAAGGTTTTATTATTTAAATCATCTATCCACCTTTTTCCAGGAAAATTGCAGACCAAGTGGTCCAGACCATTCACAGTCGCAAAGATATACCTGTCTGGGATGATGGAGCTTTATGATAAAGAAGATACAACAAAAGTCTTTCTAGTCAACAGACATAGAGTCAAGAGGTTTTATGAAGATGAAGCCTTTGTAAGGAGGTCTGAGATGACCCTGCATGATGTTGAAGCTACAACTGCCGGAGCAGGGTAGAAGGATTTGAAGACGTCGAGCTGATGAAGCAAACCACACCGCTCTTCAGGAGGTTGCCCAAGTCTTTATTTTTCCTAGCATAGGATGTTATTTCCTTTCCTAGCAAAAGAACATCACAAACATTATCATTGTAATAAGGCCCGAATTTGTGCACGTGCCATGTGGACAGACTCTATCGTTTTATGGGCCACCGACTTAGTTTTTATCACCTTGGTGAGTAATACTATCTGAGGTTTTAAGTTTACTCTTAGGCCAATGATGTTTTACCCATCAAGTGCTTTCTAGTTTCAGTTTTTCTATCCTTGGTTTTCTTTAGTTTTAGTCCTTTCTGTTTCATATTGGGCATGCATGTTGATGCCCTCCTTTGCTTTATGCTTTACGTGATTGGCTTTGGGAAAGCAGTATCGCCCAACTCATTTTTATTTGTATCGGGTGACACCCTTATCTCTCTGATTGGCATATCAGGCAAGGAAGGCGCCTGTCTTATCGCGCAATAAAATGCATCGGGCTAACCTATCACCCAGGATATATTGGCCAATGCATCCACATGTGACAAGGATAAAGACCCCTATCAGGCAAGTGTGCCACGTGGCGCATCATGCACGACACGACACAGCTCAGTCATATCGGGCAAAAAGGGTGTATCGGGGAGAGCATATCGCCCGACATGCCTTTGTCGCACGACATGCATGCTGCGCAACACAAGCGTGCTTAGGAAGACAAATTGCTCCCCACGACACGACAAATTTGACAGATTTTACCAAGTCTCAGAAGATGATTCGCCTCATCACGCGGCATGTGTCCTTGTTATGCCTGTTTTACCCCGCTCGCCATGGCTATATATAGTAACTTGAGCTTAACCATGTCGGGCGCTGAAGTTACCATTTCACCTACTTCCACTATCGTATTGTGCATCTCCTTTGCTTCCTCAGCTCCCGTGTTGGCCATATTTCTCGATCCCCATGTCGCGCAACAACAATCCTCTACCCGATATAGGTATAAACCTGATATGCCTTATCACGTGGTTCTATCGCTCGTGTCACGTAGATCGTGTCAGACAAAAACCCTTTTGCACGAGGCCCGTGTCTGAAGAAACCTTTTACCTTGTATCGAGTTTTGCCATTTGCGCGATAGGCCCGCATTTTCTTCGTCACTCAATTGGTCCTTTGCCTGTGTCACGTGACACGTGTGTCGTGTGATACACGCGCCCATGCGGTACGACCTCAAAGACGTATGTCGGGTGGGACTCATATCGCCCAGTTTGTTTTACAAAAAAGGTATTTCCCGACACCTAATCGTATCACTATCACGTAGAACCCTGATTGGGCATCTATGCCAGGTAGGACCAGTTTCAAATCAACAACCCAATATCAGCCTTCCCTATCGCCCAGAACTCTATCGGGCGACAACATGAGTTTTCGCCTTTGCCCGATACCGACTTCCAGCTATCAGGGATTTTCATATCGCGCGGCATCCTTTTCAATATAGGCTCTTACTCGATATCGGTTTTTCGTATATAGCCTAACCTGTATTGGGAAACACACTTCTCCAAGTCTTCTACCCGATATCGGGAAAAGCGATTTGATTGACCAAATTATTTTTGACTTACTCTTTTTTTGTTTGAAAATGTAGAAATGGCCTGCACCAAACAAATCGTGGTCCAGGTCGACGAGCAAGGCCAGAGGATCGACCCCGAAGCCACAAATGAAGCAACCACCACCAGGCAGAAGTGCCCAAACCCCGATGAGGTGGGGCCATCTAAGGCCAAAAACGGCCCTGAATAGAAGAAGCCCCAACACCTGCGACAACCACAATGACAGCGGCAAAACTGGAGCCCCTGGATGTCATGCCTACAGATGAAGGCGCACACACCAGCTAAGCCCTCACTGATTTATCACTACCTTCCTTATCTATCTCACAACTCTGGGACAGAGTGTGGGGTAAGTTTGGGAGGTACTACATCAATGAGGGAGGTACTCAAAATTTTCCCTTTTTTTCCTTTCTTCTTTTGCTTATCATACCATGTATACATATACATACATGATTGATACAAAGCAATACATTTACAACTTCTTGCTTTTTAAAAATTGTACAAAGACACTTTATAGTAAATATCTGGTACAACTTCTTCCATTTTGTTCTCTCCATGTCTATGGTGGTGCACATTTCTATTATGCTCTTTTTGAAAATGCAGTCTTGAACGGCAAAAGACTACAACATTTCTATGCCAAAGTTGAAAAAAATAATCTCACAACAGCTAAGAGATACGCATGTGAAAGAAAAAGTTTCCCAAATAGCAAACTCACTTTTTCCCCTACCCATCAAAAACCCCAAAAAGAGAAGAAAGCCTTATGAGAGTGAATAAAATCATGAGAGTCATGCCTATTAAAAAAAATCCCACACTTGTCTTTCCAAAAGTACCCATATTTAAGGATGGTAGATCTGGGGTAGTGGTACATAGGATGTGAAATCACTACTCTAAAGCCAACTGGCTTGGACTGTAGGTACCACTTTCCCGCTAATGGACCCGTACCTGGATGGACCAATGGAAAGCAAGAAAAACCCAAAAAGTCTTAAGCCTACAAAAAAATCCAACTTCTACTCCCAAGTTGTTTGGTGTGAAAGCTAACTTCAAAATCATGCACCATAGTCTCACCGAAGCTGAAGAGAAAATTTTTGCTCGACTGGGGTAGGAAAAATAAAGTCAGTTGCTTGTGGTCAGACGTAATTTTCCCTAAGACATCTTAAAAACTTGCTTAAACCCCTTGTCCAAAAACTACGTCCGAGTTTTGAGAAGTATCGTGAACAAATTAAGTACAGATGGATTGAGGACAATTAAAATGTTAAGTTTAGGGGAGTTGATAACATCAACTTTATAGTTGTTAAAGCCTAAATTTCACTATCAAAACTGCCTCCAAACCTATCTTCCTCCCTATTTTATCCTATTATTTTCTTAGAAATAACCCAAACTATGCTCCTAACAATATTTCCTACCTTCTGTAGAGTTTCCCTCAATGTTCCACCCAAAAGAATGCTAATGGGCCCGTCCCGGCCCATCCACAACAAGCAAGATGTCCGACCCTTCTACTAAATGAGCGACATGCCCCTTTACCCGTCGAGGTTACTACCCGATATGACAGGAACCTAACACGGGTGCATCGCGCGGGGAGTCTCTAACGAGCGACATGCTATTTACCCGACATGGAGCCTTGCCACCACGACTCATCAACTTGATGACCTCTATCACGTGACAAGGCCACCTTTCGGAACAGCAGCCCACCAAAGCCTTTACCCGACACAATCAACTGTGATCTACTCACAACTCGGCACGCCATGACCTTCGTCAAGACGTATCGGGTGACAAATGTGTCAGCCTTCCCCAAAGCCAGATGAACGAAGTGGGCACAGAACACGTGGCCCAACGAGGACCGCGACCCTTACCATTCATCACCTATAAATAGCAGCTACAGGACTTTGATGGGATGGGTCGGAACAGGAGGAGAGTTAACTTCATGAGCAAAAAGGAGCTAGTGCCCTGAGTTCTCAGGCGTGTCGGGTGATACTAGGTGAGCACACCCTCGACCAAAGAAGGGGGGGAGGAGTTCACTTAGATTCTCATCCTAGTAGCCACAGCAGCACGATACGACTGTCTAGGCCACCTCCACGTGTCGGGTTCCTAGTTGGGCTTCAACCCGAGATGGCTCGCCCTACTACCGTTGATACAAGGAACCCGAGAACCTAAGTGATACTAACCCGACACGTGTATTACACGACATGACACCGAACCCAATATGGACTACCCATCACGGTGTGCCGCCTGACAGGGTTGGATGCCCAACACAGCCATATCAGGTAGGGAGTCCTTTCCCGATATGCCCTTACCTGTAACGTCTCAAGACCTGACACTGTCGAGAGCTTGATACGGGTGTATCTCAATATGGCTCCTGCCTAGTACCGGGTTAGCCATGCCTTAGGGGTATGCTATTGTATGTCGACCTCCTACATCAAGGAGGCTGACACCTATCTTCCCTTTCTCAGCATTTTACTTTCATTTACTTATGCATTGTTACTAAAACCTCTTCATATGTCTATGCTTATTGGAATATGTGGAGTTTATCTCATATTTTTCTGTGTATGGTTCCTTTTTGTTGGATGATTTCTTTATAGCATCTAAACTCTAGTCTCTTCTATTGGATCTCACTTTTGACTAGCTATCGAATTGTGTTTCTCGGTTGGACTCCCTTGAGAGAGGGAAGTCTCAACTCTAGAGTTTTGTCTGATCCGGGTGTACGAGAGTACCCAGGATTAGGGCTGCCCCGACTTATCTTTCCACTCTAGTCTATGTTCAGTATTCTTGAGAGAGAGAATTAGTGCATAGCTAGAGGAATCCCCTTTTAGAGAAGAGGGTACAGGATGTCTTCCGCTACTACTTGTTATGTTTAACTTTTCTTCCTTCATTCTTTACCTTAACAATGGCTTTATATCCTCAGTTTCTGATATACAAAACCTCTATAGAAACTGCTAACCCAAAAACTTTAATCTTTCTGGTAACTCCCTTTGGAGATAGGCTTTTAGTTTAATTCTTTAAGATTCTTTTGTATTACAACAACGCTACCTTTTTACCCCTTTTGATGTGCTTAGACAAGTAAAACTTGAGTTACGAAGCGTCATTCTTCCTATCCCTATGTTTGACCCTGAGCTACTACGACCCTATGTTAGTTGTAGGCGTCTTAAACATTCAGGTTTTATAATTTTAAAAGTTTGATAACCTAGACATGACTCCATTCTTGGACCCACGTTTAAGGTTCGTCAGGAGGTCACCAACAATGATCCATCTACCTCCACCACCGTTTGTCGTGCCCGACAAGGCCTGAAATCCATGACCGAGATGACTAGGTTCAAGAGCACCAGCCCTGCAAACCACGGCTCGTCTGCAAACATCCTACATGTGTTGCGTAGGGGCTAGAGCAAGGAGATGATGATTGATCTTTTTTTCGACTGTGTGGGAGAATTGTGCTTCCTTTGTACTCCCTTCCACGGTTCCATGTCACTCCAGGAGTCGCACTACTCCCTCTGTTAGGGTCAGAACGAATACCGGCTAGATGGAGAATGGAAGATGTCTGCTGGAATCGAGGTTCTAGGTCTAACCCTTATATAGCTAAGGATATCAACATTCTAATGCATTAAAGTCTCTATTTCCCAAAGAAGAAATGAGTCCCATTGTCTATAAACAACTAATTTCCTTATTGGTATGTAAATAGTCCTTTTATCACCTCCTTGCCAAACCTACATTTCTTGGTTATCAAGGAACCTATATAAGCGCATTTATATAATAGTTAATTAGAGAGTCAACGGTTGTATTACCTTTTAACTTGGTTATTAATCCCAAGATCACGATGATATACTACCTTATTCAAAGTAGTATCTTGATTTGGCAACACCAAAAATCCACTACATAATTCTCATTAATTCATGGCACTTTATCCCCAACTTCTAAAATTATCCTCTTCTCGCTATTATAACCATGTAGATTCAAAATATCATCCATGGTGATCAATCCTACATCTTTACACATATATCTCATAATTATCTTAATTTCTTTTTATTTTTATGCATTCTTTGATTTCTTTTTTTTTTCTTTTAATCATATTGGACTCGTTAAAATATTATGATCCAAAAAATCATTTATTTAAAGGAAATATTATCAAAGAAATCCACTCATTACACATAAATCATACAATTTCATGATCGTACATTTTATTGGAGAAATTGCATTTTGAACACATTCAACCCCAAAATTGGGGTTTTAACATCCTTCCCCTCTTATAGGAATTTCTCCCTCAAAATTCCACTAAACATATAAACAAATCAGGATAAGACTTTTCCATGTCCATCATTGGCTGTGAAGTAGCTTCATCCTCTCCATGGTGCTTCCAAAGAACCTTTATCATCTTATATTCTTATCTGAGTTATTTCACCTTTGCATCTAGAATCCTCACAGGTGACTCAGGATATGTCAACCTCTCCTGAAGCTCAATAGGTTCATTTCTCAGCACATGGCTCGGGTACCTCACATAGTGCTCTAGATCAGACACATGGAGCACATCATATATTATGCCGAGGGATAAATCTAAAAATAAGCAACTCCACCAATCCATCTCAAATGGACATAAGTATTAGGGACTCAACTCTCTCACGTAAAGCTCAGAGGGGTTGGGTTTTCATAACACATGTTCTCCCATAGTGAACTACATGACAGTCTGCTTCACATCAGCTAACGACTCCTTTCGATCCTGGGCTTTCTCAGCCATTACTTGATCAAAGCAACTTCATCTGCATACAATATGGTCTCTCTAACCTTCACAAGGTCCTCGCACCAACATCATCCTAATGAAGCAGTGACCAACTCATCCTCCCTTACAGAGTTTCTTACATTCCAATATTGTCTATGGTGGCTATCATAACTACTAGGGGTAGGAACTGCTACCACGAATCGCCCTGAACGAGCACACATGCTCTCATCAAACCCTCTATTATGATCACATTCTCTTGACTGTCCTTCAGTCAAGGGTAATATTTTGTACTCAACTTCAATCTAGCATCGAGTTTTTCATGTACCAACTTCCACTATATAGAAGTGAACTTGAGGTCATACGTAAGAACCTTTGAACTCAGATCATGGTGTAGGTGAACTATCTCTCTCTCACATATATATATGTAGTTCAATCAGACTTGTCGCACTGACAGTGCTCTCTCTTAGCCAAGGGATTAGGTCAACTTGGTAAGGTGATCTACCATAACCCATATTGCATCATGACCTCTCTTGGTCCAGGGGAGACCCTCCACAATGTCTATGGTGATCTACTCCCATTCCCTCTCGGGGACTCTTCATTCTCTATAGCAACTCATTGGGTTACAGGTGTTCGACCTTCACCCTCTAGCATATACGGTGGCATGCCACATGCAATTCCATATACTTCTTCATCTCAAGTTTTCAAAGTACTACTACAAACTTTAACTATCTTAGTAGTACCATGATGTATGGTGTACTTAAAAACATGAGCTCCTGCATGTCATGATTCCTCAAGGTTGACTCCTCAAAAATCCTAAAACACCCTAGTAGTGGGTTTCACCACCTTCTTTTCCTAAGAGGTGCATCTGAGGTTCTTACAACCATCCTTCTATCTCATCAAGCTTTGGGCTGGCTAACTAAGTATCCACCAACTTGACCAACGGGTCTGGTTGTATATGGGTGTTATCCATACATGTTTTATCTTCTAAAGAACTTAGGGTTCACCTAACAACCTCTTCTAGCCTCTCTACAGGCTAAACAAGATAGTGGTATACCTGAGCTATGCCTCGACTAAGAATATCTATTACCACATTAATTTCCTTATGTGCAAGGTGATGGTGAAGACATAAACCCTCATATACTCCACTCATCATCTTCATCTCAGGTTTAGGTCTAACTGAGTCAAGAAAACTTCAAGCTCATCATCTCAGTTATCAAACTGAAACTTATAACTCATAAATTCCATACTACTTTCAGGGAGGTATGTCCTCATATTACCTTTGTTCTCTTCGTGTTTCCAAACAATCTATTTAATGTACCCTCCAAAAGGATGTGGTACTTCCTCTACCTTCAAACATAATAGAAATGTTTCAACTCATATCACCTTCATCCTTAGTATATGGAATGCATTTTGTCTTATCTCTCACACCCATAACAAGAGGAAATAAGCATTTGGTTGTAGTCCAAATAAAGAGTTTATCCTGTTACAATAGTAGAGATGGTGCATCATACATTACCATTATCCTTTAAGTTGAAACAAACATCACATCTCTCCACATCATGAATTCCTCCAACCCATGTTTACATCCATGGAAATATTATTCCCAAACTCTCTTGGGTGTTCATATCACATAATCCTTAATCCATTCCTCAAGGTCCCTAGGGTGCCGATACTTTTGGGGTCATCGCTCTTCCCTTATGCATCCAGGGAGTGCCTCCCTCATTTACCCTTTGGGCCCCATGAACTCATGAAGGTGGTCAACCTCCTAACCCATGGTCCTCAGGCAAAGGTAGATGTTACCTCTCGACCCTATGGTCTTGTGCATTTAGGGAACAAACAACTCCTACTACCATTGGCATTATCCTTTCTTGACCTTAGTATTGACTTAGGATTCTATCATAGCACATTTCATAATTGAATCATCACTTGTATCTCCATCATCTTTCTAGTTATCCAAGGTTAAACTTAAATCCTTCCATAGGGATCATGGTGACCTACCTATCTAGGTCTGGCCCCATACAAGTTACCTCCATGGAAACATATCCTCATGCCCCTTAGAGATAGTCACACATGGGTCTATGGATTTGTGCTCGTACTATGTGCTCTCCACTTAGCTCATCAAGATCCTATGGGAGACCTCTTTAGGTTACTTCAAACCTAAATAAAATCTAGTACTCACCCAACAGAAGGGTCCCCTCCCAGGATGGGAGAAAACTATCTCTTTATAGTAAGAAAGGTCACAAATGTCCTTACTTCCAAGGTTTACATCATCATGTGCATGCTTAGCCCTATCATGCTACTTATACACTTAGCTAGCAAGGAGACAACCTATTAAGCCATCATGAGTTCCTTGGTATGTCATACTTGTTCCTTTTCCTCAACATTGGACCAATATCATACATGCATATGTCATCAACCTATGTAAGAAGTTCATCAAACATATAACTTAGTTAAAGTGGGGTTTCCTTTTTCTCTATACATGAGGGAGGTTCCATACTCGAATCCTTAGGAACTCAAACATCTTCATGAGCATCAGGTGCACCAGGTTCTACTACTTCCCCTCTTTGGTCTAGGAACCCCAGGTTCACCACTTATGCATCATTTGTCTAATAGCATGCTCGGTTGTTCCACCATGGACCGAACCAATACCATAGAGTGCATATACTTCTTACCATTGTTCCACATAAACAACACCTTATATTCCTACACAAGGACAACCAACTGTGTGTGAGACCTCACAACTTGTTACCATACCTCTTTAGGGTCTAAGGAACTTTGTTCCTACACTTAAAAGGTAAGCACCTATAACCTTTGTACATGTTCAGGAAGCCTCTTTCTCTTTCTAGGGTTTGGTTCCTCTAAAGGAAACTAAGATACCACAAGCCTTTAAGGATCATGCATGAGGCAACTACATACATCTACTTAGGGTCATCCATTCAAGGCCATATCATATCCATCTTCTCATTATTATTCATGTCTTAGAGTCAAGGTGTCCAACCTTCCTCAACAGTTCTCACTCTCTCTCTCTCTCTAGAACTAACCCTACAACTGGTCCTACCACTAGAGGTTCTCTCTTGGAAGATGGGTTAAGCTCTTAAGGGAACATGTCTACACCTACCTGGGTAAAACATATGTTCCAAAACCTATGTCTGGCCAAGATTTTCCAAAGCTCTGCATGCTCATCTCATAACCATCAATCATAATCTATCTGCCTTAGGTCTAACACCTACGGCCGGCCTTACTGCCACTCTCTTCTATGTAGGTACATGCATTTTCCTACTCATATAAATCTATTAGGGTTCCTATATGGTCACCACTAACCTTCTCAATGAGGGAGCTATCCCTCACCCTCAACAGGCATGACCACCCAAGATCAAGTCACCAAAAGGCACAAGGGTCAAACAACCACACATAGCTCATGCTTCTTATGGGTACTCAAAACTTTTACGTCAAGCATGTATGTCTAACCCACATGCTTGATGGGATAGAAGACTAGGTTATCCAACTCATCTTGTCATATCTTTCTCTAACTTCCACATAGGGTTTGGGTTGAGCATCATCCTCAGAGGATGAATCAGGTCTCTACCTCTTTTTGGAGGCATCTTCCTCCAAGGCTAACTCTCCTCATCCTCCTATAAGAAGGTCTAACCTAAGAGCTCTCTTGAGGGAATGACAACACATGCCATGCAACCTAAGCATGTAACTAATCTTTAGTTTACACTTAAACTATTAAACTTATGTCCATGAAATCTCATTTACATGCTTTTCATTATTTGGTGTAGGATTCCTTAATCCTTATTACTCTTATCCCAAACATAGGAGGGTGTTGGAGAGAGAAACCCTAAGCACTTAGAGTTATACTTGAATTAGGGCCGAGAAAGGAAGAAGACAGATGAAAGAGTCCTAGATGTATCTTACTTTGAGTCAAATCCTCCGATCTTTGCCACACAATCACACACAATCTAGGAAATCCCATAGACTGACTAGCGGGGAAGAGGAAAATCTTTCCAGCCCCCAGATTGTGATCCATTTCTAGACACCTCTAGCATTGGAAAATCCTCTAATAACTCCCTTGGGTTCTAACGAGTTTTTAAAATTTAGTAATTATTAGAGATTAAATGGAAAACCATCGATTTGATACCAATTATAACGGTCCTGCTTCCCTGTAACCCCCCAATTAAGAAAGACCAAGAAGTCAAAGGTGTTATGCCAAAAATAGGATCAATGGTTTGGCAAATAATAAAAAATATTGAACAAATTCTACGAAAGACTAATCTAAAAACTAGAATAAAAATTTACTTTTTACATACCTTCAAAAATAGGCAACTGAGACTTCTACCCATAGTAGAATTCTATCTAACTAAATCCTCCTTGATAATTTAATCTTTCATAGGTTCCACTTTACTATTTGTCTAATTTCAGATATTTCCTAAAACACTGACAAACAAAATGTCTGTCAGTATAAATGAATATACTGGTTTGTGGGGACAAACAAAATATTACACATAAGCTTTAACAACCTAATCATATCAAGTAGTTGTTAACAATGTAAAATTATGTTTTCAATTTGACTTCCCAACCACTTTTAGTCATACTCTGTGATACCCTCTCTTAGGGTTTAGTCCTTTCAAGGGACTTAAGGCTACCTTCTCCATCTTGAGCTTGGTACCTGGGGTCACCTCTCTTGGTTCCCAGTGGTCTTCCCTCTAGGGCTTGACCACTTCAGACCTTCCCTCCGGGGCTTGGTCTTGCATCATACATCCAGAAATGGTATGTAGGTTCGAGATAGTCACATATATACTTAAGTTGTGATAATCATATTCACTTTAAAGATTGCAGAAATAAAATCATCCAAGTAGTTTATTTCCATTGCAATTTATAAAACATCAGAAAAATGTCTGGAAACTAAAGTATGTACTCATAATTAACCAAATACCTAATTTGGAGATTTCACAAGAAATAGGCACAGACCAATCCAATCAAACAATCCAAAAATTAAGCAAGCCAATCACACAAAAGAATAGAATCTTGAAAACCATGTACAACCTATTTACTACATACTCATCAAGAACTTAATTTGTTAACTTGGAATTACCTTCTAGGGTTTCTAATCTGGATTAGGATTTCATTAGGGTTCTTTTAGATATATTTACAACTTTCCTCTTTTATATCCTCAAAACCCTAAAACAGCAGTCTTAGGTTTAAAACTCTAATTACTCACTTATGCATATCAAAACTTTCTTTTCATCAAAAAGGATTACGATTAATCTAATATCACTTTTATTCATTGGATTTCAAAGTTTATCTCATTAGAAATAATTAACCCTACATTAGGGTTTCTATGCCCATTATTTCATATTAACATATCAAAACCCTAAAGTAATATATTTACCACACAAATCATCTATTAGGTATTAAAAAAAATTTATTAACAACATGTTAATATTCTCATAGATTATCCATACTAAAAATCTCAATTTCATAGGACATCAAATTAGGGTTTTTCCTCATTATAAAGCTTTAAGGTTAGCAAATTTAACCACTTTTCGAACTAAGATCATATTTAGGCTATAAAACTATTTTTAACGGATTCCTTGCATTCTCCTAATAATTTTTCATATATAATTTGTCTCAATCTGAGTTACCAATAATTATTTATGAAAATTGCAAGATTTACTTACCCAGACTAATGAGAGGCTAACACATCAGCCAACGCATGTGTTGTCTCCAATTTAGCTGGGTCGACATAAAAAATAATGCAATGTTGATTATTCCCCTTGAGTGATGACCTGTTTCTTCATGCCTCGGAGGGTATTTTCGTCTAGGTGACCCTGCTCGTCACCTTCCCCGCGAACCCTCACGTTGTCGTCGGCCAGGGCCGACCACGGGGTTATCTCTCCCTCCCCAAGGCTCAAAGGTCAACAGCAATGATACATCTGCCTCCACCGCCCTCTGTTGGGCCCGGTAAGGCATCAATCCATGGTCGATACGGCTGGGTTCAAGAGCACCAGCCCTGTGAACCGCAGCTCATCTACAGACATCCTGTAGGTTCTTCGCAGGGGCTAGAGCAAGGAGATGATGACCAAGCTTCTTTCCAACTATGTGGGAGCTTCGTTCTTTCTTTGTACTCTCTTTCATATCTCCACATCACTCCATGGGTCGCACTACCCCCTCTGTTAGGGTCATAATAGATACTGATTGGATGGAGAACGGAAGATGTCAGCTGGAATTGAGGTTCTAGGTCTAACCCTTATATAGCCTAGGGTAGCATCATTCTAATGTGTTAATGTCTCTATCTACCAATGAGGAAATGAGTCTCGTTGTTTGTAAACAACTACTTTCCTTATTGGAATGTAAATAGTGCTTTGATTACCTCCTTGCCAAACCCACGTTCCTTCGTTATCAAGGAACCTATATAAGCACATTTATATAACAGTCAATCAGAGAGTCAACAGTTGTATTACCTTTTAACTTGGATGTTAATCCCATGATCACGAGGATATACTACCTTATTCAAAGTAGTATCTTGATTTGGCAACACTAAAAAGCCACTACATAATTCCCATTAATACATGGCACTTTATCCCCAAATTCTAAAATTGTGCTCTTCTCGCTATTATAACAATGTGGATTCAAAATATCATCCATGGTGATCAATCCTACATCTTTACACATATATCTCATAATTATCTTAATTTCTTTTTCTTTTTATGCATTCTATGATTTCTTCTTTTTTGTATTAATCATATTGGACTCGTTAGCATATTATGATCCATGAAATCATTTATTTAAATGAAATATTATCAATGAAATCCACTCATTACACATAAATCATAAAATACCACGACCATACATTTTATTGGAGAAATTGCATTTCCAACACATTCAAGCCTAAAATTGGGGTTGTAATAGCAACTTTGGGTCATAAAACTAATCCAGCCAATGCCAGACACCTCGACTCACTCTGCATCAGCAGCCTCTGACACAATTGTTTCTTGTTCAATTGGGGTCTCCTTCACTTGTGCCTCAGCCTAAACATCTGCAAGATCCTCTATAGCCAGCTCAGCCAATGCAGATGTCACTTCAGGCTCATGAATAGCAAGCTCAGATGTAGTCAATTATGGCTCCTCCATGATGGGGGTATTCTCATCTTGTAGGTACATACAAACTACGATGTCAGTGGGTAATAGAAGGAGACCACTCTCTTTGCATACGTAGAAGACATCAATGGATCATCATCATTTTGATGTTCATATCTCGTCAATTTTTTCTAGTATGAGAACACAGAAGGAAGGAAAAATGACACTTTCCTAGCATATTCATCAAAGATCGTGTCGTTAAGGCAACACATATTGAATTGTTTTTCTTGGATGTGATGGCGGTGTATAGATGAAATATCACGATTTGAGAAAAAAATCCTTTCATTACTAATGCATCATACCATTGAGAATCAGATTTTTTTCATGCAGACAAAATATTAAAAATTTGGACCGCTGATAAAAAATCCAATTAATCTAAAATCAGTGAAGAAGAACAAAAAACAAACCTCAACACTATCTATGGCTAATATGAGGACTATGTTCTAAGTGTTTCTTTGAAGGTTTGGAGTTTTTGAGTGATGAGGTTGGTGAAGGGGTGATAAAACCCATTTATGATTGCTAGAGCTTATATTTTACTATAAAAAATGCCTCCAAACCTGACTTCCTATCGGTTTTATCTTATTTGTTGTATAGAAATAATGCCACTAGGCCCCTGATAAGATTGCCTATCTTTTGCAGAGTTTCTCTTATTTTTCCACCAAAAGAGTGCTAATGGGCCCATCCTGGCCCATCAAAAACGAGTTACCCATCCCGGCCCAGTAGGCGCACGACGCGACACACCCTTTACCCATCACTGTCACTGTCTGATATGGTAGCAACCAAATGCAGGTGTTCTACATGGAAGCTCTAATAGACTGTAGCTCTTTACCTGACATGGTGCCAGACTCGTCACAATTTGCCAAGCCGACAAAGTTGGTTGTGCGATATGACTACCCCTCAGTGCAGTAGCCCGCCAAAGCTCTTATTCGACATGACATCATGATTTACTCGCAACCCAGCACATGGCGCCCCACCAGTCGTGTCGAGCGACAGATGTGTCGGCCCCTTTCAAAGCCACATGAACAAAGTAGAAAGGGGACACGTGGCCCAATGAGAGTTGCATCCACACCAGCCCGCTGCCTATAAATAGTAGCTACATGCCTACAATGGGACAGGTCAGAACCCTACGAGAGCTAACTCTTAGAGCACAGGAGCTAGTGTGTCGAGTTCCAGAGTCTGTCCGGCGATACTAGGTGTGAACACCCCCAACCCGAGAGGGACGGGAAGAGTTCACTTAGAACCCGACCTAGTAGCAGCAAGCAGTGTGGCACGACTCTTCAAGGCTACTTCAACATGTCATCTCTCTAGCTAGGCTTCAACTTGAGATGGCTCGCCCATCTATACCCGACACGAGGAACTCGAGAACCTAAGACAAAGCTAACCCGATATATGTCCTAACACGACACAATACCCAACCCGATATGGCCTACCCGTCATGGCTGCAGCCCAACATGACCATATCAGATAGGTTGTCCTTTCCCGATATGCCCCTTAACCGTCAGAGTTCATGACCCGACACGGTCAAGAACCCAACACGGTCGTATCCCGATATCGGGTTAGCATTATCTTAGGGGTATGCTTCTTTGTATATCGATCTCCTTTATCAAGGAGGCTGATACTTATCTTCCCATTTTTAGCACTTTACTTTCATTTACTACTGCATTGTAACTAAACCTTTTTATCTCTTTATGGTTATTGGAATCTATGGAGTTTATCTCATGTTGTTTTGTGTATGGCACCTTTTTGTTGGATGATTTCTTTATAGCATCTGAGCTCTAGTCTCTTCTATTTGGATCACACTTTTGACTAGCTATCGAATTGTGTTTCTCATTTTGACTCCTTTAAGAGAGGATGTCATAAACTCTAGAGCTTGGTCTGGTTCAGATGTATGAGAGTACCCATAATCATTGTTGCCCTGGCATATCTTTCTGCTCCAGCCTATGCCTAGTACCCTTGAGAGAGGGAATTTAGTGCACGGTTAGTGGCACACTCTTTGAGAGAAGAGGGTGTAAGATGTATGCCACTGCCACTTGTTATGTTCAAGTTTTCCTCCTTCGTGTCGTACGCTGAGAATACTTTTATCTCCTCACTTTTCCTTTATCTAAAAACCTCCATAAAAACTACTAAACCCCTAAAATTTTAATCTTTCTAGTAACTCCTCTTGGAGATAGGCATTTTGTTTGATTCTTTATGATTCTTTCTCGTTGCATCAAAACCTTTTCTCTCGACTTTTCGACGTGCTTAGACAAGTAAAACTTGAGTTTTGATGCACCATTATTCCTATCCATATGTTCGACCCCAAACTACTTTGACCCTGTGCTAGTTGTAGGAGTCTTAAACATTCGGGTATTATAAATTTGTAAAGTCTGAAGACCTAGACTTGTCTCCATTTTTTGGACCCATGTTTAAGGCTTGTCAATTTTTTGGCACCATTGTCGGGGATAGGAAATGAATATCGTTCTACAAACTTTGAGCTTTACTTGCACTTTGCCAAAAACCTTGTATATATGCATATAATACTGTAAATATTTTCTACACATAGTTTATAAAACACACCAATAATCTTACACTTTTCTTCCCTTCACCTCATCGACCCCTATTGTGTCTGACAAGCCATGGCTAAACAACCTCTTGAGGCTCGATCCCTGTGCTCTTTGTCTATGTCAGGGCAAATGAAGAAAGGAATCTGGTAGTGGAGAAACCACTCAATGTTGCCAACTTTGAGTTGAAGCCTGCTTTCCTCCAATTGTTGCAGCACAATCGGTTCAGTGGGAACACTATTGAAGTGAACCTGTACAACCACCTTACAATGTTCAAGAGGGCTTGCAATACTTTTAAGATCAATAAAGTTCTGATATCCCACATCTACATCCAATGCTTCCCTTTCTCTCTAAGAGACAAAGCACTGGAGTGGTATACAAGTCTACAAGATGGGAGCCTTCCCGATTGGGAACATCTAGCCAACACGTTTATCAACAAGTTCTTTCCTATAGAAAGTACAATCAAGTGCCAAAACAAGATAACGAGGTACTCGCAGAAAGCCTCAGAGAACCTGCATGAGACCTGGGAGAGGTTTCAAGTTATCAGAGGGAGTGTCCACACCATGGTTTTTCTGAGCCCAAGTTGATCACTACTTTCTATAATGGGGTGTCTATCGCAGAAAGGAAACCCCTGAACACTGCAGCTGGCAGTGAATTCTTGGGACTCAGTGCTCAAAGGGCCAGAGAGATTATAGACAACATGGCCACAAACTAGAAATACAGTGAGTATGACAGAGAGTCCATGAGCCACACCACTCCTGGAGAATCGAAGGAGATGGTGGCACTAACGGCTATGTGGGACAATATTGTGACTGACATCCAAACCCTGAAGGAGAAGGGATATAAAGGAAAAGTTTGGCAAGAGGTAGTAAGAAGTTGTGTCACTTGTGGAGAGCCAGATCACCTGTCTAACTTCTGTCAACATACGGCTTCTCAAAGTGAACTTGATGAAGACAACATAGAAAATGTAAGCTACGTCCAGTATCGGCACCCCGATCACCCTAGTTTTTCATATAGGAACACCCGTGTAGCCAAAAATTCTCATCAGCTGGTAGGAGGAACTTCCTCGAGAGGACCACTGAATCAGCAATGCCAAGTAGAGTTCTCACAGCAGAGAAGTTTTCAGTAGAATCAGCCACAATGACTGTCAATGATGACAGAGTTGATGTCTTTTGCTAAGAAGTAGAATGATCTGAATGAAAAGCTACATAAAAACTATGTGGATAGCACAACCTTGCTCAAGTTGATGCAACAATAGATGGGAGGATTTTCCGCTAAGATAGGAGAGCTCCAGCCGCACAACAAGCAGATTGACCGGCAGCTGGCCAGCCTGGCCCAGAGTATTAATCACTGAGTAGAGTGTTTCCCCTTCAGTACTAAACCAAATCTATGTGGCAATGAAACTACAAATATGGTTGTTTTAAGGTCAGGATTAGTGGTACAGCCAGCTATTGAGAAGAGAGCAACAACGGCGACAACACTAGCTAAGGATGTTAACCCCAAGGAAGTAGAAGAAGTACCCATAAAGTTGAAGAATGTGACGAAAGAAAGAGTCGACCACGTTCCGTCTAAGGAGCGTCCAGACAAATATGCACCTCGCACACCTTCCCTGCATAAGATGGTGAAGGGACAATGGAAGAAGAGGTATGATAAGTTCATGGCTACAGTAAAGAAGTTACACCTCAACGTCCCATTCTTGGATTCTATCGAAGAGATGCCCACATATGCAAAGTTCTTGAAAGAACTGATCTCGAGAAAGAAAAGAGGAGAAGACATTGAAACTGTGAAGCTAGCACAGATGTCTAGTTCCTTTGTCAAGGCGAATATGCCTTCTAAGAAGAGAGATCATGGGGCTTTTGTCATCCCCTTCTAGGTTGGGGATAACATAACCCGCAAAGGTCTGGCGGACCTGGGGGCAAGTATCAGTCTGATGCCCTTGTCCCTTGCAAAGAGGTTAGGACTCACGGATATGGTGAGAACCAATATGAGAATTCAACTTGCAGATCACACCTTCACTAGACTAGTTGGATTGGTCAAAGATGAGCCCATTAGAGTTGGGCAGTTCTTTATACCCTATGATATCATTTTGATTGACACCGTGGAAGACCCTATCTGCCCCATTATCTTCGAGCGACCCTTCCTTGCAACTGGCAGAGCACTCATTGATGTGGAGGCTGGTATGATAACAATCAGGGTTGGAGGAGAGCACATTGACTTCAAAATCTATGATTGTATGAAGGCCCCCTCGTTCTTTGAGTCATCATATTTCATTGAAAGCCATCAACATCTCTACAATGAGGTAATAGAAGAAAAAGCTATGGTAGACCCACTGATGCGTGCCTTAGCTGGCAAAGAACAAGTGGCAGAGGATGTGAAAGGAGCGCGCCAAGCCACCCATATTGGGAGACACGTCTTTACCGCCCCACATAGAACCACACGATGCACTGCCTTCTCGAAATCTTCACGACGCGGCATGATTAGACGGATTTTATCATGCTTTGGAAGATGATTCTCATGCATGCGCGACACGTGTCGCTATTTTTACCCTTTTGACACCACTCGCGAACGGTTATATATATAGAAGCTCGAGATTAACTGTTTCGGGTTACTGAAGTAACTTGCTTTTGCTCCCGTATCACACACTCTCCTGCTTCCTTAAGCTCCTTTGCTGGCTTCAGCCTACCGACTTCCGTGTCGCGTTCCTGATCTTCCTGCCTGACAAAAGGTAAAACCTATGATGCCATGCATATCGCGTGACTAGGTGTCATGTAGATCGTATCGACCAACCTTATCGCGCACCAACCATATCGAGTTCTTGCCCATGTTGGGCATAACCTTACAATGTGTATTGAGTTTCTGTGTATCACACAATAATCATGTCAGCTTTCCTATCATTTTGTTTTACATCGGTCTTATGCACGTACCGCACAATGCACATATCACACGACACGATGACCTATGAATCTATAGCGGGTAAATACTTTATGATCGTGATGGTGATCTTATCATTTAGTTTGCTTCACCGTGCTTTCACTCATGTCGCGCGACATGAGTATTGCATGACACAAAGCTTCGTGCATTTCTAACGGTTATTTTATCACGTAAATATGTTATCGTGCTTTCACCTTAGCCACACAACACCCATATCACACGAAACATCTACCGAGCATTCATACCATGCAGACTCACTTTTGCAGAGTTACTCGATGTTGGTTTATCGCTAAAACCATATCGTTCAGACCATACCGACTTCATCTGTGCATCGTTTTCACCTTCTACCCGATATCATTTTGTTCTGAGTACCATTTGAAAAGTGTATCGGTTTTTTCAGTATCAGGCACTTACATATCACGTGCCAGGTTTCCGTAAGTACCCGACCCGATACTAGTTCTTACGCAGTTCTTGAACGTATCGGGCAACACCCTTTGTTCTTACCTTCTGCCCGATATCGGGTAAATGCAGTTTTTTTCTGACTTAATCTCTTTATCCAATCATTGCAGAAAATGGCGCACACCAAGCATATCGTTGTCCAAGTCGATGAACAAGGTCCGAGGATCAACCCCAAGGCCATGGCTGAAGCTACCACCGGGCAGAAACTCCCTAATCTAGAGACAGTTGTTCCCTCTAAGACCGAGAAGTTAGATCGGTCTTATGCACGTACCGCACAATGCACATATCACACGACACGATGACCTATGAATCTATAGCAGGTAAATACTTTATGATCGCGACGGTGATCTTATCATTTAGTTTGCTTCACCATGCTTTCACTCATGTCGCGCGACACGAGTATTGCATGACACAAAGCTTCGTGCATTTCTGACGGTTATTTTATCACGTAAATATGTTATCGTGCTTTCACCTTAGCCACACAACACCCATATCGCACGAAACATCTACCGAGCATTCATACCATGCAGACTCACTTTTGCAGAGTTACTCGATGTTGGTTTATCGCTAAAACCATATCGCTCAGACCATACCGACTTCATCTGTGCATCGTTTTCACCTTCTACCCGATATCATTTTGTTCTGAGTACCATTTGAAAAGTGTATCGGTTTTCTCAGTATCAGGCACTTACATATCACGTGCCAGGTTTCCGTAAGTACCCGACCCGATACTAGTTCTTACGCAGTTCTTGAACGTATCGGGCAACACCCTTTGTTCTTACCTTCTGCCCGATATCGGGTAAATGCAGTTTTTTTTCTGACTTAATCTCTTTATCCAATCATTGCAGAAAATGGTGCGCACCAAGCATATCGTTGTCCAAGTCGATGAACAAGGTCCGAGGATCAACCCCAAGGCCATGGTTGAAGCTACCACCGGGTAGAAACTCCCTAATCTAGAGACATTTGTTCCCTCTAAGACCGAGAAGCAGCCCAGGGTAGAAGCAACCCCAGCCCCGACCATGACGGTGGAACCGAAAGTCCTGACCCACTCACCAGGCCGATTCGTTCTGCGGGACAATGAACACCAAAGAAGCTACACTGAGTTGGCAGTAAAAGTCTACCGCCCAACCTGGTAATTCCATCAAACATCTTTCTGGAAGCTCAGCATCTTCGACAGACTAGAAAATGTCTTAGAAGATGACAGACTACGGAAGATATGCTTTAGCTACTCCGCCTCCTACTCTGAGCTCACAAAGGAGTTCATCTCCTCCCTCCACCGAGTTCCAAATATACTAGAAGAGACCAAAAGCTTCGGCGAAGGGGACAGACTCCAGGGGAGCCTCTACAATGTTGAGCACAACATCTCAGAGAGGCTGCTCAATGAGATATTCTCTTCTAGTGAGGTTGAGAGAGAGTTGCTCAATAACAGTTTCTAGATCACCGACAGTGATGGCCTTGACCCAGTCAGCCTATGGAGGAAGTTGACGGGTAAATTCTCCTTCAAATCGGGAAGCAAGGTGACGGCGGTCCATTCATGATTCTGGAGGATTGTGTATAAGATAGTGGCAAGCCTTCTCTTCAGCAAGTATGAGATAAGCAATCTCTACACTGAAGAGCTACATTTAATCTGGTACATGATGGAAGGCAAGCCAATCAACCTAGGTCACTTCCTGCTGAACTGCCTCCATCCTATAAAGGATGCCACCAAAGAATACAACATGGGAGGGGTCGTCAACCTAATAGCGGAAGAGTTAGGGTACCCGAACGAGCCACTCAGCTTGTCGCACACCCGGTGCGATGACAAGATCGACATCAAATTCCTCACCCAAGAAAACATAATCAAGACGGAAGGTCGCTGCCTCTTTGACAAGTTCGCAAGGACAAACATCCTCCCACTATGCGTCAACTACGACATGGAGAAGATGGTCTTCACAATGGCAGAGGTCCAAGCTCTGACCATAGATGCAGCCTACGCTACCACGACGGCCATCCAAGAAAGGATGGCTGCAACAGGGAGGCCCGCACTCCTCGACGCTCGACGGGACAAATCATCGACAGTCATCCTCAAAGAATCGCCTATCACTACTACCGTCGAGCCAACCTTAGGAGTCGCCGAACTAGTAGTTTCTACATTGGTGGTCACCACTACTGCCATTGCCACTGCCACCACCCAACCAGCAGTGGAATTTACAACAACGCCCGTCGCGGCCACAACAGAAGTGTCGACCATCGAGGAGGTCGTCGACACCACTGAGGCCGCCACAATGGTCACTGCCTCCGAAGTCACTACGGAAGAAGCATTAGCCACAGCGCCTGGAGCTTCAGCTCTGCCGGAAATAGCTGAGACCTTGGTGCGGTCGGATTCCTATCGCAATAGGGAAAAGGCATTTGTTGAGCACTTAGAGGTGGAACTGAGGTCTGTATAGCTGACCCCAACCCCACCACCCTCAATGCTAGCGATCGCAATGGAGGAGGGAGCTAAGAGTCAGATGGTCGACCAACATCTGCCTACTCCACAACCTTCTCCACGACCCCACATTGAGGAGACAGAGGCAGCTGCCAAGGTGCCAACACCTCGCACAGAGACCACGCCCTCACGTATTGTCCAAGTGGACTTGGCCCCGATAAATAATGCGTATTCATCAGGCCACACCGCCAACGCGAGGAGCGCCACCCAAAGCCGAAGTCGATCAGTGACAGTCCCTTCCTCATTAGGGCAGGCATTCGACTTCGAATTCAACAACTTGCGGGAGGTAACAAGCAACCACAAAGCTACATTTGCTTCTCTAACCTACAAGTTTCAGGTCTTCCAGTGGAGGTTAAGTGAGCAGGAGCACTAGCTGCTGACTATAGTTGGTCTCCCCGGTCAACTAGAGGTACTGAAGAACACAATGCAAGTGGTGCTCCAATGCCTAGATGCCATCGTGTAGAGGCTCGATGAGAGGGATGCCCTCCACCAATCAAGAGGTTCCCAGAGATTTCCTTCACCACTGGCACCCTCTTCCCTACCATCATCATCACCAGCATCTTACACCAGCTCGTCATCCTCATCTGACACCAGCAGGCCATCAACAACGCCTGAGGAGGAGATGACAAACAATACCACCGACGAGGCCCCAACAGGACAAGGGAGCACTCGCGACGTCAACGTATCCACAACCCCCCAACTGTTAGACCCAACTGAAGCCGCAGAAGTGATATCTGAAGGCCTAGCGGAGGATTAATCTAAGGGAGAGGGGGTGATTTGTATAGCTCAATTGTTGAGCAACCCCTGAGGGTGAAGACTTTGGTGGCTGGCGCATTTTCTATTCCGTCTGAGATCACAGTCTTTGAGATGGCCGACTTGGACAAGTGAGCCATCGACTACCTTACAATCTGGGACTAGCAATTTTTGAACATGGTCCTGAGGCCATAGGGGGGAGAAGAAGTCATCGTTTGGAGTGACGTGTATTCTCCGTACAACACAGAGCATTCAAAGGGATGTTCCGCTCAGAATCTGTTGTGGGGAAGATCTTGTTTAGGGTCCTTGAAAGTGTGATGCTTGAGAATATCACCATCAGGATAGATCGGCAGCAAATCTACAATGCCACCCCGGCCTTGGCCAGTCGACTACTAGAAGGGGCAGACAACACACGTCTGGTGGTTGACTTGTTGAAGCATATAGAAGAGAACAACCCCAACTTGGTGATGGCCCCCCACAACCACAGGGGATACTGGTTCCTATGCGTAGCTGACCTCTGCTGCCATGACGTTACATTGCTAAGCTGATGTAGTGCGAAGGTCCCGCATCTGGAGCAGATCGTCCTTCACCCTGAAGACATAAACCTCAGCCTCTTACCTCTGCGTCTCCACTGGTTCATCAAACAAGGCATCTGACGCCACAACGGCGTATGGAATTTCTATAGGATCAAGGACTTCCCAGTGTAACAAGACCCGGGGAATGGGAATAGCACTTTCATCGTCTTGCGCACCATAGAGCTGTTAAACATCTTCAGATACATAAGGCAGCTCCAGGACCAAGATTTCTATCAACTGAGAAGCATATACACGTTGTTGTTGATCAAAGACAAGTGCTACTTCTGAAACGTAGAGCTTCCAGAGGACCTGGAGGAGATAGATGTTGGTTCTGATTCTGACTCCTATTCTTCTTAACCCAGCAGTCCTCCAAGGAATGAAGTCAAGGGAGCTTCTGACGTCTTCAGGAAAGGCAAGCAGATAGAACATCTTCAAGCCATACTCACCACTGAAGTCAATTCTACTTCGCATGTCATCGCTGAATCCCTCATCAGCAACTTCGATTGTTCCGCGTGCAGTTCTTTATCTCAGGAACAGGTCAATGATATACTTCTGCTACTAGCTGATTCTGACACTATAGATGTCATATATGAGAAAGATAATGTAGTAGTACCCCTCGATGATCTACATGATGTAGTCAAGGTAGGAGGATGCTTAGCTATGATGGTGGCATCATCCTACATCCCCATCCTATAGAAGAAGATTGGACAATCCTACATCGCCCATCTGATGTTGTTCAACGACTTATGCCTGCCTGACGAGACAGGAGCATGCCAGCTGTTCCAGCTTGAAATGAAGAAGGGGTTGTTGCACATTATATTTCTACCAATGTTGCACGACAATCACTGGACGCTCTTGATGATGTACACCCGTCCACGCATTGGTTTCTTCTACAACAGCTCCGACGCCAACATCTACTATCCAACGGAGTGTGCATCTATGCCAGCAACATCCCTCGAGTGACTAGTAAGAAAATATTATATTGAGGTAGTTTCCTTGATCCAGCCCTATCTTGAAAATCTGACGACAAACTGGCACGACCTCCAATACTTCCACCACAGTCCACAATAGGCTCCCTTATTAAATGATTGTGGAGTCTACGTGCTGCACTGGATATACAACATAGTAGCATTGACGAAAGCACCACAGAAGCTCCACACCCTTGACTACCATAGCCAATGATGGGAAATTGTGATGGAGCTCTTATCTGCTTTTGACGAGTGCATCCATTGAACCCTCACTGATCAATGCCTACCCTTCTCAATTTATCTCACAACTTTGGGACAGAGTGTGGGGTAAGTTTGGGGGTGCTCCATAGTATTAGTGAGGGAGGTACTCTAAAATTTTCTCATTTTTTCTCTTTTCTCTCCCTACCATACTTTGTGCATACATGTATATAAATGTTTGATAGAAATCAATGCACACACAAAATATACACAATTGCATGTTGATCAAACCTGTAAAATTACTTTATAGTAAATATTTGGTACAACTTCTTCCAGCTTGTACTCTCTGTATCTAAGGCGGTGGACATTTCTACTATGCTCTCTTGAAAATGTAGTCTCAAATGACAAAGGCTATAACTTTTCTATTCCAACTTTGAAAAATAATCTCACAATAGGTAAGAGATGTGCATGTGAAGGAAAAAGTTGCCCAAATAGCAAACTCCCTTTACCCTACCCATCAAAATCCCAAAAAGAGAGGAAAGCCTCATGAGAGTGAATAAAAGCATGAGAGTTGTGCCTGGAAAAAAACACTTGTATTCCCAAAAGTACCCATCTTTGGGCATGGTAGATCCGAGGCAATGGTATGTAGGATGTGAAATCACTACTCTAAAGCTAACTAGCTTGGACTGCAAGGACCACTCGCCTGCTGATAGACCCGTACCTGGATGAACCAATGGGAAACAAGAGAAACCCAAAAAGCCTTAAACCTTCCCAAAAACTCCACCTTCCACTTCCAAGAGTCAAGCAGTTTGGTTTTAAAGTTAACTTTAAAATAATGCACCAAGTCTCGCAAAGGCTGAAGAGAAATTTTTTGCTTAAATAAGGCAAGAAAAATAAAGCCCATTGTTCGTAGTCAGACGTAATTTTCTTCAAGACATCACAAATATTCACTTAACCCCTTGTCCGAAGACTACATGAGATGGACTGAGTTTTTGCTATATTTTGTGGATGAAATTTCTTTTAAGATGTAAATGATGTGATGGACTGAGTTTTTATTTAATTTCGAGGATGAAATTTCTTTTAAGGTGTGTAGGATGTGATGGAGTGAACTTTTGATGTTCTTGAGTAACCATTTAGATAGACATATTCATGGATTTGAGGCTCAAATATGCATATATGTGTTTGGATCATAGAAAGGTGTTTTCATTAGTTGGGAATAAGTTGAAAGTTGTTTGATGTTAATTGTATGAGTAATACTCTTAAGTATGTGCTATTTTGAATTAAGTTGTTGATTGGTCAAATAGTGATAACTTGGCACCAAAAGTGGATGGAATATATCTTAGATGCTAATAGAGTTGTGGACAAAATTGTATTAGGTTTTAATATTCCTCCCTAGAGATATATAGGTTTGATCTTTGTGAAATAATGGGCATTATTGTTTGTTGGTGGACCAAAGTCTAATATTCTACCCTAGGATTGATTGTGTCACGCACCCCACACAGGCTTGAGGAGCCACGTGTTGGCACAGTGAATTCTTTGACCCGGACCCTTAGATGTTTGTGGATGATCCCTTAAATCCTGTCAAATGGAGATCGTGGAGGATGAAGTTGGTGTTCCTCCCTTTTTCCCCATGACATGAATGTGGGGAGACAACCCGGCTGATGAGAAGTTGATCCCTGGGTACTAATGTAGAACAGTCTGAGCCAGACTCCCACTTCCTATCATATCTCCACCGCAAGTTGCAAGGAGTGTTCGAGAGAGTGAAGAACATAGTTGAATAGAGGGTGCGCGTAGGAGTCAGACCCACATGACCAAGCTATTCCCTGGGTGGTTCTCGTGATCAGCCACTCGTTGGGGCCTTCCCTCCGATGGAGGTACCCCAGCAACGAGGTTGTTGTCCCAATGATTGATGGCTTTGACTAGATAGTTATATATGGGAAAGATGAGGAGGTGAAGGGCAATATGTCCCCATCATTTCTAGTAGACGTGATGGCATGTAAGCCTTGTCATCACTTGCCGGTCTCAATCACGGAGTTGGCGGCACTAAGCCTGGAGGAGCAACCCAGAGCAGAGCCCAACGGCGGCTTCTTGTGGCGAGACGGAACGCACACTTAGAAGTAGTCTGTAGACCAAAAAGTTGCAAGACAGCAAAGATGACGCCAGAGATCTTCATGGCGGCATCATGTTTTGAGGACCATCTCAACGTGTGGAGGCATCGAGCACTGAGCGGAGGCAAGATGGAAATGCACACAACACCTAGGTAGAGCGAAGAATGAACGCGAGAGGAGAAGCAGGACCGCAAACCTTTGCTTACGATCTAGAGGCAAGTGATTCCTTGCTGGGAACCCCAACCCAGTGGCAGCGGCTGGCGCTGAACAGAAGCATGGGCAGCGAACAGAGAACCTAGCTCCATCGGAGTCTCACGTAGAACGAGACATGGTCGTGGTTGCATTCTCATGAGCTAGAACGGGGAAAGAGGGGGACCCAGCTGGGTTAGCGAATCTGAGGATTCACGGATCCAACCCTAGATCTGGACCGGGACCCAGCCTGGAAGGGAAGCGCAAGCCACAAAGTCACGTGGCGACTCTCCATTAGTCAGAGAAAGGTATTTAATCCTAAATACTTAGATCTTGCATAATTCAAACTAAATAGCTCGTTTATTGGAAAAATACAAGTAATATACCAAAATTCTCAGAAAAATGTGTAGAACAACATAGAACCATAATATTAAGATTTTGATGCACTAATAATAGTGATATCATGTAAGATGTATTATGCTCATATCATGTGTTATAACTAACAAATGATGGCCTAAAATTATGAGAATATGTCAGTAAATCAATATACATGCTTATAATCCATGTGATGTTTGTACTTATGATGTTGATGCACAAAATCATGTAATTTTCTTTATATGGCTATTAGGGATAATAACCCTAAATAAAATGTATTAAACATGCTCAATAAATGATGAAATTTATAGAGTAATATCATATCATTATTTGGAACCTCGGAATTAATTATGTTATCATAATGATGCATATAATTCATGTTATATGAAGAGCACCCTTAATACATGTGATGCAACCCTAATATGGTTAATGAAAGTGACATAATGTTAAGTATGTTCGCATAATAATGTGACACATGAGTATATCCATTTGATGAACTATAATCTGGAATATGACTTCAGTAAGATAAATCTAAGACAAGAATGCAAGTAATAATGGAAATATACTAATGAGATAAGGTAAATCCTAAAATGGATATAATTAGGGTTAAGATGAGATGTAAGATGATCAGAACCTAATGATGATATGTGGTCCTCTCTTAATCAGGGTTGACCAGGATGTAGATGATATGAGGATATGATAATTAGGTTTCTCTTGATCAAGGTATGCCATTACCTCTTAATTGGCTTATTATACATTATGCTTGTGTTATATGTAGTAAAATACTTGGCATATGGTATTGGATGAAATGATTGTTCTTGTATGATATCTTCCTTGATTTTCCATACTTATGGCTATGAACACATGAAATATAAGATATCTGATCCATCATATGATAGCACTAAACTCTTTGGTAGTACAGTGCATTGAAGTGATCTCAAACTCTTTAGTAGTAGATCACATGTGTTAGATCTCAAGCTCTTTGGTAGTATATCACACATAAAATGATCTCAATCTCTTTAGTAGTAGATCATAAGGCCTAAAAACATCAAATCCCTTGGGGGAAGATGTACGAGATATATGATGGAAATGTGCTTAAAATATATGTGTTCTCTTTTGTTAATGAAAATCTTTTGCACAAGTATATGCTTTTTCTTATATTTGTTTAATGCTGCCAAGTATTAGTTTTATCTTATTGCCAAGATATGATGAGAGGTATATAAAAGACACGTAGGCTTACTCAGTACAATATTTTTGAATATTGTGCTGACGTGTACCACATGTAATCTTTTGTTTAGGTTGTGGACATATGTTCTTGAAGATCCAGGATAGTTGAGAGTTGTGTGGCGAGCTGATGTACAGGTGGACCTGTTGTCTTAAGATCTTGCACTCTAGTGGTAGTACATGTATGTGTAGAAGTTTTGTTGTTCAATGTGTAATATCAAATGTTGTAACAATTCATGTTGTAATTATATGTTGAATGGTGAACATGTATTGTATGGTTTTATTATTGTTCATGTACATGTGCTACTGATTGTTTCCTTCTGACTCCCTTGATTTTCTTCTTCTTAGCCTTGTGTATGGTATTTAAATTGGGATTCTCGCTGAGGTGAGGGTTTCAATTTGGACGCCACACATCAGATTAAGTGTTACTTCTAAATTGAAACCCTCACCTCAGTGAGAATCCCAATTTGAACACCAAACACTAAGCTAAGAAAAAGAAAATTAGAGGAAGTCAGAAGGAAACAGTTAGTAGCACATGCACATGAACAATAATAAAACCATACAACACATGGTCACCATTCAACATATAATTACAACATGAATTGTTACAACATTTTATATTACATATTGAACAACAAACTTATACATATACATGTACTACCACTAAACTATAGGATCTTAAGACAATAGGTCCACCTAAACATCAGCTTGCCACATAACTCTCAACTATTCTGGTCTTCAAGAGCATAACCACAACCTAAACAAAAGATTACATGTGGTACACGTCAGCACAATATTCAAGAATATTGTACTGAGTACACCTACGTGTATTCTATATACCTCTTATCATATCTTGGTAATAAGATAAAACTAATACGTGGCGGCAATAAACAAATATAAGGAAAAGTGTATACTGGTAAAAAGATATTCATTAACAAAAGAGAACACATATATTTTAATCACATTTCCATCATATATCTCGTACATCTGACCCCAAGGGCTTTGATGTTTTTAGGCCTTATGTACTACAACCAAAGAGTTTGAGATCATTTTACGTGTGATCTACTACCAAAGAGCTTGAGATCTAACACATGTGATCTACTACCAAAGAGTTTGAGATCACTTCATTGCACTATACTACCAAAGAGATTAGTACTATCATATGAAGCATCAGATATATTATGTTTCATGTGTTCATAGCCATAAGTATTGAAAATAAAGCAAGATATCATACAAGAACAATCATTTCATCCAATATCATATGCCAAGTATTTTACTACATATAACACAAGCATAATGTATAATAAGACAGTAAGAGGTAACGACGTACCTTGATCAAGAACAAACCTAATCATCATATCCTCATATCATCTACATCCTGGTCAACCCTAATTAAGACAAGACCACATATCACCATTAGGTTCTCATCTTAACCCTAGTTATTACCATTTTAAGGTTTACCCTATCTCATTCAGATATGTACTTTATTACTTGTCGTATCATCTTGTTGTTATGTTCCTGACAACCACGGTCGTGTCCCATTCTGTGTGAGACTCTGACAGATCTAGGTTCTCTACCCGTCGCTCGTGATGTTGTTGGGTGCCAGTCGCCGCCGTTGGGTTGGGGTTTTTGGCAAGGAATCTCCCACCTCCAGATCTTCAGCGAAGGTTTGCGATCCTGCTTCTCCTCTCGCGTTCATTCTCCGCTCTGCCTAGGCGCTATGTGCATTTCCATCTTGCCTATGTTCAGTGCTCGATGCCTCCATGCATTGAGTTGGTCCTCCAAACATGACGCTGCCATGAAGAGCTATGGCTTTGTCTTTGCTATCTTGCATCTTCTTTGGTCTATAGACTTCTTCTAAGTGTGTGTTTCGTCTCGCCACATGAAGCTGTTGTTGGGCTCTACTCTGGCGTGCTCCTCCAGGCTTAGCGCTGCCGACTCCATGATTGAGACCGAAAAGTGATGACAGGGCTTACATGCCCTCACATCTGCTGGAAATGATGGGGACAGATCGCCCTTCACCTCCTCATCTTTCCCGGATATAACCTTCTAGTCAAAGGCATCAATCGTTGGGGCAACAACCTCACTGCTAGGGCACCGCCATCAGAGGGAAGGCCCCGGCAAGCGGCTGATCATGAGAACCACCCAGGGAATAGCTTGGTCGTGTGGGTCTGACTCCTACGGGCACCCTCTATTCAACTATGTTCTTCACTCTCTTGAACACTCCTTGCAACTTGTGGTGGAGATATGATAGGAAGTGGGAGTCTGGCTCAGACTGTTCTATGTTAGTCACCAGGGATGAACTGCTCATCAGCCGGGTTGTCTCCCCATGTTTACATCATGGGGAAAAAGGGAGGAACACCAACTTCATCCTCCACGATCTCCATTTGACAGGAGTTAAGGGATTGTCCACAAACATCTAAGGGTCTGGGTCAAAGAATTCATTGTGCCAACACGTGGCTCCTCAAGCCTGTGTGGGGTGTGTGACACAATCAATCCTAGGGTAGAATATTAGACTTTGGTCCACCAACAAACAATAATGCCAATTATTTCACAAAGATCAAACATTTATATCTCTAGGGAGGAATATTAAAACCTAATACAATCTTGTCCACAACTTTATTAGCATCTTAGATATATTCCATCCACTTTTGGTGCCAAGTTATCACTATTTGACCGATCAACAACTTAATTCAAAATAGCACATACTTAAGAGTATTACTCATGCAATTAACATCAAATAACTTTCAAGTTATTCCCAACTAATGAAAACACCTTCCTATGATCCAAACACATATATGCATATTTGAACGTCAAATCCATGAATATGTTAATCTAAATGGTTACTTAAGAACATCAAAAGTTCACTCTGTCACACTACACCTGGTTTTAAAAGATACCGCAAACAAAGTTTTAAAATAGGTACAGATTGATTGATGACAATCAAAATGCTATGTTTGGGGGAGCTGATAACACCCATTTTATGGCTGCTAGAGCTTATATTTTACTATAAAAAACTGCCTCCAAACCTGACTTCCTCTCAGTTTTATCTTATTTGTTGTATAGAAATAATGTCCACTAGGCCCCTGATAACATTGCTTATCTTTGGCACAGTTTCTCTTATTTTTCCACCAAAAGAGTGCTAATGGGCCCATCCTGGCCCATCAGCAATGAGTTACCTGTCCCGACCCAGTAGGTGTGCGACACGACTCACCCTTTACCTATCACGGTCACTGCCTGATATGGCAGCAACCCGACACGGGTGTGCCGTGCAGAAGCTCTGACAGACTGTAGCTCTTTATCTGACATGGTGCCTTATCCATCACTGTTCTCCAAGCCGATAAAGTCGGTTGCACGATACAACTACCCCTCGGTGCAGCAGCCTGCCAAAACTCTTACTCGACACAACAACATGATTTACTTGCAACCTGGCAAATGACACCCTTCCAACTGTGCCGGGCGAAAGATGTGTCAGCCCCTTTCGAAGCCACGTGAACCGAGCAGACAGGGGACACATGGCCCAATGAGAGCCACATCTCCCACCATCCCACTGCCTATAAATAATAACTACATGCCTATGATGGGATGGGTTTGAACCCTTCGAGAGCTAACTCTTAGAGAACAAGAGCTAGTGCGTCGTGTTCCAGAGTTTTATGGGCGATACTAGGTGAGCACACCCCCAACCCGTGAGGGACGGGAGGAGTTCACTTAGATCCCGACCCGGTAGTAGCAAGCAGTGCGACATGACCTTCAAGGATACTTCAACATGCTAGGTATCTAGCTGGGCTTCAACTAGAGACGGCTCGCCCATCTATACCCGACATGAGGAACCCGAGACAATACCCAACCCGATATGGCCTACCCATCACGCCTTCAGCCCGACAGGGCAGGCAGCCCGACATGACCATATCAGGTAGGGAGTCCTTTCCCGATATGCCCCTTACCCATCATGGTTCGCGACCCGACACGATCAAGAACCTGACACAGTCGTATCACGATAGGACTCCCGCCCAGTACGGGATAGAATTACCTTAGGGGTCTTCCGCTATGTATATCGATGTCCTATATCAAGGAGTTCGATACTTATCTTCCCTTTTTCAGCACTTTACTTTCATTTACTACTGCATTGTAACTAAACCTTTTTATCTCTTTATGGTTATTGGAATCTATGGAGTTTATCTCATGTTGTTCTGTGTATGGCTCCTTTTTGTTGGATGATTTCTTTATAGCATCTCAGCTCTAGTCTCTTCTGTTTGGATCACACTTTTGATTAGCTATCGAATCGTGTTTCTCGTTTTGACTCCTTTGAGAGAGGGATGTCGTAAACTCTAGAGCTTGGTCTGATTTGAGTGTACGAGAGTACCCAGAATTAGTGTTTACCTGACATATCTTTCAGCTCCATCCTATGCCTAGTACCCTTGAGAGACGGAATTTAGTGCATGGTTAGTGGCACTCTCTTTGAGAGAAGAGGGTGCAGGATGTACGCCACTATCACTTGTTATCTTTAAGTTTTCCTCCTTCATGCCATACACTAAGAAAAGTTTTATCTCCTCGCTATTCCTTTATCTAAAAACCTCCATAAAAATTTCTAAACCCCTAAAATTTTAATCCTTCTAGTAACTCCTCTCTGAGATAGGCCTTTTGTTTAATTCTTTATGATTCTTTCTCGTTGCATCAAAACCTTTTCTCTTGACTTTTTGACGTGCTTAGACAAGTAAAACTTGAGTTCTAAATCACCATTCTACCTATCCCTATTTTCGACCCCGAACTACTTTGACCATGTGCTAGTTGTAGGAGTCTTAAACATTCGGGTATTATAAATTTCTAAATTCCGATGACCTAGACTTGTCTCCATTTTTTGGACCCATGTTTAAGGCTTGTCAAGGGGTTGTATTTATACTACTTGTTGCAGCCCCCTCCCACATGTATAATGCTAGTATGGTGAAGAATCTAAAAGAAGGTTGGCCCACCATGACAAACATAGGATTGGCAGCAGAGAAAGAATTTTTACCCAATTAGCTGAAAAACATTAATCCAACAACATGTAACATGGTGTGTAATAAATTAAAATCTAAATTTAATGCCATATTTTTAGAAAATATACATCAGGCCCCTTCATATATAGGTACTAGGATACAAGAGACTTTGGAAGATCCTAAGGGAGAAAGAGAAAAAATAGGGAGAAGAAAGGATGAGAGAAATTAATTTGAGTGAATAGTGGGATTAATTTACTGCTCAATTAATTTGAATGACCATTGGATATCAATGTGATTCATACGATCAAGGTTGTTGTCCTATCTATATGATAATAAGGAGTAATATATTTTTATCACTTTGTATCTTAACATATTATTAAGATTTAACATATTGTAAAATCATATAACCACTTTTGGTGAATGAAAAGCTAAATTGATTTGCATGGTTGAGTAAAAAGTTGAAAATGAGAAGTTTGGAAGGATAATGTCATTAACATGGTGTCCAATTAATATAATGAAGAGAAAGACAATTTATGAGGGCAATAACCATTGCATTATTCCCTTTTAAAAGTGACAATAATAAATTCTGTATATGATTTTTCTTATGAAATATAAATATAGTAAATCACAATATTGTTTACAATATTTGGTAATAATTGTTTACATAGATTAAAAATAAAACTTTTACATAAATATCATGGTTGGAAAAAATGGATACAAAAAATAAGTTGAGAAAAAGTAGGAGAATAAATATAGTTTGAAATGTATGTAGTATGATTAAAGAGTGTGAAAGAAATTGATGAGACTCAATATCCATTGAATTATGGCCTTCTCGACACAAAAATTAGGAATTGTTTTATAGGCACTTTTACTTTTTTTGGTAACATATAGCTATGTAAACAAGTATTATTATTAATGAGTGTTAAAGAAATTGATGAGACTCATTATCCATTGAATTGTGGCCTTGTGAACATGACAATCAAGAATTTTTTATAGGCACTTTTACTTTTTCTGGTAACATATAGCTATGTAAATATGTATTATGATTAACGAGTGTGAAAGAAATTAATCAGACTCATCATCCATTTAATTGTGGCCTTAATAACACAACAATCATGATTTTTTGTAGGCCCTTTTACTTTTTCTAGTAACATATAGCTATAGTAAAAAAGTTTACCATATAATATATGATAAACATAAAACTATGTATATATATGTACATGTATATGTGTATATATCAGTGTGTGTGTGTGTCTATATATATGTGTATATATGTGATATAGAGATTCATTCTTTCCTCCTCTTCCACACCCGTGGTAGAAGCCGAATGCCCAGGAGGGTGGTAAATCAAGGCAGCAATTGGGATTCAAACATGGGTCCCTTTGTTAGAGGACACCATGCTTGACCACCTTAGCCACTCCCTGTCTACATATATATGTGTATATATAGAATTAAGAGAAAAAATTTCCAAAGTCTGAATACCTGAGAGGGTGGTAAATCAAGGCGGCAACTGATATTCAAACTTGGGTCCCTTCATGAGGAGACATCGTGCTTGACCACTTGAGCCACACCTTGTCAGCAAAAATGTATGTATGTATATATATATATATATATATATATATATATATATATATATATATATATATATATATATATATATATATATATATATATGTATGGATGGATGGATGTATATATAGTGTTGGGCCTTCAGATCCTTTGGTTCATATTCACTTAGACCTAATCCCTTCCCATATTAAACTGTGGGTTCGAAATCAAGGTCCTATTCCAATCATAAAAATTAAGGGTCAGGTTGTGTGTTGGGTCGATTTGAACATGATTGATGGCTCCACCCTTAAAGGAAGAGATGGATAGGAGAAGACAAGATAAAAATGAATAAGAATGAGAAGATAAAATAATTTGGAGAGATATGCATGATAATTATATTTATGAAGTGGTCATGCATGTAAATACTTTTCAACATAATAATATATGTATAAAAAAATATCTTTACAGAAGTGTAAGAAACAAATGGGACAATCAATCCTTTCTTGATGCAAAAGATTAAAGATAGAAATTTTTAATATCAAAACATATTAATCAGCAACATGTACAATTAATGTTAAATAAAATACATATAAATACTAACACATTGCAAACGAAGCAAATCACACAAAACACACAAAAATCAATACATAAACATAACACAAAATGATATGTATTACATATATATATATATAGAAAAATCAAATAGATTGACATGATTTGTTTTGTGTACTATTGTTTAGGAAAATGAGCTAATTTCATTTTAAATGTGTGTTCTTTTTGTTGAAGTATGTACCTATTGTTCATCCCTCCTCTCTATCTTTTAAATAGTACAAAACCACACCCATTTTTTTCTCATAATAGTTACATATATCTCCATTTGGTAGAATATAATTCTTATCCCCACCTTTTATATTATTTTCCTATGATTATTGTTCCATCGTTCTTTGTGGTCATCTATACTAATCTTCTCCAATGTTGTTTCTTCCACCTTTATTATTAATCTCACTCCTTAACTCCTCATTGCTATTTTCTACCCCCCATAATCCTCCCCTCATGTTCTTTCTAAACAACCAATAAATGGCCTTACCCTATTGTGATTTATATGTGATGAATGAGTACCATAATCACACAAAAGCCCACAACTGGATGCTCTAATTGAATTTTAGTAATGATGAGTGCCCTCATAGAAAATCACTAGTTTTGGTGAGAACTTTGTCCTTGCACACACACAACTTGGATAACATTTTTAATAGTTCCCCATCATAAAACTGACTTAAACATAGACACCTAGTAATAAATGACATATTAATGGTCCATGGTAAAAGGATGTACATCCAGTTAATATGGTTAGTCTAATCATTCTTTATGATGTAATTTTCATTGGGGGTCTCAAATCATGGGTTGTTATCCTCCCCATGGAATTTTGGTTTCCTCATTAAGTATCTTTTATATGGAAACATAGCTTTTTCCCCATTGAGGCTCCAAATGACCCTTACACAAATGCTCGCATTCAAATATACCAATAAGGATGGATAAATTTCACCTCACCTAATATCCTTTTCTAATTCCTAGCTTGCAGGGATCAGGAGTGAGGGTGCCACATGCTCATATGGATAGAAACCTCTAGAAGTGGAACTACCTCTGATACTAGTTGTAATGGCTAGGCCTACATCCCAAGGATCTAGTACGATTTCAACAATGATGATTGGCCTCAAAGATGAAGGCTAGCTTTAACTGTGCATTTTGTCATTACTCTCACAAATATTTTAAAACCTTCTTTGTACTTTGCCCATTTTAGTAATTCCATGGGTTGATCATGATTAACTATAGAGTGCCTATCAATTAGATATCCAAAAAGGAGGTGTACGTGTAACGTCCCAAAATCTAGGATTTATCCTAACACATGACTAGGAGGATAGTAATCTTGTCTCTTATATTTGACTAAACAAATATAAAGTTATTCTTTAGTATATATAGTTAATAAATGTAAAATAGTTAATCTAATGGTAACTCTAATATATATAAGTTTGAAAACAAACAAAATACATTTAATGACATCACCTAATAAGATATAAGTCTTGTATGCTTTCTTTGGTAACCAATATCACATTATGACTAATATATATTTAATAAACGCACAATGTACTTTACACATGCATAGGAATAACAATGTGAATTTCTAGGTCCACAAATATAATCCAAGTAAAATATGAAAATTCGTGCATAATAACATAAGGAACTATTTTGGAAATGTATTGAAGAATAAAGGACTCTAAGAAAGCAAATATTTATAATAAATGTATAATATTTTGATAAATATAATGGTAATGAGCCAAAAATCCTTATAGTGCAATAACTCATTAAAGAAAATCTCAAAAATTAAATATAATGGCAAAATCATGTTCCCTGAGTCCCAAGTTATTTTGGGTGCCAAGTTTTAGATTAAAATAGAAATCCTAGACACCTTATTACTATTTTGAAAAGAAAATATACTTTTAATTCCAGAATATTAAGTAATACACTTAATGACCCCCCAAAAATGGAAATTAATGATAAATTCAGATTTTATATGCCAAACTTTTCCTATGTGTTACTTTTCATATAAAATGAATAATCCTAGACTTGTAAACTAAAATAAGAAAGAAATACAAGATTTAAAATACATAATCATATAGTCATTTAGTTGAGATTTTTGGTTTTAGTATAGTTTGTGATTTCCTCGTTGTCATGTTGGTTTTCCAAAAACATGGATTTTGTTTTAGTCATCGAATTTTAATCTAGCAGAGCCCATATCTTCATCTTCCTTGTTTCTTTCTATCTTTGCAAGACAAAATAACCAACTTATATCTCGATCTCCCTTCATCTATATCTCCCTATTTTCTCAATGATTTTGTTCATTTTATTTCCTCAAACCTTCCTCTCTCACTTTTGAATCCATAGACCCTATTGTGTTAGGGTTTCCTGACTTGGTCCCTAATCCGTACACCACCCCCATCTGATCCCCTATTTTGGCTCAGGCTTCCCTTCCAAATCATCCCCGCTTCCCTTCGGTACATCAGACCCTCAAGGAACTCCTCCCAAATCTTCATCGCAACTTACAAAACCCCTAACTGATGTTAGTTTGTCCTCTTTTATCCTCGAGCATGGTTCCCTGACTCCAGCCACTCTCGTCAGAGAACTAAGATAGGGGTCATGGATGTTGACCATCTCTATGCTCGATTATGGGATAGGAAAAATACTCATGAACATAGAAAGCTTTTCAATCCCACAATTTCTCCTGAACCTAGGTCGTATGCAAACTCCCTTTTCCTATCCTTTCCTACCCAAAATTGAATATGGACTTGTGGGTTATTGTTTCTCAATATTTCCATGTCAATAGCTTTTTAACCTCCTAAGAATTCATATTCACAATGTTTGATTCTAGTTTTTGGGTTTCTAGCATTACATCATTCTATCCATTGAAGGACATTCCCAACATGCTCGGGTATTGAGTTGGGGCATGAAGGGCACCAAAGAATTTGCCCAATGACTCATTGAGTTTAGGGATTCACCTGGAGACCTCTGGTGGTATCCATGGTAATCGATTTTGCTTCTCCTATGAGTTGGATTCATGACTTTGAGCACCAATTAAGTATCCCTCCCCGCATACTAGTGTCTGACCAATTGAGTCTTGATGACAATCAATGACTGTCCTTTTTTTATTTTTTATAGTTGTCATGGGAATTTTGGTCTTTCCTCTTATCCATTCATACGCCTGACAATGTGTAGGGACGGACCTCTTTCCTATTCCCTATTGGGACAAGTTTCCTTATTTATGTATAAATGAATAAGGGCGCATAGATAGACTTACTCGATTTTTTTATTGGCAGATTCTTTAGAAATTCAAAACTAATTACATGAAGTTCAGAATATTAAAATAAAATATGTTTTGCAATTGTGGAGTTTTTATATATCCATTAGCATAAGTTTCATCACCTAATTTTAACCTAATAATTGTATGATTATTTTTTATTTATCTAATTGATTAATATTTTTAATATTCATAAGTAATATTATGTAAGTAAAAAAATAAACTAAAATATGCTATAAACTGGAAAAATTATTTTTAAAAAGATGTGGTTTTGATAACCTAATTCATATACAATAAAAAGCTGACTTTAGGGTTTATATAATTAATGCACCTAACCTATTTCTACATATATGTTTAACAGGTGTTTTAGAGACCTAGGTTTGGACCTGGGACTCACTTTGGACTTATGTACAGTTAATCTAAGGTATGATTGCATCTGTATTACTCATATTGAGAAATTTATGATACCTCTCTCTCTTGTTGTATGTTGCATCTCATAGATTCCATATTGAACAATATACCTAATTTTATTCTCTTTTGATGTATTTTGCATACCTCATGAGTCATATTGAGAAATTCTTTTTTGTACTCTCTCTCTTGATCTTCTTTGAAGTATTTTGGTGATGAATATTATCTATCTTGACTTGATGACCAATTAGGGTTTAGTCTTAATGACTTTGAATTCCTTGTCTATGTTGTACATAAAAATTATATTTTCTTCTTGATGAAACTCTATTTGTGAAATTTAAACCATGTAGTTCCTTATTGTGAGAGAACCCTAATTTTTCCAACTTTTATGGTGGATGTTTATATTGTCCATTTATTTGATGACAATGTTATTTATTTTGTTTTTCATGGCTGAACTTTTACTTACTTTACATTTATGCATGCTTTGTGATTTAGTAGCCCTAGAGTAATGTAATCCTTTGGTTATTTGGGTTTAATTACCCTATGGTATTATTCCTCAATGTGATATTATTAAGCACTGGGTTTTATTCCCCTTCCATGCACTGAGGATTTAGTCCTCATCCACTTTTATATATTTTGGATGGAGGATAGTATGCCCCATACCCTATCTTGTATGCCAAGGGAGTTTTGTTTAGTGCCATTCTCTATCAGGTTGCCGTATCTACCACTGACATACATTTTTACTACGGCTATGATTATCTCGCACGCATGCAAGTTGGTTCTTGATGATGGATTTTGTGCCCTAAAGTATTTATGTGTGCTTTTTAGACATACCTTATTTTATTTAATGTAAAGTGTAATTCTTGAATATCATTTCATATTATTTTGATACCCACATGGGCGGTTGACACACTAAAACTATGTGTATAAACACAAGTGCATGCGTCGAGTAATATAGGCCTATGTCAGGCCTGAGTCAAACTCAGGGACACATAGTCTCAGTGTCTAGTACTAACTACGTTGTGATCAGCTAAGCCGATTAAAAAGGTTGATTTAAGTTTGAACATAAATAAAAGGAAATAAAAAATAAACTAAAATTGGGTGATTCAAAGGAAATGGATTCCTTAGGGTTACCGATTTCACCAAAGGGTCTCGTTATATCTTATTTCTACTGAATTAATACAAATTTTACTCCTACCCTGGATAGAAAGCCTATAGTCAGAATTGCCCGCTTCCATAGTGCAATTCACTACCTAGATCTAAGAGAATTCCATGTTTGTGGTAATTTATATCTTAGTCTAGGTGCATTATTGAATACTCTGGATTTCTGTCCACTAACTGTATGTTACCTTTCCCAAGGAACGCGTAGGAAAGTGTATAAGTTATGGTTTTATAACCTTTAATCCTCCTTCTAGAGTAATTATCGGTCTTTAATCCTATTGATGATGATCAAGCATAGATAGGTCATTCAATTCCAAAATTATATATGTAGGAATAAAGATAAATGTATATTAAATTATGTAAAAAGTCGATACAATGATTCTCTGGACTAATCATGGGTCCTAAGGAAAGGAGGGGTTTAGCCCTGCATGGTTTTCAATTGCGAATACATAGAGAGATAGAAGAAAAATGTGGGAAAATGAAGGAAGTTCATGTAACCCCTAGAGATAAGGTGTTCCAGATGATCCTCCTCAAGAAACGCATCTTCTGTAGTCTTCCGGCAGCAAAATCGTCCGTCAGAGGTGCTCGAATCTCCTGATTGACGTCCTTTGACTCTATGCTTTTCTCCCTCTCCTCTCTGGACTTTGTGTGGTGCAATGTGATAATCCCCTTAAGTATGGTTGTCCTCTTTTAAGTCCTAGGTCAACTTACGATACCACATAACATGGACCGTCAGATCTGGGAGATCAAATTAGATTGCTGAAATCCAACAAAGTCGGTGGCACCGACTGCATCGGGCGCAGTGTGGTTGTGGCAAGGTCGGTACCTCCGACACTTCATGTCGGTGGCACTGAACTGGTGCACGTACTTTGCTCTGCCTCTCTAAGACGATATTGGTAGCACCAACTCTTCTGGTCTTCTATAGCCCAGCCACTAATGTTATCTCGATGGCACCGACTGTGATAGTCGGTGGAACCGACTCTTCATGTACATGGAGAATCCTAAAAAACCCATCAAAACATGTATGAGGTTGGGGAATGTATAAAATAATATAAATATGATGAAATGAGCATAGTTTGATGCAAACTGAATATACAAGCCAATAATAATGATTTATGCAAATATGATCAACTAATTGACTAATAAATGTACAAAATGAATATAAAATAGGCCTGTAAAAGTGACTCAAAACCTATACATCAAACTCCCCTAAGATGAAACCTTGCTCGTCCTCAAGCAACAACACCTTTGGATCTGATTGAGATAAGTCATCTGAAGGACATAAGTGTGTACGATACATCTAAAAAGTCTCCACCTTTCAGTCCTCCTTCCGGCTCTTACTTGACCACTGAACACTAACTGCCATCTAGGCGACCAGAAACCTCTATAAAAGATGTCCATCCCCCAATCAATGAAACACTATCAGTTAAAGCAGTTGATATGATAGACTTGTCTGGTTCATATTTGATGCATCGTGTGATCTCCTATCTACGTTGCTCTTTTCTCTACCTACCATCTACATGGAAGTAGTTATCCTGATAGACAATTAATGGGGAGAAAATTATCTAGAGTGGCCTACCAATAAGAGCAATGGGTAGTTGGAATGGGTGGCTGTGGTAGAATCATGAGCAAATAAAATCATTCATGCAATAAAAAATCATGATGAACCTATGATGATGAGAATTTATAAAATGCTCCTAATGCCTGCTTTTGAAGGTGGAATGATGCTATCTACAAACTACATCATGTACCAATTCTTTCTTATGATTAGGTAGGACTATGCCCTTTCTCGCTCACTTTCTACACTATACTCAATCTTTTTTTTTCTTTTTATATTTTTTTTCTTTTTAAACCCCCTTTCAACATGATAGAATTTCTTTGGGCTTCTACTTGCACTGCACATTTGATTTATGTCAATGCTTCTTCTTTTTTTAGGGTATGGGAGAAATCACTACCTTCTTATATTAGAGAAGAAACTAGACATGATATTATCAAGAAGATATGTAACACATATACAAACTACATGAATAAGATGTTATGCAAATACATGACATGCACTTGAATTTTTGTTGTGCATGCATTTTTCTCATTCTTTTTTTTTATGCAAGCAAAAAAAAAATATTATTATGCAAGATCTACTATGCAATGTAAATGCAATCAAGAGAATGAATGATGACATGTACTCAATCTTCTTATGGTGGAGTGTAAAGAAAAATTATGTGGTGGGTGAGTTCACACGATTAATAGATAAAACCATTAGAGTAAATCATATGTCCCTCTTTAATGACCTGTGTACAGGGTAATCAAGGGGTTTCTCTCTTTAATTTTAGATTAAGGTCATATTAGTGTTTGGTCAATTCGGGCTCAACAACCTTGTCAATCACTTTTCTTAGACAATTAAGATGGTCATGTATGTTCTCATATCCTGAAGCTGACTTGCCTAAGTACTTCCTCAGTTATGCAACTCGACTATTCACAAGATAAGCTCACAATGTTTTTTTGAAATTTGCTCATAATTTTTTTCCGTGCACCCAACCCAAAAATTGATTAACTCAAAAGAAACCATGCATTTACTTCTCCACAAATTACACTAGATAGATTGTGGATCCTACATAGTAGAAAAACTAACAAGAACACTACTTTTTCCAAAAATAGAAACAAAATGCTAAAACAAAAGAAAAACTAAGATAGAAGTTGTTCCAACACCCCCTAAGCTTGAACATGACTATGACCGCATAGTCAAAATTCCAAATTAAGAGGTGAAACAGAGATATCTGACTAAAATGGTGGTGGTGGTGGCTAGCTGGGGTCTTGGGGAGGAAACATCCCCTAGAAGGTTGGAGCAGAAGAAGGCATATCTGGTGGAATTTGGTAGTTGCCAAAGTATCCCTGGCTCCAGTAGTGGTCAAAGAATGGTTGTTGGTAGTTCTCCATCCTCTGCAGCTACTGATGCATGTTCTCTTGGTTGACCAAGAGAAGATGTTCATTTTTCATAGATTGCCTATTGGTTGGTGTACAGTCGAACCTACACATCTTGGATTCCAACCATAGATTGAGTTTGTTCTTGTTTATGTGTCTTTATATCCTACAGCATTGAATACATCCCCACCATAGAATAAGCTTCCTCTCCTTCTTGAGTGGGTGGCGGGGCAGAAGATGTAGATGCATCATAATGTCGTGGATTCTTCTGCGGAGCAACTCGATGTGTCATAGGAATGGTGGGATCGACCTCCTCTATGTCGTCACTTGACTCCTCTTCATCATTATCATCTCCTCCTTATTCTGCATTGTCATCATCCATGTCTAGCCATCTATAGTGCTCAACTTGCCTGATGTTGAAGATAGGATCAGGAAGTCAACGCTCGTAGAAGGTACCACTGACCGAACAGATAGCATAAATGGCATCATTTTGTACCAAGATAAGACCATCCTGCTTGAAGTGGTAGCGGTCTATGCTAAGCTTAGAATAAAGAGGCTCAAGAGTAGAAAGATCCAGGCCTAAGTGAAGAGCAATGGGGGTGATAAGTCCCCCCAAAAGTATAGGCATGGTCCTCATGACGTTGCGCTTTACCGCCATCACATGTGTGAGGAAGAAGGTTCCCCAGTTGACTGGCCTTCCCTCCAAAAGTTGATAGAAAAAATACAAGTCTGGAAGTTGGACCTTCGCTTGCCCTTGAGTTGACTTGGCGAAGAGAGTGTTGGTAAACATGTGATGTAGAACCCAAACAAATGGGTGCTTGAGATCCGCCAATGAGCAGTGGTGGAAGTTCAACTTTTGAACTTCTGGCACTATGACAAGGTCCTTCCATATCGTGTTGAAGTCAAAGTTTTCGGGATGGTGGCAAGGCACATAAGGCCACCCATAGATGCCATTGATGGCGCGAAGGGTAAGGGATTAGTTGGTGTTATATAGGTGGAAGTACACCTTCCCTTCTCTCCACTCACCTCGCGATGGGCATGTTGGGTCGGAGGCGACAAATATCTCAAGAGACGCCAAGAACTCAATCACAATCTCCTTGTATGTTGGCCATCCACCAAAAATAGGGTTCACAGACCCTCCATCAAACTCTTGCCCCTCAAGAACTACCACCATGTTGTAGTTGAAGCCCATGTCCTTGAGTAGTTGTCGGTCTCCATATCTTGTCGGTGTGAACGGCCTCTTGGTGGGCTCCTCATACACCTTCCACACTTCCATCGAAGGGTGGCTAAGTCAAGGTCGTGGTATCAGACCACCAGGGATTCCTGTTCTCCTAGCCATGATGTTGAAGTGATCGGGGAAGGAGGTTGAGAAAAGAAGAGCTTGGTGTAGCATTTGGATGCTCGGAGTAGTCGCTTGCAATTAGGAAGTAGTGGTTCTTGGAGTTGTGAGAATAAAACAATCCACTACTTCCTATTTATAGGCCTTGCACCACCCTTATGCGATGGAGTCAGTGACACTGACATGGGGTAGGTGGCACCGACTCTGTGGGGGCGGATCCGAGCCCTCTGTGCATCGATGGTTGTCGGTGGATGATCTTGACTTTGTAGATTGTTGATGAGTCGGTGGCACCGACTTTTGGGCAGATCGATGTTGCCAACTATTTATTCTAGATGCATCTGGGCCATAGATGACGGCGCCCATGGATTGATGCTTTCTCGTGTCAGTGGCACTGAATGACGTGTCAGTGGTACCGACTCGATGGATCAAGAACCTTCTTTCTTTTCTTTTCTTTTTAAAATTTTTTTCATCGGTGCACCGATGCACCCACCGAGCCTAGGGTATTAGACAAGTTGGTGCCACCGACAGGTGTGTTAGTGGTACCAACAGCTTATCAGTTAGTCACAACCATTTTTTCTGCACTTTCTTTAGACATGTCAGTGGCACCGACTTGTGCCAATTGACTTGTCCCTCTCTCTAACATGATCTCAATGCCATTGACTTGGAAGTCGGTGGCACTGACTTGATCACAGCCTACACACTTAACACATGAGTCAAGGTATCATTTTTACCAAAAGTTTGAAAAACTAAGTACTACTAAACCAACATAATGGAAAGGAATGAAATGAACATCCTAATGGTTGGGTTGCCTCCCAACAAGTGTCCTTGTTTAACGTCCTAGGCTAGACAAATCCATTCTTGAGATTAATTAGGAGCAATAAGTTTCACCTCATGCTCCTTCCTAACAAAATCTTCTTCAAAGTAGTGATTCAGTCTTTGGCCATTACGAAGAAGGATCTCTCTCCCTCTTTGATTCTAACTGCCCCATGTGGAAACAAATCCTCTATGACAAAGGGTCCACTCCATCTAGATCTTAATTTTCCAGGATGTAATTTCAACCTTGAATTAAAAAGCAACACATTCTCTCCCGGGTAAAAGACTCTCCTTGCTATATGCCGGTCATGTATTTACTTAGTCCTCTCCTTGTACAATCGTGAACTCCCATAGGCATTCATACTAATTTCATCAAGCTCATTCAACTCCAACTTCCTTGTCTCACATTCTTCATCAAGGTCAAAATTTAGTCTCCTTAATGCCCAATGAGGTTTATGTTCTAACTCCATAGGAAGACGACACGCCCTTCCATAGACTAACCCAAAGGGTGTAGCTCCTATTGGTGTTTTATAGGCAGTCTTATATGCCCATAGCGTATCAACCAACAATTGACTCCAATTCTTTCTACTAGATGATACCGTCTTCTCAAGAATCTTTTTGATCTCACGGTTGGAAACCTCCACCTGCCCTTAAGTTTGTGGGTGGTAGGGTGTACCCACATAGTGCGTCACTCCATATTTTTTCAAAAGTGACCCAAATTTTTGATTGGTGAAATGAGTTCCCCCATCACTTATAATCATCCTTGGCACTCCAAATCTGTCGAAAATGTGATCCTTATCAAATTTGCATCCGACGTTTACATCATTGGTGTGGGTTGGAATCGCTTCCACCCATTTTGACATATATTCTACAGCTAGTAAGTTGTAAAGGTTAGAATTAGAGGACACAAAGGGTCCCATGAAATCAATACCCCATTGATCAAAAACCTCTACTTCTTGAAACACATTTAATGGCATCTCCTGCCTCTTAGATATGTTACCTGACCACTGACATGTGTCACATCTACGCGCAAAGTCATATGCATCTTAGAATAAGGTTGGCTAGTATAAACTTCTCTCTAAAACCTTTGCAGCTATTCTAGAATTGGCACAGTTTCCACCTGTAGGTAGTGTGTGGCAATGTTTCAACACACTATCATACTCGCATTTAGGTACACACCTCCTCAATATTCCATCCCTACATTGTCTCAACAAAATAAAATCATCCCAAAAATAATAGTGCAAGGAATGAAAGAATCTCTTCTTTTCTTGGTCCCCCCAATCAGTGGGTAATTCTTTGCAAGATTAATAATTCATGATGTTAGCAAACCAAGGGTCCCTTTTCTTAAGGGCAAACAACTGCTCATCAGGGAAAGTCTCTAGAATGGGTATGTCAACATCCTTCTCATCAACCCTCTCTAGTCTAGATAGGTGGTCAGCCACCACATTATCTATACCTACTTTATCTTTGACCTCAATGTCAAACTCCTACAATAAAAGGATCCATCTAATCAATATTGGTTTTGCATCCTTCTTCTGCAGCAAGTATTTAATTGCCTCATGATCAGTCCACACCACCACCTTAGCTCCCACAAGGTATTGTTTAAATTTCTCAAAAGAAAAGACAATAGACAATAACTCTTTTTCAGTTGTGGTGTAATTTAGTTGTGCATAATTAAGTGTTTTAGATGCATAATATATGACCATAGGAGCTTTATCTAAGTGTTTCCTCAACACTGCCCCACAGCATAATCTGATGCATCACACATTAGCTCAAACGGTTGGCTCCAATCTAGAGCCTGCACAACCGGTGTGGATATGAGTTTCTCTTTTAAGATTTGAAAAGCTTTTAAATATTTCTCATCAAAATTAAATTCAACATTCTTTTCCAAAAGCTCAGACAACGGCATAGCAGTTTTTGAAAATTCCTTAATAAATCAGCGATAAAATATGGCATGTCCTAGAAAACTCCTAACTGCCTTCACCAATGTTGGTGGAGGAAGTTTTGAAATCACCTCTATTTTAATCGGATCCACCTCCAATCCCATGACAGACACCTTGTATCCAAGCACTATACCCTCGCTAACCATCATATGACATTTTTCCCAATTAAGCACTAAGTGTGTGTCTTCACACCTCTACAAAACCTTATCCAAAATTTTCAAACAATCATCAAAAGATGTCCCATGAACTGAAAAATCATCCATGAAAACCTCGAGACATCATTCCACCATATTTGAGAAAATCGCCAACATACACCGCTAAAAATTTGCAGGTGTGTTGTACAACCCGAACGACATGTGGTGGTATGCAAAAGTACCATAAGGGCAGGTGAAGGTAGACTTATCTTGGTCCTTAGGCTCGATTGAAATATGATTATAGCCCGAATATCCCTCACAAAAGTGATAGCGACCGGCAAGTTGCTCTAAAATCTGATCAATGAACTGTAGTGGAAATTGATCCTTAAGCATGACGGTGTTCAATCTACGATAGTCAATCCAAACTCGCCATCCTATCACTAATCTAGTGGTTATTTGTTCATTAGCTGATTTAGTAGTTATAGTGATTCCCCGCTTCTTTGGTAATACATGTATCTGACTAACCCACATAGAATTAGAAATAACATAGATTATACCTGCTGATAGTAGCTTGAGTACCTCCTTCTTGACTACCTCTGTCATGATTGGATTTAAGTGATGATGTGGTTGAATGGCCAGCTTTGCTCCTTCTAGCTGAATCTTGTGATGGCACAATGTAGAGGAAATCCCCTTGATGCCCACAAGAGTCCATCCAAATGTGCCTTGGTGGCTCTTTAGCACAGTAATCAATTGTTCTTCTTCTGATTCACTCAGTGATGCAGATATTATTACCGGTAGCCTCTCCTCTACAGCTAGAAAAATATACTTTAGATGAGGTGGCAGCAGGTTGAGCTCCAACTCAGGTGGGTGCAGGAGTGAAGAAACCAATGGTGGTAGCAGAGGTCCCAAATCCTCAAAGTGTCTTGTGTAATAACATGGCAAAGCCTTTAGTAACCTTGCACATTCTTCCAGTGATCGGCTCTGTAGACAATCATCTATAAGATTCATTAGACATGCCTCTAGAGGAACATGTGGTTGTATCAATGCTAGAGAGTCTTCTTCATACTCATCCATAGTGGATAGAGCCAATTCCTCCCATTCGTCGTTCGGATACCCTACTGCCTTGGCAAATGAAACCACCTTGGTTTTGTCCATGATGTCCACAGCTAGTGTAAGTTTGAATCAGGACTGGCACAATGACCAAGCACCATAGCAGAGGGGAAGAGTCTATCTATTTCATTGTCCACCTTTTTCATCACATGTGCCATGTCCAAAAATGGTTTTCCCAAGAACAAAGAGATATTGCTATCCATGTGCTTCATCATATTGCATTGCGCCTGAGCATTGGGTAACATGGATGTATCTGGCATAGTGATCTCAAACCTATTATCCTTAATTCCCATAGTCAAACAGCCTCTACCCATCTCCAAGATCATATCAGCGGTTTCCTGGAAAGGTCGTCCTAATAAAAGCTCGTTGCCATGGTCATCTTGCATCTCCATCACTAAAAAGTTTGTAGGGAAAACAAAACGGTCCACCTCGACAAGTACATCCTAACAAATACCATACAATTTCACCACTGAGTTGTCTGCCAATTGGATTGCCATGTCGCTTTTCGTAGATGTTTTGAGACCTAGATTCTTCAAGGTATATAAGGGAATCAAGTTGATACTTGCCCCTGAATCACAGAGTGCCTTACCAAACTTTTTCTTCCCGATGTAACACATGATGTTGAAACAACTGAGATCATGTCTCTTGGGTGGCAGTGTACCTAAAATGACGGCACTGACTTGCTCTCTCAGTACAACTACCTCAGAATCTAGGATCTTCCTCTTCTTATTGATGATATCCTTCAGAAATTTACTATATGATGGTATTTGCTCAATTGCCTCAATCAATGGTATGTTCACAGAAAGCTTCCTAAAGCTATTTAGAAATTTTTTGAATTGTTGATCCATCTTTGTTTCCTTCAAGTTGTTAGGATATGGAACCGGTACCATCTGTGTCCTTTGATGTGGTGGCACATACAAAGTCCTCTTTTCTACCTCAGAGTCTTGGTTCTGCTCTTCCCCTGTGTTGCCTGCCTCCATTTCTACTTGTGCCGGGTCCGCCACTAAATCATTGCTATCATTATGCTTGGTCATCTCAGTCTCTACAGTCTTTGGAGTCAACATCTTCATCCCACTTCTCAGTAGTATGGTCTTGACCTACTGGTTTCCTGTTGGAGTGTTAGTGTTTCCTAGAAAACCTTGTTGTGTAGGCTTCTTCAAAGTCGCCATGCCTGCTACCAGTTGAGACAAAGTTGTCTCAAAACTCCTCATCTGGGCCCCTTGATTCTGGAGATCACGTTGGAAGTTGATTATTAGTTGTTCATTCTGCTTCACTATCCAGTTCGGAATTTCATTTGTGCTCTCCTCTGCTGCAAGTCGTTGTTGCTGATTATTCCTATGTTGGTTCTGTTGATTAGGATCCTATAGGAAGTTGTTTGGATCATTCCAAGAGAACTTAGGATCCTTTCTCCATGAGTTGTCATAGTTCCTGTATCCTTGCTGCAACATGTATTTCACTTGTCCTTCCTCATCTGATGAATTAATATCCTTCTCTAGCTGCTTCTTTGCTATCAGATCTAGCTTCTCATTAAAAGAGGTGATAACTTTAGACTCCCCTATGCTTTTGATCTTCTCTGGTTGGTCTCTCTCATTACCCCATGCATGATTCTCTACCATATTTTTTAAAATGTCCTGACATGTATAAGGTGAGTTGTTGAGAAAGAACCCCGAGCCTGCACTATCTAAGGTGGCCCGTTCACTTTTGTAGAGCCCAAAGTAGAACATCTTGACTTGGTTCTCCAGATCTATCCCATGGTGAGGGACCTTCTTGAGCATGTTCTGAAAACACTCCCAAGCTTCAGAATAAGATTCAACTACCTGCTGCTTGAAATTATGGATGTTTCTAATCAGCACATTTGTCTTTTCTGGAGGAAAGCATCTTTCAAAGAACGCCTCTACCATTTGATCCCATGTCTCGATCGACTCTTTTGGTAGGTTGTGCAGCCATTCTTTTGCCTTATCTACCAGTGATGATGGAAACAGTTTCGTGTAAATCGCGGTCTGTGGAAACCTATCTACTTTCACCATATCACTGATCTCCACAAAATTGTTGATATGTGCCACTGGGTCTTCATGAGTGTTCCCATAAAAATCTTGTGACTTGACTGGTGCAATTAGACCTGGATCATTCTTGTATTGAGCTACGTTCACATTCTGCTTTTTGATAGGCCTTGTCTATGCATCTGAAGAAGATACCTTTATCCTCTCCCATATTGTCCTCTCTGCTCTTGGATTTCCATCCCCCATTGCTTGTTTCCTGGGTGTCAATGGTATGCCTTCTAGTGCAGTTGTTTGAACTAGAACCTCGACAGTGATTGGGACCTCAGGTGTAGATTCTCCGTAGTCTATGGTCCATGTTGTCACCATGCACTAGAACCTAAAAATTTGAAAGCAGTTAGTCACGATACTTACTAGAGAAAATTTGTCGTATGAATATGCAGTAATTTTTTCAATGATTAAAATAAAGTTGCACAAAATAAAAAGTGGCCTAGAGTGGCCTCCCATAGCACTCGTACTGCTGAAACTTTGCCATCTCCATGGAAACGGTGCCAAAAACTTGACACACTAAAACCATGTGTATAAACACAAGTGCACGCATCGAGTAATATAGGCCTATGTGAGGCCCGAGTCAAACTCAGGGAGACATAGTCTCAGTGACTACTACTAACTATGTTTCGATCAGCTAAGCCGATTAAAAATGTTGATTTAAGTTTAAACAAAAATAAAAGGAAATCAAAAAGAAATTAAAAGTGGGTGATTAAAAGGAAATGGATTCCTTAGGGTTACCGATTTCACCATGGGGTCTCGTTATATCTTATTTCTACTGAATTAATACAAATTTTACTCCTACCCTAGATAGAAAGCATGTAGTCAGAATGGCCTACTTCCACGTTGCAATTCACTACCTAGATCTAAGCCAATTCTACGTCTGTAGTAATTTATATCTTAGTCTAGGTGCATTATCGAATACTCTGGGTTTTTGTCCACTAACCGTATGTTACCTTTCCCTTTGAGAAAGGTGGCTTACAAACATGAATATATTACCCAGAGGTTTTGTTAAAGCACCTAACTAATAACACAATCGATACGAGAGTCGGATTGGTATTAGATTTGGTAGTAGATTACACCACGAGAGTGGGTAGTTTTTTCTATATGCTATTTGTCCAGGGTTAGGAGAGATAATTATTACTATTATAACTATTAATTACAATGTTAACTGAGGTGAAATCATAATCCTAAGGAATTTGGTCCAATTGTGATTAATCGCCAATAATTCTAGATTCACTTTTTGCATTCTTAGCTAATTAAACCAATTAATCAAAGTTTTATTCAATCTAGCTTATTGTAATATAGTTAGCAGTAGTTTTTGAGTTTATATTTCCCTATGTTTGACATCTAGCCCTCATTGGCCTATATTACTCTAATAGTGTACACTTGCATTTTAGGGTGTATAGAAAATACCTATCAAATTTTTGGCTCTGTTGTTGGGGAAACGACAAACTCAGCACTATGAGTGCTATATTTGTCCACTCTAGGCCACACTTCTATTTTTCTTTTTATCCTTTCAAGTTGGATTTTGAATAAGGTGTTGTAGAGATTGAAGGACACTCACCTAATTTTGAACTGGGATAAATGTCAAATGATGGTGAGTGAGGGAATTGTGTTGGGACACAAGGTGTCCAATAAAGGGATGGAGGTTTATCCAATCAAGATAGAAGTCATCTCCAAGATACCCCCACCATCATCGATGAAAGGAGTAAGTAGTTTTGACATGTCGGGTTTTATAGAAGATTTATAAAGGATTTTTCGAAAATCATGAACTGCTCTCTGAATTGTTAGAAAAGGATGTTGATTTTAATTATTATGAGCAATGTTTAAAGTCATTTGTGGTGTTGAATGAGAAGTTGGTCTTTGCACCTGTTGTCCCTACTCTAGATTGGAGTCAACCCTTTAAGCTGATGTGTGACACATCAGATTAGGTAGTGGGGGTTGTTCTTGGCCAACACTGAGATAAAGTTCCCACAGTCATCTATTATGCGTCTAAAACACTTAATGACGCCCAGTTAAATTGCAAACTAAAAAACTACAGAAAAAGAGCTTTTGGTGGCCTTTTTTTGCTTTTGAGAAGTATTGCCAATATTTGATTGGGCTAAGGATTGTATGGACTGGTCATGCAGAAATCAAGTATTTGATGTAGAAAAAGGATGCTAAGACTAAATTGATTAGATTGATATTGCTTTTGTAGGAATTGATATTGAAATTAAAGACAAAGAAGGTACTGAGAATGTGGTGTCTGAACACCTATCTAGTCTTGAAAGGGTGGATGAAAAGGACATAGACATACCCATAGTGGAAGAATTCCTAGATGAGAAGCTCTTTGTTATAAAAAGCAAAGATCCTTGGTTTGCAAATATTGTAAACTACTTGGCGTGTGGAGAGGTGCCAGAGGAGTGGGGATATCAAGAGAGGAAGAAATTCTTCCACTATTTAAGGTATTATATTTGAGATGATCCCCTCTTGCTCAAACAATGTAGGGATGGTATTTTGAGTAAATGTGTGTCAGATTGTGAGTTTGAGAGCATATTAGCACACGGTCATTCTTTCCCTACATGTGGTCAGCATGCTAGTTCTAGGACTATGACTAAGGTCTTAGAATGTGGTTTCTATTGGCCTACACTTTTCAGAGATGCATATACCTTTGTGCTTCATCGTGACTCATGTCAACGTGTAGGTGATATTTTGAAAAGACATGAAATTCCTTTGAACATTTTTCATGAAGTTGAAGTGTTTGATCTTTGGGGCACTGATTTCATGGGACCATTGGTGTCTTCAAATTCAAACTTATATGTTTTACTTGTTGTTGATTATGTGTCTAAGTGGGTGGAAGAAATTCCAACCTACACCAATGATGCTCAAGTTGTATGTAGGTTTGTGGATGAGCACATTTTATGTAGGTTTGGGATGCCCATGTTGGTCATTAGTGATGGTGGATCTCATTTCACCAATAGGAAAGTTGGGGAGCTTTTGAGCAAGTATGGTGTGAGACATACGGTAGGTGCTCCATACCATCCCCAAACTCAAGGGCAAGTTGAGATGTCTAATAGAGAAATCAAGCATATTTTGGAAAAGACAAGTCTCAATTAATAGGACAAATTAGAGAATGTTGCTTAATGATGTTATGTTGGCATATGAGATAGCCTATAAGACACCTATAGGAACCACCTCTTTTAGGTTGCTATATGGGTGAGCATGTCACTTACATGTAGAGTTTGAGCACAAAGCTAGATGGGCATTGTGAAAATTGAACTACAATTTGGATGCCATAGGAAGAAAAAGGATGTTGGAATTAAATGAGCTAGATGAGCTTAGGTTTGATGCATATGAAAGATCAAGGATCTACAAAGAAAGAACCAAAAAGTTCCATGATCTCCACATCCTAAATAGGGTTTTCACTCCAGGACAGAAGGTTCTTCTATTCAATTCTAGGTTGAAACTACATCCCGATAAGTTGAGGTCTAGACATAGTGGACCTTTTGATGTAGTTAAGGTTCTTCCCCATGGGGAGGTAGAAATAAGGAATGGGCCTGAGCCATTCCTTTTTAATGGATATTGGCTTAAACACTAATTTGGGGAGATGTGGTGAGGAAAGAGGAGTTGAAGCTCATTGATCTTCATTGATGAAGTAATCAGGAACATAGTGCCAAAGATACAAAATAAGGGCGCTTGTTAAGAGGCAAACCAACCATCATTTTTCATTCTTTCTATTCAATTTTTTAGTTTCATATATTTTATTTTTTTTCTTAGTTTTTATGTAAGAAAGGTACCATGATCAAGTTTGTGTGGTGTGCAGGTTGAGTAATAGTCGGTACTACCAACCGCAAGTTGATACTATCGATGGAGTCACAGGGACGAAGATCAATTTTGTCTAAACAACTTGGTACTACCAACTTCCATGTCGGTAGTACTGTCGGCATCACAGGGGAGCCAAGAAAAAAATTGAAGAGACTCAGTATCGGTAGTATTGACTTTCTACAAAGAAGGAGGTGAGTAAACTGATAAGGGTTCGGTACTACTGACCAAAACGTCGATAGTACCGAAGGAAGGTCGTGCCCTAGTTTTGAAATACTGAGTTCTCGCTCAGAAGCACTGACAAAAATTTGAACAAGTCTGTACTACCGACAATGAAGTCGGTACTAGAAACATCTAAAAACATTGGATCTATGGGAGCACCATCACCGATTGAGAATCTTCACATCTGACGGTCAGTACCACTGATCCATGACAATTGTCATTACTACAGACATCTCGTCGGTTTACTGACACCATGCGATCTGCATCAATGACATCAACAAATTGAGACCATCGGTAGCACCAAGAGACATAGATTCACGATTCAAAGTTGGTACTACTAACATCAACTCAGTAATACTGATGTGACGACATGGACACAGATTCAGATATATAAGGAGGCATTCATTTTCATTTCTCTTCACACCTTCTCCACTCCTCCTTCAAGCAAGTGTGTGCAAGCAACTCTGAGCATTCAAGGGCAACTTCAAGCACTTCCCTTCTTAATCTCCTTCTCTCATTTGTGATGGCACCCAGAAGAGAGGCATCTTAATCGATAGATATTCCCAACTTGATCCCCAAGACAAGCCTAATCGCTCACCCCAACACTGACATCAAGAAGATATATGAAGATCTATAAAAGAGGGACATGGTGTTGACAAGATATGGAGACTGTTCTTTCATTGCCTCCCTCAACTTCATCGACAGCATGTGCCAAGTCTACGAGCGTCAAGGGCTGGTAGGCCACCATACTTTCTTCAGGGACTGGCTGACCTTCCCAGACCTCATCTGCAAGTTCATCATTGGAGATCTACATCATCCCTGAGCATGGGGTGGATGGATGGATGGACACGTCAGTTTCAACCTTTACAAATCTGACTACACTCTAGCGTTGAAGTTGTTCAATGTCATATATGGATGGCCTGACGAAGGAGACCACTTTTACCCCTGACAACTTCAACTTCAAAATAGTATGGGAGTTATTGTCAGAGGTGTCAGAGGGCCAACACATTAGCTGACACACAAATTTCATTAATGACATTGAACATCCTTTTTCTTGTATACTTCATCACCTCCTCACCAATATTATCTTCACCAAGCCTAGCCAGGGGAAGACTTAGAGGAATGACTTATACTTCCTCTACAAGTTACTAGAGTTAGGAAGGAGGAGTGTGAACTTTGGTACCTTCTTCCTCTCGCATAAGATGGGGGTGAAGAGACTGGTGCAGAGGAAACCTCTCATTCACTTTGGAGGATTGATCACACCAATACCTCTCCATCCCAACCTCGACCTCTCCATCGCCAAATCTCTGAAGGTCGCACCAAAGTTTGATCTTAACCTGTAACACCCCGATTTTTCTTATCACATGAGCAAAAGTATTTTTTTTACTGGGAGTGTCATAAACATGATTATCATTGTAATGAAAGTAGATGAAACACTTTTCATAACTGCAAAACTTATCCATACATAGTTTTTGTCAACAAAAAACTACATCATGTTAAACCATAAAATCTAATCTAATTGACAGCATAACTAGACATAATAAAAAGATTCAAAACTTTGGATCGTCTAGGCAAATGGCACCCCACTAGGTTGAGCTTGAAATATTCTAGTCCTTTACTTGTTCTTTTGATCCTCAGCTACTCCAAATCCTACGGACATCACGTCCCCAGCCATGCATTAGGAAAAATAGTCATTAGAGTATGTGGCATGAGTATTCTAAAATATACATTGCTAAAGAACTGAAATATTACAAAAGATTCTTGAACATCATAAATATTAAATGAACATTTAACTCTGTTTAAATCTAGAAACATATTCTCTCTCATTTCTTAAACTCTTATTTTCTATTCTATCTTTCTGGAGACATATACTCTGGGTCTCATGGCCTATGCCAAAGTGTCTGGATCATAAATATCTTATCCGAATTCCTCTAATCACACTCGTGGATGATATTATAGACATGCTTCAACCTTAAGTATCTTTTACTTAAATGTTTTATCTAGTTTGTGGCCACCATTATACAATAAGTCCTCCTCTGTTGACATTGAAGTGTCCTTTATGGTTCAGCACACCCTCTGTTGGCACAACGTGCCCTCTGTTGACACCAAAGTGTCATCTATGGTGCAGCGCACCCTCTGTTGGCACAACGTTCCCCTTTGTGACACCCACAGGGTCTGGCGCAATGCACCCTCTGAATCGTCCTGGGACTCTCTGGTGAGGACTTATTATATAATGTATTATGTGAAGGTTTTGAATTAATTATCTTAAGTCTAGTCTTATTGAACTCTAAATCTAAACTTATCTAAAACTGAGTATTGAACAAGTATTGAATCTTGAATCTAAATCTGAATCTCTGCTCTTAAATTCTGAATTGAATCTATTACTGAAATGTGAATATGTATCACAAATTACTACGTAATTGAGATTGGGTCTACAACCCTTATCATGTATCTTTATTCAATATCTGACTACTCAAACACTGAGTAATTTGAGTCTGAGTCTAAATCTGATATGCTCATTATCTGGGTAAACTTTATTCTAAGGCTTGGATGTGGTAAAATTACTTCATTTCTACCAATTATATGATAAATGAGTCTAATATCTTAGGACAAAGGATCTGAAATTACTATAGAATTAGTTAGTATACCAAGTAGCTTAAGTCAAGGTTATCAAAATAGCGTAAGTTTAAAGTATCTAAAAACATGAATTCTGACAAGATAATTTTACCGTTATAAAATCTAATTTTTTACCCTGAATCTTAATGTTTATAAATGATCTTACATTTTACAACTTAAACCTTAAAATAGGAAGATTATAAAATTTCATCTTGAACCGAATCATAACTCAATTCATCATAATTCATATTATCACCATAACTCAATTAACATTACATTCTGATCCCAATAGTACATTTATCTTGAAAATTGGATCATGTCTTAATATGTTCAAAATGTGTATTCTCTCATTGTACTTCACTTCTAGATATTACTCATTCTATAGAATTTGATTAACTATTTACTTCTTGAATCCCTCTATATATAAGAAAACATGATTCTAATTGAAATCCTAATACATGGTTATACCTATATATATGAGAAATTATCAATATACTTATACTAAAATCTAAATGCAAAGTTATTCCCAATCATGAACCAAGCATGACTACATTACTTGCATATCTTATTTTGCAATCTTGTGCATTAATTCTCATCATTTCTAAGAATTCATATAGGAACATGATTCTTTAACTTTCTCATGGACCTGGTCCATGAATAACAACCATTTGAGCAACATACTTCTATATGTGCATATCACCTTACATAATCATGGGGGTTCTTGCTTGAATACTTTAACATTAAAATCTTAGAACAATTAACTACATAATTTACAAAAGTCTTATCTAAGAGACATGTAAACATATTGAGATAAAAATATGAGTACTCATGGGCATGAACCACTTACCTTTTGTGTTGATGATGTCCTCAACTTAGTCTTGATTTCTTGTTCCAAATCTTAATCACCTAGATATAATCAAAGTTCTATAAGTCCAAGTACATGTTCCCTCTTTATATTTCTAAATCTCAAAACCCCATCTTCCTAACTATATATACCAACTTAGGGTTCTTATTTAGACTAAACATAACTTTAATCTAAAATCACCATAAAATCTTGATGTTGAAATAAAATAAAACTCATACTATATAATCAATATTATCTTTATACTCAAATAAGACATAAATCGTCTTGTGCACTAATATTAACATGTAGATCATATAAGAAGAAAAACTCAAACATAGTCATATATACTAATCTTACTTGACTCTATTATGAAATCAAATTAAAATATCATTTAGATAAATAATATCAGACTTAATTAGGCATATATATCACTTATTGTCTCAAGATAATCATCTATTATTTTATATAATGGCCACTTAGGTCCAAAAGTACATACTAAAATAATAACATAAGAAAATCCATCAAATCTCTAGAACAGTAATCATACAGTGTAGTAATGTCCTGAATAAAAATATTAGGTCGTTTTATGACCAGGTCATGGGTGTAATACCCAAAATACCCTTATTAGGATTCATATCACAAACCTCAATAAAAGTTCATATAAGAAAGATCAGGCTTTAAATTTATGTTAAGACTATCATGATACACATTCCAAAAAAATTGCATGAATTTCTAAATTCGTTTGCTATTTTGAATTGACAAAACATCAAATTCATATAGTTTTGTCTACCCAGAATATAATAAATATAATACATCAAAATCATTCTATGTAACTATTTTTATAGGATAGTACAGTCGAATATCTTTCCATAGGTACCTTGTTTGTCCCAAACTGAGATCTATAGCTCAAGATATGAATTTTTGAAAATTACCTAAATGTTTATGAATTTCAATCGCCAATCTAGAATCCAACGGTCCTGATCTATTAGCCCATCACCCTTCATCTTCCTCGTATGACCCGTGCTCCTCTGTTCCAAACTGGAAACAGAGTAGGCAGTGCATAGGTCTGGCAGCCGCATCCCCTAGTGCCCCAAACTACCTTCTCGTGGGAAAAAGGCCTACATGGCTTCTCCCTTCAGCTCCCATCTCTGGCAGCTAGGTCCGTGTAGAAGACAAGATTCAGAATTGTAGATCTTCAAATCTCCATGGCCGCCCAAGTGAACTACATAGTTTCCAGGTGAACTCCATGGCTGCCCAACTTTGTCCCTCAGTTCTCTTCCCTCTCCATTCCAGTCACTTGCCAAACCCTAATACTGGATCTACGAGACGCCACACACAAACCCCTCACAACTTTATGGTCTTGTGTCATGTATCGGTTCCTCCCCAAAAGGGGACTCTGTTTTGAGTTTACATACTCTCCAGTCTGTGATGAACTAGAAATCACTCTTTTTTATTTTTATTTTGCACAAAAGTCCAATCTATAGAAATAATTCCACAGACCACCACATGATCCCATTTGAACTCAAATTTTGCAATACATGATATATTACCATTATCTTGTTATGGAAAATATATCAGGTCCAAATTAATTACATAGACACTCCAAAAATATCTTTTAATTAAAAACCAAATAATTACTAATTTAATCACCTAGGCCACTAGATAAATAAAAAAAATCTAAATTTTCTCACTTGATCTTATATATCAATTATCTATCTATCAAATTATGTTGAGTATTTATTATGAAAACAAAATGCTAAATCCTCAAATTTATACTCCAAAGACCCATATTGGAATCCTCATTGGCCCAATCAGGATTGAATAAGATTCTAGGGACTCCAGACCATTCCCTAATCTTTTAAAAGGTCCATTATCTATTCTCGGTTATGGAACTAAAGCATAAATCAATATTCCCTTAACAGAAGATTTCATATGATACATTAGGTCAACATTATTTTACTTCCTTAATAATGATACTTAAGTTGGTCTAGAGCTCAAAATAGTAACTTAAGTCATTGTATTATGTATTTTTCACATTAATGTTCACATTAATTATTCATTTATATTCATCTACGTCTGGCTACAGTCATACACATTTAAGACATTAGGTGTGCATTACTTGACCAGATGACTGTGTATTACAAATTTTGTAAACTTAATTACATACCTAGCCATGGTTAGTTCATTAGGTCCCTTGGCATACACTTACTAGAAAACACCACACTAAAAGCTTACAATAGCTATGAAATTGAGGATGTTACAATTTTACCCACCTTGAAATAAATTTTGTCGTCGAAATTTCTCTAGGCTACTACCCACCTTAGGGTTCTGCTTACCTTGTCATTTATTTAAAATTAACATATTAAGCTACACATGCTCAAAATTTTGCATTAACAGAGATATGTAATGTATTTTCATAAAATATTTATGTGAGCATTATCTATTACCTTGGTCTATTGCTCAACTCATACTTAGGGTTTATGGAACTAAACTTGGCTATATACTTAGGGCATCTACCTCAACCCTTTTCATGAATTTCTAACATTAGGTATAGTTGACGGTCTAATCTTAGGTCTTCCAGATACCTCCTACATTTCTAGATATGTGGTGATCAATCACCTACCTAGAGATGTGAGATCCTGACATGCTATCTCTCACTAACCTACTAATATAGGTGTCCCATACCACACAGACCAGTAAGAAATGAGAGATGCATCTGAGTCTAGTGCTTATGAAATTCCTTTTCAATTCTCAATTGGCTGGCCACAACCACTGAGAATGGAGAAGAAACCTTGTTAGCTAGGTTTAGGTTGCTACTTTAGATCTAAACAAGGATGACTTTTACCTCTAAGATATCTATCTATTCTAAGGTTAAGACCCATAATTACTCTAGGTTATGGTATTCTTCTTATGGAATCTATCCCTAAACCCTAATCTTACCTCTTCACTCTAGGGTGACTATGAGAATCATGTTTGCCTAGTGGCCATTTACCAAATTGCTTTGATACCATATTGTAACACCCTGATTTTTCTTATCATCCATGAGCAGAAGCATTTTTTTTTACTGGTAGTGTCACAAACATGATTATCATTGCAATGAAAGTAGCTAAAACACTTTGCATAACTGTAAAACTAATCCATACATAGTTTTTGTTAACAAAAAACTGCATCATGTTAAACCATAAAATATAATCTAATTAACAGCATAACTAGACATAATAAAAATATGTCAAAACTATGGATCATCTAGGAAAATGGAACCCCACTAGGTTGAGCTTGAAATATTCTAGTCCTTTACTTTTTCTTTTGATCCTCAGCTTATCCAAATCCTACGGACATTGTGTCCCCAGCCATGCATTAGGAAAAATAGTCGTTAGAGTAGGTGGCATGAGTATTCTAAAATCTACATTGCTAAAGAACTGAAATATTACAAAAGATTCTTGAACATCATAAATATGAAATGAACATTTAACTCTGATTAAATTTAGTAACATATTATCTCTCATTTCTTAAACTCTTATTTTCTATTCTATCTTTTCTGGAGACCTATACTCTGGGTCTCATTGCCTATGCCAAAGTGTCTGGATCATAAATATCTTATCTGAATTCCACTCATCACACTTGTTGATGAGATTACAGACATGCTCTAATCTTAAGTATCTCTTACTTATGATTTTTTTATCTATTTGTGGCCATCATTATACAATGAGTCCTCCTATGTTGACACTGAAGTGTCCTCTATGGCGCAACGCAGCCTTTGTTGGCACAATGTGCCCTCTATTGACTTTGAAGTGTCCTCTATGGTGCAGTACACCCTATGTTGGCACAATGTGCCCTCTATGACACCCGTAGTGTCTGGCACAGTGTGCCCCCTGAATTGTCTCGATGCTCTCTGGTGAGGACTTATCATATAATGTATTATGTGAAGGTTTTGAATTAATTATCTTAAGTCTAGTCTTATTGAACTCTGAATCTGAACTTATCTAAAATTGAGTATTGAACATGTACTGAATCTTGAATCTTGAATTTGAATCTGAATCTCTGCTCTTAAATTTTGAATTGAATCTATAATTGAAATGTGAATATGTATCACAAATTACTACGTAATTGAGATTGGGTCTACAACCCTGATCATGTATCTTTATTTAATATCTGACTACTCAGACACTAAGTAATTTAAGTCTGAGTATAAATCAAATATTCTCATTATCTGCGTAAACTTTATTCTGAGACTCGAATTTGGTAAAATTACTTCATTTCTACCAATTATACGATAAATGAGTCTAATATCTTAGGAGAAAGGTATGAAATTACTATAGATATACTAAGTATACCAAGTAGCTTAAGTTAAGGTTATGAAAATAGTGTAAGTTAAAAGTATCTAAAAACATGAATTCTGACAAGATAATTTAACCTTTATAAAATATGATTTTTACCCTAAATCTTAATGTTTATATATGAGCTTACATTTTACAACTTAAACCTTAAAATGGGAATATTATAAAATTTCATCTTGAAACCTAATCATAACTCAATGCACCATAATTCATATTGTCACCATAACTCAATTAACAACACATTCTGATCCCAATAGTACATTTATCTTGAAAATTGTATAATGTCTTAAAATGTTCAAAACTTGTATTCTCTCATTGTACTTCACTTCTAGATATTACTCATTCTACATAATTTGATTAACTATTTAGTTCTTGAATCTCTCTATATATAAGAAAACATGATTCTGATTGAAATCCTAATACATGGTTATACCTATATATATGAGAAATTATCAATATACTTATACTAAAAGTAAAATACAATGTTATTCCCAATCATGAACCAAGCATGACTACATTACTTACAAATCTTATTTTGCAATCTTGTCCATAAATTCTCATCATTTCTAAGAATTCTTATAGGAACATGATTCTTTAACTTTCTCATGGTCCTGGTCCATGAATATAACCATTTGAGTAACATACTTCTATATGTGCATATGACCTTACATAATCACGGGGGTTCTTACTTGAATACTTTAACATTAAAATCTTAAAACATTGAACTACATAATTTACGAAAGTCTTATCTAAGATACATGTAAACATACTGAGCTAAAAATATGAGTACGCATGGGCATGAACCACCTACCTTTTGTGTTGATGATGTCCTTAACTTTGTCTTAATTTCTTGTTCCAAATCTTAATCACCTAGATATAATCAAAGTTCTACAAGTCCAAGTACATGTTCCCTCTTTCTATTTCTAATTCTCAAAACCCCATCTTCCTAACTATATATACCAAGTTAGGGTTCTTATTTAGACTAAACATAACTTTATTCTAAAATCACCATAAAATATTGGCGTTGAAATAAAATAAAACTCATACTATATAATCAATATTATCTTTATACTCAAATAAGACATAAATCGTCTTATGCACTAATATGAACATATAGATCATATATGAAGAAAATCTCAAACATAGTCATGTATACTAATCTTACTTGACTCTATTATGAAATCAAATTAAAATATCATTTAGATAAATAATATCAGACTTAATTGGCATATATATCACTTATTGTCTCAAGATAATCATCTATTATTCTAGATAATGGCCACTTAGGTCTAAAAGTACATACTAACATAATAACATAAGAAAATCCATCAAATCTCTAGAAAAGTAATCATACAGTGTAGTAATGTCCTGAATAAAAATTCCAGGTCATTTTATGACCAGGTCATGGGTGAAATACCCAAAATACCCTTATTAGGATTCATATCAAAAACCTCAATAAAACGTCATATAAGAAATATTAGGCTTTAAAATCATATTAAGACTATTATAATACATATTCAACAAAATTTGCATGAATTTCTAAATTTGTTTGCTATTTTTAATTGACAAAACATCAAAATCATATAGTTTTGTCTACCCAGAATATAATAAGTAGAAGACATCAAAATAATACTCTAGAACTATTTATATAGGATAGTACACTCGAAGAGCTTTCCATGGATACCTTGTTTGTCCCAAACTCAGATATGTAGTTCAAGATATGAATTTTTGAAAATTTCCTTAATGTTGATGAATTTCCATCGCCAATCTGGAATCCAACGGTCCCGATCTATTGGCCTGTCGCCCTTCATCTTCCTCGTATGACTTGTGATCCTCTGTTCTAGATCAAAAACAGAGTAGGTGGTTCACAGGTCTGGCAGCCGCATCCCCTAGTGCCCCAAACTACCTTCTCGTGGGAAAAAGGCCTAGATGGCTTCTCGCTTCAGCTCCCATAGCTGGCGGTTGGGTCAGTGTAGAAGACAAGATTTAGAACTAGATATCATCAACCAATATTCCCTTAATAGAAGATTTCATATGATACATTAGGCTGGAATTACTTTACTTCCTTAATAATGATACTTAAGTTGGTCTGGAGCTCAAAATAGTAATTGAAGTCATCGTATTATGTATTTGTCACATTACTATTCACATGAATTATTCATTTATATTCATCGGCGTCTGGCTACAATCATACACATTTAAACCATTAGGTGTGCATTGCTTGACCAGATGACTTTGTATTACAAATTTTGTAAACTTAATTACATACCTAGCCATGGTTAGTTCATTAGGTCCCTTGGCATAAACTTACTAGAAAACCCCAAACTAAAAGCTTACAATAGCTATGAAATTGAGGATGTTACATAACCACTTCAAGAGACCCAACCTTCTCAAGACATGCCATGGTACTGTATACGCATGTTGTACAGTCAGTACCCAATACAAGGAAAGGGTTCTACCAGATGTCATATTTGACTTGCAAGGAATCCATTTCATGTATGGCCTATGGATAGCTCTTCAGAGGAGGAAGAGGAAGAAGATGAAGCTGAAGAAAACTAGCAGGAGCAAGAAGAAGACGAGAAAGAGGAACCAACCACCCACATCACATGGAGGCAGGTTCCATGCAAGAGTCCACAACCTTATGCAGCCTCCAAATCTTATACTCCCCCTCCATCACAATATGATGACCCATATTCCATGGAGGGAATGTATGGTATGTTGTTGGAGATACAATAGGGTAGCAACAACAGACGGTGACCTTGGCGGGTATCCACGATGTCCAAGGATAGTTACACCACAACCATCAGGTGATATTCCTGAATGAGAAACTTCTCTTGTCCAACCAAGAGAACATACACATGTGCCTATAGAGGATGGAGAGATACCAGTAACCATTCTTTGACCGCTATTGGAACCAAGGATACTTTGGTGGCTATCAACAACCTCCACCAATGTCATAGCAGCCACCAAAATTTCAGGGAACATTCTACCCCTTTGATTCCACCATGTCACACCCTCCACCACCACACATGTGATACGGTACCACTATTCAACCTCTTAAGTTAGAATTTTGACTATGTGGACATAGCCAAGTTCAAGTTTAGGTGAGGTAGTTGCAATAGTTTCTATCCTTTGTTTTTCATTTTCTTTAGTCTTTATTTGCTTTATTTGCTTTTCAAGTTGTAGGATCCATGATCTATCTAGTGTAAAAGTGGATCTTAGTTCATGGTTCATGACAATTTCATGTCCTCTCATTTGTGTGTAATAGAAAATAAAAAATTTAGCGTAGTTGCAAATTTCTTGAATTGCACAACTTGGACGAAGTGTATGGGCAAGTCAATTTAAGGAAATTTAATATGAATGGACATCTTAATTATTCATGTAATATGGATGAAGATGGGGTTTGAGCCTAAATTGATCAAACAATTAATGATGTCTTGAATTGAAGTTAAATAAAGAAACCCTAAGGTTACCCTATTCACATGCCATTATAGAGGGACATATCATAATTTCATAAAAGGCATTGTCTCTTAGTTATTTGAATCCATCCATTTTTCCATTGATTTTGACTCATTGCCTTAAGATGATCAAGTTAGTCTGAATTATTTCCTCTTGTTTGCATTGACTAGCATGATAGGTTACATGATAGATAGTTTTCTTTGATTTTCGTTAGAACAAAATGAAAAAAAATTAATATGCATAAACAATTTATGTACATATCATTTTAGTTGCATAAGAAATTACATGTATGTAGAATGCATTCCATATCATTCATTCCTATATCATGTGGATATCATTTTCCTTTGAAACTTGAGTGCAAGGATACACATCCATGCCCTCAAAAAGAAAAAATGAATGATATGTAGTAAATCCCAAGCATCATGCTAGAATAATGGGCCAATGAAAAAGAAAAGTAAAAAAAAGAGTTTGCAATGTTTTGAAGTTAAGAGGGATAAAGGATGCCCTTAACTCTTCATAAAAAAAGATCGAAACAATCATGTGATTCAATTTCTTCAATATTTCATTCTCATTTATTTGATGAGATTGTTTGATTCGTGCATTTTTCATCATCTTCACCTTATAGGTTCATCATGTTTTATTTTTGCATAAATAATTTGGATGTTACTTCTGAATCTTCACAGCAGTCTATTTCATACCATCTATTCCTCTTATCAGAAGGCCACTTATACGATTATTCTCCTCATTCATTCTTATCAGAAGAACTGCTTCCAAGTAGTTGGTAGTCAAGAAAGAGCAATGCAGAATAGAGAATCACATAATGCACAAGAGAGTGGTTGATCGATTATGATGTTAACTACTCTCTTAATAGTGTTCATTGATCTAAGGGTGGACAACTTTTATGGAAATTTTTGTCATTGTAGAGAATTTGATTGTTCAGTCATTAGTGAAGGCCGGTTTGGGACCGTCAGGCGGGGATGGTTGAGAAATGAAATTCATAGTTTATGTGCTTTTGCTGACTTGTCTCAAATAGATCTGAGGGTGTGTCACTTGAGGACAAGCAACATTTAATCTTAGGAGAGTTTAGGTTGTTTTATATTGATTTTTGTGCACTATTTTTTAATTTTCAAACTAATTGTGCATGATTTACTCCCATTAGTCAGTGATATTCATTTGCATCAAATAAATGTGATTTTATTGTTACCAAAGGATTTATTATATTTCAAGAGCTTATGTTCAGATTTTAGGAATTTTAGGAATTTTTCAAGAATTTACACAGCTTGATACTACCGACTTTATAGTCGATGGTACTGACACATGCTTAGGTTGGAACAAAAATAAATAGAGTAGACTCGGTACTATGGACTCTGCATGTTGATACTACTGACGACATCATGGTGTTTTGGTCAAGATTGTTCAAAGCAAGTTGATGCTATCTACATCCAAGTCGGCAGTATCGACAACTTGCCAGGTGGGCACAATAATTAAAGGAGTCAGTACTACCATCACCTAGTTGGTAGTACTACCACGTCGGGATCAGGCAGATCTAAAGATAGTGTTTAATATGACGGTTGAGAATCTATTTCTCCCTAAGTCACTTCTATGACTTAGGGGGAATTAAGCTAGACCTAATATGACATTCTAATTTTATTGGACGAAAAGGAAAGAAGAAAGCGGAGAAGAAGACTATGTTTTGGACAAACCAGGCACTTCCAATGGACATATTTGCAGCCGGAAGGTAGCAACTTAGCATGTGCACGAGAAGGGGTGTGTTGCAACGTCTACTTCAAGGGTTCTTTAATTCCATTAATGTTCTCCACGTTTTTCTTGGTCTCTCCTATGTTTTTGACCATGAAGACCATGTGGGGCTAAACCCCTTATTCCTTAGGGACCGGGAGTAGCCCAGTTATTTATTGTGTTTGACTTTTATGTAGTAATATATCAATTTCTCTCAATCTCCAAACTTATTTCTATGTGATTCTTATGAATTACCCATGCTTGATCACCAAAGGTAGTTAACTAGACCTTAATTACATTTGAAAAAACAAAGAAATACATATTTTACATCGCCCTTTAAGAAAGGTGGCTTACAAATGTGAAGAATTTACCCAAATGTTTCATTAAAGCACCTAACTAACAACAAAATTAATACAAGAGTGAGATTGGTATTAGATTATTTAGTGGATTACACCATGAGAGTGGGTAGTTCTTGCTACAGGGTCTTAGTCGAGGGTTAGAAGAGATAACTATTATTGTTATAACTATTAATTACAATGTTAACTGAGTTCAAACCACAATACTAAGGAATTTCATCCAATTGGAAATAATCACCAATAATTCTAGATTCACTCTTTGCATTCTTAGTTAACTAAACCATTCAATCAAAGTTTTCCTCAGCCTAGATGATTGTAATACAGTTAGTAGTAGTTTTTGAGTTTACATTTCCCTGTGTTCGACATTCAGCCCTCATTGGCCTATATTACTCTAATAGCGTACACTTGCCTTTCAGGTCGTACAGAAAATACATATCAGGCAGCCATCATTGGATCGGTGGAAATGTGGGTGACTTAGCCATCCTTTGTCGGGTTTGGATTTTTGTATGAAGATAATAATTCCTCCTTTTCTTGTGATTCACACTCCACTTTGGAACAATGTAGTCCTATTCTAATTTGCCTCATTCCATTATTTTCAGTCATGCAGGAAGATGTTCATTTTCTAAAAAAATTCAAGTCAAGAAGTGAAAAATGCATTATAAGCTTGTCAAGGTCATCTTATTGCTGCTCAAAGCTATAAAGTTGAGAAATTCAAATCATTTGAATTGCTACACAATTTACAAACATGAGTGGGAGAATTGGAAATCATGTTTACCAAATACCTAAATATTGAGATGAATAGCCAAAATTTCAAAAAGTTTCAATTAGGGAGATTTATTCCCAATTTGTCATCATATAGCCATGTTCTTTATGCAATCTGATGGTTTAAGAAATAGTGGATATTGATCACAATTTTTCACTCAATAATCATGCAAGGATGTGATAAGAAATGCAAAACATGCAAACAACAACTAAATGATATAAGCAAATGACTGAAGCAAATGACATGAAATGTAAAACTAAAATGTCAATTGTAACCCCCAAGCATGAAATCTACAGTGTTCTCACTATCAATAACAAACTCGAGATTTGTACAATCTGATACCTAAGTTGCATTAGAAAGGGGGGTCAAAACCCTCCTGGGAAGGTTGGAGGTTCTCCGAGAATAAGTTGGGGTTTGTGATGTCCATGGAGGGGGTCCTCCAGGTTGAGATGTCTATGGAGGATAGCCATAATGATACAAAGAGATGTTCCAGGAATCCATCATGGTCACTGTGGTGTGGATTTCTACAACATTCTGGGACCAGCCAGTGTACTGCTGAGAGAGCCGAGAGATGTGAGCACCCCAATCGTCAAATTTGTGTTGAACATACCTATAGAGTTGCCTCATATCTAGGTACCTCCAAGTGAAATTTGTCTAGGTACCCATGGAAGGAGGTGGTGGAATGCCAGCCCTAGTAGAGGAAGACTCAGTCTGTTCACCTGTAGAAGGTCCTTCATTTTGAAAGTATTTCCAGGTCACATTGTCTTTGAGAGTTGTGAGGGTAGGATTAGGAAACTGGATGATATAGGATTTGTTGTGAACCTTGTGGAATAGCTTTCCATTATTATCCTTTCTTAGAAAATAGGAGGACATGAGACAATCACAATCCACATATTCCCCTCCATCTAGGGGATCAATAGTAGATAGATTAACCTTCAAGGTAGTAGCAAGTTTTGTAATAATGCCCCCTATCATGATGTCTCATTTTGTTTTCTTCTAGATCTTTACAACTCACAAAATAGAATGGTTCCTAATGTTCACATCATAATTATTCAGCATAGCCTACAAGAAAAAAAAATCAAGCTTACCAACTACATCTTGTGTTTCCTTTCGTGCGAAAACACCAGTGATGAAAAGGTGGTGAATGCAGCAAAGAATCAAGTTGTAAACATGAGACACTCTAGCATTAGTAGGATTGTAGGAGGTTTCCTCAGTGATTTGGCCCTATATAATGACAGTCTCAAATTGTTTTGGCATGATGATACTACCGTCATAATCAAATTTCAACAGGGTGCAAAACCATTTGAAAGTCAGTTTGAACAGTTTGTTCATCAAGAAAAATGAATCAACTCAAAGGGTTCATGCTTATTAGATGGGTCCTTTGCTTCTTTGAAAGTTGTCAAGAACTCATAAGTCAAATGAGAGTATGTGGCAGCATAATGAAACCAAGATGAACCCAAACAAAGAAAAACTATGTATTCCTTTGCTTTAGTCAAAATGTGTAGCCTGTCCAAATCATTATCATGTGCAAACTTTGTTAGGACTACCAGACGAGAGCCAATGTGACAGAAGATGGAATCCTCCTCCATGTTCAGCGTGAAGTCAACCATGGAGAAGTAGGGTGCAATACAGGAAGATGCCTCGGGGTTGGGGCGAGCTATCTTTGCAAAAATCATGGTTCTTGGTATTCTTATAGCTGCTGGAATAAACTACATGACGTAAGGAATGGATCACATTATGTGTGACTATCATTCTTTTTCAAGGAAGCTCAGAGAGAGAGATGACATAGCTAGAGGTGTTATGTCATTTTGTCTATAGACGTGACTTCTCCTAGACTAAGATGAACATGGTGTAACGTGGAGAGTTATAGTGTATCGTGGTAGTAGATTCACAGATCTAAGGATGCTTAGAAGATGATGGTGGAGGCATTTTGGCAAGGGCTTCTTGTGGCTTTATCTCCTCTGTTAGGCACAACTTAGTAGAATAGAGTCGGGGAAGGTGGAGGTGGTTGTCTTTCTTCTGGGAGGTGATAATGTGGTGATGGAGAGTGATGCAGCTCCTCCAATCTAATGGGTTACTATTGTTGGCATTGTGGCAGCACAACATGTGGCAAGATGTGGAAGATGATGGTGGAGGAGAGTCCACGGTGTGGTGGCATAAATCCATGGTATGGGGGTTAGAGTTACAAGGTGGGTGGAGAGGTGTCTGCACAATTTGAATGTAAGAGGGATTAATTGACTTTAGGGTTTGAAACACTTAAGTCACGCCACAACACAGCGTAAGGATGAGACTCATGTCGTAAGCAATAAATAAACTTCCCCAATTCTACAAACAATGCACGTCGTAATGACAGACTACACAGTGTAAGAAGTCAACTTTGTCAAAAGCTTGAAATTTTCCTTTCCGAGCTTCACATAACATGGTTGGATACCACATGCCATAAGGAGCCAAGCCTGTAAAGTTTTAAAATTCCCTTTGAGAGAGCTGCAAGGCATGGATGGCATCAACACACTAAAGTACCAGTTCTCTGTGAAATCTAGCAAATGTTTCTCCCAAAAGTCACACAGCATAGCTGACACAAACATGGCATAATGGTGTGTCTCTGTAAAAACTACGATCTTCATCAAATAGTTCAACATGTCGTGTGGAGTGGTCCACATGCTGTGTTGGTGAAGTTTCTATAGCTTTGTATTTCTTCAATTTTGGTCACACCGTGTTGTTGTTGCACATGTCATAACGAGCAACCACTATAAAGTTTCAGAATTTTGAAAAATGTCATACAAGGAGTGTAAAAATTTAAACACGCCATGTTTGAGCATTCATTTTTCTTATCTTGATTCTCCTTGTTCATTCTGATAAAAACAACCACCAGCTGCAAAATATAAGTGATTACTTAATGTTCCCACGCTAACCCACTAATGTAGCACATTGAGTTCTTACTTGAAAGTAAATGACTAACTAAACAGTGCTAAATGAAATAACATAAAAGAAACTTCCTAAATGTGGGGATGTATCCCACAAAAGACTTTCATTTAGATTCCACAAGTAGACTTGATTCCTCTTTAGTAAGGTTTTGTGTGGGAGCATAAGGCTCCCAGTTCTATAGTCTCTCCTTCAGTGAAAACCTTACAATGTTGTCCATTAACCTTGAACGATAATTTCTTGCCTTGCAACTCTATTGTCTTGATGGATAAACATTCAAACCAAGAAAGTTCCAAACCACTTGGATCTAAGATTTCTTGGAAAAAGTTTTAATCTTGAATTGAACAACAACACCTGATCTCCTTCAACAAAGTTTCTTCTTTGATCTTCACGTCATGCCATGCCTTTGTTCACTCCTTATACATCTTACCATTTTCATATGCATCAAGCCTGAGCTCTTCAATCTCCTGTAGTTGCAACAGTCATTTCTCACATGCTTTCTTCATATCAAAATTGAGGAACTTAATGGCCCATAGGGTTTCATGATCTAGCTCCAAAGGAAGATGGCAAGATTTGCCATACGTGGATTGTATGTTGTGGTACCGATGGTGATATTATATGTTGTTCGAAATGCCCAAAGATCATCATATAGATTGAGTTCCCAATACTTCCTTGAGCTTGAAAATATGTTCTCAAGGATGTTGTCTAGTTTTCTATTGGACACTTCAACCTGTCCAGCTGTTTGTGGGTGATATGGAATAGGGATTTTATATGTCGCTTCATACTTTGTGAGAATATTGTTGAATTGTGTCTCACTAAAATGTGTCCCTCCATCTAAATCATGGTTCTTGGAACTCAGGAAAAAGGAAAAATAACTTTCTCAAACAACTTAAGCACTGACTTAGCATCAGGGGCTTGGGTAGGTATGGCCTCCACCCACTTTGAGACATAATCACATGCAACCAATATGTATTTGTAACCACAGGATGATGGGAATGGGCCCATTTAGTCGAGACCCATACAACAAACTCATCAATCTCCATAATGGAGTTGAGAGGCATTTTGTCTCACTTTGATATCCCACTGGTCCTTTGGCATTTGTCACATCCTTTGACTTAAGCATGGATGTCTTAAAACAAGAATGGCCAATAAAATCTACGTTGAAGGATCTTGCTAACAAGTGTTTCTCCTCCAAAGTCACATTCTATGAAGAAGAATGGCAGCCAGCAATAATTCTTGGTATCTCCTCCTCATCTACACATCACTGTATCAATCCATTGGTTCCTTGTTTGAACAGCATCTGGTCTTCCCAATAATAAACTCTAACATCATGTAGTTTTCTTCTTCTTTTGTTGATAGGTAAGATCAGGTGGAAGATGGTATCTAGAAATAAAGCTGGTGATGTCCACAAACCATGGTGCTTGTGGTGTATCAACTGCATATAAAATCTCTATGGGGAGGTTATCATTAATAGGAGGTACATCCTTTGCATCTGTAGTCACTCTAGAAAGGTGATCAAAAACATTGTTTTCGATTCCTTTCTTGTCTTTGATCTCGAGCTCAAATTTTTGAAGCAACAAAATCCAACAAATCAAGCATGGTTTAGCATCCTTCTTATTCAAAAAATACTTGATGGCAGCATGGTCAGTGTAGACCAAAGCTTTAGGTCCCACTAGATATTGATAAAATTTGTTGAAGGTATATACTATGGCTAGCAATTCCTTCTCAATTGTGGCATAGTTTATCTAGGCCTCATCACGTGTCTTACTGGTATAGTGCATAGCATGAAGCTTGTTGTCCTTTTACTGACTAAGTAAAATTTTGATGGTGTAGTCTCTTGTGTCACACATCATCTCAAAGGGTGCACCCCAATCTGATGGTTGAATAATTGGAGCTGAAATGAGAGCATCCTTAAGCTTCTTGAAGGAAGCTTGGCATTCATCATTGAACACAAAATCAACATCTTTTTCTAGTAAAAAGCAGAAGGGCTTAGCTATCTTGGAAAAAGCAGTTGTGAACATCCTATAAAAACTAGCATGGATAAGAAAGTTTTGAACATTTTTGATGTTTGATGGGGTAGACATTTTCTCTATTGCTTCCACTTTTGCCCTGACAACTTCAATACCTTTGTTAGAAATCACATGGCCTAGTACTACTTTGGATTGTACCATGAAATGGCACTTCTCCCAGTTTAGTACTAGGTTAACCTTTTTACAATGCTCAAGGACTTTAAAAAAATTAGACCAACAATGATTTAAGGAATTCCCTTAAAAGTTGAAATCTCCATAAAAACCTCCACTGTATGCTCAATGAAATCAGAGAAAATATTCATCATGCAATGCTGAAAAGTTGTCAGTGCATTGCAAAGACCAAATATCATGTGTCTATACACGTATGTAGGTCCATGTGAAACTTGTCTTTTCTAGATCTGATAGATAAATTAGTATTTGAAAGAATCTAGAATATCCATCGAGATAACAAAAATTAAGAATGATTGCTAATCTCTCAAGCATTAAATCAATAAATGGCAATGGAAAATGGTCTCTATGGGTTTCTTTGTTCAACCTCCTCTAGTTTGTACACATTCACCTCCCTGTGTCTACATGGGTTTGAAGAAATTCATCATTATCCCCTTTGATAACAGTTGCACCCCCCTTTTAAGTACTATATGAATAGCACTCACTTGGGGGATGTCACTTATAGGGTAAATGATCGATGCATCTTTCAACTACAAAATTTCCTTTTAACAACCTCAAGAATGTTTTGTTTTAAATGCCTAGTAGGTTCTACACAAGGTTTGTCATCTTCCTCTATATTGAATGTATGTATGCAAATGGAGGGGTTTATGCCTTTTAAATTGTTCATCGAACAACCGATTACTTCTTTATGCAAATGCAATTCATTTAGTAGTTTGATTTCTTGTTCATCAGTTAAATTAACATTTATGATGACAAGAGATGTTGAATCAGGGTCAAGAAAAGCATACCTTAGCCCCATTGGAAGGGGTTTGAGTTCTATCTTGTTTTCCTTTGCAGACTTGCAAGAGTCATATCTCTATGGTGGAACCCATCCATGGGACAAATGTTTCACTAGAACTAGAAACAACACCTAAAATTTATGTAGATATGGTGGTGTGTAATTAACTTTCCTCACAATAGTCAACAATGAAATCAGATAAATCTATGTCTCCTTTAGAAACTTGTCAATACAATCAACCAGACAGATATTCTCCATCTTGTTTTGAGCCTTCATTGCATCTAGAATAGAGAATTCCAATATTTTTCCTTCTATTCTAAGAGTGATCTTGCCTTCTAGTACATAGACTTTGCAATCAACTATGTGGAGGAAGGGTCTTACAAAAATGATAGGAATGAATGGAACTTCATTCATATCTAACACAAAAAAATCATAAGGAATAAACACTTGCCCACTTTAACATGTACATCTTCAACAATTCCTATTGGATATTTGATGGTGTAATTAGCCAAGCCATGTATTTCTCAGTCTCACTAACGTAGGTGGACTTAGATATCATACTCCCATAGGAGGGACAAATCCCATCTCTATCATTCACAGTCAGTCACCATGTGTCACAATCACGTAATCATCACCTTTATAACAACCCATGTTTTAGGGTTGCGTTTGATGATGTCAAAACGTACTAAACGACATGTGATGAATGCAATGATTTTAGGTCTAAGATCCATAAACACTACCATCAATATAAGATGTGATTCTAGCTACCTCATTAAGGTTTCCATGTATCACTCTTATGGTGGGTCTGTCTGATACATTGTTCCCTAACATGTATCTGTGTAATTGGTTTGATATCGCAATATTATGACTGATGAGATTCTATCATGAACCAACTCACACTCTGATCTTATGTGTTATTGTTGTCTATTTATCTTCTGCAATAACAACCGATCAGGGACATAATAAGAATGCATATACTGTTAACATCCATGTGATCTCATTGTTCAGGTCCTCAACCTAAAGACATACTTCATTGAGTAATATTATTCTCTAGATATTTATTATGTTATTTCATTATCTCAAAACTGATCAAACAGAATAAATTGGAAGCTTGTCTTTATTAATAATCAATTCATTTACAAGTTATGCCATTACAATCATCATATGATTGGATCTCTAGGCATAGGTACCAACACACTCTCACTTGCACTTAGAGCCAATCACCCATGAATCTTATTTTGAGTGACCAAATATGACCAACATGCTTCTTCTATGAAAGTGCTTTAGTCAAGGGATTTGTAATGTTTCTCTTATTTGGTACTCTACAAATCTTTACATCTCCTCGATGTACGATCTCTTGTATGAGATGATATCACCTTTGTATATGATTTGAGAACTGATGTGATCTGGGTTCCTTAGCTTATGTAATAGCTCCATTGTTGTCACAATGTAGTTCTATTGCATCGTTGATGCTTGGAATGACCCTAAGTTTTGAAATGAACTTCTTGATCCATACAGCCTCCTTTGCTACATTCCATGTAGTAGTATACTTGGCCTCTATTGTAGAATCAGAAATTGTCTCTTGCTTGAAACTCTTCCAACTTACAGTTATGTTATTTAGGCAAAACCCAAACACTGATTGCAATTTGTAATCATCTTTATTAGTCTAGAAGCTTGCATCGATGTAACCTCTTACTACCAACTCTTCCTCTCTATCGTATACCAAGAATGGATCCTTAGTCCTTCTCCAATACTTGAGGATGTTCATCACAGCTATTCAGTGTGAATCACCTGGATCTGAATGATATCTACTCATCATGCTCAGGGCATACGAGACGTATGGATGGGTGCACAACATCATGTACATGATGGATCCTATTGTCGACGCATGTGGAATCATACTCATGTGCTCCCTTTCTTCACAAGATTGGGGACATTGAACTTTAGAGATGGTAACTCCATGTAGCATGGGTAGGTTTCCTCTCTTTGAATTCTCCATGTTGGATTGCTTAAACACTTTGTCAATGCATGTTCTTTGACTTAGTCGAAGAAGCCTTCTTGATCTATCTCTATAGATCTTTATCCCCAAGATGTAGGATGCTTCTCCCAAGTCTTTCATAGAGAATGTATTTCCCAAGCATTTGTTTACCTTTTATAAAGTAGGAATGTCATTCCCCATCAATAGTATGTCATCCACATACAATATGAGGAATACTACCATGCACCCACTAACCTTCTTGTACACACAAGGTTCATCTTAATTTTGAACAAAGCCAAACTCTTTGACTATTTCATCAAAATGAAGATTCCAACTCTGAGATGCTTGCTTCAATCCATAGATTTACCTTTGTAGCTTACAAACTTCATTCACATCCTTTGGATTGATAAAACTCTTAAGTTGTGTCATATACACATCCTCAAGAAGATTCCCATTAAGGAATGTGGTTTTAACATCCATCTGTCAAATCTTGTAGTCATGATAACCTACAATAGCAAGAATGATCCTATTGGACTTAACCATGGCCATAGGAGAAAAGGTTTTGTCATAGTCAACACTTTGTACTTGTCTAAAACCCTTTGCAACCAATATGCCCTTATAGGTTTGTACTTTTCCATCCATGTTTGTCTTGTTCTTGAAGACCCACTTGCACCCTGTGGGTTTTACCCCTTCATGTGGTTCCACCAAGGTCCATACCTTGTTGGAATACATGGATTGCATCTCATATCTCATGGCCTCAAGCCATTTCTTAGACTATTGTCCCTCAATAGCATCTAGATAGGTTGTTGTCTCATCATCTATGACCAACTCATTACCTTCCTGAGTCACAAGATATCCAAATCTTGCATGTTCAAGGTGTGTCCTACTAAATCTACGAGGTTAATGTGTTACTTGAGGAATTTGAGATTCCACAACATTTTGTTATTCTCTTTGTTCCTCTAGTACATATATCGATTCAATGATCACTTGTTGGTCTCGAACCTCTTCAAGTTCCACTTTCCTCCCACTGATGTGTTTGGAAATAAATTCCTTTTCTAAGAATACAGCCTCTCTGGAAACAAACACTTTGTTGTCATATTTGGAATGAAAGTAATATCCTTTGGTCTCCTTAGGATATCCAAAAAATAACATTTATCAGACTTAGGGTCAAGCTTTTTAGAAAACATTTTTCTTACATAAGCTTCACCTCCCCAAAGCTTCATAAAAGACACATTGGGACACTTCCCTTACCATATCTCATATGGTGTCTTTTGAACTGATTTAGATGGTACTAGGTTTAGAGTATATGGGGTGGTTTCAAGAGAATACCCCCATAAGGAAGTTGGAAGCTCATCAAAACTCATCATAGATCACACCATATCTAGTAATGTGCAATTCCCTCTTTCATAGCATCCATTGTGATATAATACCACATGCTCGCAGAAGGTCCTCAAACTCTTGGTTCAAGTATTCTCCACCTCGATCAGAATGAAGTGCATGAATACTTTTAGCAAGTTGGTTTTGTACTTCATTCATGAAACCTATAAAATTTTCAAGAACTTTTGACTTATGTTTCATCAGGTAAACACAACCATACCTACTAAAATCATTAGTAAAGGTAATGAAGTATTGATACCCACCGTTAGCACTTTGTTCTAAAAGGGACACACACATCAGTATGTATGAGTCCTAAGAGATCACTATCCCTCTCATTGTTTCTAGTGAAGAGAGACTTGGTCATATTGCCCAACAAACAATATCCACTTGTCTCTATCAATTCAAAATCAAAAGAGTCTAGATCACCATCTTTATGGAGTTTAGATATGTGATTCTCATTTATGTGCCCTAGACAATAATGCCAAAGGTATGTTTTGTCTGAATTGTAGAGTTTTTGTCTTTTGGTATTTATTTTATATATGCTTGTCTCTATATCTATCAAGTATAGACCATAAGACATTGGGGCTCTACCATAAAAGATCCCATCTTTACTAATAGAACATCTTCCATTCTTTATAAGAAATCGGAATCCATTCTTATCCAAACAAGATGCAGATATGATGTTCCTATTAATTCTAGGTATGTAATAGAAGTACTCTAATTGTATTACTAGCCCACTTGGTAAAGGATAACTCATAGGTTCCAACTACGCTGGCACAGCTCTTGCGCCATTTGCAACTCGCAGTTCTACCTCACCTTTCTCTAAAGGTCTATTTCTTTTCAGATCCTTCACATTTGAGAAAATGTGTGATCCACACCCATTATCTAGTACCCATCATGAGGAAGTAGTAAAGTTAGCCCCAATAACGTATATACCAAAAGTAGAGATCTTAATCCCTTGCTTCACCACCCTAAGTTCCCTTATCATTCTCCTTATTCTGGGTGTAGAAGATTTGGACTTTAGTTAGTCACAGAACGCTTCTTGGCCTTGCTCTTGCCCTTAGACTCAACTCTGTTGATCATCATCATGGATTTGTCCATCTTCATTTGTTCTTCAACACTTATCAAGATGTCAAGCAACTCTGACAGTGGTCTAGCCATGTTACTCAAGTGATAACACTTGATAAACTAGATATATGATTTAGGGAATGATTGCAAAATCATATTTGTGGCCAACTCTTAACCTAAAGGAAATCCCAGTCTTTCTAGATGCTTCATATTTCAAATCATATTGAGCACATGAGGTTCTACTTGATCTCCCTCTGTCATTTTACACTCTAATAGATCCTTAGAGACATTATACATTTACTCCTTATCTTGTTGTTTATGCAACTAATAGTTCATATAGCCCAGCATAAGGTTCTTGATGTTCACAACATCATTGGCATGCTTCAAAGAAGTATCCATGTTAGTTTTAGGTTAATTTGAAGTGGATATTGGCACTATTGTTTCATAATTATGGAGAACACTTCTCAAGCTCCTGAACCAGTTATGGGAATAAATCTTGTTTAATTCTTCTGATTGCAGTGATTGAGTGTTTTCCATTTGATTCTACAAGAGAACATTTGCATTTGTCAAAAATCATTTTTGATTTTATTTGAATTCAAAAGTCGATATTAATTATGTCTTTAATTAACTATCACTCTCACTATTTTATTCAAATTGATAGTTTCAATTCATAAGATTGCAGCATACAATCTTCTAGTGGGTCAAGATCCAAAACAATTCATTCAATACCCAACCAACGTTGGTGCTCATGACCAATTATTAAGTAGGCAACATTTTCCAATTGCATCTTATGCAACTCTTTGATAGATGATATGTGCAACTCCTTACCATAATCATCTACAAGATTATGGGCTTCGACTCTCTAAGAATCACCAGTTAAGCCTGATCCAATAGCTAATACAATAATAATGCACCCTTCTTGGTAGGCATACATTATTACCATCACACTTCCACTAGATAAACGACATACCATCTTTGGGGTGCCCACACTTGGTTGATCAAGCTTTTCATGTCTTCTGCAAATGGAAAGCATATTACACTTAATATTTTATTGAGGGAGTTTGTATAATACATATACATTAACCAATCACCACATATATATTGTATGTATCTTATACTTGCCATAACTGACAACGAAAACATGAAATAAACAAAAAGTGATGGTTATATCTAGCCTAATGTAATTCCTTGGAACCTCAAGGAATTACCACAATCTAGGTCTACTTTATATGCAGAAACTTGTTGTTGATGAAGATTCATGCATGCCAATCCAGGTTGACTGATTCAACCTTTGAACTGGTCAGCTCACCTCTTTGTCGGTCGGTTGGTCACCTCCAGTCGGTCGTTTGACTCCTCCAAATGACTAGTTGTTCATCTAGTAGTTGATCATTTGGCTCCTCCAAATAACTAGTATGTCTGGTCCTTTGGGCCCCTAGTTGGATCGCCAACTGATCGTCTTGGCCCTGCCATACGGTCGTCTCTGTCCCGCTAGTCAGACGGATTGGCTCCTCCATGCGGTCATTGGTGTCTTTCTTCTTCATCAACACAAGAAAGTAATCTATCATACTTTTACATAATTATTGAGAAACCTCGAGTTATATTTTAGGAGAGAAAAGGTAGAAGAGAATAATACTTTTACTTTGGGAAGATAAGAGAGAGGCTCAGTTCGCAGACTGAGATAAACAATATACCAACCACACAACCATGCACAGATAATAGGGGTTATTGGCCATAACCATGCTGCACATCCACCATCAAAACTCATTTTTAGGTGACGTGTGTAATTTGCATATATATATAGAGTCAGGCTAGTGTACACTCAAGTGTACCGGAGGCACTATACACCTCAGTCATTTTTGAAGATGCAATAATTTTTTGAAAAATCTAAACCATTGACCTTCTTAATTATCATAAGAACATACTATATAATAAATTTTAGCTCATTTGGACACTTATAGGTTGTGCATCTAAAGTAGGAAAAAATCATGTATTTTAAATTAGTTTTGTACGTCGATTTTGTTGTCCTTGGATGAGTGACTTACACTCACCCAAATGAGTTCAAATTTTGTATGTGATCTATTATTTTTGTAACCATGAAGATCAATGGATTGGACTTTGGAAAAACATGGTCTAGATAGGCAAATATCATTGGGGTGTATGGCGTGATCTGTACACTCGAGTGTATTCTAGCCTATATATATATATATATATATATATATATATATGTTTGGGTTTTTATGTGGTGATTAGTCAGACATGCATATCAACCAATTTAAAATATTGGCATCACATGTAATAAATAAACTCGATAAAACTAAAAATTCGATCATATCGATTATCCCATAACATAATTAGTTGGTGTGGCTCTGATACCACTGTAGGGAAATACAAAATCAGTTAGGCAATGGTACCAACACTTTTACTAACATATTTCCCATTAACCAGTATATTGTATCAATAATTATTCAATGTAAAAGATGGTTTCATGAAGATATACCTAGTCCCGGAGCAAGTCCAATGACAATGATCGATGATGTAGATGTGCACTCTATCTTGAATGGTGTCTGTGCAGCTCCTGGTTATGCTGGGACTTGTTTGAATACTCCTCCATAGATAGTAGACTCGAACGTTGTCGTCTACAGTAGCTCCTCTCGTCACGGACTATTGGCCAATGTCATCCTCCTTAGAGACGGGCAAAGGCCACCTCACCTCTAGAGAAGTCCACATGGACCAACTAGAAATCTTGTCATCCTATTAGAATGGACATGAAGAAGTTGTCCCTACTATTGTTGTACTAGTCACCAATGTGCTCTTCTATAATAATGATTCTCAGTTGTTTCTCTCTCTTGCTATCCCTCCCTAGTCAGGTAGGACTTGCTTGGTCTCTCTTGGTTACCACAACCACAGAGGACAACAATTGTCAAAGAAACTAATTCTCAATTGTCTTTGTTGTGCTCTGGGAATGCCCCAGTACCCCTCTATTTATAGTCAGGGTTAGGGTCAGGGTTCCTAGTCTGTGCGGGAGTGGAAGGAACTGGAAGATCTTGAATTTTTGCAACAATTCTAGAAATTTCACAACCTACAACAGCCAGAATGGCCATCTAGAAATCCAGATGGTCGTCTGGCACGTGAGACTGTCCTCTCGCACTGCGAGATGTTCATTTCCCAGTTTCCCAATTTTGTACATGTTTCAGCAACTCAATTCCAATTAGTGCACCTCATGACTTTAGCACCAATCCTAGATGCAATCAAATTGCACCCCTGAATCGGAAATTTGGTGCAGTCGAGACGGGAATATTACACCATGCCAGACGGCCGCCTCACACAAGAGAGATGGGCATCTTACAGCCCAGTTCAGGATGAATTCCAGCCAATGTACAATACAATTTGCCTGACACTCCAAACAATTGTCTCAACACTTGAATTGATCATTAGCAGTCCAGTCAGCTGATTTTTTGTGTGTATTGAATACCTAAACACTTTAGTAATCAATACAATCATCATTTAAGATCATACTCCTCTTCTAGATGAGTTTCTATGTTTGTGACCCTATAGGTCCCATATTATGTCAGTAGTGAATGTCTATAACAACTTATGACATCATAAGCAATGAGCGATGCCTATTCACACATCATTGGTATCCAAGTAAATGGAAAGTTTGAGAACAACTTCAACCTACAATATGTGTATGGTGTTATAGTTTGTGTATAGTTCCTTTGTCAGTGATATCCATATTTAACTTGAGGCATGGACCTGTCATCCTCTTCATTCAATCTATGTTTCTTGCTATAGCAGAATGTATGAGATATGTGTAAGCTCAATATCATATATTGACTCACATGTACATGGCCATGTATTTCTCAGTCTCACTGACTCAAGTGTCCTTGGATATCATACTCCCATAGGAGGAACAAATCCCATCTCTATCAATCACAGTCAGTCTGCATGTGTCACAGTCACCCAATTATCACCTTTATAACAACCCATGTTTCAGGATTGTGTTTGATGATGTCAAAATGTACCAAACGATATGTTATGAGTGTAGTGGTTTCAGGTCTAAGAACCACAAACACCACCATCACTATAAGATGTGATTCTGACTTACCTCATTAAGGTTTCCATGTATCACTCTTATAGTGGGTCTGTTCGATACACTATTCTCTAACATGTATCTATGTGCTTAGTTTGATATCGCCATATCATGAATAGTGAGATTCTATCATCAACCAGCTCATACTCTGATCTTATGTGTTATTGCTTTCTATTTATCTTCCACAATAGCAACCAATCAGGGACATTTTAATAATGCATATACTCTTAACATCTGTAATATCTCATTGTTCAAGTCCTCAACCTGAAGACATATGTCATTGAGTAATATCATTCTCTAGACATTTATTATGTTATTTCATTATCTCAAAACTGATCGAATAGAAAAAATTGCAAGCTTTCTTTTATTACTAATCAAATCATTTAAAGTTATGCCTTTAAAATCATCATATGATTGGCTCTTTGGGCATACATACCAACAGTTACCAGTTGAGCCTTGGGTTTGAATGTTAGTTTGAATTCATGTTCTTCTTGATATGAATGTGGATAGTGGCATGTTGGATGGTTGGGTAGTGATCCATAAATGGTGGGACCAACGGGTTCATGGGAAGTTTGACCCTTGTGAGTTTTTCTGTAAGGACATGCAACCACAAAATCCTTATTTGATCCTTGGAGTTTTGAATCTGATTAGTTGAATAGGAATGTGGTTTTGGTGGTAATTCTATTGACCCCCAGATATTTATTTCTTTATTAGTTAATCTTTAATTCAACACTTTTATTTCTGTTCTTATATTTAAAAAAACCCTCTCAAATTGGAATTTACTTCTCATTTAGCGATCAAATTTGGATTTCAACAACTCCTTTTTTCCTTCTATAGGGATCAATACCTCTATATACTTAGTTAATATAGTGCTTGCATCAAATCGACAACCTATTTAGAAGGTTAATATCTAGGTTATTGTCCTAGTGATTATTGTGTATACAACGATGTGCATCAATAATGCATCTCTAAAATGTGGTTCCTAATAGTATGATGATGATATCTTGAGTTAGGGTTTGTGTTTATGTGATGACCTTGAGTAAATGAGTTCCTTTCCTAAACCCTAATTCTTATAACCAAACTCTTGTGATAATGGAGGTGTTGGTTCTTGCATGCACATGATAAACATAGCTTTTCTTCTCATGATTGTGGTTTAGATCTCTTGCTTGAGAGTGGAGGTTTTTGGATACAAGGGCGATGACTAAAGGATTTATTTTCTCTCTATTGCATTATGGTTTGGTTTTCTCATGATTTATGGTCAAATTTAAGCTTTTGGTGATGACCTTTTTCTTGTACTTTGCATTTTGGTGATTTTTGGTTCATTGTGGTGATCAATCTATTTTACTCATGTGATGAAGGTGGTTTTCTCTCTCTTGATGTTCTTCATGATATGGACTATGTGGCCGAATGGTTATGATGGTTTTGGGTCACTAAGTATGAACCTACTTGTGAGGTATCTAAGGTGATATTCGTTTCTTCGGTCGATGAGTTTTTCCTCATGACCTAATGTCACCATGCCCTTGTGTTCTATGTGGTCAATGATGACTACACGGTTCCCTTTAGTCGATGAACTATGGACTTATCTCTCTTCAGTCACAGAGATATATGACTTAGGTTTCCTCTTCAGTTGATGACCTAATGTGGTTTCTTCGGTCAAAGACGTGTTTTGTTTCTCTTTGGTCTCTATGGTTTTATTCATGTGGATGGTGAGGATGATCCACCTCTTCGACCGATGAAGAAGGTGAGGTCTATTCCTCTTCGGTCAATGAGATTTTTGGATGTTTGGTTTCCTTGTGTGGTTGACCTTGTAATAATGGTGCTTGACTATTTCTCTCTCATTTCCAAGAATGTGGGACGTGGTGATAATTAGGGTTTAATGTTAGTTGTTGTTTTGAAACCCTAATTCGGTTAACTAAATTGAAACCTAACCTTAAATTGAGTACATGGTGATAATGTGTATCTTGCTTGAGTAAGTAGCATGATGATAAAGTAGTTTCTCTCTTAATGTTGTAACCCTAACTTGTTGTTGAATGAACATCACAAGCTAATGTTTGATTTGAGTATCACTTATGTGACACATGTGTGGTGACTATGAGCCTTGATGAGACAAGAAGAGATAATGATGTTCTTATAGGGAATATTGTGAATGGTCTTATGACCTTGCCAATGGATTTGTGCCTAATTGAGGTGATATCCTATAGTGATGTGATGAGGGATTGGTATCCCATGGTGATGTCATCAGTTGTATACTTTATACATTTTATACCTTCTAGAGTTGCACTCTACCTATGATTTGTAGAGTCTATTTATGGTTTGCTTGTAACTTGATTGATGTAGCTAAAAGATAATGAATTGGCTTAACTAATCAAGTGGAACCCTAATCATGTAGTTGCCCTATCCAGTGTCAGATTTTGTTGGATGGTGAAATGAGTATTCCAAAGGGAAACTCAGAGTGCATACTATTGAGTATGCAAGGTGTTGAGAGAGTACATCCTTTCCATCCAGATCCCAAGGTGTTTGAGAATGGCTACGGTCATGACTCAATGATCATATATGTGTGAATTGAGGACAACTGTGTTTGTGCCTCAGTGATTGAGTTTTTATACCCTAGTTTCTAGCTTTGTGACCTATACCAAGATGGGCTAGGTGTTTTCATCTTGACTCTATGTCAATGGTGGTAGTTTGACCGATATGTCACTATAGTGCATACTCGTACTGAATGAGTAGTACAAAGATGATATTGGAGTCTAACTCTACCTATAATTTGTATGCCACTGATTTTTACTTAGTAGTAGTTAGTTGGATTTGGGTGGTATGACTCAAATCCTCAGGGCATTAATTAAAAGATGTAATACATCTGAGTAGTATATTTTCTTCGGGTTAAAAATGATTAACATTGGATGTTTACCCTTGCCTTGCTTTTATAATTGCTTGTTTGTTATATAATGTGTTAAGAGAAATTAATTGTTTTACATGTTCTTCATATTCCTTTTAAAAGTATATGATAATGTGTTCATCCTGGTTAATAATGTTATGCCATGTTGTAGCTATAATTGTGGGTTAAGAGTTATATCTCTCATTGGGACATGGGTCACACCGTTGTGGTTTGTCACATCCTTTTAGGTGGTCGTCAGTGGCATGGAGGAGATCATATCATTGAGGAAGAGAATCTTGGAGATCAGTAGACACAGAAGGTTGGTTAGCTAGTAGTGTTTTGTAGTAGAGTCCTACGTGTCATCCATGTACTTTCAGGTCTAGGAGAGATGTGTTTTGTATATGATATGTAACTCAATATGTATTTTGACAGTATGCCTTGATGTATATAAGTGGCTTGTATATGTGAACAGGATCTTTTGTAATAGGTGTGAGGCAGAGGGTCATTATACATATGTATATACCTGGTATGGTATGTGATATGTTAAATGTTGTAGACCTTGATGTAGTATGTTTTTGCTCAGTGATGGTAATATAAAATCGGTATTAATTTACCTATTCTTTTGGTAATGTGTATGGTTAGTAGATAATCATACAATTTTCTTTGAGTTATCTCGTTTGTGTGGTGTCGGGGCGTCATAAGGGGCATCACTGGGTCAAAGCCTAGTCGCATCAATTTGAAATCAGAGGGAGTCAACACACGGATATCTTACTATTTTTGGGAATTGTTAGTTATTTGAGAGAGGGGAGAGAGTGGGAATTCATAAGAGTCTTAAATTTTTAGAATTTTGATATATGTAGCCAATTTGTAGTTATTAGAATTAACTATATTCCTTATTTTACAATATTATAGTTTGTAAAGAATGATATCTTTTGAGTACAAATATAATATATGTAGTTACAATACTAAATCATCATTTTTTGTGACTTTGACCATTTGAGAGGCACAATAAAGTTTTCCAAGATAGATTTGAGTTCAGGGTATAACCAGTTGAGGATCAAGGAAGATGATATACCTCATACTACTTTTAGGACTAGATATGGTCATTATGAGTTTGTGTGATGTCGTTTGGGCTAACCAATGCACCAGAAACATCCATGGACTTGATGAACAGAGTGTTCAGATCATTTCTTGACCAGAATGTGGTGGTGTTTATAGATGATATCTTGATATACTCCACATACAATCAACAACATGAGAAGCCTCTTCACCAGACATTGGAGTTGTTGAGGCAGCATAGGCTTTTTGCCAAGTTTAGTAATTATGAGTTTCTGTTCATTGAGGTGTCCTTTCTTGGACATGTGATCTCTGTGAAGGGAGTTTGTGTATAACCTAAGAAGGTGGAGTCAGTGTTGGGTTGGGAGCATCCCAAGACATCGACTGAGGTTTGAAGCTTCCTAGGTCTAGTTGGTCACTACAAGAGGTTCATCAGGAACATCGGTGCAGTACCTTTTCCTTTAACCAAACAAATTAGGAGAGGTTCTCCTTTTGTTTCAGATGAGGAGTGTCAGCGTTATTTTTGGTTTTTGAAGGATAACTTGATGAGTGCTCCAGTGTTGGTGTTGCAGGAACCTAGGAATGGCTACACTATTTTCTATGTTGCCTCAAAGAATGGGTTGAGATGTGTGTTGATGCAAGATAGTAATGTGATTTCTTTCTCTTAAAGACAGCTAAACATGAGGAGAACTACCCAACTCATGACCTCGAGTTAGTGGTAGTGATTCTTGCCTTGATGATTTGGAGGCATTCTTTATAGTGAGAAGTGCAAAAAAATTCACAGATCACAAGAACATGCAACACATCTTTTCAAAGTAGGATCTGTACATGAGACAGAGGAGGTGGATAGAGATGATCAAGGACTATGACTATACAATAGACTATCATATAGAAATTTGAACATAGTTTCTGGTTCTTTGAGAAAAAATTTGTCTTCATCATCATCTATAAATAAAGTGTAGTTGCACTCCATTGCATGTCACAAGCGGGACATGCTATTGTCGCTTTGGTAGATGAATGTACAGGCTGAGGTTTCCTTGTTAGTTACATGTGAAGCTGATGTTGATGCAACAAATCACAAATGCATAGAGGAATAATATTATGAAAGAGAACCTCATATCAGAGTTTGGCAGTGGAAAGCATGATGAATTTTATGAGATAGGCGACAAGACCGTGTGTTTTCACAATATGGAAGTGTTTCCTGACGTTGGTGGTCTGAGGGAAATGGTACTTAAGGAGGCTCATTCCACAATGTATGTGATGCATATCCTATAAGTACCAAGATGTATCATAACCCAAAGGAACTGTACTACTGGCCACGTCTAAAGTGTGATGTGGCCAAGTGTCTAGTGTGTCAGTAGGTTAAAGTAGAATATAAAAATCTTGTATGGATATTACAACCCTTATCAATTCCTCATTAGAAATGGGATCACATAATGATGGATTTTGTTGTTGGTCATCCAAGGAAAGACAAAGGTCATGATTGCATTTGGGTGATCATTGACCAACTGACAAAGTGAGCTCACTTTTTTCCAATAAAGACTACCTACACAATAGAGAAATTGGCACATATCTATGTGGATGAGATAGTTTGTTTACATGAAATCCTAGTTACCATAGTGTCTGACCTAGGTCCTCACTTTCAAGTTTTGGGAATGTATGCATTCAACATTGGGGACACAGTTGAGGTTTAGTAAGGCTTTCCACCAACAGACAGATGGTCATTCAGAGAGAAAGATACATACATTAGAAGATTTTTTGAGAGCACATGTGTTTCTATTTCTTGGAATTTGGGATATTCACCTGAGCCTGGTTGAGTTTGTCTATAAGAACAATTACTAGAGGAGTATAGACATGGCATTGTATGAGGCCTTGTATGGGAGATGTTGTAGGTTGCGTCTTTGTTGGTATGAAGTGGGTGAGTATCAGTTGTTGGGTCCTGAGTTGGTTCAATAGACTACTGAGAAGATGAAGGTGATCCAGCAACAGCTGAAGGCAGCCTAGAATAGGCAGAAGTCATATGTTGATAACCATCATAGACCGTTGGAGTTCCAAGTTAAATACCATGTGTACCTTAAGGTTTCCCATTGGAAGGGTGTGTTAAGGTTTGGAAAGAAAAGTAAGTTGGATCCTAGATTTATGGGACCATACCCTATCATTGCGTGAGTTGGGAAGGTGGCATACAAGTTGGACTTGCCGCCAGAGTTATACATGTTGCATGATGTGTTCCATGTTTCGCTATTGAGGAAGTGCCATACTGGCACGGAGCAGATGTTTCAACCATTGGAGGTGGAATTGGATGATGATGTTACCTATGTTGAGGGTCTTGTGTTGTTCTTAGATAGGCTTGTATAAAAGCCTAGGAATAAGGATATATCCTTAGTTAAGGTGTTGTGGTATCATCATGGTGTAGAGGAAGCCACATGGGAGTTATAGGAGAGATGCGTAGGAAGTACCCATCCTTGTTTGCTTAGGATTTTTGGGGCAAAATCTGTATTAAGGTTTATGGTTGTAAGCACCCTAACCCTTCTTAATCTTTAAACATAATTTGTTTGGCATAATTGGATTAATTAGATGCGTAAATCTTGAATGTTAACATTATTTTATGATGGCATACCAAATGATTAAATTATGCTCAAAATGCAATCAAAAATTAGATATTGTTGGTTCAAGTTATTGATGTATGCAACTTGTGAACTTTTGTGTAAATCATCCTTTTTCTATTAGTATGAACAAGGATGTGACACTTTCTTGAGTTGTTTCATGATGTGCATAAGATTTATAATCTTACTTGTCACACCCCGATCTCACACTAACCTCAATCCACGAGATTAGGGCGCGACGGAGGGATTACTCACAAGCCAAACCTCTCATAAATTTTTTTAAAACCATTTTAAAGACATTAAAAAGATAAACTGATTTATGCTGTAAAATGAAGCTAAACAATCTGCGGAAGCATTTTTATTAAACTGACTAGTAATATAAACAAAGTCTACAGCATATTACATTGTCCGACATAAAATAAGGCATAACAGTTAATTTACATCTTTATACACATTCTCTCTCACCCACACCATGTCCCAAGGATCGAGGGGAAAGACTAAGAGACCTCTAACTACTAACTACATAAACCTTCTACAGACCGAGCGTTAGGTTGAACGGATCCTTCAGATTCCTGTGATGTTGATAACCTGAAAATGTTTTTGAGTAGAGGTATGAGCCTACTCACTCAGTGAATAGCATTTCATTTAGCTATCACTAAACAACTCATCAGGTTTATAAAATTGAAATAAACATAAATACAGTACAAGCAGGGCAGTTCTAATGACATAGTAGATTATAGAATATAATCGCATTTCTATGCAACAACAGATAATTTAAACCAATAAACAGATATAATGAATTGGCACAAAAGTTCGGATAATATTAATTTACTGTGATCCTATATGATTACATATTTATATTATTATGCCCCAAACATATGCAGTGCACTCTACATATGAAGATCTGTAGCGAACTACGATCCCACCGTACAAGACTTAGCGACACACCCGGGAAATGCTAAGTCTGACTTCCCGTCCTGGTCTGCACAGGACTCTCAGGCTCTCAAGGGCCTCAGGCACTCAAGGGCCTCACATCACTCTCAGGCTCTCAAGGGCCTCACTGTAGTTCCTAGGCACTCAAGGGCCTCACTGCACTAACTCTGAGTGCTCTAGACTCCTCCTCTAACCTGAGTACACAGGCGCAGAGAGTCAACATTGGGTTACCACCAGAATTACTCAACTAATTGGTGTTGGATAACCCTATATTACTCCAGTGCCACCGTGACACACGCACGGATTATTGTTGAACACTGGTCGCTGACCATCTAGACTCAGGGCTAGATCGGTCGTTTCACCCCAAAGGTACAGACCGCGCAATGGGGTTCTACGGTGTTGGGGCACCTAAGTCTATTAACTGATTAACATATAACCATTTAAAACAAGAATATCACATTCCATACTTATTGCACATTCTGAACATTTCTTGAAACACATATATAACATTTGTCATCCTTAAACATGATTCAGTATAATTTATCCAGTTTCAATGCTAAACATCTACCTTTAAATCAGCAAATACATTGCAACTATAATACAGGAAATTTCATAATTTTCATTAAGCATATCAAGTATTTCAAGTTCCAATGAATCTAACATACTCTATTGTATGTACTACACTGTTTAAAAGTTATACTAACTGATACAAAAGTAATTAAGCATTTAAATTGAGTTAAATAATGATTTCTAAATGAACTACTACTCACAGTACTGAAACTCAGCCAACCAATCTGGGAACTCGGCCGATCAGCTGGAAACTCGGCCGATCCACCTGCAACTTGGCCGATCAAAACCCTGTTTGATTTCCTTATAAAGGAAACTCGGCCGAATCATACCTAATTCGGCCGACCAAAACACTAATCCTGCAATAAAACAGTAACTAGCATCTTAACCCAAAAGAAAGTCTAAGGATGGCTCGATTAAAAGCTAAGTCTACGAATTCCTAATCAAGACCATATGTCGAAGTCAGAACTACCTCTCATTAAAACCTTTTACGCCCAGGTTGATCCTAATCAAGCATGCTGCTGCAAGCAGCAGCTCCTTCACGCCTTGGTTCAGGTTGGAGAAAAGCTTCGATTGGTGGATGGAGCTTGGCTAGGAGCTCTGGATTCCGGTGTGGACCTCAAGGTGAATTCGTTGGCATCAAATTCGGTGCTAGATCGTGCCCTAGGTGGCCCCAGGTCGGACTTGCTGCTGCAAGCAGCGGCTTCTTCACCTCACGTATAGGTGGAAGGATCTCTTGCTATGCGCTGCTATATCCTTTGGCTATGATTTCGAGTAGAGACCTCAAGGACGGAGTCATAGCAGCCATTTAGTGATACTAGCTGCGCCCAAGGTGGCTCCTAGCTGAGCCACGGTGCCTGGCCGCTGGAAGCTACTACTGCAGGTCGGCACCTGCTAGGACGAAGCGATAGAGGAGGAAAGAGTGGAGAAGGAAGAGAGAAAGAAGAAGGTGGAGGTAGAGGAGAGGTGGGCGTAGCCAAATCGGGGCTAAGGGCTGGGAATCACCCAGCCATCGCCTCCCTTTCCTCTGCAGGTCGCGCGCTACAGTGCGCCGCCGTCCCTGTTCTATCGGGTGAGAAAGACAATGAGATAAGGAAGAAAAGAAACGTTGGGGTTTATAAGCTAATAATTGGGTAAATTGCAGAAATCAACCCAAGAACCCAAAAGTGTCACAACTTTCGCCTCGTAGGTCCAATTTGAACAATTTTTCTTGCAAATTTACAAGCACGAGGTCCTCTACACCCTCAAAGCAAGAAATCATCCAAATTAACTAATGACACATGATCAAAACGCTAATTGCATCAGTTAGTACTTAACTCAACTCAATTAACTTAACAATCATCATTACTATTATCATTAATCACCTCAGATGATTAAATCTTGACTATTGATTCACATATTGTCTTATCTTAATTATCCAAGATGTTTAACAGAGTGCTTAGCACTAATCAAGGTGTTTCACGCTAATCGAGGTATTTATTGACTAACCCTGATATGGGTCGTAACAATCTCCCTCCCTTATAAGAATTTCATCCCGAAATTCCTAAAAGAGAAAAGGAAACTTGTTACGCACATCTAACCCCAAAACTCCCATGTGGCTTCCTCTAAGTTGTGGTTTCTCCACAAAACCTTCTCTAAAGGTATCTCACGATTTTTGAGTTTCTTGATCCTCTGATCAACCATCTGCACTGATCTTTCAACCTAGGACACATCTGATCTGATTCCAGATCAAACCACAATACATGGTCTTTCTAGAATTGTTATAACAGTATCTCAATTCATGGTAATTACTGAGAAATTATTATAGTATACATGCAGGCAAACTAAAAATTCTAAAATAAACAGAATGCATGTCAATCTAGTACTAAAATAAAATCATGCAATTAACTGTTAAACATCATCACATCTCATAATGAAAATTGATATCAAAATACTTGATTCATCGTACACCCTATCCTTAGGGTTTCATTTGCCTTATTCATTCATCACATGCCAACATCCTACTCTTAGGGTTATCTCATTCACTAGTCACATGGCAACACCCTATTCTTAGGGTTTCCGTTATCTCATCTGTTTGATTGCAATTCAAATCACGATATGGTATCATTCTAAAACTGGCAGAGCAGTATATTCAAAATCATTGTAATTACTGAGTAATCTTTATATCATACATGCAGGCAAATTTAAAATTCATAAATATCCCAAACTCAAATCAATTTTGGCACATACATACTGAATTCATGCAATTGAACATCTTATTACACCAATAAGAGTAATTTACTTCACTTATAAGAAACCATTTGTAATATTTTTCAATTATTTGAAATTTCTCGAAGAACGTGCATATTAACCAAATTCCTGGTTTGTGCATCACATAACTCAATTAAGAGTTGCTTACATATCATAACATAAATAATTAATAGTACTTGAGAATTTCTAATGATATCTCAGAGAAATGTGCCAATTCATGTAAATGTTAAGTCACACACATTAACATAACAGGAAGCATGCAACTAGGTTTATTTGCATATTTTAATGCTATCTTACTATCTTGAAATCATGCACCTAATGGTTTACCAAATTTGTATTGCCTGGGTTTATATTCAAACCGAACCATTATCAGTTGTGTATTTCTAAACTCAACATCCACACTAAGCAAACTTTATAAGACTTAAATGTTCTTCCCAACTTCCACTGAGATGCATAACACATGCTCTCAGCATGTCCTTAAGAGTTTGAATGGTTCTCTCAGACTGACCATTCGTATGCGGGTAAAAAGGTTGTACTGAATCTTATCTTTGTTCCCGAAGCACCATGCAACTGTTTCTACAATCCTAGATGTGAACTTAGGTTCTCAAAATGACATGATTGAAACTGGATTACCAAGCAACCTAATTATTCCATCCATGTATATCTTAGTCAAGTTTCGAAACATCAAAGGTTGACTTAATATGAAGAAAGTAAGCAGACTAAATTAGTCTATCCACAATCATTCATATCAAATCATAACCTCTAGGTGTCTTGGGCAACCCTATCACAAAATCCATTGTGATATGTTCCCATTTTTATTCAGGCATAGAAAAAGATTATAAGGTAGTTGTAGATTTCTAGGGTTCAACCTTAACCTACTGGTACACACTACTTCTAACCACGTACTCAGCTACATCCTTCTGCATATCTGACCATCCATTTCAACTTCTTGAGATTCATATACATCTTAGTGTTTCCTGAAAGCATAGCATACATCAATACATACACTTCCATAAGAATCTTTTCTTTCAACTCACTATCTCGAGGTACACACAACATGTCATGCTAATACAACACCTTATCATCTTAAAAACTTAAACACTGGTATCTTTTCCTCCTATCATGTCATGCATGGTCTGGTTTAACTCACTATCACCCTATTGTAGTTCCTTGATCTGATCATAAGAAGTAGGCTTAACTTACATCTGTACAATCAAATCACTCTGTGTTGTCACCCCTAAGTCTAAGTTCAACTCCCACATTTCTACTAACAGGTCTCTATTGAAACCTGTCATAGAGAATGCATTAGCTGTTGCACTTGACTTTCTGCTGAAAGCATCATTCACCACATTCTCTTTACCATGGTGGTAATCTATTATCACATCATAAAGATAGTGACGCCATGTCTTAAAAACATGAAGTACATCAGCTATCTTTAGATCATATATCGGGTAATACTCCGATTTCTATGCTACTTTCTTATAGTTACATTTTAGGTTTATGTTTTACTCTTTTCTCTAAGTCATTTCATGTTGTTCATGTACCGTTTAGATGAACTACCTTAAAACCCTAGATTACTATCACTACCCGCTTACTTTACATAGATCAAATCTCAAGGTCTTATTTTACAGAGAGACTAGTATTCAAGGTTAAATCACTAGTGATATCCCTTGAACTACTACAACTCTAATAATTCTAGGGTTTTGGTCCATATCAGTATCATAGCATTATTGTGTGTGTGTGTGGTCGATCATATAGATCAATTTGAGCTGCTTGGGTCAATAGCATATTAACCCAACACTCAATTTTAATTATACTGGCTGAAAATTCAGTTTTCACAATAGTTTCTGTAATTAGTTTATTAAATAGCTAACAGAAGCTCCACAAATTCTGGAAATTTTATATGGTATACCTAATGAAGTTTCAGACCTCTAGTAAAAATTTCAGATCATTTCTAATTACCAATAAATAATTAAAAATCAAACAGTGCACTGCTATATTGCAGTCTGCAGCAGATTCGGTCGAGTTGTAAACTCGGCCGACACCCTCACTGTAGAGATCAAAAGTCATCCAAAAATTACGCCAATTTAACAGAGTGTCTAAAATTGTGTTTTTAAAGCACATTTAAAATTTGAGATCAATTGGATATACAAATAAAAAGATAAAATTCAATTACCACACTGCTATATCATTCTGAAAATGTGATCGGTCGAGTTTGTAACTCGGCCGATAAACAAGTCAGAACATTCTTTAAAAATTCTGATATTTTCCAATGTTGTTTACATTTTATATATCCAAATCATATCCAAATTTGAGCTAAATCAGAGTTACACATAAAATATTAAAAATCATTTACTGAGACACTTTACTTATCAAATTTTGTGTTTATGTATCATCAAAACCCTATTTTGGGCCGATTAGGGTCTATGCTTCTCAAACCCTAATTCTCAAGACAAAAGAATATTTAGACTTCTTATCATAGTTAAAACATCCTAGTGTATATACATTCTCACTATGTTACGGGTCTAATTCATCCAGAGTCTACTCTTATTTTATTGTTAATAGGAGTCATTAGATCCCAGTAACGCATCCTGCCAGCCGGACCAGGCCGAACCTGTAGTCCTGAAGCCAAGAGCTACTCGGGATTAATCTACCCCTATTAATCTTAAACATAAGGAATGAATATCCACTCAGAGAAAACTCATTTAAACATAAATTTGGGTCTACTTTAGTACTAAGAAAACAAACACTTAACAATTCACTTCATGACACAACAATATAAAAGAATCATGTTTACTTTACAAACTGAAAATTTCATTTCATGCATATAAAAGCATTTCTAGTGATCTTTAAATCAAATAAACAATAATAGACAAGAGTTAAATCACATCTTATATGTAATCTCTTATTCCTACATTTATTTCTGATCTCTTAACCCTAAGATTTCTAGGGTTTTCTCTCTAGCCTATCCTTCCTCTGCATACCTGGCCAGGGCATCCAGAGAAGAACAGACAGAGTAGCTTGATACTGGTCAATCTAAGTATCCAGACACCTAGCCAGGGTATCTAAACACTCAGACCTTCCAGAGCTAAAACACATCATTTATTATTCGCCTTACTTATAACTTTATCTTTTGACCTTAATGATTCTTAACGACTCAACTTAAGCTCATTACTTGATTCTCGTGACCACATCCTCTTCCTGCTATCTGCAATAAAATAACAGAACACTTCCTGTTAGAAAATTACAGATAGAAGAAAGACTCATATACCTTAATCTTATTGGTCTCTTATCGTCCCCTGATCTTGACTTAGAGTATTCATATACTCAACCTATGCTCTGATGCCAAGCTGTCACACCCCGATCTCACACTAACCTCAATCCACGAGATTAGGGCGCGACGGAGGGATTACTCACAAGCCAAACCTCTCATAAATTTTTTTAAAACCATTTTAAAGACATTAAAAAGATAAACTGATTTATGCTGTAAAATGAAGCTAAACAATCTGCGGGAGCATTTTTATTAAACTGACTAGTAATATAAACAAAGTCTACAGCATATTACATTGTCCGACATAAAATAAGGCATGACAGTTAATTTAGATCTTTATACACATTCTCTCTCACCCACACCATGTCCCAAAGATCGAGGGGAAAGACTAAGAGACCTCTAACTACTAACTACATAAACCTTCTACAGACCGAGCGTTAGGTTGAACGGATCCTTCAGATTCCTGTGATGTTGATAACCTGAAAATGTTTTGAGTAGAGGTATCAGCCTACTCGCTCAGTGAATAGAATTTCATTTAGCTATCACTAAACAACTCATCAGGTTTATAAAATTGAAATAAACATAAATACAGTACAAGCAGGGCAGTTCTAATGACATAGCAGATTACAGAATATAATCGCATTTCTATGCAACAATAGATAATTTAAACCAATAAATAGATATAATGAATTGGCACAAAAGTTCGAATAATATTAATTTACTGTGATCCTATATGATTACATATTTATATTATTATGCCCCAAACATATGCAGTGCACTCTACATATGAAGATCTGTGGTGAACTACGATCCCACCGTACAAGACTTAGTGACACACCCGGGAAATGCTAAGTCGGACTTCCCGTCCTAGTCTGCACAGGACTCTCAGGCTCTCAAGGGCCTCAGGCACTCAAGGGCCTCACAACACTCTCAGGCTCTCAAGGGCCTCACTGCAGTTCCTAGGCACTCAAGGGTCTCACTGCACTAACTCTGAGTGTTCTAGACTCCTCCTCTAACCTGAGTACACAGGCGCAGGGAGTCAATACTGGGTTACCACCAGAATTACTCAACTAATTGGTGTTGGATAACCCTATATTACTCCAGTGCCACCGTGAAACATGCACGGATTATTGTTGAACACTGGTCGCCGACCATCTAGACTCAGGGCTAGATCGGTCGTTTCACCCCAAAGGTACAGACCGCGCAATGGGGTTCTACGGTGTTGGGGCACCTAAGTCTATTAACTGATTAACATATAACCATTTAAAACAAGAATATCACATTCCATACTTACTGCACATTCTGAACATTTCTTGAAACACATATATAACATTTGTCATCCTTAAACATGATTCAGTATCATTTATCCAGTTTCAATGCTAAACATCTACTTTTAACTCAGCAAATACATTGCAACTATAATACAGGAAATTTCATCATTTTCATTAAGCATATCAAGTATTTCAAGTTCCAATGAATCTAACATACTCTATTGTATGTACTACACTATTTAAAAGTTATACTAACTAATACAGAAGTAATTAAGCATTTAAATTGAGTTAAATAATGATTTCTAAATGAACTACTACTCACAGTACTGAAACTCAGCCAATCAATCTAGGAACTCGGCCGATCAGCTGGAAACTCGGCCGATCCACCTGCAACTTGGCCAATCAAAACCCTGTTTGATTTCCTTAGAAAGGAAACTCGGCCGAATCATACCTAATTCGGCCGACCAAAACACTGATCCTGCAATAAAACAGTAACTAGCATCTTAACCCAAAAGAAAGTCTAAGGATGGCTCGATTAAAAGCTAAGTCTACGAATTCCTAATCAAGACCATATGCCGAAGTCAGAACTACCTCTCATTAAAACCTTTTACGCCCAGGTTGATCCTAATCAAGCATGCTTCTGCAAGCAGCAGCTCCTTCACGCCTTGGTTCAGGTTGGAGAAAAGCTTCGATTGGTGGATGGAGCTTGGCTAGGAGCTCTGGATTCCGGTGTGGACCTCAAGGTGAATTCGTTGGCGTCAAATTCGGTGCTAGATCGTGCCCTAGGTGGCCCCAGGTCGGACCTGCTGCTGCAAGCAGCGGCTTCTTCACCTCACGTATAGGTGGAAGGATCTCTTGCTAGGCGCTGCTATATCCTTTGGCTATGATTTCGAGTAGAGACCTCAAGGACGGAGTCATAGCGGCCATTTAGTGATACTAGCTGCGCCCAAGGTGGCTCCTAGCTGAGCCACGGTGCCTGGCCGCTGGCAGCTACTACTGCAGGTCGGCACCTGCTAGGACGAAGCGATAGAGGAGGAAAGAGTGGAGAAGGAAGAGAGAAAGAAGAAGGCGGAGGTAGAGGAGAGGTGGGTGTAGCCAAATCGGGGCTAAGGGCTGGGAATCGCCCAGCCATCGCCTCCCTTTCCTCTGCAGGTCGCGCGCTACAGTGCGCCGCCTTCCCTGTTCTATCAGGTGAGAAAGACAATGAGATAAGGAAGAAAAGAAACGTTGGGGTTAATAAGCTAATAATTGGGTAAATTGCAGAAATCAACCCAAGAACCCAAAAGTGTCACAACTTTCGCCTCGTAGGTCCAATTTGAACAATTTTTCTTGCAAATTTACAAGCACAAGGTCCTCTACACCCTCAAAGCAAGAAATCATCCAAATTAACTAATGACACATGATCAAAACGCTAATTGCATCAGTTAGTACTTAACTCAACTCAATTAACTTAACAATCATCATTACTATTATCATTAGTCACCTCAGATGATTAAATCTTGACTATTGATTCACATATTGTCTTATCTTAATTATCCAAGATGTTTAACAGAGTGCTTATCACTAATCAAGGTGTTTCACGCTAATCGAGGTATTTATTGACTAACCCTGATATGGGTCGTAACATTACTTCTCCTTTATATTTTTCTTAACCTTTCTTTAGAAAAGTTACAAAGTTTGGTGATTGGTGGTGCATGCCCTCGTCGGTCGATGTTTTTTGTTTTTGCCCATGTGACCGATGGGTTTTATAGTCGTCGATGGTTCTTGATAATCGATCGGATGTTGGTTCCTGGCCGATTTTGTTATCCATGTGACTGATGTAGTTTTCACCGGCAGGTTTGGTGGTCGATGATTTTTGATGATCAAAAAGATCTCAAGCGGTCAATGAGTTTCTTGAGACAACAAGATCCAGTTGTTGATGGGTTCAACTGGTCGATGAGGTTTCAACAGTTGATGGTTTCACTGACCTATGAAGCCTCAGTGTCATATGAGACCTAGGTCAATAAGCATTCTTTCCGATGAGTTTCTTGGCTCAGCCCTATAAATAGCACATATCTTATTGACCTCTCTCACTTTCATTGGTGAAGCCTCAGAGTAGCTCCACGAGAATTTTAGGAGAGTGGTTATCAATGAGAATTTCTTAAAGATGAAGATCTTAGGATTTTGTTGGATGCATGTGCTCGGATCAAGATTCCTAGGACTGGTCTCAAGCTATTGATCGTACTTCTTGCTTACCTTGAGTAAGTTTCTTGTTCTCTTAATCATTTTCTTCTTGGTCTACTTTAATGACCCCACCTCCTGGTAATCCCCAATTAAGGGAGACCCGAAGGTCAGAGCCGTTATTCAATTAACAGGATCAAAGGTTCGACAAATAATCAATAATAATTACGAAATTCTACTAACTAACTGGAATTTGGTATAAAATTAAAACTTTGCTTACCTTTGAAAACTTTGGAAATCTATCTATCCAGATCTTGAATTATTCTATCTAATCCTCCTTGCACTTTGTTTCTTATTTCCACAATGTGTCACTTTACTGTTTGTTCTTTCAATTGTTGTTCCTAAAATACCGACAAACAAAACGTCGGTCAGTATATCAAAATATACTAGTATGTGGGAACAATCAAAATCTTGCAAATATGGCTAATAATTTAATAATCACAGTCAAATTAATTAACAAGCTAATTTACACTTTTCAGTATGACATTCTCCACTGCTTTTGCCCTAACCCTGGCATACCCACCTTAGGGTTTCCTTTGCCAATGACTTAAGGCCACCTTCTCATTCCCGAACTTGGTGCCTGGGGTCACCACTCAAGGTGTCCATTGGTCTACCCATTTGGACCTGACCTTTGGCATCATCCATCAGGGTGGCATGTAAGTACGAGAATCAATACTTCTATTATTAATGTGATAATCATAGTGACTTTATAGTTTGCAAGTATGAACATCCAAACTGATAATTTTCATTCAATGTGATTAAAATTCCGGAAAATCCTCGAGAAACTAAGGCGGTTTGAACATACCTAATCTGACGATTTGAATAGAAATATCCATGCAAATAAGAATCCAAGCAAGCAAGCATTTTCAAAAAAATCCTAAAATAATCATGTAATTCCCTTTTTATTATTCATGTCATCAAGATCCATTAAACCTAGATCGCTTCCTAGGGTTTCTAATTCACTTTTAGGGTTTCTATTGCAATTAGGGATTCCCTTCATCTTTTACTATTTTAAACCCTAATTTAACGCAATTGATCACAAACCTTAATTATCTCAACATCTAATCCTCGATTCATTATGCTGTAATACTCATATGAACGTTATTTACCATTAATTCTACTTTGATTCATTCAAAAACCCTAATTTCTATATTAAGGATATTTATCCACAAATTAGGAACTTTAATGCTCGAAATATCTTAGAATCATTATATCTTATCTTTCTTCACTATTTTGAATAATTAAAGCCATTAAGAGTCACATTTACCAACATTAGGGTTTTAAGGCCCATTAAAGTATATTTACGCACATGAAACTCTAAATTAACTAATTACGTGCCAAATTCATCTTTTTCGATCTTAATGTATCTCTTTATGATTAGCAGGTTAATATCAACTCTACCCATCCATTAAACCCTTATAAATATATTATTCATCTAAAAAAAGGTTCTTTAAACATTAATACATTAAATTTGACATCTTCCATTAATTTTCGGATTTCAAGAGAAATCAGGCTTCAATTATATTTTTAATGGATTCCCCTCATTTTTCTGAGCAACTTTCATATTTTATGCGTGCTAATCCAAGCTATGAATAAATAGATATGATTTTAGAAAAATTACCTAACTTTGGGTCAATCCAGGAGCGCCACGTGGCTGTTTCCATGCATTGTTGCTTGGTTGCTTTGCAAACATAACGGAATTCCACTTATACCCCCACGTGGCTCCTTGGCTTTGCAATTCCCGAAGGGGCAAAACCATCCAACCTTCCTCTTCTTCTTCTACCTTGCGACAATGACTTGTTGCCGTCGCAGCAGTGCTCCGATGCGGCCCTACCGCCTTCCTCAGACTCCGACGGCCACCAGGGAGGTTCCCCTGGCTCCATTGTACCCCCACGCAGGCAAGGTTGTTGCTGAGTCATGGCCATGGCGGCCGGTTCGAGGTTCTCTAGCTCTGCAACTTGCGGACGTCCCATGGCCCTCCTGCTGGTGTTGCGCACGAGCTAGGGCACCGGGTTGATGGTTGCGCTCTTCCGCGACATCATGGGAGCATCATGCTCCCTTCGAACTCCAACTCAGGACTCCTTGTTGCCCTAGGGTTGCACTACCCCCGTCTCTAGGGTTTATGCAGAGATAAGAAGAAATGAAGAGAAAGATGCACGAGATCTCATTGGCTCGAGGCCCTGGATCCAACCCTTATATAGGGAAGGACGGCAACGTCCCATTATGTTTAACCACAGGGAAAACAAGTCCCCTAATCCTACTTTCCTTGTTTAGGTGCAACTTCTCTTATTAAATCTATTCCTTCTTTATTAGTATCCTTTGGTTATTAAGGAATCTATTCACTTAAAGGGAAATCCGAAAATTACCTATTTTAATCTCCTTGTGCTTGAATTTTAATCCATTGGCCATGAGGATCAACTTCTTTAAAGCAATTAACAACCCCTTTTGGTAATATCAAAAAGTTATTAATTATGTAGTACATTTTCCTCTTATTTTGCAATATTGGTATTTTCTCTTTCCTCTTTCTTTATTGGGACACCTTGGATCCCAAGAAACTCTAATAATTCGAACTTCCTTTTTTTAAGGAATACTCATTATCCTTAAATGCATCAATATGCATTATTTCACATTATCTTGTTTATTTCTCATTAAAATATCTCTTTTTGAGGTTTTCTCTTTATTTCTCTTTTATTTTTCTCATTGGTATTCCTTTCACCATTAGGAATCCTTGGGATACGAAATTCCACCAAGGATTACTCAATTATACCTCTTTTCACTTATTTTCCACATTTCATCAATATTTTCAATTTCTTTCTTAATAAAGAAATACTTAATTGATTTTTTCTTTTCTTATTGCTCTCTTTATGCAACTTTGGACTCATTGGAACCCAAGGAACCCAAGAGGCACGAAATCCCTCTTTGGATTTGCCTTCTAGAGGTTTCCACATTTTTATTTTCTCAAATATTCAATTATTCATTCACTAATTGAATTTTCTTGTTATTTGGGCCCAATAGCCAATAAAGCCCACAACACAAACATCAAGGCTATTGTAAACAAAATCCATTTATTCAAACCAATTTATATCATTATTTGTTCAAATATCCTTAATATGAGAAATTACATTTCTCACCAAATAAACCCAAAAATTGGGGTTGTAACATCTACAATCCCCTTCCCTCCCACGGTTGAATTCTATTTGTGTTTTGTGACTCCTTTTGTGTTTCCTTTCTAGAACCTTGTGCATGCAGGTTGAGCTCTCTCCTTCTCTTCTTCCTTGCTCTAGTTTCACCTTGCTCGTGAAGGAAGAGCACGTTTTGGGGCGTTTTAGTTGGTTGAGTTGGATCTTTGTTGCTAGTTTTGGAGTTCTTCTTCTTCTATCTTTAGTTTCTCTCTCTAAGTAGATGATTTATATAGCTTGAAATCATTTCATGTCTACTATGTGCTTCCATGTCCTTAAATATTGTTGCAGAAACTCATAATCATGCTAAAATGAGCATTTTGAGTATTGTTTAGTACAACCAAATAATGATCCATAAATGTTAACTATAGTTCAGACTTTTTCAACATTGTTCTTTTGATTTTGAACTGATCACTAAGTAACGATGGTCTAAAATTTATAATATTGATGTAAATACTCTTAATAATGTACATGCGTGATGTTGTAGTACCCACATTTTAAATATGTTGTATAGAGATTAGTTTGTGATAGTTATCATGCTTTTATCTGTCGATATTATGATGTAATTGTGACAACCTTGATTTTTTTCTCTCTCCTTTACTATACTCTTTATTTTCTCTATTAGTGACTCACATCACTCAATATGAGTTCAATCACAATACTAGAATGTGATGAAGACCCAATTTGATAACTTCGATGGTGAAGTTGATGATATGGTGCTCTATTTTGAGAAATTCGACTAAGTAGCATGCTATATCATGTCACCTTATTACATCTAATATTTAACCTCATTACTTTGTTGTTTTGGATTCCTATTATATATCATAATGTAGAGTTTTCAATAAAGAATCCAGTGGCTCAAAAATCGCATCAATCGGACTTTTAGAGCCCAAGTTATGAGTTAAAGAAGATGACCCAATTATACTTGTTTTAATGTTTTTGCTTGACTTTTAGAACCTTATTGGGCCTAAACACAAATCGAGGCCCAATTTCTTGCCCCTTTTTCCTCTTCCGTTTTGGGAAAGACCACAGGATTGCTAAGAACGCTCGCCGCCTTTAGCCAAATCGGGAAACAAGGAAAGCTCTTAATTGTTTGGGATCTTAACCCTAATAGTCTTCTTATATTTATAAATCCCCTTCAACCTTGTACCCTTCTCCTTTCTGCTAGGTCTGGCCGCCAAACTCCATCTCCCTTCTTCTTCTTCGTTTGACAGCAGCTTGGCCGCCACCCTTCCCTTTCTTTGGGGGCGCTACCTTGGGCATCGCTAGTGGATGCCGACACAACCAGAGACCACATCGTGGTAGGAAGAGGGCATGCGATGACCTTCACCCTTCTTCCTCTCATCCTGGAACCTTGTAGCAGTGGGATTCTGGTTCCGTGACAGATGGTATCAGAGCATGAACAATAACTACACCAAACATTGCTCACATGAAACACAAACTAAACTCACCCTACATCTCAACCCTAGAAACTTAATGAAATATCCTTGTGGATTAGGTTGACTTAGCCTCTAGGTTAGAACCTAGATGTTCTAGAACTAGGTGTAGACTTGTGTAAATTACCTCCCTTGACATGATTCGCGACATGTGCTTAGGATGTCTACACAAGTGTGCACCATGTTCTTGCTAGTTCTCTAGGTGTCATGATACTAGACTGCCTAATGAGTGTGGTAACTCATTTTGGTTTTGGTTTTGGTTTTATTCGAATGGAGTATGGTGGTTTTCATCACCTATTTAAACGTTGGAGAAAACATATTTCAAGTATTATTATATGTACATGTGAAAAATGTTACCACACGCAGAAAGGTAGTGAGTTTCCATGCAACCTAGGAGAAAGAGAGGTAACATCAAGTCTAGATGAGAGAGTTTAGAAGATGGTGATAGTCTCTAGAGATGTCTAGAGCCATGATATAGGTTAGGCATGTGAGTAACCTAGAAACCTAAGCTGATGATTATGATATTTATGATGATGTTGATGTTTTATAGGACCCAAGATGTTTGAGGAAGGTTAAGTATGTTTGACGATATGAGATGAGTTTGACCATGCAACCCTAGCTAAACCTAGCACCTTGTATGATACATACCACTTGGTTGATGTGCTAAACATAGCTAGTGGGTGGACATGCTTTCTTGTACCTAGTCTTGTATGTGTGGAGATATGATATATGGTTCGAGACCAACACAGGCATCAATCTCTTTACAAAGGAAGACCTCTAGCATGGGACATATGAATAGGGTGACATGCTGATATGAGTTGACCCGTGTCGAGAAAAGGTTAGAGTACCTAAACTCCAAAATATTTCAATGTTGAATAATATGAATGATGAATTACTTGATGATGAGTCCCTAGCTAGAATACTTCTAAGTATATGAGTTGAGTGACCTAACGTGTGGTTTCCTTGAAAATGTTGAACCCTAGATGTTCTATGAAAATATGTAACCCTAGAGAAAGAGGCAATTGAATATTTGATGCTTGATATATAGGTGAGGGAGATGTCCCAAGACCCAAGATGATGTATATGATGTGTGATATCCATGATGAGCCTCATACTCGGGTTAGTAGTTGCATATAAAGGAATCTAGTGGTTACCCTTGTTTCTCGAAAAAAAAGGTAGAATTTTTGTTATGGATAGGAGTTACGGTTAGTAGGTCTTGTTGGATATATATATATATATGTCTTAGCTTGAGTGGCTTGAGCTTATGGAGCTCTTTCTTGATACAATGGAGAAACTTTCAAAACCTCAACGTTGATGATAATGTTGTTTCTCAAATAACGCTTGATACATGAAAGAATCTCACTTAAGTTAAAATCTTGATATGTGCAATGAGCCACTCTCATGAGATAGACCTAGTATGAAATCAGACCATACATGAAAGATATAGATTTGAAATTATGATCTAGATATGATGATGTCATGATATCTTATCTTGAACAATCAAGGGTAACATGCCTAATCTCATACCCCGAATGAAAACATAAACATGCATGAAATCTAGTATAATGATGAAATATATACATTTAACGATGACCAAATTTGGAAGTCATGATTGAGGACATGGTCATTTGTGAATCGATAACCTAGATTTTGATAATACACTTCGTTCACATATGAAGTTATGAATATGAACCCTAATTCAAGGATACAAGAGATGGGTAAACCCTGATGCCATGATGATGTCACGTTATGAAGGAATGCTAAGTGATATGTATATAAATAAGATGTGTACATCCTTGATGATGATAGCCTAGTGTGCATCCCAGTGTATGGAATACCTTGAAAATCATGGTGGAATACCTAGACATGATGGCTTTCACCCTAACTCTTGTTTTTGATCCTAGATAAATTTCGAGGACGAAATTTCTTGTAAGGAGGGAAGGATGTGACAACCTTGATTTTTTCTCTCTCCTTTACTATACTCTTTATTTTCTCTATTAGTGACTCACATCACTCAATATGAGTTCAATCACAATACTAGAATGTGATGAAGACCCAATTTGATAACTTCGATGGTGAAGTTGATGATATGGTGCTCTATTTTGAGAAATTCGACTAAGTAGCATGCTATATCATGTCACCTTCTTACATCTAATATTGAACCTCATTACTTTGTTGTTTTGGATTCCTATTATATATCATGATGTAGAGTTTTCAATAAAGAATCCAGTGGCACAAAAATCACATCAATCGGACTTTTAGAGCCCAAGTTATAGTTAAAGAAGATGACCCAATTATACTTGTTTTAACGTTTTTTCTTGACTTTTAGAACCTTATTGGGCCTAAACACAAATCGAGGCCCAATTTCTTGCCCCTTCTTCCTCTTCCATTTTGGGAAAGACCGCATGACTAGGAAGAACGCTTGCCGCCTTTAGCCAAATCGGGCAACAAGGAAAGCTCTTAATTGTTTGGGATCTTAACCCTAATACTCTTGTTATATTTATAAATCCCCTTCAACCATGTGCCCTTCTCCTTTCTGCTAGGTCTGGCCGCCAAACTCCATCTCCCTTCTTCTTCTTCGTTTGACAGCATCTTGGCTACCACCCTTCCCTTTCTTTGGGGGTGCTACCTTGGGCATCGTTGGTGGATGCTGACACAACCAGAGACCACATCGTGGTAGGAAGAGGGCATGCGACGACCTTCACCCTTCTTCCTCTCATCCTGGAACCTTGTGGTAGTGGGATTCCGGTTCTGTGACAGTAATGACGGTTGGGGCAAAACAAACCCTAATCTTGGTGATAGCCAATCTGGGTTGAAGATACTCCAAGATGTTGTATGCTCTTGGGTTGGAGTGTTATAAATCAGTTCCATAGCTTTGGTATCATCTGAGGTGGTGGTGATGTCTAGTTATTCTATAGGATCTCTTAGGGTGTTTTTCATAAATTTATTAATGCAATATGAAAACATGATATTGGCTTAATTAACCAAGTAAAACCTTAATCATGTAGTTCCCAGAGTCCATAGAACTATTCTACTATCGAGAACTACTAGATAGTGAGTTATCCCAAAAGGAACTCATAGTTGTATATTGTTGAGTATATGTGGGTTCATGGAGGGTATATCATTGTCATCCTGATCCCAAGGTTTCTAGAGAGTGGTCGAGACCGTGTCTCAGATGTGAAAGTAATTGATAGTGATTATGGTCGTAACTCGAATTTGAGGGTTGTATACCCTGGTTTCTAGTGTCGCGGCATGTGTACCCATGGCAGACTAGGTTGTTTTAGTAGTTGAGATGATGTGCCACTATGGTTGTTACTCATACTGACCAAGGGGGAGAGATCTTAGGGTTCTGATTATCTTAGAACTTATACAGAGATGATTTCAACTTAGTAGTGGTCATTTAGTAGTATAACTAGGTACGCCTCAAACTACCAGGAGCTTAATAAAATGTAACTCATCCATGTAGCATAATTGATAAGGTTATTTTATATATCATATTGGATGATAACACTTGCCATGCTTTCTTTAATTTATAGATGATTTATAATGTGGTAAGAGAAATCAACTATATAATTGCCTCTAGCTACATATGTATATAACACAAGTTATTTAGTTATACAACTTTATAACACTATCTTCTTTAACTGCTTAACATATGTATCACCACTACTACAGAAAAGGCCTTTGGCATTGGATATTTAGAGCCTTTAGCATCGGTTTCCAAGTGACACCCAAGTGGGCGCTGCTAAAAGTCAACACCTTCAGCGTCGGTTTCTAACCGATGCCATAACCCTTCCTGCCACCGAAAACACGCCAACAAGGGAACTATAGGATTCGGTTCTTAATGAAAATTGACATTATATCATGATCAAAGACGTCGGTTATTAAAGAAACACTGACGCCATAACCCTTCCCACCAGTGAAAACGTACCAGTAAGGGAACTATAAGTGTCAGTTAGTACTGAAAACTGACACTATATCATGGTTAAACACGTCAGTTATTAAACAATAACTGATGTCATATCCCTTCCAGCACGGCCGTGCCTGACCACAATAGGCGTCAGTTCTTATTGATAACTGACGCCAGCCATGGAAGAGACGTCGGTTTTTTCTAATAACTTACGTCGTATGTCTTTGGTGTTGGTTTTATACAAATAATCGACGCCTATGTTCAGATTTTTTTCTTATCAGTTTGCAGGCCTGTTGTATGGTTGGTCGTATGATGCAAAACCTACAGTTCAGTTCTGAACTGTAGGTTTATAGCATCCATTGATATCAGCCAACAACAGGCCACAAACCTACAAAGTCATTCACATTCAGACACATGTATTGATCTGATACATGTAGAAACATGCAAAGTCATTTACATTCACATTCAGTTCCATTCATTTCATCTCTTTTCACATTCAGACAGTCATGTATTGATCAGAAAAAGGCATTCACATTCACACATATGACAATTCAGAAAAATTCATTCACATTCACACAAAAATAATTATGAGAACAAAGTTTAGAAATATCATTCTTTATTCATCATCGTCATCATTGTCCCAATTATATTTAAAAATTCCCACAACTTGTAGGGATTTTTCCCATTCTTCTCTTACAACATCTAATTCCTCCCTCATATAGGGGGTATGTACATCTAATAACTTTCCACTTGTGATGAAGTCAGTTTTAAACACCTGCAAAGAGAATGACGTATATATAATTAATAATATATAATAAGATTGATATATCTCATATTATCTAATGAGACTATATATAATACTTGATGTATAGTATCGATTTCCATTATGGCATATTTGATGATTAGGTCCATAAATCACATCACATAGTAGGCACATGCCTAGCCGTTGTCTTGTGTAGCACACTATAAATTGAAACATACAAAATATTCAAAAATATAAATAAGCACAGTTCACATAAATAATATATACATTGGAGTCGGGAAATTACTTTCACATTCTCCCAAATTAGTGGCTGATTCTTTTTCCTAGGGATCTTTCCTCTAGGTTTTTGAACTCTTGTAAAGCCCTACATGTTAATGTAACACATTAAATTGCATAATTAAATAGTAATGTAATAATAGATGTTAACAGATATAAAAATATTAAATATTTCTCATGAGAATAATGGCCTTTTCATTGCGTGTCCATATAATGTATTTAATTCATTCCCCGCAGGATCTAGATAATAGACAATGAATGTCTTCGGGATAATAACTAGTAACTCCCAATGCCTACCACTATAGGTAAGAAAGTTAAAAATTAATAACTCAAAATCCACAATAAAAATGTAATTTTCTTAAGTCCAAATTATAAGCAAAGTAAACTTACTTGACATTGTATGGAGCTATTATCACCGTCTTCTTATTTTTACCAAAATATTCAAAAGCATCACAGAAGTATGAAGTAACTGAAGAAGGGTTTGTATCTACAACACTTATCAAAGATGGAACCAAAAATCCCACATGGGAAAATGCAAAATCTTTACATATCGTGTGTAAGTGGCTGCAAAACATGTATTACATATGCAATAATATATAATAAACTAGATCATCGTATATAAAACAAGGTTTATGGATGTATAAATAAGATCTCACCATATCCACACCTCTATCATAGATGTGTTCAGCCAATCATAACGAAACAACTCCAAAATATCTTGTAAAAATAGCTTGTTTTCATATGATTGACCTGCATTAATACATATGCATTAATACGTATGCAAAACTTGTATAAATAGATTGTTATCATATGATTGACACGCAGTATCCTCTAGAATTGTAACATTTATAGGGCAATTTTGATCATGTTCGTCGATCCATACTGCCATACCCCTATAATTAGGACCTAACGAGGCGTGTATATCCCTTGGAAACCAACTTGGTAGTTGAGGAGGTGGACGTGGAGGTCGAGATGTAGCGGGTGTCATCTTTTTGACCTATATATAGAATTTCAAATCAATTGACTCATATATACACACTAACAAATTAACGTAATGTAAATTTACCATACAATATTAGTATAGATGGCATCCACTTTGGGCCACATTATCACTCCACCTTCTGCTTCACCAAGCATTTCAGAATCTGGGTGGGCATATGGCAGTTGAAGATCTCTCCAATCGGGGAGTATATGTATCAGGCTCACATGAACCGCACCAGCTTGTACCAAAGTCCCATGAAACATCTCCCCTGGAAGGTCTGGGTAAGCATGTGCCTCTGCAATGATATATTCTTTACTTTTTAGACGGCATGGCTTCAACCCCTACAAATTTACGTAAAGAATGTTATATACATATATACATAAACATATCATCTTGAAAAGACTAGCTACTATGTCATAAAAATACTTATAGAGGATGTGCTAGGTGGTGGGTCTACATGATTACTTCCAACCTCTGTAGTAGGAGTAATAGAAACACAGCACGTCACAGGTACCGCCTGAGTGGCCGTTTGAGACACCTTCCACTTCACCATTACTTCTTGGACTCTCCTCTTAATTAATTCATCTACCTATACATGGATAAAAGAAATGTAGTCGATTATTGAATTCCCTTTCACAATAACATTCTAAAAAAAGAATAGGTTACCTCAACTTGTGAAATTCCCACTTTTGGGATAGGTTTGCATTGGGATGGCCCAAAGAACACTTTGATGCCCACACCAGTGCCAACACCCTTAACACATCTAGGATGCTATGGGTTACCCAGAGCAACTGTCAATTCATCCCTTATGCCAGCAGGGATGAACTTGCCTTCCTTCCTCTACTCGTGCAGCTCCCGCTAATCGCCATCAATATAAATTGGTAATTAAACATAACAATAATCAATATCGATAGGTTTCTATAAGAGTTGAATTTTAACATTTTTGCAGCCACCTCAGCAGTTGCGGGCTTCGCTATATCTCCCTTCTTGTTTTGCCTCCCAGCTATCCACATAGCATGGCAAGGCAGAGGTGTGGGACCAATAGTAGAGGACTCCTGAGTAGCAGTAGACTGAGCAGTAGACTCATCCTGTAGTCTTTGGAAAACGCCTGCATAGCCTCTTGGACCCATTGTGTGGTCATGCACGTTCAGTGCACGCCTTGCTCTTTGAGCATCGTTGATAGCCTTGTTAGTAAGCACATTGATTTGGTTAGTAACACTAAAAGTTAATCTTGAATAGGTGAATACATAAGAACGTATATTAATTAAATTGGGAGTGGCGCTTAATACCTTGAATTCATCCATTTTTCTTTGGGTAGCAAAGTCCTCCCATTCTTTGGTGTCCAGGTAGTTCCATTGCTCAGTGGCTGCCTTCTGCCTAAATTTATTTTTTAAAGAGAATACAAACAAAAATTATTAGTGTAGAGTTAGTCAAAAAGTGATCAATGTCTAGAATTGGAAATCAATCAAGAACCTCTTCTCAGCATCGCGTATGTAATCTTAGGTGAGATTTGTCCTATAGTTCCTTAGGACCCTCCCATAACATTGCATCATGCATTTACAATGCAGCTTTTCATCCAGATCAAATATACTCTGCAAAATAGAAATGCTATTAACTAGTATCCTAAAAATTAGTAATTTACAAAAATAGAATTGTAAATAATAATAACTCACGCATAGTTTGTTCCATATTAAATCTTTATTCCCCTTAGGAACTTATGCCAAGATTCAAAAATAGGACTACAATGGCTGCGAGTAAGAACCCCAAGATATGAAATAAATGAGTTGTGGTTCACTCCAACTGGATTTCCTAGATGATCGAAATCCATAGCCAGTTTGGGTCCATTGCCCCTTTTTTGTAATAACTTGTTCATCATTTTGATGCCCCTCACTTTCTCAATTTTGTTTTGTTGCTCATCAAGTGCCCCAATTTCTTCAGGGGGTACATCACCAACCTAAAATTTGACAAAAAAAAATACACAGGATATAACTATAAATGAACATATAGATAGAAACCTCATGGATATATTTTTAAAACTTACATTGTGAGGTAGCGCATTGACGTCCTCACCCTCACGGTAATCATAAGAACGGTCATCAGGAGAATGCTCAGCCATCTAAAAGTTCACATTCACATTGTAAAGTTTACATTGTAAAGTTGTAAAGTTCACATTGTGAAGTTCATATTCACATTGTAAAGTAATTCACATTGTAAAGTTCACATTCACATTGTAAAGTTCACATTTAGAAAAATAAAAACATATAAAAAATATAAACATGCATGCCTCTAATATTGCGATCTTTTATCAATTAACAATCCTTCATTGTGATCTCTGCGCACATACAAGTCATCATTAGCTTCAATATTTGGTGGTGTTGGCAACCCAACTGAGAATGGACTGGAGTCATCATACTTATCATAGTACTCTTCTTCATTTATAGGATCTTCAATGAACTATCTTTTACCATGAAGAACAACCGACCATTTATCATTTATAGGATCATCGATATAAAATACTTGTTTCGTCTGTGATGCAAATATGAATGGTTCACCCTTCTCGCCAATCTTTTCAAAGTTTACTAATGTGAAACCCAATTCATCCACTATAACTCCTTTGGTGTTATCAACCCAATTACATTTAAAGAGCAGAATTCTGAAATCTACGTAGTCAAACTCCCATATGTCTTCCATGACACCGTAATATGACATTTTAGCTTCATGTGGACTCTTATCCTTTGCACTTGCAAAAAACAATGAAGACGCTTGAAGGGTGACCCCACTGTTTTGGACAACACTCTTATCATCTTAACACTTTGTGTAATATGAGAATCCATTTATGTCAAACCCTTCATAAGACATAACATCCAATTTTGGTTTAAAGGTGAGGCATTTGATAGTTTCAGTAAGATTATCTGGTGTTTGAGATAGTTGATGTAAGACTTTATCTTCAAACCACTTAATAAATGTCTTGTTATGCTCTCTAGCAAGCCACATTGAATTGGCTCGAGGATATTGTCTCTTGATGAAATTGATATGTTTCTCGATATAAACACTCACTTCGTCGATGTTGTGTAAAATACACAAGTGATCTTATTCCAACTGCTCACAGTTGATTACTTTCATCCGTGATCCCAAAATTCCTTTGCCAAAATGCTCCGCAATATTCTTGTCATTAACAGGAGCATCATTAGCACTCAGAAAGTCATTGCAAAAATCCATAACCTCTCTCGCCACATAACCCTCAATAATACTCCCTTCAGGCTGATAATGGTTTCGAACATCACCTTTAACAATGTTCATGTATCGTTCAAAGGGATACGTCCAATACAACAAAACTGTTCCCAACATTTTCACTTCCCTAGTCAAGTGGACAACAAGATGTGCCATGATATCAAAGAACGAAGGAGGAAAATACATCTCAAGATGACATAGGGTAACAACCACTTCTCTTTGCAATTTATCGAGAGTATCAAGGTCAATAACTTTGCTGCACAGACTATTGAAAAAGAAATAAAGTCTGGTGATTGCAAACCTTACATGCTTTGGCAATATAGATCGAATTGCCAGGGGAAATATTTGTTGCATTAGAGTGTGACAATCATGAGATTTAAGACCTATCAACTTTAGATCTTTCATTGAAACCAATATACGGATGTTGGATGAGTAACCCTTTGGCACCTTAATATTTACCAAGCATTCACAAAAGGCTTTCTTTTCCTTTCTCGACAACGTGTAACAAGCGAGAGGTAAGTATGTTCTCTGATCGCTAAGAACTACTTTTGTTAATTTTGTCCTTATTCCCATTTCACGTAGGTCCATTCTGGATTTTATCCCATCTTTAGTCTTACCTGGTATATTCAACAGAGTACCGATGACGTTATCACAGACATTTTTCTCAACGTGCATGACATCGATACAATGTCTGACTGCCAAAGAACTCCAATAAGGAAGATCCCAAAATATTGACTTCTTCTTGAATAAAGATTTGTCACTTCGTGTGGCCATCGTACATTGTGATCTCTTACCAAATTCATTGGTAAAGTCTTTTACTCTTTCATAAACATCCTCCCCTAGTATAGGTTTAGGTGCACTTTGTTCCTCATTCCATCCATTGAATGCTTTGCACAACCTACGATATGGATGGAATTTTGAAAGAAACTTTCGATGACCAAGATATATAGTCTTGCTGCCATGTTTTAGTCATATTGAATTAGTGTTTTCTTCACATATATGACACACTTTAGATCCTTTGACACTATATCCAAACAAATTCCCATATGCTGGAAAGTCATTCACAGTTCAAAACAACATAGCATGCAAACGAAATGTCTCTCTTCATGAAGCATCATAGGTCATCACACCTTCACCCTAGAGTTTCTTCAAGTCATCAATCAGAGGTTCAAGATAAACGTCGATATCATTTCCAGGTTGTTTAGGGCCCGATATCAACAACGAAAGCATAACATACTTATTTTTCATACACAACCAGGGAGGAAGATTGTATATAACAAGCATAATTGGCCAAGTGTTATAATGGCTGCTCTATGTCCCGTACGGATTCATCTCATATGTACAAAGCCCAAGTCTTAGATTCCTGACTTCTTCATCGAATTCAGGGTACAATAAATCAATCTTCTTCCACTATGGGGAATCATACGCATGTCGTAGGATCCCATCATTATTTTTCTTAACATCTGCATGCCACCTCAAATTCTTCACATCTATTAGATTGGCAAAGCATTGAAACTGTGGTATTATAGGTAGATACCACATCACCTTGGCAGGAGAACTAGTTTTGGACTCTCCCGAAGTCATCAATTTATACTTTGACGCACCACATTTGGGACAATCTTTCAAATCCACATAGTCCTTTTGAAATAATAAAAAATCATTTGGGCATGTGTGTATCTTCTTGGCCTCCATTCCCATTGGGCCAACAATTTCTTTAACTAGTATGTTGAGATTGGCAACTCGTTTCCTTCAGGAAGAATTTCTTTCAACAAAGGCAACAATGACGTGAAGCTTTTTTCGCTCCATCTATTATTAGCTTTCAGCTTATACAATCTCAACACAATGCTAAGCTTCATCAACTTACAACTTGTGTATAACGGTATCTCAACATCATGCACAATGTTTCTAAACATGGGAGGTAGATCGGTGTGCTCTACCCCACAACTATCCAGCATCGCATCAATGATGTCTACTGGAACTGGTTTGTTCACATCTACATCATCGGAGGCAATTTCTTCTTCCTCACAAGGACTGCTATCGATATCCACTGATTTCAAGTTTGAAATCTCTCCATTCCAGTGCCATTCTGTATACTCTTGTACAATCTCGTTGCACATGACATGACTTTTGATTTCGTCACTAGTGCTGAATTTCAAGTTGTTACCGCAATGCCTACATGGACAGTAGAACCTATCTCCAGGTTGTTTCCTATGTTCCTCGGAAAATCTAATATTGATCAAGACCAGAAATAAACTCTGGGGTGCAACGATTTGGAATGGACATCCATGATCTATCCATTCTATGATCAAAGAGAAAACAAGTATATATTAGAACAAGATTAGGGTCTAGGGTTAAAAGATTAGGGTTTATGGTTAAAACTTTAGGGTTTAAGGTCTTATCTATAATAAATGTGTATCACCTATCCCATTCTTGAACACCTAATCTCTCTAGTAAGTGTATAATGTGTATTGAATTTTCTAAAAAAAATCGGCAGCATTTCCCCGTTGTTCTCCAAGTACATATGTACTTAGAGAACAAACGGGGAAGTGCTACTGAAATTTTCTTGAAAACCAAATACACATTATACACTTACATCCTAAGTGAGATTAGTTGTTTAAGAACAGTTCCAAACTAGGAACTATCCAAAATTTACTCCTAATGAGTAAATCTTGGACGTGTTTCTAGGCCAACAAAATATAACACCACTCATAAGTAGGCGGGTCTGATCACATTAAATTTTTAGGATCGAACCTAAGGACATTTTTTCTTAAGGCCAATTTGGATTTTAGTCCAATTAAGAAAAAGTGATTAATAAGGTTGGATCGAGTTGACTATCTTTTTATATAACTAAGTTATGTAAGGAAGTAAATAAAATAAAAGCAAAAATTAAAAATAAGATAAAAGAATTATAAAAGAACATAGACATAAGATTTCACCACCACTACATGTATTTTCTCACTTACATTGCAAATTTCACAATTTGGATATTAGATCAAGGATCAAACACATTCTAGATCTTGTTAGAGTATGTAAATCACAAGGATAAAGTTCCCCATTGAATTGAGGTCTCATTACTTATATATCATGAACCCATCACCCCAGAGAATGTCATTCTAATGTCACATCTAGGTTTCATTGATGATTTATTGATGCTCTAATTTCATATACATATGTCCCTACTATAGGATTTTAATAGACATGATAAGTACCTAATCTATGGAGCATTATTAAATAATAAATCAAGAATTCAATAGTTTCAAACATGTAATAATTCACAATGCAATGTTATAAACTACATGAAACATGGATAGATGAGACTAGAGTTCATATTAGTTTAAAAACTAGCAACTTAGGACAAAGTAGATCACTAAAGTCCCAAACTCAGCATATATGCACAATAGCATCAAATATAGGACAAAAGGGTAGATTAGAACCCTAATGTATTCAAACATGTATAAAAATTACTGATTTGTATAAAAATTACCATTGGTCTAAGATCCAATGTTAGCATCCCTCACCAATTGCCCGTACCCTGAGGGTAGGGGGCCAACCAATGGTTGTTGGCAGAGAAATAAGAGGAGGAAGAACGGTACCTTTGCGGCGGTAGTGGCGACCATGAGCAACAAGAAGGCGGCCGACAGTGAGCAGGAGAAGGCGAGCATAAGCAGGCAGCGGTGAGCAGGGGAGAAGGTGTCGGAGCAACGAACGGCGGCGACCGAAGCAACAAACGGAAGTGGCTGGAGAAATGAACGGCGGCGGCGGCAACGAGTAGAGGAGCAGTGAGCGGCGGCCGGAGCAGGGAATCGATCGCCAGACCTAAGCGCGGAGTCGATGAAATAGAAAAAGGGGGAAGAGTCTGGCTCGCGCAGATGTATTAAGTTAACAATAGGCGTCGGTTATTCAAAACAACCGACACTACTTAAAACAATCAGTGTCGGCTGCCGTAAAAAAACGACGTCCAAAGGGGGTGAAATTTTTGTGGGGACAGCTCACGAAAACACATCGGCATTGGTTATTGAAAGAAAATTAACGATAATAATGGGCCCAATTTCTGTCTCGCAAAAAACCATTAGTCATCGGTTGATTAGCTAAAAACTGACGTCATATGTTAAATTTTTGAGGTAATTTTTTTCACTGGAAATTTTAGATTTGGCGGTCGATTTTAGGTGTCGGTTGCTTATTGAGGAACCGACGTTAAATAAAAAGAGATACTCGTGTCTGGCCGCTCTTCACAGATAGATGTCAGTTTGTGTATTCAACCGACGTTGTATGGTTTAGGCGTCTGTTTCTTTTATGCAGTCGACACATGTAAATGTGACGTTATAAGTCATTTCTGTAGTAGTATCTCTGGTAAGAAATAGATGTTTTTGGAGTTATATCTCTCGTTCGGATATGACACTCACCTCGTGGGTCACCATATCTTTTTGGATGATCAGCAGCGCCGACAAACATAGAGTAATGAAGCGACGCAATCTAAAGACCAGTAGTAATAGAAGGTTGGTTGGGTTATTATAGAGTCCTGGAGTCGTCCCTCAACTTTTAGGTCGGGATGGGGAGTTTTGTATATTGCATATACTGACTTAAGTTTTTGGTGGTAAGCTCCAAGATGTAAATGATGTAATTATGTAAACAATATCTCTTGTAAACAGGTTATGACCGAGGCCATGGAACTTATGTAAAGGTACCTGGTATGAATGTATGTGAATGTTGGACCTTTGTGCAAATGCTTCCCTTAGCATGTTGGAATTTTATTCTATTTTAATTTTGTGCCTTTTTTATAATGTGATTAATAAGTATTTGATTGGAGTTTTCATTTTGAGTAATCTTGTTTAGTGTGGCGGGCTACCACATACACTAATAATTTTATTAGAGTTTTATTTGTCAAAAAAGTAAAAAATGAGAAAAAAATGTGATAAGAAAAAAACCTAATAAAATTTATGAATCCAAGAAAAAATAAGTGTCATGATTGTAATTACCGAAAGATATAAATCTTTCTATAGCGTTAATAGTTTCTAAAGGAGAGAGTTTGTAAAATTTCACTTATAATGAGAGAACTTATCATATGTAGTGGACAATTATTACAATTTGATTAAATTTTGATTGGTAGGACAAAGAGAGAGTAAAAAAGTCAACGTGGTTGCATATTGAGGAGAAAGACAAATAGAAAACAATAATAATAGAACGTGAGTAATGATGTTTGTTTCAAAGAACCCTTCAGAAAAAGTGTGTCTCAAGATTGAGTGCTAATTAAATTTTGCTCAAATAAGAGTCTATAAAGGGGAGGCCAAAACGGAGTTTAATAAATTTTGTTTAGTTAAATAGAAGATAAGTTAATGTGAAAAAAAGGGTTAGAAGAAAAGTTGAATGATGTAGTTAACAGAGAAGGAAAGGTTGGTTTTGAAAAAAAAATCTAAAAAAAACATGTGAGAACGAGGAGAAATAAGAAGACTAGAATGGACATCCAGATGGTTAAATTCTTGATTTGTTTACAAGAAGTCTCGGGTTCAAACTACGACCATAGTATAAATAAAATCCTCAACTGAAAAAAAAAAATGAAAAGGGAGTACTTTTAAAATGATTTATTATAATTGGTCAAAGGTTGGTTTTGAATTTTTTTTTTCTAAAAAAACATGTGAGAACGAGGAGAAATAAGAAGACTAGAATGGACATCCAGATGGTTAAATTTTTGATTTGTTTACAAGAAGTCTCGGGTTCAAACTACGACGACAGTATGAATAAAATCCCCAATTTTAAAAAAATAAAAAGGGAGTACTTTTAAAATGGTTTATTATAATTGGTCAGAAGTTTTTTAGATAAAAGGGTTACACGTGAAATTCTACGTATACGACTTATTATATTAGACAACGTGTGTTCATAGGAGCCATTAAGGAGAACGATATGAGGATCAGACCAGACAGTAGGAGAGATATTTCTGCGGCTAGACGTGTTGATTATTGCCGGAATGTGTTTTATTAGGAGCAAGAGAGTTGACTCATGATATATAATTTTTTTTTTATTGGTGATTCATTCATCCCGTCACCTGGGTTGGAAGTCATGACCTCTCGGTCTTACAAAAAACTGCTCATACTATGATCATAGTCGGATGACCGTACTCCAGCTTAGTAGTTTCCACCGCCTGTCCAGGGTTGAGCCCTGGGATTTGACGGCGGACTTGAAAAGCCACCTACAGACGCTTTACGCCCTGCCTTTCTTCGTTCATGGTTCGATATTATGGTGTCCTAGGCGTAGAGGAACCACGAATCATATACTCGGGGGTGGGTGCAGGGCGGACGATTTCAAAACGGACTCCTCATTCGGATCATGATCAAATGCTTTTTGGATTGTCTCATGGCTTGTAATTGCTGTCTACCTACACAATTTCTCGAATCTTCTTAATACAAAGGATTTTCTTGTTACTAATACAGTCTAGCCTCTGTTCTTCCTTAGATTCCCTATATAACTCCGATAGTATTATGGATCTGGATTAATGCAAAGGAAATGAAAATGAAGTGTCACTTCATTGGCTCATGATATATAATTTCACCTTGGAAATAGAAAATAAGATTAAAAGGAGGGTATAGAAAAAACGTTGGAGGAAGGAGTGTTAAGAAGAAACCAAAATTTGGTACTTTTAGAGTCCTATCAGCTACGAACATTTAAAAATGAAAAATACATAGTTGCAATTATTTGAAAAAAGTCACTCATGAAACAATGGTTTAATTATTGTTTGTCACACAATAGTATGACATTACTGAAAATTGTAATAATTGAGATAAAAATCAACAGGAAATATAAACTGCAGCAACCAGAATGTCTGCTACTAGCAAAATGGAAATTTCATAATTTTAGTTTCGGAATCATATCCTAATTCAGCTCTTAATACATGAAGAGGAGATGAGGATAGATGAAGATAAGGAGCAGGGGGTGGCGGATGCAAAGGCAGAGAGGAGAAGGACGCGGATAAGGAGACGCATGCAAAGGGAGGAGGATATAGGTGGGGAGGAGATGGAAGAGATACAGTAGCTGTACTAAATACTTTAGAAAAGTTGCAAAATGTTTATTGGAAACCCATGACTTGTCTTTAAAACTGTATAAGTTTCTGCCAATTTGAAGATCATTTCTGAGAGTATACTCTACCTATAAACATACATCTGCATTTGGTCTGATTCACAACCAACTCCATTGATCTATCTAATCATGTAGCGTGATAACATGTAGTTATAAAGATCCCCTTTGTCTACCTTCAACTCTACTATTAAACCCAACAAAAAAAAACTTTACTATTAGTACTCAACTAATATAACCGTTATATTGCAGAACTGCAAAAGAATGGAGCTATTATAGCAAAGAATCATTACAGTATATACTATTCTTCTACAATAAAAGTTTACTACTTTCTGCACATGTTATTCTAAAGTTTTCCATTCGGTTCCAACAAGGCTCATATATAAGCACCTGAATCTATGGCCTGTTCATGGTTTCTCCTTTTGGTAAGTCGTAATTCCAAATCATCATATCAATGTCATGTTATACCATCACTGGCACCGACAGCTGAAGATTCTGCAGCATCGTTCCGCATCTTCCCCTGCTGCCCTGTGTTCAGAGAAGAAGACCCGCATATATGGTCGTAAAGTAGCTGCCTGCTTTGGTTTGCGGCATAGCAGCAGAAGCAGATGTGTTTCTGGAGCTCGTCTAGGTAGGCGAAGAACTTGTCCTGATCACTGCGCAGCATGTCGAGGACCAATTCAACGAGGTGGTGGTCGCCGTGGTGGCCGTCCAGCACCAATCGCACCCGCCAAACGTCGCTCTCCATGGTGTCCTGCAGGTTCTTCACTAACATATCGATTGTAAGGAGATGCTGGCCGATAACGGTACCGTGCTGAGCGTCAATGGCGAGCGCCAACTGCCCCTTCAAGCGCCGCCTGCGGGGGGCGAGCGGATCACAGCCACTGTCATTGGCGTTGAAGCAGCAGGGCGCAAGAAGGGCAGGCGAGCTTGCCAGGAGCGTGACCGCTGCGTGGGCCGCAATGGCGAGCCCCGATGCCGCTAGTGCCAGGGTTCCTACTACGAGGCAGAGGGCAGACCCCCTGGTGGCCTGCCGGAGGCGGCGCCCCTCAGCCTCGGCCTTCTTCTGAAGGCTCCGGAGCTGGCTGTCCAGCTGCTTGAACTGCCTTTGGAGCTTGTTAAGCTTGTCGATCCCCGTCTGAGTCCGATCGAAGGTATCGTCGTAGTGGACGAACTTCTGGAATTCGTCGCAGATGGCTTCGCACTGGGCCTGGGAGAGACGGCTTCGGGATCTGTTGGAGCCATCATCTGCAAAAGGCGGAGGGACGTCGAGGGCCACCCGCAGGTTGTGGTAGGCGTCGCGGGCCGTTTTTGCGCTGCTTTGGAGGGTGAGGCAGAGGCGGCAGGCCTGTTCGCTGTGCTGGAAGTACTCGGTAACCAGCCTGTTCAGGGAGGTGGGTTCTAGTTCGACGAGTGCGGCCTCCACTGTCGCCGTGTCGGGCCGAAGCAATTCCTGAATCGACGCCTCGCCGCCGTCCGAGGGATTGATTTTGTCCTGGGTTTCTTTAAAGGAGAGGCTGTTGATTAGGCGCTGGTACTCCAGACTGCATAATCGAAGGGTGCTTATAGAAGAAGCAGCCGAAGAGGAGGAAGAGGGCTCACATCGTTCCGCCCTCCCACTTGATTCCTCCGCGGAGACGGCGCTCTTCCCATTCGTGTGCGTCGGAATGGATGGCCTCGAAAGGGTTCTGGGCCTCTGCGAAGTCCTATTACTGAAGCGAAAGCAAAAACAACGGCGCATCGGCGGCGAGCGAGCCGTGGACGCTGTGGAGCAGCGCCACCGGAGGTAGAATCCAGGTCGGCCAGTGTACCGCCGTTGAAAATATAGCTGCAATCGATTGCGCCCAATCTTGGACTGGAAGTCTTATTCCTCGGTGTGACTTCCGACTCCGACTCCGACTCCGGTTAGGCTCCGTATGGAGTTACATATAAAATACAGATCTTGAGTTCCTTCTTAAAAAGAGCGGAAAATGAGTTTCGAACAACTAATAATATTTCTTTTATAATTATATTTTTCATTCTTCATAAATGAGATATGTAAAATATTTTTTACTAGAAATATTGGCGGTGTCAATATGGTTTACTGCCAAAACCATATCATAATATGACAATATACTATAATCGTACTAATATGACAATATACTATAATCACATATGTAAAATAGTTTACACTATAACCACCATTATCAGAGTGGTGTATAAAGTAAAAAATATATATTCACTATAAAATAATCACACCGCACCATGTAAAAAAAATATGATTAATCTAACATATTTTTGTTCTTCATGTTTAAAAAATATGATGTGAAAAAATGATAATTAATTAGAATCACGAGTACAAAATACATAGAAAATTAATATTGTATATTGTTAAACAATGATGAACAAAAACTTATATCTATAAACACATAATATGTAGATATTATTACAATATTTTGTACATACAAAGTAAAACTATAATATTTTTATTAAAATTGTTATCCTGCAACATTAAAATAATTTTTAAAGGAACAACATTCATACCGTAACCACTTGTTGTCGTTATTGTGGTAAAATTACTATAGTTATTTACGGATATGTTCTTTTTTGTGTATGTGTCTTTGCTTATTATATTTTACACAGTAAAAATATTTTTATAAAAAAGATCTACATTGAACTAGAAGACAAGCGGGCAATAAGTTATGCCACTATAAAAAATTATAAATGTCTTTTTCTAATTTTCATATTTGCACTTACAACAAACCAATCACATGAAACTGAGTGGAACTTAAGTTTCAAAAATTAAACTTAAGTTATCAGAAAATGAGTTCCGCGTAACTTATGACTTACACCAAACCAATAGGAGCCTAAGTAAAACACGAGACCTGGTCAATTCTTTGATCAATTATGTAGAAGGATAGATGGGGCGTGGCCGCACGAAGGCACGTATCAAACGTAAGCCCAATGATCTATGTTCGGAGTCAGGTTATGTTGAGAGCGGTCCATTTGAAATTGAGTCTGGTTTGATTTTCTGGTATTGAATGGTTTTGCACAATTTGCCAAAGTAGTGAAACTCGAATAGTTAAGAGAGTTGATTATAAAACAAGATTTCTAGTCTGATTTCCCATTTGGACGGGATGAATTGATTCCCCATTTTAAAAAGAAAATGGGTCGGCACAATTCCCGAAAAAGCAAACTCTTAACTAAAAAGTTTGGTACAACTTAAGGGTGTACAGTAACCAAATATAATCAACATATAAAATTGTATACAATAATATATATATATATATATATAGGGAGAGAGAGAGAGTCAGGCTAGAATACACTCGAGTGTATTCGGAGCAGAATACACTCAAGTGGTTTTTTATGATGCAATACTTTTTTCAAAAATCTAATTCGTTGATCTTCTTAAAGATCTTGTGAATAGCTCATACACAAAATTTGAGCACATTTGGACATTTATAGAGAGAGAGAGAGAGAGAGTCAGGCTAGTGTACACTCGAGTGTACCGGAGGCACCGTACACCTCAGTCATTTTTGGAGATGTAATAAATTTTTGAAAAATATAATCCGTTGATCTTCTTAATTATCATAAGAACATACTATATAATAAAATTTAGCTCATTTGGACACTTATAGGTCGTGCATCTAAATGGGCAAAAATCATGTATTTCAAATTAGTTTTGTGTGTCGATTTTGTTGTCCTTGAATGAGTGACTTACACGCATCCAAATGAGTTCAAATTCTGTATGTGACCTATTATTATTGTAACCATGAAGATCAATGGATTAGATATTGGGAAAACATGGTCTGGATAGGAAAATACCATTGAGGTGTACGACGTAATCTGTACACTCGAGTGTATTCTAGCATGACACACACTCTCTCTCTCTCTCTCTCTCTCTCTCTCTATATATATATATATATATATATATATATATATATGACTAAAACTCAACTATATGATATTTATAAGTTTATATATGTTAAAATGTTTAAAGATTTCTATTTATGTAAATTGTGGGATTCAACTAAAGAAATTTGGTTTTATATATATATATATATATATATATATATATATATATATATATATATATATATATATATATATATATATATATATATATATAGAGAGAGAGAGAGATAATTGACAACGAAGATAAAATTTTGGATATATTGTATGAAGTCCACTGTCAGACTTTATTGTTGTTAGATATAACTTTCAAACAAAATCAAACCAAACCATAAGATAACAACATAAGTTTGTTTAGTTTTCAATCTTAATAATTCAATTTCAAACGTTGATAAATACATATGCTTGTTCAATTTGTCCTTCTTCTTGTAAACGAAACCAAAATATGCCCACCCTTGTTGAGAAGTGCTACATAAACTTGGATCGTTTTCCAAACCCCTCGAGAAAGAGAATTCCATGGTATTCTTCATTCCTAACACTTTTGGTATGTGATGAACCACATGGACGGGAAGGGAAAGAAGGGGAGAGGAAGGCACACCTTTTAAGTGTGTTTGGTTAATGTGGGGTAGGAAAAAATAAAATAAATGTTATAAATAAATTTTCTATATAAAACATCAATGGCATATAAAAAATTTTGGAATCTTTGTAATATTAGTTGTATGCTATCCGAATCCTTTTTATTTGTAATTTAAATAAGAATTTTATTATGTGAGTTCTTTCATATTTTAGTATTTCCTCTACATTCTCTTAAAATTCCCTCAGGTTATCTAAAATTCTATACAAATGTCGACGTTTCTTTATCAAAAATTCTTCCAAAAATTTAATTCTCTTCAAAATTCCATACGAAGATTTTACAATCATTACTTTTTATCCATGTTTCTTGCTTAATTTTATTCCTAGTCTTTATGTGTGTTTTAACAATAACTCTACATTTGTATCCCCTATGTTTTCTGTCTATTTTCATATTTCAATATAAGAACTCTCATAGGTAGATTAGTCAATGAGCAAGTGTAAATTTGGTTATGCTTTACCCATACCCCGTGGGGGAAGGGGAAGGGCAAATATTTTTCTTATCCTTTGCCCACCACATGTTACCCTCTAACCCACTACTATAGTGGTCACAATAAGGATAATGGTAAGGTAATCCATTGCCCATACCCTCTAACCCGCTACCCATTTATGTGTAATTTATTAAAATTTACAATCATTGTGTTGTTGGATTCTATGGATTATTCAATATTATGTGGTCATCATTTTATAAAATTCACCATATTCTTATCTACTTCTTATGTAGCTTATTTGGTTGTGTATACAATACCATTTTTAAGGTGTAAGACACACATTCATGAAATAATGAGATTTTGTCATTTATGCACCGTTTTATACTTTTCCTATGTGGTGTTTTCTACTTCTTTTGGGACTTATTTGATCGATTATGCTACAAAATTTGAAGTTCTAAGAAACATGAGTATATAATAACTAGTTTTATCATTAATTTACCATTTGATACATATTTGTGGCAGTGTTATGTAAATCATTTGTTCTTAATTATTTTTGTCTAGAAAAACATTTTGGAGGGTGTAAGATATGTATGCTTGTAACAATATTTTTAGTGCACTGTCATTTTATATCATTTTCATATAGCAATATTTTTCTTTTGGGGTGATTTTTTTTTATCATACACCACTTTTAGGAGTACTTCTCTTTGTATATGCAACAAAGATTACCTTGATAATATATTTCAATACAACGGAAACCATATGTGTATCATTGTAGAATATTACTTAGAATCATTTTGAAAAGTTAATAGCCATTCTAGAGCATTTTGTATTTCATTTAAATATGGACATATATAATGTAGACCATTATTGTTAATATTATCAAAGTAAATTATAATGCTTATAAATTCCTCATTTTACCCTTAATCTCCCTATGTACCCTGTGGGTAAGAGGGTTAGGATGGGGGGGGTAAGAACATTGGTGGAGTGGAGAATTACCCATATCCTTACCCACTACACTTGGTGGATAAGGGTAAGTCCTTACCCTCTACGTGCCCCTCCTCATTGACAGTCCTACTCATGAGTTTTCCACCAAATATTTTCCTTTCTCCTTATTAGTACCCAATTGGTGGAGAGGGAAGTGGTGAAAAACATATATAAGTATTTTCCCTCCCTTCTTCACTCTTCCCTATCACTTTGTCCAAAGAAACATGTTGAACCTTCCTTGTCTCCTTTTTCCCATCTTTCCCCCGTACTGAACAAGGCCTAAAGAGCTAAGAGATGAAAAGTATCAGGGAAAGGGGGAGACAAAGAGGAGATTAAATGTTATAAGTAAAGGAGGAGACATATATAGAGGACCCATTGAAGAGAGATAGGGAGGGAGAGGGAGAGAGAGAATATAAGCTATTACATGAGGGGAAAATATTTTAGAAAGCAAGTAAATCAATGATTTCATTATCATATTTGATGTGTATTTTTACATGATTTAAGTGTAATGCAAACTATTTGTTTATGTATATGATTTGATATTGTTGTACATATGTGTATTATGTTTCATTTATGCATGTGTGTATCACTTTTATTTTCAGTGTATTGTGTATCTTTGTGTGATTTGTGCATATAGTTATTTCTATACATATGCACTATTGTATAATGGTTATACATTAGTTCTCTGTATCATTTTTAACTATAGGTATATGTGTCTATATAATATCTAGAGTCTCTTCATCCCTACCTTTTTTTTCTATGTCCTCCTTCCCTCCCTCATTCAGTTTTTTTTCTCTCTCTACATTTAATAGACAATAATTTCACTCCATCTTTCTCAATTCCTCCTTTCATCCCTCCCATTTCTCCATTCACCAACTAGCTAAAAAGTAATTAATTATTTACTTTCTCTCTTCCCGCTCTCCTTCCTGCCTAGATTTTTAAATTCATATCTCACTCTAATAGTAGAATTCTTTTACTAACTTTTCATTTCTCTCCTTGGTTGCTCTACACAAGGTAGGGTTTTTGTTCCTTGCTTGACAAAAATGTACAAGAATAGTTTTCTTTACAAATATTTGACACATGGTAATGCCAGTTTACAAAATTGTGAGCCAGATGTATTCTTGACTTGGAAAAGACTATAAGTGAGTGTTGAATATTGTTAATTTATTATTGGATCTGGATTCATAAATTTATCTCCATTAATGACACTTTTAGGCTAATAAAATTTGGGAAATATATGTAAAAGGATTCATCATTTTAGATTTCAATATACTTAAATTTTACATTAATTATTTAAAATTAAAAATCCATTTTATCTAATTGTATATAAAAAATCACCGAAAAAGTTATATTTTTGCTTTGGGTTATGAAAAAAGGAAAAATTGGTTCTTGGTTTGTTTTTTGGGTTATATATTAAAATTCATCATATTTTGGATAAAACACAATTGAGGTCAAGGGAGGTAATTTTAGTTTGGAAAGGGTCATCTAAAACTCAAACTCATTTGATATAATAGATTTTTATCACCAAAACACACCTAGCATGACTAAAAATACTATCTTCTCAATGCCACAAAAACTCAGTCTCGAGGTTCTATTTTGATGTCTGACACACTAAATCAAGTAGATCAAATATGGGGAAAAAAATTATATGTGGGTACTATCATTTGATCCAATTTCATAATGATTTGGTATATAGTTGTAGGTTACACTACATGCAATAGAACTTACAGATTTAGTACATTACTAGAATTCCAAAATGCTAAAATTTGTGGAAAAAAATATAATATTCACAATATTTTACATTGTATGGAAGTTGTGGTCTAAATTACTTATTTTAAAACTAACTCAAATACATTAGAGTATTTAGTGTATGTGAAAATCTATGTTAGTTCCTAGTCAAATTTGTTAACATAAAAATTGCTACTTTAGTGACTAAAATATTGATAATTATATGTTCTTTTCCTATTCATTCTTATGTTGATTTGAAATATATAGCATGTTCCATATCCACTATTTTTAGTTTGTGATATGTACTCCATAAATGGATCAACATTCACTGACATAGAATACTTGGACAACCATTTATTGAGTTATGTTGGCATAGTTAGTTCTAACTTAGAATTATTGTCCAACTTTGAACTCATTATTGACACCTAAAATTGAGATAGTCTACTTTTTAATAATATAGTTTCATGTATGCTCATCAGTAATATGTATTAAAATAGAAAAATATGGATTTTTTTATAAAATATGTGTTACAATGTCTATGGATAATATCTAAGTGTATAGTACGCTTGTTAGAATTATTATGTTGTATAGAAAGATTTTGGTAATGACATAAGATTAAGAAAGGACAATGTTCCTAAGAGGGAGATTTGAGAAATTACAATTTTTGAGAACATATGAGCATAAAAATAAGCATAAGAGCTAGTGTTGTGTAGCTCAATAGCTAAATTGTCACCTCTCTTTATTCACACAATATACAAGACTTCGACTAAAGGTTCATTATATTTTTTTCAAATACATTTTTCACCGTTTTAGTTTTATTGAGTTTTTGAAAACTATAACATGATAACATCTAATAGTAAAAAGACTAGTCTTTATGGGAAATTCTGACGTGCACAGTTGAATTATTATAAAGATGGGAAAATAAGGTTCTCAACTTTTTCTTGTTATCAGTAATAACTTAGGGTTTTTTAGATAAAATACTTAGCTGAAGACTTTTTAGGTTAGTCCAATTTGTTCTGCTTCAACATAAACTTCCTTTCTTTTTTGATATATTAGATTTTGGCACCTGAACCCACCTAGGATGACAAAAACACCAAGAAACTATTGTCTTAGTTCCCACTCAAACTCACGATGGAGCTTCTATTTTGATCTTTGAAGCACAAAATCAACATGGTTAAACCTAGATTAATAAGGTTATATTATTAATGTTGTTTTAGTATTGAGATAATGAATACATGTAATATTATACTGAGAATGGTTTGACTCTTTAACATATGGTCTTAGTTGAAGACATGAACATGAGTTCATATGTATACATAAGAGTATTCATTTTTCTTGTGTCCCTAGTCAGTTATTATTGAGTTAAATCTTGTAGGACAACAATACTACATAAGATTAGTGTATATGTTGAGTGGTGACTACATATTTGTACTCATGATATTGGATATCAACTTATATATATGGTTACTTGTTAGAGAACACATTGTATGGATAGACCCACTTTGAGAATGACACCTGGAAGCCATGTCATGGCAATCCATAGTCATATCTCATTGGGACATTGGTAATTTTGATTCTTAGACTTGAAGTCACTATAGTAATCATATGTCGTTCTATGTACTTTAACACGGTACAAATGTGATTCTTCCATATGAATGGTGATTGGGTGCACTGTGACACTTTTGGATTATTGTGAGCGATGTAGATGAAATTTTTCCCTCCATTAGAGTGATATCCTTGCCACTTGATAAGTGACACAGACAATGCATGGCCATACTCATGTGAGTCAATATGTGATATTAAGATCATACAATCTAAATAGTATTCTCTAGTGTAAAGAACATAGATTGAATATTATGGGGATGACAACTCCAAGCCTCAGTTTCAATATGGGTATCTATGACAAGGGGATTATGTGGTCATGGTAACATTAGTCACTTTGTAGGTTCGTGTTGTTCTCGAACTTATTCCAACTAAATGGGTAGAAATGATGTGTTTCTCAGCACAAATCTTTGCTTGTGAGGTTATGAACATCACCACCAATTTAATATGGAACCTATAGGGTCACAACCATAAGGATGTGTAAGGGAATTGTTGTTCACAATCAACAATATGGTTAGAATTGTTCTAAACCATATACGTTCTGATTTACCATCCAATTAGTTGACTAGGAAAGCCAGCCAGTTGATTAGATGATTCAAATAAACTAATTGATTGATTATCAATCAATCAATTGATCATCAGTATAGGAAACTGGACAATCAGTCAACTGAATAAACCATTCGATTGACTAGATTAAAGTGAGGAAACCACAAGGAATGTGTGGGTTGTTCAATTTGGAAACAAATTGGTCAAATAAAAGCACACCTAGACTAGCCAATCGATTAACTAGATAACCAATTGGAGAACTAGATTAAAACAATTAGTGCATTCAGAAAAATAGACTATCCTCTCACATGTCTAAGATTTCTAGTAGAATTTTGATTCTATTTTTAGTTGTGATTAGAAACAAGATTGGAGTTTTGTAAATTCCAAGACCACGAGTCTTCTATATAAAGGGGTGGATGCCCAATGGGAAACACATAATGTTTTGAGAAAAGTTTTGTAATAGTTCTTCCTCTTGAAGATAAAAAAACTCACCTGAAGGATTACATCTCACAACAGGTTGTGAAGGAGAGTGAATGATATTAGCACATCATTCAAAGTCCACTTCCTCTTAGACCAAGGTGGCATGCCAACAGTTCCTACATTTGCATGGAAAAATTAGAAGCCAAGACCCTTGGGTGGAATCTTGAGAGCAACAATATTAAATAAGAAGACAAGGTGTTTATAGGATTGAGGTCCCATCCTAGATATTTAGCCAGACTCCTAATAAGTTTTGTGACATGAATCCTACCTTATTTAATAAAATTTTCTTAAATCCCAATACTTCCAATCTAAAAATATTCAATCACATACAAATTTCAACAATAATTATTTATAATCATTGCAACTATTCTCGACAATGAACCATTTAAAGACATGGTCATACAAAAATGTATTATGAATAACTCCAATTATTCCACATTTCAAAAATATAGAAACTATGGACATAATCATGAACTCACTCTCTCATCTAGTGCAAATAGGCCTTTATTTGTCACCATAAATCAATTTAGCCTTAATTGAAATACTCTAGCAATAAATTCACATCTTTACCTAGAGTTATTTTGGCATGCCAAGGCTAGACGATTCGATTGTTGTACATATGAACCCGACCACATTGGGAATGTGGCCCATAAAACAAATGGGCATACACGTCTAACCTGAATGAGGATTGAACATATACAAAGAAGTTTAGAAGAAGTACAATGTAGGATTCATACACGCTACACCATATTTGACCTAGATAGACAATATCATTCCAGTCTGTAAGAAAGACGACTGTGTCTCTGTTTGTGTCGACTAAAAGAACCTTAATGAAGTTACCCTTAAGGACAATTCACCCTTCCCATGTATCAACATTGCTGTGGAAATACAATTAAATATGAACTTCTCAAATTCATGTATGGATTCTATGGATACAATCAAATCAATATGGAATCATTAAACATGGAAAAAGGTTCTTTCACCATAGATTGAGGAGCTTTCAACTGCAACATTATTTCTTTCAGACTCAAAACCATAGGTGCAAGCTATCAATGAGACATAATAGCTCTTTAATATGACCTTATATACAAAAAAATAGATATCTACATAGACAACATGATCACCAAGTCAAAGCAATGATCACCAAGTAAAAGCAAGAAAACAACATGTAACCTGTATGGAAAGTTTGTCCCAAAGATAAAGATATTTTCACCTCCAATTGAATACATTAAAGTGTGCTTTCATCATCAGATCGACAAGCTATTGAGGCATATAGAAAGCCAATGAGGTATAGAGGTTTATCTTGAGAATGAATAAGAAATCAACAAGTTCCCTCTCCCTATAGAGAGAAAGAGATTAAAGGCCTACTCAAAAGATTCCCATACATTATCAAATTCATTGTGAAGGTAACACCAATTTGTGAACCCATCTTCAAGTTTTTTGTGAATGAATTCCAAAAACAATTGAAATGATCAATGCAAAGTTACATTCCATCAATTGAAGCAATACTTATCCATGCTACATGATCTTAAGATAAGGTCATTGAATGACCATGAGGCTATCACTAAGAGAAGAATCGATGGGAGGAGGCCCCACATAAAACGTCAACAATGATGGACCTGCCACATACTATATGTCCAAGAAGTTTACAACAATAAATTATAGAATCACTTTTATCAAAAATACTACTCTACTTTGGTTAATGATACAATTATCTCGTGACATTACATAATGTCATGTCTTATGACCTTGATAGCATGTCAAGATCCACTGCATTATTAATATTATCATTTGTCCCTAATTAGACAATGATCTTATGACCTATACAAATTCATAATCAAAGTCAAAACATTTCCATTACCATCCTAATGAATGCAAATTGATCCACTACATCCAACAAATAAGTAATTTTGGTTCCATAAGATCAAATGGTTCCTCAAATGACATCCTTTCTCCATAGGCACCTTCAAACGCAACCAACATACTATAAGGCGTATAAAAGTGAACTACATCCTTGAAGCTGGTATACTATATCGACGCTCTTCCAATCACATCCAACTCCTTATCTATTATTTGAGCATGATGGATTCATACTATATGTAGTATGTCTACAAATGTCAAACTTTTCAATTTCTCGCTAACCATGTCCACTCTCCTCTAACCCACCTTTATAACATGGTCATGCCATGGTCATTCTTAGTTTGTGGATTCAATATGATCAACAAAAAACCCTACAATTGGCATTTATTCATATTAGTCTCCATCAAATACTTCATCAAGTGAGTAGAATCAATCTTGATCTCAATTGCTTCCACCTAATTGGTCATCATTTCTATTGGAACTTATCATTACTAGATATAGTGTTCCTTGAGAAGGAAACTTTTGGTAATGACACCAATTTAATCCTGAAATTAGTATGTGAATACCTTGATTATTTTGGAATCGAGCACCATTGGATGTATCCTCTTCACCCTTTGATGAATGGGGTGGTCAAAGAAGTAAAAAAAAATCTCATCAAGATACTCTAGGAGACCATTTAGTCCATGTGAGATTGGATGAAAAAACTAGATATAGCCTTGTTGGTATACCCAATCTCAATATGAGCAACCACATATGAAACACCTTACTCCATCTACATGACTGGATCCATCTTGAAGATGGAAATGGATAGCCCTTCAATTATGCATACTTCAAGAAGCAAACATAGTTAAAGAAAACTGTGTCCCAGACTTCACATACATGCTCATTGTGATTGGGGAATAAAGGCTTCATGCCCTACACCATGCATGGTGCTACTATTCAATTATGGTTGTGTATTTCACCAAGAAGGCACGCCCTTTCTAGTTATAAAAGGGTGACCATGTGATAATCATGTTCCTTAACACAAACACTCAAGGAAAATTCAACTCAAAATGGGAAGGGACGTACATTGTCCACAAAGTTTTCAGTAGTGGCACCGTGTGATTACAAGACATAGACGGTAACATCCATCTACTATCAATCAACTCCATGCACATAAATATGTTCCTATTATAACAATAGAGTAGTTGTACATGTTTATGTTCCAAACCAACATTGTAAACCCCACTTAACTAAAATGGTGGCAATCATGATCTTTAGATATGACAATCATGGATCATTAGAGTACACTATGGTTAATAAACTATAACCTTGAGATTGATTTGGTTCATTCCATCATTTCATTTATAGACACACATGGATATGAATTAAAATTATTTGAACCACACAATCAATTAATCTTCTCCTAGTCCATGTAACTTAAGGTTGCACAACTATTCTAGCTAACACATGTGGTCCCTAATAATGCAACCTAATGCTAGAAAAATGTAATTTGTCTTCTACTAGTCATCTAGGTGATGATGATCCCACTTAGCTAAGAAGACTTCTACTAAGAATCTCTTTATTAGTACATATTGTTAGAAATCATGGAGATGGCAAGTGCAAAAAAAACTACAAAAATCTCCAAATTTCTTACAATAGATCACATCGACAATCATGTATCCAGAAGGAGGGTGCACGGGGTATATCATGTCATAGACAACATTCTCCTTGTGTGCTACTCGTGTGCACAAACAGTACTTGTCTACATCCTCTGAATGTAGTCGCACAATGCCTGTGTCTCTAAGTAGTCCACACGGATGGACTGAAACTCCTAGTCACGCTGCCTGAGCCAGTGGGAAGGTAAAGTCTCTCACTTGGTGACATGATAATGTCGTAGTTGTTCTCCTTCTCTCTCTCTCTCTTTCAAGTATGATGACAGCTAGGGTTCATGTATAAGAGTGTGTCTCTGTGATCTGGGTGTCATGCTTCTTTAAATAGGAGAGGAAAGGAAGCAAGGTTTCCAAAAACCATGAGAAACAAAAGTGTGACACACCATCGTGCTAAATGAGATCACTCAAAACAAAAACATGTGATCAAATACCAATTAACCACATAGCCAGAAAAGTAGAATGATTAAAACTATTTCAAACATTATCAACAAGTTTAGAAACATTCACATAAAGGTCCAAACTTTCCATAGTTCATATACCATACCATGTATTTACATATGGATCCCATGGCCTTAGTCATGACCTATATAAAAAAGGGATATCATTCCACATATACCTGCCATATATACAACCGTAGGCATAATGCTAAAAATTCATGTTGATACATGCATATCATCTACAAACATCCCCTACCCGAACCTGAGAGTACAAGGACAACACTAGGACTCTACTACTAACAACTACAATTGTCCAACCTTTAGCATCTATTTCTCTCCAAAATAATCCTCCTCAATAGTATGATCTTGACCACACCTCCTTCGACTACCTAAAAAGATGTAGTGACCCATAAGGTGAGACCCATGTCCTAGTAAGAGATATAACTCTCCACAATGATTATTGATTACAATAGGTTATTTAATGGTAAAGTAAGCAGATTGAGCATATAATAAGCATTTGAACAGATTAAGCAATTCTAGCATACTAAGCAAGTCAAGCAGACAGGCATAACAACAAGAATGATTATTAGAGTATAATAAGGACAGATAAATCTATTTCTTCTAATAATTGATCACTCTGATTGCATCATATAACAACTAAGGAGTATAAGAGACATGGCAAGGATTAACAACCAATGTAAAGCATATTTAACCCTAGAAGATATACTACATAGATGTGTTACATCTTTTATTACACCCGGGGGAGTTTGAGTCATACCACACAAAGTACAACTGACCACCATTTGGTCACAATCAGTTTTGTACAAGACCTAAGAGAGCCAGAATCCTAAGATCTCTTCCCCTCGATCAGTATGAGTGAACTATAGTGACATATCATTCAAACTGCCTGCAACAACATATAGTCAAGCTGCTAAGACCTAGTATACCCTTGGTACAGGTCATGACACTAGAAACTAGGGTATAAAAAACCCAATCATATGAGGTACAACCATAGCCACCCTCAATCACATCACATATATAAAAATATCTAAGACATGGCCTCAACTGCTCTCAATAACCTTGGGATCATGATGTAAATGATATTCACTCACTTGCACTGGCACATACTCAATATGTTATATATGCAACTCTGAGCTTCCCTTAGGAATACTTGTTTCACCATCCAACACGTTTTGACACTAAAGATGGTTCTACGACATATGGTACTACATGATTAGAGTATCACTTGATTAGTTAATGACAATTAGTTGAATTAAGGATGGATTAAAAAAGTACTCAGATGGAGACATGCTATAAATCAAAATTGCTCAGAAAAATGAGAGGAATCCAACGAAAATATAATCAGAGTCTAATTAAGATTCATGTTCCAAACATATATGCAATACATGTTTTAATGTGATTAATAGAAAGGAAAACCTAGATTTTCTTTAATATGATGCTTAATTAAGTAGATTCATTAATGTTGAGTTAAAACCTGATCTTGACATGTATAATGAGGAAATCCTTGATAAAGATAAATAATTTATGTTTCTAGATTGATAATCTCATACATGTAGATTTAGGATTTTGAAACCAATGTGGACATCTTGATATGATCTTAATGTTAGTAATATGATCTAGGTATCCCAGATAATCTAATATACTTAAGTTTTTTATTAGGGTTTCACCTAATATGCATAACCATAGGTTGTAATCTTAGAAACCATGATATGATCAAATTAGGGTTTGTAACCCTAATCCTTGGTCCAAACATGTGATAACCCTAAACCCTAGTTTAGGATCGCATATAGATTTGTTTAGTACAATGTGAATACATGATGATTTCTTTTATCACAACAAAAGTCAGGATTATTTATTCATCTATAAATTCCTTCTTTTTATTCATCTTGTGCCACAAGCACCCATGCCACAAAGGTGATTAAAATTATTGGTATTAATGCCAATGTGGCAATGTTCTATTGGTTAGAAACGTGATAACTTGAAATAATTCTAGAATTTCAATTTCTCATCATATGTTGATCTTTTATTTTCTTCTTGAATAATTGATGAGTTTATCATATATATATGACAATAGAATTCGGAGGTCTAAAGATTGATGATGATGACATCATCCTAGAACACACCTCAAGAATATCAAGAACAAACAATTTCAATTTTGTGGTCAAAGGGTTTCAAACCGTTAGAGAACGAATAGTTTCAAATCATTTGGTGACCAAACAGTTTCAAAACCGTTAGAGGGAAAATGGTTTCAAACTGTTAGAGACCACATGGTTTCAATGGATTCAATGATCAATTGGTCTCATGACCTAATAACTTCAAACAATCAAACTCAATTGATTTCAGAGCCCTAGCTCAATTGGTTTCAAAACGCTAGATCAATTGATGTCAAAACCCTAATCTAGGTTTAAACGGTTTCATCTCTGAATTGACCAAACAGTCTCAAACCGTTTGAGGACCAATCAGTGTCAAACCATTTGAGGACCAAACGGTCTCAAACTATTTATGGTTAAAATGATTTCAAAGTTGATTTGATCAAACAGTTTCAAACCCCTTCAAGGGTCAAACAGTTTCAAACCCTAATAAGATCAAACAATTTCAAAACTGATTGAAGATCAAAGGGTTCAAAACCGTTTGAAGATTCAATGGTCTCAAAACTATTTAAGGATATAGAGATCAAGACCGTTTGAAGGTCAAGTGACCTCAAGACCGTTTGAAGTTCAAGTGACCTCAAGACCGTTTGAAGGTCAAGTGACCTCAAGACCGTTTGAAGGTCTAAACGGTCTCAAACTGTTTGAAGGTTTAGGGCCAAACCATTTGAAGGTTCAATTGGTCAAAACCGTTCGAAGGTCCAATTGATTCAAACCATGTAAGTACTAAAAACCCCATAAGTGGTTGAAGAGTATGTCAAAGTTGATTTCAATGGAAGTACCTCTAAAGTACTTAGGTGATTAGTATAATTAGAGTGATTATCACTTGATGCTTATGAAAGTAATAAATTCAATACATTATGATAAGCATAGGTGCATGTACTTAGTGAAAGGTTAAGTCAACTGAATAAGGTATGATGGTGATGTGTGTTCTAATACATGGAACAATGATAAGTATAATTTAATACTTAAATAATGCTATGTGCTCCAATATATGTGGAAGCACTGACTTAGAGTTTGGATTAATGAGGTAATCGTAAAACCCTAATCAATGGAGAATGGAAACCCTAATCAATAAGGAAAATTACAATACATAAGTTTAATTGAATACCTATGAAGGTATTGTGTAATTCTAGACATTTGGAGTAATGAGTTGGGTATTGGATATTAATTGTAATATCAATGCATTCTCCAAGATGCATGGAGTTTTGAATTAGGGTTTGATCTTTGATAATGTGATCATGAAACCCTAATATAGGGTGATGTTATGTGAAACCCTAATATAGGGTGATGTTATGTGAAACCCTAATATAGGGTGATGTTATGTGAAATCCCTATTATAGGGTGATGTTATATGAAACCCTAATATAGGGTGATGTTATGTGAAGCCCTGATTGATAAAGATGGGAAACCATAACCCTAATGAGGAAATAGTGATGTTATCTTTGTATTGTATATTGTTGATATGTAATTGATATGGTTGTTATCAAGTATACTAACCATGCAGGTATCATGAGATGATGAGCATAACCAGGTATGAACTATGATGTTAATGGGCCTTGTGAGCCATTATTTTATTTGTTGCCCAGTGAGAGGTGACAAGAAGTTGAATATGCTTGGTGAGATATGTGAGATGCTTGTGTAACATGTATCATGAATACCTTGGTCAGATGACCTCGAGGTAATAATTACTTGATAGTGGTAACCATGTTCAGTGATGAACTAAGGGTTTAAATAACCAGATCCAGTAAACATGATGATGGTATGGTTGAGGGATGTGAATTCCCAGTAATAAGATAAGGGATTGAGATCCCAATGTTTTATAATGTTCTGAAGAGTACTTGACATAAGTATTACATGTTTCTTTGTAGCATTTGTCATAATAATTCTTGTTTGAAAACTTGACTGGTGCTAAAAGAATATGGTAATATACTTAAAAAACCGAGAGGAATATTATCATGTAGAGCGTTGGCCATAGATCCATCATCGTCAGTAGCTGGTGATGGTGAAATGGATTCTCCTTCTGGTTAATCTAGAGCGTATATTGTTGAATATGTGGGGTTTCTCCTAGCCGAAAATAGGAGGATTAGAGTGCAATTTCGGTTGTAGAGTCAAGATATGTATAAGTGCATGGTGAATAGGCCCATGGCTCAGTGTGATAGAGCATGAATGCGTTCATGTCTCAGAGAGCATGGTGAACTGGCCCATGGCTCAGATTTACTAGCGTTGGGACTTGTACCAAGGCGGGCTAGAGAATTGATAGCCTATGAGAGCTAACCCTATGACTGAGTTCACTTAAGCAAGAGACTACAATCCTACTTGTGGTCTCATACTGACCGAGACGGATGCGATCGTGGAGTCCAGCTATTCCTTTGATCTTGTATGGCATCGGATTTGGGTTTCACAACTGAAGGTTATATTTGAGTGGTACGACTCACTTCCTCAGCACATAAGAATGATTGTAAAATGTAATCAACCGTGTAGTGTATTTTCTTAAGGATGAAATACGGAAATCATTAGTTGATGTTACATTGCTTACTGAATCCTAAATGGGTAGATGTTATACATGTTCTTCATATTCCTTATTAAAATGGGTAGATGATTTACTGCTTTATCATTTATAGCTGTAATGCTTTAAAAGATGATATTGCTCTATTCTTCTTAATAATGATTAAATCATGCTATTCAATAGAGATTCTTCTGTTCAGTTTATTACTGTTTATATGCAATAATAATATTTTTGGCAGAGAGTTATATCTCTCACTAGGACAATTGCAATTGTCTCACCCCCGTGGGATCCAACCTTTTTAGGTGGACGAGGACGAGGAGGTAGAAACCATACAATAGGGGAAGAACAGTAGCATCAGGGAGAGTAGTAACATCTTAGGTGGAGATAATGACTGTCGTGTCTTGTAGATACGAGTCCTATGAGTCGTCTTTGTACTCTTAGGTCCTTGGAGTCAGTAGTTAGTGCTTTAATGATCGATCTAAGATTTTGGCATTGAATGCCTCAAGGTTTTATGTTGCTTATGTGTAGATTTAATAGAGCATCTGTTGTATGTAATTCTCAAGAAGAGAAGGTACACGATATGTACTTGGTGGACCCATTAACATTATTATTGTTTTCAATTTCTCATCATATGTTGATCTTTTATTTTCTTCTTAAATAATTGATGAGTTTATCATATATATATGACAATAGAATTCAGAGGTATGAAGCTTGATGATGATGAAATCATCTTAGCACACACCTCAAGAATATCAAGAACAAACTGTTTCAATTTTGTGGTCAAACAGTTTCAAACTGTTAGAGACCAAACGGTTTAAAAACTGTTAGAGGGCAAACAGTTTCAAACTATTAGAGACCAAATGGTTTCAATGGATTCAAGGATCAATTGGTCTCATGACCTAATAACTTCAAACAATCAAACTCAATTGATTTTAGAACCCTAGATCAATTGGTTTCAAATGGTTTCAAAACCCTAGATCAATTGATGTCAATTACCTAATCTAGGTTTAAACGGTTTCATCTCTGAATTGACCAAACAACCTCAAACCGTTTGAGGACCAATCGGTCTCAAACTGTTTGAGGACCAAACGGTCTCAAACCTTTTAGGGTTAAAATGATTTCAAAATTGATTTGATCAAATGGTTTCAAACCGATAAAGGGTCAAACAGATTCAAATCCTAATATGATCAAATGGTTTCAAAACCGATTGAAGATCAAAGGGGTCAAAACCATTTGAAGATTCAATGGTCTCAAAACCGTTTAAGGATATAGAGATCAAGACCGTTTGAAGGTCAAGTGACCTCAAGACCATTTGAAGGTCAAGTGACCTCAAGACCTTTTGAAGGTCAAGTGACCTCAAGACCGTTTGAAGGTCAAGTGACCTCAAGACCGTTTGAAGATCTAAATGGTCTCAAACTGTTTGAAGGTTTAGGGCCAAACCGTTTGAAGGTTCAATTGGTCCAAACCGTTCAAAGGTCCAATTGATTCAAACCATGTAAGTACTAAAAACCCCATAAGCGGTTGAAGAGTATCTCAAAGTGGATTTCAATGGAAGTACCTCTAAAGTACTTACGTGAATAGTATAATTAGAGTGATTTTCACATGAAGCTTATGAAAGCAATAAATTCAATACACTATGATAAGCATAGGTGCATGTACTTAGTGAAAGGTTAAGTCAACTGAATAAGGTATGATGGTGATGTGTGTTCTAATACATGGAATAATGATAAGTATAATTTAATATTTAAATAATGCTATGTGCTCCAAGATATGTGGAAGCACTGACTTAGGGTTTAGATTAATGAGGTAATCGTAAAACCCTAATTAATAGAGAATGGAAACCCTAATCAATAAAAATTTCAATACATAAGTTTAACTGAATACCTATGAAGGTATTATGTAATTCTAGACATGTGAAGCAATGAGTTAGGTTTTGGATATTAATTGTAATATCAATGCATTCTCCAAGATGCACGAAGTTTTGAATTAGGGTTTGATCTTTGATAATGTGATCATGAAACCCTAATATAGGGTGATGTTATGTGAAATCCTAATATAGGGTGATGTTATATGAAACCCTAATATAGGGTGATGTTATGTGAAACTCTAATATAGGGTGATGTTATGTGAAATCCCTAATATAGGGTGATGTTATGTCAAACCCTAATTGATAAAGATGGGAAACCCTAACCCTACTGTGGAAATAGTGATGTTATCTTTGTATTGCATATTGTTGATATCTAATTGATATTGCTCTATTATGCTTAATAATGATAAAATCTTGTTGTTCAATAGAGATTCCTCTGTTCAGTTTATTACTATTTATCTACAATAATAATATTTCTGGCGGAGAGTTATATCTCTCACTGGGACAATTTCAATTATCTCACCCCCGTGGGATCCAACCTTTTTAGGTGGACGAGGATGAGGAGGTAGAAACCATACAACAGGGGAAGGACAGTAGCATCAGGGACAACAATACCATCTCAGGTGGAGATACTGACTATTGTGTCTTATAGATATGAGTCGTCTCTGTACTCTCATGTCCTTGGAGTCAGTAGTTAGTGCTTTAATAATCGATCTGAGATTTTGGCATTGAATGCCTTGAGGTTTTATGTTGCTTATGTGTATATTTAATAGAGCATCTGTTGTATGTAATCCTCGAGAAGAGAAGGTACATGGTATGTACTTGGTGCACCAGAATGTATATATAATATTTTGCTTCTTGTTATAAGAGTTTCCTGGAAATGGATCTCTTTGTAAATGGTTTTAATTTTTAGTGATTTTTGTTAATCCTCTGGTTATATTTTATTCCACAATTAATTACGTTGTGACGGTCTGATTTGTGGTTGGACCGTCATAAAAAGTATAGCTTAAATTGATGAAATCTTGACATTAATAGATCAAACTATAGTCAAAGCTCATAAAAACCATAGAGGGAGCTAGGAGTGTCCAAATGACATGGAATTTTGACCATAGCTTCACCATAGAATACCCCACATGTTGGTAAAGTTTGGGCTTGAGATTCCAAATCTTTGAGTGGTCAAATTATCTTTAGGAGAATTAGAGTTTTGAATTAGATTAAAGTAAAAGAACCAATGTAATAAAGGAAAGAGAAAAACCACTTTATCACATCCTACTAACCTTAAAAGAAAATTTTGTCCTTAAAATTATACTGGATGAAAGAGATGAGGAAAACATTGCTCCATATCCATTCGTAATTCCCAGGTTGCAACTTCTGCACCATGGTGGTTCCACTGTACTTTCACCATATAGATTTTCTTTTTCTTGAGCTCCTTGACCCTGGAGTCAAGAATCTTTATAGGCTATTCTGGATAAGAGAGATTCTCCCACAACTCAAGAGGCTCATGATTCAGCACATGACTATCATGCTTCACATACTTCTTTAGATTGGATACATGAAAGACATTGTGCATCATATTGTACTGTGGAGGAAGAGCAAACTGATAAGCACATTCACCAATGCACTCTACAACTTCAAAAGGACCCACATATCTCGGACTAAGCTTCCCTTTGTTCTTTTCTATGTCATGGATGGGTATGATCTTCAAGAATACATAGTCACCATAATTAGACTGTATGTCAGACCTGTTTGCATATGCATATGACTTTCGATGATCCTGGGCCCGTTTCAACCTCTGCTTAATCAAGGACACCTTATCAGCATAAAATTGTAACTCCTCAGACTTTAGCATCTTCCTTTCTCTAACTTCATCCCAATGGAGAGGGGATCTACGTGGCCTACCATAGAGAGCTTCATAAGGTGGCATATCAATGCTTGATTGGTAGCTATTATTGTATGCAAACTCTACTAATGGAAGGTAGTAATCCCAAGATACACCCCAATATAAAACACATGCTCTGAGAATATCCTCGAAGATTTGGATAGTGTGTTCTGACTGGCCATTAGTTTGGGGATGATATGTTGTGCTAAAATTCAACTGTGTACCCAACTCATTCTGCACCTGCTTCCATAGATGTTATGTGAACTTTGGATCCCGATGTGAAACAATAGAAACTGGTACTCCATGTAGTCATACAATCTCCTTTATATACAACTCAGCAAGCTTAGGAACCTTGGTCGTAGTCTGCATAAGTAAGAAATGTGCAGACTTGGTAAACTGGTCTACTATGACCCAAACCACATCATAACCCTTCCTGGTTCTGGGTAGTCCCACCATGAAATCCATGGTGATATTTTCCCATTTCCATTCAGGAATTGGTAAGGGTTGCAATAGACCATCGGGACATTGGTGCTCGGCCTTAATCTGCTAGAAAGTGAGACACTTAGAGATAAACTCAACTATATCATTCTTCATACCTCTCCACCAAAAGTGTCTCTGCAGATCCTTGTACATCTTAGTAGATCCAGGGTGTATAGATACTTGGACCCATGTTCCTCTTGCAGAATACGCATCTAAATTCCCAACTCTTCTAGTACCCACATCCTATGCTTGTACCTCAGTCCACCGTCCATACCAACAAATAGATAGGTTTGGGACTTAGCCACAAGAGTTGTCATCTCCTCCAAGCTAGGGCTATTCTTTTGAGATATCAGAAGTTTAGAAATAAGACCAGGAATAATATTGATATTTGATAGAATAATAGAGCCAGATTCTACTTGAGATGACCAAGAAGATGAATGTTATGACCTCACCTTTCAGTAACCCCCAATTAAGGGAGACCAGGAGGTTGAAGCCGCACCCATTAATCCCGGATCAAAGGTTCGACATATAACCATAAACAATTATTAAATTCTAACAGGCTATACTGAAAATGGTAATAAAATTTTTCTTTGCATACCTTGAAAAGTTGGGAACAAACCAACTTCTAACCTCAGCTGAACTATTCCATCTAATTCCTCCTTGTTCTTTAATTCTTGAATTCACAAGGTATCACTTTACTGTTTGTACTTTTCATTGTACCTAAAACACTAACAAACAAAACGTCGGTCAGCCGAAGCTGGTATGTGGAGGAAACAGATAATGTTCAACTATGTTAACAATATAATCATTCAATTAATCATTTAACAATCAAGATTACATTTTAAGCCATACAACTCAATCCATACATATTCTCGAACTCTGGGTTGTCCCTGCAGTGGACATGAATAACACCTCTCTTTTAGGTAATAGAGTCGCATGGCACTATCCGAAGATAGCCCAATATCTAACTCATTATGACTTGATGGTCCTACCTCCATGGTAGCCATGTACTAAGTCAACCATAGACCTGATGGACCTACCCAATAGGTAGCCATGTACTAGGTCATCCATAGACCTGATGGACCTACCCAATAGGTAGCCATGTACTAGGCCTTTCTCTAACCTGATGGACCTACCCATAGGCAGCCATGTACTAGGTTAGATATTATGCCACAGAGAGAACCAGGATCTGAGTTTATAGGCATATACATTAAGTGATAGTCATAGTCACTTTATAATTGCAATATGAACATCCAAACAGTTTAGTTGCATTCAACACGATTAATCGTCTGAGAAACCATCGGAGAACTAAGTGGTTATTCATAAATAACCACATACCTGTTCAGAGCAACTTGAAGTCCAAATATTTAATACTCAGGAACAATCAATCAAGCAATCATCAATATCCTAAAATTAACGTATAACATCCAAGTGTCATTGTTTTATTCCAAACCTCCTCAAGATCTACTTGGATTCCACTTTAAGATTTCTAGGTCATCCTTTAGGGTTTTAGCTTTCATTATGCATTTATTACTTTTAATGTTTGTTTAGTCCACAAACCCTAATTTCAACATTATAGACACCATTAAAAGTCAATTAAATTCAATATATCTCTTTTACACTAAAACTACTATCTTTATCATCTTAGGTCATGTCAAGATCACTAGGACTAATTATCATGTTCAGGTTTCTTTGAATTGACAACTCAACAATGAATTATAGCTCGATTCTTCAGGAACCCTAATTACTACAATTCTCATCGTTTATGTCAGTAAACCCTAATGTATCATTAATTCCACTTTCTACACTAGGAACCCCAAAATATCCACATTAATGATCTTTTATACTCAAATTGGATTTATAACAACATAACATTGTCTTATTCATGGATTTGCACAATTAAAATCATTAAAAGACATATCCTCCTAAATTAGGGTTTCTAAGCCCATTAATGCAAACTTAGGTATATGAAACCCTAATTTAAGCCAATTATGTACAAATATCATCCTTTTTATTATCAACATGTTAATATTCGTTCTAAACATTCAGAGAACATCACTATATTCAACTATCATCAATTCCAAGGGTTTTTCACTAATTAGACCAGTAATTATGATAACTTTATGCACTTTTCAAATTTCAAACAGAATCAAGCTTTAATTATATTTTTAATGGATTCCTCATTTTCTTCTGATCAATTTTCATATATAAAGTTTTGTCATTAGAGCTTCCTAGCAATTACTATGCTTTTTTGCAAGAAAAAGGCATTTTTAGGATTTTCCAGTTAGAGAGGCGAATTACCTAAATTGTTCAGAAAAACACCATCCGTTGGATCGCGGGTCTATACTAGACCACTCCCGATCGTGCGGCCTGTAGGACTTGCACCCACCATCCCCTTATAGAACTCGTGAATCAGCCAGGGTCGTTGATCAGATCTTATGGCCACCGTAGTCCATGATCGAACGACAGCCGCTCCTTCTGCTTTGCCCGATCCAACAGCAGCCTCACGGTGGCGCCATGGCTGAGGGCTCACCGGAGCAAGATTAATCTTGCTGATCTGGGGACTAAGGGACAAGGGGAGGTGTCGTTCGGGTGTGCGAAGGTGAGAGGAGTTGAGAGGGGTAGTTTATATATAGGATTAGGGTCGAACCCTAGGGCTTCCAGCCCTCGCCGCCAACTCCCTTAGGATGAAATAGGCATTTCCTCTAGACACATCCATAGCTCAAAAAACTAGGGTCTATGATGCGCGGAAAGTCCTCCCAGATTCAACTATGAGATCTCTATCCTCGCACATGATGTATATTGCAAGGAATGTGGATTCGAAAATCCACCTATTTCCTTTTCCAACTCGAGGAGGATGACGCCCAACTAGCGTCGGATCTGTGGTCCCCTAGACCACGCAAGGATCTGACGGCTGGCGTCACTCCCGACGCTTCCTTTCTCCTATTTTTTTAATTAAATACATTGTGACATTTATTAAAAGCTTAACACTTTAAGGAAATTTCTAAAATCCATAACTCTCAAACGAATTATCCAATTAATCCCACATTTTGAGGGAATATTACTAATGAATTAATCTACCCTTCTGCCAAAATTGAGTTCATTATCTAAAAGAAAACTTACCCTTTTCATTAGATGCCAACTATTGCTCAAATATGTATATTTCTCATTTATTTTCTCTTTCTTTTGCAATTATCTGGTTATTTTGGGTCCCTTGGACCTCAAGAAAACCCAAAGGCACAGATTCCCACATTGGGAAAGATTGATTTGCCTTTATCTTCTTATAAAAGTCAATTTCTCATATTTCCCTTTTATTAATCAATTTCTTTTCCTTTTTAATTCTCTTTTTAAGGATTTGTCTTTATCTCTCCTATATATTACCATTGGAATTCCTTTTAACATTATAAATCCATGGGATACGAAATTTCACAAAGGATAACTCAATTGTACCTCTTTTCACTTATGTTCCACATTTTCTCATTGTTTTCAATTTCTTTCTCAATAAAGAAAGACATAATTAATCTTTTCTTTTCTTATTGCTTTCTTTTTACCACTTTGGACTCCTTGGAACCCAAGGAACCCAAGAGGCATGAAATCCTTCTTTGGATTTGCCTTCTAGAGGTTTCCACACCTTTCTTCTCTCCAATTCTCAATTATTTATTAATTAATTGAATTTTCTTGTTATTTGGGCCCAATAGCCAATAAAGCCCACAAAACAATCATCAAGGCTATCGTAAATGAAATCCATGTATTCAAAACAAACCACATCATTATTTGTTCAATTATCCTTAATATGAGAATTTGCATCTCTCACCAATTGAACCCAAAAATTGGGGTTATAACATCCTTCCCCTCTTATAGGAATTTTGTCCTCAAAATTTAAACAAGCAAACAAACAATTCAGGATAAGACTTTTCCATGTCCATCATTGGCCCCTATGTGTCTTTGTCGTACCCATGGAATTTTCAAATAACCTTTATTATCACATATTCTTTTCTCTGAGTCCTTTCATCCCGGTGTCTATAAACTGCACAGGTGACTCAGGCCATGTCAGCCTCCCTTGGGGCTCACTAGGTTCATTACTCAGCACATGGTCGGGGTACCTCACATAGTGCTCTAAATTGGACACATGGAAAACATCTCCCATGACTCTATCCTGAGGGGTAGGGTCAAATCTAACCTTCTCCACCCATCCATCTCTAATGGACCCATGTATCGGGGACTCAACTCTCTTAGTTATGACTTAGAGGGGTCGGATTTTCATGTCACATATTCTCCCACAGTAACTTGTACGTCAGTCTACTTTGCATCTGCTCACGACTCTCATCGTCTCTAGGCTCCTTTCAGCCCTTGCACGATCAAAGTGACTTCATCTACACACACTGGGGTCCCTTTTTCTAACCATCATGTGGTCCTTTTCTAACCATCATGTGGTCCTTTCACCAACATCACCTTACTGAAGTGGTGACCGACACAACCTCCCTTACAGAGCTTCATATAAAACCCGATACTGACTATGGTGGTCATTGTCACATCTTTCATAGGACAAGAACTGTCTCTAGATATCACCCTGAACGAGCACACATGCCCTCATTAGACCCTTTAGTCTGGACCATACCAACCATAGTTAGGGGTGATAAACTATACTAACATTGAGTTCTTCATGTACCTACTTCCACTTTATGGAAGTGAACCTTTAGGTCAAACTCAAGAACCTTTGAACTCGCTTCATGGTGTAGTTGAACCATCTCTCTCATGGGTAGTTCAACTAGATCTGTCCCTTGACAGAACTCTTTTTTTCTTATGTCATCTAGGTAAGGCGATCTACCATAACCCATATTGCATCTCGACCTTCCTCGGTCCAGGGAAGACCTATCACAACATCCATAGTACTGAGCTCTCATTCCCTCTCAGGGATTCTTTTGTCCTCTATATTGATACATTGGGTTACTGGGGTTTGTCCTTTACCTCCTGGCTTGCATGGTCATAACCCATATGCAACTTCATCTTAAGCATCCAAAGTGCTATTGCCATTTTCCATGGTGTATGGTGATCTTCAATCATGATTTCTTGTATGTCATGATTCCTCCAAGATCGATTCCTCCGAAACCCTAAACCACTCTAGTTGGGGTTTCATCACCTTCTCTTCCAAAGAAGTACATCTGAGGTTTTACCACCATCCTTTCATTGCATCCATGACTAGTCTGGCTAACCAAACAACCATAACTTTTCAATGTATCTTGTTACATTTGAGTGTTATCCAAACACCTCTCCTTTTCGAACTTAAGGTTAGCCAATCAACCCTTTCTAGCTTCTGGTCAGATGTATCTCAACCAGAGCATCCATTACCACTTCACATCCTTAGGTATTAGGTAACATTACACTTCCATGTAATTCACTTATCATGTCACCTCAAACTATATGTTTATCTTCATAAGAACACTCTCTCATTCCATCATCATGATGATCAAACTCAACCTGGTATAACTTGTAAGTTCCACATAGATGATGATAAAAACATCCTCATAAGGGAACTACCTCATTCCTCTTAGTGTTTACAAACCATCCATGTATCATTCACTTTACCAGGGTAGATATCTTCTCTATTCCCATTTCTCGTGGCAACGTTCCAACCTACATCATCTCTTATCCTTAGTATATGACATGCATAATGTACTATCTCTCACCCCCATAACAAGAGGAAATAAGAATTTGGCTACAGTCCAAAAATAGAGTTCTTCCTATTCCAAAAGTAGAGATGGTGCATCCCACCTTGCCAGTACACCTTTAAATCTAAGTTGCAACGTGCCACATATGTCTCTTCATCACAAACATCATGATATCAAACTAGTCTTGAACCTACTGAGGTTTATATCCTTGGTCATCTCCTCTAGGTCTATAGGGTAGTGACTCTTTTGGGGTCATCCCTCTTCCCTCATGCATCAGGAGAGTGCCCTACTCATCTGCCCTTTGGGTCCCATGAGTTCATGAAGGTGATCAATCTCCTAACCCATGGCCCTCAGACAATGTTAGCTGTTACCTCCCGACCCTATGGTCATGTGCAACTGGGGAATTAGGCAACTCCTACTTTCATCGGTCTTATCCCTACCTAACCCTAGGATAGACTTAGGATTCTCCATTATAGTACATGTTCACTTAGAACCTTACCCAAGTCTTCCTCATCTCTCTTTCTACATTCATGGACTGGCTTTCATCCTTTCATAGGGATCATGGAAACCTGCCTACCTCGGTCAAGCCCCATACCGGTTACCTCCATGGTAACACATTCATATGCAATAGAGATGGATATCTATGGGTCTGTAGATTCAATCTCATACTATTTACCTTTCACTTAGCTTCTCAAGATCCTATGAGACCTCTTTAGGTTACCTTGAACCAAAAAAGCTGATATACACCCTTCCAAAGGGGTCCCTCTCCCAGGATGGGAGGCAAACTATCTCTAAGGTCACAAAAGCTCTTAGGTCTAGGGTTTACATCCACACGAGCCTACTTAACCCTAGCAAGCCGTTAAGGCATGAGAAGATCACTTACTGTACCATGCTAGATCATACTTGTCCTCTTTCCTCAATGTTGGATCAAGATCATACCTTTCTTTATCATCAACCTAGCTATGAGGGGTTCATCAAACACACCTTAAACTTCAGGGGCTCCCCTTTTCCTCTATACATTAGGATTACCATGCTCGCTTCTATAGGAACTCAACTTCTCATCATGAGCATTAGGTATACCACTTCCCCTCTTAGACCTAGGAACCCTAGGTTCACTGCATGCTCTATCTCTTAACTACAAACCAAGCATGAAAAAGGCATGACACACACTCCTTGTCATCCTTCAACTCAAGAAACACTTAGAGTTGGGTCCTCCTTAAGGACAACCAACAAGGTACAATGCCTCATAACCTGCTACTAAACCTTTCTAGGTCTAAGGAACTCTTTTTCCTACCTCAGAAGGTAAACACCTATACTATAGGCACATAGGCACCAGATGCTTCGTCTTCACTCCCTAGGGTTTGGTCCCTCTAAAGGCAACCAAGATGTCATCAACTTATGAGGCAACCACTGTCATCCATTGTTCAGGGTTTTAGGCTTCCAACCTTGTTGCTGGGTTTTCTGCTCCCTCTAGAGCTAACCCTACATCCAACCTCACCATTAGAGGTCCTCTCTTCATGAAGGATCAACCTCAAAAGCATGCTCTACATGGTTGAAGCCTAGGTTCAAACTTATAGTTGCTCAAGATCATCCATAACCCTTTATGCTCCATCATAATTCCTTATCCAGGGTTTCATCCTACTAACAGCATTATGACGTGCCCTAGGTGCCAACTATGCCCTACTTGCACAAGCCCATAGGGTTTCTATGGTCCTTCACTAACATCATCATCTAAGGAGCTATCCTTTACCCTAACATGCACGACCCTTCCCAGGGTTGGGTTGCAAAAGGTGCTAGGTCACCCATGGAACCTATGGCATCCCAAAGGCATGCCCTTTCAAACACCTGGTCCAACTCATCTCTCTCTAACCTTCACTTAGGGTTAGGGTTAGCATCATCCTCCGAGGATGTTCCAGGTCTCTACTTGAAATGGATATCTTTATCTCCAAGACTAACTTATCCTCCTGCCACAAAGGTCTAACCTTAGGTCCCTTCTAAGGACATGACATCTTATGTCATACGACCTAAGCATGTATCTATTATTTATTTTATGCTTACTCTATTAAGCTTATGTCCATGACATCTTATTTACATGCCTTTCATTAATTTCATGGAGGATTCCTTAAACCTTATTAACCTTACCCATACCTCAAGAGGGTGAGGAGAAGAAGGAAAACCCTAATCCTTTGTGTCCTTATCAGAATTTTGTGATGAGAAGGGATGAATAAGATGAGAAGTCCTAAAGGTATCTTATTTCGATTCATACCCTAAGACTTTGGCCAGGCAGTCACACGGATCCGGGAGTCCTCATATTCTGACTAGCGGTGTGGAGGAAAATCTTGCCAGCCCCCAGTCGTGATCCCTTTCTAGACACCTCCGCCTTTCAGATACTCCTCTAATAACTCCCTTGGGTTCTATGGAGTTTGTAAAATTTAATAATTATTAATGGTTAACTGAGGAACCTAAGCTCTGATACCAAATGTTATGACCTCACCTTTCAGTAACCCCCAATTAAGGGAGACCAAGAGGTTGAAGCCGCACCCATTAATCCCGGATCAAAGGTTTGACATATAACCATAAACAATTATTAAATTCTAACAGACTATACTGAAAATGGTAATACAATTTTTCTTTGCATACCTTGAAAAGTTGGGAACAAACTAACTTCTAACCTCAGCTGAACTATTCTATCTAATTCCTCCTTGTTCTTTAATTCTTGAATTCACAAGGTGTCGCTTTATTGTTTGTACTTTTCATTGTACCTAAAACGCCGACAAACAAAACGTCGATCAGCCGAAGCTGGTATGTGGAGGAAACAGATAATGTTCAACTATGTTAACAATATAATCATTCAATTAATCATTTAATAATCAAGATTACATTTTAAGCCATACAACTCAATCCATACATATTCTCGAACTCTGGGATGTCCCTGCAGTAGACATGAATAACACCTCTCTTTTAGGTAATAGAGTCACATGGCACTATCCGAAGATAGCCCAATATCTAACTCATTATGACTTGATGGTCCTACCTCCATGGTAGCCATGTACTAAGTCAACCATAGACCTGATGGACCTACCCAATAGGTAGCCATGTACTAGGTCATCCATAGACCTAATGGACCTACCCAATAGGTAGCCATGTACTAGGCCTTTCTCTAACCTGATGGACCTACCCATAGGAATCCATGTACTAGGTTAGCTATTATGCCACAGAGAGAACTAGGATCTGAGTTTATAGGCATATACATTAAGTGATAGTCATAGTCACTTTATAATTGCAATATGAACATCCAAACAGTTTAGTTGCATTCAACACGATTAATCGTCCGAGAAACCATCAGAGAACTAAGCAGTTATTCATAAGTAACCACATACCTGTTCAGAGCAACTGGAAGTCCAAATATTTAATACTCATGAACAATCAATCAAGCAATCATCAATATCTTGAAATTAACGTATAACATCCAAGTGTCATTGTTTTATTCCAAACCTCCTAAAGATCTACTTGGATTCCACTTTAAGATTTCTAGGTCATCCTTTAGGGTTTTAGCTTTCATTATGCATTTATTACTGTTAATGTTTGTTTAGTCCACAAACCCTAATTTCAACATTATAGACACCATTAAAAGTTAATTAAATTCAATATATCTCTTTTACACTAAAACTACTATCTTTATCATCTTAGGTCATGTCAAGATCACTAGGACTAATTATGATGTTTAGGTTTCTTTGAATTGACAACTCAACAATGAATTATAGCTCGATTCTTCAGGAACCCTAATTACTACAATTCTCATCATTTATGTTAGTAAACCCTAATGTATCATTAATTCCACTTTCTACACTAGGAACCCCAAAATATCCACATTAATGATCTTTTATAATCAAATTGGATTTATAACAACATAACATTGTCTTATTCATGGATTTGCACAATTAAAATCATTAAAAGACATATCCTCCTAAATTAGGGTTTCTAAGCCCATTAATGCAAACTTAGGTATATGAAACCCTAATTTAAGCCAATTATGTACAAATATCATCCTTTTTATTATCAACATGTTAATATTCATTCTAAACATTCAGAGAACATCACTATATTCAACTATCATAAATTCCAAGGGGTTTTCACTAATTAGACCAGTAATTATGATAACTTTATACACTTTTCAAATTTCAAACAGAATCAGGCTTGAATTATATTTTTAATGGATTCCTCATTTTCTTCTGATCAATTTTCATATATAAAGTTTTGTCATTAGAGCTTCCTAGCAATTACTATGCTTTTTGCAAGAAAAAGACATTTTCAGGATTTTCTAGTTAGAGAGGCGAATTACCTGAATTGTTCAGAAAAACACCATCCGTTGGATCGCGGGTCTATACTAGACCACTCCCGATTGGGTGGCCAGTAGGACTTGCACCCACCAACCCCTTATGGAACTCATGAATCAGCCAGGGCCGTTGATCAGATCTTGTGGCCACCGTAGTCCACGATCGAACGGCAGCCGCTCCTTCTGCTTTGCCCGATCCAGCAGCAGCCTCATGGCGGCGCCGCGGCTGAGGGCTCGCCGGTGCAAGATTAATCTTGTTGATCTGGTGATTAAAGGCCAAGGGGAGGCCCCGTTCGGGTGTGCGAAGGTAAGAGGACTTGAGAGGGGTAGTTTATATATAGGATTAGGGTCGAGCCCTAGGGCTTCCAGCCCTTGCCGCCAACTCCCTTAGGATGAAATAGGCGTTTCTTCTAGACACATCCATAGCTCGAAAAACTAGGGTCTATGATGCGCGGAAAGTCCTCCCGGATTCAACTATGAGATCTCTATCCTCGCACATGATGTATATTGCAAGGAAAGTGGATTCGAAAATCCACCTGTTTCCTTTTCCAACTCGAGGAGGACGACGCCCAGCTAGCGTCGCATCTGTGGTTCCCTAGACCACGCAAGGATCTGACGGCTGGCGTCGCTCCCGGCGCTTCCTTTCTCCTATTTTTTTAATCAAATACATTGTGACATTTATTAAAAGCTTAACACTTTAAGGAAACTTCTAAAATCCATAACTCTCAAACAGATTATCTAATTAATCCCAAATTTTGAGGGAATATTATTAATGAAATAATCTACCTTTCTGCCAAAATTGAGTTCATTATCTAAAAGAAAACTTACTCTTTTCATTAGATGCCAAATATTGCTCAAATATGTATATTTCTCATTTATTTTCTCTTTCTTTTGTAATTATCTGGTTATTTTGGGTCCCTTGGACCTCAAGAAAACCCAAAGGTACGGATTCCCACATTGGGAAAGATTGATTTGCCTTTATCTTCTTATAAAAGTCAATTTCTCATATTTCCCTTTTATTAATCAATTTCTTTTCCTTTTTAATTCTCTTTTTAAGGATTTCTATTTATCTCTCCTCTATATTACCATTGGAATTCCTTTTAACATTAGAAATCCTTAGGATACGAAATTTCACAAAGGATAACTCAATTGTACCTCTTTTCACTTATTTTCCACATTTTCTCATTGTTTTCAATTTCTTTCTCAATAAAGAAAGACATAATTAATCTTTTCTTTTCTTATTGCTTTCTTTTTACCACTTTGGACTCCTTGGAACCCAAGGAACCCAAGAGGCATGAAATCCTTCTTTGTATTTGCCTTCTAGAGGTTTCCACACCTTTCTTCTCTCCAATTCTCAATTATTTATTAATTAATTGAATTTTCTTGTTATTTGGGCCCAATAGCCAATAAAGCCCACAAAACAATCATCAAGGATATTGTAAAAGAAATCCATGTATTCAAAACAAATCACATCATTATTTGTTCAATTATCCTTAATATGAGAAATTGTATTTCTCACCAATTGAACCCAAAAATTGGGGTTATAACAATGAAGGTTCCAGACACATTGATGCACAAATTGACTTCTTACGACTAAGAGCATCAACTACAACATTGGCCTTGCCTGGATGATATGCAATAGTGAAATCATAATCTTTGAGATACTCCAACCACCTCCTCTATCGAAGAATGAGGTCCTTCTGAGTTAAGAGGTACTTGAGACTTTTGTGGTCCATGAATATATCAAAATTAGCACCATATAGATAATGTCTCCAGATTTTGGGAGCATAGACAATGGTAGCTAATTCCAAATTGTGAGTTGGATAATTGACCTCATTAGGTTTCAATTGTCTAGAGGCATAGGCAACAAATTTACCATATTGCATGAGGATACAACCCAAACCCATATTAGAAGCATCAGAAAATATTACAAAGCCATCATTACCAGAAGGTAAGGTCAAAACATGAGCAGAAGTCAAGAGAGATTTCAATTCTTGGAAACTAGCTTCACACTCACGAATCCAAACGAATTTGGCATATTTTCTAGTAAGTTTAGTCATGTGTAGGGCTATTTTGCTAAAATTAAGGATGAAACGACGGTAATAGCCTGCTAGGCCAAGGAAGCTACGAATTTCAGAAGCATTGGTAGGGGATTTCCAATCAAGGATAGCTAAAACTTTGGCAGGGTCAACAGAAATTTTCCCACCCGAAATGACATGGCCAAGAAACATGACTTGGTCAATCCAAAACTCACATTTTGATAATTTAGCATACAATTTTTGGGCTCTGAAAACATCAAGGACTCTCTGGAGATGTTCACGATGTTGATCAACATAATTTGAATATATAAGAATATCATCAACAAAGACCACACCAAAGTTGTTAAGAAAAGGCTGGAAGACAGTATTCATCAGATTCATAAATACTGCAGGAGCATTAGTCAATCCAAATGACATCACCACAAATTCATAATGTCCATATCTAGTTTTGGAAGTTGTCTTTGGAATATCACAATCTTTTACTCATAATTGATGATAACCTGATCTAAGGTCAATCTTAGAGAATACAGTGGCAGTACACAGTTGGTCAAACAAGTCATCAATTTTTGGGAGGGGATATTTATTTTTAATGGTGGCTTGTTTGATCATGCGATAATCAATACACATTCACATTGATCCATATTTCTTTTAAATAAAAAAGACAGGAGCACCCCAAGGAGAAGTACTAGGATAGCTGAAGCCTTTATCAAGAAGTTCCTCTAGTTGTTTCTTGAGCTCTGGAAGCTCGACAGGTGCCATTCTATAAGGTGCCTTAGAGACTAGTGTGGTGCCTGGTGCTAACTCAATTGAGAACTCAATCTCACAAATTGGAGGCAACCCTGGAAACCTCTCAGGAAAAAAGTCCAGGTAATCTCTCACCACATCCAAGCTCTCTAAAGGTCTCACCTTAGAATCAGGAACAGATACAATAGCAAGATAGGCTCTACATCCTTTGGCTATCAAAGTTTCGTCTTTAAGAGAAGAAATAATCATATTTCAGTTTCTTTCTTTTCTCCCAGAAATAAACTAAGATTTAGAATTGGGTGCACAAAAGAATACTTTCTTGCCTCGGCAATCAAGCATAGCAAAGTTGGAAAAGAGCCAATCCATCCCCAAAATTAAGTCAAAATCTTCCATATAAAGGAGAATGAAAGTAGATTGAAATTTATGACCACCAAAAGAAAAAGCCAAGGTTTTGGTTTTCTGAAGAGAAGTATAAATTTTTCCACTGGGAGTTGTCTCATCCAAGATATAATATAGATCATTAATCTCTAACTTGATCATGGAAACAAGATTTCTAGATATGAAAGTATGTGTTGATCCTGAATTGAATAGGGCCACAATAGGATGATCTTGGAGACATATTATACCTACATTATGATTTTGTATAAGATCATGGGTTTCAAAGATTTATTTTAATAAATAATTATTAACATTATTACCTTCAATCAGACGGTTGTCATTGGCCTTAGACTCCTCTACATCAATTGCAAAGACTCGGCCCTGACGACGTTCTAGTTGAGCCTGAGCTATAGGGATAACTGGCTGAACATATGGAGCTCTAGGCTGAGGTAATGGGGCATGACGGTTTTGAGGTGCCCCTGGGACCATATTTGGACAATTGTACCTCATATGCCCATCATTCTTGCAGTATTAACATACATGTTTCTCGAACTTGCATCTCCCTGGATGTTTGCTTCCATAGTTTTTGCACATGTTAGGACCCGATGACTACCCTCAGTGTGGTCCACCTCAGTCTCGGCCTCCCCAGTTTGGTCATCCACAGTATGATTGACCTCTATGGTGATTTCCTTCTCCTCTACCCATGTCATGTCTATTTGGCTTCTTCTTATCCTTCTCCTTCTCCTTGCCCTTGGTGACGGATGCATCGGTTAGGCCTAGGTATCCCAACCTTGGTGCTATTCTTCCCTAAGGTTCTTTATTGGGTAAGGGCATTGTTGATGGTAGATTCAAAGGTAGGATGGGTGGAGGTGCAAAGGTAAACCTTGATTTCTTTGTTAAGGCCATCTATGAAGTGTTCAATCTTTTCATCTTCATCAATGTTACAGGCATGACACTCTAGGAGTCTAAAGGCCCTAACATAGTCAGCAACATATAGGTTTCCTTGGGTGAGGTTATTGAAATGTTTCTTCTTCTCCTTCCTAGAAGATATGGGCATGAAACAGTTGGTAAAGATCCCCTTAAACTCCTACCAACCTATGGGGGCATCTGGAAGTGCTCGTGTCTGGTAATAATTTTCCCACCACAACTTTGCGGACCCCCTAAGTTGGTAGGTAGCAAAGGTGACCTTACCTTCCTCAGGACATTTAAGGGCTCTAAAGGCATTTTCGACGGATAGGATCCATGCATCAGCTGTATCTAGGACTTCACCTAAGTCTTCTCCATGGAAGGTTTTGGGTTTGAGCTTAAGGAAGTAACTAATGGTGGTTTCAGGGTTGGTCCTAGAGGATGAGGCACTATTGTTGGTTTCTTTTAGGGGTAGGGAATGCATGCATTCCAACATCACTTTCTTTTGTTCATCCCAATTGCCTACAACCATGGTCTTACTAGGGCGTGATTGACATTCATCACTAGAGCCATCACTAGATCTTGTTCTCTTGGACCTAATTTTTGGAGGCATCTGCAAGTTTGTATAAAAGATAGTTTAGAGATTTATTTGAGATAGATCATAATGCAACCGATACATATTTTGCAATCATGGCATATATTTTTCCAATTTTTCATGTCTTTTAGTTGTTCCCATTTCTCCTAATATACCCACATAATAGAGAGAGTATATCATTGATCATGGTCATGAGAGAGAAAGTAGGCGAGAAGCCTAGTGTGTATTATTCACTAAATAGGTTGGCTAGGGGTAGTCCTTAATTGAGAAAAGATGAGAGGAAAGATTTTTCTAAGGTAAGGGTGCCCACTTTAACAAAAATAGTGTTATCCAGGCAGATAGCTTGCGGTGGGAACCCTCACACTGTGAAAATGGATGGGGAGAGTGATTATGTCAGAACCTTCCGCAAGGTACCCTTCTAGTCACCTCGGCAATTTACTGCTAAATGTGGGTTACCCTAGGTCTAGGTAAGGTTAATAATTTTTTGGTACACCTATATTGATTCATGTGCCTTCTTTAATACTATCTGTCATAGGTTAACAACCTAACTCCACTCTACACCTCAGGTGCCAACATAAGGTGTACAATAGAGTTAAAGTTTCCCGTCCCAGAGTGGATCAAACACATGACTATATAAATGCACCGAATAAAGAGCTTCCATACATAAACCAAATTGTTCATTATATAGGGGCCCAAAGGCATAGGATTTCTACAGAAGGAAACTTAATACATGAGAAACTAATAACAGAAGAAAAGAACATAATATAAGAGTCCCATTTAGCTTTATCATCCCCATGATGGATCTGATTTTTGTGAGCCAACATATAGAGTAGTGACATCATCTTCCTTTCATCATAAGCATCGTAAGAAGAAGGTACCTATAAAACATATGCAAGTGGTACACATCAGAAAAATATATAAATATATTGTACTGAGTAAGCCTACATGTCATTTAATTTACCTCTTTTCATACTTGGCAATAATAATCAATTACAACAATGTATCACTACTAAGCAAGAGTTTATTAACAAACGTGAACATGTATCTTTTAAGCATATTTTCGATCATACATCTCATGCATCTTCCACTAAGGCTTTGACATCTTCAGGCCTTATGATCTACTCCCAAGGAGTTTGTGATCATTATACAAACATCATATGATCTACCACCAAGTGGTTTGTGATCATTATACAAACATCATATGATCTACCACCAAGTGGTTTGTGATCATTATGCACACGCTCTACCACCAAATGGTTTATGAGCTATCTTATGATGGAACATCTATATTATGTTTGCAGGTGTTCAAGGTATACATAGCAATTCAGACAAAGCATCAAAACCATACATATAACAATTTATTCAACCATCATACAAGTTACATTCATTTCATTCAATATATTATGCCAAGTGTTCTACTACTCATAGTTCTCAAGCATTAAATATAGTAAGCCAACAAGAGGTAATGGTGTACCTTCTACTCAGAAGTGGGGAGTCCAAAGATGCTCCTCACTTGTACCTTTGATTTCCTAAAATTATTGGAGATTTGGTATGTATTAGTTATTTTGTTCGAATCACCATTATTCTAAAGAATGTGTAAAAGGCCATTTACAGTGTTGGAGTCATGAGAGTTGAGTACGAGTCTTAGAGTATGGATTTGAGTTCAAGACTAGTAGTGTCACATCAGAGTAGGGTTATAAGGTCAAAATCATGGTCTTTAGATCATGTTAACTAATTATGCACATATTGATAAGTTAAAATAGGGAAAAGAGTGATAATTAGGTTTTATTGCTAATTGAGTCACAATAATTGGATCTGATCATTCCATAATTACCTAGATGCAAAAATATGATGATCACAGGTTTTTGGTGATTTAAATAGGATCGAGTATTTTCTAACTAATTAAACAAGATATAAACATATTTGGGTAAGATCCTTTATTTGAGTCATATTTAGGGTCAACAGATGTAAGATTTGTGATCGTCACAATGTTTTGAGCAAGATGGACTACTTATATGTATTTTTCTAACTTTCCTACTATTTATAACGAATTTCCCAAACTTAGGACTTTTACTTGGTGATTATGGAAAATCCGAGATAATTAAAAGGAAACAAAAAAGATGGGTCATCGGATGCTCAGATTCAATGGTCAAGATTTTGGGCACATAATACAAAAGGGAAGAGTGATGTTGATTTGGATATTTGGGATTCTTACTTGTCAAAGCCTGGTTGGTCTGTGTGGATCCATGTGGAAGGCTTCTATTGGTCCAACTGGATTGGTGGACTTCAGTCTTCTTGCTCAGTGCTGCACATCAGGTGGTCAGATCTGATTCCCGAAAAGCTTGGGCAATGGCTGTGCTCCTCCCTGTGTGCAGGTGATGATCAGGTTAGCTTGTCGAGGTCCTTCCGCAGCTGGATAGCCAATATTCAGGGCTCAACTCCCCTTGGATCGATGCACCGCTGAGAGGAAGAATGGACTCAGTAGCTCACGGTAGAGGAGAGAAGTGGGGGAGCAGTAGGTGATCGGGCTTGGCGTTGAGGTGTTGTTAGGGTGGAAGGGAGTGTTGTAGAGCTCGGGGAGTGGTCAATGGTGGATGAGGAGGTCAGGAGCAGCCTACCCAACAACTCGACTGTGATGGGCAGTGCTGAGGTGAAAAATCTGAGCTCGGGGGTGAGGGGTTCCCGTTCCAGGTAAATTGAGGGCAGAAATGCGTCAAAGGGAGGTCGAGGATCGATGTGGTGAGCTTAAATAGAATGGAGAGAGGGAGAGAAGAGAACGCCCAAATGGGCTAGTTTGTAGTTGGAGAGAGCTTGCATCGGCGAGGTCATGGAGGGCAATTCGAGGGTCGTGTGAGTACTTGGCCAGTTCTTGGAGATGTGGGGAGGCATTTTCCTTGGTCAGTTTTGCGTGAGGTGGCGCGGAGTGGGGTGCCTTCACACAAGGTGGCTGTAGCTACGATCTCATGGGCCAGTCAGTGGAAGAGGACAACCGGATGGTCGTTCGATCCACCCAGGATTTGTGGATGTGCCATCTGATTATTGTGGTTTCTCAGGAGAGGCGACCCATAGATCGTTGATGTCAGCGTCGCGAGACAAAGGAATGAAAATGAAAACTATAGCTTAAATTGATGACATCTTGACATTAATAGATCAAACTATAGTCAAAGCTTGTAAAAACCATAGAGGGAGCTAGGAATGTCCAAATGACATGAAATTTGGACCATAGCTTCACCATAACATACCCCACATGTTAGAAAAATTTCGGCTTGAGATTCCAAATCATTGAGTGGTCAAATTATCTTTAGGAGAATTAGGGTTTTGAATTAGATTAAAGTAAAAGAACCAAGGTAATAAAGGAAAGAGAAAAACCACTTTATCACATTATCAGTTCTAGAAAAATATACAGGTGTTACATTTCTTGTTGAAGGATTATATCATTTCTCCTTTCAAAGCAACCAAATTACCATTTTGGTTGATATTAAGTGAAATATTTTTGTTCACTTATTGACTCCTTTATTTGAAACTATTTAAAAAAAGGCTAAAATGAAGTTAGTTTTTGTTCTTAGAACCAAGTTGTCGATAAATAAAATAATTCAATTTTTGTAACTTTATCATTTCTGTCACAGTTGTTTATCTGTCAATACATGCCTCCAATTATATAACTAGCATCCTACACTTCGTTCATTGACAAGATGAATACATTTGTTTTTCTTCTGATGCAATCCGAATTACATGCATGCATACCTTAGACTATATGTCCCAGTGTAATAGTTAAAGTACTATATAATAAGTCCATATTCGAAATACTTTGAGCTACAAATGCAGGTGACCCATGTGATCTATGGTTAATCCAACAAAGTTCAAACATGTAGTACTATATAACCTCTCATATTTATAGATATTTCATGTTAGGAGGTTAGGTTCATTTACGTACAATGAGACATTTTTCACGCCTTATTCACCATTGGGAACTATTTAGGTGTTGAAACTTTGTCCTTGATCATTGACTCCATAAACCGAAATGAACTAGGAATGAATAGAAGAAGGAACAACTTTTCACTAATGTGATGCACTGGAAGCATGAGGAGTGAGTGTAATGTCACTCTCATACTCTTTATTTCTTTTTTTGGCCATCTCAAAATAAATGAACCAGTTGATGAATACTTGTACATAAGGCTACCATTTAACAATAGGGAATGCTACATCATTAAGTTGTATCAGGGACCTGCTTCAACCTACCTCGGTGGGGTGTTTAGACACAATGATGGATCAAAACCATGGAATGGACATGTACAAGCAACATGCATGTAGGATCTACATGGAAAGGGAGTCAACTTTAAAATAGTAAATTGACGACTATGATATTTTTGGTTTTAATACGAGTGATGAACTATGAATGATGTATGGTGTAATACCTGGTTGAATGTAAACCCCGAATTCCTCTCATAGGTAAGCTACTTGACTTCATATAATTTTTGTGATGTCCCAATTGACATTTTTTCCCAGCTATATTCCATGTAATTCCACGGTTAGTCATATACCTTGACCTTACATCAAATTTTCTAAGGTCCATGACATGAAAAGATTCCATGTTCTACATAATGCCAACCTATGCCTAAATCCTGAGTCAGCGGCCTCTTGCTTCCTTTAAGCCACCTCTTGAACTCATCTGTAGTTTTCACAAAGGGTGATGCTTTTAAACTCTATGTAAATGAAATATGATCTTCTTTGATAAGTGTTGGTTTGGAATGCATAACTATAAACAGTTTACATGTTGCTACATGGATAATCTCATCATGTAAACTGAAATTGGTTGATTGGTTTATTTTAATACATTTTAAAATGTAGGAATAATATCCCAAGGTACATTGATGTGAGGTTTCTTTTATGATTTTATTTTTTTCAATGTGGTTGTACATACCAATCTCCTGAGTTGAACTCTAAATTAATATATTTGCTCCTTCTGTTATCTTTTTCCTGTATAAATTGAAGGTTGTTTATATGGCCTATGTGCTATGATAGAAGGTATAATATTGATTGTAGTAGCATTTGTCCATTCTTATGTTAAATTCACTTACTTAGATGACAAATGACTATAATTTCCGATGAATAGCCAAGTTGTAGAGAACTAAGAGAGGATTTTTGAGTTAACTCTTATCAAAATAACAATATAAGGTTTAGTAATCTCTGAGAGTAGGTGAGACTCATCGTCATCTGCTAATACAATTTTTTAAATTAGTATTCTTTTTCATGATGTTGTTCTGCCACTATAAAAATGCATTAATACTGTTTACGTCCATTTACAATATTTGTTTCACAACTAATTATCTCTATAACAATGTGTAATATTGGAATAAAATAGTTAATAATAGAAACACTAAATGTAAAAGACTTTTTTTGATTAGACATATCACAAATAAGAATCTCACTATCCATGCCCTTTGTTCACAAAACTAAATATATGACCTCTAGGTATTCAATCAATGATCTCAATAGTGATCCCCATAAACAACCATGATGTACACCCCTAACATCTTATCACAGCAAAGAATTCATGTCCTATACTTGTTGGTGGTCTCTTACTCCACCGCAAAACTCGTATAAGCATGGTACGCCTTATAAAACCAAATATTATTAAAGGGAAGATTATCTATACATGCATATGGCATCAACAACATGAGATTCATGTGTTGTTGAGGCTCTATTTACATTTTTACATTTTGAATAGGAAATACAATCATTATTTACAACATCATAGGTGGAGGAGATGCTCTTTCATGTAGCACGCCTTGTTTCAAAGTTATTGATACTTTAGCACTTAGTATCATGAAATGGCATGGCCAATCACACTCCTTCATGACCATTATTTTCCTTTTCTTCTCTGGACATTTTCTAAAAATCCCATGAAATTGATAAATTATGTGTGTAATGGCCCAATCTAGATGATGTTTAATTGTGCAACATTGACCTCCATGAATGAAACCACATATGTGATTCTAAAAAAAGGATTGAAATTATAATAAAGTGTGATCACATTTTTAAACTCAATATTGTTGTATTTTGGATGATAAATGCATGAAGATCCATACAACATATAATATATCCGAAAACTACAATAATTTTCATCACATTATTCAAAGATAAAACTAAGTATTTAGTTCAACTTCCTACAAGGAACATTATTTAGTAGCATTTATTCAATTAATAACCCATGTAGAATGTTAAACAAAAAAATATATTTATGTTTATATATTATGCCTACTAAAAATTTAATAATCTTATTATGGAACATACTAGGGGACTTTTAGATGTATGAGTGGATTTTATTGTAGTCTATGTGAGCAATTCACATGAAGAGCACGTGTTATAACTAGTATTTGTAAGGCCCTAAACTTGATTAATGAGATGAATAAGCTTAATCATCATAATTGAATTCTTAGAACCCTAATATAACCTTGTTATATGATTTTAAATCATAAGGCAAGTTTAAGTTTCAAATTTGGTCCAATTTAGACACTATTTGAGCAAGTTATGTAATTTTATGCACATTTTGGACTTTTTGCAATTTACCCAATTGAGAGGTTTTTTTTGCAATTTATCACTTGAATTATGCTCCTTGGATGTTCTATCATCATTATTGAGCTTTTAGAGACATGTGGAACCAATTTAAACCTCGGTTTGAAGGTGTTTTCTCCAAGGGTATTTTAGGGTTTACCCCTTCATGGATGAGCTACCTTTAGTAGCTATCAACTAATGAATTATTTGATTGGTTGGGAAATTCGAAAAAGGAAAGCTAAGAAGGTCTATACAGATGGTGGGAGAGATTCTTGTGTGTGTTCTTGTATATTCTTAATAAATTAAGGCCATGGACAGTTGGATAGTTACTAGAACTTCAACTTTTTCTTTTTCTTTATCTTAAAGTTTCATATACTTATCGCCAAGCAGAAAAATGAGCCATTTTCTCTCCACCACTTACCTCCTTCTACAAACCTCATCCTCCCTCTTTTCTTCTATGAATTTCCCATCCAAAGAATAAGAAAGAGGGGAGCTTCTTGGAAAAAGAATCTAGGGTTCCAATTGACTTCCATTTAGGGTTTGAAAAGCTTCCTTCTAGTGATCTTGACCTAAAAGGATAAGAATCTCCTTCTTTACTCCATTTATTTCTTTGTTATACTTCCTCCTAGCTTTCTCCAGGTCGGAACCTTACTGTTCCATGGTATAACTTCCTCTAAAGCTCTAAAATCCTACCTTTCTTGCTCCTTATGCTTAGGGTTTGCTCATTTGATGAAGAAAGGTGCTAGATGAAAGAGTTCATAGCTTATGATTGGATTTTATACCTGACCTACTCGAGTTTTCTTCTGTTTGGGATTTCATCTACTCATTAGAGGCATGTTTTATAACTTGTTACACGTTTATTGCTTACCATAAGCTTGCTAGCTCACGTTCTTGCTTGAAAATGTTGATCCATGCACTAAAAAGCTATGCTTGACTTGGATTTCAATTTTTATAATGTTCCTTGTTCTAATTTCAGTTTTAGATGAACCTGTGATCATGTGTACATTATTCCTAAGGTATAATATGACTTATATCAGGTAGGTTTGACAACCTAAGGTGCTACGCACATATCAACCAATGGTCAATTTTAGGGTTTTAAGCTTATTCCATTTATAAACCCATGACCCGATGATGGTATCATTGCAACAACCCTATGGTGTTGTCTTCATGAAAATTTATGGTCAGGATTAAAGGTTTCAGATTATGGTGACAACCTATGGTCACCCCCTTAGGTTAGGTTTTGGATAATTAGAAGTTTAATGATCAACCATTAAGTACCCTAATAAGGTTATCAATCAATGATGACATTAACTTAATATTTGATGTTGATTAATGGATATATTGTTGATCTAACAACCTACGGTGACTTAATGGTCACTAATGATGGTGGATCAGACCTCCAAAATCTATGGTGAGTTAATCATATAGTTGTAGCATCAATTAAGCCTTAGAACAATGGTTTCTTGGTTTACTTGATGTAATGGCCGAACCTATAGTAAAATTGATGGTTTTAACATATGAACTTGACCCAATGGTCAAGATCTAAGGTTTATTCCTCCAATAAAGTGGAATGATGGCTAATGTAATATGTTGGTCCTAATAATGTGATTTATAGGGTTTCCTTTATATGGTCAACTTAAGGAGCTTACTTGTTGACAATGGATGGCTTGTTTTATATGAACAATCAATTATGGGTTTTACCCTACTCTCAATGGAACTTTTTGTGTTGTTAATAAAGGTATGTCTAGGGTTAGATGACGACTCTTTCAAGAGAACAAATCAAGTACTTCATTAGTGGTTTATCCAAGGTGTTTACTTATGTAAACAACCAATGGTCTTACCTTTTAAACATCCAATGGTTTTGGGTGACATAGTGGTATGGATATATGGGTTGAAAGATGATGGAATAAATGGAGGGTTACCCTTAATACGGTAGCCTTACATATTCAATCGTATGAATAGAAGGAATGATAATCATATTGTGCTGATATGTAACCCTAATGAGGTATAGCTTTTTATAACTAGATTTAATATAACTAAATGATGGTAACTCGATATGAATAGTCCTTGAATGACTAATACAATCATGGAGTACTCTATTAATATTGTTGAAATCCTAGTACTCTATAACTTGATGGTTACACCATGATTTATGTGTGGGTTCATACTTGAGAATGGTATGGAATGTGATGGTGTTGCTTCACCTTATGCATCCATGATCCAATAGGGATGCTATGAGTTAGGGTTTGGGGTATAAGTGTTGATTAGTAACATTAATATGATTTATCTTGTTGAACCTAACTCTAATGCAAATAGATAAAGATGAGTATTCATGTTTAACATTCTTATATGATGGAATGATGGTGGAATAACTCCTTAATATGATCATAACCTTAATATGTTAATTGGTGGTTATCATAGCCACATGGTTGATACTTTCTTATGCTAAACATGTGCATTATGAATATAATGAGGGTTAATCATATCTAGATTCCTTGCATGTTAATGTAATAAAGGAATGTTCTTAATGTTAATATAACCCCGCTATGATTGTTTATGAATATCTCCTAGCTCATTGATGCAATATTGTGTTGATCTAGTGTATTATATGTAAGTAATGTTGTTGAGACTAGTTATAAGGCATGCAAAGATAATGATGATCTTGCAAGGAATAGTATGATGGTCTTAATGACCTTTGGGCATGGTTGAGCACAAAATGAGGTGTAATCCTCTTATGTTGATAAGGGTTGATACCCTGTGATATTGTGAAAAATATTTATATCCTATGATAGTATGATGGTCTTAATGACCTTTGGGCATGGTTGAGCCCCAAATGAGGTGTAATCCTCTTTTGTTGATACCTTGTGATATTGTGAAAAGGATTTATATCTTGTGATAGTATGATTACTAGTGTAATCTCATGAATGGCAAGTGAATAGTACCATGTTATTATGAGATGAGAAATTATGTTTCACATGTTTTATATCTTTTTAAGTTTTGATATATATATGCTTGATAGAAGTTAATTAGTGTTTGTATGTCCACTTGTTTGATGCAACCTTAATTCACCCAATTGGCATAACTAATCAAGTGCAACTCTAATCATGTAGTGCCCTGTGCCGTAGAGCCATCTTCTGTGTCAGAACTTGTTGGATGGTGAAACGAGTATTCCTAAGGGAAACTCGAAGCGCATAAGGTTGAGGATATATCCTTATCATCCACAATGAAGATTGTGGAGGCTGGCTATGGTCATGCCTCATACATCTGATGTGATTGAGAATGGTTGTGGTCATGTCTCAGTGATTATAACATGATGTGATAGAGGACAACTGTGGTTGTACCTCAGTGAATGGGTTTGAATACCCTGGTTTCTAGTGTCATGACCTGTACTAAGGGAGGACTAGTGGCTAACAACTTGACTATATGTCACTGTGGTGGAAACATTTACTGATATGTCACTACTTGTTACTCGTACTGACTTAGGGGAAGAGATCTTAGGATACCCATACTCCTAGATCTTATATGGAACCGAATAGCCCTTCGCAGGGGTCAGTTGTACTTTGAATGGTATGATTCAAATTCTCCAGGGCGTAATGAAAGATGTAATACAGCCGTGTAGCATATTTGTTTAGTGTTATACACGACGATTCACATTGGATGATAACCCTTGTTTGTTATCTTTACATAAAGACGATGTTTTATGCAATTAAGAGATAGTAGATAGACTTATGTTGTGGATATGCTTAAGATTGTAGATGCATACATACAAAAGCCATGATTATGTTGATAACTATACTGCTACTGCTGATTATAATCATGATGCTAGATATCTCATGTTGTTAGTTATGTTTAACATGCTAGCCATGCCTTTGTAACTAGAGATGCATATACTACTAATCATGCTTATCCAGATAGTTGTGCTTATGTTGTTAGCTCTTTTTATGATGTTGATATGTTCAACCTATTAGACATGCTAATGTTATTAGCTATGCTTATGTGGCTAGTCTTATTCATAATGATAGAGATTCTATGTTACTAGACTTGCTCATGATGCTAGATATGCATATGCTACTGAATTGCTTATATTGTCAACAAGATAAAGGATGATAGTTTGTCTAATGATGATACTTATTATCTGCTCCTTTATGTATTTTGTTAATCATCAATGCTACTGAGCTTATTTGTTATATCTGATTAAATTGCTTAACTGTTTCATTACTAAAAAATATTGTTATCAATAAACGTTGTTGGAGGTTATATCTCTTGCTGGGACATGGGTCTCATCCTTGTGGTTCGCCACATTTTTTTAGGTAATTGAAAGTGACAAAAATAAACTTGTGACAGTAAAGAGGAGCTATAGTAATGAATCTATGAGAAAGTTGATTAGATGTCTAGTGTGTCCTAGAGCCATCCATGTACTCTCAGGTCTGGGAGAGAAAAAGTTTGTAAATGGTGTTTCAAACGAATCTGACTTTTGTTAGAATATTAATGGTTATTTGTGTGGCATATACAAATATTGTTCTCCTGTGTATATATGTGGTGGCTAAGACGATAGAAAAATTTGTATCAAATTCATTTCCTAGTATGGATACAAGAAAGATATTTGACTCTTATGCAAATGTTTCTGAGCGGGTACTGACATTAAAATCGATTTTAATTTACCCATATTTTGGGTATGTGATTAATTAGTGATTGATTGTGTTTTATGTTTTGAGTAATCTTGTTTAGGGTAATGGGTTCGCAAAAGTATGAATCATGTAGCATGTAACATTGTGTGTCATAACTAAAAATCTAAATTTAATGTCATATTTTAAAAAGTATTCTTCAAGACCCTTCAGAAATACAATCGTTATTTACAACATCACAGGTGGAGGAGATGCTCTTTCATGTAGGACACCTTATTTCAAAGTTATTGATACTTTAGCTATCAGTATCATGAAATGACATGGCTAACCACAATCCTTCATGACCATTATTTTCCTCTTCTTCTCTGCACAGTTTCTACAAATCCCATGAAATTGATAAATTATGTGTGTAATGGCCCAATCTAGATGATGTTTAATTGTGTAACATCAACCTCCATGAATGAATGCACATATGTGATTCTAAAAAAAGATTGAAATTATAATCAAGTGTGATAACATTTTTAAACTCAATACAGTTGCATTTTGGATGATAAATGCATGAAGCTCCATACAACATAAAATATATTAGAAAATTACTATAATTTTCATCACATTATTCAAAGATAAAACTAAGTATTTAGTTCAACTTCCTATAAGGAACGTTATTTCGTTAGAATTTATTCAATTAATAACCCATGTAGAATGTGAAATAAAAAACAATATTTATGTTTATATATTATGCCAACTACAAATTTAATAAGTTGATTATGGAACATACTAGGGAACTTTTAGATATACGAGTGGATTTTAGTGTAGTCTATGTGAGCAATTCACGTGCGGAGCACATGTTATAACAAGTATTAATCATGTAGCATGTAACATGGTGTGTCATAACTATAAATCCAAATTTAATGTCGTATTTTAAAAAGTATTCATCAGACCCCTTCAGATCTATGAACAAGAAGGAGAGAGGGGACTATGGAAGATTCAAAGGGAGAAAGAGAAAAAATGGGGAGAGAAAAGGATGCGAGATTGATTAGAAAAAATTAGATTAATTTGAATGGCCATTGGACATCAAAGTGATTCATAAAACAAATTTATCATTGAATTGTTGTCGTGTCGATATTGGAATAAGGAGTTATATATGGTTATCACTTTCTATCTTAAATTACTATTACGTTTTAGCAAGTAGTAAAATAAAATAACCACTATTGGAGATTGAAAAGTCAAACTAAGTTGCATAATTGAGTAAAAAGAAGAAAATGAGAAGTTTGAAAGGATAATTTCATTAAATGGGCGTCAAATTGATGTACTTGAAAGTAAAAATAATTTATGATGATAATAAACTATTACATTGTTTCCTTTTTAAAAAAGCAATAATACGTGTTGTATATGACTCTTTAATGTAATATACAGTAAATCACCATATTGTTTACAATATTTGGTAATATTGTTTCCAAGCTATAAAAATAAAAAAAATTGGATAAATATCATGGTTGTCTTAAAAGGACACAAAAAAATGAAAAAAAATCACGAGAATGGATGTAGTTTGAAATATATGTAGAATGATTAATAAGTGTGAAACTATTGATGAGACTTATTATCCATTGAATTGTGTCGTTGTCAATCAAGAATTTTGTGTAGGCATTTTTACTTTTTCTTATAACATATAGCTATAGTAAACAAGTATACCATATAGAGTATATGATAAATATAAAACTATATATATTTAACTATATATGTATATATATAAATATAAATATAAATATGAATAATTAATATATATATATATATATATATATATATATATATATATATATATATATATATATATATATATATATATATATATATATATATATATATATATATGGCTAAAATAATTGTATATCCAAGTACATGTAGCTTACATGGACCAATCTTGACTTATAATGATTTTAAAATTATGTTGAATAATTCAACCTAATGGATATAATCTATACCACATAGATAAGATGTGTAAAAAAAATCATCACAATATGATATTCATAGATCATCCAATGAAAGAAAAGTAAATTTTCTACTGAACGGTAAGTTGTGAAATTGCAAAAATCACTCAATTATATATTTCTATATCTCATAATCTATATGAGACATGGTTATGATTTTGTAAACACATCTAATCTATACAGTGTTGAATCAATTTTTATGGCTACACTTTATCAACATACTCCACATGCTCTAATTTAATGGTTGGTACACGTAAGTTACATGTTTCAGCTGCTACACACTTCCTACCCTCTCGCTCTCTCACACTCTCTCTCACTCACTCTCTTTATGTATCTCTCTCTCTTTCACTATTATATATATATATATATATATATATATATATATATATAGAGAGAGAGAGAGAGAGAGAGATAGAGAGAGAGAGAGAGAGTCAGGCTAGAATACACTCAAGTGTATTCGGAGCAGAATACACTCAAGTAGTTTTCCATGATGCAATATTTTTTTTTAAATCTAATCCATTGATCTTCTTAAACACCATGTGAATAGCTCATACGCAAAATTGGAGAACATTTGGACATTTATATGTCATTTTATGAAGACTACAAAAATTATGCATTTCAAATTAGTTTCATGCATCAATTTTGTTGCTCTTAGATGAGTGACTTACACTCATCCAAATGAGATTAAAATTTGTATGTAGCCTAGTTATAGTATAACGGTGAAGATCAACAGTTTACATTTTGCAAAAAATAGTCTTGATATGCAAACACACTTGAGTGTATTCATGCGATCTGTACATTTGAGTGTATTCTAACCTGACTCTCTCTCTCTCTATCTCTCTCTCTCTCTCTCTCTCTCTCTATATATATATATATATATATATATATATATATATATGTATATATATAAGAGGTCAACAGTTACATATAGTCTCATCTCCTATAGAAAATGAATGACAACTAACTCTTCTAGCTAATGTGTAACTTATGTCTAACATATTTACAAATTTTCACACCAATACTCCTTACATTTGTGGTTGAACCTCCTTGTCTCCATGCATTTTCTCCTCCCAAATATGGTAGCATAGAGAAGCAAACAAGATCCTCATTTTATCACTTCTCCCACAACATGACAACATATATTTGGGTTCTTCTTTTATATGTATATATAAACTTAAATTTTTACATATTGCCTTCCATACCTCTTTTGTAAATTTACAGCAACCTACCAGGAGAGTGTGAGACTCATCATCCTCTTTACACAACAAGCAAACATAAACAACTTCATTGTTCTTTCCATGTATTTTATCCCGAGTGGCTAATGCATTATGCAAAATTCTATAAATGCACATACTCCATTTTGCAGCTCTTGATTAGGGATTGTAATGGTGTTGTGAAAACGCCATATCTGTAGATAACCACACCATATTTTACATCACACGAATGCACCAAATGGTTAAGGTGCGGATATGGTATTCAATTTTTAAAACCGCTATGGTGTGGTGTGGTTATGGTTCTAGAGATAAAACCATAGATAAAAATCTGACCATAGATAATTCATGTTAATTATATATAGATTTATATATGTAGAATGCTATGATATACACGTTATTTGTTGTTGTTTTACATAGATTTCTAGATCTCTAATTTTTAAATGGAATTTAATTTACAAATAAGTTTAAAATTTCTATAGTTACTATCCATGTGGTTGTCTTCTTTTTATAATTAATAAAGAAGCATGTTCTCTTTATTTGTTTTCTATGTTGAATTTTATTTATTTTGTAAAGTTTCATAAATTTTATGTGTATATATGTTTATATAAATGTTTTCATATTGTGTTGTGGTGCGGTGCGGTGCAGTTAACCATGATTTATTGACAGTACAGATATGGTATATCTGCATTCTTATATTAAAAACCACAATAGATATGATGCAGATATGGTGTATGTTTTTTGTATATGGTGTGGTTATGGTTTTTCTATAAACTGCACCATAACTGCACCACTGTCATTCCTACTCTTGATCTCATCACATCCCGTATGTTGATTTTATATCTTTGAGTCTCAATCCCCCTACATCATAAGGGTCAAACAAGTGCCGAACTTGCTTCCACATCTCAGTCATGACATTGATTATCTGTGAATATCATTCTCTTGTCTTTGGTATGAAATCAAATCCTCTGGGATATCTATCTCTCATCCATTTCCTCTAAGTTGAGCCACCTTCTTGGTAGATAATGATTCTTCTCATTTCCCCCCACTTTGCTATGTCCCTTGACATTTTCAAATCTAGTATGCCTCAATGTTTTGGGAGATCTATATGTGCATACCACATCGAGTGGTGTATACTTGCCCAAAGGAAATTTGCCATCTTTATTTCCATTCTATCCTGGACCAGACCAGGAATCTCTATTGCTGAGCCCAGAAAATAAGAAGTCCCTCTACAGAAGCCTTCAAAAGAGTAGCTCTCCCCAGAGATGTTTTATGAGTTGGGCATTTGTTAATCATATCATCTAGTTTGTCCATGCAATCAATGAAGTCTTTTACTTGTAGATTGCCTTCAACCAATGGAAAATGAAGATATTTTGTGGGAAACTCCCCCATCTCCATCCCTTTTCATCCTTTAGTTTGTCTTCCATCTGGTAACAATTTTTGGACAAAAATAGACAGTCTTAGTTGTATCAATGCACATCCCCATTTGCTTCCCAAACAACCTAATAAGTAGCTACAAATTCCCCAAAGTGTTTTTTTTGGCTTCAATAAAGATAAGCACGTCATCTACAAAAATAAAGTGTGTCATCACTTTGGTACCGTGCACCAAATATGACTTTATCACTTTATTTCTATCTGCTTCTTGAAACTTTTGGGTGAAGTACTCCATAACAATCACAAAGAGAAGGGGAGAGAGTGGATCACCAAGACATAGCCCACTTCCACCTTTAAACATACCTGCATAAGTGTCATTGACCAGTACAGAGAAGCTCATAGTCAGATGCACTATTTCATCCAACCTATCCACTGCTCATTGAACCCCATATGCTTCATAATCTACCAGAGCTTGTCCTATGTGACATTATGATAAGCTTTAGAAACATCCAACTTTAAGCATGTCTTCCTACTTCCTCTTATCACATTGTAAGAACTCTCCAACCAAGACGCACAATCACTAATACTCCTTCCTTTCATGAATGGTCCTTGATTTTCATAAATAAGGTAGGGGGCACTGTTTTCAATCTAGAAGCCATAATTTTTGTAATGATTTTATATTGGATAGAGCTGCAAGCAATAGGTCTAAAATCGACAAGAGAATTCGTTACTTTCTTTTTGGAAATGGTACCAAAAAATAATAATTGACCTGTCTAACCATATGTCCTCCTTCTAAGAACCATTTCACATAAGCAAGAACGTCCTCCTTTATAATCTCCCACATTCTTCTAAAGAAATAAGCATTTAAACCGTTTGATCCTAGAGATTTGTTACTGCAAATGTTCCCCAATGCTTCTTTAATTTCTTCTTAATTTGTAGACCGTGTAAGAATGCTGTTGTGTGTACTTGTAAGTTAAAATTCCACTCCATATCCTCCTCCTCTAGCTCATCTTTAAACTCCTTGTTTTAGAGATAAGTATAGAACTGAATGGTCTGCTCTTCGAGAACATCCTACTTGTTGACAACACAACTGTTTGTATCAATAAGTTCTTAAATGATTTCATCATCCTACCTCCTTTTCATTGTTGTGCGGTAAAGATTGGTATTTCTATCACCATCCTCCATATACTTCTCCCTGCTCATTTGTCAGTAGAATTTTTCATTTTCTTTCTTTGAATCTTCAAGCATCCTCTTCAACTCATCATCCTTCCTTATAAGACATTCATTAAGTGAGCCACATAGCAACAATTCTCTTACCCCTTTACATTCCCTATTAGTTTCTTTTAGTAAATTGGAAATATTTAGTTCCTCCTTGGCCCACCTTTTAAGTACAAGTTTTGTATTTGCTAATTTCTTTGCAAACACATACATTGGACATCATGTCACCTGTATCTTCGAGCTCTCCTTGATGTCATTGTTGAAATATTTCCAGCCAGCCCAATAATTAAGGAATCTAAAAGGTCTCCTCTTATTTTTCTTATCTATGATTTGCATGGAGATAGGAGCATGATCACTAACCTCAGATCCCCCTACTTTCACCTGCACAGTAGGAAAAATCTACAACCATTCATCATTCACTAGGGCTCTATCTAGCTAACATTGTATCCTGTCCTCTAGCTTCTTCTCATTGTTCCAGGTAAAAACATCCTCTCCTACCATGGGTAGTTCAAACTACTTGACCTTATCAATAGTATGATTGAAATCATTAATCACTACATTTAATGTTGGTCTCCCTCCTATCTTCTCATCCTATAACCAAACATTATTGAAGTCCCTAATCACCAACCAAGGGAGTGATATGTCTCAAAAGTCCAATCAACTCCTGTCATAAATATTGTCTGTCTTTCGCATCATTATGAGCATACACAGTTGTCAACCACATGTTCAAACCACCAGCATTTCTACAATCAACTATAATGTGTTGGTCTGACAATTGTATTACAAGCACCTGCCATGCATTTGGTTTCTGTGCAACACAAACTCTAGCTAACTCTGAAAAGTCTAGATTAGATACATGTTCCCATCCTTGAGTGAACAACTAACTAATGTTATTTTTGTTTTGAGCTCTAATTTTAGTTTCCACCACCACAACCAGAGAATGGCCAGTAGTAGAAATCCACTCCCTGATGCCAGTAGTAGCAATCCACTCCCTGATTTCTTTCTTTTTATTCATGTCACGCCCACCTTTGATATTCCACATGAGCATGGACATATCAAAGGTTTTTGTTTGACTTGGTATGCCTGACTGCCTCCTTCTTGCTTCCTTTCCTTCTATCCTCATGTTCCTTCTATTATTTTGCAATTGCATCTCCATTATCCGATTTAGAGAGGGCATCAAAGTTGTTTGTGGTATCTAGGATAGTTCCTGCACCCAGATTCTTTGGGATGCTATTCTACTTGAACCCCTTTCTCCTAGTAGTAGACGCAATGTCTCCTTCTTCTTTGTCTTTGTATGTTCCATCTATAGTGTTGTTCGCCTCTACTGCCTATGTTGGACCCATGTTGTTCTTCTTAACATATGAAGCTTTGTGGGAGTCCCCCTTTGGCTGCACTGGTTTGGACTGTTCTCTGAGCCATAATCACCGCACCATTAGTCGTTGGTGGTGGATCATTGACAGTTTGTACTTGCTTAATTTTTTCTCTCCTTACCCTCTTGAATCCCATCTTTGATATCTCCATATCACCCTTCGTTTCCACCCTGCAAGCTCCATCGCCATGGCCAAAGGCACAACAACAATCGCATCTAGGAGGGACATTTTCGTATTCAATCATCACTGGTATAGGGTCACGACCCTTCACATTAAGCCAAATCATGTCTGGTTCCATCACTTCAGTGCTCAATTCAACTATGATCCTTGCCTTGTTGCTCTCTAGAGACATGTCATCCACATGAAGCATCCTTCCCACTCCGACTACAATCATGCCTACCGATCGCCTGGTCCAGGCCCTACCGAAAGAGTAGAATGTGATCCATGTTGGGATTATACAGAACGCATCTTTCTTCAACTTATCCCCAGACCTATAGTCCTTTGCCACCACGAGTTGTGAATTAAACCATCATGGGCCAAGGCCCCACACATCCTCTTGATCAGCTGTCGTGGACAATCGTAAGAGGAAAATACCATTCTTGCACAACAGTAGTTTGAAGGAGCCTTTCAGATGCCATGCCCTTTTGATCCAAGCTAAGAGATGGGGGAAGAAAGGTCATTTACCCATAACATACATGAGTATTTTGTATTCCCTGACATTATACATCTGTTCAAATTTGTTGACTTCCAACTCTACGTGGATCTCTCCTGCAACCTCGTGGCGTTTGGGAAAGGATAGGTCCTCGGTTCTCAGTGCAAGTTGTTTTAGGACCAGCGTCCATTTTATCCTTCCTGTTCTGGACTCTTTCCCAGTAATCACTGTGGAGGACCCCTAGGTAGGATTGTCGTTAGCCCCTACTGACTGGTCCTGATTATCGATGGTGGAGGTAGTGTGGTGGTTCGTGTGTGATTGATGGGTGGAGGGGTGGATGCCGCCGGCCAGGGTAGACGGTGGCGTGAGTTCCATGACCACCGATTGTCGAGATCGTCCTAATGATTGCACAGAACAACCCTAGTAGCAAAGATGTGCGTTGTATTGTTATATATATATATATATGTATATGTATATGTATATATATGTGTATATATATATGTATATATATGTATATATATATGTATATATATGTATATATGTGTATATATATGTATATATATATATATATAAAGAGAGAGAGAGAGTCAGGGTAGAATACACTTGAGTGTACAGATCACACAAATACACTCAAGTATGTTTGCATATCAAGACTATTTTTTGCAAAATGTGAACCATTGATCTTCACCTTCATTGTTATGACCCACTTCTAAATTAATCAGTAAGCATCTTGATTAGTGCTAAGCACTCTGTTAAACATCATGGTTAATCAAAATAAGCTAATATGTGAATCAAGGGTTGAGATTGAATCATCTGAAGAAACTAATGACAATTGCAGTATTAATTGTTGAGTTAAGTTAAATGCCAAGATGCAATTGGTGCTTTGACCAGTTGTGACAAGATATTAATTATGATTTTGATACCTCCAGTTGTAGAGAATCCTGTGCTTGAAAAGTTGCAAGAGAAATCACTCGAATCGGACATTCGAGGAAAAAGTTACAACCTTTTTGGTTTTCTTGGACCTAAGTTGCAAATTCTCCAAAACTTGCTTTATAATTTCATTTTTACCCTCTCTCGCTTATCCCTTCTTCTTCAGTCGGCCGATAAAACAGTAACTGCTTGAGCGGCGCTCTGTGCTGCAGATGAGTGACCAGTCAAGAAGGAATAAGGGGCGGGAAACCTAGGGCTAGAGAGAGAGAGCGAGAGAGCTCCATCCATCTTCGATCTCCATCCTCCGCCCTTCATCCTCCTCTACTTCACCTCGTCCGCGCCCCAACAGGTTGGGCGGTGCCCCAAGCATGACCTGTAGCTGCGCTCGATTGGCAACAGCAAAGGAAGCTTGGGCGAGGCTTTTTGGGGCCCAAGGCTCCGTGGAGCAGGTCGCCCTTCTTCATCCTCTACCCTCGCCCTAGCTGCGCCCCTCTTGCAGCTGCAGCCAGTAGCACGCCTTAGCCATGGCGGCCGGCCAAGCAGCAACTGCTGTTGCGTGGGCCAGCAATCAGTGGCCATCTTGGGCGCAAGGAGCAGCTACAAGCCACCCTCGAATCCGGCCAAGGGTCTAGAACCCGTTTCTGCTGTCAATTAGCCCGCAAGCAATACCCAGTCAGGGTCCCAAAAAAATAATAATAATAAATAAAAATAGGATCTAACGACTCTTATTAAAAAAAAAAAATAAATAAAAATATAATAAAAGTAGATTCTGGATAATTTAGATCCGAATCATGGTGAAAAATATATATAGACTAAGATGTTGAGATATAAGAGAAAGATTAGAACAACTAAGAATTTTTTTTGGAACTGATATCGGAGACCTAACATTGGGACCTCATATGAGCAATCCTTAATTAGAAATAAAGGAACACAATAAGGTTCACATTAAATTTAATGATTAGGTGAGAAATACCTTAATGGTACTAATCAATAATGTATAACAAATGCATGGATCCAATACATGATTAGTAAACCCTAGTTGAGGGTGTATCATTGTGATTGTTTATAGGCAACTTTATAATAAAGTTAAGCCTTAAACTAAGATAAGTCCATATCATGTGAGATAGTTGGACAATTCTAATGTGTGGCCTATGCATTATATGCTAAGGGTGAGTATTCTGTGATGGAATGTATTAAGAGGGCAAATACCTTAATACAAGATAAAGTTGGTTAACTCAAGAGGGTCTGAATTCATGAGAAATGGGGAACCCTAACCCTAATTTGGGGAAAAGGGAATGATAAGCCATGTTTGATAGTGAACCCTAATTCCTGGTTAAGGAATGATGGTGTTACTATTGTATCACATGATGTGAGGAATATCTTGTATGACTTTTATCATGCCTAATAACCACGCAGGTATGATGAGATGATGAATATAGCCAAGTTTGGGCTGTGACATTTATATAATAAATGTTGATTGGCTTTTTGTGCGTTGATGTTGTTGTTGCTTAATAAAAGTAACAATGTGTACGGATTTTATGAACCATGTGTATAAGTTGTTTCCTAGTGAGAGGTGACAAGATATGAATGGCCTTGTGAGCCATGTGTGATGCTTGGGTAACAAGTATCATGTTTATTTGTAGCAATTGTGTAAATAAGTTATGCTAGAGAACTTGGCTGATGTTACATTTCTGTTATATATCTATAGTTCATTGATGATTATTCATATTTGTTGTATTCATTACAAGTAGATGGATGAAATTATGAGATCTAAAGTTTGATTTCAAACTAAGGAAGCAAAGTCACACCACAATAATGCTATGTTACTGATAAGGACCAAACCCTAGAATGTTTAGAGTTGAGGTAGTTCAAGGGATGTCGCTAGTGATTTGACCTTGAATACTAGCATCTCTATAAAACAAAATCATGAGATTTGCACTATGAAAAGTAAATTAGTATTGATAGTAATCCAGGGTTTAAAGGTAGTTAATCTGAAAGGTAGATAAACAATATGAAAATGATTCAGAGAAAAGAATAAGATATAAATTTGAAATGTAACAAATGTGTTTTGAACAAAAGAAGAAATATAAAATAAGTGAAGTGCCTTATGAAATAAATTCTTACAGTAATAACAAGAAGTAAGCAGCATAGAATGAGGAGTATTACCCGATACATGATCGGAAGTTAACTGTTGTAGTTCATGCTCTTAAGTCATGGCGTCACTATTTTTATGATGTGACGATAGATTATCACTTTGGAAAGGCAAATGTGGTGGCTGATGCATTGAGTAGGAAATCAAGTTCAACAGCTGATGCATTCTCTATGGTATATTTCAAGAGAGACATTCTAGTAGAAATGCGGAAGTTGAACTTAGACTTAGGGGTGACAGAGCAGGGTGGTTTGATTGCACAGATGCAAGTCAAACCTACTTTTTATGATTTGATCAAGGAACTACAGCAGAGTGACAGTGAGTAGCAACAAATCATGCATGACATGATAGAGGGAAAAGACCAAAGTTTAGGTTTTTAGACGATGGCGTGTTGTATTAGCATGACAGGTTGCGTGTACCTCGAGACAGTGACTTGAAAGAACAGATTCTTAAGGAAGCACATGTATCGATGTACGCTATGCATGCATGTAACGCTAAGATGTACAGGAATCTCAAGGAATTGTACTGGTGGTCAGGTATGCAGAAGGATGTAGCTGAGTATGTGGCTAGGTGCAGTGTGTGTTAGTAGGTTAAGGCTGAACACCAAAAACCTACAGCTACCTTGTAATCTTTTTCTATACCAGAATGGAAATGGGACCATATCACAATGGATTTTGAGATAGGGTTACCCAGGACACCTAGAGGTTATGACTCGATATGAATGATTGTGGATAGACTAATTTAGTCTGCTCGCTTTATTCATATTAAGTCAACCTTTGAGGTCCCAAAGCTAGCTAAGAGATACATGGATGAAATAGTCAGGTTGCATGGTATCCCAGTTTCAATTATATCGGATACAAATCCTAAGTTTACATCCAAGTTTTTGGAATCAGTTGCATCGTGCTTTGGGCACAAAGCTGAGGTTTAGTACAACTTCTTATCTGCAAACATATGGTCAGTCAGGGAGGACCATTTAAACTCTTGAGGACATGCAGAGGGCAGTTGAAAGCTACAAAGGATAGGCAGAAGAGTTATGCGGAGAAGAGACGTTGACCTCTTGAGTTTGAGGTTGGTGATGAAGTGTATTTGCAGATTTCACAATGGAAAGGAGTATGAAAAGTGAGGTAAACTGACTCCTAGTTTTATGGGCTCATATCCTATCATTGAGAGAATTAGACCTGTAGCCCATAAGTTGAATTTGCCATCTGAGTTGGCCAATTTATATGATGTGTTTCATGTATCGATGTTGAAGAAATGCTATCCCGGTATAGAGAAGATAATGGACCCAGAACCTGCCCAACTCAGACAGATATATCCTATGTTGAAGGACTTGTACAAATAGATGATCGGAGGATCAAGAAACTCAACAATCGTGAGATACCATTAGTAAAAGTTTTGTGGAAGAATCATAACCTAGAGGAAGTCGCGTGGGAGTTTTGGGTCAGATATGCGTAACAAGTTTTCTTTTCTCTTTTAGGAATTTCGGGGCAAAATTCTTATAAGGGAGGGAGATTGTTATGACCCACTTCTAAATTAATCAATAAGCATCTTGATTAGTGCTAAGCACTCTGCTAAACATCATGGTTAATCAAAATAAGCTAATATGTGAATCAAGGGTTGAGATTGAATCATCTGAAGAAACTAATGACAATTGCAGTATTAATTGTTGAGTTAAGTTAAATGCCAAGATGCAACTAGTGCTTTGACCAGTTGTGACAAGATATTAATTATGATTTTGATACCTCCAGTTGTAGAGAATCCTGTGCTTGAAAAGTTGCAAGAGAAATCACTCGAATCGGACATTCGAGGAAAAGTTACAGCCTTTTTGGTTTTCTTGGACCTAAGTTGTAAATTCTCCAAAACTTGCTTTATAATTTCATTTTAACCCTCTCTCGCTTATCCCTTCTTCTTCAGTCGGCCGATAAAACAGTAACTGCTTGAGCGGCGCTCTGTGCTGCGGACGAGCGACCAATCAAGGAGGAATAAGGGGCAGGCAACCTAGGGCTAGAGAGAGAGAGAGCGAGAGAGCTCCGTCCATCTTCGATCTCCATCCTCCGCCCTTCATCCTCCTCTACTTCACCTCGTCCGTGCCCCAACAGGTTGGGCGGTGCCCCAAGCATGACCTGCAACTGCGCTTGATTGGCAACAACAAAGGAAGCTTGGGAGAGGCTTTTTGGGGCCCAAGGCTCCGTGGAGCAGGTCACCCTTCTTCTTCCTCTACCCTCGCCCTAGCTGCGCCCCTCTTGCAGCTGCAGCCAGTAGCACGCCTTAGCCATGGCGGCCGGCCAAGCAGCAGCTGCTGCTGCGTGGGCCAGGAATCAGTGGCCATCTTGGGTGCAAGGAGAAGCTACAAGCCACCCTCGAATCCGGCCAAGGGTCTAGAACCCGTTTCTACTGTCAATTAGCCCGCAAGCAATACCCAGTCAGGGTCCCCCTTCAACCTGTACGTGAGGATGCTGCTGCTGCTTGCAGCAGTGATCCAAACCAGAGCTGCCTTGGGCGCAAGGCAGCACCAAGGAACAACACTTTGGGCCCGCCCATGAGGTCTATGCTTAAATATGAAGCCTTACTTTAGATTCAGTTTTCAACTAGGTTCAATTTTGATCTGTACATGTGTATGGTACAGTTGGATTGTTGCAGGTTCAATTTGTGACTATACCAAGGTTGAAGACAACCCCCTGGACGCGTTCTTGGACGGATCCAGATGAATTCGGACATTCCGAATTATGTGAGTAGGAGTTCATTTAGTTATCATCATTTAACTCCTTAGTTGGAATTTTTCGGTAAACTGTGCATTTTTTCGTTGATACTTGGCTTTTGGACAGTATTTGGCGTTACTTGAATTTTATTTCATAAACTGCTTCCTTATGCCGTTATATGATTTAGTTTAGCATCTGATCAGTGTGAATTAAATCAGTGAATTTATATGGTTCATCGGAACCTATATTGTTTAGTGTGAACGTTGAAATTAGAAATACACGCCTGAAAATGGTACGGGTTGGGTATAAAGTCAGACAGTATAGATTTTAGTAAATTAGCAGATGCATGATATAAGGATAGGGTGTACAATGAATCAAGTATTTTGATATCGAAATTCTCAATATGAGATGTGGTGATGCTTAACTGTTGAATTGTATCTTTCTTGTGCATTTAACTTTACATGCTTATTCTCTTTGAGTTGGTATATATATACTACAGGGTTTCTTATTTTCACAATACATATCTCATGAATTGCAGGTGATGAGATATGACATGCCCTAGAAAGGGATGTTACTGAGATCATGCATATATGTATGAAATGTTAGAATGAGAATACTTGTTGGGCAGACATGATATATGTTGAATACATGAGTTATGATGTTTCTTATGATATGATATGGCAGGCTGTGTGAGCCTTGTGAGAAATGTTAAATGAGTTATGATTTCTGTTTAAAATGTACCTATAATGTTAATGTTAGACTTAGGTGCCCTGAACACCGTAGAACCCCTTTGAGAGGTCTGCTTCTTAGGGGTGAAACTCGTGTTGCAACAATAACCGTGCGGAGTCACGGTGGCACGAGGACAGAGAGGCAGTGTTCAACAATAATCCGTGCGGAGTCACGGTGGTAACCCAGTGAGACTCTCCTCCTGTGTACTCAGGTTAGAGGAGGAGTCTAGAGCACTCGGAGTTAGTGCATTGAGGTCGGAGAGCCTGTGATCCTGTAGCAGAACAGGGCTTGCAGTCAGACTTAGCATTTCCCGGGTGTGTCGCTAAGTCTTGTACGGTGTGGACGTAGTGCACTGCGAGTCTCTATGTAGAGTACACTGCAAAGATCAGGGCATAAGCTAAAATATGATCATACAGGTTCACAGAGTTCCTTATAAATGAAAGAGTTAAGGAAGACTAGAGCATAGTCTTCTAGTAGTTATTCTTTGGATGCAATATTTACATTCTTTGTTATTTCAATTATATTGTTTTAGAACTGCTCAGTGTAGTATTTCTTATATATTAATCTGAATAATAAAATTAACAAGTTGTTTAGTGATAGTTAAATGAAAAACTATTCACTGAGCGAGTAGGCTCACTCCTCTACTCAAACATTTTCAGGTCAGCGACAGTTCCAGGAATCTGAAGGATCTTACCACCCTAGTCAGTAGAAGGTATATGTAGTTAGTTAGATAGTGGTCTCTTAATCCTTTCCCCTCGGTCCTTGGGACATGGTGTGGGTGAGAGAGAGTATGTATGGCGAATGTGTAAAAGATGTAAATTAACTATTATGTTTTACTTTCTGTTAAACAATGTTACATGTTGTAAACGCTGTTTATGTTCTCTAGCCAGGTTAATTGAAATGCTTCCGCAATAGTTTATTATGTTTTAGTTTACAACAATAATCCGGATATCATTATGAGGTTTTAAAAAGAAAAAGTTCTCAGTGATTTGTTTATGTGATAATCCCTCCTTCGCGCCCTAATCTCGTGATTAGTGGTTAGTGTGAGATCGGGGTGTGACATTCATACTATAACTAGGCTACATACAAATTTTGAGCACATTTGGATGAGTGTAAGTCACTCATCCGAGGGCAACAAAATCAACATGCGAAACTAATTTGAAATGCATAATTTTTGTGGTCTTTATAACATGACCTATAAATGTCCAAATGTGCTCAAATTTTGTGTATGAGCTATTCACAAGATGTTTAAGAAGATCAATGGATTAGATTTTTTTAAAAAATATTCCATCGTGAAAAACTACTTGAGTGTATTCTAGCCTGACTTTATATATATATATATTGTATATATATATTACATATATATTATATATATATATATATTGTATATATATATATATATATATTGTATATATATATGTATATGTGTGTGTATATATATATATATCTCTGTGTGTGTGTACACGCACACATATATATATATTACTTTAAAAAAAGGGATTTTTTTAACTAATTACAAACAATGCCATTTTACGCTCTCAGCCAATCAGAAAATAGCTTGTTGAAATGTTACTCTCTCTTTCACTCACTTTCTTCTCATAAATTTTTGTACCTTTTCTTCTCTTTTAGTTTCTTTTTTCTCCCATGCCTCCCCACTGAATTGCCACTGAACTATCAGGATTACATATATTCTCAATAAATACTATGGAAACTGCACCCCTCCCTCTTCCACAACTATCACCACTCCATTCACCTCGGAAACTACATTCCGCCCACTTCCATAACCATCGCCACCCCATTCAAGCACAACAATGAAAGTTGAACCCACCCAACATCTGATGTGTGTTACTTTAGGAATAATTCTACTCATAACCGGCCATATACCTGGGGTCCTACCCGGACATCGGTAATGCCCACATGCTCGCCCAACTACCTGCTGCGCCCCCATGCATATTTAAAGCAATGTCTGCAACACCGATTCTCCATGTTCCTACATGCAAAAGTCATGCATGCAATTATTATCTCGCCACCAAATACAAATCTACCACCTCAATTTTCGATTTCCCTCTAATGATTCCCTCCATTTTATTTTACATTTCATATATAGCTACAAATCATCTCAATCATCCCCCTCCTTATTTATTTCCGCCCAGAGTAAGTACTGTACGTGCCATTTGTTCATTTTGAACCAGTTCCGCCCAACACTGAGTAAGTACTGTACGTACTATTTGTTCATGTTGAACCAGCTTCGCCCCTCTGATGCAAATAACGAGGTACTGTACTTTTTCTTCTTACAGAAATGATGAAAATCAGAATGGGGTATTGTACTTACTAAAATGATTTGGTAGGTAATGTACTGTAAATTTGACAAATTTAAATCAAGAGTAAGGGAGTGAGTATTGTACTTGGTGGAAATTAATAGGGAGGGGGAGTGAGTACTATACTTAGCGGAAATGATTTGGTAGGTACTATACCCCATTCTGATTTGAGAATAATAATTTGGTATTGTACTTATTTTTGAATTGTATAAGTGATTAATGTTTTGTTGGGTACTGTACTTTTGCTTCTTACATAAATGAAAATCATAATGAGGTATTGTACTTACTGAAATGATTTGGTAGGCATTGTACTGTAAATTTGATAAATTTAAATCAAGAGTAAGGGAGTGAGTATTGTACTTGGCGGAAATGAATAGGGAGGGGGAGTGAATATTGTACTTGGCGGAAATGATTTGATATGTACTGTACTGTAATTTTGACAAGCTTAAATCAAAAGTAAGGGAGTGAGTATTGTACTTGGCGGAAATGAACAAGGAGGTGGATGTTTGAGGAGATTTGCTGCTATATACGAGATTCAAAATTTTGAATTTGAATGTTTTTACAACCTGTGATGAAATTAAATATATGTGGGTGGATGGATATATTCTCTGCACTTTGCATGTGCTTTGTATGGATTTTGAATGATTTTTGCATGAGTATTAATACAAAAACGGCTGCAGGCTGCTGGTTACATGTTCCCGAGATCCGGGTGGGCTGGCGGGTGGGGCTTCCGGGTGTGGGTAGCGTTACTCTCAAGACAATCCTCAGTATGGTAGAGTACCTTCTTCCCGTAATTCCCAAGGAGCTGTTAAGCAAGCTATCATACCACTCGGTCTTACGAGTTTGGATTAATGAGAATGATATGATCCCCGGTGCTGATGTGGCTCACCAAGGCGACTGTGTTGTCTGTTCCCGTCTATTGTATCCATATGATGGACAGGCTGCTGGTCTACAGGTACTAGAAGATCCAGACAAGAGAAGGAAAACAACAACAAGAAAATGTAGCTGAATGTCAGCCTGGTGAAGAAGGCCAAGATGAAGAAGAAAATGAAGAAGGGTCAGAAGAACGGGTGCAATGGGATAAACACTCCCAAGGATGGGTTAAGGTGCTTAGAGCAGTAGTGGTTCCGGTAGCGGACCATATTCCCAGGATAGAAGTGGACGATATTCCCAAGACGGTTATTTCACCACCTTTCCATCTCATCTTACTTAAGAAGAAGAGGATGTCATTCACCAAGTCTAGCATTGCAGAAGCCAACACTTCCCTCCCTTTGATCGCTAAAACTTTCCCCACCGATCCTGTCCTTCCCACAAGTACTCCTTTGAGGCTAGCTGCTGCGCTCTTCTCCTTTAATTCTTCCCATGTGTCCCTTCACTACCTCGGCAATGGCACCTCTATCTCGCCCACAAGGTACTTAGAGTTTTCCTTTTCTTGTGTTTGTTCAATGTCATGTTTGTATGATATGGATGATTCAGTCGTCTTTGTATATACTCTATCCATACCGGCCCCCACAAAACACCCACTTCTCTGGTTGATTGAACCGTTGGATGTTCATTTGATATTTTGAATCTTTCTCGCTTTCTTTCTGTTATTTTACAGCGCACAGAAGAAAATGGCCAACTCAAAGTACCCTGCGGCCTATGTTTGACTCTGATATTCCTGGCCTGTGTAGGAAAGGCACTGCCTCCATAGTCTGACAGATGTTTGTTGTGACCATGAATATATCGATTAATCCAATATGATTTATGTGCATGCTTTTAACCCTGTGTTTTTCCTTAAAAGTTACGACAGATCCAAATTGTGTTCACATGTAATTTTTGAATGCTTTTTGTCCATTGAGGAGCAAGCAACCATGTTGCCAAAAAAAACTGTACAACATTTTCTTCTGTTGCAACGGTCACAAACTACGAACAAGAAGATTAAGACGCCTTACTACAACATATGTCCATGCCAGCACGTTGCCTTAAGCTACAATGACTCAACAGTTAGTGAGGGCCCCTTGTAAAGTACTATTTGACGGTAAGCATGCATGTTTGCAACTGCCTCTATGCATCAGTTCTTATTATGTATATTCCCTGGAAATACTTTCCAAACTGTCGATTTCGTAATGATGAAATTCAGCCTGACCAAAGAAAGGATCCACTCCTTCAACATCTACAGGCCCCTGGTTTCTTTGTTAGCTTTGACCGCAGTGCTAGAAAAGCCAAGGGGTACGTACTCAAGACGTGCATGGAGTGCTCATATAAACTCCATGCATTGTGGTGATGGGGATGACATTTCAGCTAAATCATTATTCAAAGTGCTCTCTCAGGTTCAATGCCAGTATGGGAAAACAAAGTTTCCCTTTGTATGTTCTGCCATTGCAACATTTACAAAACATTTTAACCATCTTCTATCAGTTAATTCATTTGCTTTTCAGTTATATGTTGTAATGTAATATGTAATTCAAGAGTCTTTTCATGTGCAGGAAAAAGTAGTTAGTGCAACCATACGAGGATGTTAATGGACTTGAGCATTGATTATTGTAGTTGTTGAATTTGACATGACAATCCGTTTATAATCTGAAGTATATTGTTAGAGATGGCAAGGAGGTGCATCTTTATAATTTGAATGACTTGCTTCGGTTACAGATTCAGCAAATGTTCACGAGACGGTTCATACAACATTCCTGAATGTGAAGTTCAGGCTTATCTCGACTTTATGATTTAGTACTTCAGCTCAGCAAAGTTTATATATTGCAATATTTCTAGAGTGAGGTTTCAAGCATGGTACATATTAAGCAAGCAGATCAAGCAAGGTTAGAAATTTCTAAATCTGGGTTTACTCTCTGAATCCACCGTAGTTTCAATACTTTATTTCTATGGATATCGTAAATTTTATCTTAATTATATATACCGCGATAATGGTGTATGAGTTCTCAGAAAGTATGCAATAGACCGTTGTTTTACTTACCTGTCCTGTTAGCATGTACATGTTAATAAAGAGGGAATCATTCATTTTTCGTGCTATCTTTCATGGATTGGGGCTATGTATGTTTCCTTGTTATCAGTTCCAGAAAAATATACAGGTCTTACATTTCTTGTTGAAGGATTTATATCATTTCTCCTTTTAAAGCAACCAAAGTACCATTTTGGTTGATATTAAGTGAAATATTTTTGTTCGTTTATCACTACTAAAAAACATTCTATAGGTGATGATTAAGAACGTCATCTTTGACCTGAATGTTTACATAGATCAACATGATCTGCCTGATGAACGTCATCTATTAAGTGTAAGCTATACACTATGTTAGCTTTTGCAAGTGATGTCATCTATATTGGTTCTCATGTTTCTAGAAAGTGGCAAATAGATGACATTATAAGCCATAACCTGTTCCATGGAACGTGATTCAGGATATTGTCACCTATTAAAATGAAGGTGACATATATATGCTTCACCTATTCGTGATGTTGAATTACTATGGAATGACATATTACATTAAAAGATGAATCCAGGTTAAGGTTATAAAATATTTATTCATTATCTTGACCACAAATTAGAAAATAACATTCACAACACCATTAACGATATGCAAGACAGAGGATGACGAAATATCAATTCCATTCCAACTATGTCAAGTTTACACAACATTCTTTACAAGGAATTTCAATTTCTCTTTACAACCAGCCATGGGCATTTTTAGAATAAAATTCTTGTTTCCCTGACTACTGAGTCTAACTCAGATGTACAATTACTAAACCAGTGACGACTTGCAACTATAGTATCGAATGCCTGGATATACCGTTTCCACTTCCAAGTATCTTAAAGACAACTTCACAATTTGAATCAAGTTCAAGCTTATGTGTTCCTGAGCGCTTGCAGCAGCTTCCTGTAAATTGCTAACTCCCAGAAACGGGCAGGTCTCCAACTTTATGTACCTAGAAACCAATAACAATTACTACTTGGGTCTTTCAATTTGCTTAAAGCATAAAGATTATTTTTGTCTATTACAGGAACATGGTTGCATGCTACCTCAAACCACTAGACAAGTGAAATTTCTAAGGGTTGAGGATATGTTTCCAAAAGGCCTGATCCAACCAGCTGCAATGTCAGATTTCTTTTTTTGTTTGAGAGCATATGACGTCACGACTACTAGCATCAACAGGAATCAACAGAACTGCAAACTATAATGAGGAGATAGTGAGCATTTATGATACTTCTATAGTACAAGTATATAACAGAGTTTTTTATTATAGTAAGTGGAAAGCTTGCTGCTACCCCTATATCACTTACATTATGGTGATTTTACGTAGGTCAATAACTTGCAGTTGTGATTTGATCTTCCCCTTCATAGATAATGCATACAACATACTCAACAAATATTTGAAGCATGGCATGTAATCCAAGCAATGAATGATGTCCGAAGTATGAGATGTTGATAGGAAATAGTTGTATCTGTAGCTAGATTATTGTCTATCATCCTTAGTAAGCTTGTGTTGGGGGGAAAGTAATGAGCACACTATGTATTTTATGAGAGCGTGATCCAAGGAAGATTTAAAGAAAGCAGCGATCCATCTGTATCATACCTATGTACTAAGATTATAAAAACACATCATCTTTTAATAGAAGCGCCATGACCAGGCATGTAACAAAGAGGAGGAAGCCCCTCACCATATTTTTTCTCTTATCATCATCATCTTCATCAGTTTCTGATCTTCAGAAGCATGTCCCTTCTCTAATGCTAACATGGGGCTTGGGTGCTAGAGGTAAGCTGAGCTAGAGACAGACTATCAGATTCACAGAAAATATATAACAATGAAATGTGAGATACTAACTGTACAGGTGTTCAAAAAATGTCCCACTTGGTATGTATACAAAGATCATCATTCTGTAAAAGGGTAATCTTCTTCACAGTAACAATGAGATTCACGAAATTTTTGAGATAGACTCTAGATAATATTCTAATCTGAAAGGTACACATTCTTAGGGCTGCATGTCGTTATTAAGTCAGATTTGAAATGGGGAAAGAGAATGATTCCATACCTTATTTATGAATTGTGTTTCATGAGAGACCGACCAGTGCGTGTCGATCTTGATAACACGTACAACAATCTCAACACCACTTGCCAAAGTCCTCTTGTATAACGTTCCATCTAAAAAGGAGCCGACGATATTACTAAATGATTCACGTGCTATTTCCAGTTCCGATGGTTTCAATTGAGGAACACCTGTAGAAGACTGAAATTATTTAAAAAATAGAATATTATATAGAATTCTGCTAAACCAGGTTGATACTCGTACCAGTAGCCAATGATTTCTGAAGTTGCCCATCTAAGCCAATTTTCCATGATAATACCTGAGGAGCGCCTGCGATGAAAGACTGAAATTACGAAGTTTGTAAACAGAAATATATCAGCGTGAGATGAATGTGAATTGCAGAGACATAAGTAATTATAAAATAGCAACAATTCTGTAATTATAAACATCTAAAGAGGACGTGCCCAAATATACTTTCCACATGAACAAGAGTATCATGGACATTACAATATAAATCTACTAGCTATTGGCTAATGTCATTCAGTGATGATGGTTCTGGTTGGAGAATAGCAACGCAAATAGAACGAATAAAAAAATATAGTCTAGATTACCTGAGACTGCACTATGAAGGTTTTTCTACAACTAGGAGAGACATTTATTCAAGATTTCGGCAATAATTAGAAACATAAAAGGCACTCTGGGAGGTGTGTTTAGCAACCCAAAAGCAATTGCAAGTTTCTCATTGTGCAACAATATCATTTTTTTCTTAGACTTCATCATCAACATCATACAATGCAGAGTCAAGGTGTGCTGAACAACCAACTATTTTGTAGGTGAAGCACATCCTCCACCTTATCCATGTCATTATTACATTTGTAGAAGGTATTGGCTGTTGAAAGCTTATAATCCACCTCTGATGTCAGAGAATGCTATGCAATTCACCACATCACTGCTACAACTCACCACCCCCAGTAACAACTTCTCCCTACATTTGAGATCGGCTTACTCAATGCAAGACAAGGATTTTGTGTGCTCTCTAGGTTCATGGAATAAATGTAGGTGATCTCATTTAGAGAATAATCATAAGAGGATGGAGGAGAATGAAGATCACAACATGGTATTAACATGTGTTCTTAGATTGTTAAAGAAAAGGTAATTATACACCCATGTTCAATTCCCGTTTCGTTAACAATCTAAGAGCACAGGTTAATACCATGTTATGATCTTCATTCTCTTCAATCCTCTTCTTGATATTGTCTGATAGAGATCAACTACATTCATTTAAGATAGAACACATACACGTATTTTAAACACAATTGCTCAATATAAAGAAATATATTGGAAGGCAACCAAATCCTATCTCCAATTTTTTTTTCTATTAACATGCAACATCATAAAGAGAGTATGCTTATAGATATTCGAATCCATATTAAGCTTCATGTCTTCCTAGAAGGTAGTAGGCTTGCAGTAGCTTCCTATGCACTGCTAGCTTCTGAAATCCGAGTGAGGTAAGACACCAACTTCTTGTAGCTAGAAATCAGTAACTATCACTAGAGTCTTTCAAGTTTCTTGAAACACAATAATTATTTGGTTGCATGTGGCCTATAACTACTACAGAAGAAGAAAAATTAATGGGTTTAGGATATGTTACCAAAAGGTCTTCATAGCTCAGCTGTTCTGTCAGCTTTCTTTTTTTCTTTAGGGCATACAACCCCATGATTGTTAGTATCAACATGACTGCATATTGCATGCTGCCTCTAACTAAAGGTAGATCGATGACTTGTAGTTGTTTCTGATCTTCCCCCTCATAGAAAACTGCATAAAACATACACAACACCTGAAACATGGCTCTAATCCAAGCAATGACTTATGTTGGAAGAATGGGCTACTGGTAGGAAATGGTTAAACATGTAGTTGGATAACTTACAGGATCACAATCCAAAAAAAGATTTAAAGAAAGCATATTTCATATTTACTATACCTATGTAATATAAACTAAGTAAGAATCATCTTTGAAAGAAACACCATGACCAGACAGGTAATGGAGAGGAAGAGTCTGTCACCATATTTTTTCTCTTATCATCATCATTCTCAGTCTACGATCTTCAGCAACTTGGCCCTTATCTTAGACTGGCATGATTGTCCATCACGATGAATAACTCCTATAAATATGCAAGTCAATCCACTGAATTAGCAACAATTCTTTAAAGGAAAATATTAAAAGATGACATCCAAAATATATTGCATAGGAATATGAGTAAGATGGACAGTACATGACATATGAGTGGCTACTAGCTAATGTCATTCATTGATGATTGTTGTGTCTAGAAAATAGCAATGCAATAGATTGAATAGCAAAATGATCGTCTGAATTACCTGAGACCTTGCTTTACGAAGGTCTTGCTCCAACTGTAAGAGGCTCGTTTTTCTATATTTCAGTAATAATTTGAAATAAAAAGGCACCCTGGGAGGTGTGTTTAGAAATCCAAAAGCAATCAAGTTTCTCACTGTGCAAAAACAACATTTTCACTTTTAATTCATAATCAACATCATACAATGCAGAGCAAAGGTCTGGTGAATATCCAGCCCTTCAAATACACTTCTCAACTCAGTCAACTTCTGGTGTCTTTCACACAATTGTTGGTGAATTCTTGACCAGACCAGAACTTGTGCATGTTGTCACAACACATTTTTCTCACATTTATCATTAATATAACATTCATAATTATCTCAAAAATAAAGAGAATAAGAATATGTCACTTTCTATCTATAATAGTTACAACATTATCAATAAAAACCATTAGAACAATTATTAAGCAAAATTCTATCATGCAAAGTTAGTGTGAACCTACAATTCATGAAGTCAGGGTTAATAATTGCAAATAAGATATACAACCACTTCTTTTGAGACACTCCATTGAGTACATGTGAAACCCCTTCATCAAAACTCCATGCTCAATGAAGGTCATAATCATGTCAACAATACAGAGAATAAGCATTTGTTACTGTCTAGCTACAACAGTTACAACAAGCTCTGTACAAATCATAAGCTAGGCACATACTCAGGGTTAACAAATTGCAGTAGTAAATAAAGTAAATAGCGTGCTCAAAACACAACAAAGAGTTCAGATAAGAAAATTGCTAAAAAAACAATCGAAGATATCTAGATCTCTGTTGAGAGTCAAATCACTAATTTCCAATAACTAAGGAGAGCATGGGCTTTGTGGTGGAGTGGATGATTGCAACATTGTTGAAGACCAGACCTACAAAACAAGACAAATAAATTAAGTTATAAGTGTGCAATGTCTGGCATATATGCTTACAGTTGATCACAATTTAAGTAGAATATGACATACCGAATTACGAATAATTTCCTGTCGGAGGGCATTCCTTCTTTCTATGGAATTCCTATTTCCATTACTTCCTTCCTAGTGGTACATAAAAATGATATTTATATTTGGAGAAAATAAAGTAATTATAGGGTGTAAAGACCATACCAGTGCAGCTATTCTTGAATTAGCTTCAACAGGTTCTCTATTCTTAACCTCTAGTTCCTTTCTTGTATCATGAAGTTGTTGTTGAAGTTTTGTAACAATACCATGTAGGACTTCTTTTTCTCTCCTATTGTGCATATCTCTGCGTGATATCGTTCCACCAAAACCCCTTTCATAACCTCCATGGTGTTTTCCAATTACTTCATCCAGAAGTGACTGAAACTTCATTGGATCTCGTGTCTTGTCAAGTCCACGCTTTATGCATGCATCAATAACTTTTAGCTGATAGTCATTAGTAAAATTGAAAAAAGTTAATGTGGTTAAGAAGATGGTGTACATTTGATTAAAATAGTGTTCATTGCCACTTACAACAATGTCCTTAGTTTCCTTATCTTTGAAATTCAATTTCTTATCTAAATGGCCTCAGACATAGACCTCCAATGCCGAATGCTTGTTTTTCTTAATGTTTGAGTACAAAATTAGAATATTCCAATACTTACATGGTGTCTTTTAAGATAAAATCATAAATATAGATAAATTACTAGCATATTCTTACATGTTTATAGCGGTGGCTTGCAAAGCACACATGTCCATGGCTATAGGTAGGCCTTACAATGTTTCGTATTTTCTTATTTGCAGCTGATAAATTCTGAAACAAATATAACTATTATGACATGTCACATTGTATGAAGATATAATATATCACAGATTTGCAACAAACTATTACCTTGGTCCTTTCTTCACCCCAATATTGCATCAATTTTTTCCATTTCTCATAATTAATTCTTTTATCTTTGCAAGCCGACGCTTGTTCCTCTTGAGTCTTGTTATCATCATAATACTTATGCTTCAGATTACATCTCCAAGTTCTCAACTCTTGTTGCAATACTCTTTTACAAGTAGTTAAAACACCATCCAGGGGAGCCTCGGTCTTCCTATCTTCCATTACAAATTCAAAATTCTCCTAACCCAATATAATTTTTAGTAGCACCAATACTTACAAAATTAACTTACATGCAATGCACATACGTTGAAATATAGTGTTCCATACCTTCAATTTTTGCATCACATTCTCAAAACTCCTTTGATGTTTTTGTCCCCACCTTTTTTCTATAGGAAAATACTCCGTGCGTCTGGCATACAGACCCAACCAAGTAGATAGCTTCTTACGTTCATCTCCAATGGGTACTCCCAATTGACGATCTACAATGCATACCCATTTTTCTCCATCTTTGGTGGCCACTGCTTTGTAAGTCGTACATCCTCTTGTATTCCTCTTATCTTTATTAGAAATTGTAAATATCAATTAACACTCGTGAATATTGCACTAAAATATCATATGACATGCATTACCTTTTTCACATCTTGAGCCTTCTGGAATTTCTTCATTTACCTCCACATTATCTTCTATGTGCATCTCATCTTCAAAATGATCATTTTCTATCACAAGGAAGAATTTTTAGATTAGTAGAGATACTATATATTGTGTGTGTTGTTTTTGGATCCTAGTCCCATGAAAGTGTGTGTTGTGGTACTGAAATACTCAGTGGTTACCTGATAGTAGCCATATGAAGTTCCATCAAAATGTAACTCATCAACATTGTCCATGTCTCCTTCTACAGTAATATCCATGAATAGTTAATGGATTATGAAGAACTATTATAGTACTTATAACAATATAACTGAAGGAATCACCTGGAATAAAGGATTTTGACGGTCCTTGGTTGTGTGGGTCATCCTCACATGAAGTTCCATCAACTTGGAAGTCATCAAAAATTTCATGATTCCCTTCTATAGTAATGTCTACAAACATTTAATGGGTTATGGGAGAATGATTATTGTAGTTAGAACTATATAACTGAAGTGATTTACCTGGAATAGTGGTATCTGAATTTCCTTGTACATGTTGGTCATCCTCAACATCTTAATAGATTGAATATCAAAATCATATGTATTAAAAGAAACTAGTAGTGTAGATATTATGTATATATAGACACATAACTTACCTAAATTTTCAGGTTGGTTAGATTCACTTGAATGTGATCTATCCTCATCACTCATGTCAAAATCTAGGGGTGACCTACACATGTCTCCATACCTTTCAGTATATTCTGGTGGAACAAATATCCGCTTGTTGCATCTCACATTCCCTATGGCATAGTCACGTTTTATCATTCTTTTTGTAAAATAAAAAAGGTAATTATATGTTTACCTAAGAGTGTTGTCCTAAGAGATGCATTGTGATTTGATTCGCTAAAATCCCAGTAAGCATGCTTACCCTTCAAATTCAGACGCATGTTTTTTTTTAGACTACTTGATTCACCTTTACTGCTCGTAGAATTTCCTAAATGAATTTAATCATTGCAAACTTATAAGAAACGGAATCAACAAAGATAATGTGTAATTATGATGTATTATATTAGTAAAGTACTACATACCCCAATTTTGAGGTTTTTTAAATGCATTGCCAGTTGCAACGCCTTCTTCTAAAGTAGTCAATTTTGCTGACCTCTTTGATGCTGATAGACCTATGAAAGATAGGATGTAAGATTGGGAGTTAGGAGTGTATACACATGAAATTAAATTCACTTGGACTTACTTGACATTATCTCACTCAAGCATTCCTCAACTGGATCACTCTGGATGGGAACATACTTCCCTTTGGCAATTGCATTTGCATTTAAACTATCTCTCACTATGAGAAAATATTAACAATTAAAAATATACCCATGACTATTTCAATAAAAAATTAAATCACATGTATTAGTGTATTACCTTCTTTGACTCTCAGTTCATGTTGAATTTCTTCATTTATTCTCACATGTTCATCTAGGTGCATGTCAGTTTCAAGAGTAGCATTTCCCTTTGAACTTGGATGCACATTTTTCTTGAATCTGTTTGATTCACCTTTTCCATTGGTAGATTTACCTAAAAAATCAATCATATCAGGATTAGCAAGAAAAAATATAGACCTATGAAAGAGAGGATGTAAGATTGGGAGTTAGAAGTATATACATAGGAAATTAAATTCACTTGGACTTACTTGACATTATCTCACTCAAGCGTTCCTCAACTGGATCACTCTGGATGGGAACATTCTTCCCTTTGGCAATTGCATTTGCATTTAAACTATCGCTCACTATGAGAAAATATTAACAATTAAAAATATACCCATGACTATTTCAATAAAAAATTAAATCACATGTATTAGTGTATTACCTTCTTTGACTCTCGGTTCATGTTGAATTTCTTCATTTATTCTCACATGTTCATCTAGGTGCATGTCATTTTCAAGAGTAGCCTTTCCCTTTGAACTTGGATGCACATTTTTATTGAATCTGTTTGATTCACTTTTTCCATTGGTAGATTTACCTAAAAATTCAATCATATCATCATTAGCAAGAAAAATTATAGTAAATGCGTTATGGTATTTGCATACCCGAATTTCGGGTTTTTTTTAATGCATCAGCAATTGGAATGTGTTCATTTGAAATATATGAGCGTGTTGGTCTTTTTGTTGCTGACGCATCTAAAAAAATATAATACAAGATTAATCTTTATTAATTTATATGAACGTTATTAAATTTCTTCATGTTAACTTCAAATTTATCTTACTCAAACTCTCTTTAATTGGTTTCTGAAGGCTAGGCACAGACTTTCCTTTTGCAGCTGCAGTGAAATTTGTAATGTGAGTCACTATTAGAAATAGGGAATGTAAGCCATACATATTAGTAATTCATTGGAAGCAAAATATTCATTGCTGAAGAAAATTAATATTGACTTGACTGTGATGCATTATTAACCATCTTTTGAGCTGATTTACCAACTTGATCTGAGTGATTAGATACTGAAAAAGATGGGTGCACACTAAAAAATAAGCAACTATCTTCAAAAGCTATTACTTATATATTGGAATCACGATTATACCTGAGATTGATTTGACACAAGATTCGGATGGTGCTCTCCTCTTACTTCCCTTTAGTTCTAAAACTAACAAAGATAATGAAATTGATGACTAAATTTCTGACAGAAATATAAGTGTTTGCAATCAACTAAAATGAAATTTCACATACTTGATTTTCTTGATGCAAGATTGTTGTCCTGAATTTCCATGTCAATGATTTGATTAACAAATTTGAACATACATTTAGGTGGCATGACTCTGTAGAAATTTAGATCATATTAATCCCTAATTAATCTTTAATATGAAATACTCAAGAATCCTACAAAAAGAAATCAAAACTATTATCCAAAATTTTCTATAGAATATACATCTACTCTCCTCCTCTTTTTAGGATGTGAAATTTCTCTGATTACACTTTGTGGAACTTCTACATATCGGGATATATCACACCTAGTCCATCTAAATTCGTGGATATCATTCATCTCACAACTTATAGAAGGCTCATAACATCTACCAAAATTTTCATCATTTTGTTCAACAGTGAGATCATGATCGACATAAACATTTTTAGGTTTCCAATGACATACAGTACTCCAATGTCCTTCTACAGGATCGGATGAGTAAAAGACTTGTTCAGCTTGTTCTGGATAAATGAATGGTTCGTCTTCAAAGCTCCACTTACTGGTGTTAACATGTGCAATATTAAGATCATCTACTGAAAACCCTTCCTCATCAACACTAAACCAGGAGCATTTAAAAAGAAAATAAGGATTCATTCCATGGTAGTGAATCTCTAAGATGTCATTTAAAACTCCATAATAGACTTCTCCGTCTGGGCCTGTTGTGGCAATACCACTATTCTATGTTACTCGATATTTATCAACACCTTGACATTCAAATTTGTATCCATTCACAAAATAGCCTTTATAAGAATATATCCCTATCTTAGGTCCTTGAGACAAATATTTGATAGTGTGGGCTCTGATCTCCAAACCACGATATAAACACGATTTAAACTTAGCGGAAGCGAATCGATTAACAGCAGAAGACAAAAATCACGGGAAATTAAAACTTTTTGAGACAAGAGCTTGAATCCATAAAGCTTCATTCATAAAAGGAGATAAACTGTTTACATCTCATGATAATTACTTCTTAAGTAATTATATACAACAAGATACAAAATCTCAAGAACTCATAACCAAAAGACTTCAAGACCTGAGAGTACAGAGGACACATAGGACTGACTCTAACTACACCACATGGCAGGCTAAATCTCCACCTGAGATTTACTGCTGCTCTTGGTGCTGTTGCTGCTGGGACTGGTCGCCTGTAGACCTGTTCCTCCGTCTCCGATGTCCACCTAAAAAGTTGAAGTCTACGGGGTGAGGCAATTGTACATAATTGCCCCAGTGAGAGTTATAACTCTCCGCCATAAGCTTTATTATAATATCAAAGAATAACTTAAGCAGTAAAAGCTTACAAAGTATTCACTAGCAGATACAGTTGTATACAAGAGCTCAACATTTATCAAGCATGAAGAACATATGCACTATACAGTGTAACATCAATCAATTAGCTCATAGTTACCTTTAACAGGTATACTACACTGTAGATTATGTTTTTCAAACATTCTTATTATTATGCCCCGTGGAGATGAGGTTTACCACTCATACCCCAACCAATCACTGTTAAGTGCCTTAGTATCATACTAGGTCATCGAAAGAGCCGGATTCTCATGACCTTCACCTTCCTCAGTCAGTAAGAGGATCACTTGTAGGACATCTCGTGTCTCTACTATTATAGCTCACCAGGGTAATCTGGTCCTTCGCTATTTTAGAGTTACAATGGCGTTCTGTACTCTCTTCGTCATCAGGAGATTTCATGTTTATCTTCACTGATACGGATATCTATGTTTTCCTCGTCATCAGGAGGTTTCATGTTTACCATCCACTGATACGGTATGAGTTTTGTAGTGAAGGATTGACAGATTATACATCTACATCAAATTCCTACACTAGGATGTAAGGTTCTACACATCCATATACCCCATATACTCAACAGTATGTGATCCAGGAGTTTCCGTAGGAAAACCTGTTTCACCATCATTTGATCTCTGACAATGATGGATCTATGATCAGGGCTTCTACATTACACTTGATTAGTTAGGTACATTCAGTATTCTTTTAATATCATACATTGTTCTTCAAACAATAACAGTAGCATAACAACTATGAAAGAAGAATACAAAATGTAACAAGCCTAACTCTCATCAATCATCATTTCTCATTATACTCATCACAAGTCATCTCTAAAGCATGACCTTGATGGTTTTCATGGCTCTCACAGCCCATTAAAAATCATAAGATGCCACTGACAAGGCATCAAGATATTTTACTTATTCATAAAGCTTACAACATGCTTTTAATGAATATAGTATCATCATTCATACCTGGATATGATCACCTTCATATAAGAACCTGCATGGTTAATTCAACTGATAAAGGTAATTCAAAACAAGAATATACTTTCCACTCTTTTCATAAGAGCTAAGTTCTCTGATTCTCATCAATTAGAGTTTGCTACTCATATTGCATGTCATCACCCTTGAATTAGGGTTTACTATTCACATTATGGTGAATTGAACTCATAACATCATTATGTATGAGTAACATCATCATTGATGCTCTCAGATTATTTTAAGATTCATCATTTATCATAATTAGGGTTTCATGATCTCACATAGGTGGATCATACCCTAATCATGCACATTCATGTGTATTGAAGGTACTTTACTTGAATTTCCATCATAAAAGGGTACTTTCTCTTTCTTAAGATACTTTATCTCTCCTCATACTTGTAGATGGTGATAACACCAATCTAGATCAGGTTGGGTTAAGTCCACTTTGATTAACATAGACCAAATCACCACTATTGAGTGATTAGGGTTTGATTAGAACAAGGTTTCACTCAATTGAACCTTTCAAGGGTATTATGGTAAATTACACATTGATCATCATCATGGTTTAATTTACTAACCACTTGACCCTTAATGTCTTTTGGTATCATTAGGGTTTAGGTTGAACAACTATTAAACCATTTAAGCCTTCAAGGCATTAGGCAGACTTAACTTCAAAAGTCTCCAATAGGTTTCACACCTTCAACCTTCAAACGATCATGAGATCGTATAAGGTTGTAGACCGTTTAAGCTTTGTAGACCGTTTAAGGTTTGGTTGACTTCAAGACCATATAACACTCAAGACCGTTTACCCTCATTCGGTCTTGAGGTCGAATGGTCTTATTCGGTATTGAGGTCGAATGGTCTCATTCGGTCTTGAGGTCGAATGACCTTATACGGTCTTGAGGTCGAATGACCTTATACGGTCTTGAGGTCAAATGACCTTATACGGTCTTGAGGTCGAATGACCTTATACGGTCTTGAGGTCGAATGACCTTCTACGGTCTTGAGGTCGAATGCCCTCAAAAGCTCAAGATCGTATGGACCTCCAAGGTGGTTCAAAGGGTAAACTCGATTAGGGTTTCCTATGTTGAAGCCTTCAATTGGTCTCAAGCTTGCTAACCACTTATCAATTGAGACAATTAGGGTTAGCCTTAACCAATTGGTCACTCAATTGACCCTCAATTGATATCCAATTAGGGTTGGAGTTGGTTCAATTAAGGTTTATAAACGTTCAATCCATCAACACTCAACAATGTGAATCAAATTGAAGTTGAACCCATCAATTGACCTCCAATTGGGCTCAAACTTGGCCCAAACGGTCTTGGGATCGTTTGGATATCCTCCAAACGGTCTTGAGACCGTTTTCCCAAGAATGCATCAAAATCTAAGTTGATTTGATAGGGGTTGAACCTTAATTAAGTCACAAAACAGTAATTTGATTATTTCAATAACCCATTGTAATTGGGCCCTCAATTGATCAAATTACCTTAACCCTAGACCTCCAAACGGTCTTGGGTTGTCACCAAACGGTCTTGAGACCGTTTGGATGAGTTCCAAACGGTCTTGAGACCGTTTGCCCGTCCATCCTTTGGACTCTAGTGAAAATTCATCAAGGTTTGATTTATTGAGTTGATCATTACATCAATACTTAATTGCAATGTAATTTGGTATCTTTGTACCTTCAATTGGTCAACTATACTTGACCCCAGACCTCCATACGGTCTTGGGTGATCCCCAAACAGTCTTGAGACCGTTTGGATGATTCCCCAAATGGTCTTGAGACCGTTTGGGCTAATCAACCCAAAATCTCAAATTAGCTCATTGTGATTTCAACACTGATTTCAATTAGAGTTTGCCCTAGTAATCAACCTTCAACTCTTAACGCCTTTGGAATTAGTCCATAAAATTTGGTGAGTCATTAATTAACATCATTATGAACAGTAATATCATACGGTCAACGCTTAGTCAACCATCTTATACGGTCTTGAGACCGTTTGCCCAAAAAGGGCAAATTAAGCAGATTGAAAATCAGAACTAAATTCAATTGAATTTGCTAATTGTTTTGCCTATATCTCACGATTCCTTTGGAGTTAACCTCTCAAATTTTGTGGGTGATTAACCTTAATAATTTTGAACAGAATTACCATACGGTCCATGCTTGGTCAACGCGGCCATACGGTCTTGAGACCGTATGCCCTCATACGACCTTGAAACCGTTTGCCCACCAAATGATTTTGTAAACCGTATGGGAAATTGGTTGAGGTCGTATGGTAAAGTGAAAAACTGTGGATAAGCATAGTAAATAAAGCCCTCATCTTCTAGGTCAAGAACAGAAACAGTTCCTCACGGATTTGCTTGCAAGAAAGCAAGGGAAGATAGGGAAGTCGAAGAACTAGCAACTAAAAGCATAGAAAAGATGTATATAACAAAGCATAGGTTTAGAGTTATAAAACCCGCCTAAAGCTTGCTCCTTGAGCTCCAAGATTTCGAGATCCAAGCCTTTAATGGCGTCCTAGAAGCTCCATAGGTCGGCCAAGGTGAATCCTCCAAGAAAAGTTGAGAAGAGATGGCTAGAAAGATAGAGCTAAGTGAGCTAGCCATGAATTTGACCTTGAATTCGAGTTTCATCCAAGAATTTAAGAAAAAGGAAGGATCCAAACCTACCTTGCGCTCCCCTGGTCGTCCTCCTGAGCTCCAGAGCTCTCCTTAGTCAGTTTGAGCAAGGGGAACAGTGAAGGAAACAAAAGAAACATTCCTTTGTTAAGTGAGGAAAAGGGCTTATATACTTGGGGTGGAATTTCAACATAGGCACATAGGTTTTCCTCACTTTCAACTACGTCCCTTCTTTCTTATTTGCTTGCCCCTTCTTCTTATTTCTAAGGAAAACCTTCTTCTAAGGTCAAGAAATGAAGGCAAAGAAGATTAACCTATTACTAAAGCACACACATAAAAGGCTATAGTACTTACACCTTGATTATTCAATCATAAAGGTGTTTTTCATTATATGATTATTCAATTGAAGTGACTTATTCATCATTTCTTCTCTAAATGATGACAAGAGTCTTACAAGATATTTTAGATGGTGTATTTTACAAGTTGCACCCCTCAAATTGGGTAAATTGCACTTTACTCCAATTTAGGGTTTCAAGCACAGGGATTGCTTCCACAGTTGCACCTTGGTGCTCAAGCTTGGGAAATCCCTCAAACTTTACCATAATCATTCTTATGATGTCTCAACATCAGGGGAACATCTCAACATGTGCAAATTGCAAGTTAACCCTTCTAACTGGGTAAATTGCACATAGGTCCCTGTATTACAAAACAATCAATTCAACATTGTTTAAAAGGGACAGAAAAGGAAAAGTATGTTCCTCAGGAACTTAATTACATGCAAAAAGATAATCACCAGTATCTTAATTACATAATTAGGCAAAACACCTAGGGTTAACTCATAACCCTAGTCAGGGATGTTACAAATTATCCACCCCTTACAAGGATTTCATCCCTGAAATCGATAAAACATATTAAGAGAAAAGGGCATGATACTTCCTTCTCATCTCATCCTCTAGTTCCCAAGTGGCTTCTTCAACACCACGGTGGTTCTAGAGGACTTTCACAAGGCTTATATCTTTCTTCTTTAACTTTTTAATTCTGTTATCAAGGATTGACACCAGTCCTTACTCATAAGATATATCATCATTCAATTCTACCTCCATAGGTTGTAGAATTGACTCAGTATCAGGGTGACATTTCTTTAGCATAGAAATGTGAAAAATAGGATGTAACCTCTGTAACTCTGGTGGCAGCTCTAGTTTATAGGCTACTTTTCCAATCCGTTCAATGATTGGATAAGGCCCCATAAATCTAGGATTTAACTTCCCTTTCCTTCCAAAACGAAGGACTCCTTTCCAAGGCGAGACCTTGAGATACACTCTGTCTCCAACCTGGAACTCTAAGGGTCTACGACGTTTGTCAGCATAAGATTTCTGCCTATCCTGTGCAGTCTTAATCTGTTGTTGTATTACTTTAATCTTCTCTGTGGTCTGCTACACAAGATCAAGACTTTTAACTGATGCTCACCAGTCTCAAACCAACCCAAAGGTGATCTACAACGTCTACCATATAAGGCTTCATAAGGTGCCATATCAATACTACGTTGATAGCTATTGTTATAGGCAAACTCTATCAAGCTTAGGTGTAGATCCCAACTTCCGGTAAACTGGAGAACACATGCTCTCAACAGGTCTTCTAAGGTCTGTATGGTCCTTTCCGACTGTCCATCAGTCTGTGGATGAAAGGTTGTACTAAACCTTAGCTTGGTGCCTAAGGCTCTGTGTAACTGTTCCCAAAAATGACTTGTAAACTGAGGACCTCTGTCAGAAACTATTGTGACAGGAACACCATGCAAACACACTATCTCTTGCACATACAACTGTGATAACCTTTCAGCAGAAAAGGTTGTTTTGACAGGTAAGAAATGCGCTGTCTTAGTCAACCTATCTACAACTACCCAAATGGAATCATGTCCTTTGTTTGTCCTGGGTAGGCCAACAACAAAGTCCATGGTAACATGATCCCACTTCCATTGTGGTATGGGTAAAGGTTGCATTGTTCCTGCAGGCTTCTGGTGTTCAGCTTTAACTTGCTGACACACAGGACACCTCAGAACAAACTCTGCAACATCCTTCTTCATTCCAGGCCACCAATATAGATCTTTCAAATTACGATACATCTTGGTGCTCCCTGGATGCATAGCATACATTGAAGAATGAGCTTCTTCCAGGACTAACTTCCTCAAGTTATCCATATATGTCACTATCATCCTCCCATGATAACATGCTACATGATCATCTGAGTCATGGAAACCATCTCGCTTCTCATTTCCATACTCTGACCTAATCTGTTGAACTTCAGCATCAACCTGTTGTGCTTCCTTAATCTGCTCTCTTAGGGTAGGTGTAATATGCATCTCAGCCAACAACCCGGCTAACAATGACACCTTCAAATGTACATTGTCTTGCCTTAAAGAGATAAACATATCTCTCTTAGAGCACACTAAAGAGTTTAATTATGCTCTATACATGGTTGATGTTGCTGATTTCCTACTCAAGGCATCTGCAACAACATTGGCCTTGCCTGGATGGTAATCAATTGTACAGTCGTAATCCTTGATTAACTCCATCCAACGACGTTGCCTCATGTTAAGCTCATGCTGAGAGAAGATATACTTAAGGTTCTTGTGGTCTGTGAAAATTTGGAATGTCTCTCCGTAGAGATAATGCCTCCAGATCTTCAAGGCATGAACCACATCAGCTAACTCCAGATCGTGTGTCGGATAATTCTCCTCATGTTTCTTAAGATGTCCAGAAGAAAAAGAAATCACTTGTTTATCCTGCATCAACACACATCCAAGTCCATTCTTGGAGGCATCACATAAGACTACATATCCTTTTCCTTGTTCAGGTAGCACAAGCACAGGTGCACTTGTCAACCTCTCCTTCAACAACTGGAAAGACTGTTGACACTTATCACTCCAAGAAAAAGGAACATCTTTCCAGGTCAACTTGGTCAAAGGTAAGGCTATAGAGATAAAGTTTTTAATAAACCTTCGATAGTAACCAGCTAACCCCAAGAAGCTTTGAATCTCCGTCGATGTCTTTAGTGGTTCCCATTGTAGAATAGATTCTACCTTTGTAGGGTCAACACGAATTCCCGAGGCAGATATTACATGTCCAAGAAAAGATACCTCCGGCAGCCAGAACTCACACTTGCTAAACTTAGCATACAGCTTGTGTTCTCTTAGCAAGGTCAAAGCTTGGCGAAGATGTTGTTCATGCTGCTGAGCATCCTTACTATAGATCAGAATGTCATCTATGAAGACGACAACACACTGATCAAGGAAGGATCGGAAAACTCTATTCATGAGTTCCATAAATGCAGCTGGTGCATTGGTTAGTCCAAATGACATAACCGTGAACTCATAGTGACCATACCTTGTCCTAAAGGCAGACCTGGATATGTCACTATCCTTAATACCAAGTTGATGATATCCAGACCTCAAGTCTATCTTTGAAAAGACTGTTGCACCACACAACTGGTCAAAGAGATCATCAATCCTTGGCAGAGGGTACTTGTTCTTTATTGTTACTTTATTGAGTTGTCTATAGTCAATGCACAACCGCATTGACCCATCTTTCTTTTTAACAAACAAGACCGGAGCACCCCAAGGTGAAGTACTCGGTCGGATAAAACCCTTCTCAAGTAACTCTTGAAGCTGTTTCTTGAGTTTTGCCATCTCGGCAGGCGCCATCCTATATGGTGTCTGGGCTATGGGTTTCGTATATGGAATCAGATTGATTTCAAAATCAATCTCCCGAGGTGGTGGTATACCAGGAAGTTCTTCAGGAAACACATCCTCGAATTCCCTGACTATGGGAACTTTGGCAGGATTGGAACTTTCCTTGGTAACATCTACCACATGGGCCAAGAATGCATAACATCCTTGCCTCAACAGCTTATCAGCAACCATAGCTGACACAAGACAGGTGGGCAGAATCTTTCTTTCACCTTGAAAGATCCATGTGTTGCTTTCATCAGCAAACATAGCCAACTTGGACTCACAATCCAAGACAACTCTATACCTCTCTAAGGTATCCATCCCGAGGATTATATCAAAACCTTGCATATCAAGTGGTATAAGATCCACTTGAATGTGATGGTCAGAAAAGAAGAGGATGCAGGGAGAGCATACCTTCTGCAAAACGACAGACCCACTCAACGGAGTCTCCAACAACAAACTATCTGCCCTATGACTAACAGTCACATTGTAGTTATGAATCACTCTATGAGTGATGAAAGAGTGCGTAGCACCCGGGTCAATCAGAACAGATACATCACAGGATGTAGACATATCAGGATATAAAATATCCATCTGACCTGCCACTACCCGTGGATTGACCACTGCATCTGGTGGGTTCATAGCATAGAACCTCGATGTCGCCTGGTGTTGAGGTGGTGCTGATGATCCAGCTTGAGACGCTTGTCCACGTCCTCGAGCTGCTCCTTGAGATTGCATTCTCTGAGATCCTTGTTGATTCTGTCTCGGAGGCTGTGTCACACTGACAGGCCTAGAACGGCAATCCTTCATCAAGTGTCCCACCTTACCACAGTTGTAGCATCTCCTCTCCTGTTGTTGTGGTCGGGGTGGTCCAGTAACTGACATCGATGCAGAACTGTGAGTCCCTTGAAGCGGTTGACTCCGTCCTCTACCTCTGCTTGGTGACCATTGTGTTTGAGAACTCGATCTGGGTGGTGGAGGGTTAGGTGCAGAGAATTTAGGTTTCTTGGAATCCCTAGATGAAGAACCCTGGAACTGTGGATATCTTTTTTAGGTTTGCCTCTTCTCAACCACAGATCTCTCTATCCTTCAGACTGACTCAACGAAGGTAGAGAATCTCTCTCGGTTTTCTAAGGCAAACACAGGGGTTGACATATCAGCATTCAAACCCTTCTCGAATCTCCTGATTCTTTCCTCATCTGTGGCAGCCATGTGCGGACAGAACCGCAGCAATTCCATGAACTTAGCTTCATACTCGCTAATGTTCATCATGCCCTGCCTCAATCTCTCAAATTGAGAGATCTTCTCATCTAGGAAGGTTTTTGGAAAATATCTATTGATAAATTCCTGACGAAACTCTTCCCACGAGAACTCTATTCCAGGTCTCTTCTGCTCCTCCATGTTCCACCAGTGACCAGCACTTCCTTTGAGAAGATAGACAACACGTCTAACCTTCTCAGCCTCCGGGATAATAAGAATCCTGAAATCCTTTTCCAACTATGTTAACCATAGATCATCATCTGCGGGGTCAACAGTCCCAAAGTACTCGGTAGCTCCGACACGACGAAGTCGCTCGAACGTCTTACTGATACCTTGTCCTTCGGGCTGGGCAGGTGCCCTAGGTGCAGGCATGGGCATCCTGTCGGTGATGTGTGTCATGGCAGTCATAAACTGCCCAAACATCGTCTGAACTGCTGGGTTACCCATATCAGCTGGGTCAAACTGGGGTGGCTCAGGTGCAGGCTGTTCTATTTCTGGAACCCTTGCACCGCCTCGAGGTGCACTAGCACTACTCTCTGCCACGTACTCTTCATGTGGTTCTTCCATCCTTATGTATCTTCTTCTCCTGAGGAGCAGAAGATTCTATTAGATAAGGAAGAGATACTAAGGGTAGACTCGACATCCTAAGTCCTATGCCTCTGTAGACTCAACGGACCTAGAGCTTTGATACCACTAATTGTGGGCTCTGATCTCCAAACCACGATATAAACACGATTTAAACTTAGCGGAAGCGAATCGATTAACAGCGGAAGACAAAAATCACGAGAAATTAAAACTTTTCAAGACAAGAGCTTGAATCCATAAAGCTTCATTCATAAAAGGAGATAAACTGTTTACATCTCATGATAATTACTTCTTGAGTAATTATATACAACAAGATACAAAATCTCAAGAACTCATAACCAAAAGACTCCAAGACCTGAGAGTACAGTGGACACATAGGACTGACTCTAACTACACCACATGGCAGGCTAAATCTCCACCTAAGATTTACTGCTGCTCCTGGTGCTGTTGCTGCTGGGACTGGTCACCTGTAGACCTGTTCCTCCGTCTCTGATGTCCACCTAAAAAGTTGAAGTCTACGGGGTGAGACAATTGTACATAATTGCCCCAGCGAGAGTTATAACTCTCCGCCAGAAGCTTTATTATAATATCAAAGAATAACTTAAGCAGTAAAAGCTTACAAAGTATTCAATAGCAGATACAGTTGTATACAAGAGCTCAACATTTATCAAGCATGAAGAACATATGCACTATACAGTGTAACATCAATCAATTAGCTCATAGTTACCTTTAACAGGTATACTACGCTGTAGATTATGTTTTTCAAACATTCTTATTATTATGCCCTGTGGAGATGAGGTTTACCACTCATACCCCAACCAATCACTATTAAGTGCCTTAGTATAATACTAGGTCATCGAAAGAGCCAGATTCTCATGACCTTCACCTTCCCCAGTCAGTAAGAGGATCACTTGTAGGACATCTTGTGTCTCTACTATTATAGCTCACCAGGGTAATCTGGTCCTTCGCTATTTTAGAGTTACAGTGGCGTTCTGTACTCTCTTCGTCATCAGGAGATTTCATGTTTATCTTCACTGATACGGATATCTATGTTTTCCTCGTCATTAGGAGGTTTCATGTTTACCATCCACTGATACGGTATGAGTTTTGTGGTGAAGGATTGACGGATTATACATCTACATCAAATTCCTACACTAGGATGAAAGGTTCTACACATCCATATACCCCACATACTCAACAGTATGTGATCCAGGAGTTTCCGTAGGAACACCTGTTTCACCATCATTTGATCTCTGACAATGATGGATCTATGATCAGGGCTTCTACATTACACTTGATTAGTTAGGTACATTCAATATTCTTTTAATATCATACATTGTTCTTCAAACAATAACAGTAGCATAACATCTATGAAAGAAGAATACTAAATGTAACAAGCCTAACTCTCATCAATCATCATTTCTCATTATAATCATCACAAGTCATCTCTAAAGCATGACCTTGATGGTTTTCATGGCTCTCACAGCCCATTAAAAATCATAAGATGCCACTGACAAGGCATCAAGATATTTTACTTATTCATAAAGCTTGCAACATGCTTTTAATGAATATAGTATCATCATTCATACATGGATATGATCAACTTCATATTAGAACCTGCATGGCTAATTCAACTAATAAAGGTAATTCAAAACAAGAATATACTTTCCACTCTTGTCATAAGAGCTAAGTTCTCTGATTCTCATCAATTAGAGTTTGCTACTCATATTGCATGTCATCACCCTTGAATTAGGGTTTACTATTCACATTATGGTGAATTGAACTCATAACATCATTATGTATGAGGAACATCATCATTGATGCTCTCAGATTAGTTTAAGATTCATCATTTATCATAATTAGGGTTTCATGATCTCACATAGGTGGATCATACCCTAATCATGCACATTCATGTGTATTGAAGGTACTTTACTTGAATTTCCATCATAAAAGGGTACTTTCTCTTTCTTAAGATACTTTTTCTCTCCTCATACTTGTAGATGGTGATAACACCAATCTAGATCAGGTTGGGTTAAGTCCACTTTGATTAACATAGACCAAATCACCACTATTGAGTGATTAGGGTTTGATTAGAACAAGGTTTCACTCAATTGAACCTTTCAAGGGTATTATGGTAAATTACACATTGATCATCATCATGGTTTAATTTACTAACCACTTGACCCTTAATGTCTTTTGGTATCATTAGGGTTTAGGTTGACCAACTATTAAACCATTTAAGCCTTCAAGGCATTAGGCAGACTTAACTTCAAAAGTCTCCAATAGGTTTCACACCTTCAACCTTCAAACGATCATGAGATCGTATAAGGTTGTAGACCGTTTAAGCTTTGTAGACCGTTTAAGGTTTGGTTGACTTCAAGACCATATAACACTCAAGACCGTTTACCCTCATTCGGTCTTGAGGTCGAATGGTCTCCTTCGGTCTTGAGGTCGAATGGTCTCATTCGGTCTTGAGGTCGAATGACCTTATACGGTCTTTAGGTCGAATGACCTTATACGGTCTTGAGTTCGAATGACCTTATACGGTCTTGAGGTCGAATGACCTTATACGGTCTTGAGGTCGAATGCCCTCAAAAGCTCAAGATCGTATGGACCTCCAAGGTGGTTCAAAGGGTAAACTCGATTAGGGTTTCCTATGTTGAAGCCTTCAATTGGTCTCAAGCTTGCTAACCACTTATCAATTGAGACAATTAGGGTTATCCTTAACCAATTGGTCACTCAATTGAACCTCAATTGATATCCAATTAGGGTTGGAGTTGGTTCAATTAAGGTTTATAAACGTTCAATCCATCAACACTCAACAATGTGAATCAAATTGAAGTTGAACCCATCAATTGACCTCCAATTGGGCTCATACTTGGCCCAAACGGTCTTGGGATCGTTTGGATATCCTCCAAACGGTCTTGAGACCGTTTGCCCAAGAATTCATCAAAATCTAAGTTGATTTGATAGGGGTTGAACCTTAATTAAGTCACAAAACAACAATTTGATTATTTCAATAACCCATTGTAATTGGGCCCTCAATTGATCAAATTACCTTAACCCTAGACCTCCAAACGGTCTTGGGTTGTCACCAAACGGTCTTGAGACCGTTTGGATGAGTTCCAAATGGTCTTGAGACCGTTTTCCCATCCATCCTTTGGACTCTAGTGAAAATTCATCAAGGTTTGATTTATTGAGTTGATCATTACATCAATACTTAATTGCAATGTAATTTGGTATCTTTGTACCTTCAATTGGTCAACTATACTTGATCCCAGACCTCCATACGGTCTTGGGTGATCCCCAAACGGTCTTGAGACCGTTTGGATGATTCCCCAAACGTTCTTGAGACCATTTGGGCTAATCAACCCAAAATCTCAAATTAGCTCATTGTGATTTCAGCACTGATTTCAATTAGGGTTTGCCCTAGTAATCAACCTTCAACTCTTAACTCATTTGGAATTAGTCCATAAAATTTGGTGAGTCATTAATTAACATCATTATGAACAGTAATATCATACGGTCAACGCTTAGTCAACCACATTATACGGTCTTGAGACCGTTTGCCCAAAAAGGGCAAATTAAGCAGATTGAAAATCAGAACTAAATTCAATTGAATTTGCTAATTGTTTTGCCTATATCTCACGATTCCTTTGGAGTTAACCTCTCAAATTTTGTGGGTGATTAAACGTCATAATTTGGAACAGAATTCCCATACGTTCCATGCTTGGTCAATGCGGACATACGGTCTTGAGACCGTATGCCCTCATACGACCTTGAAACCGTTTGCCCACCAAACGGTTTTGTAAACCGTATGGGCAATTGGTTGAGGTCGTATGGTAAAGTAAAAAACTGTGGATAAGCATAGGAATTAACGCCCTCATCTTCTAGCTCAAGAACAGCAACAGTTCCTCACGGATTTGCTTACAAGAAAGCAAGGGACGATAGGGAAGAAGAAGAACTAGCAACTAAAAGCATAGAAAAGATGTATATAACAAAGCATAGGTTTAGAGTTATAAAACCCACCTAAAGCTTGCTCCTTGAGCTCCAAGATTTCGAGCTCCAAGACTTTAATGGCGTCCTAGAAGCTCCATAGGTCGGCCAAGGTGAATCCTCCAAGAAAAGTTGAGAAGAGATGGCTAGAAAGATAGAGTTAAGTGAGCTAGCCATGAATTTGACCTTGAATTCGAGTTTCATCCAAGAATTTAAGAAAAAGGAAGGATCCAAACCTACCTTGCACTCCCCTGGTCGTCCTCCTGAGCTCCAGAGCTCTCCTTAGTCGGTTTGAGCAAGGGGAACAGTGAAGGAAACAAAAGAAACATTCCTTTGTTAAGTGAGGAAAAGGGCTTATATACTTGGGGTGGAATTTCAAAATAGGCACATAGGTTTTCCTCACTTTCAACTAAGTCCCTCCTTTCTTCTTTGCTCGTCCCTTCTTATTATTTCTAAGGAAAAAATTCTTCTAAGGTCAAGAAATGAAGGCAAAGAAGATTAACCTATTACTAAAGCACACACGTAAAAGGCTATAGTACTTACACCTTGATTATTCAATCATAAAGGTGTTTTTCATTATATGATTATTCAATTGAAGTGACTTCTTCATCATTTCTTCTCTAAATGATGACAAGAGTCTTACAAGATATTTTATATGGTGTATTTTACAAGTTTCACCCCTCAAATTGGGTAAATTGCACTTTACTCCAATTTAGGGTTTCAAGCACAGGGATTGCTTCCACAGCTGCACCTTGGTGCTCAAGCTTGGGAAATCCCTCAAACTTTACCATAATCATTCTTATGATGTCTCAACATCAGGGGAACATCTCAACATGTGCAAATTGCAAGTTAACCCTTCTAACTGGGTAAATTGCACATAGGTCCCTGTATTACAAAACAATCAATTCAACATTGTTTAAAAGGGACAGAAAAGGAAAAGTATGTTTCTCAGGAACTTAATTACATGCAAAAAGATAATCACCAGTATCTTAATTACATAATTAGGCAAAACACCCAGGGTTAACTCATAACCCAGGTCAGGGATGTTACAGATAGGTTTGGGAAGTTCATTGAATTGATGTATGGAAGAAACCTAGGAAGAACATGCATATGAATCAAACTAAAAAATAGAGTAAAAAACTATGTTAAATCAGATAACGAGTATTGTATTACATAATCTTCAAACCATTCTATGAAAGATTTGTGGTGATGCGATTGTAAGGTGAAATAATCCCAACTAGGGTGTTGGCATATCAATACATTCTTATGCTTCCTATATTTATATATGTTAGTTAATATTTGTTAGATAATTTTCATCAATATATCGAAATTAATTACTTGATACTTACTTCACATAAGGTTGAACTTCCTTAGTATTAAGCAATATGAAACGTGCAGCTTGGTGTAGTTCTTCGATGGGTATACTCAATAAAGAATGAGAACCAAGTGGACCATCAGGGTACCTTATAGGTCTATGTAGCTTGGTTTCCACATCATGTAGATATCTATCACAGAATATGCTTGCTTCCTCCATTAAGTACCATTCAGCAATAGAACCTTCTGTTCTACTCTTAATATGAATATAATTCTTTAGCGTGTATAGATATCTCTCAATGGGATACATCCATCGAAACTGAACTGGTCCAGTAAGTTTTTCTTCAGTTGCTAGATGCACAGCTAAATGGACCATGACATCAAAGAATGCAGGAGGGAAAATCCTTTCCAAATTGCACATCATCATGGGAATTTTGTGTTCCAACTCTTCCATCTATTCAACTATAATGACCCTTGCACTTAGTTGTTTGAAAAAAACACAAAATTCTGTCAGAACTTTTCTGACAGGCTTTGCTAATGTCTTGATCATAGCTATCAGAAGGAGATGTTGTAGCAATACATGGTGATCATGACTCTTCATACCCATTAACTTCTTTTCTTGTATTTGAACCATACGGGAGAAGTTTGATGAAAATCCTTCTGGTAGTTTAATGTCCTTTAATATAGATAGAAAGTTTTCCTTTTCTTCATTTGTCATGCTATATATTGCATGAGGAAGTTTCCTAGCATTATTTGATTTTGAAGCTCTAGGCCACATTGATTTATGTATTCGCAAGTGTTGTAAATCCAGTCGAGCTTTGATGTTGTCCTTGCTTTTTCCATCTTTTTGAAGTAGCCATGCCAGAATATTTTCACTTACATTTTTCTCTATGTGCATAACATCTAAATTGTGCCGAACCAACAATGAGCTCCAATAAGGAAGCTCAAAAAATATACTTCTCTTTTTCCACCCCTCAGGTAATTCATGTTGGACCCGTAAATTATTATTAGAAACCTTTCCAAATACAACATTATCATAATTTTCCCACAGATGTTCAATTTGTTTCCCATCCAAAGGTTGAGGTGCAAGATCTATTTCCTCATTTCCATTGAAGTTTTTTTTATCAACACACCATGGGTGGTTAATTGGTAGAAAACGATGATGCCTTAGATAGATACATTTTTGACTATATGGAAGGTAGACAGAACCATGGTCAACATGGCAATAAGGACATGCCTTGTAGACTTTTGTACCCCAACCAGACAACATACTATATGTAGGAAAGTCACTAATGGTCCATAGAAGCATTGCTCTCATGCTAAATACCTCACCGACATTAGCATCAAAAGTGTTCTCTCCAATCCACAACATCTTCAACTCATCAATCAATGGTTGGAGGTAAACATCAATATCATTTCCAGGTGATTTTGGTCCATCAATAAGAAGTGACATCATTAAGAAAGATTGATGCATAGTAAGCCAGGGAGGAAGATTGTAACAAATTAAGATGACGGGCCAAATACTTCTACTGCTCCCCATTGCTATATTGAAAGGGCTAAATCCATCTATCGCTAGGCCGAGTCTTACATTTTGTGGCTCAATGTTGAATGATGGATGGTTAGTATCAAAATATTTCCAATCCTCAGAATCTCTTGGATGTTCCATTTCACCCACGGCACCATTCGTACTTGTGGAATGCCAAATCATCCAAGGAGATGTCTTCATTGAATTGAATAATCTTTTCAATCTAGGAATCAAAGGAAAGTGACGAAGAACTTTTTGTGGTCTCTATTTCTTGATCTTTATCCTTCTTTCCTGGTATGAATCAATCCACCTTGAGGTAGAACACTTTGGACATTTGTTTAAATTCAAGTATTCACCTCTATAAAGTATACAATCATTAGGGCATGCATGAATGATCTGATAATCCAATCCCAGAGAAGACATAAGTTTTCTACATTCATACCAATTTGTTGGCAACTTGTGTCCCTTAGGCAAAACTTTCAATAGAAGGTCCAAATATCCATACATCGCTTGGTTGCTTATTTTATTCAAGAATTTGTGCCTAAATAAATGAACAACAAAGGAAAGCTTTGAGAAGTTATCACAACCTGGATATAGTGGCTCACACGAATCTTTCAATAGTTCCTCAAATTTATTATCATCATGCATAGGAATTCCATTATCACTACCACCATCGCCATGACGAGTATTTTCACTACCACTACAATTTAAGGTTGTGTTCATTTCGACGTCATCATAACATGCATCATTTATCAAACCCTCAATATCATCAAAAGAGTTAGGGATATGTTGATTGATCATATGGTCTTGATTGTCACTATGAATATGATATACCCAATCAGTGTAGGTTGATAGGAAACCAGATTTAATAACATGCCATGTAATTGTCTCCCTATCATAAAAAAATTTGTTCTCACATTTCACACATGGGCACTTGACCTCAATTTGATTCCTAAATGCTAAATCCAAAAATGAATTAAATCCTTGTATGAATGCCTCTTGGCACCAGTCATGCTTAGATCTTCCTCTGCTCATCCAACTTGTATCCATGACTCCCTGAAAAATGATGTAGTGTCCTTAAATAGCAGTAATGCCTAGAAACTTTAATATATAAATTTGATATATGTATATATGAGAAAAATGTAAAATATCAACAACGCCAACAAACAGATAGGCTCTCGCATAGGCAGCCCATGTAAAATTTAATCCTTTCCCCCTTCCTCATCCCCCCTCCTCCTCATCCTCCTACTAGTGTAATATCCACCACACCTGTTCATTCTCCTGAACATCAAACACTATTCATGAGTGTATAGGGTTGTTACTGAACAACACTTCTCTCAAGTCTGATTTCTTGAACATTGTATGGTTTTGTTCAATTACCTTGATTTGACCACTTGCATTTGATTTTTGACAACCCATCAAGTTGTTTGGAGGGCGGCATAGTAAAATAAATTCATGACATCCGATTTTGAACTATGATCATGTTATATGAGTTGATTTGTACTAAACTAGGTTGCACTACAAGGTCAGGTGGAGTTTTGTCCTCAAAAGGGAGCTCATTTTGGTTAATTGATTGGTATGTACACTATACTACAGACACACACACATATATATAAGAAGACCAATGTAGGTCATCAAACCTATAACCTCACATTTGATGAGCTTAGTATCTTAATTAGTAAGGGAAATAAATGTGTAGCAGTAACATGTTTGTTTCTGGTTTAAACTCAAGTAATGAAGAATATATTAACTTTGGCAAATTAGGTATATTTTGGGGGAAATATGGCTGGTCTGAGGAGGTTGGGCCTAGTTAGTGGATGTCCTTACTTGACCCCTTCACATATAATCTCCTTTTCTTCCCTAGTTTTTCTTGTTATTATCCTTCTCCCACCTCTCCAACCACTAGGAGCTCAACCTAGGAAACTGCTTGGCCTTGGCATCCCACCTGGCTGGTAAGCGGGTTTGATAATGGGCTCAAAATGTGTCACATTTAGTTTAGAAAACCTAACGTTACCCCAACTGGGTCATTTCTTCTCACCTAGGCATCCCGTGGAATGAAAGGAGAGTCTAGACAAGTATGTTGAATGTTTTAAAATTAACCTTTAATAGATTAAAATTGGGCAAATTCTGTCTCATTGGTACAAGACATATTTCAGTATTATTAGTTGTGATTTATGCCAAGTTATAATAGTTACAAGTTGCACTAAAAGCATACCTACTCTAGCCTAGTCGGGAGAAAAATAGATCTGATTAGACCCAAACACATCTATATTTTAACTAACCCTAAAATGAAATATACGGCCCCTCACATTTCACACTTGGACACCTACCCTCAATATTATTTCTAAATGCTAAATGATGGTCTTGACCCAATTTAACAAAATATGACCCAATATGATCAAAAGCATATCAATATTACGGGAATGAAGGACTGATTCAATAATGTTATGCAAAACTAGTTCTGATTTGGACCTTATCAGGTTGAACTTTGGCAAATTGGGTACAATTTGGGGAAAATATGTCTGGTTTCTTATTTGATTGATACATAATTTATCCCCTCAATCATCCATTACATTATTTTAACCCCTTAGCTACTACCTCAATGGATGTCCTTCCTTGACCCATTCACAAACAATATTTCTTCCTTAATTACGCCCTTACTACTATAAATAATATGCATACACAATTAGAATAAATGGCAAAAAACCCAATAGGTAATTCTTAGTAAGATTACTATAGAAACTAAAGCATCTACATATCTAGACTAAAATAGAGATGGCGACTAACATGTAGAACTATATATAACAGTTAAATACTAACAAGTGAATATTAATATGTTGTTAGCAACTTGCTCTCAAGGGAGGCCATTCAACATCTCAGTATGGGAATTTGTAATGTAGGACACAAAGATAAAACTAAATGCCCCACAAGTTATAAGTTTTCTCTAAATCACCTCAAATAGTTGATGAATTATATTGATCATAGATTATGATATAACTACATATGTGCACACACACACAAATGTGAACCTAATCCTGCAAACTATGAGATAAATAAATATTATTGTTCAGATTACATATACGAATTATAGAATATGAATGTATATGTGATAATCATAATCTAACACACAAATAGATTACCTTCACGTTATCAAGTGAACTCAATACTGTCTTAGAACCAAAATCATTCAGCTATTCAATAGTTCCTACAGGATACATCAAGATTGTCATTTGATATAAGAGGATAGTCACCTAAATTTATACATAGTGAACATAGAGATAAAATACGTCATTTAAGAAATATAGTATAGATGGATATTTATCAGGAACTCTTGATTTATAAGAGAATAGTAATACACATTGAATTTAAATGCATCTATAGAAATCACGTGTTCAAAATGAGGAACTCTTAATTTTATATAGTATAAAAATGAGGATAAATTAGGGGAAGTGAGGTCTGATTTTCATGGAAAAGTTATCTCAAATTATGTTAGTGACCATAGATGATTGTTACTTTCTATTGGAAACCCCAAAAATATCAAGGCATCTGTTAGATTTATTAATGCATGGATAGATCACTTCTAGGTATGTGCATAATAAAGACATTTGACAATTATTATATGCGTAAAAGAAATAGAGATGTTCCCAATCAAATAAGGGCTTACATCATGTAGGCAAGTTCAAGAGGACATAATTTCAAAGGTAAATAACAAAATAATGAGGTAATAGAATTTATGAGAATATTATAATCACTTTAGAGATCTTGGCCAATAAATCACAACAATAATAGACTAATTATAGGAGATTATCTAGGATTAAAATCCAACACAACTTCATGTATACATGTATATATATATATATATATATATATATATATATATATATATATATATATATATATATATATATATATATATAACAAGAATTGGATAGTAGTGCAGTGTGCAACTAGAGGGGTGATGAACGAGGAAAATTAGTGCCACCGGCTATGGAATCAAATTCCATCGAAGATGAATGCTAGTTTGAGTATGAAAAGTGTTTAAGGATCAATTATGAATCCGTCTCCATTGATTGCATATTCACTCTCTCATTCGTAAGGATGGTCAGAGTACACGAAGCTCTGCAGATCTACTAGTCTGATGCCACTCCGACAAGGTGAAGTTTTACTTGGTGTAAGGGAACATTATATATCCAAAAGCTAAAGTGGTGTAAAAATGGAAGAACTATTTGATGGGATACATTGTTGATTTCGGTCCTCATATTCATACTCTGGGTGGTGTGGGATTGTCTTCTCCTCGGCCAATAGGCGGATTGCTTATGCTCTTTCGAAACACCTCCATGGTGTTTGATGATTTGTCACAACGCCTCCAGGTGCTGCTACACGTAGGGTTGGGCGTAAGAAGGGTCGATTCCTCTTCTCTTCTTCTTGCCCTTTTGCTTTCGCGTGCATGTTACATCCATGGGGCTTTGTGCTTGCTGCTATGTAGACAGCTTCTTCTGATCGATCTAGGACCTAGGCTGATGAGCAACTAGGTTATGGGGGTTGTCAGTTCGTAGGATCCCCCTAATATTGGCATACCACCACATTTTGTGGATGCTCTTATTAGATAGTTGGTGATGTGCTACATATGATGGGGTGATTGGGAGCTGATCTATTCTTCCTTTTCCTCGTTGATAATCCGCGATGGGTCTTGCTTCTTTTGCTCATTGTTCAGCTATTGCTGATTTGTTGCTTGGGGTCTTTCCTTTGGGTTCTCGCCCATTAAGATCCTGGTTTGTTTTGCTGAGTTTTCCAGAAACTTCATGTCTGGCTTCAGGCTGGTCTACTAGTGTTTGGTCTATGTCATGCTGCTATTACTTTTTGTGGGTACACTGATTGTATGTAATAGTGGTTTGTTGTAGTCTTGTGCGGGTCGGTCTGCCTGGACCTAGCTTGTCTAGTTTGTCTGGTTTCTTAGTTTTGTAGCTTTGACTAGTAAGCATCTGTGTCCCCCTTGCGTGGGGACTTTGATCCTTTTTTGAGCTCTTTAGCTCTCTGTGATGTAATGGGGTACTTAGTGTCCGATGTTTTTGGTATTAATAGTGAAACGCTTTTTTGACCGACCAAAAAAAAATATATACAAATAATACAATAACAAGAAATATACAGAAAGCACAACTAATATTTTTTATAACAAAACAAGATAACTGCTAAGCATACCAAAGCACATACAAAATAAGATGGAAAAAGTGTTTACTTGTTCTCTTTTTGAAAATTTAGCCCCTAACCTTCAGTTCTTTCACTTTCTTGACCTAATCCTGCAAAGTATGAGAGAAAATAAATATTGTTGTTTAGAATAAATACACAAATTAATGCATATGATTGTATATGTGATAATTAGAATCTGACACATAAATACATTACCTTCAAGGTATCAAGTGGATTCGATATTGTCTTAGCACCAAAAATGTCAGATATTCAGGAGTTCCTACAAGATAGATCAAAATTGTCATTTGATATAAGAGAAGGTCACCTAAATTTATACATAGAGGATAGAGATAAAATACATGTTTGATGAAATATATAACAAATGAAAATTTATAATGAACTCTTGATATATAAGAAACTAGTTATCACACTCTGAATTTAGATGCTTTTACAGAAACCACATGAGTTCAAAAATGAATTATCAAGCAATACTTAACTTTCAACATATGATGTTGCTATAAAATTTGAGTGACGAATCAAAATTGAAATATAACAGAATACCAATGATAATGTTCTGGATATACTCTGCAGCTCAAGGGAAAGAGGGTTGGCCTTGTGATGGAAGAAAAGTTAGGTTCTAGAATAGGAGGACATAGAGACTCATGAAAGAATTCATATTTTTAGTGCGAATTAGATTTCTTATTGCAAGCCAGATCATGTGGAATAGATAATAACGTGAAAGAACCAACATACTATACATCTTACCTTGAATAAATCATAATCCACAGTCACAGGAGAAATGCAACCCAGTAGTATTCTCCACAGTAGATTGAGTTTGCTGGAACATTGAGTAGATACTCAAGAAGTAGTCATATCACAGATCACTTGGAATGAAGAAGAACATGACAGAACTAACATAGTACACATATTACTTGTAATATAGAAAAATCCACAGCCACAACAAAAATTGTGCAGTGCCGCGAGTTGTATTCTTCCTCCCTAGCCAGACTTTGCTTGAGATCTTTCACAGACGTCAGCGCCACAATTGTCAAACTATGGATAACATTGTGAGAAGACGGAGGAAAGGATAGAGGTGGAAATGGGCGGTCACACTTAGTAAAGAAAATGGGAATCAAATAGGTATACCATACAATGAGATGTTTGTGTAAGGTGCCAAACAAATTGGGAAGAGGGGTGATACGGAGCAGGGGTGACCAAGCGGGATGGGAGGGGAACGTGGAGGAAATTGGGATAGAGGGGTGACAGGGGCGAGGTGGCTCCGAGCAGGATGGGAGGAGATAGAGGTAGGGTTGAGGGAGTCGGCATTGGAAGAGTTGACTGAGGGATCGCCGGATCAGAGCGAAAAATGGGGAAGAGAGTCGACCGAGGCCCGAGGGTGGAGGAAATTGGGAGAGAGGGGTGACAGGGGCGAGGTGGCTCTGAGAAGGATGGGAGGAGATAGAGGTAGGGTTGGGGGAGTCGGCATTGGAAGAGTTGACTGCGGGATCTCTAGATTGGAGCGAAAAAATGGGTAAGAGGGTCGACCAAGGCCCGAGGGTGGAGGGGGCGCGGGCGACCGATCGTGGGAGGTGGGGGCTGTGGGAGACGGAAGTAGGAAGGGAAACTAAATATCATGATGACCGAGTTTGGAAAACTAATGTTGGCAAGTGATGGTTGTGTTCTCACCGCGGAGGATATCTCGTGATGTGAAATCAACATGGGGAGCGTCCATTCACTTGTACAAATGATAATTGAAAAATAAAGAGATGACATATATGATGTTTGACACATCATCTTTCCAACAATTTGGCTTCCTGCGAACTGCGACCACTACCCCAAAACTGGAAAGGCATTTCCAAACACTATATAAATGCAATTTTATGTTCGTGAGGAATATTATTAGGACTCACAAAATCATATCCCAACCCACCAATCCGACTAAACCTCTAAGTCTTGATTTTTTTTCAACTTGGCCGAAAAAGATTCTAACCTGGAAATTCTGTAATGATTTTTTAGTCTAGTCTGAGTTTGTAATTCTCGACCCAAAATATTTGTTCAACCAAAAACTATATATGTATATATACATACATGTATATAGATATTTCAATTTGTAATATATAAAATCTTAACATGTATGAATATAAAACTATGATTCTAATCTTTTAGTTTATGAAAATTTTTGCATGTATTTTCTTGAAAAATAATAAATTTAACAACAATTTTGGATTTAACGGGCTTGTCTTTCGGGTTTGTATTTTGGATCCATTAGGTTTTTATTTTCAAGTTCTTCGGATTTATATTTTTGAGTTTTTTTTTAATTTGCATATAATATGATATTTTTGGGTCTTCAGGTCCATCAGGTCAGACCCGCAAATAGAAAATTTGTATTTGACCGAGCAGGTATGATTTGGAATTACATCTGAGTCAGGTTTGGGTCGAACATATTTGAGCTAATTCAAATTAATCTGAAACAAGGCATGCGCAGACCATGATTATCAGCTCTAAAAATTATTGGTGAGATTATGTCACGCTAAACAATTTGTGGGGTTACTGGGGTAGAATAATTTGGTAATTGGTAGTGCAGTTGTAAAGGCGAATTCAGTGTGAGAGATAGATCCGTTCATGGAAAATAAAGTGTGTGTTTCGCCCTTTTATGGGAAACCTACATTATGGAACATAAAGCAGGAAATAAGAAAATCCTGGATAAAACATGCAAAAATTAAGAAAAACTACATGATATGTAATGCATGGAAAGAAGAGCAATTTTTTTTTAAGAATTAAGCAAAAATGAAAGAAAGTAAACTACATGGCATGCAAGTATGTAAAGAAAACACACAAAGTATGGATACACAAGTATGAGAGATGGTTACATTGTTTGATCATCTTGAGTAAAAATTTCTAACAAGAAAAAAAATGAGTCATCAAGGAGACTTCCTCACATGATAAGTCCCTGAAAATGCATTTGGGTGAAGTTTGGGCCCATATCATGACAATATCTTCTCACGCCAAGTCCTTAAAATTACACTTGGGAGGTTCCATGGCACATATGATGACAAAGTCAGTTGATGCCCTCACCTAGATCTGATACCTATCTGATATTGTAATCAAGCTGTATAGTATCTCTGCTTAGGGAAAATATGAAACATTGGTTGAGGCCTTGGATGATGTAAGCTTTCTCATATGCTTTTAAATGGTCTTTTGTATAAGTTTTCATATACAAGTCCTTGAAATACATTTGGGAGGTGCCATGGCACATATGATGATAATGTCATCTCACAATAAGTTAGTTCTTAGAAATGATTTTGTGAGGAGATGTCCTTGGAAATGATTTTGTGAGGAGATGTACATATCATGATGGTGTCCTCGTACAACAAGTACCGGAAAATGCATTTGAGAGGAGCTACATCCCATCTCACAGGAATGTCCTCTCACAACATGTCATTGGAATTGCATTTGGGAGGATATGTGACCAATATCATGATAGTGTGTTCTGATAGTATGTCCCTACAAATAAATTTGTGAGGAGCCAAGCCCCATATCATGATGGTGTCATCTCACATCATGTCACTGAATATGCTTTTGGGAGGAACCAAGGCCCATATCATGATGGCATCCTCTCACATCAAGTCTTTGAAAATGAATTTGAGAGGAGCCACGTCCCATAGCATGACAATATCCTCTCCCAATAAGTTATATTAAGGAGGATACATAGCCCATATATTGACAGTGTTCTCTCATAATAAGTCCCTAAAAATGCATTTCGGTGAAGTTTGGGCCATATCATGACAATGTCCTCTCACGCCAAGTCCTTGAAAAGACATTTGGGAGGTTCCATGGCACATATGATGACAATGTCATCTCACAGTAATTCCTTAAAAATGCATTTGCGAGGTGTCATGTCCCATATCATGACCACATCCTCTCACAACAAGTTCATGAAAATGCATTTGGGAGGTGTTAGGGCCCATTTCATGACAAATGTCCTCTCTCAACAACTCCCTAAAAATGCATTTGGGAGGTTCTATGACCCATATCATGATAGTGTCCTTTCACAACATATCCCTTTAAATGCATTAAGGAGGATATATGGCCCATATATTGGCAGTGTCCTCTCATAATAAGTCCTTGAAAATGCATTTCGGTGAAGTTTGGGCTCATATCATGACAATGTCCTCTCACGCCAAGTCCTTGAAAATACATTTGTGAGGTGCCATGGCGCATATGATGACAATGTCATCTCATAGTAAGTCCTTAAATATACATTTAGGAGGTGTTAGGTCCCATATCATGACAATGTCCTCTCACACCAAGTCCATGAAAATGTATTTGGGAGGTGTCAGTGTCCATATCATGACAAATGTTATCTCACATCAACTCCCAGATTATGATAATGTTGTTTCACAACATGTCCCTTCAAATGCATTAAGGAAGAGAGAGGGCCCATATATTGACAATGTCCTCTCACAATAGGTCCCTAAAAATGTATTTTGGTGCCCAACCTAGAAGGATAGTGACATTGTTCATTAATCCCCGAACCGCAAGAAGGGTTTTCCAGTTCTCCATTTTCCTAGAGGAGGACGACAAAGGTGTTTTTGAACTCATATGAACCCTATTTGGTGGTCGTCCGAGTATTAGGTGAACCCATTGATAATCATAAATTGGAATCATTGCTATTCAAGTATGTTTGTCCAACTTCAAAATATGTTCTATTCAAATGTGTCTGTCCAACTTGGTAATCTATTCTATTCCGATTTGTAATTTGGAATACTAATCTATCTATAGTGATTGAATTGAAGAAGAGAACACAAAACAATGTGCATTCACTGTCGATCTCATATGCCTTCCTATATATGTTGGGATGAAGAATAGCTTGATTAGTTCTTGTTTTTTTGTCGAGGATGTGGGTCAAAATAAATCTAAGTGTTCCTGATGAAATCTTTTCTGTTCGGCACACTCTGTGGAACCTGATAATATCCCTATGGTTTTTTCCTTGTTTGTGCTTAATGGGTCTGTAGCCTAGTTGCTTGTTTTGTTTCGCTGCTGGTGCTTTCTTAAGAGGTCTGAAGTTTCCAACTACTGGATGTGTTGTTGGATTCTATGGTTTCATGTTGAGTTTGTTTCTGCTTGATTTTCTTGGTGGAAGTTGTTCGGGAAAAAGTTTTGACCTCTTTCTATATTGTCTGAGGAGTCTAAACAGCAAAACCCTTCTCCATTTCCACAACTTCTTCTTTCCCCTCTTCTTCCGCTTCTGTGACCTTGGTAGCCTCTTTCTTATCCCCTTTCAGAGTTGTTGGAGTAGTCTGTTCTTATAATTCCCTTTCCGCGGCTGACGTTGTTTTTCCCGCTTCTTCTACATGTTTTTCCATCTTATCATCGGCTTGAAACTGGTGCGTTTCAAATTTGTCGTCGCCTATTTCGACCACTGTCGGTCTATTCTTTCTCCACGGAGGCAATGTCGACGATTTCCGCGAGGCTTTCTTCATCCTCATCATCCCTGAGTAACTGACTAGTCGATGACAGAGTGACTGGAGGAGGTGATGACGGAGGAGGTAGTGATGGAGTGGTTGGGTGATGATGCTATGATTTTGAGTCGCATTTATAGACTTGTTTGATAGGTGTTTTATGCATTTATTAGTCATTTTCATGGTTAATGTTGCATAATTCATTCATTTTGGTCTATGCTACTTCTTTATGTCAAATTCCCTTTATTTAAGCATTTTGAGTATTAATTATCGAAAGAATATATTTTGTGTGGATTTATGTGGTTTCGTGTGTTAATTTCAGGAAAAACAAGTATCTGCTGTCGTCGATACCATCAACCGGACCACAGGTTGCCAGCCGCAAGGACCAGAAGAAATTCGATACTATCTACAGGGATGTCGATGGTATCGAGATACCATCAGGTTGCTGGCAAGAAGTGCGTCGATACTATCGACTGGTGGAGCTACAGTGACACAAAATGACAAAACCATCACTACAGGTTTGTCGATACAATCGACCCGCGTCGATGGTATCGAGATGACATCAGACACACAAATGAAAGAAAAGAAGGATTGCCGCTATCATGCTAGGTCGATACCATCGACCCGCGTTGATGGTATCGACACCGTCAGATATGATTTTGTTTCAGATTGATCTTAATCAGACGGCCGTGGTTAATTGGCAACCTAATTCGGGAGATATACCTAATGACAACACCCTTGACTGGGGGAGGACGTCATTAGTTGTTGCACACATCCCGAAGAGCAAGGAGAGAAGAACGGAGCACGAGAGCACGCCCCAGCCGATCCAGATAGTGAAGAAGACGAATTCCACCACCGAAAGGCGAGAGAATGTGGATTCCATGCCAAGGATCGATTGGACCTTCTCCGTTCAGGGGTTTAATCACTCAATCACGTTTTCCTTCATGTTTCCCTTTTTCTTCTCCACGTTGTACTCTGAGATGAACATGCGGGGCTAATCCCCTTTGTCTTTAGGACCGGGAGTAGCCCGGGGATTCATTGTATGATGATTTTATAATAGTAATTCATATCTTATCTCTTAAATTCATGGTATAATTTCGTTTTCTCCAATATATTGTTATGCTTGATCACCATAATAATAACCTAATGCCCTTAATTGCTTTGAAAGAAAATTAATGGTTGAAAAGAGACGAAATTTACATTAATTGACAAATCCCTTGAACAAGGTGGTGTAAGATTAATGGTGGATACCAAGAGGTCGTTCCTGATGCACCTAGTTTAGGGTATAGGTTACTACGATGGTGGAACCGACCTAGACATAGGTAGTGAATTGTATCACGACAGTGGGCAATTCTGATTTCAGGCTACCCGGATAGAGAGATAAAATTGAGTAGCTATATAGGATTTAATACAATGAAAACCCGCGGTGAAACCACAACCCTAAAGATCTTCTTTTGAATTGATTAAACCAACAATTAATCGATTAATTGTTTTGTTTTATTTTTATTTTCTTTTAATTTTAACAACAACTCTCAACTATTTAATCGGCTGAGCTGATCGCGAGTAGTTAGTAGGAGTCCCAGATGATTTCACGTATCCCTGAGTTCGACTCGGGCCTCACAAAGGCATGTACTACTTCGACGCGTTCACTTGCGTTTCTACGCACGGTAAATCGTCGTGACGTTTTTGGTGCCGTTGCCGGGGATACGGCAATTAGTCGGTACTTCAAGTGCTGTGAGAGGCCACTCGGCCACATTTTTATTTTTTTTATCATTCAAAAAATTATAATCTATTTTCTAAATATTTGCAATCGTCAAGCACTGTACTGAAATTAAATTTCTCTATTTGTAGGTACTGTGCATGGTGCAGACGCGTAGCACAGATTACACGCAGTGCGCACCAGAGGTTCCGCTGCCGGGATCGGAAGACGAAGGCGACTATAATCAAGACCATCTGGAGGATATACTTTCTGAACCTGAACAAGAAGAGATGGATGAGCCACAAACAATATGGGAGAAGATCAAGGCTTCTTCCTCATCCGCTTCCAAGGGGCCGATCAAGAAGCAAGCGGTGAATATTCTGACATACAAGATTGATCCGGCTTTAATCAACTTGGTGAAGTCGAATGCTTTACATGGGCTCAAAAATGAAGACCCCGCCGCGCACATAGGTCAATTTGTGGAGAATTGTGATATGATAAAAATCGACAGATTTCCACAAGATGTGCTCTACTTGAAGCTCTTCCTGAGTTCTCTAGCTGGAATTGCTCGCGAATGGCTACATAACTTGGACGATGAATATGTGGAGTCTTGGGACCACATGGTGGAGGTCTTTTTTGAGAGGTTCTTTCCGCCCGAGAAGACCAATGATATGATCAGAAAGATCCACAACTTCACCCAACAAGCAGGAGAGACCTATTCTGAGACCTAGGAAAGGTTTCAGATCATGCTCAGTGTTGGTATGTATGCCTTGAGAGCCAATCATGGGATGATTGGTGGGATACATTAAGATTGATTTGATAAACATCAAAGGCAAGCTTCCAATTCTTTCTGGTTCAGTCATATGAGATAGTGATAGAACAGATTGAATGTCTAGAGAATGACAGTACTCAATGACGTATGCCTTCAGGTTCATGACCTGAACGATGAGATCATACATATGCTAAGAGTTTGTACATTCTTGTTATGTCCCTAGTCAGATGTCATTGTGGAAGGTTGATAGACAGCAATGACACACAAGACTAGATTGTGGTGTTGGTTGATGATAGAATCTCATTAGTCATGATATAGAGATATCAAACCAAACACATAGGTACTTGTTAGAGAACAAGTGTACCAGATAGACCCACCGTGAGTTTGACACATGGAACCATGAGATGGTAGTCACAATCAGTACTCACAGTGATGGTGGTGAGTGTGATTCTTAGACCATAAATCACTACACTCAACACATGTTGTTGGACACACTTTGACATCATCAAACGCAGTCCTGAAACATGGGTTGTTATAAAGGTGATGATTGGGTGGCTTTGACACATGGGGCTTTTGAGGGGTGAGTGATAGATATGGGATTTGTCCCTCCTGAGGGAGTTTGATATCCATGGCAACTTGATGAGTAGGATTGAGATAGGCATGCACACGCATGTGTGAATCAGTATGTGATATTGATGTCATACATATCTCGTTCAATCTACTCTGAGATCAAGAAAGTGAATGAACGTTGACAGGATGACTGTTCCATGCCTCAAGTTCATTCAGGATATCAGTGACAAAGGAATTATACATTCGCTGTAACACCATTCACAGATTATAGGATGAAAGTTGTTCTCCAACTTTCTACTTTCACTTGGGTAGCACTGATGTGTGACTAGGCACCGCTCTTTGCTTGTGAAGTCATAAGTGTTATGGACTTTCACTGCCAACGTGTAATGGACCTGTAGGGTCACACACATAGGATTTAACCTGGAAGAGGAGTTTTATCCACAAGAAACGTTTAGATTGATTACTAAAGGAGTTTAGTAGTTCAATTAAACACTCAATTGATTGATAGCTCAATATCATACTGTTCAAGGTGTTGGACATATTGATTGGAGTATCGGATTGATTGAAATCACATTTGACTGATTCTGCACAACCTGTACTCCCAACCGATCGGTTCAAGTGTTGAACCGGTCAGCTGAGGTTGCTGAACTGGTCAACTCAAGTGTTGAGTCGATCGGCTCATGTACAGAGTGAAACGAGCGGTTCAAGTGTTGAACCGATCGGTTCAACTAGTGAAACCGAGCAAGTTGGGAAAGTCAGGTCGGTGAGAATTTTCCTTGCGTTTCACTTGCCCAATTTGATTGGAACAAGGATTGGTATTCGATACCAATTAGAAACAAAAGAAGGAAAGTCAATCGGGAACTGATCAGGACCACAAACCGACTGGTTCAGAAGTGAACCGATCGGATCATGGGTCCCAACCGATCGGTTGGTGTTCCAACCGAGTGGTTCAGGTCCCCAACCGACCGGTTCAGGTTGCGAGTTGATTGCTTTTGTGGAAAATCTCGAACCCTTCTACTCCTGCTTTAGTCCCATATTGCCGGGGATAGACAACCCTGTCCCATGACCCGCCTATATATATAGGGGTATTGGGGGCTTCTCAAAGAACAACTCAGTGCAACCAGTTGCTCTGCAAAGTTGTCGTTCTCTCTGGTTTTGGTAACTGGGAGAGAACCCGAGCAAGTGCTTCCTACAAAGGGAGGTGCAGCAAGGGAAGGACAAATGCAGTTGCAACTGGAGGCAGGAGAGTGTGTTGGCGACTAGTACATCAACATGAGGGTGCGACTCCTTCCACTTCCTTGTAGGACAAGGAGTGTGGAGTTCCAGGTGGTCCGTGTGGACTACTTCAGAGGCAGGAGGTTTCTGCTGCTCAGGAGGACAAATGTCAATCCCGACAGTCCCGGTGAGAGGAGGAGTTGTCAGTCCCGATGCGACCAGGAGCTGCACAGACACTGTCCAAGACCGGAGGTGAAGACCGCGCAAGGCGCGAGGTATTGTCTCCGAGCAAGCCTCGGGACAAGGTATGATTCCACAAACCATCCTTTCCTATTATATAGACGTTGACACGTTTCCTCGTGCTGGGTTTGGGGGAGAAAATTTTTGTTTCCGCTGCCTTCTCTGCCTCCCCTAAAATCCAACAGTGGTATCAGAGCCATGTCAACTGTTCTATATTTTAGGAATATTTATATGATCAATTTTGGTTTGTCGCCTTTATTTATTGCATACGATGCGAATAATATTGGCTTTATGCATGTCCAATCCTAAATCCACAAATCCTAATTACATATATGATATGTATTATTAATGCACTCGATACGCGTCACCCTTAAACAAGTTTTGTGGTGGATGTGTGTAGCATGATTATGGCCTATAAACACCTATCTGGGTGTGGTTGTTTGTGGTTGCTTTCATCTCGGTCTGCGCACCGATCTTTCCTCTCTTATTCCTGATGTAACTCGAAATAATTCGAGATTCTTTCCTACCTTTGCTCCCCCCGAATGTAACTCGGGGTTTCTTATTTTAAGCAATGTAATAATAGGATAGATTTTATTTCCTGTTATGTCAAAGACTGGCAGACATCAAGACAACAGCTGAAACAATCGGTTCAAGGCGTGAACTGATCGGTTGACGTTCCAGACGGTCGGTTCAAGGAGTGAACTGATCGGTTGATGACCGATCGAAGAGCGAGACGACTGGGTGGCGGACATGACGAGATGCACGACGTCCAGGCAAACCGATCGGTTGGAGGAGCCAACCGATCGGCTAGTGGCACCCAGACGACCGACTGGAGAGTACATATCATTCATGTGATGAGTTGATCAACTCAGATGGCAAGGCACAAATGTTAATCTTGTACACAGTGCATGTGATGTTGACCTAGATGATCGTGATTCCTTTTGGCTCGAGGAATCACATTAGGATGGCCATAATCATCGCTTTTTATCATTTTGTGCATGTTTTCTATGGGATATAGCATGTATATGATACATACTATGTATTGTGGTGATTAGATATGTATATGTATATAAAAACCAAATCCCTCATTAAAATATTAAGATTTAGATGCCTTCCAAAATGCGACACACGTGAAAAGCTTGATCGACCAAGTGTGGGAACGCCCTAGCATGGTGCACTGTCTATCTTGTGGAAGCGTGAAGGATGAATGTGTGGGTCTTCCCTAGCAAGGTGCATATTCATCGTGTTTGCTTTGGGTCAGACTTAACAAGGTGACCTAGATAGGATCTAGCGCCTTGAGGCATGGAGATGATCATGGCAAGGAGTTGCATATGACATCTTATTAAGAGTTGCATATGATGCAATTGGCAAGAGTTGCCTACCTGAGAGATCGAAGTTGTGGGCGATCAGCCCTAGCTGACTCATGACTTAGAGGATTTCAGGATCTTGCCCACTAGAAGGTTGTACGTTGCAATCTTCCGAATTGATGGTGAGGGCTATCAATTTGAAGTAAAATAGTGGAAGCGATAATTAATTAAAGGCCTAATTTTTATCGTCAACTTTTCAAATAAATCAAATAAGTCAAAAGAGTTTTGGACTAAAATTGCATATATTTCCTTTTTTTAAAATAAATGGTTAATCAACAAATCACTTTATTTGCGATCGCTCTTTGTGACCAACAAATTAAATGGGAATAATTCCACGATTGGTTAGGACGATGAGAAGTGTTCTCAATCAAAGAGCGAAAGCTCTAAGTCCTAGTTATACCAGAACCATATGAACTCGATCCCACCACATCAATGGCTGGAAGTATGCTTATGGAAGCATACTGAGGATAACATTGATGAGGAGTGCTTGATGTTGTGCTCTCTGAACTATGAGTTGCAAAGACAACATGAGACATATGATGTCTCCAAGACACTGTCCTAGTATGTCATGACAGAAGGAGATCCAGCAAGGTATTCACACACTCAATGTGATTGGGTATGTAGAAAACCTGACTAAGAAGGATTCCCTCTGAGCCAAGGGTTGGCTATTGGTATGATACTGCATATGTTGCGAGAATCAAACAATTCATGATAAGCTACAACATGAATAACTTTGACAAGCGTAGACAGAGTTGTTGGACATGTTGAGGATAGTAGAGACAAAGATGAAGAAAGACAAACCATAATCTTTGATGTGATCAAAGAAAAGGTAAGTCTAAAGGGCAAGGGCAAGGGCAAAGCAAAGAAGTGTTCTGATGCTAGCCAGCAATCCAAGTCGTCTTCAGCCTCAAGGCACATGGCGAAAGGGTGTATGAGGGAACTATTCTCTATATCTGGAAGAACAAAAGAAGATGAAGGAGGGGATGGAGATCTCCACCTAAGGTATCAAGAAATGAACCACTTCTTTATCTGAGGTATATGATACCAAGATATGGATATGTCATATATGATATGCAATATCCACAAAGAAGTGATGACCTTTATGAAAGGACCAAGAAAGGAGTACCCATCATTGGAGCAAGTGTTGCTGCCATAGATAGCAGTCTCTTTCAGTTTATTTCAGCCTAAAGGGCACGAAATAGAGTTGAGAACTGCTATTTCATATATTGCCAATAGATAGAAACACTTTATTTTTCCATATTGTATGACAATGATGGCAATTAATAAAGTTAATGTTTCAATCTTAAGAGATATGATCTTTGTGGCAATGCCTTGTTTATCTTGTGGTATTTGATATGCATGAGATAAAATGATACCTAATGTTATAGATAACTCAAACAATCAAATTAGAATCAATCATGAGAAACTCATTTCTGGTTTCCATGTGATGGATAAATCTAGACTCTTTTGGTTAGAGAACCAGTAAGAGACATGAATATCTTGGACATGATTAATCAATCATCACTAATGGTAGTGGGAGAATGATTATCCTATTAGGTATAATACATGTGATGTATTTACATACCTATTGGGACAAATGCTAATACTTCAAATGGTGTTTAGAGAAATACCAATATGAATATCTTGAAGTGTTCAAGATTATCATAGATGAAGTGCAAATTTGGTAAAGTATTAATTCTTGAGGAGATCAATGAATGAAATACTTGGACCAAATGTTTGAGATCCTTATGAGTGATTATGATAGTGTATCATAGTAAACTCATGATTAAGGCATGGTGATGTCTAAATCAAGAAGGAATCATACTCTAAGGAGTTAGAGAATGATTATCGAATAACTGAATTCTTCTTAATAAAAGAATACCCCACACTAATAAAGGAAATTAAGAATCACAAGGGTTGTGAGTTCTTATATCCTTAACAGATACACCTCAATTATCTATGTGATGTGTTGTTCATGTGATGAGTCAACATTTGTGTAGGAGGCCTGGTGGATGATATCTCTTCATGGATAGTAGGTTTTATTGCTCTTAACATCCCTTTATACATTTGGAGAGTGAGATGTTCGAACCGCTTTGATGGGAATAGTAGATCGATGGGGCACGAATGGGGTAACTTGATTAGCAGCGTCAATCTGATGATTAAGAAGAAGGTGTTCTCGATTACAAATGATCCTAATTTATTCTCCAGGATGAGAAACACCATCATTATGGAGCCGAGGTTTAGGATGAAGAAAGTGTGTCTTATCAGATGGACAACCCCAGACCTGTTTAACCTTAAGCTCAATGTGACTATAGGGAGGGATATGGATGAAGAAGGAAATAAACGCAGATGGGCGGCAGGCATCATTCGCAATCACAATGCAGACACTTGTTTGATCTTCCATGCTTGGCTCAAGAAAGAAGATTTCAAGCTGGCCTACATACAGGCGTGCATCATTGGGCTGAAGTTTGTGGGTGACCAAATGCTCCATATTTCTTCTATTGAGGTGGATGATAGATCTGTTTATAACATCCTTTGGAAGGATGCTCCTATGCCTTGGAGAGCGAGAACCTACGCTAAGGAGCTTAGAGATGAGCTGCAGATGGCTTGCATCAATGGGGTCTGTGTGCATAAGATGGTGAATGCCATTCCAAGGGAGATTGGAAGGCTTGGCCGTATATCTTCAAACTTTTTTGTTGCTACGGATTCTAGTAGATTCCCTAACAAGATTCATGGGATGATAAGGTTAGAGAAGAGAAAGACCCCCTACATCGTTAAGAGAAAGCGATGGTCGATGAATGATTTTTCCTTTGTATGTTTTGTGGTGAGCTTTTTTCTTTTCTTCTTGTGGGCTTTGGGGATAATACCCGAGATATAAGAGCGGGAGATGTAATTTCTTGATGTTTTAGCCCACAAGAGGGGTTTGGGATGAATAAGAGCGACCCCTGGCTTATATAAAAAAAAGTCAACTATCTAGATGAATATGAGGAACCAGATTTTGAGTTTTGGTATAAGACCATTACATCCTAAATGACTTCCATGTGAACCATAAGGTATGACCTTGATGGTAGCACTCATTGGATCATACCCATAAGTGAAAATGAGTCTTAAGTGTTAAGACACATGGATAACATTTTGAGAAGGATGATGCTTGTTGATTGCAACTTGATGACTAAGACATTTGGCATATGGATACAAAACCACATTCCTATGAGGAATAAAACAAGGATGTGTACGTGACACAACCTATAAGGTTTATGAATCCACTAATGAAAATGAAGTCTATAAGTTACAATGGACTAATCAATGTGATTGATTGAGTACAAGCAACTCAGAATTGGATCTTTACCTTGATGATATAGTCAAAGGGTTTGACTGATATGTCAAAGATAAAGAGGGATCTTTGATTTAGTGGGAGCGTGTTCACATTCCACATATTGATGTAAAATGGAAATGTTTTTGATTAGAAATCCAAAAGTGGAAATTATCCTGAAGGAAAATAGAGATGTTTCCTATATGATAGGAATAGAGATCTATAGAGATAGTTCTCGAAAAGCTCTTGACCTGAAAAGAGAAAGCATACATTGGCAATCTGTACTAAAGGGTTCAGTATGCACAGATTCAGTGGGAGAAAACTTGTCCATGTTACATGGAGTTAGTATCCCAAGGCCAAGTGTCCAATTCTTATGAAGAATGGGAACACTAAGAATAGATATGGATCTATCATGTATGTAATCATCCCATTACCTTGCATGTATGACATGGCAAGAATAAAATGCATTCATCATCTTGTATGTAGGACATGGCAATATGATGTGCTCATCCTGATAACTCGTATGTGGGACATAACGAGTGGATGTCTGTCTACATCCAGTAAGGGTTATTGGAATACCATGAGAACTTGATATGTACTTGTGAAGTACTGGTTCCATGGAGATAAGGAAGAGTTCGATGTAAAGAGTTACATTGATGCGAACTTCCGAATGGATGGAAAATTAATCACAAAATATATATAGGATATATAAAAGGTGTAAGTTTGTTGATAATTGGAAATGTTCCAATAAAACCATTTAAAAGGGAAATGCCAAGTATCTATGCGTTAGAGAACAACAGTAGATAATATATGGATCTAGAAGTTCATGAGATGAACTTATAAGACATTCCGCTCATTGATGAAAAGTCTGGAATCCTTGATCATGCAATGTGGCTAAAGGTTAGCAAAGGAATACTAGATCACATATTACGACAACTCTATCTCATATGTATGACGTACAACAAAGAGATGTGAGACATGCAATTTAAAACTGACTTTGGCAAGGTGTTTCCATTACTCACTATGTTTGCACTAGAGCACAGTAATATGTGGGACATGTTTGAAGATCACTATGAATATGATTCAAGGGTGATTGGCTCGCAGTGCAAGTGGGAGTCTGTTGGTATGTATGCCCTGAGAGCCAATCATGGGATGATTGGTGGGATACATTAAGATTGATTTGATAAACATCAAAGGCAAGCTTCCAATTCTTTCTGGTTCAGTCATATGAGATAGTGATAGAACAGATTGAATGTCTAGAGAATGACAGTACTCAATGACGTATGCCTTCAGGTTCATGACCTAAACAATGACATCATATGTATGCTAAGAGTTTGTACATTCTTGTTATGTCCCTAGTCGGATGTCATGGTGGAAGGTAGATAGACAGCAATGACACACAAGACTAGATTGTGGTGTTGGTTGATGATAGAATCTCATTAGTCATGATATAGAGATATCAAACCAAACACATAGGTACTTGTTAGAGAACAAGTGTACCAGACAGACCCATCGTCAGTTTGACATATGGAACCATGAGATGGTAGTCACAGTCAGTACTCACAGTGATGGCGGTGAGTGTGATTCCTAGACCTGAAATCACTACACTCAACACATGTCATTGGGCACACTTTGACATCATCAAACACAGTCCTGAAACATGGGTTGTTATAAAGGTGATGATTGGGTGGCTTTGACACATGGGGCTTTTGAGGGGTGAGTGATAGATATGGGATTTGTCCCTATTGAGGGAGTTTGATATCCATGGCCACTTGATGAGTAGGATTGAGATAGGCGTGCACACGCATGTGTGAATCAATATGTGATATTGATGTCATACATATCTTATTCAATCTACTCTGAGATCAAGAAAGTGAATGAACATTGACAGGATGACTGTTCCATGCCTCGAGTTCATTCGGGATATCAGTGACAAAGGAATTATACATTCGCTGTAACACCATTCACGGATTGTAGGATGAAAGTTGTTCTCCAACTTTCTACTTTCACTTGGGTAGCACTGATGTGTGACTAGACACCGCTCTTTGCTTGTGAAGTCATAAGTGTTATGGACTTTCACTGCCAACGTGAAATGGACCTGCAGGGTCACACACATAGGATTTAACCTGGAAGAGGAGTTTTGTCCACAAGCAACATTTAGATTGATTACTAAAGGAGTTTAGTAGTTCAATTAAACACTCAATTGATTGATAGCTCAATATCATACTATTCAAGGTGTTGGACATATTGATTGCAGTATCGGATTGATTGAAATCACATTTGACTAATTCTGCACATCCTGTACTCCCAACCGATCGGTTCAAGTGTTGAACCGGTTGGCTGAGGTTGCTGAACCGGTCGGCTCTAGTGTTGAGTCGATCGGCTCATGTACAGAGTGAAATGAGTGGTTCAAGTGTTGAACCGATCGGTTCAACTAGTGCAACCGAGCAAGTTGGGAAAGTCAGGTCGGTGAGCATTTTCCTTGCGTTTCACTTGCCCAATTTGATTGGAACAAGGATTGGTATTCGATACCAATTAGAAAAAAGAAGGAAAGTCAATCAGGAACTGATCAGGACCACGAACCGACTGATTCAGAAGTGAATCGATCGGCTCATGGGTCCCAACTGATCGGTTGGTGTTCCAACCGACCGGTTCAGGTCCCCAACCGACTGGTTCACTTGTGAACCGATCGGTTCAGGTTGCGAGTTGATTGCTTTTGTAGAAAATCTCGAACCCTTCTACTCCTGCTTTAGTCCCATATTGTCGGGGACAGAGAACCCTATCCCATGACCCGCCTATATATATAGGGGTTTGGGGGCTTCTCCAAGAACAACTCAGTGCAACCATTTGCTCTGCAAAGTTGTCATTCTCTCTGGTTTTGGTAACCGAGAGAGAACCCGAGCAAGTGCTTCCCGTAAAGGGAGGTGCAGCAAGGGAAGGACAAATGCAGTTTCAACTGGAGGCAGGAGAGTGTGTTGGCGACTAGTACGTCAATAGGAGGGTGCGACTCCTTCCACTTCCTTTTAGGACAAGGAGTGTGGAGTTCTAGGTGGTCCGTGTGGACTACTTCAGAGGCGGGAGGTTTCAGCCGCTTAGGAGGACAACTGTCAATCCCGACAGTCCCGGTGAGAGGAGGAGTTGTCAGTCCCGGTGCGACCAGGAGCTGCACAGACACCGTCCAAGACCGGAGGTGAAGACCACACAAGGAGCGAGGTATTGTCACCGAGCAAGCCTCGGGACAAGGTATGATTCCACAAACCATCCTTTCCTATTATATAGACGTTGACGTGTTTCCTCATGTTGGGTTTGGGGGAGAAAATTTTTGTTTTCGCTGCCTTCTCTACCTCCCCTAAAATCCAACACTCAGGCGATGCCTGCATCACGGGCTTGATAAGGAGACCCAAGTCAAGATCTTCTATTTTGCTCTCTCCGAGCATGATAGAAGCAACCTCGATTCAGCCGGTTCTGGATTCTTCTTGAATAACACAAATACTAGATGTTGGAAGATTCTAAAGAATATGGCCAAGAAACAATCATGGGGCAAAAGAGGCGCCGTGGAGCAGGTTCGAGTAGTAGGTGAATCTAAAGCAATAAAGGAGCTGAATGAGAAGATGGATCTTCTTGCAAAGAAATTTCTTGCAAAGGAGGATACTGAGTCTGAGGATGAGGCTCAAGTGAAATTCATGAGGCAGCAACAAGGCTACAGGAACAATGACTATTCATGGAGGAAAGATAAGAAGTTCTCCTGGAAGGATCCGAACAACTTCTTGTAGGATCCAGATGCTAAACCCCAACCAGTAGCGGAAGATAAGAGCACACAACTGCTTAATCAAGTGATAAAGCAAAACCAAGAACTCATGGCTACTTTCGGCCAGCAAATAAAGCAACAAGGGGAGTTCATGAACCAATTCGAGCAGACACTACAGAGCCATGGGGCTCAAATGAGGACAATAGAGACATCTATGGTACAGATGGTTGCGGAGATAGCCAGTTTTAAGAAGCCGACACATCTAGGTTTCCCGGGAAATACTAATGTTCCAGGAGGAAACCAACAAGCGAAGGCCATCTTGCTAAGAAGTGGCAACAAATTGTTAAATCCCAGGGCTGATGAAGCAAGCAAACCCCAAGCTGAAATTGAAGTTGAGGCCACTAAGGAGCTACTTGTACCGGTCACAGAACCAGTTGATGACATAGCAGTGGATGCTACTAAAGATCATACTCTAGAGGAGGAAGGGCCTAAGAAACATACACCCTATGTGCCACCACATCAAAGGGCACAAGTTGTACCGGTCCCTTATCCGAACAATGCTAAGGCAAGGAAGGTAGACGCCCAATTCAAAAAGTTCTTAGACAGTTTTAGAAAGCTTTCAGTGAACATCCCTCTATTGGAAGCTATTGAGCAAATTCCGTCTTATGGGAAATTTCTAAAGGACATCATCACCAAGAAGAAAAAAATCTCGGACACTGAAGTAGTTGTGCTTAAGGAGCAGGTGAGTGCCTTTATCATGGGCACATTACCACTAAAGAGGTAAGATCCGGGTTGTTTCAACATTTCATGCTATATCGGGAAAGTCAAATTTGGTGAGGCATTATGTGACTCGGGAGAAAGCATCAATCTATTGCCCCTTTCGACATTCAAGAAGTTGGGATTAAAGGAGTCACGGAAAAGCAACATGACAATTCAATTGGCGGATAACTCTGTCGTGAAACAGTAAGGAATTTGCGAAGATGTGCTTGTGAAAGTGGATAGATTTGTATTTCCTGCATATTTTGTCGTCATGGAGATGCAAGATGAACAAGGCGATGAGCTACTACTCGGAAGACCATTACAAGCTACAGCCGACATGATACTTGAGATGGGGAGAGGTCGGTTGACCTTGGGTATAGCCGATGACCGATTTGAGATGGTCCTGCCTTCTAGTGCCACTTCACCTAAATCCAAGGAGCAATGCCACATGGTAAAACATTTTGATAATACCATCTCACTTTGTCTAGGGAAGCCATTTCTGGGTATGGCTCGGGTATTGACAAAGGTGGAAAAAGGGACTTTAGCTGTAGACATCATGGAGCAGACCAAAGTAGTATCCCTTTACAAGGCTGTCGGGTTCCTAAATGATGAGAATGAGGACATTCCTCCCTCTACAGAGGATGATGCTATAGAAAATTCAGTTTTTGATGCATATCCGGAATTACCATTGGAGGTTTGTTTAGTCAACATCACTCATGATTGGATGAGAAGCAAATCACTCAAGGAGTGCGCCAAAATGCTTCAGATGCTTCCATGATTCTATGCGAGGTATTATGAAGATTTAGGTGAACTTCCCCCTCCGCTTCAATCATCCTTGATCAGCCCGCCGGAGTTAGAGTTAAAGCTACTGCCACCGCATCTTAAGTATGCCTTTCTAGCGGAGGAAGAAAAGTTACCTGTGATCATTTCTGCATATCTGAGTGCGGAAGAGGAAGATCAATTGTTGATAGTGTTGTAGAACCACCGGGGAGCATTTGGGTGGTCTGTTGCAGATATCAAGGAGATTTCCCCTACTTTGTGTCAGCATAAGATTCGGCTCGAGGAGGGAGCCCAGCCAGTAATCTAACCGCAACATCGACTGAATCCGAGCATGATGGAGGTGGTGAAGAAAGAGGTGATTAACCTTCTCTCTACATGTATCATTTATGTGATTTCAGACTCGACATGGGTAAGTCCCACACAGGTAGTCCCTAAAAAGGGGGTATTACTGTCACTCAAAATATTTTAAACGAACCTGTCACCACCCGTTTGGTAACCGGGTGGCGAGTATGTATTGATTACCGACGTCTTAATGCCGCTACGCTGAAGGATCATTTTCCTCTCCCATTTATTGATCAAATTCTAGAGCGCTTAGCTGGCCGATCTCATTTCTGTTTTCTGGACGGGTATTCGGGATATAATCAGATTTCAATTGACCCTAAGGACCAAGAGAAATCTACTTTCACTTGTCCTTGTGGAACTTTTGTGTATCGCCGCATGCCCTTTGGATTATGCAATGCACCAACGACTTTTCAGTGTTGTATGCTCGCCATTTTTTCTGATATGGTAGAACGCTATCTTGAAGTCTTTATGGATGATTTTTTGGTTTATGGTGCTTCGTTTGATGAATGCCTTTATAATTTGGATAAGGTGTTACAGAGATGTGAGGACACACATTTGGTCCTCAACTGGGAGAAATGTCATATGATGGTAAATGAAGGGATAGTGCTAGGACATAAAGTGTCTAGCAAAGGTTTGGAGGTAGATCCAGTTAAAATTGAAGTAATTTCTAAATTGCCCCCACCAAATTCGGTAAAAGGGGTAAAGAGTTTCTTAGGACACGCCAGATTTTATCGTCGGTTCATAAAAGATTTTTCTAAAATCGCCAAACCTCTATCCGAGCTTCTCGAGAAAGATGTAGTTTTTGATATCAATGACAAATGCTTACACGCGTTCAACGTGCTGAAGGAGAAATTGATTTCCGCACCAGTTGTTCAAACACCAGATTGGACTAAGCCGTTCGAACTCATGTGTGACACATCAGATTTTGCTGTAGGAGCTGTGTTGGGACAGCGGGTGGACAATAAACCCGCCGTAATTTTTTATTCTTCCAAGACTTTGAATGATGCTCAATTAAATTACACAACTACTGAAAAAGAATTGCTTGCCGTTGTTTTCACTTTTGAAAAATTCCGGCAATATTTAGTTGGATCGAAAGTAGTTGTTTGGACTGATCACGCTGCTATTAAATATTTGATGGAGAAAAAAGATGCCAAACCTAGATTGATTAGGTGGATCTTGCTCCTACTAGAATTTGATATTGAAATTAAAGACAAGCCGGGGATTGAAAATGTCGTGGCAGATCATTTGTCTAGGTTAGAGAGGGTGGATGAAAAAGATTTACACATACCCATAACCGAGACATTTTCGGATGAACAATTGTTGAAAGTGAATTCTAAAGATCCTTGGTTTTCCTATATTGTGAATTATCTTGCTTGCAGGATCATCCCGGATGATTGGACGTATCAAGAGAAGAAGAAGTTTTTCCATTCTCTACGATATTATTTTTGGGATGACCCTATTCTTTTGAAGCAATGCAGGGATGGTGTTCTACGCAGGTGTGTACCTGAGGAGGAATACGAGAGTGTTCTTCATCACTGCCACACTCTACCTACGGACGGACACCACGCGAGCTCTCGTACGGAGGCCAAAGTGTTGGAAAGTGGCCTATATTGGCCTACCTTGTTACGAGATGCCTATGAGTTCGTGAGACAATGTGATTCCTGCCAAAGGGCAGGTAATATTTCAAAGAGACAAGAGATGCCCCTAAATGTCTTCCAAGAGGTTGAGGTATTTGACCTATGGGGTATAGATTTCATGGGACCCTTTGTGTCCTCAAATTCGAATTTATATATCCTCTTAGCTGTTGATTATGTGTCGAAGTAGGTAGAAGCAATACCCACAAGGACTAATGATTCTACTGTAGTGTGCAGATTCGTTAAGGAACATATCTTCTACAGGTTTGGAGTGCCCCGAATGATCATCAGTGATGGGGGTACGCACTTTAAGAATCAAAAGTTCTCGACATTGTTGAAGAAATACGGGGTCAAACATAACATAGGAACCCCGTATCACCCGCAAACTCAAGGACAGGTGGAGGTCTCCAATCGCGAAATTAAGAAAATCTTGGAGTGTACGGTGGCTTCCACGAGGAAGAACTGGAGTGCCTTACTGCCAGATGCATTGTGGGCATATAGGACGGCATACAAGACACTTATAAGCACCACACCTTTTAGGTTGGCATACAGCCGGGCTTGTCACTTACCGTTGGAGTTAGAGCACAAAGCACATTGGGCGCTGAGAAAGCTCAACTTGAGTTATGATGAGGCGGGTAAGAAGAGATTGCTTGAATTAAATGAATTGGATGAGCTGCGCATGACTGCATATGAGAACTCTCGGATATACAAGGAGCGCACTAAGTTGATCCACGATCGCCACATTCAGATGTGCACCTTCAGGAAGGGAGATCGTGTGCTGTTGTTCAATTCAAGGCTGAAGTTGCATCCCGGGAAGCTAAAATCCCAATGGAGTGGGCCATTCACGGTGGAAGAGGTCAAACCACATGGCGCAATCTTGGTGCACGATGGTGAGATGACATTTTTGGTGAATGGACAGAGGTTGAAGCTATATTTTGGCGAAGATTACATGAGGAAGGTGAATGAGGTCAAACTCATTTCACTTTCGGATGCATGATGTGATTCAAGTCGTCTAGCCTAAGACGTTAAATAAGGGTGCTTGTTGGGAGGCAACCCAACCATTGGTACCTTAGTTCAGTTCATTTACATTCATAGTTTAATTTGTTTTCACTTAGTTTGTAGTGTAAAAAAGATATCATGATCGTTTGTTACATGCCCAGGGCTGAGGCAGAGTCGATACCATCGACCCTTGTATCGATGGTATCGACCATGGTATAGGTTGGCGGCTGCAGGAATCGCACTGCGTCGATACCATCGACGACCTCATCGATGGTATCAACTTACCAACAAGCAGATCGCACGAAGCAGTCGATGGTATCGACATTGGTGTCGATACTATCGAGATCTCTGAAGATTTCAGAACAAATCGTCTCAGGAAAGTCGATACCATCGACGGGCGTGTCGATGGTATCGACACATTCATGCAAAGAAGGCGGCACCCGAGCCTCGCGAGGGTTTTCCCTAATCAGAGAGTCGATACTATCGACCCGAGTCGATAGTATCGACACACCACGTCAACGATCCGTGGGGAAAGATCAACGGCGATCACAACAGCCTAGAAGTCGATTTGGGGGATGGGTCAATACTATCGACCCGCGTCGATAGTATCGACACGTCAGTAATCCGAGCCCCGCAGATCCAGCCATCGACAACCGTCGATACTCGCGGAGGTACATATCGTGTTACCTGAGTCGATACCATTGACTCACGTCGATGGTATCGACGGGCAGACAGTAGCACCGGCCACGACTATATATGAGGAGTAGTTGTGTCAGATGACATCACACCTTCAGTGCAATCTTCCTCCACTTGTGTCGAGTGTGTTCTATAGATGTCCAAGCCCGACGACGAGCAACACTGAGCTAGTTCTTCATAGAGCGGAGATTCGCTTCTCCGATCTTCACTGGGCTCCCTTTCGATTCCTCCTTCTCTCACAATCATGGTGCACGTAGCTGGTGCGTCGTCTTCACACACAAATCCGATGGACATCCCATAATTCGTGCCACCTCCGACTGCGTCAGTTGCACGCCCACGACTGATTCATTCATCCGCAGAGGTGAAGAAGATGTACGAAGAGATTATGAAGAGGAAGATTGAGCCGACCCGTTATGTTGATCGGGACACCATCCGCAACCTCGGGTTCGAAGCGAACCTTGCCTACGTGCTGAAAGGACATGCCTGACACACGGTAAGACGACCTGATGAGCTGGAGTATCATGCTGATGGCCAGCCATTCTTCGGAGAGTGGCCCACGTACAAGGAATTAGTGGCTGAGTTCATGGCGTCCCTGGACGTCTGCATCCTGCCCAACGATGTCATAGCCACCGACCGCGAGTGGATAAAGGGCCGGGTGTCATTCTGATTGTACACCAACGACTACACCCTCACACTCCGGTAGTTCAACGCGATCTTCAACTGGAACCACTCGCGGTCCGACTACCGGCGCCCAGACAACCGCACCGACTACGACGCCATCTTTGCCGAGCTGGTTACGGTGTCGCCGGGGAAGTCAGTAAGCTACCATAATGCTGCAGTAGCTGATTTCGAGCACCCTTTCGTCCGAATTCTACACCGGATGCTCAGTTCGACATTGTTTGCTCAGGGTGATTTGGCCCTCAGCAAGTTTCAGGAGAGGAACTTATTCTTTTTGTATAAGCTCCTGAAGCGTCAAGAATGCAATTGGGGTGCCTTCTTTCTACAGAGAGTTTTGGGGGTGAAGAGGAGTACGAGGAAAGCGCCGATTCACTTCGGCGGGCTCATCACCAAGCTGGCTTCATACCTCGGTTTGAATTTCCAGCAGCTCACTCCTCTATCCAACAGGAGCAAGGTGAACTTGCAACATTTGCACCGGTCCAATCTCATTCTTCTTTGAGATGGTTTGGCGTATGCACACTGCCAGGTCAACCACGCCTACCAGGAATGCTCGCTGCCCGATCCGGTCTTCAACATCGAAGGGGCACAACACTTATGATGGCCAATCATAGCCATCGCCGACTCCGATGAGGAGGACGACAACGACAGAAATGATGGCGAGGCTGAGGAGGAAGAGGAGGCATTTACACCTCTTTGAGCACGAGTGGCACCACGGAAGCATCCTCGGATGCATCCGGGTGCATCTTCATCATCACAGCCTACGCCGCCACCACCACCGCCCTCGCAGCCAAGTGAGGAAGCCTATTCTATGCAAGGTATGCATACTATGCTACAGGAGATACAACAACATCACATGACGATGTATGCCAGTATTTAAGACACTACACACCGACTACTAGACAATCAATGGGCAATGTTTGAGAATGAGCGTCTTCTCCTTGACAACCAACAAAAAATTCATGATCGGTTGCAACAGATGGAGATGCAACAACAGCCCTTCTACGACCACTATTGGAGCCAAGATTACTTTGGAGGCTATCCACAACCTCCACCTAGGGCCCAGTTTGATCCAAGCTTCCAGGGGGAGTATCCGTCCTGGGACCCTACGGCTCCGCAGTACCCGCCTCCACCTGAAGGGTAAAAGTGGTATCTCTATTCCAACCTTTAAGATTGTTTTTGACTATGAGGCCATAGTCGAATTCAAGCTTAGGGGGGTATTGGAACAGTTCTATCTTTCATTTTCTATATTTTTAGTTTTATTGTTTTTGTTTCCTGTCATTTGTTTCTGCGATCTTAGTTTGTTTTAGGATCCACATTCTATCTAGTGTAATCGTGGATGTCTTTAATGTTGAGTCATCTCAGTTGCATGTGCATGGGGAAAGGAGGGACACATAAAAATTTTTGAGTGTTCACAAGCTTGAGTGTTGCTTAACCTTGATCACTTAACTTCGAAAATGATTGGTTTTGTCAACTTTTAAATAGAAAATCACAAATGTATATTACTAATGATTCATGAAAGTGGATGGAATTGGTTGTTTGAGCCTAAACTGACCAAATGATAGTGAGACTTTAATTTGAAGTAAGAGAGAGAAAACCTCTTAGCTACTACACAGGTTAGTAAGGAGGGACACATAATATTTTTCAAAGGTTCAGTCAACTAGTCTTGTGATTTGTCCACCTCATTGTTTTCACAATCCACCAAAGATTTGGAAGTAAAGTACGGTTTTAACCTTTTTGATTGCATGGCAAGTAGATAGGACTTGCATTGCAGCAACCTTCATATGTTTGCATGAAAAATAAGAAAAAAATTTAGAATAGGTATACATGCACATTACCCTTAGGTGCATGTCATGTAGTTGCATTTATAACTTTTAAGCATAAAGTATGTCATGTACCTTATTTATTCTTTAATGGTGAGTTAAATTGTTCCATACCTTCCAAATAGTGCAAATATTCGAGCTATGCAGAAAATATAAGCCCAATAAGTATTCATTGTCAATCATGGATGTAAGGGTTTGTAATGAAAAAAAAAGAAGAAAAAAAATCTGAAAAAAAAGTTATTTAGAAGCAACAAGAATAAGAAGGAGAAAGGAACATAATCTCACCTTTATTTCAAGATGAGTACATGATGTAGTTTAATTAGATATCCATCTCATTTTGAGATGGATGGTTAGTGCATGCATCATTCCACCTAATCTTAGGCATTAGGGCATTTTTCATGTGCATTTGCATCATTTAGGGCATTTTTGTTGTATGCATATTGAAATCGTATAATGCTTCCATTTCTTCCATGAGTCACCTTTTTCATCCACACGTTGCTCAGATTTGTAGGCCACCGTGAATTTCTCCTCACTAGTGAATATCAGGAGAACTGCTTCCATGTAGATGGTAGCTAGGGCGAGCAACGTAGTTTAGAAGATCACAAGATGCACTAAGTCTGGACCGGCAAATTTTATTATGTTAACTTCCTTATGTGATAGTGTTCATCAGTTTGAGGTTAATATCTTTTATGGATGATTACTGTCACCTTTAGGGTAATTGTCCTTCTGTGGTTAGTGAGGCCCGATATGCGAATGTCCGGTGGGAGTCATGTGGGATGTCTGTTGTGATGCTTTGTTCTTTAGTTGACTCTGGCAATTCTATTCTAAGGTTTAGTTGCTCGGGGGAGAGCAATGTTCAAGCTTAGGGGAGTTTGATGCGATGATTTTGAGTCGCATTTATAGACTTGTTTGATATGTGTTTTATGCATTTATTAGTCATTTTCATGGTTAATGTTGCATAATTCATTCATTTTGGTCTATGCTACTTCTTTATCTCAAATTCCCTTTATTTAAGCATTTTGAGTATTAATTATCGAAATAATATATTTTGTGTGGATTTATATGGTTCCGTGTGTTAATTTCAGGAAAAACAAGTATCTGCTGCCGTCGATACCATCGACGGTGGTCGATACCATCGACCGGACCACAGGTTGCCAGCCGCAAGGACCAGAAGAAAGTCGATACTATCGATAGGGATGTCGATGGTATCGAGATACCATCAAGTTGCTGGCGAGAAGTGTGTCAATACTATCGACCAAGATGTCGATACTATCGACTGGTGGAGCTACAACGACACAAAATGACAAAACCGTCGCTACAGGTTCATAGATACCATCGACCCGTGTCGATGGTATCGAGATGACATCAGGCGCACAGACGAAAGAATAGAAGGATTGCCGCTATCATGCTAGGTCGATACCATCGACCCGCATCGATGGTATCGACACCGTCAGATATGAGTTTGTTTCAGATTGATCTTAATCGGACGACCGTGGTTAGTTGGCGACCTAATTCAGGAGATATACCTAATGACGTCGCCCTTGACTGGGAGAGGGCGTCATTAGTTGTTGCACACATCTCGGAGAGCAAGGAGAGAAGAACGGAGAACGAGAGCACGCCCCAGCCGATCCGGACGCTGAAGAAGACGAATTCCACCACCGAAAGGCGGGAGAATGCAGATTCCACGCCAAGGATCGATTGGACCTTCTCCGTTTAGGGGTTTAATCACTCAATCACGTTTTCCTTCATGTTTCCCTTTTTCTTCTCCACATTGTACTCTAAGATGAACATGCAGGGCTAATCCCCTTTGTCTTTAGGACCGGGAGTAGCCTGGGGATTCATTGTATGATGATTTTATAATAGTAATTCATATCTTATCTCTTAAATCCGTGGTATAATTTCGTTTTCTCCAATATATTGTTATGCTTGATCACCATAATAATAACCTAATGCCCTTAATTGCTTTGAAAGAAGAATTAATGGTTGAAAAGAGATGGAATTTACATTAATTGACAAATCCCTTGAACAAGGTGGTGTAAGATTAATAGTGGATACCGAGAGGTCGTTCCTAATGCACCTAGTTTAGGGTATATGTTACTATGACGGTGGAACTGACCTAGACATAGGTAGTGAATTGTACCACGACAGTGGGCAATTCTAATTTCAGGCCACTACCCGGATAGAGAGATAAAATTGAGTAGCTATATACGATTTAATACAATGAAAACCCACGGTGAAATCGCAACCCTAAAGATCTTCTTTTGAATTGATTAAACCAACATTTAATTGATTAATTTTTTTGTTTTATTTTTATTTTCTTTTAATTTTAACAATAACTCTCAACTATTTAATCGGCTTAGTTGATCACGAGTAGTTAGTAGGAGTCCCCAACGATTTCACGTATCCCTGAGTTCGACTCGGGCCTCACAAAGGCCTGTACTACTTCGATGCGTTCACTTGCGTTTCTACGCACGGTAAATCATCATCAGGTGATGTCTTTGCCGGTGAGATTGCACGACAATGGGAGAAATCGCTGGGGAGGGCTACGGATTGAGTAGAGGAATTGGGATTTTTCTTTGCTCGCTAGCTGCTCTTTCTGCTATTTTCTCATTGCTTCTGCTCGAATATTTTTTTTCCCACTTTTTTTGCTATAACAGGTTTCGGGTTGCGGGAATATTGCTGTCGGGTAGGGTAATTAAGTTACCCGCGCGGGCAACTAAAAGTAACTATATATATATCTATCTATCTATCAATATATATATACATTTATATATATATATATATATATATATATATATATATATATATATATATATATATAGAGAGAGAGAGAGAGAGAGAGAGAGAGTCAGGCTAAAATACACTCGAGTGTATCCAGAGCGCAATACACTCGTTATAGTATGATAGTGAAGATCAATGGTTTACATTTTGTAAAAAATAGTCTTGATATGCAAACACACTTGAGTGTATTCGTGTGATCCACACACTCGAGTGTATTATGGCCTGACTCTCTCTCTCTCTCTCTATATATATATATATATATATTGTCTTCTTAGGTCTCCTAGAATAGTCAATTATAAGTAATTTCCTTCATCATTGTTAGTTTCCTTATTTATATTACAAAAAGATATACATATTTGTGATACTATCTTCTATAAAAATATAATTATGCTAGTTGATCATATGTCAAATAAAAGGAAAGACTATATGGATGGAAATAATGGCAATAGTTATGTTATAACATTTAATTTTAACAAATATATTATGGGTGGTAAAAACATTTTTTTATATTTTGCATGGTTGATCATGATTACTTAATAAAAATAAAATCTACTAAATGATTTTCTCATGTCAACTAGTCTCACTTAGGTAATTAATATTTTGAAGCCAATGATAATTTTTTTTATTATACTCTAGGTAGCTTTGATTCTTCTCTATTGATAATACTTTTATTCAAATTGAAAATTTTAACATTTAATGACAAGATTTATATTATGGGTGGTGAATGAGTCTGGAAGTGGATGAGTCAGAGGGGAAAATGGAGGAGCATAATAATTGAATAATCACATCACTATACATAAATACTTTAGATTTTTCATAACTTAATATGTTTCTTTAAGCTAACTAGTGTATGTAAGCAAATTATATAATAATTTGACTTACAAGATATTCTTTAGATTTCTTTGCTATTCTATATAGGAGGCATGGTTGGCATTTGGCCGGGAACCAGTAACGAACAGGCCTGACACAAAATGGGCTTGCCAACAGACTAGATACAAACTAATATAGACCCGACCAAATATGATCCCCAACCCGAATGGAGGCATGCATGAGTGTGGGGATAATCAGAGCACGGTTGGTCAGGTGCTTGCGACAACGACGACCTGTTTGTAGGAATTTGCTTTTGTGGTGGGTGTTCTATATAAGTCATTGTCAAAGAACAATTTATCTTGTAAGACAATGAATAATTAGCCTTACAATGATCACAAAAGATACATATGTTAGTTTGGAAATGATCGTCATGCTAATTTATATTATAAATACTCTAAAAAAATTCATCTCTGATGTCTCTTTATACATTGTGAAATAAATATATTGATATGTCCCCACAAAAATGCATTTGGATTGTCACATATCATGGTGTCCGCTTACAACAAGCCCCTTAAAATACATTTGTGAGCAATGATGGCCCATATCTTGACAATGTCCTCTCACAACAAGTTCCTAACAATGCATTCTTGAGGTGTCGGGCCCATATCACGAGAATGCCCTCTCACTGTAAGTCTCCAAAATACATTTGCGAGGAGTGGGGGCTGCCGACAGTCATTGTCTATTTGCAGCAATTGTATATGGAGGTAGGTAGTCATAACCTTATAGTAATCACAAAAGAGATGTCCATGAGTTTATGAACAACCATCATGCCAATACTCCTTTATGAATGATTCTCATGATGATTTAGAATGACTCTCAGTGAATTTTTTTTTTCTCTCACATCACCTTTAAAACTCACAAATAAATTAATCAACATATTTCCACGAATATACATTTGGGATGTACCATGCCCTATATCATGACAATATCATCTCATGATAATTTTATATAAATGCACTTCTCACGAGTTGTGGCCCAAATCTTGACAATGCATCTCAGAGCAAGTGTCTGAAAATGTATTTGTGAGGAATCAGGGCCCATATCATGAGAATGACCTCTCACAAAAAGTCCCCTGAATCACATCTACGAGGAGGTAGGGTCCATATCAATACGATGTTCTCTGCCAGTAAGATTGTTAAAATACTTTTGGGGGAGTTAGGTACCCATATCATGAGAGTGCCCTCTCACAACAAGTCCCTAGAAATACTTTGATCGGAGATTTGTCTTCTTAATTTTTCATAAGGGAGATGTGTGTGAGTTTGGGGATGATTAATGCATGGTTGGTCAGGTGCTTGCAGTAGCCACCACATGTTTGTAGCAATTATTGTTGGGTTGGTGGTCCATACAAGTTGTTTCTGAGGAGCAATTTGCCTCAAAGTAAAAGAGGTCCATTAACCTTAGAATTTTGTAGAAGATACATGTATGAGTTTGGGGTCGATCATAATGTCAATATTCCTATACGAGTGGCTATATATCAAATTAACTTAGAATGATTTAGAATGACTCTAAGCATCAATTTCTCTCATACATCTTCTTTATGAATTATGAAATAAATGTATTGATATATTCCTAATGAAACTACATTGAGAAAATGATTGATACTTATTATTAGTTGGAATATGTTGGATGACAGACACGTTTGTCATCTAAAGGTTAGGTAACAAGCATGTATGTCACCTAAAAGTTTAGGAACGACCATGCATGTCACCTATACAGTAAATTCCTTTATAGATCACACATGACTCATATACATCTCATCTAAATGGTAAACCCCCCTTAGAATTTAGGTGACTCAAATGTATGTCACCTATAGTGTGTGACCCTTTCAAATGTCTGTCATCTATGTTACACGAGCTTACACATGCTACAGATGATTTACATGCTTGTCACCCAAAGTGTGTAAGCTATTCAAATATGCCAAAATGTATGTCATCTATTTTAGGTAGGTCTATACAGATTATAAGTGATGTACAAACATGTCATCCAAAGTGTGTAACCTTTTACATGACCGTCACCTATACCATGTTTTTTAGCAGTGTATTGACTCCTTTATTTGAAACTATTAAAAAAAAGTCTAAAATGATGTTAGTTTTTGTTCTTAGAACCAAGTTGTCGATAAATAAAATAATTCTATTTTTGTAACTTTATCATTTCTGTCACAATTGTTTATCTGTCAATACATGCCTCCAATTATATATCTAGCATCGTACACTTCGTTCATTGACAAGATGAATGTGTTTGTTTTTCTTCTGATGCAATCCAAATTACATGCATGCACACCTTAGACTATATTTCCCAGTGTACTAGTTAAAGCACTATATAATAAGTTCATATTCGAAATACTTTGAGCTTCAAATGTAGGTGACCCATGTGATCTATGGTTAATCCAACAAAGGTTAATGATGCAACACTATATGACCTCTCATATTCATAAATATTTCATGTTAGGAGGTTAGGTTCATTTACGTACAATGAGACATTTTTCACGGCATTTTCACCATTGGGAACTATATAAGTGTTGAAACTTTGTCCTTGATCAATGACTCCATAAACCGAAGTGAACTAGGAATGAATAGAAGAAGGAACAACTTTTCACTAATGTGATGCTCTGGAAGCGTGAGGAGTGAGTGTAATGTCACTCTCATACTATTTATTTCCTTTTTTTGGCCATCTCAAAATAAATGAACCATTTGACGAATACTTGTACATAAGGCTACCGTTTAACAATAGGGAATGCTACATCATTAAGTTGTATCAGTTCAAAACACTTGTTGACTGTAACTAAATTTGCGATATTTTAACAATGTAATTAATAATACTTTGTACAAATCAAATTGTGTACATATTTATTTGTAATTATTCAATATGCTATTATTTTGTAGAATAATGTATTAGATTACTATTTTTTCATATATTATGTGCAAAATAATGCATGATGATGGTTGTATTTTTAGCTTGATTTATTTTAAGCATATGCACAATCTGAAATCTTATGGAGGACGCATATTGATAAGAAAATAATTTTATGTTCATAGAGGCAACTCATCCATGAACATAACATATTCATCCAATTAAGTTCTGATAAACTTTGAAAATTTCTTTTATCGATAACTGATCAATTTGAGGAGCATAAATCTAATGCTATCACAATTGCAAATTACATAATTAATTATTTTTATAAACAATCAACCAGATTTACCAACTACAAATATAATGTTCAAAATATTTGATACACATAACTTTTAAATAAATCAATTTCAATAGTTATACTTTATATATATTCTCTTTATAATATGCTTCCTTATGGTTGTACTTTTAACACTAGAATAAGTGTTATTTCTTAAAATTCCCACAGGAAAAGTTCTCTTCTTATCATTTCATAATAATAATTTTGATAATTACAATGACAACTTATTTAATACTCCATCTCGTCATCTTATCTTATATTTATTTTAGTTAACATTAGTATACTTAATACCATTTTTTTTAGTAAAGTCAATACCTTAGGATAAACACTCATTCTCAAATCATCCTAAGAAGAGTAATACATGTTACTTTTCATAATAATACTAACCTTTTTTCACCTTGTGTAGTATTTCCTAAAGTAATATCTTATTTTTTCACTATGTTTAACAAGGGTTACGAAATGTCATATTTGAATAGAATTCAAGTTTTCTATGAAATTAATACCATAAAAAATACAAGTAAGTACGACTCCATGTTTCATATAGATGCATATTTATGTTAACATATATTAAAACATGATATATGATATATTAAAATTTAAACATGTTTAATTATGCATGTGTATGTTTACTAGTATATATATATATATATATATATATATATATATATGTATGTATATATATATATGTATATATATATATGTATATATATATATATGTATGTATATATATATGTATATATATATATGTATATATATATATATATGTATATATATATGTATATATATATATATATATATATATATATATATATATATATATATATATATATATATATATATATATATATATATATATATATATATATATATATATATATATATATATATATATATATATATATATATATATATATAGACACACACACACGTAGGTACACATGCTTTACACATGAAGTATATTTGAAATATATTTTGCAACTTATAAAACTTTTCAAAATGTGTTTGTGATATAGAATTATACTATAATGAAAGTATTTTACTTGATTATCTTAGAAATAGTTTGTTCCATTTCTTCACTATGTTGTTGTCTGGAAGAAGATATCATGTATCCCATATTTTGAGAGATATATTTGCATCTGGATTATGAGGTTTAGTTGGGTACTACTTGTCTTTGGTGTTTTTTTGACACTGTTCATTTATTAGAGTTTCTGAAATCAACTTTTGGTCCTTTTTTGTAAATCAATGTACATTATAGGATTATATTCTAAATGTTTACACTATGAAAGTTTTTATTGCCTAGTGTATAAACCAACTATAATATACTCAAATTCTAGTTTTAGTTTTACAAAATGTCTTAACTAATAGAAAATATATATAGAGAAGCCAAAGAAATTTTGTGAAATCAATTTACATAAAGAATGCTTGAAGGAATAACCTTTGGCTTATTCTTATAATTTTTCTTGAATTGAAAATTCAAATGATAGAAAGGTATACTTTTCATGATCCCATATCTTATTATGTTTGTGAAATGAGAACATGACAAAAAACATTTTTTTTGTTTTTTCAGATTGGTTGGACTAACATTATAGTGGTAAATCCTATCCAACTCTTAATATATATGATTAAATATAGTCATGAAATTTTTTGATGGCCAATAATAAAAATGTTATATGTTATTGAATACAAGTTTCATCGATAGACCCAATATTGGTTACTCTAGCATAATTTTTTTGTATTTTAACGATTATTTCTCACCTCCCAAGTACCTCTTATTTATTGTTACCATGTATTCAAAATTATTTAGGTTTTTCAAATCTTTATGGAAGTATATACACATAAGAAAACATAAACTAATTTATTGTAAATTTGAGACTATGTATTGTTGTATTGAAGAGTAGTTATCAAAGATATATCACTTGAACTTATTGATCAAAACATATTTGCAATAATAATAACAGAACAATGACATAATTACAACTTTTTATTTCTTCAAAAATAGTGTTATTAGTTATAATTAAAGTCATATAAATTGAAATCATTTTTCAATCATGTCTCTTACAAAGTCATCCCATAAACTATAATATATTCTGAAATATAATAGGTTAGAAACCAATCAATTACAAATTTAACTAAGAACATATGAGGGAACAATATAAATAAAATTATAAGCTAAGGTTGACTCTACTTGTACATGGAATGTTGTATGCATCGTTGATGGGGTGGGTTTGAAGAGATCATGTCGGGGAGTGTATCTACTGAAAAAACAAAACCTAATTTGTAATGAATCATAGTTTTACTATTCCATTACAAATCACAATTGCAAAAATAGTCATACATTGCATTATATATTAGTCACATATTCCTGGAATGAAGACATATCATTATAGCAACTATATCTACATTTTAATTTATCAAAACATTTTGTTAAATATTTAACAGATGTGCAATACTCACCAAAGAATAAATACTACATGCATATATTTTCTCAATTTTATATAAGGCGAGGATGAATGAATTTGGAACAAATGAATAATAAAAGGTATCCTTTTGATTTCATATCATTGACTTGAACATGAAAACATTATCATTCCTCATCAAATAGGAATTATATATTGTCCTAGAAATTGTTTACTTGAGTATCTCACAAAGATGTATAAACAATACACATAACTTAATTCTCTTTATATTTAGTATTGGAAGTTACAATGATCCACTCTTGTAGAAATTTCAATTATTATTGTTCATAATCAAAATATTTAGCAATGTATAGTATATCACTAAAAATATAGTCTATTATAAAAAAAAAGTAAAAATGTGACATTGAATTTGTCATTTCCTTACTTCACATATATCCTCTTTTGTTGGATTATTACATGTATCTTACAATCATCATCATTAGATATCCTAACCATACATCATATTTAGTATATACAATTGATACTCCTATAACACGATAACAAAATATCATTCCTGCATGTAGAATATCATGTCTAATCCTACTATTTTGAATTAATTGATGCATTCTTCTTTAGAATAAAATAAAAATTTGGAAAACTTTGATCATCATTGTTGTTGAATCATGCCCCTAATATCATACTCTATTTACACTTTATTAACCATGAATTTTTTGTTACATCCTTGCGGTTTGATATTCAACATGTATAATGTAATTTTATCTGCTATAGTACAAGTCAACTACAAGTACACCTCTAGTAGAACTTGCCCTTCTTTAAATTTTGAATAACCCCAATAAATGAAATATAATTATAATATAATATATGCATCATCTCACTTAAAAGAAGTTCAAATGTAATGTTTACCAAAAGTATTTAGCAGATAGTAGACATGGTCAATTTCATGTCCCATATGCATTCCGACTGCTACTAGTATTAAGGAATGGAATTTGTATTTCTATGTGAAATTGAATTTAATTATTAGCATTATGTCTTTGTGAGTACTCAATGATACTTGGGTTTTGTGCTCACTACATACTGCTCTAAATTTTCAACAAAATAAAAAAAATGTAATAAGAAGTGGAGACATACTTTTGCCAATTTTGTAGAGATCGATTGATTCACATCTATTGTTTGTGAAATTGTTCTTACTTCTTAAGAATATAAATGACCTTTTACAAACTAAGACCACGTTGTATGTCTCACTTTTCTAACATTGGCAATTATAATCTGACGTTTGTATTTTGTATAAGATGATCTATTGTCTGATATCAATATATTCAAATAAATGGAATAATTAAAACTTCTCATTTAATTGAAGTTTCATTGGAGACCCCAAAATAAATATTGTAACTTTATTGCTCAACACAATGGATTTGATCTTGAAACTTTTTTTGTAAGAAACTATCGATGTTGTGCTTTCCCATCGATGAATTGACTTGTTTCTTAGAATGTTAAATTTGATATTGTACAACATACATAGGATATTGAATAATGAGTTAGATGGAGATAGTGTAAATTTTTTATTGTATCATATCTATGCTCTTGTAAATTGCTTTACAGATTCTTCTACCATATAATTTTATTACCACCATAATCTAATCATACAAATAATATAGCTATTTTTATTGGTTATGCATTCGAAATGGAAATGTCAATCCATCTATGCTTTTCTTCATGTAGATGTATGTATATTTACTATTGATTGGTTAGTTACTGAAATAAAGGTAGAAAAATGTTGCTCTACTAAGGCATTTTACTTATTGCATTGTTTTAGACTTTCGGGTTGCTGGTAGTTCTATATATTCACTTTGAATGAACATGTAATAGTTATAAGAGTTGATAAATATACTAATATAGTTTTAGATTTAAGTTTAGAAGTAAAATATGCTAAACCGGAAAGGAATAAATGCATGTTATGGGGATATCAAACATATATACTACTAAACCAAAACTCAATTGATTGTAAGCAATACAATGAGTTTTGAATTAATTTTGAACTGAATATATAGAATCAAGTAGTACAAATATGGCATTACATAAGATTCCTAGTTATTTTTAGATACAAAAATAAATGAATCACAACACATAAGAGAGAGGGTATAAATTTATCCTTCAACATAATCTTGTTGCATAGCCAGATGAATAAGTCAAATTTGATATCCAAGCATTGATGGTTGTCTTGTAGGTGCAAGGACAATAATTGGAAGCACTTCTCACCTTTTGATTTGTCTATTCAATTAAAACCATGTATGCATTATTCAAATAAAACATATCAATGTAGAGGTTCTCATAAGCATACCTCATACTTTTTTATGTTCCAAATAATATGATGATGTCATGTCCATATGAAGTCCCTTGCTAGACAAATTAAAAATTATAAGAACATATAAAAACATTGGTATTTGTCAAATATGTACCGTTTAAATTGTTAAATATGAAGAGTCTTCATTAACATCACTCGCTAGGAAGTCTGCTTTCAACTACATCATTTTGTCAATATTTATGTCAATAGTCCAATGTGACTCTATGTAACTAGTGAGATTCAATACACTTTCCAGAAGCCAACCAACACCAATAAGATTTCTTATGTAGAAATCCATCAAAGATCAACTCTTTTAAGCATGTAGCCTATGGAAATAGGGTCTTTTAACTTTATTACTCAATCTTTATCATCCTTCAAAAAATGCCCCTATGACTTTGTAGCAGAAGACAAGATACTCCTCACATACTTGTTCACTACCTTAAAAGAATTCTACAACTTTCATTGATCATCATTGAGTCTATAGTGTCTATCAATAACACGGGTTCAACACTAGTTCAAAAAATCTTATTACAAGTGACACTTAAATGTTGTGGGCATGTGAGTTGTATGTCATATCTTTATTATGTATACTCACTTTGGTGTTTGAAAAAATGCTTTGCATACCATTAACATCATCCACAAGGATCCAGGTCAGTTTTCTTTTAGAGCATATCTCCAATACATTGAGCACTACATAAATAAAAGAAAAAAAAACAATTTAGCACACTTTCATTAAAATATTTACCAATATAGCGCACTTTGCAACATATTTTCCAAAATATTACATTTTGGTTTAAAAACCCCACTTTATATGGAGCTTTTTGTATCTAGGACTAAAAAGCACCAAAAATATAGGCATGTTTAATTTAAAATAAAAAATTGCAAAAAATAACTAAATGTCAAAAGTGGCACTTTGCGTGGTGATTTCAACTTAACATGAAAACATGTCATCAAGTTGAAAGCTCCACTCAATGTGATACTTTTGACATTTTGTTATTTTTTTTCAAAATTTTTATTTCAAATTAAGCATGCCAATATTTGTGGCACTCTTCAATGTAGGATGCATAAAATGCCATGCTAAGTGGTGGATTCCACAAATAGTGTGCTATTTTGAGAAATATTTTGCAAAGTGTTTTATATGGGTAAATTTTTTTGTGTATGTGTGATAAATGAGTTCTTTTTTCTAAAGAAAATTTGTCAATTGAGAGTTGAGATTGAAAGTAGTAAGTTTTTTAGTTATTATGTAGGAAATGTTGTGTCCATCAGATTTCCCACACGTACTGTTTGGTATTACATGATGTGATTTTTTCATATTCATGGTGTAGGAAATCAATAGTGGACAAGCCAACAACCTAGGCATGACTACCGAAACTGACCACCTTGAGTAGTTTGTAACTGACTATATGGAATCGTGGTCAGTGATGTAATACTCTTTGTAGGATAGTCTAACCTTCTCCTGGCTCATAAGCGTTAACCTCTTTGTAAGCTTCTTTGTTGGAGTTTAGTCACCTTCACCCTACTAAGGATGCACTCCAAGGTCTCTATGAGACACACATCGTGCGATGGTCATATTATGAACCTTAGGCAGCCATGGGAAGTTTGGTGGAGGGCTTGGCCACTAGCAGAAGGATCAACAAAGCCATGACAGGCAATTGGTTGAGAGAAGATCGTGAAAACAATGTTGTGCTACTGTGAATTTGTTGATTGTACTAAATCTTTACATGTCTATGTCATTTAGTAGGCAATGTATGATGACTCAAATACAATGTCAATGCCCTACCATAGACACCCTTCATAGACAAAACCCAGACGTGCAAATTCATGTATGTCATGCTTAGATCTTTGATAGATCACCCAATATCGAATAAAAAATATATCATGCTACGGTCGTCTTCAACTGCTCTTCTAAATCCAAAAGATGAATTACATCTTTAGGGGAATAGAGTGGACTAGAGTAATCAATCATAAGAAATATGGGGAAGCTACTGACAAATAAACACTTAGGTAATCTGCCAGGAGTCCAATATAAATCGATGCAAGTGATATGATACAAGAATGAAGGACATGCATGATGTTAAAAGTCATTGGGAAGTACTTTATATATGTTTCCAGCATCTTGGTGATGAAAGAAAGATCGATTCATGGATGAGTGTACAAATATGTGACTCCAAATGCGAAGCAAGGATTTCAAATAGCTTTGTAATGGACAATATATATAAGAAGGAGAAGATTTTCTATATTTTACTACATCTTGGTGACAACAGAAAGATCTATTGATGGATGAGCGTACAAAAATATGATTCCACATGAGAAGAAAGGATTTCTAATAGTTCTTTAATTGACAATATATACAAGTAGGAGAAGAAGCTGCAACTAATGGAGAAGACATACTCGCGGATGTCTTTGGTCGACATATTGGTTAATTCCTTAAGTCTCTGATCACCATGAAAACAACAAGATTATTGAACAATTGTCCCCAAAATGGTAAAAGGAAAAAAAGAGCCCAAGGACTAACACAATCATCGTTAATAGGTAAAAGAGAAACCCTTGTGTTTTACGTGTTTAATGGGATAAGTAGTCATTAAAACCATAAAGTGAGAAGAACAATAGTCCATTACACATAGAGACAAGAGTTTGAGCTGTGAAGGTAATGTAAATGATGGAGACGAATAGTGCCATTTAGATTGGCAAACTAGTATATACATATATATATGGTCTTTAGGACTTTGGATTCATATTTACATTGACCCTAACCCTTCTCATATTAAATTGTGATTTTGAAATCACAGTTCTAGCCCACTCATAGAAAACTAAGGGTCTGGTAGTGTGTCGGGTCAGGTTGAACTTGACGGAATGCTAAACCCTAGATGGAAGAGATGGAGAGGAGATGAGAAGATAAAAATAAATAAGAGTGAGAAGATAAAGTAATTGGGAGAGATATGAATAATAATTATATGGGAAAAGTTTGCTCATGCATGTAAATACTCTTCAACACAATAAAAATGAATAATATATAAAAATATATTGTTGAAAATGATTGAAACAAATTGGACAGTCAATCCTATCTGGATGGCAAAGTTTCTAGATCCAAATTGTTAACATTCTAAAAAATATCAATCAATGACATTAATAATTAATCTTAAATAAAATACAAATAAATAATAACAAACATTGCAAAAGAAGGACATGACACAAAACATAAGAAAAGGAATATACAAACATAATACAAAATGATATGCATTTCATATATTTTGATATAAATCATAGAGATTAGCATGTTTTGTTCAGTGTACTATTCTCTTAGGAGAATGCTCTAATTTCATTTTAAATGTGTGTTCTTTTTGTCAAAACATGTATCCCTTATTCATCCCTTCTTCCTTCTTTCTATCTTCTAGATAGAACACAGCCACACCCATTTGGTCCAATAACAATTAGATATATCTTCATTTGGTAGAATATAATTCTTGTCCTCACCATTTATATTCTTTTCATGTGCACATTGTTTCCTCATTATTTGTGGTCATCTATATTAATCTTCTCTCCCATTTGTTTCTTCCACCTCCATTATTAATCTCTTTACCTAACTCCTCATAGTTTTTTTCAACCTCCTTTCTCCTCTCCTCGTGTGCTTTATGAAAAACCAATAAATGGTCTTATCTTTTTGAGATTTAGATGTGATGTAATGAGTGTCATGAGCACACAATCCCATAACTAAATGCTCTAATAGAACTTTTGTAATTATGAGTGCCCTGACAGAAAAGTATTGGTCTTTGTGAGAACTTTGTCCTCGCTCGTGCACAACCTGGATAACATTTTTGATATGTCACCCATCAAAATGCTAACTCAAACATAAAACACTTATTTAAAAATGACATATTAATTGTCTATGGTAAAAGGATGTAAATCAAGTTAATATGGTTAGTCAAATCATTCTTTATGGTGTCATTTTTATTGGGGGCTCAAATCCGAAGTTGTTATTTCCCCCTTTGGAATGTTGGTTTCCCCATTAAGGCTCGTTACTCATAGTATTTTCCCCGTTGTAGTTTAGGCTCAGAATGAACCTTATACACCAACTCGCATTCAAAGCTACCAAGAAGGGTGGGTCCATTTCACCAGAAACGGTGCCAAAAACTTGACACACATATAATGTGTGTGTAATATGCAATTGTAGATGTCGAAGTAATATGAGATTATGAGTCCCAAGTTATCAAACACAGGGAGTTGTGAGGTTAAAAATTACTATTGATTAGGATTGATCAGCTAAGCCAAAGACAAGATTGGATTTGTTTTAAAACTAAGAGTAACTAAATTAAACTAAGAAAGAAATTAAGTGATGGTTGTAAATCAAAAGATTAGGAATCTTTAGGATCACTTGTTTCACCACAATGTAACTATTATACCAAATATGCATACAATTTATGATCTAGTTATTATCAATTATGTTTGAGAATATGTATATTGTATCACCTGCTCTTGCAACATAACACACTACCCTCTCTAGTCAAAAACCCTCTTTCGTAGCATTTAAGTAGTAGATCAGATGATGAAGAATGTTCTCTTAATATTCTCCCTCATTGTTTTAAGTCCACTCTCGAAGCACAATCTCAACAATGATTATATGAATTCTTTAGATAAATCAATTTTATTTTTGCAACAATTAACTATTAAAATTATGGACATGATGATCGAGCATGTACAGAGCAAAGAAGCTATACTTAAATACAAACTTCCATTAATATTTTTTGTCTATAAAAAGATGCAATCCAATACAATAAATTACACTCACCTACTCCTAGGTCCTAAAGACGGAAGACCAGTAGAACATGTACGACATTGTATCATAGTTGATCAAAATTATGTAAAACATCGATTTTAAAATACTAGAAATAGGAAAAGGGGTTAATCAAAGAATTTGGAGAAGATGAAGTGATTTTCCATTGAATCTGCTAGCAAAATGCCTTTGAGGTCCGCTGGGTAGGGTTCCTTCCCTTTTCTACTTCAGTTTACCTCTTGTGTCGTCCCCCTCTAATAGACAATGAGATTCCATTTCTAATGGTTTGTGTTTTGGCCGCCATACCTCTTTAGGTGAAAAGATAATCGAAATATTATTTTTCATAATAAAAACTGTCCGATTTAACATAAACTTCACCGTCATTGTCTATGTTTGTACCACCAACATGGAAATTTGTACCATCGACTATTTGATAATAGAAGTCATTTTCCATTGTGATCTAGAACAGTAATATTTTTATATTTTGATGCCATCTTGGTACCATCGAGTTGCAAGTTGGTGTATTGACTTTACTTCTATAAATAATAATATCTACAACAAAATAAATAATAAATTAAATCAAATAATTATTATAATAATTAAAATATGTTAAATAAATGTAAATGCAAAATTGGAAGAATTGATGCATGAGTGGTTTTATCCTAATTTGGTGACGTATGTTTTAAAATATATACAATTAAGAGCAACTAGAAATGAAACTATCCAAATTAGGATGTCAAAATAACAATCATTTAAGTGTGCATAACCCTTATACACCAACTCTCATTCGAAGCTACCAAGAAGGGTGGATCCATCTCTCCTCACTAGGTAGACCTTTCTAATGCCTAGCTTGTAGAGATTAGGAGTGAGGGTGCTATTGGTATGTATGCCCATAGATCCATCCCACACGATTGCATGGAGTCATATATTAATTAATCAATTCATATGATTATTTGGTTAATTAATTAAATACAAAATATTCAAATTAATCCATGAGTGTTTTAATTAACACAATGTTTCTATTTACAGATGGGTTTAGGAAACCCTACTTCCTTTCATCTCCTATTTAAAGGGGTTTGATGGTCTATATCTATATAAGATATTGAGAGAGGTTTTTTAGTTTACTCTCACATATGAAAACCCTAGCTGTCACCATCCTCAGGAGAGAAAGGAGAGCATCTCGATGCTAGCACGCCACCACACAGAGATGACTCCGTCCCACCAGCTTAAAAAGCGCAACTTGGAGTTCCAATCCCTCTGTGTGGACAAAGTAGAGACGATGATGCTGAGATGCCTGTGTTCAGAGGACATCAACGACCATCCGTACATGCTACGAGCGGCATACATCACCACATGAAAGGAGAGTTGTCAGATCTTCTTGTGACACACTCAGTGAATGGGAAAGAAGTTGCACCTGTGTAGTCTAGCAACGCTGCACACCATCGAGCAGTGGGACATCGCTAGACTTGCTCTGCGATAAGGTATATCCCGCAAACACTCCTTCCGAATATGCTGTTTTCGACGAGATCCTATTTCGGGTTGCGTGGATTTTTTTGTTGCTTCCGCCACACATGTTTTATCCACAAAACCCAACAAGTGCCACATTCTCATGTTGACAAAAAACTCTATAAGGGAAACTACCTCTGGTACCAGTTGTAATGTCTAGGCCCACATCCAAAGTCTTTCAAAGAGTTTCAACAATGATGATTGGACTCAAAGACTAAGGTTGGCCTTAAATGTGCATTTTATTATTACTCTCACACATCTTGGCAAAGCTTCTCTATAGGTTTCCCATTTTAGTACTTCCATGAAAATGTTTAACTACATAGTGGATATCAATTAGACATCTAAAAAGAAGGTGTGCCTTATTGAGATGGATAGTGAATTAATTTTTTTAAGGTCATTCTATCAAAGCACTTGATGTTTGGGATCATATAATGTGGCCTTTGTCCTCATCTACAAGCACATTGAGAAGACACTCACTAGGGCAAGCACTTAGATAATAATGTGTCTATATCAGTCTCTATGATCTTCCATTAAAAGTGTCACTATAGGTCTATTTTGTAGATCATTGATTTTTAGATAGTTAGACTAATGCGCTTTCTATTTTTCATTATTCTTCATTTTTAAATCTTTTAGCATCCACACAACACTTGTACCTAGTACTTCCATCAATCTTAATAGATACATAAGTCTGAGACTTATTAAAAAGGTGGATTATTTCTTCCTAAATAGAATTGTTGTAAGATACATGACCTAGTTTAATATTTAAACATACTTGTTTGATTTAATTGAGTGTCTAGTTTTGCAATAAACATTTGTTTATTTTTTCATATCAAATGATAAAGTTATGTTTTGTTCCAAATCAGACTTTCTTTTCTCATGTCGTGCAAATTTTATGTTTCTTATGTGGACTTATATGCAATTTTTCTAAAACCATGGATATAAGTACAAATTTAAGACATAAATACTTTTTTACATAGTAATTGTTATTATCTGGATAAGTTTGATTTCATTTTAATGCTTTCATACCTTGTAGCATAAAAGAACCAACCATTGGTGTTGGTTTGTGTGGATATGAAGGTATGCACCTTCCAATGGATGGATTGGGTGTGCCTTCTAATAGATGGACTTGGTGTTCCTTCAGATTGGATGGACTGGGAGTGCATTTTGATATGTGGACTGGGAGTGCTTTCCTATGGATGGACATCGTGTTCCTTCCAATGGATGGATTGGGTGTGCCTTCCAATGAAAGTTCTACATGTTCACAAACCAATGGTTTTCCTAGATGGCTGCAAACTGACGGAGGTTCTCATTGAAAAAAAGATGGAAATTTTGGCCTTTAAGTAATGGAAGTACAATTTTTGACCTTTGACCTTCTTTATCATTCTTCCTATCATTATATACCCCTTTCACTTCCCTTAAAGGGACCTTTAAACCCCAAGCATGTTACTGTTAGAGACCATCAGAAGACATATGTTAATAAAGAAGGAGATTCTTGAGGTTGAAGCTTTGCAAGATCATGGTTACATGTGGGTCCAAGCCTCAAATATTTCTCTCTTAGGATCATTTGAAGTTATCTTTCTTAGTTCCTTAATCCATACACATAAGATCTCCCCTACTAACCTTGTTTCTTGATGTTTTCCTTATTATATCTTCTTCCATGGAGGCAATACATGGTATTCCTTGCTAGAAACTTGAGCATATGTGTAAGACCCCTAACCTAGCTTTATAATTATTTAAGTTTTCTTTGTAAAATGGATGCCCAAATCTTATTCTAATCTCTTAAGATTCTCTCATAACATGTGATAGGCCTATGCTTTCGATTTGGTCCTGTTTGATTGATGTTTGACTATCTTCTTATACGTAACCCTTCCCACATGCAATACACTAGTTTGCAATTTACCCATGAGTATGGGTCATCTTGAAATTTGACATCTTCTTGTACCTTAGCATCATGTGAGAGAAGATGGTGTTATGGGGAACATTGTTTGAATCATGGTTGGTGATGTAACATCACATAGTGATATTAGGGTTCTCGGGTTCTTGTTGATATGGTGACCTTGCTAGGGTTTGAGTGTTGTGACCACTACATCACTCTTGGGTGAGTGTAGAGATCGCAACACGTCCCTTAGGTGTTGTTTTTTAGATCATGACGACTTAGAGATGGGTTAATTGAAAGAGTTTGTCTTCTATTGTAGTGTATCGACCATGTGTATATGGCGACCTAGTGTGTTGGTCACAACAAAAGCATAGAAGTGTTTTGACCAAAACAAAGAGTGGTAGCCGATCAAGATGGTCTCTAAACTTTCTAGATAAACATTACCCTTTGAGATATGCATATGAGAAGGGATAAGGATATTTCTTTGGTGGTCATGTGTCCATTGATAACCTCTTATGTTGACACCTCATAACCTCTTACTTCTCTCCTAAATTGTGTATATAATCCCTCCTATTCACATGCAAGCATCTTTTTTGGCCCTACTCTCTTCCTTCTCTCTTGAGATAATTCTTATAGGTTTGGGAGCAAAGGAGGTCTGATCTTGAAGCTTTGGTGGTGATTCTTGGTGATTTCTTCTCTTAGTAAGTATTCTCCTTCTCTTGATCATGTTTCCCCTTTCTAAAAACCCTATATTCTTCTTCCTCTCGGCCATGAGACTATGGATCTACCATGGTGGATTTTCTTGGAGATCTCTTCTTCCCAAGGATCAGAGACTGTGTTTTGACATGTGGTACCTGAGTAAGAACAAGACCTCTTCTTTCTCTCTTAAATCGACCTAGGGTTTGATTTTATCCATTCGTTGAGCTCTCCTTTCACCATGATTTTCTTTTCTTTTCTAGAAATGATCTTTTGGTTGAAGGATTGTACCAAGTTGGGGCTTCTTTCTCTTTCACGGAGCTTATAATCATGGAGTTTGATCTTTAAACCAAAGGCAAGTTATATAACTTTTCCCATTATATTATTTGCACCATAAAACTGATTATATCTTGCTATAATAAATCTTAAAAACATGGTTCTTATTATGAAAAAAGAAGTGACAACATTTTAGGGTTTAATTTTTTAGTACTCCCAAGAACAATTCTCTTTCTTATAAACCCTAAAATTATTGTACCAGATTTTGTGGTAAATGGAAGATTGATGTGTTTCTTTGGATCTTTATTGTTGGAACTATATTATCTTGTTTATTATCCATCTACCTTGAATAATAGAAGGTTTTGATTATGTTTACATGAATAATAAATCTAGTTTCCATTCTTTTAATGATGATCTTTAAGATGACCTTCTATGATACATGTTCTAGAGTTGATGAACATCTTTTGCTTGAACTGTTACACTTAGTTGATGTTTGTTATTCCTGACTTTGATCTTCTTTTTTACCATGGATTGGATCAATTTTGGAATAGGGTGTATGGCTAACTTAAGGTCGCTACAAATCTTGGTCTTCCCCTTGGTCGAGACACTTGCGGGTGGATTGTTTCAACCACAAGAACCTTAACCCTAAGGGTTGTTGGTTGCAATGCAGCGTTGCTGCTTAGACATGAATCTATTTGGTTGATGTTGTGGTCAAAATGGGTTGAGGTGTGTTGATCGTAACACTTGTGTAAGATTGTGTAATGGTCAAAACACATGACCAGGTTGTGTCATTGTCATAACAAGTTGGAGTCGGTGTGTGTTTCAATTGTGACAACTATATTTGTTACAGTCGTAACACTATGGAAGGATGGTCAACACACCTTGGTGTAGTAATGGTCACAATGCCTCATTTGGCGTTACCTAGTGTCATGGTCACAACACATCATTAGGTGATGGTCACTACTTCCTGTCACAACACATTGTTGAGAGTCAAGGTCGACACAAACACATATACTTGCGACATAGAGAAGGTCACTACTCTTATTACTCTATCAACAGTAATACTTGATTAATATTCTACACATGGTGATATGGACATGAATTCTTGGTCATACACAATAGTACTTAACCCTACTACTCTCCAAACATGTGAGAGGTGATGAAATTAGGGTTTAGGGATTGAATAATGTATGAAATCCTAATCTGCCATATGAAACCCTAACCCTAATCTTGAGATGTGAAATTCAATTGTTAAATTTGATTGAAGTTACTGTCATTTGATAGTGTTTTCTCTCTCCTACATGTGTAACCCTAAATTTGTAGGTGAGATGAATGACATAGTTATGTGAATGTTGTGGTGATATTTACATAATGCATGGTGGTGATTATGAGCATGGTTGAGATAAATGTGATATTTAATGTGAAAGAATTACATGTTTGGGTCGTTAGACCCGATAAGAGTGTTGTTCCTAATTTGAGGTGAATTTCTCTAGAGATGTGATGGAAGGATTGATATCCCATGGTGATGACCTTGTAAATGCAAATGATGCAAGTTTTATATGATGATGAGAGAATTTCTCACTTTGTACATTTTGTATCATCTGGGGTTGTATCCTACCCTTAACTTTGTAGAGTTTGTTTGGGGTTTATAAGTTGTAACTTGATTGATGCATTAAAAGATACCCAATTGATTTTTTTTATCAAGTGAACCCATAATCATGTAGTTTCCCTATACCATAGATCCATCGTCAGCATTAGTTTCTTGTTGGATGGTTTAATGAACAACTCCTATGGAAAATACAAAGCGTGTATTATTAAATATGTGGGGTGCAAGTCGAGGTATCTCCTTGTATCCTTAAATTGTTATTTAGAGTGTTATGATGTCTTCTTTAGAATGGCCATGTGTGAGCATGTTCTCTAGCCTTGTGCCATGTACCAAGGAAAGCTAATTGTTTTACAAGACCATATCATTGTCTATGAGTTCCTGTCTACTGGACTATAGCTTCGATTATAAGTTGTTTTTTTGAAGTCTGACTGATATGTCATTGTGTTACAGACTCTTACTAACCCAATAGTGCATGGGATGATCATGGAGTTTGACTCTTCCATAGATCTTTTAGGGCACTAATATCGACTTAGAAGTGGTCAGTTGAATTTGAGTGGTAACATCAAATCTTTAGGGCATATTAATTAAAAGAAGTTAAACAGTCATGTATTATACTTGCTTAAGGTCAAATACAAATCACATTGGATGACCCCATGCATTGTTTCTTATACTATTTATTTTATAACAATTGTATATGTTCTTCATATTCCTTCTAAAAACATACAATGTTCTACTACTCAGTTGTAAATGCTTAAACAATGTTATCTTTTCTACTTAACTGCTCTATTATATTACTATTCATATAATAGATGTTGGCGGGGAGTTATATCTCTCACTGGGATGTTTGGTTTCACCCTATGGGTTTCCACATCTTGTAGGTGGAAGTAAACGAGGCAGTAGAGGTCGTGTAATTAGTGATGAGCAACAAGGAGAGAAATAACTATTTGAAGGTTGGAGTAGTAGAGTCATATGTGCCATCCATGTACTCTCAGGCCCTTGGGGAGGTTTTTATTATTTTGTATATTAACACATGAATTTTGGATTTATGCCACGAGTATTTAGAAATGGCATGTAAATATAAACATGTTGTAGTGTATAATAGTGGTGGATTGACAACCTTTAAACATGATATGTTAGCTCCTTTGGCATATATGAAATACAGATGGCCTCAGTTTGAGGCTTGGATGTGATATATTTCAGTTGAGATGTTGTGATGAAAATAGTTTCAATTTACCTATTTAGTGGTAATATGATTATTTGTAGTAATTTTGTGATTTTTTAGTAATCTCGCTTATGTGGCGAAGGGTGTCACAATTTAGTTGGTATTAGAGCTATAGGTTCGCTGAGTCTACAGGGACATAGGACTAGGGTTTGTTTCTATTCTAGTTTCCTCTAGTATATATTATGGTACTTCTGCTTATGCAGAAGAAGAAGAAGAAGAAAGGAAGAAAAGATGTCTGGAGGACATGAAGAATATGTTGTCGAGAATAGCATAGATGCACTAGGAGGTGGTGCCAGGAGGAAAGAGAGAGATTATGTTGCTCCATACATGCCTCAAGTTGACCCATCAATTGTAGCTAACCCTATTTTACATTCGATGTTTGGACAGTTTCTGGATACAATGACACACATGGTTGATAGAATGCCTCCAACCCAACCAAGGGCAACTGTCCCCAGTGCTGAAACCCAAGGTGTTGGGAAGACTTTAGAGAGACTTCAACATGTGGGGGCATTGGTGTATGTTGGTACATATGATCCAACTGATATAGATATGTGGTTGACTAAGATGGAGATGGCCTTCAAGATCCTAAACATTCCCGATGAAGATAAGGTGAAACATGTTGTATCCTTGTGAAAGGGGAGTGTTGGCCATTGGTGGACCATTGAAGAGGAGAAAAGGATGGGTGTTGTGATTAGTTGGGAGGAATTCCCAAGGGAATTCATAATTTCATACTTTCCAAAGACTTATTTTGATGAGAATATTGTATAATTTGCAAAGATCAGTGTCGGTGTTGGCTTTAGAAAATAGAGAGAGGTTTGCCACATTCGTGGAGTCAATTAGGAGGGTGGTATGATCAGTTATGTAGAAGTGTGAGGAAAAGGCTAAGAATAGGCATGCATAGTACCAAGGACAATCTCTTGGAGGCTTCAAGAAGCCTAGATCTTCAACACCTTAGTCTCAACAAAGGTCAATATTTCATTCACAGTGTATACTGAGTAGAGTTAGATGCCATAGCTTTCCACCTATGGGAGCTCATAGTGCAACATCAATATCAGTGACGAGGTTGTCTAGTCCATGGTATGAGAGAAAAACCAATTTCAAATGTGGATAGGTTGGGCATACCAAATGGTTCTATCCTCTAATGGATGAAGAGGTGACTCAGCATTCGAGGTAGAGTCAGCAAGGGTCGCAACAGTGACAATAGTACAATGGCAGTGACAAAGGACGTGGTCAGGCATCACATGTTCATTCTTCAGGGCAAGCTGGCAGAGGAAGGGCATGACCACAAGCAACAAAGAGATTCGATGCAATGGGTCAGCCAGAAGTAGTCGTCAACCTGAGGGCCATGATTGGTCAGATGGAGTTATTTCATTCTGATTTGTCTTCTTCATGTTTTATATCTGGTTTTCTATGCCAGGGTGTGACACACTCTTTTATCAGTAGAGTAGTGATAGCTAGTTGTTCCTTGACTATTAGTCATTGGAGAGATAGCCTTCGAATAGAAACCCCTCTAGTTGGTTCCACCGAGATGTAGGAGGTGTGCCCATCCTACGTTCTTTCTTTTTTAGGATGCAATATTCAAGTGGATCTCTTATCACTTGACATGCATGAACTTGATGTGATCCTTGGGATGGATACCTTGGAGAAGTATAGGGTGGTCTTGGATTGTAGTGCCAAGGTAGAGATGTTTGTCGATGGTGATGTTTCATTGGTCTTCCAAGGTGATGGGAAGATTCTTCTGACAAGTTCGGTTTCAACTCTGACAGTAGAAAAAGGGATGAGATAGGGTTGTGATGCATTTTTGGCACATGTAGCCACTAGTACACTTACTAACTTTAACTATGGTTAAAATGGCCTTTTAACATAAGTTTCAAAGAGACACCCAAGTGGGAAACAATAAGGGTAGAATCCTATGACAGTGGTTCCAAAACCAGTGACACAGAGTCGGCCCCGATTGCAACTGAAAAAGAACCGACACCAGTAGGATCCATAGTTGTCGGTTGTTTTAAGAAAACTGCCGCCTATCTCATGACGTTGTTGTCAGTTATTTATGAAAATGTCGATGATTAATTCCCTTTCCGAATAGAAAGCTACTTTGTTCATAGTCAACAATACAACTATGAATTGTCATCAATTATGAGTTCGTAAACTGATGCCTAGTTTAGGACATAGTTTTCAGTTTCTTGTCAACAACTGACAATGTATACCTTCATTGATGGTTATTATAAACAATCAATGACCAAGTGTCAATTTTTTAGTACCATCTTGCAGGCCTATTGTCCGGATGGTTAGCATGATGCAAAACCTACACTTCAGTTCAGAACTGTAGGTTTACGACATCCTATGATTTCAGCCTAACAAACAGGCCAAAAACTTGCAATGACAAGTTGATCAAGACTGTATATATACATCATATGATCAAACACATGTAGAAACACAATTAATTTATTCACATGATTCACACACATGTAGAAACCTACAGTGCTATTCATTCATCAATTTTCACATTCACACACATTTAGAAACATGTTTTCATTAATTAATCCATTTTCACATTCACTCACATGTAGAAACCTGCAGTTCCATTCATTTCATCCATTTTCACATTCCCACACATGTAATAGCACATTCATTCATTCATCTTCACATTCACACACATGTATATAGATCAAATTTCAATAAGACAATTAAAAAAAAGTCATTCACAAATTTATATATAAGCATCACATATATACATAAATAATGATACCACATTTTTGAAATGTCATTCTTTATCATTCGTACCCAATTCATAATAAAAAAATGCCTCCCTTTCAAAGGCTTTTACCCATTGTTCTCTTATGTCATCTAATTGTTCTATCATATAGGGAACATGCACATCTAATAACATTTGCACTATAATGTAGTCACTAGTTTTAAATACCTACAAAGAGATCTATGTATATATATAATTACTAAGTTTGATATTTTTAAATTATCTAATGAGACTATATATACTTATGTTGAACAAGACTATATATTACTTATTCTATGTTTTCGATGTCTTTTGCAACATATCTGATAATCATGTCCATATACCACATCACATAGTACACACAAGCCCAACCATTGTCTTGTATAACACACTATAATTTTCAACATAAAAAATGTTAATAAATAAAAATAAGCATAGTTCACATAAATAAAATATGCATTAGAGTCAGGAAAGTACATCCACATTCTTCTAAACTATCACTTTCTTTTTCTTGTCCACGTTTCCTCCAACACTTTTGAAATCATTTAAAGTCCTATACTTTAATGTAACACATTGAATTGTATTAGTAAATAGTCATGTGATAATATATGTTTACATATATGAATATTAAAAAATTCTCATGTATATAATGGCCTCTTCGAATCGTTCCTCGAACAGTCTAAATTGGTTCCCTTAGAATCTAGATAATAAATAGTCATTGTCTCAGGGACAACAACTAGCAACTCCCAATGCTTACCTTGAGGGATAAGAAAGTAAAAAATATATAACTCAAAATCCACAATGAAATGTAATTTTCTTAAGTAAAAAATATAAGCAAAGTAAACTTACCCAACATTATATGGAGCTATTATCATGCTCTTTTTCTTTTCACCAAAATATTTGAAAGTGATAGAGAAGTTTAAGGTAACTAATGTAGGGTCTTCATTTACAACTCTGGTGAAGGATGGAACTAGAAATCTGACATGAGTCATTTTAAAATCTTTACAGAACCTATGTAAGTGGCTGCAAAACATATATTACATGTGCATTAATATATCACAAAATAGATCACCATATATAAAATGAGGTATATAAAATATAAATAAGATCTCACCATATCCATTATTTTTATCATAGATGAATTCAGTCAATCTTAACGAAGCAACTCCAAAATATCCTCTCAAAATATATTATTATCGTATGATTGACCTATAGCATCCAACTCTATAGAACAATAATAGGTGAATTTTCAAAATGTTCACCTATCCATATTTCCATACCCCTGCATTGAAGATGTATTGAGTCATATAGGTCCTTTGGAAGCCAACTATGCAGTTGAGGAAGAGGTGGAGGTGGAGGAGGATGAGTCGTAGCGAGTTTCTTCAAATTTTCCTACATATATAATTTCATACCAATTGTCATGTATATACATATACCAATTAACATTATGTAAATGCACCATACATGATAAGTATTGATGACTCCCTCTTCGGGTCACAAGACCACTCCTCCTTTTGCTTCACCAAGCGTGTTATAATCTAGATGGGCATATGACAATGGATGTTGCCTCTACGTGGAGAAGACAGGCCTCAAGCTCACACGAACTGCACCATCGGGTACTGGAGTGCCATGAATCGTGTGCCCTAGTAGGCGTGGGTAAGCCTCGCCCTCTTTAATGATGAATTCTTTCAATTTTAGATGGCATGGCCTCAACCCTTACAAGTTTTCATAGAGTATGTTATATATACACATAAACATGACATCTTCAAAAGACTAGCTACTATGTTATAAAAATACTTACAACGGACTTTCTAGGTGGTGGGTCTATATGATTACTCCCGACCACCTCTACATGATTACTCCGAACCACCTCTATCATAGAGGAAGAGTGGCATGTCACATGTAATTTCTGAGTGGCAGCCTAAGATGCCTGCAACTTGCTCATTGCTTCCTCGATACTCTTATCAATTAACTCATCTACCTATACATGGCCAAAAGAAATACTTTTCGATTCTGGAATTCCCTTTGCAATAACATTCTAAAACAAGAATAAGTTACCTCAACTTTTGAAAATCCCCATTTTTGGACATGTTTGTGCTGTGATGGCCCAAAGAACGCTCTTAGGCCAACACCAGCGCTTGTATCCCTAACGCATCTAGGATGCTCTGTGTTACCGAGAGAAAATGTCAATTCATCCCTTATGCCCTCAGGGATGAATGATCCTTGCTTCCTCTGATTGTGAAGCTCCCACAAATCATCATCAATAGAAATTGGTAAGTAAACATAACAATCATCAATATTAATTGCTCTGGGAGTTGCATTTTACCATTTTTGCAGTTGCCTCTGTAGTTGCGGGGTTGGTTATATCTCCTTTTTTATTTTACCTCCCAACTATCCACACATCATGGCAATGCATAGGTGCGGGAGTATTAGAGGACTGAACAATCTCAGAAGTAGGAGCAGTATGCTGCTGAATAGAAGACATCTATAGTTTTTGGCAAAGGGCTGCATAGCCACCTGGACCCATCGTGTGGTTGTGCAAATTCAATGCACACCTTGCTCTTTGAGCATCGTTGATAGCCTTGTTAGTAAGCACATTGAATTGGTTAGTACCAATCAAGGTCACTCGTGAATAGGAGAATTCATAAGAATGTATATTAGCTAAATTCAGAGTGATGCTTAATACCATGAATTCATAGGTATTTCTCTTGGCAACAAACACCTCCCAATCAGTCGAGTCCAGGTACTTCCATTGCTCAAGGGCTGATTTCTTCCTCTTATCAGCCTCTCGTATTTATTATCGATTCAGAGTTGTCCTATAATTCCTTACGACCGTCCCACAACATTGCCTCATGTTTTTATGATGTAGGCTTTCATCTAGTTCAAATATACTCTGTAAAATTTCATATATTTAATAGAGTATTCTAAAAAATAGAATTGTAAATAACTTTAAAAATAAAATTGAAAATGATAATATCTCACACATGGTTATTTCCATACTAAGTATTTCTTCTATTTAGGAACTGTATGCCAAGATTTTGCATTTACACTACAATGACTATGAGTAAGAACCCCAAGATATGAAACAAACGAGATGTTGTTCATTCCAACTGGATTTTCTGCATGATCAAAATCCACAACCAATTTTGGTCCATTGCCCCTTGGGTGTAGTAACTTGTTCATCATAGTGATGCCCCTAATTGTTTCATTTTTTTTTGCTTCTCATCAAGTGACATAAGGTTTTTAGGGGGTACATGCTCTACCTAAAAATTGACAAAAAAAGCGACGCGGTGCCTCACCCTCATATAGGATATAACTTATAATGGACATATAGCTAGATATATTGTAAAACTTACATTTTGACGTGATGCCTCACCCTCATGGTAATCATCATCACAATCATCATACTCATGGTCAACCATCTGATAAAATGTCATATAGAAAATATTCAAACATTGTATGGTTCAGGTCAATCTAACATTAAAAAAATAAAACATTTAAAAAATAAAAACAAGCCTGTAATATTGAGATCTTCTATCAATTAACATTCCTTCGATGTGATCTCCCCGTAGATATAAGTCATCGTTAGCTTCAATATTTGGTATTGGCAACCCAACTGAGATTGGACTCGAGTCATCATACTTATCATAGTAGTCTTCTTCATCTATAGGATCTTCAATGAACTGTGTTTTATCATGAAGAACAACTGACCATTTTTCATTTGTAGGATCATCAATATAAAATACTTGTTTCACATGTGATACCAATATGAATGATCCACCCTTCTCGCCAATCTTTTCAAAATTCACTAATATGAAACCCAATTAATCAACTATAACTTCTTCGGTGTTATCAACCCAATTACACTTATATAGCAGAATTCTAAAATCTATGTAGTGAAATTCCCATATGTCTTCAATGACACCGTAATATGGCATTTTAGCTTCACGTGGACTCTTATCTTTTGCACTAGAAAAAATAATGAAGATGTATGAAGGGTGACTCCACTGCTTTGGATGACACTCTTATCATCTTGATGCTTTGTGTAATATGAGAACCCATTATGTCAAACCCATCATATGACATAAAATTCATTTTTGGTTAAAAGGCAAGGCATTTGATATTTTTAGCAATATTTTTTGGTGTTTGAGATAGTTGATGTCAGACTTTATTTTCACACCACTTAATAAATGTCTTGTTATGCTCTATAGAAAGCTAGATTGAATTGTCTCGAGGATATTTTTTCTTAATGAAATTGGTATGTTCCATGATATAAACACTCACTTCATCGATGTTGTGTAAAATATACAAGTGATCTTGTTCCCACAACTCATGAATGATTACTTTCATTTGTGCTCCTAAAGTCCCTTTGCCAGAATAGTCCTCAATATTCTTGTCATTTATAGGAGCATCATTACCACTGACAAAGTCATTGCAAAAATCCATAACCTCTCTTGCCATATAACCCTAAATAATATTCCCTTCAGGTTGATAATGGTTTCGAACATCACCTTTAAAAATTCTCACGCATCGTTCAAAAGGATACATCCAATGCAAGAAAATTGGTCCCAATATTTTTACTTCCCTAGTCAACTGGACAATAAGATGTACCATGATATTAAAGAATGAAGGAGGAAAATACATCTCTAGCTGACATAGGGTAACAACCACTTCTCTTTGCAACTTATCGAGATTCTCAGGATCAATAACTTTGTTGCATAGACTGTTGAAGAAGAACCAAATCTGGTGATTGCAAACCTTACATGCTTCGACAATATATATTGAATTTCCACGGGAAATATTTGTTGCATTAGAGTGTGGCAATCACAAGATTTAAGACTTATTAGCTTCAAATCCTTCATTGATACCAATCTATGGATGTTGGAAGAGTAACCCAATGGTACCTTAACATTAACCAAGCAATCAGAAAAAGCTTTCTTTTCCTTTCTAGGCAATGTGTAACAAGAAGGAGGTAAATTCTCCGATAACTACTAACTACTTATGTTAATTTTTTCCTTATTCCAATTTTACGTAGGTCCATTATAGATTTGATGCCATCTTTATTATTACCTGGTATATTCAATAGAGTATCAATGACATTATCATAGAAATTTTTCTCAACATGACTGAAATCGATACAGGGCCTAACTGCCAAAGAACTCCAATGAGGAAGATCTCAAAATATTGACTTCTTCTTGAATAAATATTTGTCACTTTGTTTGGGAATGGTACACTGTGATATCTTGCCAAATTAATTGACAAATTCTTTCACTCTTTCATACACAACCTCCCCTGGTATAGGTTTAGGGGCACTATGTTCCTCATTCCATCAATTGAATGCTTTACACAACCTTTGATACAGATGGAATTTCGATGACCAAGATATATAGTTTTGCCTTCATGTTTTAGTCGTATGGTATCAATGTGCTCTTCACATATAGGGCATGCTTTGGATCCTTTTACACTGTATCCAGACAAATTACCATATTTTGGAAAGTCATTAATAGTGAAAAACAACATAGCATGCAAATGAAATGTCTCTCAACGTGAAGCATCATAGGTCATCACACCTTCACCCTAGAGTTTCTTTAAGTCATCAATCAAAGGTTCAAGATAAACATCAATATCATTTCCAGGTTGTTTAGGGCCCAATATCAACCACGACAACATAACATACTTATTTTTCATACACAACCAGGGAGGAAGATCATATAAAATAAGCATAAAATGCCAAGTGCCATGTTGGCTGCTCAATTTTCCATACAGATTCATCCCAACGCTACAAAGCCCAAGTCTTAGATTCTGGACTTCTTCACCAATTCAGGGTACAATAAATCAATCTTCTTCCACTATGGGGAATCAGACGCATGTCGTAGGATCCCAACATTATTTTTCTTAACCTCTGCATGCCACCATAAATTCTCCTCATCTATTGGATTGGGAAACCAACATTGAAATTGTAGTATTATAGATAGATACCACATCACCATGGAAGGAGAGCCAGTTTTAGACTTCCCTGAAGTCATCATTTTATACCTTAACGCCCCACATTTTGGACAATCTTTCAAATCCACATAGTCATTTTGAAATAATACACAATCATTCAAGAAAGAATGTATCTTCTTAGCCTCCATTCCCATTGGGCATAATATTTTCTTTAACTCATATGTTGAGCTTGGAAGCTTGTTTCCTTCAGGAAGAATTTCTTTCAACAAAGACAACACTGACGTGAAGCTTTTGTCACTCTATCTATTATTAGCCTTCAGATTATACAATCTCAACATAGTTCTCAACTTAGTACAACATGTGTGTAATGGTCTCTCAGCATCATGCATAATGTTCCTAAATAAGGAAGGTGGATCGGTGTTCTCTACCCTACAATTATCCAACATAACAATAACGATGTCTATTAGAATTGGTTTGTCCCACATCTACGTCATCGGAAGCAATTTCTTGTTCAACACAAGCACTGATATTAACATCTACTTATTTTATGTTTGAAATATTTCCAAGCCAATACCAGTCTGTATAACCTAGTACAATCTCATTGCACATGACATGAATTTTAATTTCGTTACCAGTGTTGACTTTCAAGTTTTTACCACAATGCCTACATGGATAATAGAACCTATCTCTAGGTTGTTTCCTATGTTCCTTCACAAATATAATAAACCAATCAAGACCAGAAATAAACTCTGGGATGCAGCAATTTGGAATGGACATCCATGATCTATCCATTCTATGATCAAAGAGAAAACATGTAATAGGGGTTTAGGGTTTACATATTAAGTTAAGGATTTACTTATAGATTAGGGTTTATTATTTTAGACTTAGGGATAGGGATTTAAAGATTATGGTTTAGGGTTTAGGGTTTCAGGTTTAGTAATGAATTTGTGTACCACCTGTCACATTCTTGAACACATAATCTCACTAGTAAGTGTATAATGTGTATACAATTTTCAAGAAAATTTTGGCAACATTTCCCCATAGTTCTCCAAGTACACTGATGTACATGGACAAATGCCCACCAACATATGTACTTAGTGAACAAATGTGGAAGTACTGATGAAACATCATGAAAATAGAATATACATTATACACTTACATCCTATGTGAGATTAAGTGTTCAAGAACAGTCCCAAACCGGGGACTATCCAAGAGTTACTCCTAATGAGTAAATCTCAAACGGGTTTTTAGGCCAACAAAATACATGTATGCTTTCATTCCTATACCTATGATCCTAGTTTCATCATTCATATCCTAGGTTTTATGTAACATCATTTAATTCAATTCATTCTTTCATTTGGATTAGTTAATCTAGAGACAAAGCAAACATTAATATTAATTAAGAGAACTAGATTAGGCACCTTGATTTGGGATTCTTGACTAGATCTTTCAAAAGTGTCCCTCATAGAGGTCCTAAGATTACAAACAATGTATGAGTAGATTTACAACAACAACATCAAGTAATCATAATGATACTCTAGTATAGGTACCATATTCAATAAGATTGATTTCAAAATCTCCCATGTACATGCATGTTCATCATCAAGGTATAAATTATTCATGACCTTGGGAGGGAGAGATGACCTAAGGTAAACTAAAAATTAAGGTTAACCAACTAAGGAAAGAAGGAAAATTATACTAACTAAGATATAGCAATTCTAATTAACACTAATCAATGCAAGAGCAATAAGTAACTAACCATGAACATACATCCAAGAATTAAACTATGAAACAAAACAACAAGGTTCAAGATAATCTCTTACCAAGAAGTAGGGGAAGCAGGTGGCAGATAGCTCAAACCCAAGGATCGACGTCCTCCCAAGCTCATGTCTTCCCAAACCAACAACAACAACTCCTCCAGCGAGCACAAAGAGTGCGGTGGGTGAGGAAGAGTGGAGGCACATGGCGGTTGGAGGAAGACCAGAGGAAGAGAAGAGGTGATGGTTGGGGGAAGTCCTGTGAGTAGCTCCTCAGGTGAGAAGAGGTAGAATCCAAGGAAGAGTAGAGGTGCACAATGATTGGAGGAAGACCGGATGAAGAGTAGAGGTGGCAGTTAGAGGAAGTCTTGTGAGTAGCTCCTCAGGCGAGTAGAGGCGGCGGCTGGAGGAAGAGTAGAATCACAATAATTGCCAGAAGAGCAGAGGCGACTGTTCAAAATCACGATGAAACAAAGAAAGGGGACAAGTTTGTTTCGTGCGGGTGCTATTAAACCCTTACTAGTTAGTAGTTCTAAAAAACTGACGACTAACTATTACAGTCATTAGTTACTTGTGAAAAATCGACAACTAAGCCCAAATCTAAATAAACAAAGTTGCCTTCAATTAGGGTTTTAGTCATTGGTTGCTAGAGATAAACTGACGACAAACTCCTAAACCATAAAAAATAGTCTAACATCCTCATCTTAACCAATGAAAAAACCGACATCTATATACATATCGAAACAAAAAAATTGATCTTTTGTTAGTCCATAGTTGCCGGTTGTCCGTTTAAAACTGATGACGAAGGAGCAAATTGGTGGGAAATATTTTCATGGGGACAAGGAACGAAATCACCTAGTCATCAGTTTTAAGTAACATATCGATGTTACAAACCTATCCCATTAAAAAAAAATTGTCTCGTGAAGGGTGATTAGTCGTTGGTTTTTTGGAATAGTCGGCGAATGATGAGGGGATAAATTTTTTCCATGGGGACATAGTGTGAAACATGTGTCGTCAGTTTGACAAAAATCGATGCCATATTGAAAATTTTGCAGGCAATTTTTTTTCCTAGGAAATTGTATTTTGTGGGTAATTTTAGATGTTAGTTTCTATTATATGAAATTGATGTTGAAGTAAAAGTGGTACATGTGTCTTTTCTTAATCGACAGGAATTCATTATCTTATATAACCAATGTCATTGTTCTATGGCGTCAAATTTTTTATGTAACCGATGCCATCAAAGGTTACATTATATGTCATTTTTGTACTAGTGAGCAGATACCGAGACAAGGAGTCCTAGTATTCAGAAAGTGCCAGTTGTATGAGAGTTTTAGGATGTGTTTCCTGATGAGTACCCATGTGTACCCCCACTAAGAGAGATTGATTTTGAGATCAATCTAGGTTTTGGTACCCAACCTATAGCACACACACTGTATAGGATGACACCAGCTGAGGTGAAAGAGTTGAAGAAGCAGTTGTATGAATTTCTTGAGAAAGGTTTTATTACACAAAGCACTTCTCCTTGGGGTGCTCCTATTCTATTTGTAAAGAAGAAGGATGGATCAATGAGGTTTTCCATCGACTATAGAAAGTTGAATAAGATGACGAATAAGAGAAAATATTTGTGGCCGCGTATAGATGATTTGTTTGATCAGTTACAGGGTGCTATAGTTTTCTCCAAGATAGACCTGAGGTCGGGTTATCACCAATTGTGAATTAATGCAGATGACATACTAAAGTCAGCTTGTATGATGAGGTATGTTCATAATGAGTTTGTGGTTATGCTATTTGGGATCATCAATGCACCAACAGTGTTCATGGACCTAATGGATAGGGTGTCCAGGCCCTATGCAGATCAGTTTGTAGTCATGTTCATAGATGATATCCTTATCTACTCTAGGGACTGTCAACAACACAAGAACACCTACAACATGTTTTGTCTTTGTTGAGACGACACCAATTGTATGCTAAATGTAACAAGTGTGAGTTCTGGGTAAAAGAAGTGGCTTTCTTAGGGAGTCTGTGTAGACCCAAAGAAGGTGAAGTCAGTACTAGAGTGGGATCATCCGAAGACACCAATACAAGTTCATAACTTCTTAGGATTGACACGATATTATAGGAGGTTCATTAAGAACTTCAGTGCAGTGGCGTTACCCCTAATGAGGCTAACAAGAAAAGATGTGTAATTTGTCTGGTATGGCAGATGTCAACATTCCTTTCTACTTTTAAAAGAGAGGTTGAACAATGCAATGATGTTAGTTCTTTTAGAGCAAGGAATGGGTTATATTGTTTTATCGGATGTGTCTAAGAATGGTTTGGGTTGTGTGTTGATGTAGGATAGGAACATTATTTCTTTTGCTTCATGACAACTTACAAAACATGAGGAGAACTACGAATGCATTATATGAAATTGGTAGTAGTGGTCCATGCTTTGAAGATATGGAAACACTACCTTTATGGTGAGAAGTGTTAGATCTTCACCGACCAAAAGAACCTACAATATATCTTTTCAAAGAAGGAGTTGAACATGCAACAATGATGTAGGATGGAACTGATTAAAGATTATGATTGCATTATATATTACCATCCATTAAAGGTAAATGTGGTGGTAGACACTTTAAGCAGGTAGTCTTCTTCATCATCATCTGCTAAACATGCATAGTTGAGTTCTTTGGTGTGTCGTAAGAGAGACATTGGTGTCCCATGTTGGTGTCCCTATGTTAAATGAATGTGTAGTGAGAAGTGTCCATGTTAGCATGTATATTTGCACAGTTACAAGTGAAGCTGACTTTGAGTTAGAAGATCAAAGATGTACAGCGGGATGATACTGGGACACAATAGATTCAATTAGAGTTCCACAGTGAGAAGCATGATGTCTTCCATGAATCTGAGAATGGGACAGTGTGTTATCATGCCATGGCAGTTGTTCCAGATGTAATAGCCTAAGGACATTAGTTCTAGAAGAGGCTCACTCTTCTAAGTACTCTATGCATCTAGGTTGCACCAAGATGTATCAGAACCTAAAAGATTTGTACTGGTGGTAAAGGTTAAAGCATGATGTAGCTGAGTTCATAGCTAAGTGTGCAGTGTGTCAACAGGTTAAAGTTGATCATCAAAATCATGTAGAGACTTTGCAACCATTGCCTATACCTCAGTGCAAATGGGATCATATTATGATGGACTTTGTGGTTAAACTTCCAAGTACATCCAAAGGTTATGACTCCATCTGGGTGATAGTGGACAGGTTGACTAACTCAACACACTTTCTTCCTGTAAAGACAACATATGCGCCTGAGAAGCTTGCACAGGTGTATGTTGATGAGATAGTATGTTTCCATGGATTCCTAGCTACTATAGTGTCAGCCAAAGGTCCTCAATTCACTAGTCACTTTTGGGAACGTCTGCATGTAGTGATGGTTACACAGTTGATGTTTGTATTGCATTTCATCCATAGACAAATGGAGAGTCAGAGAGGACATTTCAGACTTTGGAGAATCTATTGAGAGCATGTGTATTGTAGTTTTTGGGAAGTTAGGATATCCACCTTAGTTTGATAGAATTTTCATAGAACAACATCTATTAGAAGAGCATCAACATGGCGCCATATGAGGTGTTGTAGATCTCCTTTGTGTTGGTACAAAATGAGCAAATGTCAGTTTGTAGGTCATGAGCTTATGCAATAGAAAAAATGAAAATATCAAAGTGATTCAACAACAGTTAAAGGCAGTACAAGACAGGCAGAAGTCTTATGCTAATAATTGTCATAGGCCTTTAGTGTTCCAAGTGGGAGACATAGTGTACCTCAAGGTATCTCCTTGGAAAGGTGTTTTGAGGTTTGTAAAGAAGCATAAGTTGGCTCCCAATTGTATGGGAACTTATCATGTGGTTGCAGGTATTTGGAAGGTGGTATGTAAGTCATAGTTTCCACTTGAGTTGCACAAGTTACATCCACTGTTTAATATCTCTATGTTAAGGAAGCGTTACCCTGACACAGAGTTGACTCTTCTGGATAATGATGTGTCTTATGTGGAGGGACCTGTGTTGATCCTAGATAGAAGGACCACAAAGTTGAAGAAGAAAGACATCATGTTAGTTAAGGTTTTTTGGCATCATCATGGCATAGAGGAAGCCACATGGGATCTTGAGGATAGTATGAGGAAGAAGTATTCATCTCTATAGAATTTCGGGGTGAAATCCCTATTAGGGGTTTATGGTTGTAAGACCTCTGACCTAGATGTATTATTAATGTGTTTTCTTTACAAAATGGATGCCTAAATCTTAATTTAATCTCTTAATATACCTCATAACATGTGATGTGCCTATATTTTCTGTTTGGTCCAGTTTTATTGATGTTTGAGCTATATTCATATACATATGTTGATTTTGGTATAGTTTGCAATTTACCCATGAATGAGAGTCATCTTGAAACTTGTAACATGTAGAAAGTTCTTCTTGTTCCTTAGAATCATGAGAGAGAAGATGGTGCTATGGGGCACCTTTTTAAAATCATGGTTGGTGATGTAACATCACGTAGTGATATTAGGGTTCTAGGGTTTGCCTTGTTGATATGGTGACCTTGCTAGGTTTGAGTGTTGTGACCACTACATAACCCTTGTGTGAGTGTAGTGATTGCAAAACATACCTTAGGTGTTTTTGTTTCGACCATGATGACCTAGAGATGGGTTGGTTGAAAGACTTTTTCCTCTAGTGTAGTGTATCGACCTTGTGTATATGGTGACCTAGTGTGTTGGTTTCTACAAGTGCATACAAGAGTTTTGATTGAAACAACGTGTGGTATCCAACCTATATGGTCACAACAATTTTTGGATAAACATTGACCTTAAAGATATGCATGTGAGAAGGGATAAGGTTGTTTCTTTAGTGGGAATGTGTCCCTTGATAACCACTTATGTTGACACCTCATAACCTCTTACTTCTCTCTTACCTTGTGTATATAATCCCTCCTCTTCACTTGCAAGCATCTTTTTTGACCCTACTCTCTTCCTTCATGCTTGAGATTGTTCTTGGAGCTTTAGCAACAAAGGAGGTCTGATCTTGAAGCTTGGGTGGCCGATCGACCTTGCATGTTGAAGATCTTGTGCATGATCAACCCTTATGTGGTAATTCTTGGTGATTTCCTCTCTTGGTAAGTAATCTCCTTCTCTTGATCATGTTTTTCCTTTTTGAAAACCTTATCTTCTTCTTCATCTTATCCATGAGACTATGGATCAACCATGGTGGATTTTCTTGGTGATCTCTTCTTCACAAGAGTAGGAGACTATGTTTTGACAAGGTGGCACCAGAGTGAGAAGAAGACCTCTTCTTTGTCTCTTAAATCGACTTAAGGTTTGACTTTTTCCATTCCTTGAGCTCTCCTTTGACCATGACATTCTTTTCTTTTCTATAGGTGATCTTGTGGTCGAAGGATTGAACCAAGTTGGGCTTCTTTCTCTTTCTTGGAACTTATAATCTAGGAGTTTGATCTTCAAACCAAAGGCCGGTTATATAACTTTTCCCCTTCTATTATTTGCACCACAAACCTGATTTTATGTTGCCGTCATAAATCTTAAGAAACATGGTTCTAATTATTATAAAAGAAGTGACAACATTTTATGGTTTAATTTTATAGTACTCTCAAGAAGATTTCTCTTTCTTATAATCCCTAAATTCTTGTACCCATTTTTGTGGTGATTGGAAGATTCAAGTGTTTCTTTGGATCTATATTTATGAAATTGTTTATGATCCATCAACCTTGAATAATAGAATGTTTTTATTATGTTTACATGCACAAGAAATTTGGTGTATGTTCTATTAATCATGATCTTTAAGATGACCTTCTATGAAACATGATCTAGGGTTAGATGAACATCATTTTCTTGAAGTGTTACACTTAGTTGAGGTTTGGTATTCCTGACTTTGATCTTCTATTTAAACCATGTTTTGGATTAGCTTTGGAGTGGGGTCTATGGCTGACTTAAGGTCTCTACAAACCTTGGTCTTCCCCTTGGTTGACACACTTGTGGGTGGATTGTTTCGACCACCACAACCCTAACCCTAAGGGTTGTTGGACGCAACACAACATTTCCATTTAGACATGAATCTATTTGGTTGATGTTGTGGTCGAAATGGTTTGAGGTGTGCTGGTTGTAATGATTGTGCAAGATTGTGTAATGGTGAAACCCATGCCCAGGTTGTCTCATGGTCTTAACAGGTTGGAGTTGGTGTGTGTTTAGGTCATGACACATATATATGTTACTTCCATAACACAATGTTACTTCCATAACAAAATGGAAGGATGGTTGACACACCTTGGTGTAGTAATGGTCGCAACACCACATTTGGGCATCACCTAGTGTCACAGTTGCAACATAGCCTTAGGTGATGGTCGATACAGCCTATATACATTACGGTTGCAACACATTGTTGAAAGTGAAGGTAGACACATATACATATAGTTTCTACATAGAGAAGGTCACTACCCTTATTACTCTATCAATCATAACACTTTATTAATAGTCTAAATATGGTGATGTGGACATGAATGCTTAGTTTTACACAAGAGTTCTTAACTCTAGTACTCTCCAAACACGTGGGAGGTAATGAAATTAGAGTTTAGTGATTGAATAATGTATGGAATTCTAATCCTCTACATATGAAACCCTAACCCTAATCTTTAGATGTGAAATGCACTTATTGTATTTGATTGAAGTAATTATCATGTGATGGTGTTTTGTCTCTCCTACTTGTGTAACCCTAAATTTTTCGGTGAGATGAATGACATAGCTATGTAAATGTTATGGTGATATTTACATAATTCAGAGTGGTGATTATGTGCTTGGTTTAGATGATTGTGACATTTAATGTGTAGGAATTATGTGTTTGGGTCTAACGACTTGGTAAGAGACTTCTGCCTAATTTGAGGTGAAATTCTCTAGAGATGTGATTGAGGGGATTGATACCAATGGTGATGTGATATTGGTGATCACCTTGTAAATGGTAGTGATACAAATGTCACATGATGATGAGATGAGTTCTCACTTTGTACGTTTTATATCTTCTGGGGTTATATCCTATCCTTCACATTGTAGAGTTTGTTTAGTGTTTATATGTTGTAACTTGATTGATGCATTCAATTGGAATATTTAATCAAGGGAAACCCTAATCATGTAGTTTTCTAGTAGCATAGATCTATGTTTAATGTCAGTATCTTGCTAGATGGTGAAACGAGTAACTCCTACGAGAAACTTGGAGCGCCAATTATTGAATATGTAGGGTGTGAGTCGAGGTATCTTCTTGTATCCTTAAATTATTATTGATAGTGGTATGATGTCTTCTTTAGAATGGCCATGCATGAGAATGTTCTTTGGCATTGTGCCATGCACTAAGGAAGGCTAGTTATTTTAGAACACCATAGCTTTGACTATGAGTTGTTATCTACATGACTATAACTTCGACCATAAAGTGTTACTCTATAGTTTGACTGATATGTCACTACATTGCATACTCGAACTGATTGAGTGTTGTAGTTGATGATCATGGAGTCCTAATCTTCCATTGAGTTTGTATGGTACTGATTTCAAATTAGCAGTGGTCAGTTGAGTTTTAGTGGTACTCTTCAAATCCTCAAGGCATATTAATTAAAAGGAGTTAAAAAACCATGAGTATACTGTGATAACATGGATTTTCACTCTCATTAAATTAATGCACATCTTGACTCCTTCAATACTCTAGTATGGTAAATGATCTCCCTCACACTCAATTATATTGTGTTGAATCACTTTATACTCATTTGATGAAATAGAATTGTATAACCACTTAATTGACTACATGCATAATTTTACTATTGAAAGTGTATTTTTCAAAATTGAGTACCCTCAATATTATAATTATGTATCCAAACTTTGGACATAAGAACTAGAAGAAAATTTTGAACCAACTGCAAAAATTCTTGTCAACCGAAGTTACAATTTGAGAGTTATGAGCTATGTAAGGTTGTCAAAGAAACACAATTTTGAGACAACTTAAACACCTCAGCAATCTGTGGTATTTAGTCTCAACCAATGAGAATGATCCATTTTAGAGCAATGGATCCACAGTCCCAACCATTGGATTGACTCATGGTCTATGATGGACCCAAATCCAATGATAGCCAACTACTCCCTTTTTGCTTGGCCAATCCAAAGATCTGAGCTCCCATTACTGAGACTAATGAGTCTATTTCTCTCCTTCCTTCTTTTCCTTTTTTCCCCTCTCTTATTCTTGATTTTCATTCTCTCCTTCCCCATCTCCTTATCCTCCTTTCATCCATGGCATCCACCATAGACGACATGTTGGGTGGCCCCATTCCACGCCTCCTCGGGCCCTTTTGCATTACGAAAAATATGGTCTTTAACTACAAAAAAAAATTGTAGTGAAAACCCCAAAATTTGTAGCCAAAAGCTTTGGCTACAATTATCCTTACATTTATAATATATAGCTAATACCCGTGTAGCTAATTATTTAGGCTACATTTTTCAAACTTGTAGTTAGTTATGCTTCTGTCTACAAATTCATATGTAACCCTAATTGCAGGTAAAGATGTCCTTACACATAAAAATGTAGTTTCCATTGTAGCTAAATGTATGACTACAATTCAAGTTGTACCTATAATATGTAGGGAGAGATGGCATTGGTTACAATTGTATTTGTAGTTCATGTATAGCAAAAATTAGCACTTGTTACACATGTAATTATAGATAGTATGTAGTGAAAGACACCATGTACTATACATACATATGTAGTGAGAGACATTATGTATCCAGTCAGTCGCTTGCCAATATAGAGGGGTTTTCAATAAGAAAATAGATGAATGTTAATCAAGATCGAGTTATGCTTACAATGTCAACAATGATACTTTTATTTATATTTGAACAATGAGTACACATGGGGAGGACATTAACCTAGCCCCTGTTTTACAATATGCTTGGGAAAAAGACACATGTATACAATATGTTCTTATGACTACATCTATCCACTGTAGACTCTATATGCCACATGATCATGCACATCTTCTTGTATCTTGATTTTTCTTTTATATTTATTCCACCACTTGTATTATCCTTTTCTAACCGCCTCCTTTTGTTGTAGAAGTTTCTCTATAAGCCTTTGATATTCACAAAGAATCAACAACAACTTCAAAGCATACAAGGCATCATATTGTCTTTTAAGCAAAGCACACTGAAAGATACAAAATAAGCTTCAATTCAACAATCAAATAGTTTGGTATTATGTATTAATTCAGCTATAAATTATACAAAGTCATACCCCAGAGAGAACTATGATGGAATTTAAGTTCATCTACTCAACATTGCATGTAAATATACCATAATGAATGACTAGTCTCTTCAATCCCAACAACAACCCCCTTTATTCATGAAGAGCATAGGAAAGAATAATGTACTCTCTTCAATGAAGAGATTGTGCAACCAACCAATGCTACATTAAAGAGGACCTGAAAAGTAATGAATATGCAGTGTTTTAGCAATGATAGTGTAAAAACTCTAGCCAACAGAGCTGAATGCGGGCAAGTTAAGTGCTGGCACAATGCAACTATGGAACAACTCACAATTATAATAAAAAAAATCCATTATTGATTGCTAGTAAAAGTTAAATTTGAGACAGATTCAGATTGCTAGTTATGTCTTGCAGTAGACATATGCAGATTTTGTAGCTTTTAGAATCACATTGCAGAGCATACCTAGTATCTTAGGGGCCATGGAACAAAATATGGCAGCTTACCTTAGAAAATATATTTTAGAAGGAATTTGAGTTTCCTTAGTATTCAGTATGCCCCATGTTAGAACAACATGAGAACGGATGTATCACAGGTGTTGATTCTATGTAGTTCAATCAGATTGTTTACTACATATACTGCGCTCTTGAGGATCATATATTGTCACCTCAAATGATGGTATTATTTTGCAAATTTGACATGGTAAAATATAGAAATCTAATCGTCATTGGCTTATATATTACTAATATATAGATAAGGAATCAATAATTTGGAACTCACTATAAAGAAACTTGTACATCTTGTAACCAAGAAAAAGAAGGTAGTGTTGAAAGTGAGCCAGATGCCAAATGTGGCACCAGCAAGGAAAATCTCTTTTAGCTTCCAATGGCCAGGAGAAGGCCAAAACTTGCTAAAGTTCAACGGGATAAATATAGCCAGTGAATTACTTAGAAAAGTGGTTAGCAATACTAAAAAAGGTGAAAAAATGAAATCCCATATGCCACAGACCAGAACAATTGTGAAAGTGATATATATTGTGGTAGAAATAATTGGAATTGTGTAGCCCTTTCTGGCCCAATAAATAGATTTGCTAGTCAAAATGGCATCACCAATCAAGCTGACATCTTTTCCTAACAAAATCACATCAGTAATGCTTTTAATAACATCATATGCATCTTTTAGCGTAACTCTGACATCAGCCAAAGCCATAGCACTGAAATCACAAGGTCTATAACCCAAAATTGCACAAACATACTTCTCTTTGAACAACATAACAACAATTTCAAAGTTTCCTGCTTCACATTTAAAACATAAATAAATAAATGTTAACGGGTATTCAATTCCAATTGAAAAAAAATCTAGCAAGTCACCTTGGGATAATCCCGCAATACCATCAACATCCTTAATGAGATCGTGTAGCTCATTAGAGGAAAATCCAGATTTGTATTCTCTTTGGTGGGTGACTATATCATAAGGATGCATATTGTTCCCCATTCTTGGCCTTTGACCAACATTCTTCACAATAGCAAGATGATCACCTACTATATAAAGCAAACTGATTGATTTGTGAAACCTATTTACCATTAATAACTCACATATAGCAACAAATAACCAGACCTAATAGAACCTTTAGCTTGACACCAAGTTTAAGAAGCATAGGAACTCATTTTTCACAGCCAGACCTAAAGGGATCATAAAGTGGAAAGAGACCAACAAATTCCCATGGCTCTCCTTTGCTCTATTCTGTCCTTTCAGGAACAACCTAAAATTGGGAGACATGCATGTGAAAGAGATAGTATGAACCAATAGTTTCTATCAACTCCAAAACTGACCTGCCAAGCAATAGCTAGTGTTCGTAGCCCATTTTCAGCAATATCATCCAACATTTTGTAAACTTCAACTCTAAAATCACCACTGCAATTGCAAAGATCAATGATCTGCCAAATGAACTAAACAATGATATAACCAAGAAAAATCAATGACATTTGAGTAGCATAAAATTGTTGAATGGTTTGCCTCGTCGTGATTCCCTTTGCAGGAACAATGCCAATTTCTAGACCCATCAATATATGTGGTAGTTGTTCGTCTGTTCAATAGGACAAAGTGATGAAAATGCACTTCGGTGATGCCATCACTTGCCTGTGTTAGGATAGTAGCATTGAGTGATATTTTTATAATGACAAGATTATCCTAACATGAGTCAAAGTTTCAATTCACCTTCATCAGAGCCAAAGCTCTCCATATTGCAGAATCAATAGCATATGGATTATGTTTACTTGATGCTCTTCCAGCCAGAGTCTTTGTCGATGCTAGTACCAAAAACTTTAGCTCGAGCAATCATAAAGTAAGGTTTATTGATGGTTAGAACTCCTATTTTTCTCCTCAAGAGCATGTTAATTCTTGCCAATTGATCAATCACAAGCTTGTATTTTATGAGTACACCAAGTTGAGACATTTTCAAATAGCCAGCATCCAAAAATGCAAAGAACACATTCGATGTAGCAATTTGAAATCCAATTCTAAGAGCTAACACACTCTTTATTCAACAAAATTCAAAATCCAAACAACCTTTCAAGAATAGCCTTCAAATATATCATCCTTTCAAGAACCTCCTCCAATGAAAACATAATAGAGCCAACATGCATAGTAGGAAAAGTAGTACACATTCAGGAGCAAGTCAACAGAACCTCTAAATATTGATTTAGTCGAACAAAAATCTAAGATTCATGAGCAAGTCAATGACTACTGGAAGTACATCAATTTTGAAGGCCACATTCACTGAAATTGCAAAGTTGAAATGAACAAAATGGCACTCTGAACTTACCAAGTGAACTAATTTCATCTGGTCCTTTTAGATGAGCAACATGTGTTGGATTCATTCCAAATGTGTGAAAGATCTCTAAAAAATTGATCTGAACTGCAAGGCAAAGAAATGATTCATGTTATCCTCTAAACATCAACACAATGAATCATATGTTGTGGCTACTATGTTGAGCTAAACTGTAGATAATCATATAAATGTAAATGATAATTTTGATGGTTATAAATAAGACTGTCGAATGAATTTGCATATATCAATTGAATTTTACTACATATAAGATTATATAAGGATTAAAATTGGTGTCCAGAATCATATGTGTAAATTAATTCACAATAGTTTAAGGTGTTGAACTAAACATAAAATAAAGGGTAAATATCACACATATACATCACATTTTCACCTTCTGACGTTTATATCATAACATTTCCAAATTTTCAATTTCATACACATATTCGATTCTATATTTTCAATTATATCAATGCATAACGTTGTCAATGCACCTTGAGAATTTAGTAACCAACAACCGACAGCTGACTGGCATTTTATAGGTTGATCAATTGTGCCCAAATATATACCTATCGGGGGTATACATGGACTTCCGAAAGATGTTAGGGTCAATCATAAAAGGCTAATAGAGCCTAGTAATGTGTGCTCTAAAAGGATAGGCATGTTCCATACCATAAAATATGGATGTTCTCTACATGTCGGTGGGGTATATATTCAAGACCAGAGAATCTGATTTTTCTATAATTGAGAGCTTTCTTCACAGCAACCTCCACGATGAATGTCATTGCCGATAGTTTTTACTATTCAGATTTGTGTGTGATTTCACAGTAAGCCTATGATAAGGGATAACAGGTGACAATATTTCACCCTTCATCCAAAGAATTAAGATCCCACTTACAAGCCCGGTATCACCTTCTACAGGCTAGCTACAACCTACTACCACCCCTCAGCTACTGCCAGCCATGTAAAGAACATGAAAAGCATTAGCTCTAAATAGTACCATGCCCATAGCATTCAGTACAGGACACTAATAAGAAAGCCTATATAAGGCGATAGACTTGTGAAAGATAATTTTATTTGCTGATAACCTGAGCAAATCTATGCCTTACGAAAGAATATTCCATAAGCCAAGACAACCTTTTTTTTGCAGGAAAGAAGAGCTTAGTCATTCATCATGCTCTCTAATGCAGGCCAAAACCTATGGAAACAAATGTTAAGATTATTCGGAGGCCTAAGTGGCTCCATGGAGGACATTTTCAAGGAAGTGCGAGAATAATGGGCTTGTTTTGCTGTGGTGTCAGCGGCTTGGTTCATCTCTCTTGGGATGTACAACACCTGAAGATGATGTAGAGCAACTTTGGTGACTTGGAATTTGCTCCAGAGTTGCTGGATACGCGGTGAGGTACACTGAGACTCATGCACCAGCTATACCGACAAGCTGGAGTCTGATACGATGATTGCATTGTGTATGCTCTTGGACCTGTATAAGGAAGCTGCATAGGCGACCGCAGTGAACTCAGCATGAAGTACTGATGAGGTCTTAAGAAAAATTCATTCACCCTCGATGAACTGACCCACTTGGTTGATGATATGTATTCTGATGCCAGTGTCTAGGTTGGTGTGGTTAAAGGCGACATCAATGAAGAACATGAGATCAAACTGACCCATAGGAAAACTCCAAATGGTCATCTCATCAGCGTAACCATCTTGATGGTTGCCACTGGCCTGCAACTTCTACCATGTTTTTTATCTGTTGAATCATGAGATGGTTTCTATCAATGGATATTTTAAACATTTACAAGCAATGTAAATGCATTGTGGTTGTATATGAAACAACATAAGGGCCAACAAGAATGGGGTATAGAAGGAAAAGATCATGAAATGATTGCTCTCTAATTCATGCTAATAATCAATGAGTTACCTAAAGACAACAGACATATCTTTTTGTGTATCCTAAATCATTAACCAATGGCACCTCCAATGATTTTTCCAATTGCCAGACAGAAGAAACAAACCTGAACATGTATAAAATAAAATTAAGCTCACTATCAGAACATAAATCGATGTTCAATGTAGATTAGTACAAGGACCATAGCAACTAAACAGATTCATCAACCATTTAGGCCAGTAATAACATTCATAATAGGTAATCCATGATCGACTAAACTGCAATCTTGGTAAGCATGATGTTAAGAACACAAGAAGAGAAGTGTACATTATCTATCTACCATTCCTATAATGTTACCAATTGCAAGTCAATAGAAACAAACCTAAATAAAATATAACAAAGCTAACCGCACTATGATAGCGGAATCAGATGTTTAACTTGGAATGAATACCAGGACCATGAAAGATAATAGATTAATCAACCGGATAGACCAGCATTAGCATTCATAAAACCTAAATCAGTTATGGATTCACGATCAACAACCATTAACATTTGGTCATGTACCCTATCCTAGGTGTCGTTACTCTCCACCAAGATGACAATTTAGAGACAAAACCTAACAAGCCTAAACCGTAGCCACATCTTTAATAAATCTAGACCTATGAATTTGTTGGATTTCTCACGGAACTGTAAAATGGAACATAAACACTTTAACTAGATGTTCAATGCCTAACACTGCCAGAAATCACCTCTGCATTTAGAATTCTAGATGAGAAACCCAAAAGAAACCAACCCTCATCCTTTGCGAGATTTATAGACTCCTGCAATATCTAGTAGAGAAAGGATAACACATGAATATTAGGTAGAGATCCAAACAAATAAAACAATGAATAAAATGATCTACCAACAGTAATGAACAATTATTAATCTAAGTATAAAGACTAATGATGACCATAGCTCACAGATCATATCACAAAGCTCAGATTCAGTGGGATCTTATGACAAATTCCAGCTTGTTTGAGGTTGTGTAGTCATGTCAGTCCTTGTTAGAAATGGGTACTGCCACATGCTTTCTGCTAGCAACTATATGATAAACAACAACTATATGATAAACTACAAAAGAAACAGAGCCCATGCAGAAAACACAAAGTACGCTACAGGGACATACCTCCATGAACTCATAAGGCATCAATAAGATCTCAATCTAGAATTAAGTCAATACCAAGTAATCCATCATCCAAAAATGGAATCTGATAAGTTATATCTAGTAACAATAGAATAGTCAATATTACAAACTCGTGCAATTGGTTGGGAAAGGCTAAGAAATTAGGAACTCAGACTAGAAATTATGAGAGATCTGATAACTCATCAGGTAGAACCAGCGACAAAATCCATACCTGGAGTGTCTACCACACAAACACATATGTGAGTACACGACCCCTTCAACACTCCAATCACCCATCTCTGCATCACAATTCCCTCTGTAGCTCCAACACCCCCAATTCCAATAAAAAAAGCCAACAACACATAGCACACCGCCTGCTGCAACCAAACTTCAAGTGAGAAGTGAGAAGGGACCAGCTGCTTATCCAAAAGCACCATACCCCTCCCTCCTCTCCGTTCTCCATCCATGAGCCTCCACACTTCATCTGCCCCATCTCCTTATAACACATGCATGACCCTATCACCATCACCACAGACCAGACTTATGACCGCTCAAGTATTGAATCGTGGGTGGCGATCAGGAACACCACATGCCCCATAACATGATCCCGCTCGATCTGCTGTTTACGCCCATACTGAATCACACCCTCCATAGGATCATGCAAACAACAGCCAAGGTGTCGAGAGGATCCCGACGCCCGTACAGTCGGTGAACAAGAGCCAAGCTATCGAGAGGATCATGATGCCCATGAATCCAACAAACAGGATCCAAGGTGTCGAGAGGATCCTGACGGTCGTTCAGCCAGTGACCCGAAGGTCGTCAGGGCATTCGTTGCGCAGGAGTAGGCTCCTGAAGTGAGGAACCACGTCACGTCCAGGCTCTCTACCTCATCATTAGCCTTGTCTAGTTTTCCACAGTTTTGTCTTCAGTTGCTGCTGGTGCGGAGAGGATCCATGAGTCTCGACTGTTTGGAGGCTCCGGGTGCTGGCGAGGGAGTCAGAGAAGAGCCAATTGCTTGTTGCGGAACACAGATCTGCTATCATATCCTTCACTGTCTGTTATTGCAGCACATGCTGCCTCCAATGATAACCAAGATGATCACCTTCCCTCTCCCTCTGAGCTATCCATAGAGTTTGTCTCTCTAGCTTCCACACTCCTACTCTCCGAGGGACAATGGAAAAGGGAAAAATTCCCTGGATTTGGGGAGAAACATGGAAGGCACGAGTAAGACTTTGAAAAAGAAGTAGGTGGTGGATTAACGAAAATTTGAACGCCATTAGAATTTGGGGGAATGAAATAATGTGTTGGGTAAAGAGACAGCGGTGTCATTGGTACAAAGTAAGTTACACATAATGTAATTGTAACCAATTTGTAGACATTGCTTAACTTTTTATTTACTACATTTATTTTAACTATATTTTTACAAATTGTAAGGAAAGTTAATTTTTTACTACATTTAAGCTATATGTAGTTAAACCAAATGTAGTTAATTCCTATTTTTTGTAGTGTTTCTTGCTCTAGTAGCTTCCTCATGCTCAAGGGGGGATGGTCGGTAACTTTTCAACTGTTGGGAACCCCTTTATACTCCCCAAATACTGACCTGTCTACCCATCTCTTCTACGGATGGCCATCACCACCGTGGGGAAGCCCTGTGAGGTGCAGTAGGCAATATCAGATCATAGAGGACATGAGTGAAGTGTACCCTCAATTGGCTGGTCCCAAGCTATTCGGGTCCATCCCATCTGATCGGGCCTCACACCATTGGTCCAGATGGAAGCCAAGATGGGCAGAGGTTATAGGTTTCCCCTAATCTCTCATGGAGTGTCTGAACACAGTGCAGGTAGCACCCCCTCCTTTTGAGCCTTAGATCCAGAATCAAGGACCAAGATTGATGCAAATTAAATTAAACTTCAAAAAATCATATATTAGTGATTCTACATCCAAATGTGGACTTCCAATATGTCATTTTGATCGTAAAATGTGAAATTTCCATTATAAATACCTATAGACCCTAATTTTGATTGATCCTATACTGATATCTTAAAATACATGCTTTCTATGTCTTTTGGAGGTTATTAATGCTATTTTGTACTCACGCTTTCTCCTTTATGTCCTAAAACTTGATTATTAGCCTTATATTAGTAACTTTTGATTCATGTTGAACTAAGATTAAAACATGTCCATGATAGCATCCTAATTTGATTTTATTATGTGTTTTGAAAATTGAAACATGCATATTAAAGATACTTGATGTTGAATCTCAAACCTAACTCACATGTGGGTCTTCTATGTATAAAATGATTATGTGAACTCCTAAATCAGTAACTTATCATGCTTTGTGCACCCAAATACCTTGTCAATCTTGTATGTGCCCTAAGGTGATTAAATGCCTAAATCTTGACTTGAAATATGACCTACTATGTATGTTGATAATCAAATCACTAGTCTCTTAAAAATCTTTCCCTAATGATCACTCCTGATATATAATGATGTCAAATTAGTATCTTGGCGTTTGTTATGACACATGAATCAAGTGTACTTCATCTATACTCTAAGGATGACAATCTTGCATGATATTGACTAGTTTGACTATGTTGATGGTTTGTTGACTAAGCTTTCTCTAATCTTAACATAGCACTATATAATGATATAATAACCCTTATTTTGATCCCTAATCTCAGTTGTGATGTGTCTCCCTATGTTTTAAATGAATCTAAGGTGTATAGGGTAACTTGATAATGAACTCACATGACCAGTTGAAATGTTGAAACCTATGTTGAAGACATGATACCTAGATCTAGATGACACATCTAACCACCACGATTATGAACAATGAGGACTAGTCTTGTTGATATTGATACATTTACACTCATTTGTAATCTAAGGATATATATGATGAATCAATTGCCATGATCTAATCAAGCATATGTTTTAGGATTTTCTAATCAATAGTTAATCGTGTACTCTACTTGCACGGTATGTTTTCCTCTTGACCTTACTATGATATTGGCTTGCTTGTATGTATGGTCGTATGTGTTCTTGGATACTTACTTACACTAGAACAAGAATAGTCTGTAGTGTCACTTTATAACCGACTCCTAAGTGGTAATAGGTATAAAATTTTCTCTATAGCGTCGGTTTTCTTGACCAAAGAAAACTGACCTTATAGAGTAAACACCGACGCAAGAGGTTGTAAAAAATCTGACCCAAGCAAAAAAGAAGAGCATGTAAGGTTAGTTATTCCAAAAAAGTCGACCCTATAAATAGTCTCGGTCGAGAAATATTTTGACCAAGATTATTTCAAATGAGAAAGAAGAGCATGTAAGGTCAGTTATTCCAAAAAAGTCGACCCTGTAAACTGTCTCAGTCGAGAAATATTTTGACTGAGATTATTTCAAGCGAGAAAGAAGAGCCTCTAAGGTCGGTTACTCCAAAAAAACCGACCCTGTAAACTGTCTCGGTCGAGCAACATTTTGACCTACGTTATTTTGGTCGAGAAAATTATTGACCAAGAAAATACTGTCTCAAGCATCAGAGATTTATTCGGTTGAAATTGTTTTCGAACGATAGACCTTCGGTCAAGAAAATTGTCGACAGAAATGATTTGGGTCGACAAAATTATCGACCGAGGAGTGTACACTGAAGTGGTTATTCAATCTTCAGGGTCGGTGTTTTTATAAATAACCGACCTTATAGAGGTTCTATTAGGTCAGTTATTTAGTAAAACTGACATTAGAAGGCTAAGGGTCAGTTATACCCTATATATATAGGAGAGTCATGGGATAGGGTTCTCCATCCCGGGCAATGCGGGACTAAAGCAGGAGTAGAAGGGTTCGGGAATTTTCCACAAAAAGCATCCGGTTCGCAACTTGAAATGATCGGTTCACAACTGAACCGATCGGTTCGGCCATTGAGCCGATCGGTTGGACCTGAGCCGATCGTTTGGGGCACTCCAACCGATCAGTTGGTGCCCTGAACCGATCGGTTCATGGTCCTAATCCGGCTCAAAAAGACTTTCCTTGTTTCATTCTCAATTGGTATCGAATACCAATGTTATTCCCAATCGAATTGGGCAATTTGAAACCAAAGGAAAATTCTTACCGACATGACTTTTCCCAACTGGTCGGTTGCACCAGTTGAGCCGATCGGTTCAACCCTTGAACTGGTCGTTTCAACCTGGGCATGAGCCGATCGGCCTGGACACTCCAGCCGACCGGTTCAGCAACCTCAGTCGACCGGTTCATCACATGAACCGATCGGTTGGGAGCACAGGTTGGGCAAAATCAGTCAATTGCGATTTCAATCAATCCGATACTCCAATCAATGCGTCCAACACCTTGAACCATACAATATTGAGCTATCGAATGATTGAGTGTTTAATTGAACTACTAAACTCCTTTAGTAATCAATCTAAACATTGCTTTGTGGACAAAACTCCTCTTCCAGGTTAAATCCTATGTGTGTGACCCTGCAGGTCCATTTCACGTTGGCAGTGAAAGTTCATAACACTTATGATTTCACAAGCAAAGAGCAATGCCTAGTCACACATCAGTGCTACCCAAGTGAAAGTAGAAAGTTGGAGAACAACTTTCATCCTACAATCCGTGAATGGTGTTACAGCGAATGTATAATGCCTTTGTCACTGATATCCCGAATGAACTCGAGGCATGGAACAGTCATCCTGTCAACGTTCATTCACTTCCTTGATCTCACAGTAGACTGGAAGAGATATGTATGACATCAGTATCATATACTGATTCACACATGCGTGCACGCCTTTCTCAATCCTACTCATCAAGTGGCCATGGATATCAAACTCCCTCAGGAGGGACAAATCCCATATCTATCACTCACCCCTCAAAAGCCCCATGTGTCAAAGCCACCCAATCATCACCTTTATAACAACCCATGTTTCAGGACTGCGTTTGATGATGCCAAAGTGTGCCCAACGACATGTGTTGAGTGCCGTGATTTCAGGTTTAAGAATCACACTCACCACCATCACTGTGAGTTCTAACTGTGACTACCATCTCATGGTTCCATGTGTCAAACTCAGGGTGGGTCTGTCCGGTACCTTGTTCTCTAACAAGTACCTATGTGTTTGGTTTGATATCTCTATATCATGACTAATGAGATTCTGTCATCAACCAACACCACAATCTAGTCTTGTGTGTCATTGCTGTCTATCTACCTTCCACAATGACATCCGACTAGGGACATAACAAGAATGTACAAACTCTTAGCATCCGTATGATCTCATCGTTCAGGTCATGAACCTGAAGGCATACGTCATTGAGTACTGTCATTCTCTTTACATTCAATCTGTTCTATCACCATCTCATATGACTGAACCAGAAAGAATTGGAAGCTCGCCTTTGATGTTTATCAAATCAATCTCAATGTATCCCACCAATCATCCCATGATTGGCTCTCAGGGCATACATACCAACAGACTCCCACTTGCACTGCGAGCCAATCACCCATGAATCATATTCATAGTGATTTTCAAACATGTCCCACATGTTACTGTGCTGTAGTGCCAACATAGTGAGTAATGGCAACACCTTGCCAAAGTCTGTATAAAATGCATGTCTCTCATCTCTTCGCTGTACGTCACACGTATGAGATGGAGTTGTCGTAATATGCGATCTTGTATTCCATTTGCTAACCTTTAGCCACATTGCATGATCAAGGATTCCAGACTTGTCATCAATGAGTTGAATATAAGTTCATCTCATGAACTTTCAGATCCATATAATATCCATTGTTGTTCACTAACACATAGATACTCGGCTTTTCCCTTTTAAATGGCTTTATTGGAACACTTCCAATTATCAACAAACATTCACTTTTATACATCTCATGTATATATATTGCGATTAATTTTCTATCCTTTCGGAAGTTTGCATCAATGTAACTCTTTACATCGAACTCTTCCTTATCTCCATAGAACTAGTACTTCACAAGCACTTATCAAGTTCTCATGGTATTCTAGTAACACTTATTGGAAGAAGACAGACATCCACTCGTTATGTCACACATACGAGTTATCAGGATGAGCACATCATATTGCCATGTCCTACATACAAGATGATGAATGCATTTTATTCTTGCCATGTCATACATGCAAGATAATGGGATGATTACATACATGATAGATCCATTTCTATCCTTAGTGTTCCCATTCTTCATAAGAATTGGACACTTGGCCTTGGGATACTAACTCCATGTAACATGGACAAGTTTTCTCCCACTGTATCTGTGCATACTGAACACTTCAGTACAGATTGCCAATGTATGCTCTCTCTTTCCAGGTCAAGAGATTTTCGAGAACTATCTTTATAGATCTCTATTCCTATCACATAGGAAACATCTCTATCTTCCTTAAAGATAATTTCCACATTAGGATTTCCAATCTAGAACATTTCCATTTCACATCTATATGTGGAATGTGAACACGCTCCCACTAAATAACAGATCCCTTCTTTATCTTTGACATATCAGTCAAACCCTTTGACTATATTATCAAAATAAAGATCCAATTTTGAGTTGCTTGTACTCAATCAATCACATTGATTAGTCCATTGTAACTTATAGACTTCATTTGCATTAGTGGATTCATAAACCTTATAGGTTGTGTCACGTACACATCCTGGTTTTATTCCTCATTGGAATGTGGTTTTAGTATCCATATGCCAAATGTCTTAGTCATTAAGTTGCAATCAACAAGCATCATCCTTCTCAAAATGTTATCCATGTGTCTTAACACTTAAGACTCATTTGCACTTATGGATATGATCCAATGAGTGCTACCATCAAGGTCATACCTTATGGTTCACATGGATGTCATTTAGGATGTAAAGGTCATAAACCATAACTCAAGATTCGGTTCCTCATATTCATCTTGATAGTTGACTCATCACATGAACAACTCATCACATAGATAATTGAGGTGTATCTGTTAAAGATATAAGAACTCACAACCCTTGTGATTCTTAATTTCTTTGATTAGTGTGGGGTATTCTTTTAATTAAGAAGAATTCAGTTATTTGATAATCATTCTCTAACTCCTTAGAGTATGATTCCTTCTTGATTCAGACATCACCATGCCTTAATCATGAGTTCACTATGACACACTATCATAATCACTCATAAGGATCTCAAACATTTGGTCCAAGTATTTCATTCATTGATCTCATCAAGAATTAATCTTTACCAAATTTGTACTTCATTTATGATAATCTTGAACACTTCAAGATATTCATATTGGTATTTCTCTAAACACCATTTGAAGTATTAGCATTTATTCCAATAGGTATGTAAATACATCACATGTATTATACCTAATAGGATAATCACTCTCCCACTACATTAGTGAAGATTGATTAATCATGTCCAAGATGTTCATGTCTCTTACTGGTTCTATAACCAAAAGAGTCTAGATTTATCCATCACATGGAAACTAGAAATGAATTTCTCATGATTAATGCTAATTAAATTGTTTGAGTTATCTATAACTTTTAGGTATCGTCTTATCTTATGCATATCAAATATCACAAGATAAATAAGGCATTGCCACAAAGATCACATCTTTATAAATTGAAACATCTCTTTATTAATTGCCATCATTGTCATACAATATGCAAAAATAAAGTGTTTCTATCTATTGGCAAGTATGAAATAGCAGTTCATAACTGTATTACATGCCTTATTGGCTGAAAATAAACTAAAGTATTCCTATCTTTAAAGGCAACACTTGCCCCAAGTAAGAATGCTTTACACTTTACATCTTGATATCATATATCTCAAAAAGTGTTACAAGTTTATTTACATGACACCTTCAAGTAGAGGTTTCAGTCGCCTCCTTCTTCTTTTGTTCTTCCAGGTAGAGAGGACAATTCCTTTTCCAATGTCCTGGCTTTTGACAATGGTGGCAATTTCCTTTCTTGGTCATGCCTCCCTTGGCCTTGAGAGCTGAAGATGGCTTGGACTCCTGGCTAGCTTCAGAACCTTTCTTAGCTTTGCCCTTGCCCTTGCGATTGGACTTGCCTTTCTTGCTCGTGATCACCATAACGGACTTAGGCTTTTCCTTCTTCATCTGTAACTCGGCTGTCCTCAACATGCCCAACAACTCTGACAGTGGCCTATCAAAGTTGTTCATGTTGTAGTTCATCACAAACTGACTGTAAGATTCTGGCAACGATTGCAGTATCACGTCAGTAGCCAACTCTTGGATCAGTGGAAATCCCAGTCTCTGCAGGTTCTCCACATACCCAATCATCTTGAGTGTGTGAGGACCAACTGGATCTCCTTCTGTCATGACGCACTTGAACAACGCCCTAGAAACATTGTACCTCTCTTGCCGTGCCTGATCTTCATACATGTTCCTGAGATGCAGAATCATATCTATGACACCCATGTTCTCATGTTGCCTATGCAACTCATGGTTCATTGAACATAGCATCAAGCACTTTGCATCAATGGCATCATCAGAATGCTTCTTGTAAGCATCCCTTTCTGCCTTTGGTGCATTAGGAGCGGGTTCCTATGGAATTGGAGTATCCAGGACATAGAGCTTACGCTCTTGAGTGAGAACAATTCTAAATGTCCGATACCAGTCGTGGAAGTTCGTCCCATTTAGCTTGTCCTTGTCAAGGACCGATCACAAAGAAAAGTTGTTGTTGTTTGTTGCCATTTGAACTACAAAAAGGAAAATATGCAATTTTAGTCCAAAACTCATTTTTGACATATTTGATTGATTTGAAAGTTTGACGATATAATTAGGCCTTTAATTAATTATCGCTCCCACTATTTTAGTTCAAATTGATAGCCCTCACCATCAATTCAGAAGATTGCAGCGTACAACCTTCTAGTGGGCAAGATCCTGAAATCCTCTAAGCCAAGGACCAGCTAGGGCTGTCACCCACAACATAGATCTCTCAGGTAGGCAACTTTTGCCAATTGCATCATATGCAACTCTTGATAAGATGTCATATAAAACTCTTTGCAATGATCATCTCCATGCCTCAAGGTACTAGATCCCATCTAGATCACCTTGTTAAGTCCGACCCAAAGCAAACACGATGAACATGCACCCTGCTAGGGCAGACCCACACATTCATCCTTCACGCTTCCACGAGGTAGACAGTGCACCACGCTAGGGCGTGCCCACACTTGGTCGAACAAGCTTTTCACGTGTGTCGCATTTGGAAGTCATCTAAAACTTAATATTTTAATGAGGGATTTGGTTATATATATATATACATATCCAATCACCACAATACATAGTACGTATCACATACATGCTATATCCCACAGAAAACATGCACAAACGATAAAAAGCGATGATTATGGCCATCCTAATGTGATTCCTCGAGCCGAGAGGAATCACGGTCATCTAGGTCTACATCACATGCAACCTGTACAAGATGAACTCTGTGCCTTGCCATCCGAGTTGATCAACTCATCACATGAATGATCTGTACTCTCCAGCCGGTCGTCTGGGTACCACGAGCCGATCAGTTGGCTCCTCCAACCGATCGGTTCGCTTGGTCGTCGTGCATCTCATCATGTCCGCCACCCGCTCGTCTCGCTCCTCGAACCGGTCATCAACCGATTGGTTCACTCCTTGAACTGACCGTATGGAACGTCAACCGATCGGTTCACGCCTTGAACTGACCGTCTGAGCAGTCGTCTTGATGTCCGCCGGTCTTTGACATAACAGGAAATAAAATCCTATTCTATTTATTACATTGCTTTAAAAAGGAAACCCCGAGTTACATTCGGGGGGAGCAAAGGTAGGAAACAATCTCGAATTATTTTGAGTTACATCAGGAATAAGAGAGGGAAGATCGGTGCGCAGACCGAGATGCAAGCAACCACAAACAACCACACACAGATAGGGGTTTATAGGCCATAATCACGCTACACACATCCACCACAAAACTCGTTTAAGGGCGACACGTATCGAGTGCATTAATAATACATATCATATATGTAATTTGGGATTTGTGGACTTAGGATTGGACATGCATAAAGCCAATATTATTCGCATCGCATGCAATAAATAAAGGGACAAACCAAAATCGATCATATCGATATTCCTAAAAATAGAGCAGTTGACGTGGCTCTAATACCACTGTTGGGTTTTAGGGGAGACACAGAAGGCAGCGGAAATAAAAATTTTCTCCCCAAACCCATACCGAGGAAACGCGTCAACGTCTATATAATAGGAAAGGATGGTTTGTGGAATCATACCTTGTCCCGAGGCTTGCTCGGCGACAATACCTCGCGCAATGCGCGGTCTTCAACTCCGGACTTCGACGGTGTCTGTGCAGCTCCTGGTCGCACTGGGACTGACAACTCCTACTCGAACCGGACTGTCGGATGACAGTTGTCCTCCTAAGTGGTAGTGTCCTCCCGCCTCTGTAGTAGTCCACACGGACCACCTGGAACTCCACTCTCCTTGTCCCACAAGGAAGTGGAAGGAGTCGCACCCTCCTGTTGACGTACTAGTCGCCAACACGCTCTCCTGCCTCCTGTTGCAACTGCAGTTGTCCTTCCCTTGTTGCACCTCCCTTTTGCGGGAAGCACTTGCTCGGGCTCTCTCACGGTTACCAAAACCAGAGAGAACGACAACTTGCAGAGCAACTGGTTGCACTGAGCTGTACTTTGAGAAGCCCCCAATACCCCTATATATATAGGAGAGTCATGGGACAGGGTTCTCCATCCCGGGCAATGCGGGACTAAAGCAGGAGTAGAAGAGTTCGAGAATTTTCCACAAAAAGCAACCGGTTCGCAACTTGAAATGATCGGTTCACAACTGAACCGATCGGTTCGGCCATTGAGCCGATCGGTTGGACCTGAGCCGATCGTTTGGGGCACTCCAACCAATCGGTTGGTGCCCTGAACCGATCGGTTCATGGTCCTAATCCGGCTCAAAAAGACTTTTCTTGTTTCGTTCTCAATTGGTATCAAATACCAATGTTATTCCCAATCGAATTGGGCAATTTGAAACCAAAGGAAAATTCTTGCCGACATGACTTTTCCCAACTGGTCGGTTGCACCAGTTGAGCCGATCGGTTCAACCCTTGAATCGTTCGTTTCAACCTGGGCATGAGCCGATCGGCCTGGACACTCCAGCCGACCGATTCAGCAACCTCACCCGACCGGTTCATCACATGAACCGATCGGTTGGGAGCACAGGTTGGGCAAAATGAGTCAATTGCGGTTTCAATCAATCTGATACTCCAATCAATGCGTCTAACACCTTGAACCATACGATATTGAGCTATCGACTGATTGAGTGTTTAATTGAACTACTAAACTCCTTTAGTAATCAATCTAAACATTGCTTTGTGGACAAAACTCCTCTTCCAGGTTAATTCCTATGTGTGTGACCCTACAGGTCCATTTCACGTTGGCAGTGAAAGTTCATAACACTTATGATTTCACAAGCAAAGAGCGATGCCTAGTCACACATCAGTGCTACCCAAGTGAAAGTAGAAAGTTGGAGAACAACTTTCATCCTACAATCCGTGAATGGTGTTACAGCGAATGTATAATTCCTTTGTCACTGATATCCCGAATGAACTCGAGGCATGGAACAGTCATCCTGTCAACGTTCATTCACTTCCTTGATCTCAGAGTAGAATGGAAGAGATATGTATGACATCAGTATCATATACTGATTCACACATGCGTGCACGCCTTTCTCAATCCTACTCATCAAGTGGCCATGGATATCAAACTCCCTCAGGAGGGACAAATCCCATATCTATCACTCACCCCTCAAAAGCCCCATGTGTCAAAGCCACCCAATCATCACCTTTATAACAACCCATGTTTCAGGACTGCGTTTGATGATGTCAAAGTGTGCCCAACGACATGTGTTGAGTGCAGTGATTTCAGGTCTAAGAATCACACTCACCACCATCACTGTGAGTACTGACTGTGACTACCATCTCATGGTTCCATGTGTCAAACTCACGGTGGGTCTGTCCGGTACCTTGTTCTCTAACAAGTACCTATGTGTTTGGTTTCATATCTCTATATCATGACTAATGAGATTCTGTCATCAACCAACACCACAATCTAGTCTTGTGTGTCATTGCTATCTATCTACCTTCCACAATGACATCCGACTAGGAACATAACAAGAATGTACAAACTCTTAGCATCCGTATGATCTCATCGTTCAGGTCATGAACCTGAAGGCATACGTCATTGAGTACTGTCATTATCTAGACATTCAATCTATTCTATCACCATCTCATATGACTGAACCAGAAAGAATTGGAAGCTCGCCTTTGATGTTTATCAAATCAATCTCAATGCATCCCACCAATCATCCCATGATTGGCTCTCAGGGCATACATACCAACATGTATGCCCTGAGAGCCAATCATGGGATGATTGGTGGGATACATTAAGATTGATTTGATAAACATCAAAGGCAAGCTTCCAATTCTTTCTGGTTCAGTCATATGAGATAGTGATAGAACAGATTGAATGTCTAGAGAATGACAGTACTCAATGACGTATGCTTTCAGGTTGAGGACCTGAACGATGAGATCATACGGATGCTAAGAGTTTGTACATTCTTGTTATGTCCCTAGTCGGATGTCATTGTGGAAGGTAGATAGACAGCAATGACACACAAGACTAGATTGTGGTGTTGGTTGATGACAGAATCTCATTAGTCATGATATAGAGATATCAAACCAAACACATAGGTACTTGTTAGAGAACAAGTGTACGAGACAAACCCACCGTGAGTTTGACACATGGAACCATGACATGGTAGTCATAGTTAGTACTTACAGTGATGGTGGTGAATGTGATTCTTTGACTTGAAATCACTACACTCAACACATGTCATTGGGCACACTTTGACATCATCAAACGCAGTCCTGAAACATGGGTTGTTATAAAGGTGATGATTGGGTGGCTTTGACACATGGGGATTTTGAGGGGTGAGTGATAGATATGGGATTTGTCCCTCCTGAGGGAGTTTGATATCCAAGGCCACCTGATGTGTAGGATTGAAATAGGCATGTGCACGCATGTGTGAATCAATATGTGATATTGATGTCATACATATCTCTTCCAATCTACTCTGAGATCAAGAAAGTGAATGAACATTGACAAGATGACTGTTCCTTGCCCCGAGTTCATTCAGGATATCAGTGATAGAGGAATTATACATTCACTGTAACACCATTCACAGATTGTAGGATTGAAAGTTGTTCTCCAACTTTCTACTTTCACTTGGGTAGCACTGATGTGTGACTAGGCACCGCTCTTTGCTTGTGAAGTCATAAGTGATATGGACTTTCACTGCCAACGTGAAATGGACCTGTAGTTTCACACACATAGGATTTAACCTAGAAGAGGCGTTTTGTCCACAAACAATGTTTACATTGATTACTAAAGGATTTTAGTAGTTGAATTAAACACTCAATTGATTGATAGCTCAAAATCATAGTGTTCAAGGTGTTGGACAGATTGATTAGAGTATCGGATTGATGGAAATCGCAATTGACTGATTCTGCACAATCTACACTCCCAACCGATCGGCTCATGTGATGAACCGATCGGCTAAGCTTGGTGAACCGGTCGGCTCAAGTGTTGAGTCGATCGGCTCATGATCAGGGTGAAACGATTGCTTCAAATATTAAAACGATTGATTTAATGGGTGCAACCGAGCAAGTTGCGAAAGTAGGATTGGTGAGAATTTTCCTTGTGTTTCACTTGCCCAATTTGATTGGAACAAGGATTGGTATTTGATACCAATTAGAAACAAAAGTTGGAAAGTCAATCGGGAATTGATCAGGACCACGAACCGACCGGTTCAGAAAGTGAACCGACCGGCTCATGGGTCCCAACTGATCGGTTGAGAGTCAACCGGCCGGCTCAGGTTCCCAACCGCCTGTTTCAGAAATGAAACGATCGGTTCAGGTTGCGAGTTGGTTGTGTTTGGTGGAAAATCTCGAACCCTTCTACTCCTGCCTTTAGTCCCATATTTCCCGAGATGGAGAACCCTGTCCCATGACCCTCCTATATATAGGGGTATTGGGGGCTTCTCAAGGTAAAACTTAGTGCAACCAGTTGCTCTGCCAAGTTGTCCTTCTCTCTGGTTTTGGTAACCGAGAGAGAGCCCGAGCAAGTGCTACCCGCAAAGGGAGGTGCAGCAAGGGAAAGACAACTGCAGTTGCAACTGGAAGCAGGAGAGTGTGTTGGTGACTAGTACGCCAACAGGAGGGTGCGACTCCTTCCACTTCCTTGTGAGACAAGGAGTGTGGAGTTCCAGGTGGTCTGTGTGGACTACTTCAGAGGCGGGAGGTTTCTGCCGCTCAGGAGAACAACTGTCAACCCCGATAGTCCGGTGAGAGGAGGAGTCGTTAGTCCCGGTGCAACCAGGAGATGCACAGACACCATCCAAGACCGGAGGTGAAGACCGTGCAAGGTGCGAGGTATTGTCGCCGAGAAAGCCTCGAGACAAGGTATGATTCCACAAACCATCCTTTCCTATTATATAAACGTTGATGCATTTCCTTTTTATGGGTTTGGGGGAGAAATTTTTTGTTTCCGCTGCCTTTTCTGCCTCCCCTAAAACCCAACAATGGTATCAGAGCCACGTCAACTGCTCTATATTTTAGGAATATCGATATGATCGATTTTGGTTTGTCGCCTTTATTTATTGCATACGATGCAAATAAAATTGGCTTTATGCATGTCCAATCCTAAATCCACAAATCCCAATTACATATATGATATGTATTATTAATGCACTTGATATGCGTCGCCCTTAAACGAGTTTTGTGGTGGATGTATAGCATGGTTATGGCAAATAAACCCTATATGTGTATGGTTGTTTGTGGTTGCCTGCATCTCGGTCTGCGCACTGATCTTCCTTCTCCTATTCCTGATGTAACTCGAAATAATTTGAGATTCTTTCCTACCTTTGCTCCCCCCGAATGTAACTTGGGGTTTCCCTTTTAAGCAATGTAAAATTAGGATAAATTTTATTTCCTGTTATGTCAAAGAACGGAGGACATCCAAATGACAACTGAGATGATCGGTCCAAGGCGTCAACCGATCGGTTGACGTACAAGACGATCGGTTCAAGGAGTGAACCGATCGGTCGATGCCCAGTTCGAGAAGCGAGACAAGCGGGTGGCGGCCATGACGAGATGCACAATGACCAGGCAAACCGATCGGTTGGAGGATCCAACCGATAGGTTGGTGGCACCCAGACGACCGGCCAAAGAGAGCAGATCATTCATATGATGAGTTGATCAACTTGGAAGGCAAAAGCACAGAAGTTCATCTTGTACAGGTTGCATGTGATGTAGACCTAGATGACCGTGATTCCTCTTGGCTCGAGGAATCACATTAGGATGGCCATAATCATCGCTTTTATCATTTGTGCATGTTTTATGTGGGATATAGCATGTATATGATACGTACTATGTATTGTGGTGATTGGATATGTATATGTATATAAAAACCAAATCCCTCATTAAAATATTAAGTCTTATATGCCTTCCATTAGCGGAACACATGAAAAACTCGATCGACCAAGCGTAGGTTACGCCAAAGCATGTTGCGTCGTCTATCTTGTGGAAGTGTGAAGGGTAGACATGTAGGTTCTGCCAAAGCAGGGTGCATGTTTACCGTGTCGGCTTTTGGGTTAGACTTAACTGGTGATTCTTAGAGCGTCTAAGCCCAGAGGCAAGGAATGTTCATGGCAAGGTGTTGTGCATGTTCATTCATCAAGATTTGTATATGATGCAATTGGCATGATGGCCTACCTAAATAGTCAAGATTGTGGGCGACCAGCCAAAGCTGACTCATGACTTGATGACATATGGATCTTGCCCACTAGAAGGTTGTACGTTGCAATCTTCTGAATTGATGGTGAGGGCTGTCAATTTGAAGTAAAATAGTGGGAGTGATAATTAATTAAAGGCCTAATTATATCATCAACTTTTCAAATCAATCAAATAAGTCAAAAGAGTTTTGGACTAAAATGCATATATTTCCTTTTGTTAAAATAAATGGTTAATCAACAAATCACTTTATTTGTGATCGGTCTTTGAGACCAACAAATTAAATGGGAATAATTCCATGACTGGTTAGGATGATGAGAAGCGTTCTCAATCAAAGAGCGAAAGCTCTAAGTCCTAGTTATACCAGAACCAGATGAACTCAATCCCACCACATCAATGGTTGAAAGTATGCTTATGGAAGCATACCGAGGAAGACATTGATGAGGAGTGCTTGATGTTGTGTTCTCTGAACTATAAGTTGCAGAGACAACATGAGACATATGATGTCTTCAAGACACTGTCCTAGTATATCATGACAAAAGGAGATCCAGTAAGGTATTCACATACTCAATGTGATTGGGTATGTGGAAAGACATGACTAAGAAGGATTCCCTCTGAGCCAAGAGTTGGCTATTGGTATGATACTACAAATGTTGCGAGAATCATACAATTCATGATAAACTACAACATGAATAACTTTCACAAGCATTGACAAAGTTGTTGGACATGTTGAGGATAGTAGAGGCAAAGATGAAGAAAGACAAACCATAATCTTTGATGTGATCAAAGAAAAGGTAATTCTTAGGGGCAAAGATAAGGGCAAAGCAAAGAAGTGTTCTGATGCTAGCCAGCAATCCAAGCCGTCTTCAGCCTCAAGGCACATGGGGAAACGGTGTATGAGGGATTGCCCTCTATATCTGAAAGAACAAAAGAAGATGAAGGAGAGGATGTAGATCTCAGCCTAAGGTATCATGAAATGAACCGCTTCTTTATATGAGGTATATGATACCAAGATATGGATATGTCATATATGATATGCAATATCCACAGAGAAGTGATGGCCTTTGTGAAAGGACCAAGAAAGGAGTACCTTTCAGTTTATTTCAGCCTAAAGGGAACGAAATAGAGTTGAGAACTGCTATTTCATTTATTGCCAATAGATAGAAACACTTTATTTTTGCATATTGTATGACAATGATGGCAATTAATAAAGTTGATGTTTCAATCTTAAAGATATGATCTTTGTGGAAATACCTTGTTTATCTTGTGATACATGGTATGCATAAGATTAAATGATACCTAAAAGTTATAGATAACTCAAACAATCTAATTAGCATCAATCATGAGAAATTCATTTCTAGTTTCCAGGTGATGGATAAATCTAGACTCTTTTGGTTAGAGAACCAGTAAGAGACATGAATATCTTGGACATGATTAATCAATCTTCACTGAAGGTAGTGGGAGAATGATTATCCTATTAGGTATAATACATGTGATGTATTTACATACCTATTGGAACAAATGCTAATACTTCAAATGGTGTTTAGAGAAATACCAATATGAATATCTTGAAGTGTTCAAGATTATCATAGATGAAGTGGGAATTTGGTAAAGTGTTAATTCTTGATGAGATCAATGAATGAAATACTTGGACCAAATGTTTGAGATCCTTATGAGTGATTATGATAGTGTATCATAGAGAACTCATGATTAAGGCATGGTGATGTCTAAATCAAGAAGGAATCATACTCTAAGGAGTTAGAGAATGATTATCAAATAACAGAATTCTTCTTAACAAAACAATACCCCACTCTAATAAAGGACATTGAGAATCACAAGGAGTTGTGAGTTCTTATATCCTTGACAGATACACCTCAATTATCTATGTGATCAGTTGTTCATGTGATGAGTCAACTATCTAGATGAATATGAGGAACCAAATTTTGAATTATGGTTTATGACCATTACATCCTAAATGATATCCATGTGGACCATAAGGTATGACCTTGATAGTAGCACCCATTGGATGAAATCCATAAGTGCAAATGAGTCTTAAGTGTTAAGACACATGGATAACATTTTGAGAAGGATGATGCTTGTTGATTGAAACTTAATGACTAAGACATTTGGCGTATGGATACTAAAACCGCATTCCTATGAGGAATAAAACAAGGATGTGTACATGATACAACCTATAAGGTTTATGAATCCACTAATGCAAATGAAGTCTATAAGTAACAACGAACTAATCAATGTCATTGATTGAGTACAAGCAACTCAGAATTGGATCTTTACTTTGATGATATAGTCAAAGGGTTTGACTGATATGTCAAAGATAAAGAAGGGATCTGTGATTTAGTGGGAGCGTATTTACATTCCACATATTGATGTGAAATGGAAATCTTCTAGAATGGAAATCCAAAAGCGGAAATTATCTTTAAGGAAGATAGAGATGTTTCCTATGTGATAGGAATAGAGATCTATAGAGATAGTTCTTGAAAACCTCTTGTCTTGAAAAGAGAAAGCATACATTGGCATTCTATACTGAAGGGTTCAGTATGAACAGATTTAGTGGGAGAAAACTTGTCCATGTTACATGGAGTTAGTATCCCAAGGCCAAGTGTCCAATTCTTATGAAGAATGTGAACACTAAGAATAGATATGGATCTATCATGTATGTGATCATCCCAGCATTCATCATCTTGTATGTATGACATGGCAATATGATGTGCTCATCCTGATAACTCGTATGTGGGACATGATGAGTGGATGTATGTCTACTTCTAGTAAGAGTTACTGGAATACCATGAGAACATGATAAGTACTTGAGAAGTGCTAGTTCTATGGAGATAAGGAAAAGTTCAATGTAAAGAGTTACATTGATGTGAACTTTCGAAAGGACATAAAATTAATTGCAATATATATATATATATATGATATATAAAAGTGAAACTTTGTTGATAATTGGAAGTGTTCCAATAAAGCCGTTTAAAAGCAAATGCCGAGTATCTATGTGTTAGAAAACAACAGTAGATACTATATGGATCTGGAAGTTCATGTGATGAACTTATATTCCGCTCATTGATGATAAGTATGGAATCCTTGATCATGCAATGTGGCTAAAGGTTAGCAAAGGAATACTAGATCGTATATTACGGCACCTCCATCTCATACGTGTGACGTACAATGAAGAGATGAGATACATGCAATTTATACTGACTTTGGCAAGGTGTTGCCATTACTCACTATGTTGGAACTAGAGCACAGTAACATGTGGGACATGTTTGAAGATCACTATGAATATGATTCAAGGGTGATTAGCTCACAGTGCAAGTGGGAGTCTGTTGGTATGTATGCCCTGAGCGCCAATCATGGGATGATTGGTGGGATACATTAAGATTGATTTGATAAACATCAAAGGCAAGCTTCCAATTCTTTCTCGTTTAGTCATATGAGATAGTGATAGAACATATTGAATGTCTAGAGAATGACAGTACTCAATGAGGTATGCTCTCAGGTTGAGGACCTGAACGATGAGATCATACGGATGCTAAGAGTTTGTACATTCTTGTTATGTCCCTAGTCGGATGTCATTGTGGAAGGTAGATAGACAACAATGACACACAAGACTAGATTGTGGTGTTGGTTGATGACAGGATCTCATTGGTCATGATATAGAGATATCAAACCAAACACATAGGTACTTGTTAGAGAATAAGTGTACCAGACAGACCCACCGTGAGTTTGACACATGGAACCATGACATGGTAGTCACAGTCAGTACTCATAGTGATGGTGGTGAATGTGATTCTTTGACCTGAAATCACTACAATCAACACATGTCGTTGGGCACACTTTGACATCATCAAACGCAGTCCTGAAACATGGGTTGTTATAAAGGTGATGATTGGGTGGCTTTGACACATGGGGCTTTTGAGGGGTGAGTGATAGATATGGGATTTGTCCCTCCTGAGGGAGTTTGATATCCAAGGCCACTTGATGAGTAGGATTGAAATAGGCATGCACACACATGTGTGAATCAATATGTGATATCAGTGATAGAGGAATTATACATTCACTGTAACACCATTCACGGATTGTAGGATTGAAAGTTGTTCTCCAACTTTCTACTTTCACTTGGGTAGCACTGATGTGTGACTAGGCACCGCTCTTTTCTTGTGAAGTCATAAGTGTTATGGACTTTCACTGCCAACGTGAAATGGACCTGTAGGGTCACACACATAGGATTTAACCTGGAAGAGGAGTTTTGTCCACAAACAATGTTTAGATTGATTACTCAAGGAGTTTAGTAGTTCAATTAAACACTCAATTGATTGATAGGTCAAAATCATAGTGTTCAAGGTGTTGGACAGATTGATTAGAGTATCAGATTGATTGAAATCGCAAATGACTGATTCTGCACAATCTGCACTCCCAACCGATCGGCTCATGTGATGAACTGATCGGCTAAGCTTGGTGAACCGGTCGGCTCAAGTGTTGAGTCGATCGGCTCATGATCAGGGTGAAACGTTTACTTCAAGTATTAAAATGATCGATTTAACGGGTGCAACTGAGCAAGTTACGAAAGTAGGATTGGTGAGAATTTTTCTTGTGTTTCACTTGCCCAATTTGATTGGAACAAGGATTGGTATTTGATACCAATTAGAAACAAAAGTTGGAAAGTCAATCGGGAATTGATCAAGACCACAAACCGACCGGTTCAGAAAGTGAACCGACCGGCTCATGGGTCCCAACCGATCGGTTGAGTGTCAACCGACCGGCTCAGGTTCCCAACCGACCGTTTCAGAAATGAAACGATTGGTTTAGGTTGCGAGGTGGTTGTATTTGGTGGAAAATCTCAAACCCTTCTACTCCTGACTTTAGTCCCATATTGCCCGAGATGGAGAACCCTGTCCCATGACCCTCCTATATATAGGGGTATTGGGGGCTTCTCAAGGTAAAACTCAGTGCAACCAGTTGCTCTGCAAAGTTGTCCTTCTCTCTGGTTTTGGTAACCGAGAGAGAGCTCGAGCAAGTGCTACCTGCAAAGGGAGGTGCAGTAAGGGAAAGACAACTGCAGTTGCAACTGGAGGCAGGAGAGTGTGTTGGTGACTAGTACGCCAACAGGAGGGTGCGACTCCTTCCACTTCCTTATGAGACAAGGAGTGTGGAGTTCCAGGTGGTCTGTGTGGACTACTTCAGAGGCGGGAGGTTTCTGCCGCTCAGGAGAACAACTGTCAACCCCGACAATCCGGTGAGAGGAGGAGTCGTTAGTCCCGGTGCGACCAGGAGATGCACAGACACCATCCAAGACCGGAGGTGAAGACCGTGCAAGGTGCGAGGTATTGTCGCCGAGAAAGCCTCGGGACAAGGTATGATTTCACAAACCATCCTTTCCTATTATATAAACGTTGATGCATTTCCTTTTTATGGGTTTGGGGGAGAAATTTTTTGTTTCCGCTGCCTTTTCTGCCTCCCCTAAAACCCAACAATTGTATCAGAGCCACGTCAACTGCTCTATATGTTAGGAATATCGATATGATCAATTTTGGTTTGTCGCCTTTATTTATTGCATACGATGCGAATAAAATTGGCTTTATGCATGTCCAATCCTAAATCCACAAATCCCAATTACATATATGATATGTATTATTAATGCACTTGGTATGCGTCACCCTTAAATGAGTTTTTTGGTGGATGTATAGCATGGTTATGGCAAATAAACCCTATCTGTGTATGGTTGTTTGTGGTTGCTTGCATCTCGGTCTGTGCACTGATCTTCCTTCTCCTATTCCTGATGTAACTCAAAATAATTTGAGATTCTTTCCTACCTTTTCTCCCCCCGAATGTAACTTGGGGTTTCCCTTTTAAGCAATGTAAAATTAGGATAAATTTTATTTCCTGTTATGTCAAAGAACGGAGGACATCCAAACGACAGCTGAGACGATCGGTCCAAGGCATGAACCGATCAGTTGACGTACAAGACGATCGGTTCAAGGAGTGAACCGATCGGTTGATGCCCAGTTCGAGAAGCGAGACGAGCGGGTGGCGGCCATGACGAGATGCACGACGACCAGGCGAACCGATCGGTTGGAGGAGCCAACGATCGCTTGGTGGCACCCAGACGACCGACCAAAGAGAGCAGATCATTCATATGATGAGTTGATCAACTCGGAAGGCAAAAGCACAGAAGTTCATCTTGTATAGGTTGCATGTGATGTAGACCTAGATGACCGTGATTCCTCTTGGCTCGAGGAATCACATTAGGATGGCCATAATCATCGCTTTTATCATTTGTGCATGTTTTATGTGGGATATAGCATGTATATGATACGTACTATGTATTGTGGTGATTGGATATGTAGATGTATATAAAAACCAAATCCCTCATTAAAATATTAAGTCTTATATGCCTTCCATTAGCGGAACACATGAAAAACTTGATCGACCAAGCGTAGGTTACGCCAAAGCATGGTGCATCGTCTATCTTGTGGAAGTGTGAAGGGTAGACATGTAGGTTCTGCCAAAGCAGGGTGCATGTTTACCGTGTCGGCTTTTGGGTTAGACTTAACTAGTGATTCTTAGAGCGTCTAAGCCCAGAGGCAAGGAATGTTCATGGCAAGGTGTTGTGCATGTTCATTCATCAAGATTTGTATATGATGCAATTGGCATGATGGCCTACCTAAATAGTCAAGATTGTGGGCGACCAGCCAAAGGTGACTCATGACTTGATGACATATGGATCTTGCCCACTAGAAGGTTGTACGTTGCAATCTTCCGAATTGATGGTGAGGGCTGTCAATTTGAAGTAAAATAGTGGGAGCGATAATTAATTAAAGGCCTAATTATATCATCAACTTTTCAAATCAATCAAATAAGTCAAAAGAGTTTTGGACTAAAATTGCATATATTTCCTTTTGCTAAAATAAATGGTTAATCAACAAATCACTTTATTTGTGATCGGTCTTTGAGACCAACAAATTAAATGGGAATAATTCCACGACTGGTTAGGATGATGAGAAGCGCTCTCAATCAAAGAGTGAAAGCTCTAAGTCCTAGTTATACCAGAACCATATGAACTCAATCCCACCACATCAATGGTTGCCAGTATGCTTATGGAAGCATACCGAGGAAGACATTGATGAGGAGTGCTTGATGTTGTGTTCTCTGAACTATAAGTTGTAGAGACAACATGAGACATATGATGTCTTCAAGACACTGTCCTAGTATATCATGACAGAAGGAGATCCAGTAAGGTATTCACATACTCAATGTGATTGGGTATGTGGAAAGACCTGACTAAGAAGGATTCCCTCTGAGCCAAGAGTTGGCTATTGGTATGATACTACAAATGTTGCGAGAATCATACAATTCGTGATAAACTACAACATGAACAACTTTCACAAGCATTGACAAAGTTGTTGGACATGTTGAGGATAGTAGAGGCAAAGATGAAGAAAGACAAACCATAATATTTGATGTGATCAAAGAAAAGGTAATTCTTAGGGGCAAAGATAAGGGAAAAGCAAAGAAGTGTTCTGATGCTAGCCAGCAATCCAAGCCGTCTTCAGCCTCAAGGCACATGGGGAAAGGGTGTATGAGGGATTGCCCTCTATATCTGAAAGAACAAAAGAAGATGAAGGAGGGGATGGAGATCTCAGCCTAAGGTATCATGAAATGAACCGCTTCTTTATATGAGGTATATGATACCAAGATATGGATATGTCATATATGATATGCAATATCCACAGAGAAGTGATGGCTTTTGTGAAAGGACCAAGAAAGGAGTACCTTTCAGTTTATTTCAGCCTAAAGGGAACGAAATAGAGTTGAGAACTGCTATTTCATATATTGCCAATAGATAGAAACACTTTATTTTTGCATATTGTATGACAATGATGGCAATTAATAAAGTTGATGTTTCAATCTTAAAGATATGATCTTTGTGGAAATACCTTGTTTATCTTGTGATACATGGTATGCATAAGATTAAATGATACCTAAAAGTTATAGATAACTCAAACAATCTAATTAGCATCAATCATGAGAAATTCATTTCTAGTTTCCATGTGATGGATAAATCTAGACTCTTTTGGTTAGAGAACCAGTAAGAGACATGAATATCTTGGACATGATTAATCAATCTTCACTAAAGGTAGTGGGAGAATGATTATCCTATTAGGTATAATACATGTGATGTATTTACATACCTATTGGAACAAATGCTAATACTTCAAATGGTGTTTAGAGAAATACCAATATGAATATCTTGAAGTGTTCAAGATTATCATAGATGATGTGCGAATTTGGTAAAGTGTTAATTCTTGATGAGATCAATGAATGAAATACTTGGACCAAATGTTTGAGATCCTTATGAGTGATTATGATAGTGTATCATTGCGAACTCATGATTAAGGCATGGTGATGTCTAAATCAAGAAGGAATCATACTCTAAGGAGTTAGAGAATGATTATCAAATAACGGAATTCTTCTTAACAAAAGAATACCCCACACTAATAAAGGACATTGAGAATCACAAGGAGTTGTGAGTTCTTATATCCTTGACAGATACACCTCAATTATCTATGTGATCAATTGTTCATGTGATGAGTCAACTATCTAGATGAATATGAGGAACCAAATTTTGAATTATGGTTTATGACCATTACATCCTAAATGATATCCATGTGGACCATAAGGTATGACCTTGATAGTAGCACCCACTGGATGAAATCCATAAGTGCAAATGAGTCTTAAGTGTTAAGACACATGGATAACATTTTAAGAAGGATTATCCTTGTATATTGAAACTTAATGACTAAGACATTTGGCGTATGGATACTAAAACCGCATTCCTATGAGGAATAAAACAAGGATGTGTACATGATACAACCTATAAGGTTTATGAATCCACTAATGGAAATGAAGTCTATAAGTTACAACGAACTAATCAATGTGATTGATTGAGTACAAGCAACTCCGAATTGGATCTTTACTTTGATGATATAGTCAAAGGGTTTGACTGATATGTCAAAGATAAAGTAGGGATCTGTGATTTAGTGGGAGCGTATTTACATTCCACATATTGATGTGAAATGGAAATGTTCTAGAATGGAAATCCAAAAGTGGAAATTATCTTTAAGGAAGATAGAGATGTTTCCTATGTGATAGGAATAGAGATCTATAGAGATAGTTCTCAAAAACCTCTTGACCTGAAAAGAGAAAGCATACATTGGCAATCTATACTCAAGGGTTCAGTATGCACAGATTCAGTGGGAGAAAACTTGTCCATGTTACATGGAGTTAGTATCCCAAGGCCAAGTGTCCAATTCTTATGAAGAATGTGAACACTAAGAATATATATGGATCTATCATGTATGTGATCATCCCAGCATTCATCATCTTGTATGTATGACATGGAAATATGATGTGCTCATCCTGATAACTCGTATGTGGGACATGATGAGTGGATGTATGTCTACTTCTAGTAAGAGTTACTGGAATACCATGAGAACATGATAAGTACTTGAGAAGTGCTAGTTCTATGGAGATAAGGAAGAGTTCAATGTAAAGAGTTACATTGATGCGAACTTCTGAAAGGACATAAAATTAATCGCAATATATATATATATATGATATATAAAAGTGAAACTTTGTTGATAATTGGAAGTGTTCCAATAAAGCCGTTTAAAAGGAAATGCCGAGTATCTATGTGTTAGAAAACAACAGTAGATACTATATGGATCTGGAAGTTCATGTGATGAACTTATATTCCGCTCATTGATGATAAGTATGGAATCCTTGATCATGCAATGTGGCTAAAGGTTAGCAAAGGAATACTAGATCACATATTACGGCACCTCCATCTCATACGTGTGACGTACAATGAAAAGATGAGAGAAATGCAATTTATACTGACTTTGGTAAGGTGTTGCCATTACTCACTATGTTGGCACTAGAACACAGTAACATGTGGGACATGTTTGAAGATCACTATGAATATGATTCAAGGGTGATTGCTCACAGTGCAAGTGGGAGTCTGTTGGTATGTATGCCCTGAGAGCCAATCATGGGATGATTGGTGGGATACATTAAGATTGAATTGATAAACATCAAAGGCAAGCTTCCAATTCTTTCTGGTTTAGTCATATGAGATAGTGATAGAACATATTGAATGTCTAGAGAATGACAGTACTCAATGAGGTATGCTCTCAGGTTGAGGACCTGAACAATGAGATCATACAGATGCTAAGAGTTTGTACATTCTTGTTATGTCCCTAGTCGGATGTCATTGTGGAAGGTAGATAGACAATAATGACACACAAGACTAGATTGTGGTGTTGGTTGATGACAGAATCTCATTAGTCATGATATATAGATATCAAACCAAACACATAGGTACTTGTTAGAGAATAAGTGTACCTGACAGACCCACCGTGAGTTTGACACATGGAACCATGACATGGTAGTCACAGTCAGTACTCATAGTGATGGTGGTGAATGTGATTCTTTGACCTGAAATCACTACAATCAACACATGTCGTTGGGCACACTTTGACATCATCAAACGCAGTCCTGAAACATGGGTTGTTATAAAGGTGATGATTGGGTGGCTTTGACACATGGGGCTTTTGAGGGGTGAGTGATAGATATGGGATTTGTCCCTCCTGAGGGAGTTTGATATCCAAGGCCACTTGATGAGTAGGATTAAAATAGGCATGCACACACATGTGTGAATCAATATGTGATATAAGTGACAGAGGAATTATACATTCACTGTAACACCATTCACGGATTGTAGGATTGAAAGTTGTTCTCCAACTTTCTACTTTCACTTGGGTAGCACTGATGTGTGACTAGGCACCGCTCTTTTCTTGTGAAGTCATCAGTGTTATGGACTTTCACTGCCAACGTGAAATGGACCTGTAGGGTCACACACATAGGATTTAACCTGGAAGAGGAGTTTTGTCCACAAACAATGTTTAGATTGATTAGTAAAGGAGTTTAGTAGTTCAATTAAACACTCAATTGATTGATAGCTCAAAATCATAGTGTTCAAGGTGTTGGACAGATTGATTAGAGTATCAGATTGATTGAAATCGCAATTGACTGATTCTACACAATCTGCACTCCCAACCGATCGGCTCATGTGATGAACCGATCGGCTCAGCTTGGTGAACCGGTCGGCTCAAGTGTTGAGTCGATCGGCTCATGATCAGGGTGAAACGATTGCTTCAAGTGTTGAAACGATCGATTTAACTGGTGCAACCGAGCAAGTTGCAAAAGTAGGATTGGTGAGAATTTTCCTTGTGTTTCACTTGCCCAATTTGATTGGAACAAGGATTGGTATTCGATACCAATTAGAAACAAAAGTTGGAAAGTCAATCGGGAACTGATCAGGACCACGAACGAACCGGTTCAGAAAGTGAACCAACCGGCTCATGGGTCCCAACCGATCGGTTGAGTCTCAACCGACCGGATCAGGTTCCCAACCGACCGTTTCAAAAATGAAACGATCGGTTCAGGTTGCGAGTTGGTTGTTTTTGGTGGAAAATATTGAACCCTTCTACTCTTTCCTTTAGTCCCATATTGCCCGGGATGGAGAACCCTGTCCCATGACCCTCCTATATATAGGGGTATTGGAGGCTTCTCAAGGTACAACTCAGTGTAAACAGTTGCTCTGCAAAGTTGTCCTTCTCTCTGGTTTTGGTAACCGAGAGAGAGCCCGAGCAAGTGCTACCCACAAAGGGAGGTGCAGCAAGGGAAAGACAACTGCAGATGCAACTAGAGGCAGGAGAGTGTGTTGGTGACTAGTACGCCAACAGGAGGGTGAGACTCCTTCCACTTCCTTGTGAGACAAGGAGTGTGGAGTTCCAGGTGGTCCGTGTGGACTACTTCAGAGGCGGGAGGTTTCTTCCGCTTAGGAGAACAACTTTCAACCCCGACAGTCCATTGAGAGCAGGAGTCGTCAGTGCCAGTGTGACCAGGAGCTGCACAAACACCGTCAAAGACCGGAGGTGAAGACCGCGTAAGGCGCGAGGTATTGTCGCCGAGCAAGCCGCGGGACAAGGTATGATTCCACAAACCATCCTTTCCTATTATATAAACGTTGACGCGTTTCCTTATTATAGGTTTGGGGGAAATTTTTTTTTTCCGCTGCCTTTTCTGCCTCCCCTAAAACCCAACACATTGCCCCTTTGCTGTAGTAACCTGTTCATCATTGTGATGCCCCTCACTTTCTCAATTTTTTTTCTTCTCATCAAGTGCCCCAATTTCTTCAGGGGGTACATCACCAACCTAAAATTTGACAAAAAACACACACTTACAAGATATAACTATAAATGAACATATAGATAGAAATATAGGATATATTTTTAAAACTTACATAGTGAGGTGACACATTTATATCCTCACCCTCACGGTAATCATCATCACAGTCATCATGCTCATGCTCAGCCATCTAAAAGTGTCATTAAAAAATCAAACATTTAACATTTGACATAACTAGAAGATAATAAAACATTATACAGTTCACATTCAGAAAAATAAAACATATAAAAAAATATAAACATACATGCCTATAATATTGTGATCTTTTATCAATTAACAATTATTCATTATGATCTCCACGCACATACAAGTCATCATTAGCTTCAATATTTGGTGGTGTTGGCAACCCAACTGAGAATGGACTGGAGTCATCATACTTATCATAGTATTGTTCTTCATCTATAGATTCTTCAATGAACTGTCTTTTACCATGAAGAACAAACGACCATTTATCATTTGCAGGATCATTGATATAAAATTCTTGTTTCTCTTGTGATGCCAATATGAATGGTTCACCCTTCTCGCCAATCTTATCAAAGTTCACTAATGTGAAACCCAATTCATCCACTATAACTCCTTTGGTGTTATCAACCCAACTACATTTATAGAGTGGAATTCTGAAATCTACGTAGTCAAACTCCCATATGTCTTCAATGACACCGTAATATGACATTTTAGCTTCACGTGGACTCTTATCCTTTGCACTTGCAAAAAATAATGAATACGCTTGAAGGGTGACCACAATGTTTTGGATGACACTCTTATCATCTTGACGCTTTGTGTAATATGAGAATCCATTTATGTCAAACCCTTCATAAGACATAACATTGAATTTTGGTTTAAAGGCGGGGCTTTTGATAGATTCAGTAAGATTATCTGGTGTTTGAGATAGTTGATGTAAGACTTTATCTTCAAACCACTTAATAAATGTCTTGTTATGCTCTCTAGCAAGCCACATTGAATTTGCTCGAGGATATTGTCTCTTGATGAAATTTGTATGTTCCTCGATATAAACACACACTTCATCAATGTTGTGTAAAATATACAACTAACCTTGTTCCAACTTCTCATGGCTGATTACTTTCATTCGTATCCCAAAATGTTCCTCAATATTCTTGTCATTAATAGGAGTTTCATTAGCACTCAGAAAGTCATTGCAAAAATCCATAACCTCTCTCACCACATAACCCTCAATAGTATTCCCTTCAAGCTGATAATTATTTCGAACATCACCTTTAAAAATGCTCATGTATCTTTCAAAGGGATACATCCAATGCAAGAAAACTGGTCCCAACATTTTCATTTCCCTAGTCAAGTGGACAAAAGGATGTACCATGATATTAAAGAACGAAGGAGGAAAATACATCTCAAGCTAACAGAGGGTAACAACCACTTCTCTTTGCAATTTATCGAGAGTATCAGGTCATTAACTTTGCTACACAGATTGTTGAAAAAGAAATAATGTTTGGTGATTGCAAACCTTACATGCTTCAGCAATATAGATCGAATTGACATAGGCACTATTTGTTGCATTAGAGTGTGATAATCATGAGATTTAAGACCTATCAACTTTAGATCTTTCATTGATACTAATCTACAGATGTAGGATGAGTAACCTTGTGGCACCTTAACAATTACCAAGTATTCACAAAAAGCTTCCTTCTCCTTTCTAGACAACGTGTAACAAGCAGGAGGTAAGTATGTTCTCCGATCACTACTAACTAGTTCTATTAATTCTTTCCTTATTCCCATTTCACGTAGGTCCATTCTAGACTTTATCCCATCTTTAGTCTTACCTAGTACATTCAACAGAGTACCAATGATGCTATCACAGACATTTTTCTCAATGTGCATCACATCGATACAATGTCTGACTGACAAAGAACTCCAACAAGGAAGACCCAAAATATTGACTTCTTCTTGAATAAAGATTTTTCACTCTGTGTGGCTATGATACATTGTGATCTCTTACCAAATTCATTGGCAAAGTCTTTTACTTTTTCATAAACAACCTCCCCTAGTATAGGTTTAGGTACACTCCGTTCCTCATTCCGTCCATTGAATGTTTTGCGCAACCTACGATACAGATGGAATTTTGGAAGAAGCCTTCGATGACCACGATATGCAGTCTTGCCACCATGTTTTAGTCGTATTGAATTAGTGTTCTCTTCACATATAGGACACACTTCAGATCCTTTGACACTATATCCAGACAAATTCCCATATGCTGGAAAGTCATTAATAGTGCAAAACAACATAGCGTGCAAACGAAATGTCTCTCTTCGTGAAGAATAATAGGTCATCACACCTTCACCCTAGAGTTTATTTAAGCCATCAATCAGAGATTCAAGATAAACATCGATATCATTTCCAGGTGGTTTAGGGCCTGATATCAACAACGACAGCATAACGTACTTATTTTTCATACACAACTAGGGAGGAAGATTGTATATACCAAGCATAACTGGCCAAGTGCTATGTTGGTTGCTCAATGTCCCTTACGGATTCATTCCATCTGTACAAAGCCCATGTCTTAGATTCCTGATGCCTTCACCAAATTTAGGGTACAATAAATTAATCTTCTTCCACTGTGGGGAATCAGACGCATGTCATAGGATACCATCATTATTTTTCTTAACATCTGCATGCCACCTCAAATTCTTCACATCTATTGGATTGGCAAACAAGTGTTGAAACCATGATATTATAGGTAGATACCACATCACCTTGGAAGGAGAACCAGTTTTGGACTCCCCCAAAGTCGTCAATTTATACCTTGACACACCACATTTTGGACAATCTTTCAAATCGACATAGTCCTTTTGAAAGAATACACAATCATTCAGGAATGTGTGTATCTTCTTGGCTTCCATTCCCATTGGTCACAAAAATTTCTTTAACATGTATGTTGAGATTGGCAGCTCGTTTCCTTTAGGAAGAATTTCTTTCAACAAAGACAACAATGACGTGAAGCTTTTGTCGCTCCATCTATTGTTAGCTTTCAGCTTATACAATCTCAACACATCTCTAAGCTTCATAAACTTAGTTCAACCTATGTATAATGGTATCTCAGCATCATGCACAATGTTTCTAAACATGGGAGGTGGATTGGTGTTCTCTACCCCACAACTATCCATCATCACATCAACAATGTCTACTGGAACTGGTTCATTCACATCTACGTCATTGGAGGCAATTGCTTCTTCCACACAAGGATTGCTATTGACATCCACTAATTTTAGGCTTGAAATCTCTCCATGCTAGTGTCATTCTATATATCCTTGTACAATCCTATTGTACATGACATGACTTTTGATTTTGTCACCAGTGCTGACTTTCAAGTTGTTACCGCAATGCCTACATGCATAGTAGAACCTATTTCCAAGTTGTTTCCTATTTTCTTCGGCAAATCTAATAAATTGATCAACCACAAAAATAAACTCTGGGGTGCAACAATTTGGAATGGACATCCATGATCTATCCTTTCTATGATCAAAGAGAAAACAAGTATATATTAGAACAAGATTAGGGTCTAGGGTTAAAAGATTACGGTTTGTGGTTGAAATTTTAGGGTTTAAGGTCTTATATATAATAAATGTGTACCACCTATCCCATTCTTGAACACCTAATCTCACTAGTAAGTGCATAATGTGTATTGGGTTTTCAAGAAAATTCTAGCAGCATTTCCTCGCTGTTCTCCAACTACATATGCACTTAGAGAACAAATGGGGAAATGATACCAAAATTTTCTTGATAACCCAATACACATTATGCACTTACATCCTAAGTGAGATTAAGTGTTCAAGAATAGTCCCAAATAGGGGACTATCCAAGATTTACTCCTAATGAGTAAATCTTTGATGGGTTTCTAGGCCAACAAGATTAGAAACAGTGTATGAGTTGATTTACAATAGCAACATCTTGTAGTCTTAACCATACCCTCTTATATATGTTCTATTTATTTACTAGGATCAAATATGTTTATTTCCCAATATATCCTTACTAGGGATATATACGGTTTAATATAACATACCTTAATATACACTAGTGATTTACTTATATCTTTATTATGTTCCCAAATACAACTACGATATAGATGAACTATGATAGGGTATTTAATCAATTTTTCTACTCCATTGTTTATAAACTAAATTTATGTTACTAAAACTCCTCCAAATGTGTATTAATAAAAACAACCTTCTTATATATATAACTATTCTTTCCCCCATATATTAGTTTTCTTTTTATTATTCCAGATTCATATCGAATTATTAAAACATGTATATTTGTACCTATGCATCTAGTGTGTGTTTAATATGGAACCAACAAAATGGAATTTTAGCAACCAATCATACAGTTTAACAATATTATACAATCAATACATTCATGCATCATAATATTATTTTAAAACATTATTCAAAAGTTCTTATCAAACATAATTCAAGAAATTGGGTAGTGGAAATAGATGGAAAAAGCACATCAATGAACAAGGAACAATGACTATGGATCCAACTAAACAAGAAAATGCTTAAAATGATAATACCAATCACCAAAATAAGGTGCAACACTGAAAAAGGGATTTATCAGAACCCCACACTGATGAGGAGTTGATGTTGGCATGGATTTTGAGTAGTAGGAGTAGTAGAAGGGTGGCCAGTGGAGGAGAAGGGCACACAACTTGCTCACCATGGAAAAAGAAGGTAGAAGTGGAGAACCACCAGTTGTACAATGCAAAGATAGGACGAAGAAGAGGAGGAAGAAGGGTACATGTCGAGTGGCAGTAGGCGTGGCGGCGGTGGTGTGGCAGGTGAGCAAGCAGTCGGAGCAGTAGGTGGCAGGCAAGCGGTGGCCGGAGTAGTAGGCACACGGCAGGTGAGCAGGCGGCAGGTGAGTGGTGGTGGCGGTAGACGTGGCGGCGGCAAGCAGTGGAGGCGGCGGCAGGCATGGCGACCGCGAGCAGCGGTGGCAGAGCACTAGGCGAGTAGCGGAATCGCCAGACCTAAACTTAATCGGGAATTAAATAGAGAAAGGCGAAGAGTCTGGTTTGCGCGGGTGCTATTAAGTTAACAATAGACGTCAGTTATTAAAAACAACCGATGCTTAAAATAAAAGGTGTCAGTAACCACAAAAACACCGACATTCTATGTTCAATGATAGTCATTGGTTTCAACTAGAAAAATTGATGTCTATCTACATATGTCGACAAAAAAAATGTTCTTGAATTATGTGCATAGTCATCGGTTTCTAAAAAAACCGACGCCAAAGGGAGGTAAAAAATTTCACAGGGACAGCGCGTGAAAACACATTGGCGTCGGTTGTTGCAAGAAAATTGACGAAAAAAAATGGGTCTGATTTCTATCTCACAAAAAACCTTTAGTCATCGGTTGTTTGGTAAACAACCGACGCCCTATGTGAAATTTTGGAGGTAATTTTTTTGCACTGAAAAAATTAGATTTCGCAGGCGATTTTAGGCGTCAGTTTCTTACTGAGCAACCGACGCTATATAAAAAGTGATACCCGTGTCTGGCTGGTCTTTACATATAGATTTCGGTTTGTGCGTTCAGTCGACATTGTAGGGTTTAGGCGTCATTTTTTGGGATACAACTTACGCCTCCGAATGTGACGTTATAAGCCATTTTTGTAGTAGTGAATGTTATGAGCTGAAAGTTTGTAATGACGAGACACTCAGCCCAGAATAGTATTAAGATGGGTAACCAGTCAGAAAGTTTATCTTGACTTGCATGTGAGTGAGGACAAATCGAGCAACTAAGACTAGTGGTGATCTTTGGGGTCATTCTTCATTCTTGAAACTCTACTAGAACCTTAGGAAGTGGGATATGGTGTTACAAATGGTATCAAAGTCATAACCCCTCCTGATGATGGGGTCTACATGGGCGTATGTCATGCTCATCTTTGAGCCATGCGGTCCGTGCATGTTGGAAAGATCTACCTATGGTGATGGATTTTCCGGTGCGCTGGTGCCGTGATTAGGAGCTGGGTGTACATGGCCATGTTGGGTCTACATTGAAAAATGATATATTATGAGGCCATATAGTTGAACATTGACGAGGGAATCAAAAGTCTAAGTGGGGAAGATTGTAACATCCCACGATTTGAGGACTCATATAAAATGATCTTATAAATGAATGATTGGACTATCAATATTAATAAGGTACACCTCCTTTTTACGGAGCTCATAACTAAAGAACTCTATGATTAAGCGAACTCTATAGTTAAGCGTGCTCAGCTAGAGTAGTACTAGGATGGGTGACTAGTCATGAAGTTTATCTTTGCTTTCGTGTGAGTGGGGACAAAGGTGTAGTTAGGGATAGCGGTGGTCTTTAGGGCCAGTTGTAATTCTTAAAACATTACTAGAGCATTGGGTAGTGGGACCAAATGTTACATATCCTCTTAAACATTCAATCTATGTTTCTTAAAATAGAGCAAATTGTCTACGATATATGTGAGCTCAATATTAAATATTGACTCACATGTGCATGTCCATGCATTTTTTAGTCTCGCTAATTAAGTGGCAACATATCATACTTCTGTAGGAGGGAAAAATTCCATCTACATCACTAACTGTCATCCCCATCTATCACAAGTATTCTGATCATCACCTTTATAGAAACTCTTATTCAAGGTCACGGTGGATGATGTCAAAGTACATTGAACGACATGTGATGGTGTAGTTATTTGAAATCTAAGAACCACAATCACCACCAACAGTATAAGAGATGATTCTGAATACTAATAATGGTTTCCATATATCATTCTTATGGTGGGTATATCAAATATACTATTCTCTACCAAGTATCTATGTGTTTGGTTTGATATCACATATCATGACTGATGAGATTCTTTCATCAACAAACACACACTCTAGTCTTTTGTGTTATTGATGGTTATCAACCTTCCACAATAACATCCGACTAGGAACATAACAAGAATGTATATAGTCTTGGCATCCATATGATCTCATTGTTGAGGTCATCAACCCAAATATACATGTCACTGAGTAATATCATTACCTAGAAATTTATTATGTTACTTCATTACCTTATAACTGAATAAAACAGAATAAATTGGAAGATTGTCTTTATTATGATTCAAATATTTTAAAAGTTATGCCATTACAATCATCATATGATTGTCTCTTTGGGCATACATACCAACAACCACAAATATCAACAACATTATGTTGAGCTATATGAACTATGAATTGCATGAAAAATTTGAAAACATATATAGTATTGAGATGGTAATACATCTTAAGAATCATAAAAAGCAAGTGAGGTATAATGATTCTAAAGAGATATATGAGTATAAAATAAAAGAGTGGGATCAACACAATCCCATGTGATCAATATGATTGGGAATGTTGATAGAATGGGATTTCTTTCAGGTTATAATTTGGCCATGGATATGATTCTACAACCGTTGCCTGAATCATATAGATAATCATATAGATTTCCATGTACAATGATCAATTTGATTGGATAAATGATTGATGTTGATGTCATGATTGTGCATTAATTGAATATTGAAATCCAATATGTTGGAAAATAGGAAAGCACATGAACTGATTAGTTCAACTGTTGAACCCACCGGTTCACATGCGAATCGACCAATTGAACAGTGAACCAACCGGTTCAACATTTGCACCTTCTAGAAAATTCATGAAATTCCATCTCTTCAATGCCCGGTAAGCTCTGAAAATTGTTGTCCTTTATAGTTGTGGTAACCTAGAGAGCATTAGAAAGTGCTACCCCATAAAAGGGAGGCATAACAAGGGAGAAAAAACTAGGAGAGAAAATTAATACTAGCAGGTTGACATTCAAAGGGACAACCCCTTCTTATTGGCCATGGTAGCGCAATGCTCAGAAGTGTATGTGGACTACTGATGAATGCATATTCATCATAATATTCAATCATCATCCTGGGCTCAATTCGACTCAATACATCCGATTTCATCTCCTAAATATCTCAATATGCAAAATTGCTTAATTGATTCAAACATTGACCAGCCTAAATTGTGCGTCTGAAAAAGGGAGCGGATTTGAAGTAGTCGGACTTTTAAATTTATAACCTTCTAGGCCCCCACAACTTTGTTAATGGGGTCGAAGTAGATATATGGGGTCGAACACAGAGACAAGGGTGGTAGTGTTGGGAACACGGAATTGACATGATACACTCTGGTAAGGGTAAGGAGATGATAAAAGTTCCCCAAGGGAACAATAGGCTAGGATCGATAAAACAAAAGAAATCTATCTCCAACTAGAGATACGACGAAAATTAAGGTTTTAAGCATTTATCAGTTTTTAGGGTTTTTCACGCAACGGAAATAGAGAGATAATACTATCACTTTAGTAAGGAATGAAGTAGAAATCTTCGGTAAAACAAGTGGCAGTAGAAACATCTTGTACCCCTCCTCTCGAAGCGGGTACCTCTAACTAAGCATCAACACCCCTCTCGAGGTTGCTGGTCTTAAGTTAGAGTGGAAAGGTTACTAAAGTAACTCCAATCCTGGGCACTCTCATACTCCTATATCGGACCAAACACTAGAGCCACAACACCTCTCTCGAGGTTGCTGTAATGGGAAACATGATTCAGTAGCTAATCGAAACGCGATCCAAGCGTACAAGCTAGAGTTCAGATGTTAAACATAGAAATCATCCAACAAAAGGGACCAAACATAAAGCAGTAGATAATTAAGGCTCTTCTAATTCCATTAGCATAGAAGGGTCTGGTTACATTGCATAAAGAAAGAGAGTAAATGACTGAAATAAATAAAGATAAATGCCAGCTTCTTGATTTAGAAGGGTGACAGGAAGTAGTAGACCCTCCACCCCGATACAGGGCGGGAGCCTTGCCCGATACACCCGTGTCGGGCGACACACCCTCCCGGGCGACACGCTGATGACAGGCGGACGTATCGTGCGAGGCACCCATGCCCAATACGATCATGTCGGGTGGAACCCTCTCGGGCGACACACCGTGACTGGTGATGCGTATCAGGCTTGGTATCATGTCAGGCCAGAGTGTTGCTTCCTGCATCGGGTACTCATATCGGGCATCCTTGTTGGCCGATATCAGCCTACAGTAGTGCCCAGGGCCGACCCTAAGTGAACCATTCCCTCCCTCTCGACATGGGGAAGTTCTCACCTAGAATCGCCCGACACACCTCTGAGGCATGAAACGCTAGCTCCAGATGCTTTCCTAAGTTGGCTTTCGAGAGATTTTGACCCGTCCCGTTGGAGTCCTGTAGTTTCTATTTATAGGCAGTGGTTGGGGGAAGTTATGGTGCTCCAGACGCCACATGTTCTTCGTAAGCTCTTATTATCGTGGATTCAGGGGTGCCCGATATGCTCGTCGCCCGTCACAAGGTATCGGGCTGGGAGCTTGTAGGTCAACGTGACGAGTGGAGCCTGCCGGTGGGTGGCCTGTATCGCGCGACACGCTTCGGCAGTCGTTGTGAGTTCAGCTCCCTGTCAGGTAAATGGCATATCGCTCATCTGCTTCCTCTTGTGCGGCACCCTCTTATCGCGCGATAGTGTATCGTGCTGCCCTGTCGGGCAGTGAGCGTATCGGCCGGCTGGTTGGTAGGAAGGCTGATGTAGGTGGAACACGTTTGTGGGCCGGGACGGGCTTTTTTGCTGATAAATGAGTTAAAAACTGTGGAAAACTCTACAAAAGATGATAATATTGAGTTAAAAGCGTAGTGTGCCCTATTTATGCAAAAACATGACAAAAAGGATAGGAAATCAGTTAAAAAGGGCAGATTTGATAACGAAATACGGGCCAAAAACATCACAAAATTTGGTGTTATCAGTTCCTACCCATAATCCCCTTCATTCTTCACCCCTGCACCCTGGAGGAGGGAGGAGGATGACCTACAGCTACTGGAGAGGGGGATTTCAGCCACTACTTCGCGCTCCGTGGCCACCTCTATCTCTTTATTCTCTCTATTTATATTTTCCATTTCTATGAGTAGTTAGGCCCCTGTGGGTGGGCTGTTTGGGGGAAATTATATTACTTTGATATCATGTTGGGGGAAAATGACATATAAACGTTTTAGTTCCATTTTTTAATGATTATATTCTATTTGCATCTCCTTATCCATGGATTTCTTGTTGTATGTGTGTGAAATCACCTAGGAATTTAGGCAAATTGCTTGTATGTGTGAATTTTGGGATTTGACCCTAGGTCCAATTCTTGGATCCCTAGGTTGTCTCCCATCTTCCTACATCCTAATCAATCTCCCTAAACGTAAGTGAGAGATCTAAGTAGCTAGATTAGGTAATTCTAATGCAATTAGCATGGAGCCTTCTCAAGGCTAGAATGTGGGGGAATTGGGGTCCAAAACCCTAATCACACCTCCCCATTACTATCCTCGGCCCCTAATTTCCCTAGGAATGCCTAATATAGAAACCTAGACTTGATTAGACTCTAATTGAATTGTGCTGAATCCCTAACCCAATTGAGCCTCACAAAGGTAGTAGGGGGTGTTAGGGACTAGTTCCCCTATGTACAACCTAGCACATCCATGACCAGTTAGTAGCTTAGGTTAATTCATTAGACTCTAACTTGTTGTTTGGTTTGGATAATCTAAATGGAATCATAGTGTTCATATGCCACCCCCAACTTAAGTGATAAGTTCATATCCCTAAACAGCCCACACATCTCTTTACTGCTTGAAACCATAGTTTTTTGCTTGCTTAGCTGAATTAGTTCTTTCCTTGCTTAGTTAGCTTCTTGCTTTGCTCTTGTATTGTTCATGCTAGTGTAGCTCTTTCATTGCTCTTTTACTTCTCTCTTTCTTGCCTTAGTGTAATTTGCCTTTTCATACCTAGCTTAGTCTTTCCTTGCTTGCTTAGTCTTAATCTAGTCTAGGGTTAACATAGATTTCATTCTTACCTTTAATTCCACATTTTTTCATAGTAGTTTAACAATAAAATCACCTTTAAACCCTTAACCCTAGTCTCTTCAGTAGGAACCTAGCCAAACTAACCTAGCTCTAGCACCCCCTCTTTTCCCTATGGATCGACCCTGTACTTGCCACCTTCCTATACTATAACACGACCCCATGCGCTTGCAGGTGTAGTGTTTTAGTGTGAGTAGGTGATAAGTTAGGTTTATAAATTTCAAAATCAAATTCCCATCACATGTGTTCCGACCTCGTAGGGCGCATCTAGTCAGGTCAAATCGGCTAGTGTGTTGCACCTCTAGAAGAATCGCACCAAGCTTTCTGGCGCCGTTGTCGGGGATTAGAGGCGCTCAGCCTAGCTAGTTAGTTCTGCTCTGACTTTTCCTACTGACCTCATCATTGCTATTCTTTATTCATTTTTCTTTGCATTCTTTGTCTATATTGGTTTACTAACTTGCTTTCCTTTGTTTGGTTGTGCTTTGTGCATGTGACAAGCCATTCGGGAGGAAATGAGATGGAAGACCAAAATGCACCTCGCAAGTCCTTGCAAGATTACTTCATGTCATTCAAATGCCAGTCACCTATTGCATCTAGAGTCACCCAAATGAAAGGGGGCAATTTTCTATTCCTCCAAGTCTTCTTGGGCTCCTTCCCACCTTCTACGTCTCGGAGAGTGAAAACCCCTACAAGCATGTGGATGCCTTACTAGATATGTGTGCCACCTTTAGAACGTCAACAACAAGTGATGACTCAATTCAGCTCACATTGTTCCCCTTTTCACTCAAGGATAGGGCCAAGGAATGGTATTATTCAAGGAGATACATCATGAGTTGGGGTGAGATGAAGATGGCATTCTTGAGGAAGTTTTACTCTATTGCAAGGATGACACAAATGTGGCGGTCAATAGTGAGTTTCAGCCAAATGGATAATGAAAAGTTTCATGATGCTTGGGATAGGTTGCAAAAGTTGTTGAGAGAGTGCATGCATCATGAGATACCTTTGTGGTAGCTTGTACAAGCGTTCTACTCCAGTTTGTCGTCAAGGGATCAAGCTACAGTGGATTCTTCGTGTGGAGGTGTTTTCATGAGAAAGCCACTGGAGGAGTCATGGTCGTTGTTTGAGCAATTGGAGGAAAATTCAAGGAACCGAACTTCTAGCATGATTTATAATGGGAGTCGGGTCTTTAGTGAGAATTAAGTTTCTAATGATCCCAATGCACAAGTGATGAAGGTTATGGGAGAAATTATGAAACTCATGAAAAGTCAAGGAGGAAATGGTCATTGCCATCCGGTAAACTACATTGGTTCTTTTGAGGGAGAAGTGAAGACACCTTACTCCTATAGCTACTCGGAACCGCAAAGTCCAAGCTACAACTCTAGGTTTGAGGAAGAGGTTCTCTCTAGATTGAAGATCTTTGATGATGTCCAAAAATATGTTACAAGACTTGAAGAAAGGATAGAGCAACTATCTTAAATAATTGCTCTCCAAGAAGAAAATTTGTCTTCAAAATCCATCTTCAGTTACAATGAAGCAAGTGGGCCCATGCCCTCTTCTCAAATTTTCTACAATCCATCTCCAATACAAGTACATCCCATTCACTACTTCCAAGGCTATCCTAAGCCTTACACACCTCCACCACCTACACCACCTAAATTTTCCCAAAACGTCACTTTCCAACCTCAATTTCCCTCTCCACCTCAATTTCAATACCAACCATCACCCCCACCTCCTCCACAGCCACAACATGCTCCCTCTCCCCATCATGAGAAAGGTAGTGCTGTGACAGTTCTAAGGAGTGGGAAAATACTTGAGCAGTACACAAGTCAAAGAAAGAGTGATAAAGCAAAGCAGAAGTAGTCCAGTGGTGATGTTCTGATTGAGATTGCCGAAGATGATCATTTGCCACCCCATGTTGATATTGGGAGTTCAAGTACTCCACCTCATGTTGCACCAAAGGAAGACCGTGCTGAGTCAAGTAGGCCAATAGCTAGTGAGCCATCATTTCTCGAAGCACTAGATGAGCCCCCAGCTGTGAAAAGAAGACAAAAGCACAATATAAACATTCTTGAGGTATTCCGACAAGTAAAGGTCAACATTCCTCTCTTGGATGCAATCAAACAAATTCCATCATATGCCAAATGTCTCAAAGACCTATGCACTATGAAAAGAAGTTCAACGGGGAGGATTCCAAAGAGGGTGAGATTGACTGAACTAGTGAGCTCCATCATACAACATGCCCTTCCCGTAAAGACAAAAGACCCAGGAGCCCCACTCATACCTAGTTACATACGGGGACATCACATAGATAGGTCCTTACTTGATTTGGGATCTAGTGTGAATTTGATGCCATACCATGTCTATGTTGAGCTGGGCTTAGGCAAGTTGAAGCCGAAACATTCCACTCTCCATTTGGCAGATAGATCCATAAAAGTGCCCAGGAGTAGAGTGGATGATGTCTTGGTGATGATAGACAAAGAAAAAGGTGTGGTGTTCTCGGAGGATTTCATTATACTTGATATGGAGCTGGAGGATAGGAAGATTCCCATCATCTTGGGAAGACCGTTCTTATCTATAGCTGATGTCGACATTCATGAGCACAGTGGCACTATGGCGGTCTCATTCATGGACATGAATATCAACATCAACATGTACAAAACCCCAACCCGGCGAGTCCGAGGTAGGGATATTGGACATGATCACTTCACAAGTCCAAATGGGCATTTGAGAGGACACCAAGGTGAAGAAATTGGTAATGATTATTGTGATGAAAGGGATGAGCAAAATAGATTGAGTGAAAATGAAGGATGCATGTTTTGCAAGAATGGGCACATGAGGATTCCAAAAGGGTGAATTTTGAAGAATCACCAAGAAGCCTAGCTGAAGGCAAGAAACTCAGCGCTTGTGGGAGGCAACCCACCTAGGTTTGGGAATTTTTCACCCAATCTACACTTTTGATACTTTTTCTTTGTTTTCACATTTTTCCAAGAAAACACACACACACACTTGTATTTGATAGTTTTTGTGTAGTTTTGAGATGTGCAGGTGAGAATAGAGTGAAATGAACAAGGAATAAATGAAATTTTGATAAAGAATCAATAGAATATCAACTTGAGATCAAAGTTTTGATGTTTGAACAAGATTTGAGTGTTATACTGCTATTACAGTACCCACCACGGCTGTGGTACAACAAAACGGCCATGGTGGTACATTCACATTCAATAGGGAAATCGTCAAAAATTGAGAAAATCGACCGAGTGTAGAACCAGGGCAGAACGGCCGTGCAAGGAAGCACGACCATGGTACATGAGACACCATGGTCGTGCCGCATAGCACGGCCATGCCGCAGCCCGATTCCAGCAACTTGAAGTCAGATTTTACAAAAAATTCTTTTGACTTGCTCATTTCTCCGAAGAATAGAACGGTCATTCTCTGTGCCCTAGTGCCCGTACAACATGCCTCCCACACTCTCCAGCCCTCGAATCCTCACCAAATAACTCCCAAACCATTCCCAATCATTCCCCCACCATTTCCACTACCTTAATCTCTAGATTCCACAATTTTCCATCCACAAACGCACCACTTTCTCTCCATTCTGCCTCAACAACCCAGTTCTTTAGAGAAATCTGAAATTTTCTAATTTCACTTCCATTTTCGAGAAAGAATGAAAAAGTTTGCAAAGACAGTAGTAGAGAAGAGTAGGGGCGTCATCGCCTACCAAAGGAAACCAAAGAACAGCCACCCCCAGTTGATGGAGGCCGATTTGGATGCCATAGTGGATCCCATCACTGAAGAAGCCTCCGAACAACCACAACGGGGGATATTGTCTTCATCGTAGCCACCACTGTCTTCCTCCCAGCCATCTGTCTCATCTGAGAGACCCTCCACTACCATTTCACTACTGTCAGTTTCAGCCGCACGGTCGTCCGTCTCCTCGGCGGCACACCACAGCCTGAGCCGCAGCCTCGGCCGCATCGACGACTCGTGATAGATGATGAAGATGATACATATATGCTCGATTCTGAGCAGCATGAGGTTCCACCACAGTGCCCACTTCCACAACCTGAGGTTACTACAGGTAGGGAAAAGGAGCCTAAGCACCTCGAGTGCTTGACACACAGCGTTTTAGCAACTCGATATGCATGCCAAACAACAATGGAGGCGATGGGTTTCTTTGCCTACTTTCAGGGGTTGATGGAAAAAATGCGGCTATTTGAGATCCTGACACTGCAGCAGGAGACCTACATCGAGTTGACCCATTAGTTCTTTGCCACGCTAGAAAAAGCAATTGATGATGGTGAGAATGCAATTAAGGTTATGATTGGGGATAAGAGGTGGAAGATAACCTCACAGATGATAAATCAAATTTTTGCCCCAAGTGGGGAGGTGGAAGCCCTCCTAGATGGAGGAAGGACAGAAAATGATAATAGTTCCACATATCCATCTATGTGTAAATGCTTCATTGGCCAAAGTACATTTATAGCGGGGAAGTCCAAGATAAGTTCCATCCACAGCCCGTTGCTCCGCTATGTTCAGAAGGTGTTAGCAAACACCATCTTTGCCAGGTACGAAAACCAAGGCAGTTGCACAAGGAATGATCTTTTTGTTCTTGGTTGGATGATAAGAGAGAGGCATGTGAATCTGGGGGCATTACTTATATAGATCATATGAGAACAATCCCGTCGAAGAGCACAAATCCATTTGTAATGGGAGGGATTGTGACATCCATAGCCACTTCTTTAGGACATGACATGACAGGCTATACAAAGGCAGATGGTGGCAAGTTGGTTGATTTGCACTACTTAGCTCGCTCGTCCCTTATTACAGTTACAGATAAGAGGATCATTTACCAAATCAACCCACCTTACCCAGGAGTGACATTGGAGCTGCCTTACCATACTCCACCCCTCATGGCACAATATGGACTGACGCCAGATTTTCTGGAAAAATTGAGGAGGTATGAGGTGGAGAACCCGATAGGAGAGGCAGTCCCTGAGGTGATTTTTGTAGGGGGTCTAGGAGAGCCTTCATAGGTGGATGAGAAGAGGTAGACAATATAGGAAAGAGCGGCCAAATGGGTGAGGCAAAGAGAAGAAAGGATGGGAGTGTCAGAACCACGACAGCCTTTAGTGAATGCATATGACATGCGTACCATCCATGCAAAGCTGGAGGGCATTCAGGTGACATAGGATAGAATTCTACGGGCCCAGGAGGGATTACAAAGGACACATGATGCCATGTGGTTGGACCATCAACACATGCATTACCAGGTCAACCACCTTTATCAGTTTCAAAATACCCAGGCCCAGAGGAACCCATAGTGGGGTGAAGACTGGTGGAGTTCTTTATCAGCTTTTTAGGACAGCTATCTTCCTCCACAGTCAGACTATTGGGGCAACTATTACAGATAGGGAGGAGCACCTCCACCACCACCACATTGATCATCTACCCTATCATCCTAGACTTTAGTGTCATGCTGAGGACATCATGATTTAAAAGTTTGGGGTGGTAGGGCGGTATGCCCTCATTCTACTTTCACTCAATTTTGTATCTCACCTACTATTTACTCTTTGTTTGTTGTTTTTCACATTTTTTTCTTGTTTTTCTATCTAGCTTAGAAGTGTGTTGCTTTGCATACCTACATGACATGTAGTTTGCTTTTTTGCTTTTTTTTGCGTAATTTAAAAAAAAATCTCTTTTTGCCAGGCATTGCATATCATGTAGATTTTTGGTAATTTTCGCATGTTTTAGTTAGGATTTTCTTGTTTTCTATTTTAAGTTCAATAATATAGGTTTATATGTGATTGGAGGCAACTTGGCACCATTTTGGCCAATTTTTCCCAAATTTGAGATTTCTTGTCTAAAAAGTATGTTTTGACCCAATCTCTACTGTTTTCAGTAAAAATGACGACCTTTGACTAGTGCAAGTGAAATGTCATGCTTTATTACTAAGTGGTATAAATGTTTGACTTTTTACATGTGCATCACCTCTCTCATGATTGTGATTGATTTAGATGAATTGTGAACTTGAGCAAGCTTTGAACGCTTAGTGTTTGTGGAATCACTTGTTTGATATATCAATTTCATCTTGTTCATTCATGTGGTGTGATATCTAGGATGAAGTATTGGATTAACTTTCATGTAGGATGTCTTATGTGGAAAATCATACCAATGACCCCTCTTTGACGCGACTCTTCTTCCACCATCTTCATAGCCCTCCGCCTCATAAAAAGATGCCCTAGTGCACATAATCAGCCTTGGCCACCTCCAAAAGTTTTTGGTGGCCACATATCTACCTCCCCGCTTCACTCTATCCACCATATGCCCTATCTACACCAAGGGCAAGAAAGAAAAGAAAAAAAAAACAAAATAAAAGGATGTTCATGTTTAAGAGCATTCAAATAAAGAAAATATGAGTGTGTAAAAACACTCCAAAAATCTTACCGCAACCCTTTCTTCCACTTTCATACCCATTGAGCTAGGAAACATAAAACTTAGCTCATTTTGCCTTTTTCTGCAACCACGTGGGTCATTTGGTATGATTTGAAATATAAGACTGAATGCATGAATGTGAAACAACACTCCTAGTCATCCTTGATTAACACCATCATGAAACGGTTTACCCAGAACTTTATGGAAGAAGTATGGATAACTTGTGTATTCTATGCGCTATATTTGAAGTTCATATGCTTTGTGCTCTTTTCATGGTTGGATTGTGAAAGTAGGAGAGGAGAGAGGTGAAATGCATGTACTTTGTCATCTTTGATCCCATTCAACAATAATCATCTTTTACATTGCATATGTCATTTCTTTTTGTGGAAGTTTTGTAGAGAGATTGAGTTGGAGCATACTTGAGGACAAGTATGTTTCAAGTTTGGGGTGGTGCTGCAACCCTATTTTAGGGCTTCATCCTGTGTCTTTTTGCTCTTCAATCACATTTATACTTGTTAGATTGCATGTCATTCCACCTCTATCTCTTTCTTCTCTCTTTTTATATTTTCCATTTCTATGAGTAGTTAGGCCCCCATGGGTTGGCTGTTTGGGGGAAATTATATTACTTTGATAACATGTTGGGGGAAAATGACATGTAAACGTTGTAATTCCATTTGTTACTAATTATATTCTATTTACATTTCATTCTCCATGGATTGCTTGTTGGTTTGTGTGTGAAATCACCTAGGAATTTAGGCAAATTGCTTGTATGTGTGAATTTTTGGATTTGCCCCTAGGTCCAATTCTTGGATCCCTAGGTTGCCTCCCATCTTTGTACATCCCAATCAATCTCCCTAAACCTACGTGAGAGGTCTATGTATCTAGATTAGGTAATTCTAATGCAATTAGCATGGAGCCTTCTAAAGGCTAGAATGTGGGGGAATTGGGGTCCAAAACCCTAATCTCACCTCCCCATTACTACCCTCGCCCCCTAATTGCCCTAGAAATGCCTAATCTAGAAACCTAGACTTGATTAGATTCTAATTGAATTGTTCCTAATCCCTAACCCAATTGAGCCTTGTAAGGGTAGTAGGGGGTGTTAGGGACTAGTTCCCCTATGCACAACCTAGCACATCCATGGCCAGTTAGTAGCTTAGGTTAATTCATTAGACTCTAACTTGTTGTTTGGTTTGGATAATCTAAATGGAATCATAATGTTCATATGTCACCCCCCAACTTAAGTGATAAGTTCATACCCCTAAACAATCCACACATCTCTTTACTGCTTGAAACCCTAGTTTTGTGCTTGCTTAGCTGAATTAGTTCTTTCCTTACTTATTTAGCTTCTTTCTTTTCTCTTGTCTTGTTCATGCTATTGTAGCTCTTTCATTGCTCTTTTACTTCTCTCTTCCTTGCCTTAGTGTAATTTTCCTTTTCATACCTAGCTTAGTCTTTCCTTGCTTGCTTAGTCTTAATCTAGTCTAAGGTTAATGTAGATTTCATTCTTACCTTTAATTCCTCATTTCTTCATAGTAGTTTAACAATCAAATCACCTTTAAACCCTTAACCCTAGTCTCTACAGTAGGAACCTAGCCAAACTAACCTAGCTCTAGCGCCCCCTCTTTTCCCTATGGATCGACCCTGTACTTGCCACCTTCCTATACTATGAGATGACCACGTGCGCTTGCAGGTGTAGTGTTTTAGTGTGAGTAGGTGTTAAGTTAGGTTTATACATTTTGAAAGAAAATTACCATCATGTGTGTTCCGACCTCATGGGGAACATCTAGTCAGGTCAAATCGGCTAGTGTGTTTCACATCTAGTGGAATCACACCGGACACCAAGTTCAAAGATATATCAAGAAAATAGGGTAAGAAACCCTAGGCCAAACTAGGAAGAAAGGAGAGAAGAGAAGAAAACTTCGTCACACTAGGGTACTACCTTGTCAAAACATGGCCTCTAACCCGTTATGATGAGGAGTTATCTCTCCAAACGACCATTATGGATAGTCCATAGTCTATGGCTGAGAAAGGGGAAGAAGAAAGGTAGGGTTCCAAAGGTAAAAGGTGGTCAAAGGGAAAGAACCACTTACCACGAGAAGAAACCACCAAGAATCACCACAAGGAAGGTGATCAAGATTCAAATTACCACATGCAAAGTTGGTCGACCTCCAAAGCACCCATGATCAGTCCTTCTTACTCCTCACAGCTCCAAGGATGAACACAAGAGAAGGGAGAAGAAAGAGGGCCTCAAACAATATGTGCATGAAGAAGAGAGAGTGTATATACTCAAAGGAGGAGAGAAGCAAGGTAGGGGTGAGGTGTCAACATAAGACACCACCAAAGGGACACTTGTCCATAAAAGAAACCAACATGCAACCACTATATGCTTGCATGCAACCTATGGTGATATAACCTAGGTGGGGTCTTGACCACATGGGTTACCACCACTCTACAGGTTGAGGCAAACCTAAAGATACCTTGTCTCCACCACAGCACAAGGCCACCAAATAAGCCTGGTCGAGACACACCACAAGGAGAAAATCATCTTGCCCCAAAGAACCTCAAGACCATCAAGGTCAAGACAAACCACTCAAGGAAGGTGTCTCAATCGAGACACACCCAAAACACAACACAAGGTCAAGACATAGGTCGAGACACTCACAAAAGCTCATCAAGGTCGACACCAACCAAACCCTAGAAACTGTACCCTCTCCCTTCTACACCATCATCTACCTCTGGCTACCAAGCGCTGCCTTGGGCTTGTGATGGGAGGATATGAGGCCACTGGTCGAGATCCTGTGGCTAATGTTGCCAGGAGGAAGATGGAAATTGCACCATCTTACCACATCGTGATGTCAAGATACATGCTACCCTGGTTAGTCTTCATTGTTCTCCAAGGAAGCATCGTTGGAGAAACCTGGTGGCTCTCCTCATCTTGTGTTGCTTCCAAAAAGGCCCAACGTCATACGAGATTAGTGTGTCTACACGGAGGCAATCAACTCTTTACTAGGCTCTAAGGACTTGGGGGATGAAGGAGAGGATCTTGCGGTTGGATCTATAGGTCGTGGTTAGGTTGCTTCGCAAGGTTGAGGGCGACAGATGGCGAAAAGGCCATACAGTCCTCACATGGGTACATGTAATGTTTGGGCCCATTGCCCAAGGATCTAGTTGGATTTTAGGAATGACGACTGGCCCCACAGACCACCACTAGCCTTAACTGCACACTTTAATCTCACTCACACGCAAGCCAGGATCAACATCCCGACTAGTCACCCATCCTAGTACTACTCCAAGCTGAGCACACTTAACTATGGAGTTCTTTAGTGATGGGCTCCCAGTAACGACCCTACCTCGCTTAACGCATCCTAGTACTACTCCAAGATGAGGGTGTCACAAATGTCAGCTCTGATACCAAATGTAACGACCCCGCCTTCTAGTAACCCCAAATAATGGAGACCAGGAGGTCAGAACCATTATCCCAATTTTCTGATCAATGGTTCGACAAATAATAAATAATAATTATCAAATTCTACCAGGTTATATTAAAAAGGTGTGATAAAATAAAAAAATTCATACCTTTTGAAAACTTGGATTTCTAAACTTCTATCCATGTATGAATTCTATTCTAACTAATCCTCCTTGCACATTAATTCATGTATTTACAATATTCCAATTTACTGTTTGTCCTTTTGGGTTTGTATCTAAAATGTCGCAAACAAAACGTCGGTCAGCTTAAAACGTCGGTCAGCTTAATGCTGGTATGTGGGGGAAACAATAATCATGCAATTAATATCAATATATGGCAGTCAATTACAATTTAACAAACAACTTTACATTTTAAACATGACTACTCAATCCATACATACCCTAGCCTCTGTGTTGTCCCTGCAATGGACCTGGATGATACCTTCCTTATGGTAGATCCCCATTATACCCTACATGATCCTACCTAATAGGTAGATCAATATGTAGGGTTCAGTCGCATGGCACTACCCATAGGTAGCCCAATCCCTAACTCATGGTGTGCTAAAGAGTCGCATAACACTACCCATAGGTAGCCCAATCCCTAACTCTTGATAACCTGATGGTCTCACTTATGAGGTCCACCCTTTGCCAGATTACCCTTTTCATCATTAGCAAAGCCACAGAGGAGGACCAGGATCTAGGCCAGTCATGTACACATATTTATGGTGATAATCATAGTCACTTTATAGTTGCATGAAATAAAAGTCATCCAAGCAATTATTTTCAGGCAACCGATAAAAACGTTTGAGAATATCTGTGAAACTAAAGTGATTATTCATAAACGTATCCACATACCTGTAACTACAAATTTGGAGACAGAATCAACTATGTAGAGAAAACCCAATCAAGCAAGCAAAAATGCACAGAAATCCTGAAATAAACATACAAACGTCCTTTTATCAAAACTTATCCAACTTCCTCTTATTCCTTAGGATTTCTATTCCAATTTTAGGGTTTCCTTTGAAATTAGGGTTTTGCCTCCACTTTTAGTATTATGAACCCTAATTCAACAAAACTACATAAAACCTTTAGATTTCTCATTTTAATACTCCTAACAGACTTAGGATCATTATTTAGTAACTGATTTCCTTAATCCGAAATAAAAATGGTTTTCCTCCTTTTTCACCCTAGATTAGGGTTTCTATATATATTATCCTTCATTTATAGAATAAAACCCTAAATTAGCCAACTTTTCATTCAACTTTGAAAACTCTATTTTAGTATTCAACAGGTTAATACTCCTCAAAATTAACCTATTAACCCACAAAGATTCATCCTTTATATTCAATTAGGGTTTCTAATTACCTTTTAATACCTTTTTCTACCAAATTAACATACTTTTGCAAAATGAGTTAGAATCAAGTCACCAAATTATGTTTATCCTGTTCCTTATATTTTTCTAAGAAACTTTCATGTATAAAGTTTTCTCATCGGAGATCCCTAGCTATTTTTATGAATTTCACAAAGAAAAACCTTTTTTTGGATTATTTGAGCAAAGAGAGATAATTACCAAAATTTGTTGGCCGCTCGATCGATGTGCCGCTAGTCCCCCCTTCTAATCCAACACTCCGCGTCGTAAGCGAGGTAACTTAGCCGACCGCTCCTCGTACTGTCAGATCTTCGCGTGGGTTCACCGTGGATTTCAATCCAACAGTTTTTGCTCTTCATCCTTCTCCCTTTCATTAATCGAACAATGTTGCGGCGCCGCGACTGGACCTCATCGGAGTGAGAGGAATCGAGAGAGGGAGAGGGTTTTGGGACTCAGGAAGTAGCCGCCTAGGTTCTTGAGGGTTTGAGGAAGCATGTGAGGGTCTTTATATGGGACCAGGGGGCTTCTTTAGGGTTCCTTCAACCCTGCCACTGTCCTAGATCTCAGGTGATTTGGGAGTTTCATGTAGATGCGATGAAAGCCAGCCAACCTAGGGTCGAGAATCTTCATTTCTCGCTCCCAGGCCCAAAGGAACACCTTCCACGAGTGCACACACACTGGTTTGATCGAAAATCAAAGGGAAAAGTCCCCCCCCTGTAACCAGCCAGAGCCCGAGTTCCACTGGAACTTGATGATTAGCAGTGCCTGCTGGATTAAGATCCAACGACCATCATCTTTCACGCTCAACCAAAAAGGAAAATCCTAATTTCAATATAAATCACATTTTGAGGATAATTTTAAAAAGCCATAACTCCCAAATTATAACTCCTTTTTATCTCAAATTTTAAGGGAACCTCATTTATGATTTTATCTCTCATCATGTCAAAATTGGGGTCATTATCTATCATAAACGAGTCATTTTCTTCAGTTTCAAATTAACACTTAAATATTTATATTTTCCCATATTTTCTCTTTCCCTTGCCCTTATATTATTATCATGAGTTCCTTGAACCTCAAGGAACCCTAATATTTCAAAATTCCATTTTTGTGAAATATTCCTTCGCCATTTATTCTTCTTTTATCTATTTTCTTATGTATTACTTTATCCAATTGAATTCCTTTCTCTTTTCTTTTTCCTTTTCTCTCAATTGGGCTCAATAGCCTATAAGGCCCACTAAGAAAACATACAAGGCTATTATGCACGAAATTCATTCAAATCAAACCATTGATTTCATTTATCTTTTAAAAGGAGATTTTCAAATCTCATTGCATGCTTTAAGAAAAAATGGGGTTATAACATCCTCCCCTCCTTATGGGCATTTTCCCCTCAAAATTCAAAAATCAAACAAACAAATCAGGATATGTTTTTTCCATGTCTGTCTTCAGCTCCCATGTGGCTTCATCCTCTCCATGGTGCTTCCAAAGAACCTTTATATTCTTATTTTTGAGCTCCCTCACCTTGGTATCTAGAATATGCAAAGGTAACTCAGGATAAGTTAGCTTCCCTTGAAGCTCAATGGGTTCAATGTTCAACACATGGATCAGATCTTGCACATATCGCTTAAGATTGGACATGTGAAACACATCGAGCATCATACTATATTGAGGGGGTAATGCCAAATGATATGCAACTTCACCAATCCGTTCTAACATTTCAAACAAACCCACGTGTGGGGGACTCAACTTCCCTCTATTCTTAGCTATAACTTAGAACGGTCGGATTTTCTGAAAAACATGTTCTCCCACAGTGAAATGCACATCAGTTTGCCTCACATCAGCACACGACTTTTGTCAATCCTGGGCTCTCTTTAGCATTTTCCTGATTAAAGTGACTTTATCAACATACACTTGGAGTTCATCTGACCTCAACAAGGTCCTCTCACTAACATCATCCCAGTGAAGTGGTGATCGACATGGTCTCCCATATAGAGCTTCATACGGAGGCATCCCAATACTGGCTTGGTAACTATTGTTGTAGGCAAACTCAGCTAATGGTAAGTACTTCTCCCATGATCCACCCCAATTGAGCACACAAGCTCTCTACAGATCCTCTAAGGTATGGATTGTCCTTTCTGACTGACCATCTGTCTGAGGGTGATATGTGGTACTGAACTTTAACCTTGTACCAAGTTCCTCTTGAACTTGCTTCCACAGCTTGTAAGTAAACTTTGGGTCTCTATTGGAGATGATGGAACCAGGTATGCCATAAAAACACACTATCTCTCTAATATACAACTCAGCTAAGTCTGACACTTTGGTAGTGGTTTTCAGGGCAAGGAAGTGTGCTGACTTGGTAAGGCGATCTACCACAACTCATATAGCATCATGACCTTTCTTAGTCTGAGGTAGACCCACCACAAAATCCATGGTGATCTGCTCCCATTTCCATTCTGGAATCTCTACAGACTATAACAGTCCACCGGATCGTTGGTGTTTAGCCTTCACCATTTGGCACGTAAGACAGCTGGCCACATATTTCACAATATCTCTCTTCATTCTTGGCCACCAGAAAAACCTCTGCTTGTCCTTAAACATCTTGGTTGTTCCCGAGTGCACCATGTACTTATAACCATGATCCTCTTATAGGATATGTTCCTTCAATGGTGAGTCATTAGGAACCCATATTCGATTCTCAAATATGATCCCTCTGTCTATTCCCAATGAAAGACGGGTTTGAGGCTTCTTCATCAAGCCTTTCATCTTATCAAGTTCTCCACTACCCAACTGTGTTGCTACAATCTCAGCCAACAATTTTGATTTTATCTGGATGTTGGCCAATCAAACTCGATCATCAAACAGTTGAGGAGACCATTCTACCAGCCCTTCTAAACTCTTCCACTGACTGGACAAAATAGCTGCACACCTGAGTTGTTTCTGACTCAAAGCATCTACTACGACATTCTCCTTTCCTGGATGATAAGCGATGGTGAAGTCATAATCCTTCATATACTCATCCATCGTCATTGTCATAGGTTCAAGTCTCTCTGTGTCAGGAGGTACTTCAGGATCTTATGGTCAGGGAAGATCTCAAACGTAGCACCATACAGGTAATGTCGCCATATCTTCAGGGCATGGATAATAGCAGCTAACCCCAGGTCATGTGTCAGGTAATTCACCTCATTGGGCTTGAGTTGTCGATAGGCATATGCAACCACATGTCGATTCTGTTCCAACACACAGCCAAGTCCCATCTTTGATGCATCTATGAAAATCATGAAACCCTCATTGCCTGATGGTAGAGTCAAAACTGGTGCAGTGGTTGGCTTCTCCTTTAGCTCCTAAAAATGAGCTTCACGCAAATTAGACCACACAAACTTCACATCCTTCCGAGTCAACATGGTCAAAGGCAAGGCGGTCTTTGATAAATCCTTGTTGAAGCGTCGATAGTACCCATCCAACCCTAAGAAACTACAAACTTTTGAGGGATTCTTTGGTGTAGGCCAATCTCAAACTGCCGACACTTTAGTTGCATATACGGCAATTGTTCCTCCTGAGATGATGTGTCTGAGGATCATTACTTGGTCTATCTAAAACTCACATTTGGAGAATTTCCCGTAGAACTTCTGCTTTCTCAAGATATCAAGGACTTTACCTAGGTGGTCTCAGTGTTGATCTATGTCATCTAAATAAACTAGTATGTCATATATGAACACTATGACAAATGAGTCAAGGAAGGGTTGAAACACACTATTCATAAGATTCATGAAAACACTGGGTGCATTGGACAACCCAAAAGGCATAACCACAAACTCATAGTGGCCATATCGTGTTCTAAAAGCTATTTTCAAGATGTCCTCACTCTTAACTCTCAATTGGTGGTACCCTGATCCCAAGTCAATATTGGAAAAGACTAGAGCAGACTTCAACTGGTCAAACAACACATCTATCCATGGTAAAGGGTATTTGTTCTTAATGGTAGTCAGGTTGATCATCCGGTAGTCTATGCACATTCAGAGCGAACCATCCTTTTTATTTACAAAAATAACCAGTGCTCCCCATGGTGATGTGTTCCGGTAGATAAAACCCTTGTCTAGCAATTGCTGCAATTGTTTCTTCAACTCGAGCAACTCCGCAGGGTCCATTCTATAAGGTGCTTGTGAAATAGGGCTTGTCCAAAGAGCTAGATATATGGAAAAATCTACCTCTCTCTCAGAAGGAATCCTAGGTAGAACATCTGGAAAAACATTTGCATAGCTCCGAACTACCTCTATTTCCTAAAATGGTTGCACCCTGGGTTCTGGCTTGGTGACTACTGTCAGGAAAGCTCGACACCCTTTACTCATCATCTGCTCTACTTTCAAGGCTGACACATACAGGCTGGTGGTGGCATCTTTCCTTCCCCTAATGACAAAAGGTGGGTGCCCTGGTTTCTTAATGATCACTTTCTTCTCCCTATAGTCAATATTGGCCCTATAAGTATAAATCCAGTCCAGACCAATGATCACATCAAAGTCATTCATATCAAGAAGGATAAAGTCTGTAGGAAACTCATGATCTCGATATTTCATAGGTATCACCGGAGTTTTCAAAAGAGATGTAAAGATTCGACCACTCGGGGCTGTAACATCTAAGACATACCCTAAATCCTTGATATCCAAACAAAGCATAGTTGCGAGATTTCTTTAAATGAAAGTATTAGTAGATCTAGAGTCAAACAAAGCTTTTACATTGTCTCCCATGACTTCAAGCATGACTACATTGTTTTTCAAAATACATTAGACCATTACATGCTTATCTTAAAACATAAAAGAAAACTCTAAGGGTTATTACCCTCGATCAACCAATTAGCATTAGCTTGAGCCTCCTCATTGTCAATGGAAAACACCCGAGCTTGTCTTCTCTCTCCCGTAGGTGAGGCTGCAGCTATAGGTGGAGCTGCTACTGGTGGGGCTGCTACTTGTCCTAGTCCTCTTGGATCTGGCAGAGGACAAACAGCTTGGATGTGTCCTTCTTGGTGGCATCGGTAGCATGTCTTCTTCTTGTAGCAACACTCACTGGTGTGCCACCTCTTGTAGGTGCGGCAATGAGGTCAATTGTTCTCTTGATGGGGTTTCCCTTTTCCCCCATGTCTTCCTTTGGCCTGGTTACGCCTGTAACCTTTCCTTTGATTGTTCTTCTAGCCTTGGGTTCCTTCAGTGAAACCAAAATATCCCCTGGGTGGATTCTGAACTGGCATCACTGTTCTCTCCATGTCTAAAGCAGTGTTGTAAGCTTCAGCGAAGGTTTTAGGTTTACTTGCCATCACATGGGTCTTGATGGCAGGGTGAAGACGCTCTATGAAGTGATCCACCCTTCTTTCCTGATCCATCTTATACCCAAAATGCTCCAGGATTTGAAACTTGCACCCAAAGTCCTCCACAGAGGATTTTCCTTGAGTCATGTTGGTGAACTCCATTTCCTTTTCCTTCTTAGCTAAGACAGGGATGAATTTGGCGGTGAAGATTGTCTTGAAGTTAGCCCATGCCATTGGTTCCTCCGTCAGATCTCGGCCTATGATGTGAGTCTCCCACCATATCTTGGCTGATCCTTCCAGGAGGTGAGCGGCAAAGAGGATCTTCTTGCTCGGCTATACCTCAAGCATGTAGAATCCATTATCGACTACAAGCAACCAAGCTTCCACCTTGTCGACCACTTCAGACTTATCTTCTCCACATAACTTCTCAATGTTCAGCTTGATGAAGTCCAAGATGGTGGCTCACAATCGAGGACAAATAGGAAGTGGCTCGCTATTTTCACCTGTAGCTAAGTCTTGGAGGGCCAAAGCACTAATGGCCTCTGTCAGCTTCTTCTATTGTTCCATCCACCAAGCACCAGGGGTGTTATAACCCCACCTTCTAGTAACCCCCAATTAAGGGAGACCGAGAGGTCGAAGCCGCACCCATAACTTCTGGATCAAAGGTTCGACAATTAACTAAGAACAATTATTAAATTTTAATAGACTAAATTGAAAAGCTGTAAGAAAATAAACTTTTGCATACCTTTTTGAATGATTGGATTTCTAAACCTCTATCCGCACTGGAACTAATCTAACTATTACCTCCTTGTTCTTTAATTCATGAATTCACAATGTGTTGCTTTACTATTTGTCCTTTTGGGATTTTGTACCTAAATTGCTGACAAACAAAACAGCGGTCAGCCGAAGCTGGTATGTGGGGGGAACAATAATCGTGCAATTATTCATAACAATGTATTGCAGCCAATTACCATTTAACAAACAATTTTACGTTTTAAACATAACTGCTCGATCCATGCATTCCCTATCCTCTGTGTTGTCCCTGCAGTGGACCTGGATTCTACTTTCCTTATAGTAGATCCCCATTAAACCCCTCATGGTCCCACCTATAGGTGAACCAGTTTCTAGGGTTGAGTCACATGGCACTACTCGTAAGTAGCCCACTCCTTAACTCATGACATGCTAAAGGGTCTCATGGCACTACCCCTTTTTAGCCTTTACAAGCCACAGAGGTGGATTTAGATCTAAGCCAGTTATATATATATATATATATATATATATATATATATATATATATATATATATATATATATATATATATTCATAGTGATAATCATAGTCACTTTATAGTTGCATGAAATAAAAGGCATCCAACAGTTATTTTCAAGCAACCGATAAAATCATTCGGGAATCGACGTGAAACTAAAGCGATTATTCATAGTCGTAACCACATACATGTGATTGTAGAACTGTGCAGAACATCATATGTACTTTAAGAATATATCCAAACATCCAAGCAACAAGAAGTCAATCTGAAACATACATAGTACATATGTGTCACAATGTGTTCACATTACATTACTCAGATCTAGATTTGCTCCTAAACTAGGGTTTAGATTTATCTCGTGTTTGAACCAGGCACTAGGGTTACAAACCTTAATCCCATCATATCACGATTTCTAAGATTACCATCTCACTTATGCATATTAGGTTACATCTTAAGCCTATTAGACTACTCGTGACACCTAAATCACATTACTAACATTAAGATCACAACAAGATGTCCATGTTGGTTGTAAAACCCTAAATCATCATAAATAAGATTATTAACCTAGAATAATCAATTATTCATCTTAATCAAGAATTTATTCATTATACATAATAAGAGCAAGTATTATCTTAATATGAACAAACCTATCCCATTAAACAACAAATTATGCAAAATCTAGGTCTTCCATTATGCTAATCATATTATCACATGTATTGTATATACTTTTAGAGCAAGAAGCATAATCATGTTTTGATAGTATTTCATTTGGATTGTACTCATTTTTCTGATCAATTTGATATATAACTTCACCATCATTAGATAATCCTATTTAATTCTATGGCATCAATAAGGTAGGACTTAATAATTATCTTTAAATAAGGAATTACCAATCTTCAACTGATTTGGGCCGGTGGGTTAGCTACTTGGGCCTACTGTAATTTGGCCCAGCTAGGGAGGCACGTCCAGTGGCAAGGGAATCGGGTCCCTTCTTTATCCCTTCACGTGATTTCTCCTCACGCGATCTCCCGCTCGTGTAGGGAAGACTACGCCGCAGCCGCCGCTGGGTGGAGGACATCCCTGCCACCACTCAAGTTGTAGGTCATCCTCCCTGATGAGACTCTATCCTACAACCATCTCTACTGTCCAGAGATCACAACCACCCAATAGACTACCGCCGCCGATCCTACTCTACGTCGCGCGAGTTCCCCGCCGTGGCCTCGTGTTCGTCTAGTGCATCGACACTGAGGAATAACTGTAGTGTTATGACCAGCCAGAGTTTCTTCACCATCAGGGGTCTGTACGAACCCATGCATCTTTCATCCCATCTTCCAGTGGCCATGCCCAACGATCTGACTAAGCATGTCTGCTACCAACGCCGCCTACCACAACCTCCTTCGTTGATGTGCCCCCCTCTGGTGACGTAGTCGACTCTGTAGGGTTTTCATCTTCAGGATCATCCCATGGTGGTTCTGGGCTCACTCCTTCCACCGTCGTGGATAGGGAACCACCCCCTCCGCCCAGCCTAGCTGGTGCTCGGCAACCTGTGGTTGGGACATGGGTGACCGGAAGAGAGGGTACCAAAGTCGTGGCTTTGCTTCATTTTGGTTAAAGATCTGCCTGTTCCTCCTGCTAGGAGCCACACACTAACCTAGACGAAGTCAAAGAAGAGCACAGAGGTGGGGGATTGAAAGGTAGGAGAAGAAATACAGAGAGGGAGGAAGTTATGTTGGCTCATCATGTATCCAACAGATACCACATATATATAAATGTGTATTATCTTGTATCTTCCCTTCTCATCTCTCTTCTCTCCTATTCCTTGATAGACACAGGATTGTCTCCTTCCCTAAGTATTACAAGATAATGTTTAGGAAGTTATTAATTATATTCCCCTTTCTTTTTCCTTATATTAGCCTCCTTTATGATTATGAAGAGCCTTCATCGGAAAACTATTTTTAATTATAAAGAGAGTATTTAATAGAATTCCCATATGGAGACATTGGTAACCCAAAGGAAACATGCACAATCTAGATAGGTCCTTTTTATCTCTGTTCGATATATCACATTAGATCCCAAAAGAATAATAGGAAATAATTTCCCTTAATTAAGAAGCAAACTTCTCTCCTCATAAACCTTTTAATATTATTTATTCTTTAGATATTAGGATTTAGAAAATCACTTCTTTTATTCACTTAGTACTTGCCCTTTAATCCATTGGCACGCATTTCTTAAAGTAAATAATCTCTCTTTTCGATAATAACAAAAAGTCATTATCCTCTTATTTTGTTTTATTTCTTAATAAAATATTTCCTTTTGAGGATTTCTCTTCATTTCTCTTTTATTTTCCTTATTGGTATTCCTTTTATCATTAGGAATCCTTGGGATACGAAATTCCACCAAGGATAACCCAATTATACCTCTTTCCACTTATTTCCAATATTTTATCATTATTTTCAATTTCTTTCTTAATAAAGAAATACTTAATTGATCTTTTCTTTTCTTATTGCACTCTCTATCCAACTTTGGACTCCTTGGAACCCAAAGAACCCAAGAGGAACGAAATCACTCTTTGGATTTTCCTTCTAGAGGTTTCCACATTTTTCTTTTCTCAAATATTCAATTATTCATTTACTAATTGAATTTTCTTGTTATTTGGGCCAAATAGCCAATAAAGCCCACACCACAATCATCAAGGCTATTTTAAACATAATCCCTTTATTCAAAACAAATTACGTCTTTATTTGTCCAAATATCGTTAATATGAGAAATTATATTTCTCAGCAAATGAACCCAAAAATTGGGGTTGTAACAAGGGGTGTGGATCATCATGGTTGGTTTTGGATCACTAGCTTGGTCCTCTTCCATCTGGGCTACTTCCTCATACACATGTTGTTCCTCGTACCCTTGGTCTTCTTCTTGATCAAGGTTGCTGAAGGGTATCGGGTCAGGGTTGGGGATCTCATGAGTGGTTTCTTCAGGTCTCTTCCTCTTCTTTGAGGAATCTCCACCATGGTTCCTCTTACTCTTCTCAAAAGACACTTTTCCCTTGTGTGAAGGTAAACCACCATTGGTGGCATTTGGGACAGCCACATGCTTCACTCAAGCCATATGCATAAGCATACGAATGGACCTTTTAGTCTATACCTTTAAGCTAATTATAATTATGTCGATGATGTCTTATAGCGTATATTTTATTAATTTGATGGAGGATTCCTTAATCCTTAATTTACTTACCAATATCACATGAGGGTGAGGACGAGAGAGAAAAACCCTAACTCTTAAAATCCTTAATAGAATGTGTGATGAGAAGGGATGAATAAGATGAGAGAGTCCTAAAGGTATCATATTTTGAGTCAGATCCTAGGACATCGGCTAGGTAGTCACACAATCTGGGAGTCCTCGTATTCCGACTAGTGGTGCGGAGGAAAATATTGCCATCCTTCGGACATGATCCTTTTCTAGACACCTCTGTCTTTCGGAAAATCCTCTAATAACTCCCTTGGGTTCTATAGAGTTTGTAAAATTTAATAATTATTAATGATTAAGTGAGGAACCATGGCTATGATACCATTTGTAATGCTTGGGCCAACAACCCGAGGCTCTAGTAGAGTTTTAGGAATGACGACTGGTCCCACAGACTACCATTGGCCTTAATTGCATGCTTTTTCCTCACTCACGTGCAAGTCAGGATCAACTTCCCGACTGGTCACCCATCCTAGTACTACTCCAATCTAAGCACACCTAATCAGACCTCTTGGTCTCCCTTAATGACCCCGCCTCCGAGTAACCCCACCTTCCTAGTACTACTCCAAGCTTATCATACCACTTGGTCTCCCTTAACGGCTATAACCTCTTGGTCTCGAGACTTAAACTCGAAATAAGATACCTTTAGGAATCTCTCATCTTGTTCATCCCTTCTCAACTCAAATGTTGTTAAGGACCTTAAGGATTAGGGTTTTCTCTCTTTTCCTCACCCTCTTGAGGTATGGGTAAGGTTGATAAGGTTTAAGGAATTCTCCACCAAATTAATGAAAAGCATGTTAATAAGATATCATGGACATAAGCTTAATCGATTAAGAGTAAACTAAATAATAGATACATGCTTAGGTCGTATGACATAAGTTGTCATGCCCTCAGGAGAGACCTAAGGCTAGACCTTCTGGTCAGGAGGATGAGTAGTGAGAGTTAGTCTTGGAGGTAGAGACCTCCATTATAAGTAGAGATCTGGCACATCCTCTGAGGATGATGCTAACCCTAACACTATGTGGTGGTTAGAGAGAGGGATGACACGATGAGTTAGATGTCATAGTAGACTAGATGTTTGGATGGACATGCCTTTGGATGCCATATGAGCCATGAGAGGTTGGATGACCTAGTATCTTTGGCGACCCAACCCTGGGAAAGGTCGTGCGTGTTAGAGCGAAGGATAGCTCCTTCTTTGTTGAGGTTAGAGAAGAACCTATGGAAACCCCAAGAGCTTATATGAGCATGGCATAGTAGGCACCTAGAGTATGTCATTAGTGCGAGCAGTAGACTAAAACTCTGGTCAGGATAGCTTATGAGATAAGCATAAAGGGCTATGAATAATCTCAAGCAAACATAAGCTGGAACATAGGCTTCACCATGTAAGGGTATGCTTGTAAGCTTGACCCACCTTCATGGAGAAAGGATCTCTGGTAGTAAGGTTGTTTGTAGGGTTAGCTCTAGAGAGAGAGAGAGAGAGTAGGACCCAAGCAAGAAGGTTGGAAGCCTAGACTCCAAGATATGAGGAAAAGTGGGGAGTTGGAGATGATGAGACCTAAGCGGATGATAGTGGTTGCCTCATGCTTGATCCTTGGAGGCTGATGATATCTTGGTTTCCATTAGAGGAACCAAACCCTAGAGAGAGGATGAGGCTTCTAGTGCCTATGGTATAGGTGTTTACCTTCTGAGATAGAAAGAAGAGTTCCTTAGACCCTGAAGAGGTTTAGTAACAGGTTGTGTGGCCTTATACCTTGTTGGTTGTCTGTGAGGAGGACTCCACTCTAAAGTGTTGTTCAAGTAGAAGGATGACAGGAAGGGCATGTCATTCCCTGTACATGCTTGGCTCGTGGTTAAAAAGTTGAGCAGGCAGTTAGTCATCAAAAAGTGAACCTAAGGTTCCTAGGCCTAAGAGGGGAAGTGGTGTACCTGATGCTCATGACGAGATTTGTGTTTCCATAGTTGATCATGGCACTTCTCATGGTTATTGGAAAGGGAAACCCCTTAAGTTTAAGGTATGTTTGATGAACCCTTCACAGCTAAGTTGATGACATGGGAAGGTATGATCTTGATCCAATGTTGAGGATGAGAACAAACATGACCTAGCAAGGTTTAGTAGGTGGTCTGCTTGTTCCTTAGTAGCTTGCTAGGGCTAAGCATGCTTATGTGGACGTAAACCCTAGACATAAGGACGTTTGTGACCTTTGTTATCAATATGTAGTTCCTCCCATCCTGGGAGAGGGACCCTCTTGAAGGGTGTATACCAGTCTTGTTGGTTTTAAGGTAACCTAAAGAGGTCTCATAGGATGTTGAGAAGCTATGTCAAAAGTACATGGTATAAGAATGAACCTATAGACCCATCAATAACCATCTCTAAGTGCATATGGATGTGTTACCATGGAGGTAATCGGTATGGGGCTTGACCAAGGTAGGTAGGTCGCCATGACCCCTATGAAAGGATGAAAGGCAGCCTATGAATGCAGAGAGAGATGATGAAGGCTTGGGTAAGGTTCTAAGTTGGACATGTACTATAATAGAATCCTAAGTCTATCCTAGGGTCAGGTAGGGATAAGACCGATGGAAGTAGGAGTTGCCTAATTCCCTAGTTGCACATGACCATAGGGCCGGGAGGTAACAACTATCATTGTTCGATGGCCATGGGTTAGGAGATTGATCACCTTCATGAACTCATGGGACCCAAAGGGCAGATGAGGAGGGCACTCTTTGGATGCATAAGGGAAGAGGGATGACCCCAAAAGTGCGGACACCCTATAGACCTAGAGGTGATGACCAAGGAATGTGTGTGGACCCAAGTAGGTTCAAAACCAGTTTTCCATGGAAGTAACTTTGATATCGAAATGTTTGCGATGTAGAGACATATGTGGCACATTTCAAATTAGATTTAAAGGTGTACTGGCAAGGTGGGATGTACCATCTCTACTCTTGGAATAGGAAGAACTTTGTATTTGGACTGCATCCAAATGCTTATTTCCTCTTATTATGGGAGTGAGAGATAGGATGGTACACATGCCATACACCAAGGATAAAGATGATGTGAGTTGGAACATTGCTACGAGGTATGAGGACAGAGATGATAACATACCCTGGTGGAGTGAACGATACATGGGTGGTTTACAAACACTAAGAGGAATAATGTAGTCATCGTTTTAGGATATTTTTATCATATGAGTTATACAATGTTGAGTTTGAAAAACCAAGAGAATAAGCTCAGAGTTTTCTTGATGAAGATAGACTTAGAGCTGAGATGAGATAATAAGTGGAATACATGGAGGTGTATGTCTTCAACATTACCTTACAGCTAAGGATGTGAAGTGGTAATGGATGCTCTGGATGAGATGCAACTATCTAGTTTAGCTAGAGGCTAGAAGAAGTTGTTAGGCTAACCCTAAGTTTGAAAAAAATATAAGATTGGCTAACACTCAGATGTAACAAGATCTGTTTAACAAGTTAGTTATTGTTTGGTTAGCCAACCTAGGTCGTGATGCAATAAAAGGGTGGTTGTAGAACCTCAGATGCACTTCTTTGGAAAAGAAGGTGATGAAACCCAACTAGAGTGGTTTAGTGTTTCCGAGGAATCAATCTTGAGGAATCATGACATACAGGATATCATGATTTTAAGATCACCATACACCGTGGTACTACAGAGATAGTAAGTGACAGTAGTACTTTGGATACTTAAGGTGACGTTGCGTGTGGTATGTTTCCATGCATGACAGCAATTGAAGGACAAACACCAGTAACCCACTATTTTGATATAGAGGATAAAGAGAGTTCCCGAAAGAGAATGGGAGTTCATCACTATGGATGTTGTGGTAAGTCTCCCATGGACAAAGGAAGGTCAGGACGCAATATGGGTTATGGTAGATCTCCTTACATAGATGGCATGAGAAAGAAAGAGTACTGTTAAGGGACAAATCTGATTAAACTACATATGAGGGAGATGGTTCAACTACACCATGATGCGAGTTCAAAAGTTCTTGAGTATGACCTAAAGGTTCACTTCCATGTGGTGGAAGTAGGTACATGAAGAACTTGATGATAGTACAGTTTATCACCCCTAACTAATGGTTACTACGATCCATACTAGAGAGTCTGATGAGAGCATGTGTGCTCGTTCAGTGTGATACAGAGAGATAGTTCTTGTTCTCTGAAAGATGTGATGATCACCACCATAGCCAGTGTTGGGATGTAAAGAATCTCTGCAAGGGAGGTTGTGTCGATCACCACTTCATTAAGATGATGTTAGTGAAGGGGTCCCGTGAAGGTTAGAAAAGAACCACATTGAGTGCAAATGAAGTCACTTTGATCGTATGATGGCTGAAAGGAGCCTAGGGACGACATGAGTCGTAAGATGATGCAATGTAGACTAACATGCAGTTCACTGTGGGGGAATATGTGACATGAAAATCCGACCCCTCTAAGTTATAGCTAAGAGAACTAAGTCCCCAATGCATGGGTTCTTTTTGAGTTGGTTTGGTGGAGAAGGTTAAGTTTGCCCTTACCCCTCAAGATAATGTGATGTGTGATGAGTTCCATGTGTCCAATTTAGAGCACTATGTGAGGTACACAGGCCATGTGCAGAGCAATGAACCTAGTGAGCCCCAAGGGAGGCTGAAATGACCTGAGTCACCTGTGAGATTTATAGATTCCAAGGTGAAAGAACTCAGAGAAAAGAATATGTGATGATAAAGGTTCTTTTGAAGCTCCATGGATAGGTCAAAGCCACATAGGGGCCAATGATGGACATGTAAAAATCTTATCCTAAAATGTTTGTTTGCTTGATGGAATTTAGAGGGCAAAATTCCTATAAGAGGGGAAGGATGTTACATCCCCAATTTTTGGGTTCTTTTGGTGAGAAATGTAATTTCTCCTATTAAAGATATTTGAAAAGATAATGATATAATTTGTTTTGGATAAAAGGATTTCATTTACAATAGCCTTGTTGGTTGTTTTGTGGGCTTTATTGGCAATTCGGCCCAATAACAAGGAAATTCGATTAGTAAATGAATAATTGAGAATGTGAGAAAAGAAAGATGTTGAAACCTCTAGAAGGCAAAAGAATATAATCCAAAGGTGGATTTAGTGCCTCTTGGGTTCCTTGGGTCCCAAGGAGTCCAAAGTTGCAAAGATAATGCCACAAGGAAAGAAAAGATCAATTAAGTATTTCTTTATTAAGAAAGAAATTGAAAACAATGATAAAATGTGGGAAATAAGTGGAAAGAGCTATAACTGAGTTATCCTCGGTGGATTTTTGTATCCAAAGGATTCCTAATGTTAAAAGGAATACCAATGAAGAAAATAAAAAGAAAGATAAAGAGAAATCCTTGAAAAGAGATATTTTAATAAAGAAACAAATAAGATAATGAGAAATAAGGAATTTAGATGCATCTAGAAGGATAATAACTATCAACTAAAAGGGATTTCGAAATATTAGAGGTTCTTGGGGACCAAGGAGCCCCAATGGAGAAAAAGAAAGAGAAATGGCAAAGAATAACAAAATAAGAGAATAATTTGATACATCATTAATGACTTTTTGATAATATCAAAAAGAGATGTTATTTGTTTTAAGAAAATTGATTTTCATGGCCGATAGATTAAAAGGAAAGGCTAGAGCTAATGAAAGAGAAAAATTTCCGTATTTCTAATTATCCATGAAATAAGGAATATTAAGAAGATAAACAGGAGAGAGAAGATTACTTCTCCTTGAAGGAATAGGGTTCCTATTGGGAAAAGAACTTGTTGACTCACGGATGGTCATATTAGGGCATGGACATCCACACCTATATAAAGGGTAGAGCCCTGGTTCAAGTCCAAGACAGAGATCCCACATACCCTTCTTTCTTTCTTTCTTCTTCTTCTTGTTCTTTGTATTCAAACCCTAACCCTTGATCGTAGCCCTAACCTGGAGCAATAAGGGGTTGGGGAGAAGTTGTGAGGGAGGCTTGCCGCTTCCACGATAGCACGAGATGTTAGGGTGAGCGTCCCTCACCCTAGCTGGTCGTGACAGCAACAACTCGGCTGCATAGGGCGGACGAGTTGCAGGTCTCCCCAGTCCATTTCCCGCCACCTTGGCAACAACTTAGAGCACCTATAGGTGTGAAAGAGGGTGACAGAGAGGAAGGAACCACCGCTGGTGGCTGTCGGGGTCTAGGGAAGGAGAAGGAGTCGTGCAGTTCAAGACTAGGGCGGCCGTAGTGCGCCGTCACGAGGAGGAACAATAAGGTCCAATGTGTTTGACCATTTTGCCCCTCCAGACATTACTGAACGATCAACTTAAACAAGGGCAAAATTGACATTTCGTTATGTTTTCAAAGAGGCTAGCGACATTGCATGAATAGAGGTGATGTGGCATCCTCTTATTGGTCTAAAAATGTAATCCTTGCAAATTTCATAACTAAATAATGGTAGCTCAGATTGGTACATATAATATATGTATTTTGCTCAAATAAATGAGAGTAATTCATTAAAAATGGTTTTAGAGGCTAATTCCTCTTGAAATTCGAAAAGTAATGGAATTTATCAACTTTAATGCTTTAATGATTAAGAAACCCTATTTTGAGACGATTAATGTATTTAGTAGGGTTTAATGGATGATTAAAGTTGATATTAACAAGTTAATTGTAAAAAGGTACATTAAGGACAAAAAGGATGAACTTTGCATGAAATTAGTTTAATTTAGAGTTTCTTGTGCATAAATATGCTTTAATGAGCTTTAATGGGCCTTGAAACCCTAATGTTAGTTATTGTGACTCTTAATGGCTTTAATTATTCAAAATCGTGAATAAAGCAAAGATATGATAATTCTAAGCTATTTTGAGTATAAAGGTTCCTAATGGTGAATAAATACCCTTAATATGGAAATTAGGGTTTTCTCATGGATAAAATGTGGAATTAGTAATAAATGGAGTTCATAGGTGAATTAGACCACAATGACCTATGAGTTGTTAATATGATGCTAATTGGGCATAATGATCTTGTCATAAATTAAAAGGATAAAAATGGAAGTTTTAATGTAAAAGAGGCTTAATGGACTTAATTGATGGATAATGATGCCTTTAATCCGAAAATAAGGTTATATGTTGTTAAAAGGTAACCTTAATATCTTTCGTGAAGAATAGATGAGATAATTAGGGAATATTTGTTGGGTTTTAGGGGAGATAGAGAAGGCAGCGGAAACAAAAATTTTCTCCCCAAACCCATACCGAGGAAATGCGTCAACGTCTATATAATAGGAAAGGATGGTTTGCGGAATCATACCTTGTCCCGAGGCTTGCTCGGCGACAATACCTCGCGCAATGCGCGGTCTTCAACTCCGGACTTCGACGGTGTCTGTGCAGCTCCTGGTCGCACCGGGACTGACAACTCCTACTCGAACCGGACTGTCAGATGACAGTTGTCCTCCTAAGCGGCAGTGTCCTCCCGCCTCTGTAGTAGTCCACACGGACCACCTGGAACTCCACTCTCCTTGTCCCACAAGGAAGTGAAAGGAGTCGCACCCTCCTGTTGACGTACTAGTCGCCAACGCGCTCTCCTGCCTCCTGTTGCAACTGCAGTTGTCCTTCCCTTGCTGCACCTCCCTTTTGCGGGAAGCACTTGCTCGGGCTCTCTCACAGTTACCAAAACCAGAGAGAACGACAACTTGCAGAGCAACTGGTTGCACTGAGCTGTACTTTGAGAAGCCCCCAATACCCCTATATATATAGGAGAGTCATGGGACAGGGTTCTCCATCCCGGGCAATGCGGGACGAAAGCAGGAGTAGAAGGGTTCGAGAATTTTCCACAAAAAGCAACTGGTTCGCAACTTGAAATGATCGGTTCTTAACTGAACCGATCGGTTCGGCCATTGAGCCGATCGGTTGGACCTGAGCCGATCGTTTGGGGCACTCCAACCGATCGGTTGGTGCCTTGAACCGATCGGTTCATGGTCCTAATCCGGCTCAAAAAGACTTTCCTTGTTTCTTTCCCAATTGGTATCGAATACCAATATTATTCCCAATCGAATTGGGCAATTTGAAATGAAAGGAAAATTCTTGCCGACATGACTTTCCCAACTGGTCGGTTGCACCAGTTGAGCCGATCGGTTCAACTCTTGAACCGGTCGTCTCAACCTGGGCATGAGCCGATTGGCCTGGACACTCCAGCCGACCGGTTCAGCAACCTCAGCCGACCGGTTCATCACATGAACCGATCAGTTGGGAGCACAGGTTGGGCAAAATCAGTCAATTGCGATTTCAATCAATCTGATACTCCAATCAATGCGTCCAACACCTTGAACCATACGATATTGATCTATCGACTGATTGAGTGTTTAATTGAACTACTAAACTCCTTTAGTAATCAATCTAAACATTGCTTTGTGGATAAAACTCCTCTTCCAGGTTAAATCCTATGTGTGTGACCCTACAGGTCCATTTCATGTTGGCAGTGAAAGTCCATAACACTTATGACTTCACAAGCAAAGAGCGGTGCCTAGTCACACATCAGTGCTACCCAAGTGAAAGTAGAAAGTTGGAGAACAACTTTCATCCTACAATCCGTGAATGGTGTTACAGCGAATGTATAATTCCTTTGTCACTGATATCCCGAATGAACTCGAGGCATGGAACATTCATCCTGTCAACGTTCATTCACTTCCTTGATCTCAGAGTAGACTGGAAGAGATATGTATGACATCAATATCAAATACTGATTCACACATGCGTGCATGCCTTTCTCAATCCTACTCATCAAGTGGCCATGGATATCATACTCCCTCAAGAGGGACAAATCCCATATCTATCACTCACCCCTCAAAAGCCCCATGTGTCAAAGCCACCCAATCATCACCTTTATAACAACCCATGTTTCAGGACTGCGTTTGATGATGTCAAAGTGTGCCCAACGACATGTGTTGAGTGTAGTGATTTCAGGTCTAAGAATCACACTCACCACCATCACTGTGAGTACTGACTGTGACTACCATCTCATGGTTCCATGTGTCAAACTCATGGTGGGTCTGTCTGGTACACTTGTTCTCTAACAAGTACCTATGTGTTTGTTTTGATATCTCTATATCATGACTAATGAGATTCTGTCATCAACCAACACCACAATCTAGTCTTGTGTGTCATTGTTGTCTATCTACCTTCCACAATGACATCCGACTAGGGACATAACAAGAATGTACAAACTCTTAGCATCCGTATGATCTCGTCGTTCAGGTCCTTAACCTGAAAGCATACATCATTGAGTTCTGTCATTCTTTAGACATTCAATCTGTTCTATCACTATCTCATATGACTGAACCAGAAAGAATTGGAAGCTCGCCTTTGATGTTTATCAAATAAATCTTAATGTATCCCACCAATCATCCCATGATTGGCTCTCAGGGCATACATACCAACAGACTCCCACTTGCACTGCGAGCCAATCACCCATGAATCATATTCATAGTGATCTTCAAACATGTCCCACATGTTACTGTGCTTTAGTGCCAACATAGTGAGTAATGACAACACCTTGCCAAAGTCTGTACAAATTGCATGTCTCACATCTCTTCGCTGTATGTCACACGTATGAGATGGAGTTGCCGTAATATGCGATCTAGCATTCCATTTGCTAACCTTTAGCCACATTGCATGATCAAGGATTCCAGACTTGTCATCAATGAGTGGAATATAAGTTCATCTTATGAACTTTCAGATCCATATAGTATCCATTGTTGTTCTCTAACACATAGATACTCGAAATTTCCCTTTTAAATGGTTTTATTGGAACACTTCCAATCATCAACAAACTTTCACTTTTATACATCTTATGTATATTTTGCGAATAATTTTCTGTCCTTTCGAAAGTTCGCATCAATGTAACTCTTTACATCAAACTCTTCCTTATCTCCATAGAACTAGTACTTCACAAGCACTCATCAAGTTCTCATGGTATTCCAGTAACCCTTACTGGAAGCAGACAGACATCCACTCGTCATGTCCCACATACGAGTTATCAGGATGAGCACATCATATTGCCATGTCCTACATACAAGATGATGAATGCATTTTATTCTTGCCATGTCATACATGCAAGATAATGGGATGATTACATACATGATAGATCCATATCTATTCTTAGTGTTCCCATTCTTCATAAGAATTGGACACTTGGCCTTGGGATACTAACTCCATGTAACATGGACAAGTTTTCTCCCACTGAATCTGTGCATACTGAACACTTCAGTACAGATTTCCAATGTATGCTCTCTCTTTTCAGTTGAAGAGATTTTCGAGAACTATCTATAGATCTCTATTCCTATCACATAGGAAACATCTCTATCTTCCTTAAAGATAATTTCCACATTCAGATTTCCATTCTAGAACATTTCCATTTCACATCAATATGTGGAATGTGAATACGCTCCCACTAAATCACAGATCCCTTCTTTATCTTTGACATATCAGTCAAACCCTTTGACTATATCATCAAAGTAAAGATCCAATTTTGAGTTGCTTGTACTCAATCAATCACATTGATTAGTCCATTGTAACTTATAGACTTTATTTGCATTAGTGGATTCATAAACCTTATAGGATGTGTCACGTACACATCCTGGTTTTATTCCTCATAGGAATGCGGTTTTAGTATCCATATGCCAAATGTCTTAGCCATTAAGTTGCAATCAACAAGCATCATCCTTATCAAAATGTTATCCATGTAGCTTAACACTTAAGACTCATCTGCACTTATGGATATGATCCAATGAGTGCTACCATCAAGGTCATACCTTATGGTTCACATGGATGTCATTTAGGATGTAAAGGTCATAAACCATAACTCAAGATTCAGTTCCTCATATTCATCTTGATAGTTGACTCATCACATGAACAACTCATCACATAGATAATTGAGGTGTATCTGTTAAAGATATAAGAACTCACAACCCTTGCGATTCTTAATTTCTTTTATTAGTGTGGGGTATTCTTTTATTAAGAAGAATTCAGTTATTTGATAATCATTCTCTAACTCCTTAGTGTATGATTCCTTCTTGATTCAGACATCACCATGCCTTAATCATGAGTTCACTATGATACACTATCATAATCACTCATAAGGATCTCAAACATTTGGTTCAAGTATTTCATTCCTTGATCTCATCAAGAATTAATACTTTACCAAATTTGTACTTCATTTATGATAATCTTGAACACTTCAAGACATTCATATTGGTATTTCTCTAAACACCATTTGAAGTATTAGCATTTATTCCAATAGGTATGTAAATACATCACATGTATTATACCTAATAGGATAATCACTCTCCTACTACTTTAGTGAAGATTGATTAATCATGTCCAAGATATTCATGTCCCTTACTGGTTCTCTAACCAAAAGAGTCTAGTTTTATCCATCACATGGAAACTAGAAATGAATTTCTCATGATTAATGCTAATTAAATTGTTTGAGTTATCTATAACTTTTAGGTATCATCTTATCTTATGCATATCAAATATCATAAGATAAATAAGGCATTGCCACAAAGATCACATCTTTATAAATTGAAACATATCTTTATTAATTGCCATCATTGTCATACAATATGCAAAAATAAAGTGTTTCTATCTATTGACAAGTATGAAATAACAGTTCATAACTGTATTACATGCCTTATTGGCTGAAAATAAACTAAAGTATTCCTATCTATAAAGGCAACACTTGCCCCAAGTAAGAATGCTTTACACTTTACATCTTGATATCATATATCTCAGAAGTGTTACAAGTTTACTTTCAAGACACCTTTAAGTAGAGGCTTCAGTCGCCTCCTTCTTCTTTTGTTCTTCCAGGTAGATAGGACAATTCCTTTTCCAATGTCCTGGCTTTTGACAATGGTGGCAATTTCCTTTCTTGGTCACGCCTCCCTTGGCCTTGAGAGCTGAAGATGGCTTGGACTCCTGGCTAGCTTCAGAACCTTTCTTAGCTTTGCCCTTGCCCTTACGCTTGGACTTGCCTTTCTTGCTCATGATCACCATCACGGACTTAGGCTTGTACTTCTTCATCTGTAACTCGGCTGTCCTCAACATGCCCAACAACTCTGACAGTGGCCTATCAAAGTTGTTCATGTTGTAGTTCATCACAAACTGACTGTAAGATTCTGGCAACGATTGCAGTATCACGTCAGTAGCCAACTCTTGGCTCAGTGGAAATCCCAGTCTCTGCAGGTTCTCCACATACCCAATCATCTTGAGTGTGTGAGGACCAACTGGATCTCCTTCTGTCATGACGCAGTTGAACAATGCCCTAGAAACATTGTACCTCTCTTGCCTTGCCTGATCTTCATACATGTTCCTGAGATGCAGAATCATCTCTATGACACCCATGTTCTCATGTTGCCTCTGCAACTCATGGTTCATTGAACATAGCATCAAGCACTTTGCATCAATGGCATCATCAGAATGCTTCTTGTAAGCATCCCTTTCCGTCCTTGGTGCATTAGGAGCGGGTTCCTCTGGAATTGGAGTATCCAGGACATAGAGCTTACGCTCTTGAGTGAGAACAATTCTCAATGTCCGATACCAGTCGTGGAAGTTTGTCCCATTTAGCTTGTCCTTGTCAAGGACCGATCGCAAAGAAAAGTTGTTGTTGTTTGTTGCCATTTGAACTACAAAAGGAAAATATGCAATTTTAGTCCAAAAACTCATTTTTGACTTATTTGATTGATTTGAAAATTTTGACGATATAATTAGGCCTTTAATTAATTATCGCTCCCACTATTTTACTTCAAATTGATAGCCCTCACCATCAATTCAGAAGATTGCAGCGTACAACCTTCTAGTGGGCAAGATCCTGAAATCCTCTAAGTCATTAGTTAGCTTGGGCTGTCACCCACAACATAGATCTCTCAGGTAGGCAACTTTTGCCAATTGCATCATATGCAACTCTTGATAAGATGTCATATACAACTCCTTGCAATGATCATCTCCATGCCTCAAGGTGCTAGATCCTATCTAGGTCACCTTGTTAAGTCCGACCCAAAGCAAACACGATGAACATGCACCCTGCTTGGGTAGACCCACACATTCATCCTTCACGCTTCCACGAGATAGACGGTGCACCACGCTTGGGCGTGCCCACACTTGGTCGATCAAGCTTTTCACGTGTTTCGCATTTGGAAGGCATCTAAAACTTAATATTTTACTGAGGGATTTGGTTTTATATACATATACATATCCAATCACCACAATACATAGTATGTATCATATACATGCTATATCCCACTGAAAACATGCACAAATGATAAAAAGCGATGATTATGGCCATCCTAATGTGATTCCTCGAGCCAAGAGGAATCACGGTCATCTAGGTCAACATCACATGCAACCTGTACAAGATAAACATCTGTGCCTTGCCATCCGAGTTGATCAACTCATCACATGAATGATCTGTACTCTCTAGCCGGTCGTCTGGGTGCCACCAGCCGATCGGTTGGCTCCGCCAACTGATCGGTTCACCTGGTCATCGTGCATCTCGTCATGTCTGCCACCCGCTCGTCTCGCTCCTCGAAGCGGTCATCAACCGATCGGTTCACTCCTTGAACCGACCGTCTGGAAGGTCAACCGATCGGTTCACTCCTTGAACCGATCGTCTAAGCCGTCGTCTTGATGTCCTCCGGTCTTTGACATAACAGGAAATAAAATCCTATTCTATTTATTACATTGCTTTAAAAAGGAAACCCCGATTTATATTCGGGGGGAGCAAAGGTAGGAAAGAATCTCGAATTATTTCGAGTTACATCAGGAATAAAAGAGGGAAGATCGGTGCGCAGACCGAGATGCAAGCAACCACAAACAACCACACATAGATAGGGGTTTATAGGCCATAATCACGCTACACACATTCACCACAAAACTCGTTTAAGGGCGACGCGTATCAAGTGCATTAATAATACATATCATATATGTAATTAGGGATTTGTGGATTTAGGATTGGACATGCATAAAGCCGATATTATTCGCATCGTATGCAATAAATAAAGGCGACAAACCAAAATCGATCATATCGATATCCCTAAAATATAGAACAGCTGACGTGGCTCTGATACCACTGTTGGGTTTTAGGGGAGATAGAGAAGGCAGAGGAAACAAAAATTTTCTCCCCAAACCCATACCGAGGAAACGCGTCAACGTCTATATAATAGGAAAGGATGGTTTGCGGAATCATACCTTGTCCCGAGGCTTGCTCGGCGACAATACCTCGCGCAATGCGCGGTCTTCAACTCCGGACTTCGACGGTGTCTGTGCAGCTCCTGGTTGCACCGGGACTGACAACTCCTACTCGAACCGAACTGTCGGATGACAGTTGTCCTCCTAAGCGGCAGTGTCCTCCCGCCTCTGTAGTAGTCCACACGGACAACCTGGAACTCCACTCTCCTTGTCCCACAAGGAAGTTGAAGGAGTCACACCCTCCTGTTGACGTACTAGTCGCCAACGCGCTCTCCTGCCTCCTGTTGCAACTGCAGTTGTCCTTCCCTTGCTGCACCTCCCTTTTGCGGGAAGCACTTGCTCGGGCTCTCTCACAGTTACCAAAACCAGAGAGAACGACAACTTGCAGAGCAACTGGTTGCACTGAGCTGTACTTTGAGAAGCCCCCAATACCCCTATATATATAGGAGAGTCATTGGACATGGTTCTCCATCCCGGGCAATGCGGGACTAAAGCAGGAGTAGAAGGGTTCGAGAATTTTCCACAAAAAGCAACTGGTTCGCAACTTGAAATGATCGGTTCACAACTGAACCGATCGGTTCGGCCATTGAGCCGATCGGTTGGACCTGAGCCGATCGTTTGGGGCACTCCAACCGATCGGTTGGTGCCTTGAACCGATCGGTTCATGGTCCTAATCCGGCTCAAAAAGACTTTCCTTGTTTCTTTCCCAATTGGTATCGAATACCAATATTATTCCCAATCGAATTGGGCAATTTGAAATGAAAGGAAAATTCTTGCCGACATGACTTTCCCAACTGGTCGGTTGCACCAGTTGAGCCGATCGGTTCAACTCTTGAACCGGTCGTCTCAACCTGGGCATGAGCCGATCGGCCTGGACACTCCAGCCGACCGGTTCAGCAACCTCAGCCGACCGGTTCATCACATGAACTGATCGGTTGGGAGCACAGGTTGGGCAAAATCAGTCAATTGTGATTTCAATCAATCCGATACTCCAATCAATGCATCCAACACCTTGAACCATACAATATTGAGCTATCGACTGATTGAGTGTTTAATTGAACTACTAAACTCCTTTAGTAATCAATCTAAACATTGCTTTGTGGACAAAACTCCTCTTCCAGGTTAAATCCTATGTGTGTGACCCTGCAGGTCCATTTCATGTTGGCAGTGAAAGTCCATAACACTTATGACTTCACAAGCAAAGAGCGGTGCCTAGTCACACATCAGTGCTACCCAAGTGAAAGTAGAAAGTTGGAGAACAACTTTCATCCTACAATTCGTGAATGGTGTTACAGCGAATGTATAATTCCTTTGTCACTGATATCCCAAATGAACTCGAGGCATGGAACAGTCATCCTGTCAACGTTCATTCACTTCCTTGATATCAGAGTAGACTGGAAGAGATATGTATGACATCAGTATCAAATATTGATTCACACATGCGTGCACGCCTTTCTCAATCCTACTCATCAAGTGGCCATGGATATCATACTCCCTCAGGAGGGACAAATCCCATATCTATCACTCACCCCTCAAAAGCCCCATGTGTCAAATCCACCCAATCATCACCTTTATAACAACCCATGTTTCAGGACTGCGTTTGATGATGTCAAAGTGTGCCCAATGACATGTGTTGAGTGTAGTGATTTCAGGTCTAAGAATCACACTCACCACCATCACTGTGAGTACTGACTGTGACTGCCATCTCATGGTTCCATGTGTCAAACTCACGGTGGGTCTGTCCGGTACACTTGTTCTCTAACAAGTACCTATGTGTTTGGTTTGATATCTCTATATCATAACTAATGAGATTCTGTCATCAACCAACACCACAATCTAGTCTTGTGTGTCATTGTTGTCTATCTACCTTCCACAATGACATCCGACTAGGGACATAACAAGAATGTACAAACTCTTAGCATCCGTATGATCTCGTCGTTCAGGTCCTTAACCTGAAAGCATACATCATTGAGTTCTGTCATTCTTTAGACATTCAATCTGTTCTATCACTATCTCATATGACTGAACCAGAAAGAATTGGAAGCTCGCCTTTGATGTTTATCAAATCAATCTTAATGTATCCCACCAATCATCCCATGATTGGCTCTCAGGGCATACATACCAACAGACTCCCACTTGCACTGCGAGCCAATCACCCATGAATCATATTCATAGTGATCTTCAAACATGTCCCACATGTTACTGTGCTTTAGTTCCAACATAGTGAGTAATGACAACACCTTGCCAAAGTCTGTACAAATTGCATGTCTCACATCTCTTCGCTGTACGTCACACGTATGAGATGGAGTTGCCGTAATATGCGATCTAGCATTCCATTTGCTAACCTTTAGCCACATTGCATGATCAAGGATTCCAGACTTGTCATCAATGAGTGGAATATAAGTTCATCTTATGAACTTTCAGATCCATATAGTATCCATTGCTGTTCTCTAACTCATAGATACTCGAAATTTCCCTTTTAAATGGTTTTATTGGAACACTTCCAATCATCAACAAACTTTCACTTTTATACATCTTATGTATATTTTGCGAATAATTTTCTGTCCTTTCGAAAGTTCGCATCAATGTAACTCTTTACATCGAACTCTTCCTTATCTCCATAGAACTAGTACTTCACAAGCACTCATCAAGTTCTCATGGTATTCCAGTAACCCTTACTGGAAGTAGACAGACATCCACTCGTCATGTCCCACATACGAGTTATCAGGATGAGCACATCATATTGCCATGTCCTACATACAAGATGATGAATGCATTTTATTCTTGCCATGTCATACATGCAAGATAATGGGATGATTACATACATGATAGATCCATATCTATTCTTAGTGTTCCCATTCTTCATAAGAATTGGACACTTGGCCTTGGGATACTAACTCCATGTAACATGGACAAGTTTTCTCCCACTGAATCTGTGCATACTGAACACTTCAGTACAGATTGCCAATGTATGCTCTCTCTTTTCAGGTCAAGAGATTTTCGAGAACTATCTATAGATCTCTATTCCTATCACATAGGAAACATCTCTATCTTCCTTAAAGATAATTTCCACATTCAGATTTCCATTCTAGAACATTTCCATTTCACATCAATATGTGGAATGTGAATACGCTCCCACTAAATCACAGATCCCTTCTTTATCTTTGACATATCAGTCAAACCCTTTGACTATATCATCAAAGTAAAGATCCAATTTTGAGTTTCTTGTACTCAATCAATCACATTGATTAGTCCATTGTAACTTATAGACTTTATTTGCATTAGTGGATTCATAAACCTTATAGGATGTGTCACGTACACACCCTGGTTTTATTCCTCATAGGAATGCGGTTTTAGTATCCATATGCCAAATGTCTTAGCCATTAAGTTGCAATCAACAAGCATCATCCTTATCAAAATGTTATCCATGTAGCTTAACACTTAAGACTCATCTGCACTTATGGATATGATCCAATGAGTGCTACCATCAAGGTCATACCTTATGGTTCACATGGATGTCATTTAGGATGTAAAGGTCATAAACCATAACTCAAGATTCAGTTCCTCATATTTATCTTGATAGTTGACTCATCACATGAACAACTCATCACATAGATAATTGAGGTGTATCTGTTAAAGATATAAGAACTCACAACCCTTGCGATTCTTAATTTCTTTTATTAGTGTGGGGTATTCTTTTATTAAGAAGAATTCAGTTATTTGATAATCATTCTCTAACTCCTTAGTGTATGATTCCTTCTTGATTCAGACATCACCATGCCTTAATCATGAGTTCACTATGATACACTATCATAATCACTCATAAGGATCTCAAACATTTGGTTCAAGTATTTCATTCCTTGATCTCATCAAGAATTAATACTTTACCAAATTTGTACTTCATTTATGATAATCTTGAACACTTCAAGACATTCATATTGGTATTTCTCTAAACACCATTTGAAGTATTAGCATTTATTCCAATAGGTATGTAAATACATCACATGTATTATACCTAATAGGATAATCACTCTCCTACTACTTTAGTGAAGATTGATTAATCATGTCCAAGATATTCATGTCCCTTACTGGTTCTCTAACCAAAAGAGTCTAGTTTTATCCATCACATGGAAACTAGAAATGAATTTCTCATGATTAATGCTAATTAAATTGTTTGAGTTATCTATAACTTTTAGGTATCATCTTATCTTATGCATATCAAATATCATAAGATAAATAAGGCATTGCCACAAAGATCACATCTTTATAAATTGAAACATATCTTTATTAATTGCCATCATTGTCATACAATATGCAAAAATAAAGTGTTTCTATCTATTGGCAAGTATGAAATAACAGTTCATAACTGTATTACATGCCTTATTGGCTGAAAATAAACTAAAGTATTCCTATCTATAAAGGCAACACTTGCCCCAAGTAAGAATGCTTTACACTTTACATCTTGATATCATATATCTCAGAAGTGTTACAAGTTTACTTTCAAGACACCTTTAAGTAGAGGCTTCAGTCGCCTCCTTCTTCTTTTGTTCTTCCAGGTAGATAGGACAATTCCTTTTCTAATGTCCTGGCTTTTGAAAATGGTGGCAATTTCCTTTCTTGGTCACGCCTCCCTTGGCCTTGAGAGTTGAAGATGGCTTGGACTCCTGGCTAGCTTCAGAACCTTTCTTAGCTTTGCCCTTGCCCTTACGCTTGGACTTGCCTTTCTTGCTCATGATCACCATCACGGACTTAGGCTTGTCCTTCTTCATCTGTAACTCGGCTGTCCTCAACATGCCCAACAACTCTGACAGTGGCCTATCAAAGTTGTTCATGTTGTAGTTCATCACAAACTGACTGTAAGATTCTGGCAACGATTGCAGTATCACGTCAGTAGCCAACTCTTGGCTCAGTGGAAATCCCAGTCTCTGCAGGTTCTCCACATACCCAATCATCTTGAGTGTGTGAGGACCAACTGGATCTCCTTCTGTCATGACGCACTTGAACAATGCCCTAGAAACATTGTACCTCTCTTGCCTTGCCTGATCTTCATACATGTTCCTGAGATGCAGAATCATCTCTATGACACCCATGTTCTCATGTTGCCTCTGCAACTCATGGTTCATTGAACATAGCATCAAGCACTTTGCATCAATGGCATCATCAAAATGCTTCTTGTAAGCATCCCTTTCTGTCCTTGGTGCATTAGGAGCGGGTTCCTCTGGAATTGGAGTATCCAGGACTTAGAGCTTACGCTCTTGAGTGAGAACAATTCTCAATGTCTGATACCAGTCGTGGAAGTTTGTCCCATTTAGCTTGTCCTTGTCAAGGACCGATCGTAAAGAAAAGTTGTTGTTGTTTGTTGCCATTTGAACTACAAAAGGAAAATATGCAATTTTAGTCCAAAAACTCATTTTTGACTTATTTGATTGATTTGAAAATTTTGACGATATAATTAGGCCTTTAATTAATTATCGCTCGCACTATTTTACTTCAAATTGATAGCCCTCACCATCAATTCGGAAGATTGCAGCGTACAACCTTCTAGTGGGCAAGATCCTGAAATCCTCTAAGTCATGAGTCAGCTTGGGCTGTCACCCACAACATAGATCTCTCAGGTAGGCAACTTTTGCCAATTGCATCATATGCAACTCTTGATAAGATGTCATATACAACTCCTTGCAATGATCATCTCCATGCCTCAAGGTGCTAGATCCGATCTAGGTCACCTTGTTAAGTCCGACACAAAGCAAACACGATGAACATGCACCCTGCTTGGGCAGACCCACACATTCATCCTTCACGCTTCCACGAGATAGACGGTGCACCACGCTTGGGCGTGCCCACACTTGGTCGATCAAGCTTTTCACGTGTGTCACATTTGGAAGGCATCTAAAACTTTATATTTTACTGAGGGATTTGGTTTTATATACATATACATATCCAATCACCACAATACATAGTATGTATCATATACATGCTATATCCCACTGAAAACATGCACAAATGATAAAAAGAGATGATTATGGCCATCCTAATGTGATTCCTCGAGCCAAGAGGAATCACGTTCATCTAGGTCAACATCACATGCAACCTGTACAAGATGAACATCTGTGCCTTGCCATCCGAGTTGATCAACTCATCACATGAATGATCTGTACTCTCCAGCCGGTCGTCTGGGTGCCACCAGCCGATCGGTTGGCTCCTCCAACTGATTGGTTCACCTGGTCGTCGTGCATCTCGTCATGTCCACCACCCGCTCGTCTCGCTCCTCGAAGCGGTCATCAACCGATCGGTTCACTCCTTGAACCGACCGTCTGGAAGGTCAACCGATCGGTTCACTCCTTGAACCGATCGTCTGAGCCGTCGTCTTGATGTCATCCGGTCTTTGACATAACAGGAAATAAAATCCTATTCTATTTATTACATTGCTTTAAAAAGGAAACCCCGATTTACATTCGGGGGGAGCAAAGGTAGGAAAGAATCTCGAATTATTTCGAGTTACATCAGGAATAAAAGAGGGAAGATCGGTGCGCAGACCGAGATGCAAGCAACCACAAACAACCACACACAGATAGGGGTTTATAGGCCATAATCACGCTACACACATCCACCACAAAACTCGTTTAAGGGCGACGCGTATCAAGTGCATTAATAATACATATCATATATGTAATTAGGGATTTGTGGATTTAGGATTGGACATGCATAAAGCCGATATTATTCGCATCGTATGCAATAAATAAAGGCGACAAACCAAAATCGATCATATCGATATCCCTAAAATATAGAACAGCTGACGTGGCTCTGATACCACTGTTGGGTTTTAGGGGAGATAGAGAAGGCAGCGGAAACAAAAATTTTCTCCCCAAACCCATACCGAGGAAACGCGTCAACGTCTATATAATAGGAAAGGATGGTTTGCGGAATCATACCTTGTCTCGAGGCTTGCTCGGCGACAATACCTCGCGCAATGCGCGGTCTTCAACTCCAGACTTCGACGGTGTCTGTGCAGCTCCTGGTTGCACCGGGACTGACAACTCCTACTCGAACCGAACTGTCGGATGACAGTTGTCCTCCTAAGTGGCAGTGTCCTCCCGCCTCTGTAGTAGTCCACACGGACCACCTGGAACTCCACTCTCCTTGTCCCACAAGGAAGTGGAAGGAGTCGCACCCTCCTGTTGACGTACTAGTCGCCAACGCACTCTCCTGCCTCCTGTTGCAACTGCAGTTGTCCTTCCCTTGCTGCACCTCCCTTTTGCGGGAAGCACTTGCTCGGGCTCTCTCACAATTACCAAAACCAGAGAGAACGACAACTTGCAGAGCAACTGGTTGCACTGAGCTGTACTTTGAGAAGCCCCCAATACCCCTATATATATAGGAGAGTCATGGGACATGGTTCTCCATCCCGGGCAATGCGGGACTAAAGCAGGAGTAGAAGGGTTTGAGAATTTTCCACAAAAAGCAACTGGTTCGCAACTTGAAATGATCGGTTCACAACTGAACCGATCGGTTCGGCCATTGAGCCGATCGATTGGACCTGAGCCGATCGTTTGGGGCACTCCAACCGATCGGTTGGTGCCTTGAACCGATCGGTTCATGGTCCTAATCCGGCTCAAAAAGACTTTCCTTGTTTCTTTCCCAATTGGTATCGAATACCAATATTATTCCCAATCGAATTGGGCAATTTGAAATGAAAGGAAAATTCTTGCCGACATGACTTTCCCAACTGGTCGGTTGCACCAGTTGAGCCGATCGATTCAACTCTTGAACCGGTCGTCTCAACCTAGGCATGAGCCGATCGGCCTGGACACTCCAGCCGACCGGTTCAGCAACCTCAGCCGACCGGTTCATCACATGAACTGATCGGTTGGGAGCACAGGTTGGGCAAAATCAGTCAATTGTGATTTCAATCAATCCGATACTCCAATCAATGCGTCCAACACCTTGAACCATACAATATTGAGCTATCGACTGATTGAGTGTTTAATTGAACTACTAAACTCCTTTAGTAATCAATCTAAACATTGCTTTGTGGACAAAACTCCTCTTCCAGGTTAAATCCTATGTGTGTGACCCTGCAGGTCCATTTCATGTTGGCAGTGAAAGTCCATAACACTTATGACTTCACAAGCAAAGAGCGGTGCCTAGTCACACATCAGTGCTACCCAAGTGAAAGTAGAAAGTTGGAGAACAACTTTCATCCTACAATTCGTGAATGGTGTTACAGCGAATGTATAATTCCTTTGTCACTGATATCCCGAATGAACTCGAGGCATGGAACAGTCATCCTACCAACGTTCATTCACTTCCTTGATATCAGAGTAGACTGGAAGAGATATGTATGACATCAGTATCAAATACTGATTCACACATGCGTGCACGCCTTTCTCAACCCTACTCATCAAGTGGCCATGGATATCATACTCCCTCAGGAGGGACAAATCCCATATCTATCACTCACCCCTCAAAAGCCCCATGTGTCAAAGCCACCCAATCATCACCTTTATAACAACCCATGTTTCAGGACTGCATTTGATGATGTCAAAGTGTGCCCAAAGACATGTGTTGAGTGTAGTGATTTCAGGTCTAAGAATCACACTCACCACCATCACTGTGAGTACTGACTGTGACTACCATCTCATGGTTCCATGTGTCAAACTCACGGTGGGTCTGTCCGGTACACTTGTTCTCTAACAAGTACCTATGTGTTTGGTTTGATATCTCTATATCATGACTAATGAGATTCTGTCATCAACCAACACCACAATCTAGTCTTGTGTGTCATTGTTGTCTATCTACCTTCCACAATGACATCCGACTAGGGACATAACAAGAATGTACAAACTCTTAGCATACGTATGATCTCATCGTTCAGGTCCTTAACCTGAAAGCATACGTCATTGAGTTCTGTCATTCTTTAGACATTCAATCTGTTCTATCACTATCTCATATGACTGAACCAGAAAGAATTGGAAGCTCACCTTTGATGTTTATCAAATCAATCTTAATGTATCCCACCAATCATCCCATGATTGGCTCTCAGGGCATACATACCAACAATATTAGGGTTTGAAATAGTAACAATGAAGTGAAACCCTAATGGAAACCCTAAAAGTGGACTAGAAACCCTTGGAAGCGAGCTAGGTTTAATAGATCTTGGTGGGATGATCAATAATAGGAAATTGTATGCATATTTCAGGATCTCATTGTGTGCTTGCTTGCCTATTTGGAATTCTTGATTGATTGTATTATTCTATCTCAAATCAGCCTGACAGGTATGTGGTTATGCTTATGTTTATCACTTTAGTTTCACGGCAATTCCCAGTTGTTTTATTGGTTTCCTAAAAATAACTGCTTGGATGACTTTTATTTCATGCAACTATAAAGTGACTATGACTATCACCATAAGTATGCATACATGATTGGCTCAGATCCTGGTCCTCCTTTGTGGCTTTGCTAATGATGAAAAGGGTAACCTGGTAAATGGTCTATTTGAGAAGTGGGACCATCAGGTTATCAAGAGTTAGGGATTGGGCTACCTACATGTAGTGCCATGCAACTCTTTAGCACACCATGAGTTAAGGAGTGGGCTACCTATGGGTAGTTCCATGTGACTCAACCCTAGAAACTGATTCACCTATTAGGTAGGATCATGAGGGGTTAAATGGGGATCTACTATAAGGAAGGTAGCATCTAGGTCCACTGCAGGGACATCGCAAAGGTTAGGGTATGTATGGATTGAACAATTATATTGAAAGCGTAAAGTTGTTTGTTAAATCATATTTTGCTGCAATATGTTGTTATAGTTAATTGCACGATAATTGTTTCCCCCATATACCAACATAATTCATTTATGTTGACCGACGTTTTGTTTTTCGACATTTTAGGTACAAGTGAAAAGAACAAAAAATAAAGTGGCATATATGGAATTAAATGAGAATTAAAGTGCAAAGGAGGATTAGTTAGAATAGACTCCAGATGTGGATAGAAGTAGATGTCCAAGTTTTTGAAAAAGGTATGTGAAGTTTAATTTTTTTTACCCTTTCAGTTTAGTTGGTAGAATTTGATAATTATTATTGATTATTTGTCGAACCTTTGATCCAGAAATTGGGATAACGGCTCAGATACCAAATGTAACGACCCCACCTCCCAGTAACCCCCAATTAAGGGAGACCAAGAGATCATAGTCGTTATCCCAATTTCTGGATCTAAGGTTCTACAAATAATCAATAATAATTATCAAATTCTACTAAACTAAACTGAAAGGTTGTAATAAAATATTAACTTTGCATACCATTTTAAAAAACTTGGATATCTACTTTTATCCACATCTGGAGTCTATTCTAACTAATCCTCATTTGCACTTTAATTCTCATTTAATTCCACATATGCCACTTTATTCTTTGTTCTTTACACTTGTACCTAAAATGCCGACAAATAAAATGTCGATCAACATAAATTAATTATGCTGGTATATGGGAGAAACAATAATCATGCAATTAACTATAACAACATATTGTAGTCCAATATGATTTAACAAACAAATTTACACTTTCAACATAAATGCTCAATCCATACATATCCTAACCTCTGCGATGTACCTGCAATGGACCTCGATGCTACCTTCCTTATGGTAGATCCCCATTTAACCCCTCATGATCCTACCTAATAGGTGATTCAGTTTCTGGGGTTGAGTCACATGGCACTACCCATAGGTAGCCCACTCCTTAACTCATGGTGTGCTAAAGAGTTGCATGGCACTACCCATAGGTATCCCAATCCCTAAATCTTAATAACTTGATGGTCCCACTTAACAAGTAGACCCTTTACCAGGTTACCCTTTTCATCATTAGCAAAGCCACAAATGAGGACCAAGATCTGAGCCAGTCATGTATGCATACTTATGGTGATCGTCATAGTCACTTTATAGTTGCATGAAATAAAAGTCATCCAAGCAGTTATTTTCAGGCAACCGATAAAACAACCAAGAATCACCATGAAACTAAAGTGATTAACCATGAGCATAACCACATATCTGTCAGGCTGACTTGAGACAAAATAATCCAATAAATCAAGAATTCCAAATAGGCAAGAAAGCACACAATGAGATTCTAAAATATGCATACAATTTCCTATTATTGATCATGCCACCAAGATCTATTAAACCTAGCTCGTTTACTAGGGTTTCTAGTCCACTTTTAGGGTTTTCATTAGGGTTTCACTTCATTCTTACTATTTTAAACCCGAATTTTCCCTAATTATCTCATCTATTCTTCACGAAAGATATTAAGGTTACCTTTTAACAACATATAACCTTATTTTCGGATCAAAGGCATCATTATCCATCAATTAAGTTCATTAAGCCTCTTTTACATTAAAACTACCATTTTTATCCTTTTAATACATGACAAGATCATTATGCCCAATTAGAATCATTTTAACAACTCATAGTTCATTGTGGTCTAATTCACCTATGAACTCCATAGTTAAGCGTGCTCAGCTTGGAGTAGTACTGGGATGGGTGACATGTCAGGAAGTTGATCCTAGCATGTGCATGTGTGAGGACAAAGCACACAGTTAAGGCTAGTGGTGGTCTGTGGGGACAGTCGTCATTCCCAAAACTCTACTAGAGCCTTGGGAAGTAGGCCCGAGCGTTACAAATGGTATCAGAGCCAATTCCCCTCCAGTAGGTGTGGGGCCCACATGGGCATGTGGCATGCCTATCTTGAGCCATACAGTCCAAGCATGTAGGAAAGGGCCATCCATGGTGATGTAGCCACCCTTGCACTGGTATTCCGTGATCGGGAGCTGGGTGTCCATGGGCCATGTTGGGTCTGCACTGAAATGGGGAAATATTATGAGGCCACATAGTTGAGCCTTGACGAGGACGTCAAGAGCCTAAGTGGGGGAGATTGTAACATCATAGGATTTCAGGCCTCAGATAACATGATCTTAAAAGGAATGATTGGACTACCCATATCACCAAGGTGCACCTCCTTTTCCAGGATCCCATCACTAAAGAACTCCATAGTTAAGCATGCTGAGCTTGGAGTAGTACTGGGATGGGTGGCCTGTTCGGAAGTTGATCCTGGTATGCGTGTGAGTGAGGAAAAAGCATGCAGTTAAGGCTAGTGGTGGTATGTGGGGATAGTCGTCATTCCTAAAACTTGACTAGAGCCTTGGGTAGTAGGCTTAGGCATTACAAATGTAACGACCCCACCTCCCAGTAACCCCCAATTAAGGGAGACCAGGAGGTCAGAGCCGTTATCCTCATTTTTGGATCAAAGTTTCAACAAATAATCAATAACAACTTTCAAATTCTACTAACTAAACTGAAAGGCTATAATAAAATATAAATTTGCATACCTTTTTCAAAAACATGGATATCTACTTTTATCTACATCTGGAGTCTATTCTAAATAATCCTCCTTTGTACTTTAATTCTCATTTAATTCCACATATGCCACTTTACTGTTTGTTCTTTTCAATTGAACCTAAAACACCGACAAACAAAATGTCGGTCAGCATAAAGCTGGTATGTGGGGGGAAACAATAATTGTGCAATTAATATCAACATATTGCAGTCAATTATAGTTTAACAAACAACTTTACATTTTAAACATGACTGCCGAATCCATACATACCCTAGCCTCTGCGCCAACCCTACAGTGGACCTGGATGCTACCTTCCATATGGTAGATTGACGTGGCTTATATTATCGCACTAACAAACTTGCTTAGGGTTGAAATCCCTAAGTTTTTAACCAAAACAACGTGCAATAATATCACCCACAAGCGGACGGGTCTTATCGCAGTATAGTTGAGGATCGAATCCCAAGGGACAACGTTTTTAAGAATCTTTCTCTAGTAGAATCTAGTTGAATCAAGACTAATATCTAGAACAGGGTTGGTTGAATTGAGTTTAATTAAACTAAATGCAAGGAAAGTAAAAGAGCAGGATTAAAGGTTGATTAAAGATTAATGAGGGAAATCGTTGGGATGGTCTCGGGTTTCACCACCACTACACATGAATCACATCCAAACATTAACATCCAGGAAAGATATAACCATTCAAATAGAGCTGCTGCAGAACCCCCCGTACGGGCGTCAGGTCCGCGTAAGCATCACCTTAGGTATCAGATGTCTCGTCACCATCCAGATCACATACTTACGGCTCTGAAGATACAAAAATCCAAATGAATTTGTTGGCCCCCTGTACAGGAGTCAGGAACACAGAAGCGTCATCGTGGGATAGATGGCTCATCACCACACGGATCATACAATTACGACCTCAAGGAATCTCATTCTATTTCTAGTTTGGGAGTCAACCGCGTTAATCGACATTCAAAACCTACACATAGAAGTTCTCGCAGCATATGAAACGAATAAGATATATACAAGCAGGTGATCAATCCACAAGCACTCATCGATGATTAACAACAAAATGAAAGATTATATACATGCCATGGAATGTTTAATAATAAGATATGAAAGCATGGGTTGCGGGGCTTTCCCCGCACCCCAGCGAAAGTAAACTACTCGCTCATGGTGAGAGGAACAAGAAAAACAAGAGAAAGAGAAGATTCTGCCATGAGCATGGTGAAGAAGATGATCGTAGCTTGATGGAGAAACGGTCTTCTACATGATGTTGGGGCAGATCTGGATGAGGAGGGAAGAACACCACGGTAGACGGGGTGGATCTTCTATCTCCACCTTCTTCTTCTTCTTCTCATAGTCCTCGCTCATAGCAGAATGAGCAGCTCGTGGATGAGATGGTGGCATGGACGCAGCAGATCTAGATCCGGATCTAGATCTAAACGAGGTGGCTTGCAGATCTGTGTCTTCACTCGGGATCTGGGTGAACAGGCCGCAAAACCACCACGGGGGAAGGTTCTTGGCTATGGAGATCGTCTCCTTAGGCACAGGACAGTCCTACAGCCTAATGGTGTCTAGAGATGATGATTTGGCTGACTGGAGTCCTGTCCTATTTATAGGCAGTCTGGGCACCGACTTAAAATCACGACCTTGTCATTTCTGCAGTGGGTCGCGGCTTTTTTCGTGGTCACAACATCTGTCGTGGTCGCGACATTTGTCGTGGTCGCGGCATTTGTCGTGGTCGCGGCATTTGTCGTGGTCACGGCTTTTGTCGTGGTCGCAACATTTGGCGTGGTCGCGACTTTTGTCTTGGTCGCGGCTTTTGTCGTGGTCACGACATTTGTCGTGGTCACGGCTTTTGTCGTGGTCACAACTTTTTTCGTGGTCGTGGCATTTTTTGTGGTCGTGGCTTTTGTCGTGGTCGCAGCATTTGTCGTGGTCGCGACATTTGTCGTGGTCACGACTTTTGTCGTGGTCACAACTTTTTTCGTGGTCGTGGCATTTTTTGTGGTCGCGGCTTTTGTCGTGGTCGCAGCATTTGTCGTGGTCGCGACATTTGTCGTGGTCGTGGCATTTGTCGTGGTCGTGGCTTTTGTTGTGGTTGCGGCATTTGTCGTGGTCGCGGCATTTGTTGTGGTCACGACATTTGTCATGGTCGCGGCTTTTGTCATGGTCGCGACATTTGTCGTGGTCGCGGCATTTGTCGTGGTCGCGACATTTGTCGTGGTCGCGGCATTTGTCGTGGTCTCAGCTTTTGTCGAGGTCGCGGCTTTTGTCGAGGTCGCGGCTTTTGTCGAGGTTGCGCCTTTTGTCATGGTCGCAGATTTTGTGTGGCTGGGGGAACCGCGGTTGAGAATAGAAGAGAAGATCGCAAACTGCTTTCTTAGAAACGATTGCGACCAATCTCTATGAATCGTGATTAGGTCAAGCCGGGAGAAGAAGGGGATCCACTGACTGCTACTGACCCCAAGCACGCTCGAACAGACCAAGGCCCAGAATAGAGTATTGGGTCATGGAGACAAGGCCCAAATGCCCAAAGTGACCTGCACAAAGGTGCAAAAATTCAATAAAAATAGGGATCATTCTAATTAAACCAAGTGAATGAACATATTAAAAGATAAAGCCGATAAATGCATGAATGCAACCAAAATTAGGGTAAACGAGATGAATGAACCAAGATGAATATGCATTCATCAAAATACCCCAGACTTTAACGTTGCTCGTCCTCGAGTAACATGAAATCTGAAACGGTCGCTAAATGAATACTCTCAAAATGTGTGATTGCCTCACCTTCACATCACGAATATTTCCTTTTTCCTTGGTATGACTAAGTGTCTCAACATCCTAAGATCACAGAACACATTTTACCATATCTTTGTTCCTGATTTCGCTTCCCAATATCACTTCTTCTCTACTTTTTCCAAAATCAAGCATGTCAGAGAGTTTCGTAAGAGTCCAGATCTGGCACTGGTGTTTTTAGGATGTTGGTGAGAGTAGGCATTCATTGTGCCAGTTGGCAGAAAAGGGAGTGAAGGGTGGTATGGAAGGAAGAAATAAATCTCTCCTCTATTCGACTTGAGATTTTTATTATATGATTTGCAATTTCATTGATTGCATTTTATTTTATGTGAATCTCTCCTCTATTCGACTCGAGATTGCATTTCTTTTTGTGTGCGCTTAGGCATCTTTTCTTGGTGATTCGCCCCTATTTCGTAGTGAGGGGTATGGAAGAAGTGGAAAGAGAGAGAGGGTGTGCCACCCCGAACTTGGAGTTTGGCACTATATTGGCTATTTTTGTTTGTTTTTTATGAACGAAGGGGTAAGAAGATGATAGAAGAAGTGTAGAAAAGAGTTCAGATCAGAATGCAACTTGATTTACAATTTCGTGCACCGGGTTGTTGTCCTTATCATACTCTGCTCAAATAATGACTCGATGAGGATCTGGTGGAGATTCCATGCTATTGTTCCACTAGTCAGATAGGAAGCACAACGTGTTTGATCCCTCTCAGTTTGACAGATACTTGCCATATCTACTGATCATGATGTTAGGATTCATGAGCTTCACACGGTGATTTCTAATCATAGGCTAGTTTCAGAAATTGTTCTCCTTGAGGCTTCACTTCGAATAAGGAGGGTATAATGATTCAAAACTGCATGGGAAAATGGGATAGCCAGCTAGGTAAAGGCTTTGATTGAAACAAAAGCGTCACAACTTCATCAAGTTTCTATACAAATTGCTATGAAAACTTTTGAAACTTTTGAAAATTTTGAAAAATTTGCTCAAAATTGTGACAAAATTTCAACGATGAGATCTTATGTCAGAAACGGATAGGAGAGGGTGGAAAGTAAAGTACGTACCACCCACCCTCCACCCCGAACTTAGAAATTTTCTCGTCCTGAGCAAATTCTAAATCCGAGATGGAGGGGAAAACTCATGCTTGTTGGTCCACCAGATGTGGTTGCATTCCTTTCGGCAACGCGTCCTCCATCTGTAATCTCAAAATGGAATCTATCAGAACTTAAGACTGCATCTTGCGATGCATTGTCTATCAGGTGCAAAATTTTCTAAAAATGAAACTAAAAGTAAAAAACTAAATTAAAGATCGGGTTGCCTCCCAACAAGCGCCTTTGTTTTACGTCAATGGCTCTACGTGATTTCTTCAGTTTTTGGGTAGATATGTCGGTTTGGATAAATTCATCAATTCCTCAGTGCTGGTATCGGCTGTGGTGAAATATCTCTTCAAGGGTTGGCCATTTTCCACAAAATCACCTGACTTCTCATTCCATAATATAAATGCACCATGTGGGTAGATGCTCTTGACAATGTATGGTCCAGACCATCGAGAGCAGAGTTTCCCTAGGAATAACCTCAGTCTCGAGTTGAATAGAAGAACTTAGTCTCCCACTTGAATTTACTTTCTCTTCAGATGACCATCATGCCAAAGTTTCGTGCGTTCCTTATAGATTCGTGCATTCTCATAAGCTGTCATTCAAAGTTCATCCAACTCTTGAAGTTGTAGAATCCTGTCTTCGCCTACTTTCTTCATGTTGAAATTCAGCTGTTTGATTGCCCACCATGCTTTATGTTCTAGTTCCACAGGCAGGTGACATGATTTTCCATAGATGAGTCTGAAGGGTGTTGTTCCAAGAGGAGTTTTGAACGCAGTTCGGTAGGCCCATAAAGCGTCATTGATTTTCACTAACCAATCCTTTCGGTTGCGTCCTACTGTCTTTTCCAGGATAGCTTTGAGTTGACGGTTCGAAACCTCTACCTGCCCACTTGTTTGTGGATGGTAAGGAGAAGCTACCTTGTGTGTTACACCATATCTTCTCAACAACGCTTCAAAGTTTCTTTCCAGAAAATTAAAACCTCTGTCGGATATCACGATTCGTGGGATTCCAAAATGGGGAAAGATAATATCTTTGAACATTTTAATGATGGGTTTTGAATCGCTAGTGACAGTTGGTATGACCTCTACCCATTTGGATACATAATCAACCGTGACTAGGATGTAGTAAAATCCATGTGAGGATGGGAATGGACTCATGTAGTCCACTCCCCAAACATCAAAAATCTCAACTTCTTGCCATAGCTTAAGTGGCATCTCATCTCTTTTCGTAATGTTTCCCTTTCTCTGACACTTGTCACATGACAGAACAAAATTGTAAGCATCTCTGGATATGGTTGGCCAAAAGAAACCACATTGCAAAATCTTCAAAGAAGTTTTCTTAGAACTCATATGTCCTCCGACTGGACCTGAGTGGCATTGTTCTAAAATAAGTTGGGCTTCTTCCTCAGCGATACAACGTCTGTAGAGACCATCAACACAAAGCTTGAAGAGGTATGGTTCATCCCAGTGATATTGCCTCACATCATGCATGAATTTCTTTAGAGCATTGCCAGTACACTCAGGGTGGATGGTACCGGTGGCAAGGTAGTTCACATAGTTCGAGTACCAAGGAGTAGCTTCCGAAACTTTCATAAGCTGGTCATATGGAAGAGAGTCGTTAATTGGTATCTTCCCAGTTTCCAGGGTGTGGATACGGCTTAAGTGGTCTGCTACAACATTTTTTGTGCCTCTTTTATCTCTAATCTCAAGATCGAATTCTTGCAATAGGAGAATCCATCTTATCAACCTTGGTTTTGCATCTTTCTTTTTTAGAAGATAACGAATAGTGGTGTGATCAGTGTAGACAATCACCTTTGAACCGAGGGGATAGGATCTAAACTTATCAAAGGCATATAAGACTGCTTGGAGTTCCTTCTCGGTAGTTGCATAGTTCCTCTGAGCCTCATCAAGGGTCTTCGATGCATAATAGATGACATGATGTTTCTTCTCTATACATTGACCCATAACGGCACCCACAACATAATCACTGGCATCACATATAATTTCGAATGGGTTGTCCCAATCCGAGGCACGAATGATGGGTGTTGTTGTAAGGGCATGCTTTATGTTGTTGAAACTCTTGATACACTCTTCATCAAAATGGAAATCAGCATCCTTCAGCAATAGGTTTTTCATGGGCTTGGTTATCTTAGAGAAATCCTTGATAAACCTTCTGTAGAAACCCGCATGACCAAGGAATGCGTGGAATTCTCTTACATTGGTAGGGATAGATAGTTTGGAGATCACTTCAATCTTGGCCTTGTCCACTTCAATTCCTCGATTACTGACTCTATGGCCAAGGACAACACCTTCTTTTACCATAAAATGACATTTCTCCCAATTCAGCACCAGATGTGTTTCTTTGCATCATTTGAGGACAAGGGAGAGGTGCCTTAGGAATGAATCATACGAATCCCCATATACAGAGAAATCATCCATAAAAATTTCCATAATGGTTTCGGTTAACCAGCAAATATGGCCGCCATGCAGCGTTGGAAGGTTGCAGGTGCATTACAGAGTCCAAATGGCATCCTTCTAAAGGCGTATGTTCCAAAGGGGAAGGTAAACGTAGTTTTCTCTTGGTCATCTGGATGTATAGGGATTTGATAAAATCCAGAGTAACAATCGAGATAGCAAAAATATTCCTGATGAGCCAATCTCTCTAAGACTTGATCTAAGAAAGGCATTGGAAAATGATCCTTGCGTGTGGCTTTGTTCAATTTTCTATAATCGATGCACATCCTCCACCCGGTTACTGTTCATGTGGGGATGAGTTCATTTTCTTCATTTCGTATCATAGTAGTGCCACCTTTCTTTGGAACAACATGTACATGACTCACCCAAGGTGAGTCAGATATTGGATAGATGATCCCGGTAGTGAGCAACTTGATGACCTCGCGGCAGACCACTTCTTTCATATTAGGGTTCAACTTCTGTTGATGCTCAACAGTCGGCATGTGGTCTTCCACCATAGGGATTTTGTGCATACAAAGTGCTTGACTGACCCCGGTGAGATCGCTCATCTTATAGCCGATAGCTTTCTTTATTTCCTTTAATTCTTTTAGGAGTTTATCTTCTTGTTCGGTCATTAGATCAGAATTTATAATAACTGGACAAGCCTTGAGATCATCCAAAAACACATATTTAAGTCCCTCAGGTAGGGGCTTCATTTCAGGGCCTTCCGGCTTCTCACATGGCTTTTCAGATACATTCACAGCGTTGAGTTCCTTAAACGTGGCTTCAGGATCTTCTTCTACAGAGTCAAGGTGAAGGATACAATCCTTAACTTGTTTTTTGATGAAAATTTCGGCAGATGGGTTTGTTAGTGCCATTTCTAAAGGATCGTCTTGTTCATAATCCTCTTGTGTGAGGAGAGACATTTTCTCAATGCAATCAATCAGATAGACTTCTTCCTGCATTCTCAGTCTTCGCAAGCTTTCAAATACTTTGAACTCGAGGGTTTCTTTCCCTAGTCTAAGCAACAAGGTCCCTGATTCAAAATCAATCAAATCTCTTGTGGTGGCGAGAAATGGACGGCAGAAGATGAGGGGGTATCTGGCGTCTTCCTTTATGTCCATGATGAAAAAGTCACATGGGACATAAGAGTCTTTTCCAATCTTGACAGGGACATCTTCAATGATTCCCAAAGGAAGAGTCATACAGTTATCTGCAAGTTGAATGGTCATTTCAGTCGGGAGAAGTTATGCAAACCCTAACCTCTTACAAAGGCTAAGTGGCATGATAGAGATGCTAGCACCGAGATCGGCCAATCCCTTCTTACATGAGGAGTCACCGATATGACATGAAATCACAAAGGATCCCGAGTCTTTCTACTTCTTGGGCATCTTGCTCTGGATGATATCGAAAGTGGTTGTTTCTAGCTTAACCGTCTCATATTCTTCAGTTATGTACTTCCTTGTGAGGATAGACTTTAAGTACTTAGTCCAGGATGGTATCTCGGCCATCGCATCTAGAAAGGGTATATCTACATGAAGTTTCTTCATAGCTTATTTAAACTTGTTGAATCGCGTATCGAGCTTTGTCTGCTTCCAATGAGTTGGGAAGGGAGGATGAGGCTTGTATACTGGCACATCCGACTCAGGTGTGTCTTCAGCCTCCGCAGTCAATGGTTCCTCCAATCTTACATGTTTGTCTTATCAACGGTTGATTGTTCCTTCAGTTGGGATTCAGGTGTTGCAGAGTCTTGATCATTTGCAAAGTTATCATTGTTTGTTTCCGCTATTGGTATCTTAGCAGGGGAGTCAGAATAGTTTTTCCTGGACCTGGTGGTGACAGCCTTTAGTTGCTCCGGATGTTTAGGATTGTTTTCGGGTTGTCCAACAAAGGTTCCAGTAGGTGGCTTCATGCTAGCCGCAAGTTGAGATAGTAGAGACTCAATAGCCTTCTGATGGGCTTGTTGGTTAGCTATCATAGTCTGCTGCGACTGTAGCATCTTCTCAATAGCTGACAATTTGTCATCAGGAGAGATGGGACTGGCTTGTTGCCCTTGTTTTTGCTGTTGATAGGGGGCTTGGTTGGGGTTTTGAAACTTAGAATTGTTCAGAAAATTGTTGTAGTTTCTATTCTGGAAGTTACCTCTAAAGTTCCCTTGATTCTCAAAATTTGGTTGTTGGTCATACTGGAATTCTGGCGGATCTCGTTGTTGAGTATTTGAACCAAGTTTTCATGAATTTTCTGCTCCAGAAGGATTTCCATATTGAAAACCTTGATGGTTCCTATTCTGATTCAGATTATAGTACCCTTGTCTAGGGATGTTGTTGACGGCATTCAGATTTTCTATTTGACCATTATCTACTGGGGTACATGTATTGCTCAAAACAACATCATAGAGAATGTTACAGGCTAGAGTAGAATGGTCGGTTCCTTTGCATGCTTCGCAGAAGAGTGAGGCAGACTTAACTTGCTCCTGTTGTCGAGGGGGCGAACACCTTCTTTCATAAGCTGCGAGAGATGATTCTAGATGGTCTTGCTTGGTGACTAGGAGTTTGATAGATTCAGTGATAGACTTGTACTCAGGTGTTACTTCGTCCATAGCTACCTTCAGCACTCCTTTTCCCACAGGTCTTCCCGAGCTGGCTTGGTTTTCAGCTCCAAGGGTGACAACCTTCCATGCGCTATCATAACTCTGATGCATGAAGTTTCCTCCAGACGAGGAATCTAAAAACCTCTTGATATCATCGTCCACACCTCTATAAAAGATTTCAATGAGTTGATTCTTTCGAATGCCATGATGTGGGCACTTGCGTAGAAGCTCTTTGTATCTTTCCCATGCTTTAGCTAGGGATTCTCCAGGGTCCTGGGTGAATTGCGTTATTCGGCCCCTAATTTCATAGGTGAGAGAAGGTGAATAAAACTTTTCCAGAAAAACATTTTGAAGTTGTTCGCAAGTGGTGATGGGTTTGCATTGCAAAGAGTTATACCAACTCATAGCTCTATCAGCAAGAGAGTATTTGAAGAGGCAGAGTCTGATGGTATCATCTGTGACTCCATTTTGCTTTGTCATGGCGCATAAGTCTATGAATCTCAGAAGATGTTCTTTACTATCTTCTCCTTGCTTACCATAGAAAGGACTGTTTTGAAGCAATGTAACCCAATGTTCTCTTATCTCAAAATTCGGAGCATTGATGGGAGGAGGTTGCACTAGGTGATGAACGTCAACAGCTTTAGGGATTGAGAACTCCCAAAGGTCCTTTTGTAACTTTGCTTGTTGAGTTGCTGCTTGCGCTTCTTGGATTTCTTCTTCGACTGCAGCTCGGGCTTCTTGCATAAGTCTATCTCTTTGTGCATTAAGGGCTTGAGCTACCCTTCGAGCAATTTCCTCCTCTTGAGCCATTCTTACCTGATTCTCTCTGTACTTATGGCGAAAGGTTCTGTCTATCTCAGGGTCAAAGCTAGCAGAGAGTCTGAGACATGATGTCGGGGTAGATTTGGACGGGGAGGGAAGAACACCATGGCAGACAGGGCGATGGAGAAAAGGTCTTCTACATGATGTCGGGGCAGATTTGGATGGGGAGGGAAGAACACCATGGCAGACAGGGCGGATCTTCTCTCTCCACCTTGTTCTTCTTCTCGTAGTCCTCGGTCACATTAGAAGGAGCAGCTCATGGACGATATGGTGGCGTGGACGCAGCAGATCTAGATCCGGATCTAGATCTAAATGAGGTGGCTTGCAGATCTGAGTCTTCACTCGAGATCTGGGTGAACATGCCGCAAAACCACCACGGGGGTAGGTTCTTGGCTATGGAGATCGTCTCCTTAGGCCCAGGACAGTCCTGCATCCTAATGGCGTCTCGATATGATGATTTGGCTGACTGGAGTCGTGTCCTATTTATAGGAAGTCTAGGCACCGACTTAAATCGCAACCTTATCATTTCTGCAGCGGGTCGCGGCTTTTTTCGTGGTCGTGGCATTTGTCGTGGTAGCGGCATTTGTCGTGGTCGCGGCATTTGTCGTGGTCACGGCTTTTGTCATGGTCGCGGCTTTTTTCATGGTCGCGACATTTGTCGTGGCTGCGGAATTTGTCGTGGCCACGGCTTTTGTCGTGGTAGCGGCTTTTGTCGTGGTCGCGGAATTTGTCGTGGTCGCGGCTTTTGTCATGGTCGCGGCATTTGTCGTGGTCGTGGATTTTTTTGTGGTCGCGGCATTTGTCGTGGCCGCAACTTTTGTCGTGGTCGCGGCTTTTGTCGTGGTCGCGGCTTTTTTCGTGGTCGTGGCTTTTGTGTGGTTGGGGGAACCGCGGTTGGGAATAGAAGAGAAGACCAAAGACTGTTGGTTTAGAAATGATTGGGACCAGGCTCTATGAATCGTGATTAGGTCAAGTCGGGAGAAGAAGGGGATCCACTGTCTGCTACTGACCCCAAGCACACTCGAACAAACCAAGGCCCATAATAGAGTATTGGGCCATGGAGACAAGGCCCAAATGCCCAATGTGACCTGCACAAAGGTGCAAAAATTCAATAAAATAGGGATCATTCTAATTAAACCAAGTGAATGAATATATTAGAAGATAAAGCGGATAAATGCATGAATGCAACCAAAACTGGGCTAAACGAGATGATTGAAGCAAGATGAATATGCATTCATCATAGATCCCCATTAAACCCTGCATGATCCTATCTACCTGGTAGATCAATATCTAGGGTTGAGTCGCATGGCACTACACATAGGTAGCCCAATCCCTAATTCATGGTGTGCTAAAGAGTCGCATGGCACTACCCATAGGTAGTCCAATCCCTAACTCTTAATAACTTGACGGTCTCACTTAACAGGTAGACCCTTTACCATATTACCCTTTTCATCATTAGCAAAGCCATAGAGGAGGACCAGGATCTAGGCCAATCATGTACACATATTTATGGTGATAATCATAGTCACTTTATAGTTGCATGAAATAAAAGTCATCCAAGCAGTTATTTTAAGGCAACTGATAAAAATGTTCGGGAATCACCGTGAAACTAAAGTGATTATTCATAGACGTATCCACATACCTATGAGGGTGATTTGAGATAGAATAATCCAATCAATCAAGAATTCCAGTTAGGCAAGCAAGCACACAATGAGATCCTGAAATATGCATAAAATTTCCTATTATTGATCATGCCATCAATATCTATTAAACCTAGCTCGCTTCCTAGGGTTTCTAGTCCACATTTAGGGAAAACTAGGGTTTAAAATAGTAAAAATGAAGTGAAACCCTAATTGTGGTCTAATTCATCTATGAACTCCATTTATTACTAATTCCACATTTTATCCATTAGAAAACCCTAATTTCCATGTTAAGGGTATTTATTCACAATTAGGAACCTTTATACTCAAAATAGCTTAGAATTATCATATCGTAGATTTATTCACGATTTTGAATAATTAAAGCCATTAAGAGTCACAATGAACTATTAGTTGTTAATGTGATGCTAATTGGGCATAATGATCTTGTCATGAATTAAAAGATAAAAATGGTAGTTTTAATGTAAAATAGGTTTAATGGACTTAATTGATGGATAATGGTGCCTTTAATCCGACAATAAGGTTATATGTTGTTAAAAGGTAACCTTAATATCTTTCATGAAGAATAAATGAGATAATTAGGGAAAATTAGGGTTTAAAATAATAAAAATGAAGTGAAACCCTAATTGCAATGGAAACCCTAAAAGTGGACTAAAAACCCTAGGAAGTGAGCTAGGTTTAATAGATCTTGATGGCATGATCAATAATAGGAAATTGTATGTATATTTTAGGATCTCATTGTGTGCTTGCTTGCCTATTTGGAATTCTTGATTGATTGGATTATTCTGTCTCAAATCATCCTGATAGGTATGTGGATATGTCTATGAATAATTGCTTTAGTTTCACGGTGATTCTCGAACATTTTTATCGGTTGCCTGAAAATAACTGCTTGGATGACTTTTATTTCATGCAACTATAAAGTGACTATGATTATCACCATAAATATGTGTACATGACTGGACCAGATCCTGGTCCTCCTCTGTGGCTTTGCTAATGATGAAAAGGGTAATCTGGTAAAGGGTCTACCTGTTAAGTGAGACCATCAAGTTATCAAGAGTTAGGGATTGGACTACCAATGGGTAGTGCCATGCGACTCTTTAGCACACCATGAGTTAGGGATTGGGCTACCTATGGGTAGTGTCATGTGAATCAACCATAGATATTGATCTACCTATTAGGTAGCATCATGCAGGGTTTAATGGGGATCTACCATAAGGAAGGTAGGATCCAGGTCCACTGCAGGGACATCGTAGAGGCTAGGGTATGTATGGATTGAGCAGTCATGTTTAAAACGTAAAGTTGTTTGTTAAACTATAACTGAGTGCAAAATGTTGATATTAATTGCACGATTATTGTTTCCCCCCACATACCAGCTTTATGTTGACCGGCATTTTGTTTGTCGACATTTTAGTTTCAAGTGAAAAGAACAAACAATAATGTGGCATATGTGGAATTAAATGAAAATTAAAGTACAAAGGAGGATTAGTTAGAATAGACTCTAGATGTGGATAAAAGTAGATATCCAAGTTTTTGAAAAAGGTATGCAAAGTTAAATTTTATTACAGCCTTTCAGTGTAGTTTGTAGAATTTGATAATTGTTATTGATTATTTGTTGAACCTTTGATCCGGAAATTTGGATAATGGTTCTGACCTCTTGGTCTCCCTTAATTGGGGGTTATTGGGAGGCGGGGTCATTACAAATGGTATCAGAGCCAATTCCCCTCCAGTAGGTGTGGGGCCCACATGGGCATGTGGCATGCCAGTCTTGAGTTGTACGGTCCATGCATGTAGGAAAGGGCTATCCATGGTGATGTAGCCTCCCTTGCATTGATATTCCTTGATCGGGAGTTGGGTGTCCATGGGCGATATTGGGTTTGCACTGAAATGGGGAAAATTATGAGGCCATATAGTTAAGCCTTGATGAGGACGTCAAGATTATAAGTGGGGGAGAGAATAACATCCCAGGATTTCAGGCCTCAGATAACATGATCTTAAAAGGAATGATTGGACTACCTATATCACCAAGGTCCACCTCCTTTTCTGGGAGCCCATCACTAAAGAACTCCATGGTTAAGCATGCTTAGCTTGGAGTAGTACAAGGATGGGTGACCAGTTGGGAAGTTGATCCTGGCTTGCACATGAGTGAGATTAAAGCATTCAGTTAAGGCTAGTGGTGGTCTTTGGGGCCAGTCGTCATTCCTGCAATCCTACTAGAGCCTTGGGCAGTGGGCCCGAACGTTACAGTACATATCTTTTCACTAAAGAAAGGGGTAAATAGGTCATTCAACCTTTCTTAACACACCTTCTGACACAACACGTGTGTTTAAATGGCTATAAGCTACTGGAAAAGCCAGATCCACATGGGACAGGTTGGAGATCCAAGTATGCTGACATGGTAATTCCACATTGGCTCTAAGGTAATTATCTTAAAAATTATGTAGAAAATGATTGGTAACTCTGATGAAAATAAGCTATATATGGAAGTTACTTAGAAAAATGAGAGGGACCTATAGAAAATATTTGCAAACTCTAATTATGGTTCTATTTAAAAAGTAGTGGAAAGATGTGTTTAAGTGGTGAATAATGTATTTAAAACCTAAGTTTGTGTAATAAGCTATTTGGATATGTTGAAAATGATTTCTTTGACATAATAACTGATAATATTGAACAAGATGAGAAATCCAGGTGATCGAGACCATAATGATGATAGTTAGAATTTCTAATGTGAATCATCATAAATGTGTGTAGAGATTAAAGATCATTATTTGATGTATCATTAAGGAACATAATTGAATTTGGTAATATAGCATGGTGGATTGGATGATCATGGTTACACATAATATGAATTAGGGTTCTTGAATCATTAAAATAATGAACTTGGGAATTGGAGTATCATATATGACCCTAACGATAACTTGATACCAAGGAAACCCTAAACACTACATTAGGGATGAGTAGGGTTTAATTTTATTAATGTGATGGTGGCACTTTAGGATTACATACATGGATATATAATATGAATGCCTAGATTCTTATTCATATATTGGATTGGTTGAACGTAATTGAAGTGTGTTCTACATGATTTTCTACATGGCTCACCATCGAGATACATGACTATGCCTATGGGTACTCACATTAGTTCAAATTCACTGCTAATAACGACACCTGCCATCCATAGTCAGAGAAAGGGACTGGAAGATTGATACTTATACAATCCCAACATTTTCTGAGGTTTTCTCAAGGATTGAACAATTAAAATATTGGTTGTTCAATTATAATGTCACTATGAGTATCACATAAAGAAAGATTATGTGAAGAAAATGCCAGTTCATATTTGTGTGTATTTGATGGAATATATGTTGTTAGACTACTTGCACACCTTTACATGCACCCCGCGTACACAGTATAACTTGTTATACAAATATGTGTTTTTGGTTTCATGACATTTTTAGGTATATGCTTAACTATGATGATATCAAGATATAATAGACATATCAAATTACATGAAGAAATTAATCTAAGGAGGATTAGCTAGATACTTTTTCTCATATATTGCAATTCTCAAGGTGAAAGTTCATGTAAGCATTTTGTAAATAATAATTGTGAAATAATGAAATTATTTTCTATTTCTTATTATTTGATTAAAATATGGATCCTTAGAAAAAAAATTAGGCAATGACTTTCATCTTTTTGGCCTTCCTTAATTGGGGGTTGCTGAAAAGTGAATTCTTTACATCACGTCACTATCCTCGTGATAAGGGTTAGAATAACCTCATTTGAGACAAACAACATATTGCTATATGTTAGATGAGCCACTTGTATATGTTTGTTTAGTACATCAATGATATAATTTATGTAATAATCTAAACTAATATGGAGATGTGACACATGGATGTGACAAGATGTAAACCCTAGTGACCGTTTTGATAGATCAATGTATATAGATGTTTAATCATATACATCAATAATGAAATGTAACATGGTTATATAATAAAGTTATGAAGTCACTAATATAGTTTATAGTCAATTTTTTTAAAGTGAAATGACATCATATTAATAATATTCACTAACTGAGGTGTTAATGTATGTGCTTAATAAAGATGCTTAATCTAGTTTGAAAGACTATCACAATGAAATGATGACAATACACTTATATGACCTATATGGATAAAATGGGTTAATTATAATTAACCCCTTTTGAACATGATAAATGCATCTATGGAACCCTTAATATTTGGGTAAAATAAATATATAAATCATAATATATAAAACATGTCATGACATAAATAGAATTTCAAAACCCTTGTTTCAACCCTATATGGATGGGTGGTGCACCCAAAATGCTCCAATAACTTCCAAGAAGTGGTTCAAATATATTCTTACAAGCTCGTTGTTTTGGTAAATATGTTGCACGTACATTGCTTCCTTACATATGGTTAAATATCATTTAGATTTTCTTCATAGAGTTATAGAGTGGCTTTTTGAGGATAAAATTTCTATAAGGTGTGCAGGATGTAATTGAGTGAGCTTTTGGAATAATTAAATGTCTATTACAGAAGTTAATTCAAGTGTTCGAGTCATATTAAGAATTTCAACTCCTTTGATAAAGTATTAATGACATTTGATATGAATACCAAATGTTTAATCCATAAGTGTATGCCTTTTTGAAGATTTTGGTTGACAGGTAAAATAGTGGACTATCAAAAGCAAAGCTTAGTAGATGGTAGACGAAGTGACAAGGAACATATGATCAAATTTTGGCGATGTTTTGATATTCTGACAAGTAGTTTGAGTGTTTGAATATCATCATATAATGTGCATATTGATGTATATTAGATCAATGTTGAAATAATTTCAGACTATGTTAGACATTGTTGATATGCCATGCGACCTATTAGTGGGATAGTCCAGAGATTGTTTGGTAGCAAGACTTTATTTAGAGGATTGAAGATGGATCTAACAATAAAACTAGTGGTCTTCAACCTTCAATTATTTTGGGACTGATATGTGGGGTGTCCCTGACCCACCAAGGATGCCACGACCACCTAGAACATGTGTGAGGAGAGGAAAAAGCCAACGGTTTGCCTCTACTTCCTAAATACATCCAACCTCACACTTATAATGTAGCATTTAGTTGAGTATAGACAAAGAATGAACCTCTCCCTTCTCTGCTCCTCCATTGAAGCGTGCATGTGGTGGATAAAAGTGTAAAATGAAAGTAGAAGGTTAGTCGGAGGAATTAGAGGAGGTAAAAAAGAAGTTTGTGACTAGGAAATTCAACCCCATGATTTTGTTTGCTGATATGTGGTGGTTTTGTTGGCTGACGAGCTCCAGTTTGATAAAGATGAAAGGGGACTTTGGGACGATTACAATGGTTTTCACATGTGTCTTTGAAATCTCATAAGAGTTTAGGTAGACCCTATGGTGCCAAAGATTCTCTACCATGATGCATTATCACATAGAGGGATTTTTGCCCTTTTCTCTCCACGTCAATGGTGGACTTTGTCGATGGCTCAATGACATGGAGCTTCAAATAAGTAGATGAGAAACTTTGGAGCCTAGGAGCTCTGTAGTGTAATTATGAAGCTTGAAGAAGCATCATATGTTAGGGAGGGTGGTTTGGCCATGATTTTGTCCTCACCATCATCATCTCCCATTGTGGTGGTTTCTTATGGAATAGGAGAATAGAGTCCACATGGACTAATGTGTATGTGTTATGCAAGATGAGAGAAAGAGGGCCATGAACTAGCTAGCTGAATTAGGACCAAGAACCCATGAGGAGATATGAGGCGGATCGGCATTGGTACAAAGAGGTAAATACCCCCTGAATTGTGTGGAATGTAGCCATAGCTTGCATAATTCATAGTAAATAGCTCATTTATCCAAAAGTTGTAAATAAGTTATCAAAATGTTCTGTAAAATGTGTACAAGAACATGTAACCTTTATATTATTATTTTGACGCTTAAGTCCTAATGAATGTCATATGGAAATCCTTCTTTATCAGGTTTGAACAAGGTTGTAGATGACATGAGGAACATGTGATGATATTATCTAAGTTCAAGGTACACTTTACCTCTTACTTGGCATACTTTTTAGTATTGTTTTATTATACAAGTATAACATACTTGGAATATGATATCGGATGGTTTGTTTGTTATTGTATGTTATCTTGCTTGATTTTCATTATATATATTTATGAACACATGAAATATAATATATACAATCTATTATATTATAGAACTATCTATCTTTGTCTCTTTGGTAATCATGTTGCATGTGAGTGATCTATCTCTTTGGTAGGAAGATCACCTTGTACAATGATATATCTCTTTCGTAAGCATATCCTAACACATTAATGCATCTATCCCTTTGGTAGGAAAATGCATGGATGATATAATAGAAAATGTGATTAAAATATGTGTTCCATTTTTTTTGTAAACATCTTTGTTCAAATATGTTGTTTCATTTGTTGATTACTATCAAGTTCTAGTTTTGTCTTATTACCAAGTCATTGCATGAAAGAGGTATATGAATCATGTAGAGTACTTAGTGCAATATTTAGTATATGGTGTTGACATGTACCACTTGTAATCTCTTCTTTAGGTGATGTGGGAATATGATCTCAAAGATTTAGGATAGTTGAGAATTGTGTGGAGAGAATTTGTACATGTGGAATGACTATTTAAAGGATCCTATTTTAGAGTGTAGTATGTGTATATGTAGAAGTTTACTATTTAATATGTAGTCTCAAATATTGTAATAATTCATTTTATGTTTATATCTGAATGTTTACCTTATGTTGTTACGTTCAATAATTTTTCATGTGCATGTATTATTTTTCTTTCCACTGACACCCTTGATTTTCTTCTTCTTGACCTATTGTGCGGTGTTTGAATTGGGATTCTTATTGAGGTGAGGGTTTCAATTTGGACGTCACACACGTGGTCAAGCCATTGAGAATCTGGGGACATCACAGCATCACTCACAATGCATAGCATGATTCTCATCACACCCAATCACTACCTTTATGAAAACCTTCTTCAACATAATGGTGGGTAGCGTCCAAGCATGATGAATGTCATTATCACCATTGTAGTGACTTTAGGCTGAAGGATCACAACACCATTGTTCCATTTGAGATTTTATCATGAATATTATGTAATGGTCCATGAATCACTCTCAAGGCGGCCTTATCTAGTACACTTGTTCTCAAATAAGTACATATGTATTTGACTTGGTAACCAATACCTATGACCCATGAACATGGTCATTAGTCACCACACAGACTAGTCTCACATCTATTATTGTTACCCAATCCACAATAATACTTGACTAGGGATGCTTTAATAGTATTTTTCTCAACACCCATTAGGATCTCATTATCAATTCATGTACTTGAAGTCCCATGGCTTTGAACCAATTATTTGAAGGACATTATTATGTACATTAATATCAATGTAATCAAATGTGCATTGGTAAATTAGAATTGCCTTTATTAATCAAATAAATAGGTACAAAATATCCCTATAGACATCATCTAATGATAAGTTTCTAGGACATATACACCAACATTGCATACTTTTATTCTTTGTTTTCATCCTTGTTATGACATTTTCCTATAACATATCAATATACTAATATCTTTAACTACATATGGCAGGGTGGTATGCCTCCTTTTTCTTATATAATGTATGGCTTATATTTTGAGTGAACCTCACCCCTCTCTATTATTAGTGACTCCATTATTACTACTTGTAAACTACATAAATGTGAGTAGTGGACATAATTGGCCACCATGTTGCCAAAGTTCTACCTGAACCCTTCAACAGAAATCAGTCTACCTGATTTCATTTCTAGTTTAAGATTTTATCAATTAGTTTTTGAAATGGAAACTTGTGTTTAGATTGACATGAGTTGGATTTCATATTTTGATATGGACAGTCTGGGTATGGTTCTAGGTTGGAATTTTGGAATCTATTTGGAATGTAAATAAATATATTAGCTAGAGTTATTAATACTTTAACACAAACTTAATCTTACATATAAATATTTTATGTTAAAGTATAGCAAATTACACACTAACATAACATATATTGAATCTTAGTTTGAACACTTATTGATGCGTAGAAACCACACACATTAAACACAGGTGCACATATCGAAGTAATATAGGACCAAAGAGGCCAGGATATCAAACATGGGGAAACATACTCAACAGTTTACTGGTAATAATGATTTGATTTGCTAGACCTATGCAAAAGATGGTTGGTTAACTAATATATTAATGGCAGAAAGTAAACTAAATTAACTAGTTTATGGAAAAAAGGAATGGATTCCTTAGGATTACGATTTTAGAATAGTTTATACTATAATTAACACTAGTCATTAACATTCAGTTCTCCTAACCCTAGACAAAGGGGCTTGTAGCAAGAATCACCCACTCTCACAATGTGGTTCACTACATAATCTAATACAAATCCCACTCTCACAGAGATTTAGTTATTAGTTAGGTTCTTTAATGATACCTTTGGGCTATTCCCTTCACAACCTTAGGCCTTCTCTTGAAGTGTGGTCTAATATATGTACGTCTACAACCTATCCAACCCTTAATCCCTTTGTCAAAGAAATTAATAGTCTAATAAATTCTCTATGGTGATCAAGCATGGATATTTCATGAAGAAATCATTGAAATATATCCAGAACTAGAAAAATTTAAACATTAATTCATAAATGTCAACTATAGTACAAAACTAGCCTACATCTGGGTCATAAGGAACAAAGGGGATTAGCCATGCATGATATTAGTTGTTTTACACATAGATGGAGAAGTGAAAGATGAGTAAAACATCAAAGAAATAATGAAAAACCTTGGAGAATATGACCTAGATGACTACTTTTGAAGAACACGGTGATTTGCCATCTTTCGACTGTAAAATTGCGCACCAAAAGTGCTCTAATTGCACAGAACATAGCTTTCTCCTCTCCTTTTGCTTCTCTAGGCTCTCCTCTATTATTCAACTGAATAGAATGTGATATCTTGGTTTGGTTGCACTTTCCCTTAGTCATAGGATTGACTTAGGGTGGCATTAAGTCAGGACCATTGGATTAACAGTGGTCTTTAATATGGCCTGATGGTGACAAATCATACTAGAGACAGGGTGTCGATAGTATCGACGTCTTCTCAAATTTGTGATCCCTTGTACATTGTTGGTACTACTGAGTTGATGTCAATCGCACCAAGATTTTCCCTGACATCTCCTGTTGAATTTTGACTTGAAGTTGGTACCATCGACTTGGGCGTTGATAGTACCAAGATCCCATTGGTGTGCTCCTATTAAAGTGTCAGTAGTATAAATTCCTCCATCGATACTATCAAATTTCCTCAATTCATTCTTGTTCATTTCCTTCCAAAGTTGGTACCACTAACAGACATGTCAGTAATACAGAGAAAATTCAATTCTTGTAGATTTACTTGAAATTTAATAAGAAAGAACATTAGCTTCAAAAAATAATGATAAATCACTATGGAATAGTAAAAAAATGCATATTTTGTCACATGCCAATTATGATAAATCACGCACAAATAATATCAAAATGAGATCATTTTTGCACAAAATTCATTGTAAATAGCCTGTGAAAAATGCCAATTATTCAGAGTATCAAAATCCCCTAAGCTTAAATGTGATGAGTTGTTCATGTGATGAGTCAACTATCTAGATGAATATGAGGAATCAGATTTTGAGTTATGGTATAGAACCATTACATCCTAAATGACTTCCATGTGAGCCATAAGGTATGACCTTGATGGTAGCACTCATTGGATCGTATCCATAAGTGCAAATAAGTCTTAAGTGTTAAGACACATGGATAACATTTTGACAAGGATGATGCTTGTTGATTGCAACTTAATGACTAAGACATTTGTCATATGGATACTAAAACCACATTCCTATGAGGGATAAAACCAGGATGTGTACGTGACACAGCCTATAAGGTTTATGAATCCACTAATGCAAATGAAGTCTATAAGTTACAATGGACTAATCAATGTGATTGATTGAGTACAAGCAACTCAAAATTGGATCTTTACTTTGATGATATAGTCAAAGGGTTTGACTGATATGTCAAAGATAAAGAAGGGATCTGTGATTTAGTGGGAGCGTATTCACATTTCACATGTTGATGTGAAATGGAAATGTTCTAGAATGGAAATCCAAAAGTGGACATTATCTTTAAGGAAGATAGAGATGTTTCCTATATGATAGGAATAGAGATCTATAGAGATAGTTCTCGAAAAATCTCTTGACCTGGAAAGAGAGAGCATACATTGGCAATCTGTACTGAAGTGTTCAGTATGCACAGATTCAGTGGGAGAAAACTTGTCCATGTTATATGGATATTAGTATCCCAAGGCCAAGTGTCCAATTATTATGAAGAATGGGAACACTAAGAATAGATCTGGATCTATCATGTATGTAATCATCCCATTGTCTTGCATGTATGACATGGCAAGAATAAAATGCATTCATCATCTTGTATGTGGGACATAGCAATATGATGTCCTCATCCTGATAACTCGTATGTGGGACATGACGAGTGGATGTCTGTCTACTTCCAGTAAGGGTTACTGGAATACCATGAGGACTTGATAAGTACTTGAGAAGTACTAGTTCTATGGAGATAAGGAAGAGTTCGATGTAAAGAGTTACATTGATGCGAACTTCCGAAAGGATAGAAAATTAATCGCAAAATATACATAGGATGTATAAAAGTGAAAGTTTGTTGATAATTGGAAGTGTTCCAATAAAACCATTTAAAAGGGAAATGTCGAGTATCTGTGTGTTAGTGAACATCAGCGGATACTATATGGATCTGAAAGTTCATGAGATGAACTTATATTCCACTCATTGATGACAAGTCTGGAATCCTTGATCATACAATGTGGCTAAAGGTTAGCAATGGAATACTAGATCGCATATTACGACAACTCCATCTCATACGTGTGACGTACAGCGTAGAGATGTGAGACATGCAATTTGTACAGACTTTGCAAGGTGTTGCCCTTACTCACTATGTTGGCAGTAGAGCACAGAAACATGTGGGACATGTCTGAAGATCACTATGAATATGATTCAAGGGTTATTGGTTCACAGTGCCAGTGGGAGTCTGTTGGTATGTATGCCCTGAGAGCCAATCATGGGATGATTGGTGGGATACATTAAGATTGATTTGATAAACATCAAAGGTAAGCTTCCAATTCATTCTGGTTCAGTCATATGAGATAGTGATAGAACAGATTGAATGTCTAGAGAATGACAGTACTCAATGACGTATGCTTTCAGGTTAAGGACCTGAACGATGAGATCATACAGATGCTAAGAGTTTGTACATTCTTGTTATGTCCCTAGTTGGATGTCATTGTGGAATGTAGATAGACAGCAATGACACATAAGACTGGATTGTGGTGTTGGTTGATGACAGAATCTCATTATTCATGATATAGAGATATCAAACCAAACACATAGGTACTTGTTAGAGAACAAGGTACCGGACAGACCCACCGTGAGTTTGACACATGGAACAATGAGATGGTAGTCACAGTCAGTACTCACAGTGATGGTGGTGAGTGTGATTCTTAGACCTAAAATCACTACACTCAACACATGTCGTTGGGCACACTTTGACATCATCAAATGTAGTCCTGAAACATGGGTTGTTATAAAGGTGATGATTGGGTGGCTTTGACACATGGGGCTTTTGAGGGGTGAGTGATAGATATGGGATTTGTCCCTCCTAAGGGAGTTTGATATCCAAGGCCACTTGATGAGTAGGATTGAGATAGGTGTGCGCACACATGTGTGAATCAGTATGTGATATTGATGTCATAAATATCTCCTTCAGTCTGCTCTGAGATCAAGAAAGTGAATGAACGTTGACAGGATGACTGTTCCATGCCTTGAGTTCATTTGGGATATCAGTGACAAAGGAATTATACATTCACTGTAACACCATTCACAGATTGTAGGATGAAATTTGTTCTCCAACTTTCTACTTTCACTTGGGTAGCACTGATGTGTGACTAGGCACCGCTCTTTGCTTGTGAAGTCATAAGTGTTATGGACTTTCACTGCCAACGTGAAATGGACCTGCAGGGTCACACACATAGGATTTAACCTGGAAGAGGAGTTTTGTCCACAAAGCAATGTTTAGATTGATTACTAAAGGAGTTTAGTAGTTCAATTAAACACTCAATCAGTCGATAACTCAATATCATATGGTTCAAGGTGTTGGACGCATTGATTGGAGTATCGGATTGATTGAAATCGCAATTGACTGATTTTGCCCAACCTGTGCTCCCAACCGATCGGCTCATGTGATGAACCGGTCGGCTGAGGTGCTGAACCGGTCGGCTGGAGTGTCCAGGCCGATCGACTCATGCCCAGGTTGAAACGACCGGTTCAAGAGTTGAACCGATCGGCTCAACTGGTGCAACCGACCAGTTGGGAAAGTCATGTCGGCAAGAATTTTCCTTTGGTTTCAAATTTCCCAATTCGATTGGGAATAACATTGGTATATGATACCAATTGAGAACGAAACAAGGAAAGTATTTTTGATCCAGATTAGGACCATGAACCGATCGGTTCAGGGCACCAACCGATCGGTTGGAGTGCCCCAAACGATCGGCCCAGGTCCAACCGATCGGCTCAATGGCCGAACCGATCGATTCAGTTGTGAACCGATCATTTCAAGTTGCGAACCAGTTGCCTTTTATGGAAAATTCTCGAACCCTTCTACTCCTGCTTTAGTCCCATATTTCCGGGCACAGAGAACCCTGTCCCATGACCCGCCTATATATATAGGGGTATTGGGGGCTTCTCAAAGTACAACTCAATGCAAGCCGGTTGCTTTGCGAAGTTGTCGTTCTCTCTGGTTTTGGTAACCGTGAGAAATCCCGAGCAAGTGCTTCCCGCAAAAGGGAGGTGTTGCAAGGGAAGGACAACTGCAGTTGCAACTGGTAGCAGGAGAGTGTGTTGGCGACTAGTACGTCAACAGGAGGGTGCGACTCCTTCCACTTCCTTGTGGGACAAGGAGAGTGGAGTTCCAGGTGGTCCGTGTGGACTACTACAGAGGCGGGAGGACACTGCCGCTCAGGAGGACAACTGTCATCCGAAAGTCCGGTAGGAGGAGGAGTCGTCAGTCCCGGTGTGACCAGGAGCTGCACAGACACCGTCCAAGACCGGAGTTGAAGACCGTGCATTGCACGAGGTATTGTCACCGAGCAAGCCTCGGGACAAGGTATGATTCCACAAACCATCCTTTCCTATTATATAGACGTTGACGCGTTTCCTCGGTATGGGTTGGGGGAGAAAAATTTTGTTTCCGCTGCCTTCTCTGTCTCCCCTAAAACCCAACAGTGGTATCAGAGCCATGTCAACTTCTCTATATTTTAGGAATATCGATATGATCGATTTTGGTTTTTCGCCTTTATTTATTGCATACGATGCGAATAATATCGGCTTTATGCATGTCCAATCCTAAATCCACAAATCCCTAATTACATATATGATATGTATTATTAATGCACTCGATACCCGTCGCCCTTAAACGAGTTTTGTGGTGGATGTGTGTAGCGTGATTATGGCCTATAAACCCCTATCTGTGTGTGGTTGTTTGTGGTTGCTTGCATCTTGGTCTGCGCACCGATCTTCCCTCTCTTATTCCTGATGTAACTCGAAATAATTAGAGATTCTTTCCTACCTTTGCTCCCCCCGAATGTAACTCGGGGTTTCCCTTTTAAAGCAATGTAATTATTAGGATAGATTTTATTTCATGTTATGTCGAAGACCGGCAGACATCAAGACGACAGCTGAAACGATCGGTTCAAGGCGTGAACCGATCGGTTGACGTTCCAGACGGTCGGTTCAAGGAGTGAACTGATCGGTTGATGACCGGTTCGAGGAGCGAGATGAGCAGGTGGCGGACATGACGAGATGCATGATGACCAGGCGAACCGATGGATTGGAGGAGCCAACCGATCGGCCGGTGGCACCCAGACGACCGGCTGGAGAGTATAGATAATTCATGTGATGAGTTGATCAACTCGGATGGCAAGGCACAGAGTTCATCTTGTACATGTTGCATGTGATGTAGACCTAGATGACCGTGATTCCTCTTGGCTCGAGGAATCACATTAGGATGGCCATAATCACCGCTTTTTATCGTTTGTGCATGTTTTCTGTGGGATATAGCATGTATATGATACGTACTATGTATTGTGGTGATTGGATATGTATATGTATATAAAAACCAAATCCCTCATTAAAATATTAAGTCTTATATGCCTTCCATTAGCGACACACATGAAAAGCTCGATCGACCAAGCGTAGGTTACGCCAAAGCGTGGTGCGCCGTCTATCTTGTGGAAGTGTGAAGGGTAGACATGTAGGTTCTGCCAAAGCAGGGTGCATGTTCTACCGTGTCAGCTTTTGGGTTAGACTTAACTGGTGATTCTTAGAGCGTCTAAGCCCAGAGGCAAGGAATGTTCATGGCAAAGTGTTGTGCATGTTCATTCAACAAGAGTTGCATATGATGCAATTGGCAAGAGTTGCCTACCTGAGAGATCTAAGTTGTGGGTGATCAGCCAAAGCTGACTCATGACTTAGAGGATTTCAGGATCTTGCCCACTAGAAGGTTGTACGCTGCAATCTTCTGAATTGATGGTGAGGGCTATCAATTTGAACTAAAATAGTGGGAGCGATAATTAATTAAAGGCCTAATTTTATCGTCAACTTTTCAAATCAATCAAACAAGTAAAAAAAAGGATTTTGGACTAAAATTGCATATATTTCCTTTTGTTAATATAAATGGTTAATCAACAAATCACTTTATTTGCGATCGGTCTTTGAGACCAACAAATTAAATGGGAATAATTTCACGATTGGTTAGGACGATGAGAAGTGTTCTCAATCAAAGAGCGGAAGCTCTAAGTCCTAGTTATACCAGAACCGGATGAACTCGATCCCAGCACATCAATGGCTGAAACTATGCTTATGGAAGAATACCGAGGATGACATTGATGAGGAGTGCTTGATGTTGTGTTCTCTGAACTATGAGTTGCAGAGACAACATGAGACATATGATGTCTCCAAAATACTGTCCTAGTATGTCATGAAAGAAGGAGATCCAGTAAGGTATTCACACACTCAATGTGATTGGGTATGTGGAAAACCTGACTAAGAAGGATTCCCTCTGAGCCAAGAGTTGGCTATTGGTATGATACTGCAAATGTTGTGAGGATCATACAATTCATGATAAGCTACAACATGAACAACTTTGACAAACGTTGACAGAGTTGTTGGACATGTTGAGGATAGTAAAGGCAAAGATGAAGAAAGACAAACCATAATCTTTGATGTGATCAAAGAGAAAGGTAATTCTTAAGGGCAAGGATAAGGGCAAAGCAAAGAAGTGTTCTATTGCTAGCCGACAATCCAAGCCGTCTTCAGCCTCAAGGCACATGGGGAAAGGGTGTATGAGGGAATTGCCCTCTATATCTGGAAGAAGAAAAGAAGATGAAGGAGGGGATGGAGATCTCCACCTAAGGTATCAGGAAATGAACTGCTTCTTTATCTGAGGTATATGATACCAAGATATGGATATGTCATATATGATATGCAATATCCACAAAGAAGTGATGGCCTTTGCGAAAGGACGAAGAAAGAAATACCCATCATTGGAGCAAGTGTTTCTTCCATAGATAGGAGTATCTTTCAGTTTATTTCAGCCTAAAGGGCACGAAATGGAGTTGAGAACTGCTATTTCATATATTGCCAATAGATAGAAACACTTTATTATTGCATATTGTATGACAATGATGGCAATTAATAAAGTTGATGTTTCAATCTTAAAGATATGATCTTTGTGGCAATGCCTTGTTTATCTTGTGATACATGGTATGCATAAGATAAAATGATACCTAAAAGTTATAGATAACTCAAACAATCTAATTAGCATCAATCATGAGAAATTCCTTTCTAGTTTCCATATGATGGATAAATCTAGACTCTTTTGGTTAGAGAACCAGTAAGAGACATGAATCTCTTGTACATGATTAATCAATCTTCACTAAAGGTATTGGAAGAATGATTGTCCTATAAGGTATAATACATGTGATGTATTTACATACCTATTGGAATAAATGCTAATACTTCAAATGGTGTTTAAAGAAATACCAATATGAATGTCTTGAAGTGTTCAAGATTATCATAAATGAAGTACAAATTTGGTAAAGTATTAATTCTTGATGAGATCAATGAATAAAATACTTGGACCAAATGTTTGAGATCCTTATGAGTAATTATGATAGTGTATCATAGTGAACTCATGATTAAGGCATGGTGATGTCTGAATCAAGAAGGAATCATACTCTAAGGAGTTAGAGAATGATTATCAAATAACTTAATTCTTCTTAATAAAAGAATACCCCACACTAATAAAGGAAATTAAGAATCACAAGGGTTGTGAGTTCTTAAATCCTTAACAGATACACCTCAATTATCTATGTGATGAGTTGTTCATGTGATGAGTCAACTATCTAGATGAATATGAGGAATCAGATTTTGAGTTATGGTATAGAACCATTACATCCTAAATGACTTCCATGTGAGCCATAAGGTATGACCTTGATGGTAGCACTCATTGGATCGTATCCATAAGTGCAAATAAGTCTTAAGTGTTAAGACACATGGATAACATTTTGACAAGGATGATGCTTGTTGATTGCAACTTAATGACTAAGACATTTGGCATATGGATACTAAAACCACATTCCTATGAGGGATAAAACCAGGATGTGTACGTGACACAGCCTATAAGGTTTATGAATCCACTAATGCAAATGAAGTCTATAAGTTACAATGGACTAATCAATGTGATTGATTGAGTTCAAGCAACTCAAAATTGGATCTTTACTTTGATGATATAGTCAAAGGGTTTGACTGATATGTCAAAGATAAAGAAGGGATCTGTGATTTAGTGGGAGCGTATTCACATTTCACATGTTGATGTGAAATGGAAATGTTCTAGAATGGAAATCCAAAAGTGGACATTATCTTTAAGGAAGATAGAGATGTTTCCTATATGATAGGAATAGAGATCTATAGAGATAGTTCTCGAAAAATCTCTTGACCTGGAAAGAGAGAGCATACATTGGCAATCTGTACTGAAGTGTTCAGTATGCACAGATTCAGTGGGAGAAAACTTGTCCATGTTATATGGATATTAGTATCCCAAGGCCAAGTGTCCAATTCTTATGAAGAATGGGAACACTAAGAATAGATCTGGATCTATCATGTATGTAATCATCCCATTGTCTTGCATGTATGACATGGCAAGAATAAAATGCATTCATCATCTTGTATGTGGGACATAGCAATATGATGTGCTCATCCTGATAACTCATATGTGGGACATGACGAGTGGATGTCTGTCTACTTCCAGTAAGGGTTACTGGAATACCATGAGGACTTGATAAGTACTTGAGAAGTACTAGTTCTATGGAGATAAGGAAGAGTTCGATGTAAAGAGTTACATTGATGTGAACTTCCGAAATGATAGAAAATTAATCGCAAAATATACATAGGATGTATAAAAGTGAAAGTTTGTTGATATTTGGAAGTGTTCCAATAAAACCATTTAAAAGGGAAATGTCGAGTATCTGTGTGTTAGTGAACATCAGCGGATACTATATGGATCTGAAAGTTCATGAGATGAACTTATATTCCACTCATTGATGACAAGTCTGGAATCCTTGATCATGCAATGTGGCTAAAGGTTAGCAATGGAATACTAGATCGCATATTACGACAACTCCATCTCATACGTGTGACGTACAGCGTAGAGATTTGAGACATGCAATTTGTATAGACTTTGGCAAGGTGTTGCCATTACTCACTATGTTGGCACTAGAGCACAGAAACATGTGGGACATGTCTGAAGATCACTATGAATATGATTCAAGGGTGATTGGCTCGTAGTGCAAGTGGGAGTCTGTTGGTATGTATGCCCTGAGAGCCAATCATGGGATGATTGGTGGGATACATTAAGATTTATTTGATAAACATCAAAGGTAAGCTTCCAATTCATTCTGGTTCAGTCATATGAGATAGTGATAGAACAGATTGAATGTCTAGAGAATGACAATACTCAATGACGTATGCTTTCAGGTTCAGGACCTGAACGATGAGATCATACGGATGCTAAGAGTTTGTACATTCTTGTTATGTCCCTAGTCGGATGTCATTGTGGAAGGTAGATAGACAGCAATGACACACAAGACTAGATTTTGGTGTTGGTTGATGAAAGAATCTCATTAGTCATGATATAGAGATATCAAACCAAACACATAGGTACTTGTTAGAGAACAAGGTACCGGACAGACCCACCGTGAGTTTGACACATGGAACCATGAGATGGTAGTCACAGTCAGTACTCACAGTGATGGTGGTGAGTGTGATTCTTAGACCTGAAATCACTACACTCAACACATGTCGTTGGGAACACTTTGACATCATCAAACGCAGTCCTGAAACATGGGTTGTTATAAAGCTGATGATTGGGTGGCTTTGACACATGGGGCTTTTGAGGGGTGAGTGATAGATATGGGATTTGTCCCTCCTGAGGGAGTTTGATATCCAAGGCCACTTGATGAGTAGGATTGAGATAGGCGTGTGCACGCATGTGTGAATCAGTATGTGATATTGATGTCATACATATCTCCTTCAGTCTGCTCTGAGATCAAGAAAGTGAATGAACGTTGACAGGATGACTGTTCCATGCCTTGAGTTCATTCGGGATATCAGTGACAAAGGAATTATACATTCACTGTAACACCATTCACGGACTGTAGGATGCAAGTTGTTCTCCAACTTTCTACTTTCACTTGGGTAGCAATGATGTGTGACTAGGCACCACTCTTTGCTTGTGAAGTCATAAGTGTTATGGACTTTCACTACCAACGTGAAATGGACCTGCAGGGTCACACACATAGGATTTAACCTGGAAGAGGAGTTTTGTCCACAAAGCAATGTTTAGATTGATTACTAAAGGAGTTTAGTAGTTCAATTAAACACTCAATCATTCGGTAACTCAATCTCATATGGTTCAAGGTGTTGGACGCATTGATTGGAGTATCGGATTGATTGAAATCGCAATTGACTGATTTTTCCCAACCTGTGCTCCCAACCGATCGGCTCATGTGATGAACCGGTCGGCTGAGGTGCTGAACCGGTCGGCTGGAGTGTCCAGGCCGATCGGCTCATGCCCAGGTTGAAACGACCGGTTGAAGAGTTGAACCGATCGGCTCAACTGGTGCAACCGACCAGTTGGGAAAGTCATGTCGGCAAGAATTTTCCTTTGGTTTCAAATTGCCCAATTCGATTGGGAATAACATTGGTATACGATACCAATTGAGAACGAAACAAGGAAAGTCTTTTTGAGCCAGATTAGGACCATGAACCGATCGGTTCAGGGCACCAACCGATCGGTTGGAGTGCCCCAAACGATCGGCTCAGGTCCAACCGATCGGCTCAATGGCCGAACCGATCGGTTCAGTTGTGAACCGATCATTTCAAGTTGCGAACCGGTTGCCTTTTGTGGAAAATTCTCGAACCCTTCTACTCCTGCTTTAGTCCCATATTGTCGGGCACAGAGAACCCTGTCCCATGACCCGCCTATATATATAGGGGTATTGGGGGCTTCTCAAAGTACAACTCAATGCAAGCCGGTTGCTTTGCGAAGTTGTCATTCTCTCTGGTTTTGGTAACCGTGAGAGATCTCGAGCAAGTGCTTCCCGTAAAAGGGAGGTGCAGCAAGGGAAGGACAACTGCAGTTGCAACTGGTAGCAGGAGAGTGTGTTGGCAACTAGTACATCAACAGGAGGGTGTGACTCCTTCCACTTCCTTGTGGGACAAGGAGAGTGGAGTTCCAGGTGGTCCGTGTGGACTACTATAGAGGCGGGAGGACACTGCCGCTCAGGAGGACAACTGTCATCCGACAGTCTGGTAGGAGGAGGAGTCGTCAGTCCCGATGTGACCAGGAGCTGCACAGACACCGTCTAAGACCGGAGTTGAAGACCGCGCATTGTGCGAGGTATTGTCGCCGAGCAAGCCTCGGGACAAGGTATGATTCCACAAACCATGCTTTCCTCTTATATAGACGTTGACGTGTTTCCTCGGTATGGGTTGGGGGAGAAAATTTTTGTTTCTGCTGCCTTCTCTGTCTCCCCTAAAACCCAACAGATTAATCATATTTTTCCTACCAATAAAAAAAATGAATGGAATGAAGTATGTGGATATGAATAATCACATGTAACTTTGAATCATTTATGCGGAAATAAACATGATGAACCTACACAATGAAGGTAGTGAGAGATGCATGAATCTTAATGCCCACTATTTGGGTGGAATGATGCATGCACTGAAAATATCATTAAGTTTGATGAGAGTAAAACAAAGAATACATCATGTACATGTTTTCATCTCCCATAGAAGAAAGATTCAAAATTGAGCTCGGGTCATCCTCTTCGACCTCTTTATTTCATGGAAATTTTCATTTCTTTTTCTTTTTCTTATAATTTTTTTCATTGGCCCATTATTTTAGTATGAAGGAAGAGTATGTTTGGGCTTTACTATAACAAATTACACATTGAAAATGTCAGGGGGATGTGGGGGAAGAGGTGCAATAGAGGATGAATGGGGAAGAGGTGGCGGCGCTAGTGGATGGGTCCTGGGGGGCCGAGGTCGGGCGTCTGAAGACTCATCATAAGGGATAATGTTCACCACATAGGACTTGGAAGGGAGATAGAAGGAACCAAATAAAGGTGATGACGGTGAGGGAGATAACAGGACAACATGAGTTAGGGTTTCTGTCCCGCATGTGGGGATCAACTTCCAATTCGCTGTGATGTGAGGGGACGTGAACCATAATGTGCACACATTAGATCAAGAGAACGCTATTGTGGATGAGGTGAGTAGGTCCTTTTAGGGAGATGGGGGCACTGATGGTAGATTCAAACAACTCAATGGGGGAGGCAATTATAAGTCGATCTTTGCTGAAGTGGCGGGTGGATCAAGCGAACAAAGACCAGAACAAGAGGGCAGTGAACCCTACTTCCTGGAACGTTTGTACGAGGAATATATAGACCATGGAGTAGTGGACTTGTAATGCACAGAAGGCCAACCAGCGATCTTCATTGACCCAGAGGTGGAGGAGGGTGTAGCACGTCAATGGCAATAAACAATTGTGACTAGACTATTGGGTGTGGATGTTGACTTCATGACTATGCAAGACAGGAATAGATTGATATAGAACCTGAAAGGGAGATTCAACATATATGAGCTTGATAAAAGTCATTATGTGGTGTAGCTGTCATGCAAGGAGTATTATGATCATGCCAGAATGGGTGGACCTTGGAAGATTTTTGGTAGTAGTTTGGCTATTTGGGATTGGCGTCCAACATTCAAACCCTCTGAGGAGATGCCCAAGTTTGTAGTCACTTGGGTTACAATCATGGAGCTCCCCTTACATCTATATGTGCCCACGCTATTTGTGTTCATAGGGATGGTGCTGGGGAGATTATTCAAGGGGGACAACCATACTTCTTTCAGAACAAGGAGTAAATTTGCAAGATTGGCCATAGAGGTAGACACTACCAAAACGTTGTGTCCTTTCTTACTCATCAACAACGTTGAATACAAAATAGAATATGAGGTGTTGTTAGAGACATGCGCACATTATGGGAGGTTGGGCCATAATGCTTGATACTGTCGATCCAACACCCAAGGAACAAATGAGGAAATTATAAAAAATAATGCCCAAAACAAAAGAGGAATATGCATGAGATGGAGGATGGGCCCAACAGAGAGGAAAAGGCAGCTGGCACAGGAAGTCTGCTAGACAGACTAGATTTACCGAGAAGCCGCCAGACATACATCTTGCAACCAATCGATTTGAAAATCTACTATACAAGGATAACAATGAAGAACTGGAGGACATCACTGATAATGAATGAAACAATGGAAGAGACAACAAAACTAATGAACGGTCGGAGATGATATGGAGAAAGAAGACATAGCCCAACGGGATGGGGAAAGAGAATGATGTTAGGGAGGGGAACATTGACAATTCATAGAACAAGGAGTGAGAATGTAATGCTATGGTGGGCTGGGATGCTTCGAGGGGAAATATTTAGAGCCACATTGTGGTAAATCTAGGGGTGGATGAAGTAATTCATAAGATGGATATGGATAAAAACCATAAGGAGACTTCTACTGAAGAAGCACCCGAGAATAAGAAGGAAAATGACGGGGAGGAAAACAATGAGAAACAAGGGAGAACAATTCAAATCATCGAGCTCAATGCAGGTGATGAAGACAACTTGATAGGGAAAGGAGTGAATGGCAAGAGGTAGGTGGATGGGGAAGCAAATAGACCTCATAGTAGCGAACCTCCTCTCGCTCAAGGACGAAAAATTAAGGGTAGTGGGACTAAGATGAAGAAAACTAGAACTACCCCCCACACCCCCTGTATGAACATAGGAGGAAAATCCCTAGGTTAAACAACCAATCTAGAGGGGAGAAAGAAGATGCCAGAGAAGATGTTGAGCAAGAGGCAATGGAGGTTGTTGCGGGAGGGATCTAGAACTGACTTAGCTCAATCGCCTTTTCATGATGGAACGTATATTGTGCTGGAACACCAAAGGAATATGCAATGATGATAGACAAAGAGTTTTGAAGGAGTTACTAACCATTCATAAACCTAAAGTAGTAGTCATTCAAGCACCACCAATTAGTGTTGATAATGCAACCAATACCATCAAGAGAATTAGATTCCCTAACTCCTATAGAGTGGAAGCACGAGGTTTCTAAGGTGGGATTTCGGTATGCTGGGACGCAGCAAGGTGCAAGGTGGAGATTATATGCAGTCACTGACAATTTTTCACCTATAAAATTAATAATAGTGTCCTCATTTCCTTTATCTATGCTATAGCTCCCAGATCAGGGTCAGGAAACATCTATGGAAGAATCTGATATAGATGGGGAGTAACTTCAAGGAGTTGTGGATCACACTAGGTGATTTTAATACTGTTACAGAGCCAAAGGAAAAGAGTGGGAACAAGACCATTAATTTCTCAAAAGAGAATGTCTTTTATAATACTTTGTTGGAAGCGGACCTCACTGATTTAGGATTCTCAGGTGCGAAGTTCACTTATAGGAATGTCCTTTTGCAAGAATGTCTAGATAGAGTGACAGTGAATACATCCTTCATTAACACATTTCCTAATGTTGTAGTGGAGCTGTAACAACCCCACCTCCCGATAACCCCCAATTAAGGGATACCAAAAGGTCAGAGTTGTTATCCCAATTAACAGGATCAATGGTTTGACAAATAATCAATAATAATTATGAAATTCTACCAAACCAAACTGAAATCTGGTATAAAATAAAACTTTGCATACCTTTTTCACAAACTTGGATATTTAACTTCTATCCACATCTGGACTCTATTCTAACTAATCCTCCTTGCACTTTATTTCTTAATTTCACAATATTCCACTTTACTATTTGTCCTTTTCAATTTGTACCTAAAACACCAACAAACAAAACATCAGTCAGCATAAATGAATAATCCGGTATGTGGGGAAAACCAAAATTTCACAAATATGGCTAACAATATAAATATCACAATCAAGTTAATTAACAAGCCAGATTATGCTTTCAGTGCGAAATTCTCCACCACTTTTGCCCTAACTGTAGCATGCCCTCCTTAGGGTTTCTCTGTTGCCAATGACTTAAGGCCACCTTCTCAATCCCGAGCTTGGTGCCTGGGGTCACCTCTCATGGTGTCCGTGAGTCATGCAATAAAGACCACCTTCTCAATCTTGAGCTTGGTGTCTTGGGTCACCACTCATGGTGCCCATGGATCTACCCTCCTGGGCTTGACCTTTTGGCATCATCCATTAGGGTGGCATGTAGGTGCGAGAATACACACTTATATTATTATTGTGATAATCATAGTGACTTTATGATTTGCAAGTATGAACATCCAAACTGATAGGTTGCATTCCATGCGATGAATCATATTAAAAACCTTCGGGAAACTAATGTGATTAACCATAATTAACCACATACATGTCAAGATGACTTGAGTGCAAAAATAATCCAACTAAGCAAGAAATCCAGTAAACAAGCAAGCACACAAAATGAACCAGAAATATACATCCAATTTTCCTATCATTGATCAGGCCATCAAGGTCTATTAAACCTATCTCGCTTCCTAGGGTTTCTAGTCCACTTTTAGGGTTTCTATTGCAATTAGGGTTTTAGCCGCCATATTTATTACTTCTAATGCTCTTTAGTCTACAAACCCTAATTTCAACATCATAGGCAAAATTAAATGACAAATAAGTCTAGTATGCCTCTTTTACATTAAAACTACCATTTTTATCCTTTATGATCATTAGGCCCAATTATCATCTTTGGTTCCTTCCGTATTAACAACTCATAGTTCATTATGGTCTAATTCACATATGAACTCTATTTATCATTAATTCCACCTTTATCCATTAGAAAACCCTAATTACCATATTAAGGGTATTTATCCACAATTATGAACTTTTATACTCAAAATAGCTTAGAACCATTATATCTCTGCTTTATTCATGAATTTGAACAATTGAAGCCATTAAGAGTCATAATTACGAACATTAGGGTTTCAAGGCCCATTAAAGCTCATTTATGCACATGGAACCCTAAATTAATCTACTTACATGTAAAGTTCATCCTTTTAGATCTTGATGTGTCCTTTTTACAATCAACATATTAACATCAACTTTAATCATCCATATAACCCTTCGCAATACATTAATCATCTCAAATTAGGGTTTCTTAATCATTAATGCATTAAAGTTTATAACTTCCAATACCTTTCGAATTGCAAGATGAATTAGCTTCTAAATCTATTTTTAATGGATTCCTCATATTTTTCTGAGAAAAATACATATATTATATGTACCAAACCAATCTACCAATAATTAGATATGTATTTTGCAATAATTCACTTACTTAGACCAATAGCAGGCTGCCACGTCATCTCTTCCATGCAACGTAACCTGCCCGATTACAAACATAACTAAATTACTCTTTTACCCCCATTTGGCTCCTCGACTCTACACAACTCAGAGGGGAAATTTTGTCCAGGGGATCTTGTCCGTCTCCTACCTCGCGGAACCCTACGCTACCATCGGCTAGGTCCGTCTGTGGGGGTTTATCTTCCCCTCCCATGGTCGTGCAGTCGCCCACAGAGATCCCTCGACCTCCGCCGCCCTCCACCACACTCAGAATGGCCTCCAGCCATGACCGAGTCGGATGGGATCTGGAGCTTCGGGCCTAAGAACCTCAACCCCCTACAAACGAGTTGTAGGTGACCAGGGCGAGGATTCCCTCGAGCTGGCAACCTCGTAGCTATCCGGCTTTGAAGGAGGGTGTTAGGACTCCCCTCAAACTCCTTTTGTTTCTCTAGGGGTCTCTCTATTCCCTGTTGTTTGGGTTTACATGAAAAGAAGAAGGAGAAGTGAGAGAGGGACATGTGGAACTCTCTTGAACTCAAACCAAAGGTTCTACACCTTATAGAGGGGAGGGTATCAATGCCATAAGATGTTCATCCATGAGGAAACAAGTCCATTTCCCAAAAGGAAACCTATTCCTTCATTGAGAAGCAATCTTATCTCTCTTGGTCATATTCCTTAAAAAAGCCATATTCATTGGATATTTAGGAATTCAAAAATCATCTCTCTTATTATATTTATGCTTGACTTTTAATCCATTGGCACGAAATTATACTTTCTTATAGTAGAAAAAATCTCTTTTTAACAATACCACAAAATTCATTAATTATGTATCACATTATCCTCTTATTTTGTATTATTTGTATTTTCTCTTTCTTTTTCTCCATTGGGGCTCCTTGGACCACAAGAAACTCTAATATTTCGAAATCCTTTTTAGTGGATACTTATTATCCTTCTAGATGCATCTATATCCATTATTTCTCATTGTCTTACTTATTTCTTTATTAAAATATCTCTTTTTGGGGATTTCTCTTAATCTCTCTTTTTATTTTCCTTATTGGATTTCCTTCTAACATTAGAAACCTTATGGATATGAAAATCCACCAAACATGACTCAATCATACCTCTTTCCACTTATTTCCCATATTTTATCATTGTCTCCAATTTCCTTCTTAATAAAGAAATATTGAATTTATCTTTTCTTTTCATGTTGCATTATCTTTGCAACTTTGGACTCCATAGAACCCAAGGAACCCAAGAGGCACGAAATCCACCTTTGGATAATATTCCCTTTCCTTCTAGAGGTTTCTAGATCTTTCTTTTCTCCATTTCTTATTTACTCATTTAATAATGGAGTTTCCTTTGTCTTTTCCTTGTTATTGGGCCCAATAGCCAATAAAGCCCACAAAACAACCAACAAGGCTATTGTAAATGAAATCCTTTTATTCAAAACAAATCATATCATTATTTGTTCAAATATCTTTAATAGGAGAAATTACATTTCTCACCAAAAGAACCCAAAAATTGGGGTTGTAACAGGATCATCTTCCGAGAGTAGGATCTGACCACTGCCCTTTGCTGATCAGAACTCAATGCTCTGGCAAGAGGCCTAGTAGATTCATTACCAAAGCATCTTGGCAGGAACATCCTGATTTTAAAGAAATGCTAAACGTGACCTGGAATCTAACCCTCAACTTTGTGGAAGCCCTTCGGGAGGCCAGGGGCGGTATCCAAAAGTGGAAAGTGAATCTAATGAAGGAGAGGTGAAAGATTAAAGATCGGCTCCTAAGAAATATTAAGTGTCTGCAGGCTGATCTAGCAGTCCAGTATAACAATACTTTCGATAATCTGTGCTAGGACTTCAAATGGGAACTCGACAAAATCCTTACGGAGGAAAAGATTGATTAGAAACACAGAAGACATATAAACTGGTTGAAGGACGGGGAAAATAATACTAAGTTTTATTACAACTATGCTAACCAAAGGAGAAGGAAAAATTAAATTACCAGACTCAAGAACACCAGGGGAGAGTGGATCACTGAAGAAGATGCACTCATGGAGCACATTGTTCACTACTTTGAGCAGGTATTGACAGCCCCAGAGAGCAAGCCACCATGCAGTTATACTGAGGTCTCAGGATGCTTCAAGAAGTTGTGTTCCTTTGAGCTAGAGTCAATTGGCAGGACCCTAACTTCAGAAGAGGTTTACAATACAGTGAGGGCCATGGATACAGTTAAGTTATTGGGCCCTGATGGCGTGAGCGGTCATTTCATTTAGAGGAACTGGATGTAATGCGATTCTAGTCTGATAAGAATGGAGAAGAAAGTCATAAGATCGGGGTCCATTCACACACCTATGTGTGACTCCACAATCGTTCTCATCCCCAACATTGTAGAACCAGAAAGATGTTAACATCTCAGGCTGATCTTGCTAAACAATGTAGCTCTCAAGGCTGTTTCTAAGCTGGTTGGAGAAAGGTTGAAACCCTTCATGCCAGCATGTATTTTGAAGGCCCAAAGTAACTTCGTTCGTGGGCGAAGGATTACAGGCAATATCGTGTTAGTTCAATAACTAATACACAACATGAAGTGCAAGAATGGAGTCAAAATTATGACCATCAAGGTTGATCTTACGAAAGCTTATGACCTAATGGACTGGGGGTTTATCAAGGACACGCTTGAGTGTAGTGGGATACCGCTCAATATCAGACAGTACATTATGGCATCTATTATAGGAGGGGAGACCACCATTGCTTGGAATGGTAAGAGATCCAGAGCTTTCAGGGCTAGCAAGGGCCTGAGACAGGGAGATCCGTTTCACCATATATATTTGTGATGTGCCTAGAGAGACTGAGCTAGTTGATAGAACTACAGGTGACTGAGGGGGAATGCAAGATGGTTACTCTTAGTAGAAATGGACCAAAAGTTTCCCATGTCAGCTTTTTCGATGACCTTATCATCTTTTGAAGAGTCAGCACCACACAAATGAAGATTATCTTAGACTTTTTCAAGATATTTGAGAGGGTGATCGAACAAGTTGTTTCCCTCAGCAAAACAAGACTATTTTTCTTAAGAAGTGGGGATGTCAACCTTAGGAGGCAAATAAAAAATTTGTGCAAGTACCGGGAGACTAGTGATCTCGGCAAGTACCTCGGCATCACCATCCTACACAAAAGAGTGAATAGAGATACATATAGAAGCATTGTGTAGAAATTGAATAGTAAGGTGAATGCCTGGTCGGCCAAAAGCCTCTCTCTTGTAGGTAGGATATTCCTTGCTTGGGCAACCTTGTCATCCTTACCCACGTACGTTATGCAGTCAGTGGTGCTTCCTCTTCAATTATGTGATAAAATAGATGGATGTGTTAGGAGGTTTGTATGGGGTGGTGCACATAAAGCACAACCTCAACCTCTAGTAGCATGGGACAAAGTTTGCTATCAGAAGAAAGAAGGCGGCCTGGGCTTAAGAAGAATGAGAGAGTGGAACTTAGCATTACTATACAAGCACTCATGGGACTTGAGCAACCACAGGGAGCCAACCTGGTGCACTGGAGTGAGCGGCAGATACATGAGAGCCCAGTCAGGGAAGGTTGGCAACCTATCTCGGTTGGGGAATGTATCTATGGCAGGGAAGAACTTCATTGAGGCGAATTCCTATATGTTACCAATGAATGGGGAAGGCACACGTTTCTGACGGATCAGTGTTGGAGGGGAGGACCAATATTGAAAGATATCGCACTGAAACCCATTCCCCCAGAGCTCATTGATTTGAAAGTGAACTGTTTGGTTACCCCCCAAGGTGAGTGGGATGTCGATTTCCTCAAAGATTGGATTCCCCAGCTGCAAGTGGATGAGATTCTAAAACTTCCAGTCCCAACGGAGAGGCACGGTAAAGACTTAAGAGTGTGGGAACACACAGACCATGGATGCTACTCGTCAAAATCTATTGTATGTTAAACTGAGAATGGGTAAAGGAGTATCATCAGTAGGTAATTGGGAAGTGATTTGGAAGCTGAAGACATCAGCCCGCATTAAGATATTTGCCTGGCTGTTACAGCATGAGGCATTATTGACTAACGTGAAGAGGGTGCAAAGAGGGATGACAAGTTGCAGTACTTGTCCTAGATGTTGTACGGAGGACGAGACTATACTCCATGCAATCAGAGACCGTAAATCGGACAAAGAAGTCAGGATGGAGCTTCTAAGGAATATGCAAACCACTACGTACTTTACTGAGGGGAACCTCAAACAGTGGCTGGCGGTTCAGCAGAATGAGTGTGAGCAGGACAAAGTTAAATTTTTTACTGCCTGCTGGTACATATGGCGTTGTAGGAATAAATATACTTTCAACGGGGAAACAACTCATGTTGCACAACAGGTGTGTTCCATCGCTAGGGAAAACAAGAACCAAATGGAAGCCTTTACGATAGAGGATGATTAGAAAGATACTTCTATTACTCCAGTTTGGGGTGCTCGTAGTCATTGAACTATTAAGTTTAATTGTGATGCTGCAGTAAAAAAATATGTTGTTTGCAGCGCGGTGGTCATCAGGGACTCTGAAGGAAGGTGGGTCGGCGGCTTCTCCACTGATGCAAATGCTAACGAAGTGGTGGAGGTGGAACTATCATGCATTATGTTCGCTATGAGGATAGCTGCTGATTACGAGATTGACGATGCTGTTTTTGAGTCTGAATCCAAGGCAGCGGTTAATATGGTTAATAGTAGTGTGCGGGACTACCCTAGATTTGCCATGTATCTGATCGAGATTCAGAATCTAAGAAGGAGAGGGTGGCATACCAAGCACATCCCCAGGGAGGCTAATGCAGCGACTGATGACCTTGCGAAACACCATAAGAAGCATAGTAACGTGCATGTGTGGCATGCTCGCCCACCTAACGAGATCTTTGATCAGTTAGTTAGGGACAAGTGTAAGGGTAGTAGTACTACCTTATTTACTGACTTAAGTTTGATTAGTGATTGTAATTTTCGCTTAAGATTGCTCACAAGAGGAGGGAGGGATGAATAAAATGGCCTCCTGACTTATATAAAAAAAAAGTACACATTTTTTAAAAATTTATTTTGAGAGGAATGGATGTGTATCCCCGTACTTCAATTTCAGAAAAAAAATACAAGAATATAAGGTGTAAGAAAGAATGATGCAAGGGGTATGAAATCTACATGGGTTTGTTATGAAACTAGATGATATGCACAAAATAATTTTTTTTAGTTTGTAACTAATGCAATAAAAAGAGAATAATGCCATGTCACCTATCATGCTAAGAAATACAATCAAAAGGAAACAATTTAGGTTACTTAATCATCTTAAGGTGATGAATCAATTAAATGGAAAATTGATGGAATCACAAGATTAAGAGACAATGTCTTATGTTATGATATGTCCCTCTACTATCGACTTGTGTACAGGGTAACCTTAGGATTTCTTTCTAAAACTTCCATTTTAGGTCCCACTAATTGTTTCATGAGTTCATAATCAAATTGTATCATCATCACAATTGATGGATAATTAAAACTCATTCATATCAAATGTTCATAAGATGAATAACCCATACATTTCCTTTTGGTGATGATGCTCAAGAATTTGCACTAAGCCTGTTTTTTTAATTTATAATTTTCATTACAAAGGCATGGAAGAACACATCTTATAATGATAAAGGAAAAAAGCATGCTTATACGTCTCCATGATTACACTAGGTAGATGTGGATCCAAACTCAAAATAAATAAAAAAATATTAAAAAGAAAATAAAATATAGAGTTGTTCCAGCACCCCCTAAGCTCGAACTTGACTGTCCTAATAATCCAAATTCAACCAAATAGGTGGAACATTGGTACCGAATCAGAATGGTAGTGGATGTGGCATGTTCAGATCGGGAGGGTAGAAGGTGCCCTAGAAAATTGGGGGTTGTTATGGCATCTCTAGATGTTGTGGGTAGCTTCCCAAATAACCTTGACTCTAGTAATTGTTGAATGATGGTTGTTGGTAGTTCTCCATACTCTAGAGGAGAGCATGCATGTTCTCCTGGTTGGACAGAAGAAGTATCTCATTCTCAAAGATGTCCAATTGGTTCTGGTATAGTCCTCCTTGAACATCTTGGATGCTTGTCGATGTTGTTGTTTATTGTTTTTGTCACTGATAGATTTCCTGTAACATCCCATACATACATGCCATTGAGTATGGGTCTTAATTTTGGGTAGGTGGTGGAGCAGTAGAGCTGGAAGCACCATGTCCTCTGGAATGCATGCATATGACTCCTCACCTTGTGAATGGCTTGGTTGCCTCATTCTCTTCTTCTTCTTCCTTCTCTTGCTTCTGCTCCTTCTCGGTGTTGTCATCTTCTACCTCTTCCTCCATTATGTCCTCCCTTAGATACCTCTGGTGTCCTATCCCTTGTAGGAAGAAGATGGGGTCATGGATTTCCCTTTCCCACCACTATTTATCAACTTTACAACAAGCATACACCTACATGTGGTGCTCGCTGAAGAGATGGGCTCTCTTGAAATGCTTGAGGTCCAACTTTGAGGAGGTCCTGAAAGGGTTGGAGGTGGAGAGGTCGAGGTTGAGATGCATTGGAATTGGAGTAATGAGCCCTCCAAAATGGATTTGGGGCTTCCTATGCACTTTTCCCCGAGCTGCCAACATATGTTAGAGGATGAAGGAACCAAAGTCAATCTTCTCTTCCCCTAAGGCTATCAAGGCCCAAAGGACATAGAGTTCCACCTATTGTACCTTCCCCTACTACTACACAACTTGGCGAAGATTGTGTTGGAGAGATAGTGGTGGATAATCTGAGAAAACATATGCTCAATGACGGTGATGGAGTTCATGTGCTAGTTGATTGTGTAACCCCTTGGAAAGTCTGACAATAGCCTCCATGTGCATGAGTAGTGAAAGTCATTGGTGGTGTAGCACACCTCCCCTACTAGACACCCATAAATGGCGTTGAATTTCACTAGCGTCAAGTAATGAGGGGTGTTGAAGAGTCAGAACTTTACCCATCCTTCTTGCCATCCTTCCTCATGCTCAGGATGTAGTAGACCTCCAAAGATGCCAGGAACTCACAGACAATCTCTTGGTAGGTAGGCCAATCAAAATAAAGGGTAATCACCCACAATGCCTTGGAAAACACAGACCTGACAAGGTTTCTAAGTGAATCCTATATTGGCGAGGAAAGAACAATAGCCATACCGTGTTGGGATCAACTCCCTCTTCATCAGGGAGATGTACATATTGCTCTGGTCCTCATTCATATAAGCCATATGTGTTAGCTTTTGCACCATCATGGTAGCTTCTACCGCTGAGGAAGCAGACCTTCGTGTCATCATCAATCTGGAATGAGAAAGAGATGAAGGAGAGACAACTTGGTAAAGACTCTGATCCCTTGGAAGCACTAGCACTGCTCTTCTTGCAAGGGATGTGGTGTGGGTGTGTTGAAATACTACCCACACCCTTCCTTTTATATTTTTTAGGCTCCAAGTTGGTAATACCAACATATGTGTCGATAGTACCAAATTCTCCTTTGTGATCGGTGTGAAGTCAATATTGAGTGTTGATACTAACTCTCCTCATCCGTCAATATCATGTTGCATGGATTTCCCTATGTATAGTATCAATGGTTTTCGGTAGTACCCACTTCTAAAAGTACACATCAGATTAGTACTACCAAAAGTTGGATGGGAATAGCCTTGGTGATTAATGTGCACATCCATGGATTCTAGTTTTGTAAATGTGGGTTCTACCGACAAGTGTATCGGTAGTACCGAGCTGATTTTTTCTTACCTTTGTTGAATGGTGTCAATACTACTGACTTCATGTGTAGCTAGTACTGAGTCGTTAATATTTTTGATACTCTCGAACGACCTCATGATATCCCAAACGTGGAGAAAGGCATAGGTGTCGGTACTACTAAACTATTGTTTTAGTGATATCAAGCCTACACCAAATGTGGCTCATCTCTAGAGGAAGTTACTGCTACTGACCTCCACATCAGTAGTACCGAGTGAATTTTCAGCCATCCCTATTGGAAAACATCGGTGCTACTGACTTCCATGTCGATGGTACTGACTTTTCTTTAAATTTCACCCCTATTGATCAGAACCCATTGTGTCAGTACCACTGAGTGCATGTCAGTAGTATAGACTTTTATTCTGCATGCACACTAAACCAAATTGATCACGGTACAATTTTCACATGGAAAAATATAAAATGCAACTAGAATAATGAATTCTATTAAAAATGAATGTAAAGAAGAAGATCCAAATACGATAACCAAAAATTGGGTTGCCTCCCAACAAGCGCCCTTGTTTTACATCCTAGGATCGATGATCAAATCAAAATGAATTAGTGAAGCTCAAGAAGATTCATCTCCTCTCCCTCATGTAGTAAATCTCCCCCAAAATAATGTTTCATCCGTTGGCCATTTACAAGGAATTTCTCATTTCCTTTGCTAATATCCACTTCTCCATGGGGTAATGTCTTAACCACCACAAACAAACCACTCCATCTACACCTCAGTCGTCTGTGGTGTAGTTTCAACTAAGAATTGAATAGAAGCACCTTCTTCCCTAGCATGAATACTTTGTGTAATATATGGCGGTCATGAATATTCTTAGCTATGACCTTATGTATTCTTGAGCTTTCATATGAATTTATCCTGAGCTCATCCAACTCATCTAGGTCCAACATTTTTTTATTCCCAACATCATCAAGATTTAGTTCAATTTTCTCAAAGCCCACTTGGCTTTGTGTTCCAATTCCATAGGTAAATAACAAGCTCGCCCATAGAGCAATCGAAATGGAGTTGTTCCTGTGGGTGTTTTATAGGTTGTCCTATATGCCCAAATAGTGATTTTTAGTTGCATTCTCCAATTTTTCCTATTGGTTGAGACTAACTTTTAAAAAATCTTCTCAATTGCACTATTAGACACCTCAACCTACCCCTACTTTAGTGGGTGATATGGGGTACCTACCATGTGGCTCACTCCCTAATTTCTCAATAAGGCTCCAAATTTCTTATTAGTGATGTGAGATCCCCCATGTCTTTCATAACTCTTGGCACCCCAAACCTGTAGAAAATATGGTCTTTCACAAATCTACAAAAAACTTGAGCATCATTGGTGTGGGTTGGAATCACTTCCACCAACTTACATACATAATCAAATGGAAGCAATATATATAGATTGGAATTAGAAGATACAAAAGGACCCATGAAATATATACCCCATAAATCAAAAATCTCAATTTCTTGAAAAATGTTTAGGGGCATTTCATGTCTCCTACATATATTTCCTGCCTGTTGACATGCATCACAATACCGCATAAAATTGTAAGCATCCCTAAAGGGTGTTGGCCAATAAATCCCCCTTTCGAAGACCTTTTTCATCATCCTTGAGCTAGTGTGATGTCTCCCAGTAGGTAAGGAGTGTTGGTTTGACAAGATACTCTCAAAGTCAAACTCGGGCACACACTTCCTCAAAATACCATCCCTACATTGTTTGACTAAGATGGCATCATCCCACACATAGAATCTCAAGGAATGGAAATTTTTCTTTTTACTCAAGATGCCCCCAGGCTTTTGATAGCTCACCACAAACCAAGTAGTTCGCAATGTTTGCAAACCATGGGTCCTTGTACTTTAGGGAAAGCAACTTCTCATCTAGAAATTCTTCAACTATGGATATATCTAGGTCCTTCTCATCCACTCTTTCCAGCCTAGACAAATGATATGCCACCACCTTCTCCTTTCCTTCCTTATTCTTGATTTCAATATCAAAATCCTTCAGTAGCAAAATCCATCTTATTTACTAAGGCTTGGCATCTTTCTTTTGTAGGAAATATTTTTTCGATGCATGGTTGGTCCACACAATAACCCTTGCCCCAATTAAATATTGGAGAAATTTTTCAAAAGCAAAAACCACCGCCAAAAGCTCCTTTTTAGTTATTTTATAATCAAGATGGGCATCATTTAGGGTCCTCAACGCATAATAGATGATGGTGGGGTTTTTATCCTTACCCTATCCTAAAATTGCCCCTACCGCATAATCGGATGTGTCATATATAAGATTAAATGGTTGGCTCCAATCTGGAGGTTGAACCATAGGTGTGAAGACCAATTTCTCCTCCAACACCTCAATCTCTTTTAAACACTTCTCATCAAAATTAAATTCAATGTCTTAATCTATCATTTTGGAAAGAGACTCTGCTATTTTTGAAAAATACTTAGTGAATTGTCAAAAAAAACCAATGTTTCCTATGAAACTCCTAACCCCCTTCACCGATGATGGTGGAGGTAGCTTATATATGACTTCAATTTTAACTGGGTCGACATCCATTCCTCTATTGGGCACCTTGTGTCCCAAAAGTATTCGATCACTCACCATCGTATGGCATTTCTCCCAACTCAACACCAGGTGAGTGTCCCCGCATATTTGCAAGACAATCTTCAAACGACTCTCCATACACTGAAAAATCATCCATAAACACCTCAAGACAATGCTCTACCATATCAGAAAAAATGGCAAGTATACATCTCTGGAAATTAGTTGGTGTGTTTTAAAGACCAAAAGGCATATGACGGTAAGCAAATGTGCCATAAGGACAAGTGAAGGTAGATTTATCTTAGTTTTGTGGCTCATTATAAAACTGATTGTACCTAGAGTACCCGTCCAAAAAACAAAAATCAGACCGGTCAGAGAGTCGCTCAAGGATATGATCAATGAAAGGAAGCGGAAAATGATCTTTAAGCATGGCGGCATTCAAATGAAGTTAGTCGATACAAACACGTCACTCAGTCATCAATCTAATAGAAATCAATTCATTTGCATAGTTCCTTGTGATTGTTATCCCTCCTTTCTTAGGAACTACTTGGATTGGACTAACCCAATTTGAGTCAGAAATAGCATAGAGTATACCTACTATTAGAAGCTAAACTACCTCTTTCTTTACCACTTGATTCATGATTGGATTGAGATGTCTTTGAGGTTGTACTATTAGCTTGGCTCCTTCTCCAATTTAGATCTTATGCTGGCAAAAGCTAGGGGAGATCCCCTTGATATCTACAATAGACCACCCAAATGTTGCCTGGTGGTTCTTTAGCACGACAAACAACTGGTCCTCCTCATGGATGCTAAAGGAGGCTGAGATGATGACTGGGAGCTACTAATTTGCTTCCAAGTATGTGTACTATAGATGCGGTGACATTAGCTTCAACTCGTGCTCTGGAGGACTCTGTAAGGATGGAATCAATGATGGTGGTTGTGGCCCTAGACTTCATAGTGCCTTGTGTAGAAACATGGAAATCCCTTAAGAAACAAAACACACTCTTCCTAAGAATGACATCAAGTGTATTCATCCACCAAATTCATGATGCACACCTCCAAGAGTAACTGTGGGTATGCTCAAGTAAGAGTGGAAGAGGATGCCTCTTCAATTGTCATTGGGCAACCCTCCTCCTCTTCATCAACAGGATATTGTACCGCCTTGGTCAATGAAACTTCCTTGGTATACTGCATGATGTCCATTTCCATGGTTCCTTTTTGTACCTTTGTCATCACATGAGCCATGTCTAGGAATGGCTTCCATACATATAGAGACACCTCTCATTGGACATGTTGCAACATGTGACATTGTGCCTTCTCCGCAGTTGTTTATGCAGAATCAGGAATATTAATTTCAAAATGGACATCTTTGATACCCAATGTCAGTCTTCCTATGCCCCTATCTAGGATCATATCTATCATAGCTTGGCCTCCCTAAGAGAAGTTCATTTCCATGATCATCATGCATCTCCATGACTAGAAAATTTGTTGGAAACAAAAATTTGTCCACATTGAAAAGAACATCTTCATAGGTACCAAATGGTCAAACCACTGAATTGTTTGCTAGATGTATGGTCATATTGCTCTTCCTGGATTCCATCAGTGCCAAATTCTTGAAAGTGGTTAGGGGCATGAGATTAGTTGTGACACCCGACCATCACCTAGACAACGAGATGACACACAAAAACATGCAGAACCTCATCTTATCGAAAACACAGGTTAATTAAAATAGATTGCGGAAAGCATACTCAAGGGAACTTTTGCATCCAGATCCTGTAGAGAAAGCATGTTATAAAAATATTTATAGGCTTTGATATATGTTCACCGCTTATCGCAGCCAGCTGTACTATCAGCACCAGAGTTCATCAGCTGTTTATATATACATAATGGGCCACATACGGCCAGCAGTAGGATAAACCAAAATTACAACAGCTAGTCATCGTGAAATGTCATCGAACACCTTCGAGGACCTAAGAGTATAGGGATGACTCTAGGACTCTACTACAAAACCACCAAAACAGTAGCATGTCCATCTCTTGCCTTCTACTGCTCTTCTTGCTGCTCGACCACAACCTCACGACAACCACCACGTCTAGAGCGATCACCTAAAAAGGGTGTAAACCAGTAGGGTGAGACACACAGTCCCAGCGAGAAATATAAGTCCCCACTGAAAATATAATACCTCAGAAGGTTAAGACAACAAAAGTAGTTAACTAATAAAGTGTATAATAAGAGCAGCATACTGAGTAAGGCTATGATTACCATCAATCTTACCAAGATATCAAGGAGGCATATAACCAAGCATTTCTTTATGGAACATGATTGCAAAGATAAGATTTATAAGAACTTATCACAAAAATATAAGGATCATACACTATCTGCAAGGTATAACTAGATCAGCTATACAAGTACAAGGCCTCAATCAATGTTCCATGTTTTTCTCTAAGCAAGATATACTATTCGGCTGGATTATGTTTTATTATACCCTAAGGAAGTGATCCTTCCCTACTCAAATTCAACCATTAGACGCGAAGCCCGATCCGGGGCCATACAAGGTCTAAGGCGATCTAGACTCCAGGACCTCACCTTCTCGTGGTCAGTACACGAATCATAAAGTAAGACCGTAGTCTTATGCTTATAAGGCCTCAGCCGTTGGGTCAGCTCCGCAAGCTACCCATATCTCTAGCTTTTTTTTTTTTGGTTAAGCCAGGGGTCGCTTTTATTCATCCCACACCCCTCTTGTGGGCTAAATCATAGCAAAAATTACATCTCCCGCACTTATAACTCGGGTAATATCCCATTATCCCACAATCAAATGACCCTAAAAAAAAACTATAGCAGGCAAAAAACAAAGGACACGCTCTAATATCTCTCATCCTCACCTCCAACAGCTATCTTCTTTAGGACCACGTAGGGAGTACTTCTTTTCTCCATCAGATCCATGCCCCTAATTCTCATCGACATATTAGAAACATCCGAAGAGACTAATCATTCATGCGTTCTCCTCCCCCACCTGCCTAATTCACGAGGTATCGAGTTGATAACCTTGTGAACTAGCGAACCAGAAATCATGGAAGATGCAATCTCTTCTCTGAGCTCCCTAACAAAAGATGTTGTCTGCCACGGCTCTCTACCTCCATGCCACAGTACCTCATATGTAAAGGAGTCGTCAACCTCAATGCTCCAGATGTTCAAAGCGTGGTCACCAGCTAACTTCAAACCAATGGCGCATGCTTGCATATATGCAAGGAAGTAGTCAGAGCTCTTAATCCAAGCTCGGAACACAAGACAGATATTTGCATTGTGATTATGGATGACACCAGCTGCCCATCTTTTATATGTACCATTTGCATCTTTGTCCCTCCCAATCGTGATGTTCATTTTAAGGTTATGTAGATCTGGCTTCTCCCATCGCAGCAAAACAATTTCATTCATAGCTGTCCTTGGTTCTTTCACGCCCAACAATTCCATCCGGTCATATATTTCATTCTCCATAGCAATAGGAAACGCATACCTCTTCATGTGATGGTTTAGGATTCTCAAGATATAATCCCATTCATGGTTAAGCGATATCATCTTACCATCATATTTAACTCCACATCTAATGCGCCATATGCTATGTGGTATTAAGATAGCTAGATTACCCGCCAACCATTCAGCTATGCTCTTCTTTTTTGCCCACGCACACCTGTCAGGAAGAGATCTCATGTCGAAAGGCGCCTCCATATCAATCAGATCATCGAATTTCCTCCAAAAGAACTGGGCGGTCTGCCCCTGGAAAAGCAAGTGACCTGTATCTTCCTCCTGGGATTCAAAACAGCAACAACATCTAGATGCAAGAGGGATACCACATCTGAGCCTTATGTTATCATCTGTGGGAGTTGCTCCTCTAGTCGCTTTCCATATGAACGCTGCCTCTTTCGGATACCCAGCTTTCCATATCCTCCCAAGGCCGTCTGGACCTTCCTTTTCATTATGCATCATCATCCGCTTGGCTGAACCCATAGAAAATATGCCACTCTTCTCAGGACTCCACACTAGCTTGTTTTCCACATTAGATATCCATATATCTGCATCCCATATCATCTGTATTCCTTCCTCATCCAATATCAGGCTAAGTGAGTCCCGATCCCATCCATATCCTTCTATCCAAAAATATTTCACCAAGAACGGGTGTCTTCTGTCACTGGGTATAATCGCATGATCAGCCAGGCGTTTCTCGCACCACCATGAATCCCAGAAGGATATCTCTCCATTACCAACCACCCATCTACACAAAGGAAACATTCGAGGAAACATGTCCCACAATCTCTTCTAGAAAGGTGAAGGTAGTAATCCTCTCCTCAAGGTACCAGGATATAGATTATCTCGTCCTCCTGCCACGTTTGTGTATTTACTTCTGCAGAAAGATGCCCATATGGAGTCCTTTGTTAGAACCTCCCAGCATGCTTTTGTAACAAAGGCCTCAATGATCGACTGTAGCGTGGGAATTCCCAACCTGCCCAAAGAAAATGGTCTAGCCACCCTGTGCCATCCAATCCACGCCTTCCTGTGATGATCCTCCCTGTCTCTCCACAGGAATCTGGATAGTTTATCTTCAATCCGCGCTACTATCCCTGCAGGAATACCCACCGCCGCCACCGTGTATACTGGTATGGATGCTAGAACATGTGCAATCAACATCCTCCTCCCCACAAAAGATAAGAGTCTAGACTTCCATGTAGCAATCTTTTCATTTATCTTGCTCATTAGGAACTCAAATTCGGATAGTCTCATCGAACCTTTCTTGATCGGTATGCCCAGATATTTCAAAGATTCCGTAGCAGCACTCACTCCCAGGGAAACAGCTACCTCATGAGCTAACAACAGGTCCTTGCCTCCTACAACGCATGTAGATTTAGCTTTATTTATTCGCTGCCCAGATGCTCTTTCGTATGCATCACAGGTATTACTAACCACATCCAAATATTCTTGGTCCGCTGTGAAAAAGACCACAATATCATCAACATAGAGAAGAATGACCGGGGGCACTGCCTCCCCACGCACCTGGAATTTTTAGATGGCCCCTTCTTCATATAACCTTAGGAATCTTCTACATAGAATTTCCTCAAACAGTATGAACAGGAATGGAGAAATCGCACTTCCTTTCTTTAATCCTCTGCTCATCTGAAAGAATTCGGCCGTTTCCTCGCCTATAGTCACCGTTGTCCATGTATTTGCAAAAATGCTAAGACATAACTTGATAACCTCCTCTGTAAAGTTGAACTTCTCCAAGACTTTCCCCAGCGTGGACCAAGTTACTCTATCGTATGCCCTCGACATATCATATTTTAATATCACATTAGGAATGTCTCTGCCTCTATTGATATCATGCATAAGCTCCTTAGCTAACCAGATGTGATGAGATATATCCGTGCCTTTCACAAAGGCTCCTTGGTTCTTGGAAATCAGGCGTGGCACAATAGGAGTGAATCTCTCACTGAGTATCCTTGCAAGAATACGAAGAGCAACATTCTCAATGGATATTGGTCTGAAATCCTCCGGTATTCTTCTAGACTCATCATTTTTTGGAATAAGTAGGATTCTGCAGCAAAAGAGACCCCTGAAGCAACCCTGTCTGCTGAAGAAGCTTCTCGCCAAGTCCATGAAGTCAAATCTAATGATAGACCATGTCGCTGTAAAGAAAGGGAGGGTGAATCCATCCGGTCCCGGGGCTGCTGTTGCATCCATCTTTAACATCACCTCTTTGATTTCCTCTTCCTGTGGAGTCACTATGATAGTGAAATTTTCATCAAGTGAGACCATCTCCGGGATTGAATTTATGAAACCATCCAGCTCATTTGCATCTGTATATGTTGCCTCATTGTAAAAGAGCCTGTAATGATCAGCTGCCATCTCTGCCATTTGCTTAGGATCTGTAACCTGAGTATCGTCTTGCAATATCACCCGACTGATCCTTCTTCTTTTCCTTCTCGCCTTAACAGTTGCATGATAAAACTTGGTGTTTCTTTCCCCATCTTGAAGCCAGTTTATCCGAGCTTTCTCCTTCCATGTCTTCTCCTCCTGGTCCAGAAGGTATTGTAACTCACTTTCTGCCTCTCTCAAGTTAAGCTCATTAACAGCAGTCGGATTTTCATCAAAAGCCAATTGTGTTGTGAAAACCACGTCTTCCAAATCAAGAATGTGTTGTCTGTTAGCACCAAAAGTGTCCTTGCTCCACCTACGAAGAGCCTCACGAACCTTTTTGAGCTTAAGGCAGAAAACCACAGAAGGATGACCGTATATAGGATCATTCCAAGCCTGCTCGATAATATTCATGCAGTCCTCATGCTCGAGCCAGGTCTTCATAAAAGAGAAGTGCAGCTTCTTTTTTTCCATTGTCCAAGAATCAGGAACCATCATAACTGGGCAATGATCTGACACCCTCACTCTAGTAAGATGAATAGATCTAGTCGCAGGCCTCTTCAACATCCATGCTCCATTGACAAGAACTCTATCAATTCTCTGCCACATTGTCAGTGTGAGAACCTGCTTATTCACCCATGTATATTGACTGCCTTCAAACGATATTTCTTCTAGAGCTGCATCTGATATTAAAGAATTAAAATCCATCATGTCTTGAAACCCAGGTTGGTTTCCACCCCTTCTCTCCCTAGGGTGCCTCACCAAATTAAAATCCCCTGCAATAGTCCATCCTTCATCCCCTATAATTTCAGCCATCATCAGAAGATCATTCCATAGTGTTCTTCTCTCTGTACTGTCACAACTAGCGTAGATAGCCGTAACAAATATTTTCGAACCTTCATTAGTATCCAGACTGACCGTCAAGTGCTGCCTATGACTTCTGAAAATGCTAGGATTCATAGCTTTATCAGCATAGAACCATATTTTCCCATCTACATCCTAATTATCGGCAGCCCAATCGAGTTTAACAATATCCAACAACTCCACAGCTTGTTCAGCATGAAGAAAAGGCTCAAATAAACATACCACTCCAGGTTTGTACCGGCTGCATAATCTGCTCAAAACTCTCCTTGTAGGATTATTGGATGCCCCTCTAATATTCCAGAATAGCGACTTACAGTCCATAAAAATATTTGCACGCTAGTCCCTCTCTAACCAGCCAAGTCAGTGACTGTATCCTCCCTCATGCTCTGACCAGCACATATCAAACGTATCCCTATCCCAATCGGATTGTCTTCCTCTTGAAAAATTCCTTCTATGAAGACGAGGTACACCTATATGTCTCCCCGATCTAGACTGGCTTCTACCTTCCCTTCTTCTGTATGCATTGTATCTCTCGTCCTCCATGAGAATGAAATCTTCAAGGCGTCTATTGGATAAGTATCTTCTACTTCCTTCTCTGTCTATCACCATCCTTCTTTGTTCTCGGGTTTTATGAACCTGTGAATTGTGATCCCCTTGTTGTTGCTATCTTTCAGTAGGTACTGATGGCCCCGGGTTTGCAAGCACCATAGCTGATGAATCTGGCTGTGTCTCCGGTAATCTAAGAACCTCCAAAGGAATCCCAGAATCAACACTGATTTCTGTAAGTTGTGTAGTACCTACACGCACCGGCCCCCTAGCCAGCATACGGAAATGAACCGATGTCCTTCTATGCCCGTATGTGAGTGATACGAACTGAGGGATGTCTTCACTAAAAGCTTCCACCAAAATAAGGAGCCCAGACAGGTCATCTTTTTCCTTCTGCCAATCAGAAATATGCACAAGATCTCCAAACTTCGATACTATCCTTTTCAGCGTTTCATCATCCTGACAAGTAAGCGGTAGATCAGCTATCCAGAACCAGAACTCCTCCTTACTTTGATGATTTTCCCCTTCAACCATATGCCTCAGCTTCATTTTTCGACCACCAAAATTTTGTAGTCCTTTCATCACCATCTCCTTGGCCTCCTGCTCGCACGAGAAGAATGCTATGGCTTTCCTTTTTTCGAACCTGTAGATATCCGCTGCACTGGGCCAACTGTGGTGCAGAAAAGGACCGACCTCTTTCCAAGCTACTCCATCCTGCCAAGAAATCTCTACTGCTCTCTCTAGGGCCGAGATCTTGCTCTTCCTCATCTCATCATCCGGTCCAACATCGACTGAGATCCTCTTCGGAACATGTTGAGGAGCACCCCTCGTCGGGATCCCCGTGGGCAACGGTGGGAATACATTCCTAGAATGGATGTCTGGTGGTGGCCTGGCTTGCATGGCCTGTTGATTGCACCTCGCAGCAACATGACCCGCTCGTCTGCATCTATAACAAACTTTTCTTCTTCTGCACTGCAACTTCCAGTGTCCACGACCCATACAGCGGAAGCATGTATCGTGTGGGATATTAAACAGCAGCATCTTTCTTATTTCGATCTCCGGTCCCGACCTTGTGTTCTCCGGTCCCGACCTAGGGGTAGGACCCCAATTTCCGGCCACTTCCGTAGGTTTCTCCACCGCCATCTGTGACGTATTATCTCCCTCCCCCGGAGAAGACCCTGGACTCGCCTACTGATCCGGAGATGTTATTGGATTGCCCGCATGCTTCTCAGTTGCCCTAACCGACATCTGGTCCTCCGCCCCAGTTGGATCATGCACGTCTGGTCCTCCGTTCGTCTGCCCAGCCTCCGTCAAAACCCTAGGCGCCTGCATGTTTGGACGGTCCTCCTCGTCGGTATTGCCCAGCACAACCCGAACGTCGGGTAGGATTTCCTCCGTCGGGATGGCCGACGCCATCATGTTGTTCCTTCTTTCCGCAACCGCCTGTTGCGCTTGCGATCCCCTCAGGCTTTGTCTAATCACTCTGCGAAGCAGCAGTGATGGAAGCATCTTCGTATAGGGTTTAGAGATGGACAGGGGGTGGCCTCCGGTAGGCGGGGTGCCTGGCCGGGGTGAGATGGCGGCGGCGCGCCGCCAACGGCCTCCGATCGCCTAAAGGTTTACCCGATCGCCCAGCCGATGCGTTGCTCCCAAATAGGCCAGACTAGTTGCTCCCCATATCGCTAGCTCACCTTGACACAGGTGATAGTATATACATCTGAGTCATGAACGCATCATGCTCCTCATCACATTTCTTGAGCCATGGGTTTGTTCACCATGCTCCATATATCCTGAGTCGGCAACCACAATTGCACTCAAACCCTCCTATTTTAGGCTAGGGGAAACCTCGCATATTCAACAATATGCGCTCCAAGTAATCCCACAGGATAAACCTATTTCACTATCACCAAATACTAACGATGATGGATCTATGGCCAGGGCAAACTACATGGCATATTCATCTATAATTAATTATTATATTTTAAGCCAATTGTTGAGGCAACCAAAATATAACATAGTCTTATAGAATTACATCATTATTTCCATCATCATACTGTCCTGGGACCTCAATCCCTCATGATATCAACCACTGCCTCTCAAGGCATCATCATCATGCAACAGCATGCTGGGAACACATCCCTTAACTCATCATCAGAGGATAACACCTCAACTAGGCACTCATCCTTATATCAGGTCTTCAGACCTATCAACTTGTTATCTCATTATCACATGGTGATACTCAAGTACATACATATCATAGCTCTTATTAGGCCATGAATCCACATAAAATGCATGCACGGTTAGTATACACATACATAGAGATAATTGAAGTCATCATGGATTAACAGTACTATCATGTTATCAAGTATAAAGCAACATCCATGAGTATATTACACATAAGTTGTAGAAAGCATAGTTTTATCATCAATCATAAGCATATATCATGCTCCATACATGTGATCATAATCATGAGACACATCATCATGTGAAGCAACATCATATGCTTCCAAGATTCATGGTCCACAACCTATCATCTTAACCCATTATCATATATACAGGGTTCAAGGTAATTACATCATATCGCTTGTATTATCATTATTAATAGAGAACTATCAACTATATACATTCTGAGTTATCATAACCCTCACCAAAGCTCCTACAACCTTCATTATAGGTATGGCGAGCAGTGCCAACCCTCACCAAAGGGTGTATTGGCTAGGGTTCCAATTTCTAGAGCACTTGTTCCATCATATAGACCAACCATGCTTCAACCTATCGTGTAACCAGCTCACAAGGTGTCAGGTAACCAGATCTAAGGATGAATCGTGCATTGTCAGCAGGGGTTGTTGACCAAGGGCCTATCATGCACAAGAACTAGGGTTAGGGTTAGAGTTCTATCGACCCACTCTCTCAACAAGAAACATGTCGACCAAGACCATGGCGCCCAAGATGCCCTATAATTCAACCATCAACCCATATCATCCAAAAGGACCCTCATGACGACCAAGGTACTCTATCATCCAGGAGCATGGAAACCACTAAGGCACCATATCGACCAACTTACTTATGGTATGATTGGCAAACAAAAACCCCATGCTCGACCCAAGGTTACCCATCTTACTCATATCGCCCAAGGAAGGGGCCAGGGTGCCTCCCACCTATAACAAGCAACCCCACAAGAAGACCTATCGTCCAACTAGGTAAAACATCTCATATCGGGCAAGGGCTACAACAAGGTGTGTCGTGCAGAGCACAAATCAAGGTGTATCGTCCAAGCTCCCACTCCACAAAGGGTATCGGCCAAACCCAACTAGGCATATCGGTCAAAGGTTCAACCCAAGACAAGGCTATCAGACAAAACTACTCTAAGGTCATATCGTGCAAGGTACAACCCAACATGGTCATCTTCAACCTCAAGCACAAGGGAACCAAACCCTAAATGATCAAGAAGACCGGATCACCTCTCAACAACCAAGAGAGAGGGGTTTTGCACAACCTCAATCAAAAATCAGGCAACTTACAAGAACCAACCTCAACATAGGTCATCACATATCCAAGAGCTCACCTCTCAAATCCATGGTGAGAGGAGGGTGTTGCCCAAGCAACTAGAATGTAGACTCACCTCGCAACTAAAATGAGAGAGGGGTATTGCCGACATCACTAGAGCTCAAACTCACTTCTCTAGACCAAGGAGAGAAAGGGGTGTTGCCACCAAAGAAAACCCTAAACCATGGTTCAGCCAACTAGATCCAAAGGTATGTAAACCATCAACAACATCATGCTCACTATATCCATAAGATCAACAACATGTACTAGAGCAAGAAACATAAGATGCAATGGTTGATCATCAACATATAGGAAATATGCAACACAAAGAAGGTAGTATAGCTAGGGTTAGAAGTTATGTAACCCGCCTTAAGCAAACTCTTCAAGCTCCAAAGCTCTAAGCTTCTAGCTCCTAGATCCAAGCACACCACTTTCGGCCACCTCAAGAAGAGGAACAAGAATCATAACCAATATGGCTGAAGGGTAGGCAAGATGGAGAAGAAGATGCTAACAAGAGAGGGAAGATGCTTTCCAAAGAACAAGACACACCTAGGGTTCGGCCACCATGCTAGAGGAAGAAGAAGAGAACTCCTTCAAAGGGATCGTCCACCAACCTTATCTCCTCCAAGGGTATCAGCCACCAAGGTTGCAAGGGAGAGGTGTATCATGCACCAAGGAAGAAAGGAGCAACAAAGAGCTAAAGGGTTCCTAAGGAAGAGAAAGGCAAGACATATATAGATGACGGTCAAGGTTAAACCAAGGCAAGGTGTCACCTTACCAAGGGATACTTATCCACATGTTTTACCACCTTGCAAACCTCATGAACATGCAATGCCACCACTCAACCAAGGTTCGTCCACATGTCCAAGCTAGGGTGACACAACCAAGGCAAGGAGGTCAAACAAGGTCAAAGGCCGACACACTACTCCTCTAGGTTGATGCAAGGCATGGCCGACACACACCAAGGCCGACACAAGCTACCTTGCACGATAAAGGGCTCAACCAAACAAGGCAAGGCCCAAACAAGGAAAAACAAGGCCCAAAAGATCTCAACCAAGCCCAGGGCAACACAAAGAACGAACCCAAACCATCCTCTCAACCCTAGACGAAGCAAATAGAGAGAAAGACATCTCTCAAGGTGACAAACTTGCTCTTCAACCCTATCTTAGGTTATTTTGCAAGTAGCACCTCCAACTCCCAATAAAACATAGGCAAACCCTAATCACCACTAAAGGTGATTAGAAGGCAACCAAGCACAAGGTTTAGGCAAAACAAACAGGGTAAGCCCAAAACAAAGGTCAGGGTCCTTACAAGCCATAAACATCTACAAAGGGATTTTGTCCCCAAAATCTGAAGAGAAAAGTGAGGGATACTTCCTCCTCATCTCTTCCTCAAGCTCCCACGTGGCTTCCTGAACACCACGATGATACCAAAGAACTTTCACAAGAACCAGGTCTTTCCTTTTCAACCTCTTTATCCTCTTGTCAAGGATCGTCACGGGATCTTCTTCATAGGTTACATCTTCATCAAGCTCAACCTCAACTGGCCATATCACTATTCCTGTGTCTGGATGAATTTTCTTCAACATCCTGACATGGAACACCGGATGTAACTTGTGCAACTCTGGCGGAAGCTCTAACTTGTAAGCTACCCTACCAACACATGCTATTACCGAGTATGGCCCCATATACCTGGGTTCCAGTTTGCCTTTCCAACCAAACCTCAGCATGCCTTTCCAAGGTGAGACCTTGAGATACACTTTGTCTCCCACCTGGAAGTCTAAAGGTCGTCGACGATTGTCTGCATAAGACTTCTGTTTGTCTTGTGTCTTTTTCAACTGTTGTTGTATCACTATGATCTTTTCTGATGTCTGTTGCACTAATTCAGGACCCAAAAGTTGATACTCACCAGACTCATACCAGCATAAAGGAGATATGCACTTCCTTCCATATAGAGACTCATAAGGAGCCATGCCAATGCTTCGCTAGTAACTATTATTGTGGGCAAACTCTATCAGACTGAGATGCACGTCCCAACTACCTAGGAACTGCAAGACACAATCTCGGAGAAGAACCTCCAAGGTCTGAATAGTCCTTTTAGACTGTCCATTCGTCTGCGGGTGGAAGGTAATGTTAAACCTCAACTGCGTTCCCAACGTTGTGTGCAACTGTTCCCAGAAATGACTCATGAACTGAGGGCCTCTGTCGAAAACTATCATTGCTGGTACACCATGTAAATGCACTATCTCATCTACATACATCTGAGAAAGCTTCTCTGTTGTATACGTTGTCTTTATAGGTATGAAATGAGAAGATTTTGTCAGCCTGTCCACTACTACCCAAATGGAATCATGATTCCTAGCTATCTTAGGTTGACCAACTACAAAATCCATGGTTATTTGATCCCATTTCCATTGTACTATTGGCATGGGTTGCAATGTACCTACCGACTTCTGATGCTTAGCTTTAACTTGCTGACATATTGCACACTTAGCCACAAACTCAGCTACATCCTTCTTCAAGCCAGACCACCAATACAGGTCTTTCAGATTACAATACATCTTGGTGACTCCTGGATGCATAGCATACATCTATGTATGTGCTTCCTTAAGCACTAACTTTCTTAGATTATCAACATCGGGTACCACCATCCTACCATGATAGAAAACTAGTCCATCCTCGAACTCATGGAACCCATCACGCTTTTTGCTGCCAAGCTCTGACCTGATCAATTGCACTGTATCATCTGCATGTTGTGCATCTTTGATCTGCTATCTCAGCGTAGGCTTGACTTGCATCTGTGCCAATAGTCCTTCCAATAAGGAAACTTCTAAATGCACATTCATCTACAGCAAGGATACAAACATATCTCACCTATTGCATACCAAAGAACTCAACTGTGCCTTCTTCATGGAGAGAGAAGAAGACTTTCTACTAAGCACATCAACTACCACGTTTGCCTTACTAGGTTGATACTCAATGGTGCAATCATAATCATTGATTATCTCCATCCAACGACATTGTCGCATGTTCATCTCACTCTGCGAAAAGATGTACTTCAAGTTCTTATGCTCTGTAAAGATCTGGCACACTTCCCCATAAAGATAGTGTCTCGAAATCTTTAATGCATTCACCACCGCTGCCAACTCTAAATCATGTGTTGCATAGTTCTCCTCATGTTTCTTAAGCTGTCACGAAGTAAAAGAAGCCACATGATCATCTTGCATGAGCATGCAACCTAAGCCTTTCTTGGAAGCATCACAGAAAACAACATAGCCCTTCCCAGGCTTTGGCAGCACCAATACTGGAGCACTAGTCAGCATCTCCTTCAGACTTTGGAAAGCTTGCTGACAACGATCATCCTAGAGAAAAGGTACATCCTTCCTGGTCAACTTTGTCATCGGCAACGCGATCGCACTGAACTCCTTGATAAACCTCTGATAATATCCTGCCAAACCCAGAAAACTACAAACTTTAGCCGACGTCTTTAGTTGTTCCCAATCTACCACTGATTCCACCTTCTTGGGGTCCACTCTGACTCCTTCTGCAGATATCACATGACCCAAGAAAGTCACTTCTTTCAACCAAAACTCACACTTACTAAACTTGGCATACAACTGATGTTGGGAAAGAAGAGTCCAAGATTGTCGAAGATGCTATTCATGCTCTTGAGTGTCCCAACTATAGATCAATATGTCATCTATGAAGACTACAACAAACTGATCTAGAAATGGACGGAACACTCGCTTCATCAGATCCATGAAAGCAGTTGGTGCATTCGTTTTAGCCCAAACGGCATAACCATAAACTCAAAGTGACCATACCTCATCCTAAATGCTGACTTTGGTATGTCGTCCACCTTAATCCTCAACTGATGATATCTCGACTGTAGATTGATCTTTGAGAACATTGTAGTGCCACGCAACTGATCAAATAGATCATCAATCCTCGGCAATGGGTACTTATTTTTTATCATGAATTTGTTCAACTGTCGGTAATCTATGCATAGCTGCATCGATCTGTCCTTCTTCTTAACAAACAACATTGGAGCACCCCAAGGTGACGTGCTCGGTCAGATGAAACCTTTCTCTAACAACTCCTGTAACTGCTTCTTGAGCTCTGCCATCTCTACTGGTGCCATCCTATATGGCGTCTGTGCAACTAGTTGTGTTCCTGGCACCAGATTGATCTCAAAATCAATCTCTCGAGGTGGGGGAACACTAGGGAACTCATCAGGAAACATTTTCGCAAACTCTTGGACAATCATCACCTCCTCAAGGCTAGGACCCTTCACCTTGGTATCCACAACGTGAGCTAAGAATGCCTTACAACCTTGTCGCAACAACTTTTCTACTACTAATGCTAACACTCAACATGTCAGAAGAATCTTCCTATCTCCTTGGAAGATCCACTTCTCTCCACTGTCATCAAACACTGCCTGCTTGGAACCACAGTCCAACATGACCTTATACTTCTCTAAGATATCCATCCCAAGGATCACATCGAATCCATGCATATCAAGTGGTATAAGATCCACTTGTATACCGTGTCCTGAGAAAGACAGAACACAAGATACACACTCCTCTCAAAGCATCAAGGAACCATCGAGAGGGGTTTCTATCAATAGGCTATCTTTCTTACAACTAACAGGTAAAGGACAACTATCAAGAAGACTATGTGCGATAAAAGAGTGTGTAGCACCCGGGTCAACTAGAACAAATATAAAGCAAGAAGAAGAAAAATTAGAATGAAATAACTCCATCTGACCTGTCACCACTTGTGGGTTGACTATCGCCTCTGGCTGACTCATAGCTTAGAATCGAGTCGTTGCTTGTTGTCCATGCCCTCTGCTTCCTTGAGCAGATGATCCTGCTTGCGACACTTGACCATGTCCTTGCCCTCTGCTACCACTGGGTTGTTGTCTATCTAACCCTTGTTGACTTTGTCTCAGTTGTTGTCTTACTTCAACATCTTTCCTTGGGCAATTTGACATTAAGTGCCCAATCTGTCTACAGTTATAAGATGTCATGCCTTCTATCTGTGGCCTAGATGGCCCTTTTACTGCCACAGAAGTTGTACTATGCGCCTTCGATGGCGAAGAAACATAACCTCTTCCCTTACTCAGGGACCATTGTGATGGTACACGAGAACTCTGCATCGTGGAAGGTGTTGAAAACCTTGGCTTCTAGAAACCACCAGATCTTGGTCCCTGGGACTGACCAGGCCTTTTCCTGGTCATGGACACCCTTTTCTCCCTAACAAATCCTTCGATCCTGCGGATGGACTCCACGAACGTGGCAAATCGCTCCCGATTTTCCAAAGCAGCAGTAAGTGTCGACAACTCAACACTCAAACCTTTCTCAAACGGTCTGATCCGCTCATCATCCGTTGTCGCCATGTGAGGACAAAACCTTAGCAAGTCCATGAACTTGGATTCATACTCGGTGATTCTCATCGATCCTTGGCGTAGATGCTCAAACTAGTTGATCTTCTCGTCCAGATACATCTTCAGAAAGTATCTACTGATGAACTCTTGCCAGAAAATCTCCCAACCGATCTCCTCACTGGGTCGTTTTTCCTCCTCGATGGCCCAGTAATGGCCAACACTACCCTTCAGAAGGTAGACAACGTGCTTGACTTTTTCTACTTCGGGGATGTCGAGGATCCAGAAGGCCTTCTCGAACCCGGTCAGCCATAGATCTACATCTGCTAGATTAGCCATTCCAGCATAGTATGAAGCTCCGACTCGGTGAAGCTGCTCAAAGGTCTTCCCAATACCCAATGTTTCACCATGGGGAGCATGTGCCCTTGGCTGAGGCACTGGCAACCTTTACACCATGTGATTCATCGTAGCCATCAACTGCCCCATAAGTTGTTGGTAGACAGGATTTTTGAGAATGGTTGGGTCAAGTTGGGGGACCTCAGACACTCGATCTTCATGTGCCTACACTCTTGATCCATCAACTGATGCAGCATCGCTGCTCTCGGCAGCATGTTCTTTATGGTTTTCAGACATCTTTAAGTTTTATCTTCCGTTGAGGGCAGAAGGTTATTGTAAGAAAATCTGGAAAAAGTTAGAAGAACAGACGCAAACCTAGTCCTAGATCCCTGTAGACTCAGTGAACCCAGAGCTCTGATACCAGACAAACTATGACACCCCACCATCACCCAGACAATGAGATGACACGCAAAAATGTGTGGAACCTCATCTTACTGAAAACACGGGTTAATTAAAACCGATTGCAGAAAGCATACTCAAGGGAACTTTTGCATCCAGATCCTACAGAGAAAGCTTGTTATAAAAATATTTACAGGCTTTGATATATGTTCACCGCTTATTGGAGCCAGCTGTACTATCAGCATCAGAGTTCATCACCTGTTTGTATATACATAACGGGCCACATACGCCTAGCAACAGGATAAAACAAAATTACAACATCTAGTCATCGTGAAACGTTGTCGAACACCTCTGAGGACCTGAGAGTATAGGGATGACTCTAGGACTCTACTACAAAACCACCAAAATAGTAGCATGTCCATCTCTTGCCTTCTATTGCTCTTCTTGTTTCTCAGCCGCAAACTCACGACCACCACCACATCTAGAGCGATCACCTAAAAAGGGTGTAAACCAATGGGGTGAGACACACAGTCCCAGCAAGAAACATAACTCCTCTATGAAACTATAAAACCTTAGAAGGTTGAGGCAACAACAGTAGTTAAATGATAAAGCATATAACAAGAGCAACATACTGAGTAAGGCTATGATAACCATCAATCTTACCAAGATATCCAGGAGGCATATAACCAAGCATTTCTTTATGGAACATGATTGACAAGATAAGCTTTATAAGAACTTATCACAAAAATATAAGGATCATACACATATCTGCAAGGTATAACTAGATCATCTATACAAGTACAAGGCCTCAATCAATGTTGTGTTTTGCTCTAAGCAAGATATACTATTCGACTGGATTACATTTTATTATACCCTGAGGAAGTGAGCCTTCCCTGCTCAAATCCAACCATTGGTTGCGAAGCCCGATCCAGTGCCATACAAGGTCTAAGGAGATCCAGATTCTAGGACCTCACCTTCTCGTGGTTAGTACACAAATCATCAAGAAAGACCGCAGTCTTATGCTTATAAGACCTCAGCCTCCGGGTCAGCTCTACAAGCTACCCATATCTCTAGCTCACCTTGACACAGGTGCTAGTATATACATCCGAGTCATGAACGCACCATGCTCCTCATCACATATCCTGAGCCATGGGTTTGTTCACCATGCTCCATATATCCTGAGTCTACAACCACAATTGCACTCAAACCCTCCTATTTTAGGCTAGGGGAAACCACGCATATTCAACAATATGCGCTCCAGGTAATCCCACAGGATAAACCTATTTCACCATCACCAAATATTGACGATGATGGATCTATGGCCATGGAAAACTACATGACATATTCATCTATAATTAATTAGTATATTTTAAGCCAATTGTTGAGGCAACCAAAGTATAACATAGTCTTATAGAATTACATCATTATCGCCATCATCATACTATCCTGGGACCTCAATCCCTCATGATATCAACCACTGCCTCTCAAGGCATCATCATCATGCAACAGCATGCTGGGAACACATCCCTTATCTCATCATCAGAGGACAACACCTCAACTAGGCACTCAGCCTTATATCAGGTCCTTAGACCTATCAACTTGTTGTCTCATTATCACATGGTGCTACTCAAGTACATACATCTCATAGCTCTTATCATGCCATGAATCCACATAAAATACCTGCATGGTTAGTATACACATCCATAGAGATAACTGAAGTCATTATGGATTAACATGATTATCATGCTATCAAGAATAAAGTAACATCCATGAGTATATTACACATAAGATGTAGAAAGCATAGTTTTATCATCAATCATAAGAATATAGTATGCTCCATACATGTGATCATAATCATGAGCCACATCATCATGTGAAGCAACATCATATGATTCCAAGCATCATGGTTTACAACCTATCATCTTAACCCATTATCATATATACATGGTTCAAGGTGATTACATCATATCACTTGTATTATCATTATTAACAGAGAACTATAAACTATATACATTCTGAGTTATTAGAACCCTCACCAATGCTCCTTCAACTCTCACTATAGGTATGGCGAGTAGCGCCAACCCTCACCAAAGGGTGTATCGGCTAGGGTTCCAATCCCTAGAGCACTTATGCCATCATATCGACCAACGACACTTCAACCTATCATGCAACCAGCTCACAAGGTGTCAGGCAACCAAATCTAAGGATGAATCGTGCATCATCAGTAGGGGTTGTCGACCAAGGGCCTATCGTGCACAAGAACTAGGGTTAGGGTTAGAGTTCTATCGGTCCACTCTCTCAACAAGAAACATGTCATCCAAGACCATGGCACCCAAGACGCCCTATCATTCAACCATCAACCCATATCGTCCAAAAGGACCCTCATGACGGCCAAGGTACTCTATCATCCAAGGCATCCTATCGTCCGGGAGCATGGTAACCACTAAGGCACCATATCGGCCAACTTACTTAGGGTATGATGGGCAAACACAAACCCCATGCTCGACACAAGGTTACCCATCTTACTCATATCGCCCAACGAAGGGACCAGGGTGTCACCCACCTATAACAAGCAACCCCACAAGAAGAGCTATCGTCCAACTAGGTAAAACAACTCATATCGTCCAAGGGCTATCACAAGGTGTGTCGTGAAGAAGAGCACACATCAAGGTCTATCTTCCAAGCTCCCACTCCAGAAAGGGTATCGACCAAACCCAACTAGGCATATCGTTCAAAGGTTCAACCCAAGATAAGGCTATCAGATAGCAGTACTCTAAGGTCATATCGTGCAATGCACAACCCAACATGGTCATCTTCAACCTCAAGCATAAGGGCACTAAACCCTAGATGATCAAGAAGATCCTCTCACCTCTCAACAACCAAGAGAGAGGGGTTTTGCACAACCTCAATCACAAATCGGGCAACTTACAAGGACCAACCTCAACATAGGTCATCACATATCCAAGAGGTGACGTCCACGGATTTTCGAAAACTTAATCTAATGTGTGAAATCTAAATTTAAACCTCAACTCAGTGAGAATCCCAAATTTAAACACCCCACACCAGGATAAGAAGAAGAAAATTAAGGGAGTCAGAAGGAAACAACAGTAGCACATGTACATGAACAATAATAAAACCATACACACATGTTCACCATTCAACATATAATTACAACATAAATTGTAACAATATTTGATATTACATATTGAACAACAAACTTATACATATACATGTACTACCTCTAAACTACATGATCTTAAGACAATAGGTCCACCTGTACATCAGCTCGCCATTCAACTCTCACTATCCTGGATCTTCAAGAGCATAACCACAACCTAAACAAAAGATTACATGCGGTACACGTAAGCACAATATTCAAGAATATTGTACTGAGTATGCCTACGTGTCTTTTATATACCTCTCATCATATCTTGGCAATAAGATAAAACTAATACTTGGCAGTAATAGAAGAATATAATAGAAGTATATACTTGTACAAAAATATTTCATTAACAAAAGAGAACACACATTTTAATCTCATTTTCCATTATATGCTTGTCCATCTGCCTACCAATGGGATAGATGCGTTCAGGCCTTATGATCTGCTTACCAAAGAGATAGATCATTGTACATGCGATCTGCTTACCAAAGAGATAGATCACTCACTAGCACTATGCTTACCAAAGAGATATAGTGCTTTCATATAATGGAACAAATATATTATGTTTCATGTGTTCATAGCAATAAGTATGGAAAATCAGGCAACATATCATACAAGAACAATCATTTCATCCAATACTGTAACGACCCCGCCTCCCGGTAACCCCCAATTAAGGGATACTGAAAGGTCAGAGCCATTAACCAATAACCCGGATCAAAGGTTCGACAAATAATCAATAATAATTATCAAATTATACTGACTAAATTGAAAATTGGTACAAAATAAAACTTTGCATACCTTTTTGAAAACTTTGGAAAACTATCTATCCACAACTTGAATTATTCTATCTAACCCTCCTTGTACTTTACTTCTTATTTTCACGATGTGTCACTTTACTATTTGTGCTTTTCAAACTTGTACCTAAAATGCTGACAAACAAAACGTCAGTTAGCATATCGAAATATACTGGTATGTGGGGATAACCAAAAGTTTGCACATATGGATAACAATCTAATTATCACAATCAAGTTAATTAACAAGCCAATTTACACTTTTTAGTATGACATTCTCCACCGCTTTTTCCCTAACCCTGGCATACCCACCTTAGGGTTTCTTTTGCCAATGACTTAAGGCCACCTTCTCAATCCCGAGCTTGGTGCCTGGGGGTCACCACTCATGGTGCCCACTAGTCATACAATATCATAGGCCACCTAATTTTCTCATCTATCCTTCATGAAAGTTATTAAGGTTACCTTTTCCAAACACATAACCTTAATTCCAGATTAATGCACAATTAGCCATCAATTAAGTCCATTAAGCCTATTTTACATTAAAGCCACCATTTTTATCCTTTTTAATCTATGACAAAGTAATTATGCTCGTTTATCATCAATTCATAGTTCATTATATTCCAATACCCATATGAAATCTATTTGACATTAATTCTACCTTTATTCATTCAAAAACCCTAATTTATATATTAAGGTTATTTAACCAAAATTAGGAACTTTAATACTCGAAATAGCTTAGAACCATGAAAACTAAGTTCTATAATTATATTTTCAGATTTAACCCATTAAAACCCATATTTTCCCAAATTAGGGTTTCTAAACATAATCATGTGCATAAAACCCTAAAACAAGCATGAAACTACCTTTTCCAAAATTAACTCTCCCTTTTACTCTTAATAGGTTAATATTTCTCAGAATTAGGGTTCCAAACCAAATTAACCCAAAAAGAGTCATCAAAACCGAGTTCCATATCAACATTAGGGTTTTACCACAATTTAATACATCAAAGGTGATAACTTGGTGTACTTTTGAAATTACAAGCAATATCATGTTCCAATTATATTTTTATTGGATTCTTCACGTTTTTCTGATCAACTTTCATGTATGGATCACCTTCATTTGATATTTCTATCATTAGATACATATTTTACAAAATAACTATTTTTCTACCAATCAGAAACGACCACGTGGATTTATTGATTTAAATAGCAAACTGGTGGGTAACGCACTTGTTAATCAAGGAGGGATTGTGAAATTACCATAAGGGACAGTCCCTTTCAATAGGTACGTGAGGGTAGGGGTGTAATTCCCCTGTCGATCGTCTTCAACCTGCAGACTGTCCTTCTCGTGAGCCGTCGGTCAACTCGATGGTTGACTTGGCACGCTGCTGCTTCTCCGTGCAATCCAAGGCTGCTGGGAGCTCCGACACATTCTCCCAAACTCGGTGGACCTCTCGATTGCGCTGACTACTCCACTCTAGCACTCAGCCGGCACCGCGCAACCTCGGCTGAAGCAGGTCCTCGGCGGGGTCTGGGTCAGGTCAAGAACTCCAATCGAAGATGCCTAAACACTCGTCTTCTCGCCCCGATCCTACAAGCAGAGTTTTTACAATTTCTGGTACAGCACAACTCCCCCCCCCTTTATATAGGGTCGGGCCACCTGTAAACGACATTAGGGAAACTCGATTCCCATAATAACAGGTACTCAATCCTGGTATGGATCGAGTCCCCATGGCCTCCCGAAGGTAGAGGGCCTACTTCCAGATCCAAAGATGGACTGGAGTGCAAGAAAAGATGAGAGGAAATATCTCCCAATTTCTTAGATTTCCCAGTTGGTCTCGAGGTAGAGGACGGAATCTCTACCGTTGGATCTCAGATCCACGGTTGTCGCAAAACAGAAAATAGGAAAAAATAGGGAAAATAGGGTAATTCCCTTTTACTTTGGAAAAAGCATAACTCTCAAACCATGGCTCCCTTTAATCCCAAATTTTGAGGGAAACTTAATAATGATTTAATCTTCCTCTCTGCCAAATTTGGGTACATTTTCTAAAAGAAAACGTGCCTTTTCTTTAGGTGCAAGATATCACTTAATTATATATATTTCTCACATGTTTTCCCCTTTCCCTTGCCATAAATTCATTATTCCGAGTTCCTTGAACCTCAAGGAACCTTAATGGCTCGAAATCCCATCTTGGGGATATACCTTAGCCTTGTACTTATCGTTTGTCCATTATCTCCCATTATCATATTTATTTCTTTTCAAAATAGCACTTTTTGAGAATTTCTCTTTCTCTCTCTTCTATTTTCCTTATTGGAATTCCTTTTAACATTAGGAACCTTATGGATATGAAAATGCACCAAGGATAACTTAATTATACCTCTTTTCACTTGTCTTCCACATTTTACCATTATGTTCAATTTCTTTCTTAATAAAGAAATACTTAATTGATCTTTTCTTTTCTTATTACACTCTCTATGCAACTTTGGACTCCAAGGAACCCAAGAGGCATGAAATCCCTCTTTGGATTTTCCTTCTAGAGGTTTCCATCTCATTCTTTTCTTAAAAACTCAATTATTCATTTACTAATTGAATTTTCTTGTTATTTGGGCCCAATAGCCAATAAATCCCACAACACAACATCAAGGCTATTGTAAATAAAATCCATTTATTCGAACCAAATTATATCATTATTTGTTCAAATATCTTTAATATGAGAAATTACATTTCTCAACAAATGAACCCAAAATTGGGGTTGTAACATCCTTCCCCTCTTATAAGAATTTTGTCCTCAAAATTCCATCAAGCAAGCAACAAAACAGGATAATCCTTTCTTATGTCCATCAGGGCTCCCATGTGGCTTTACCCTTTCCATGGTGCTTCCCAAGAACCTTCATCATCACATATTCTTCCATCTGATTTCTTTCTTACCTTGGTATATCATACCCTCATAGGTGACTCAGGTCATTTCAGCCTCTCATAAAGCCAAATAGGTTCAAGGCTCAGCACATGGCTTGGGTACCTCACATAGTGCTCTAGATAGGACTCATGGAACACATTACACATCATGTTATCCTGAGGGGCAAGGCTAACCACAACCATCTCCACCAATCCATCTCAAATGGACCCATATATCGGGGACTCGACTTTCTCAGCTGTATCTTAGAGGGATCGAATTTTCACACTACATATTCTCCCACAGTGAACTGCATGTCAGTCTACTTTGCATCAGCTCACGACTCATGTCATCTCTGGGCTCTCTCTCTCTCTTTCATGAGGCCTCCTTCACCAACATCATCTTAATGAAGTGGTGACCGACACAACCTCCTTGCATCCCGATAAAGGCTATGGTGGTTATCATCACATATTAAGAATTGTTTCTTTGTATCACCCTGAATGAGAACACATGCTCCCATCAGACCCTCTAGTCTGGATCATACTAACCATTAGTAAGGGGTGATAAACTGTACTAACATCGAGTTCTTCACGCATCTTCTTCCACCTTATGGAAGTGAACCTTTAGGTCCTACTAAAGAACTTTTGAACTCACATCATGTTGTAGTTGAACCATCTCTCTCTCATATGTAGTTCAACCAGATCTGTCCCTTGACAGTACTCTTTCTTTCTCATGTCATATAAGTAAGGTGATCTACCATAACCTATTTTGCATATTGACCTTCCTTAGTCTAGGGGAGACTCACAACATCCACAGTGATGAACTCCCATTCCCTCTCGGGAACTCTTTATACTTTATATCCATGCATTGGGTTACTGGTGTTCATCCTTCACCTCCTGACTTGCATGGCAACATGCTACATGCAACTTCACATCAAGCAGCCAAAGTGCTACTATCACTTACTATCCTTGTAGTTTCATGGTGTATGGTGATCTTAAAATCATGATTTCATGTATGTCATGGTCCCTCAAGATTGATTCCTCAAAAACCCTAAACCACTCTCATCAGGGTTTTATTACCTTCATATCCAAAGAAGTGCACCCAAGGTTCTACAACCCTCCTTCTATTATATCACGGACTAAGCTGGCTAACCAAACAACGATTAACTTGATATATCTCCATTGGCACACCTGAGTGTTATCCAAACTTATCTCTTTTTTCAAACATAAGGTTAGCCTAACAACCTCAACTTCTTCTAGCTTCCAGCTAAACTAGGCAACTATATCTCAACCAGAGCATTCATTACCACTTCTTATCCTTAGCTGTCAGGTAATGTTGAAGACATACACCTCCATGTATTCTACTTATCATCTCATCTCTAAGTTTGTCTTCATCAAGAAACTCTGAGCTCATCTTCATGGTGATCAAACTCACCCTTGCATAACTTGCAAATTCCATATAGCTCATGGTATCACATCCTCACAAGATGATCTTCTTACTACTCTTAGTGTTTGTAAACCATTCATGTAGCATTTTCTCCACAAGGGTATGTTATCATCTCTATCCTCATACCTTGTAGCAACGTTCCAACTCACATCATCTTTATCCTTGGTGTATGGCTTGCGTACTGTCCTATCTCTCACTCCCATAACAAGAGGAAATAAGCATTTGGCTGCAGTCCAAATACAGAGTTCTTCTTGTTCCAAGAATAGAGATGGTATGTCCAACCGTGCCAGTACACCTTTACATCTAAGTCGAAACGTGCCACATATGTCTCTACAAACATCACGATATCACTTACTTCCATGGAAAACTGGTCTCGAACCTACTGAGGTTTACACACATTCCTAGGTCCTCTCCTCTAGGTCTATAGGGTGTCGGCACTTTTGGGGCCATCCCTCTTCCCTTATGCATCCAGAGAGTGCCCTACTCATCTGCCCTTTGGGTCCCATGAGTTCATGAAGGTGATCAATCTCCTAACCCATGGCCCTTAGACAATGATAGGTGTTACCTCCCGACCCTATGGTCATGTGCAACTAGGGAATTACGCAACTCCTACTTCCATCGGTCTTATCCCTACCTGACCCTAGGATAGACTTAGGATTCTAACGTAGTACATGTTCAACATAGAACCTTACCCAAGCCTTCATCATCTCTCTCAGCATTCATGACTGACTTTCATCCCTTGGTAGGGGTCAGAGAAACATGCCTACCTTGGTCAGGCTCCATATTGGTTACCTCCATGGTAATACATCCACATGCACGTAGATATGGTTATCTATGGGTCTGCAGGTTCATTCTCATACCATGTATTATTCACTTAGCTTCTCAAGATCCTCTGAAACCTCTTTAGGTTACCAACAAAATTGGTATACACCCTACAAAAGGGTCCCTCTCCCAGGATGGGAGGAAACTACACCTTGATAATAGCGGTCACAAACGTCCTTATGTTTAGGATATGCATCCATATGAGCATGTTTAGCCCTAGCAAGCTACTAAGGAACAAGAAGACACTTACCAAACCATGCTAGGTCACACTTGTCCTCCTCCTCAACATTAGACCAACTTAGTTGTGAGGGGTTCATCAAAGGTACCTTTAACTTAAGGGGTTTCCTTTACCTCTACACAAGAGGAGTACCATGTTCGAAACTAAAGAGACTCAAATCTCATCATGAACATCGGGTACACTGCTTCCCCTCCTTGGCCTAGGTTCACCTTTGGGTGCCCAACTACATGCTCAATCTCTTAACCACAAATCAAGCATGTTCGAGGTATGTCATGTACTTCCATGATCCTTTTATATAAGCAACACCTCAGAGATAAGTCCTCCTCAAGGACATCCAACTAGGTATAAAGCCTCAAAATTGGTTACTTAAACCTCCCTAGGGTCTAAGGCATTCTTTATCTCATCTCAGCAAGTAATCGTTTATACCATAGGTACATAGGTACCAGAAGCATCATCCTCTCTCTAGGGTTTTGTTCCTCTAAAGATAACCAAGATATCATTAGCCTCCAGGGGTCAAGCATAGGGAAACCACTATCATCCACTTAGGTCACATCATCCTCGACTCCCCACTATTCCTCAAAACTTAGGGTTTTAGGATCCAACCTTCTTGCTTGGTTTTCTTCTCTCTCTCTAGAGAAAACCCTACAACCAACCTCACCATTAGAGGTCCTCTCTTCATGAAGGGTCAACCTCAAAAGCATGCCCCTACCTGGATGAAACCTATGTTCAACTCATGTTCGCTCAAGGTTATCCATAGCACCTTAGGATTATCACATAAGCTATCCATCAAACTCTCCCGGCCAGGTTTGAACCTATTGCTCACACTACTGATACATTTTGGGTGCCTATAAGCTCATGGGGTTTCCAAAGGTTCTTCTCTAACCTCATCAATGAATGAGCTATCCTTCACTCTAAGATGCACGACCCTTCCCAGGGTTGGGTCTCCAGAGGTACTAGGTCATCCAACCTCTCATGGCTCATACGTCATCCAAAGCATGTCCATCCAAACACCTGGTCTAACTCATCATGCCATCTCTCTCTTTAACCTTCACTTAGGGTTAGGGTTAACATCATCCTCATAGGATATGTCATGTCTCTACTTGTAATGGAGGTATCTATCTCCAAGACTAACTCTCTTTATTTATCCTCCTGACAAGAAGGTCTAGCCTCAGGTCTCTTTTGAGGGCATGATAACTTATGTTATATGACCTAAGCATGTATCTATCCTTTAGTTTGCGCTGAATCTATTAAGCTTATGTCCATGACATCTTATTTACATGCTTTTCATTAATTTGGTGGAGGATTCTTTAGACCTTATTAACCTTACCCATACCTCAAGAGGGTGAGGAGAAGAGAGAGAAAACCCTAATCCTTAAGGTCCTTAACAGAATTTGAGTTGAGAAGGGATGAACAAGATGAGAGAGTCCTAAAGGTATCTTATTTTGAGTCACATCCCAAGACATCGGCCAGACAGTCACACAATCCGGGAGTCCTTGTATTCTGGCTAGCGGTGCGGAGGAAAATATTGCCAGCCCCCAGACATGATCCTTTTCTAGACACCTCAGTCCTTCAGACAATCCTCTAATACTCCCTTGGGTTCTACAAAGTTTGTAAAATTTACTAATTATTAAAGATTAAATGAGGAACCTTCTCTATGATACCAATTGTAACGACCCCACCTCCTGGTAACCCCTAATGAAGGGAGACTGAAAGGTCATATTCGTTAACCAATAACCCGGATCAAAGGTTCAACAAATAATCAATAATAATTATCAAATTTTACCAACTAAACTAAAAACTGGTACAAAATAAAACTTTTCATAACTTTTTGAAAACTTTGGAAAACTATCTATCCACAACTTTAATTATTCTATCTAACCCTCCTTGTACTTTACTTCTTATTTTTATGATGTGTCACTTTACTATTTTTGCTTTTCAAACTTGTACCTAAAATGCCGACAAATAAAATGTCGATCAACATATCAAAATATACTGGTATGTGGGGACAACCAAAAGTTTGCACATATGGATAACAATCTAATTATCACAATCAAGTTAATTAACAAGCCAATTTACACTTTTCAATATGACATTCTCCACCGCTTTTGCCGTAACCCTGGCATACCCACCTTAGGGTTTCTTTTTCCAATGACTTAAGGCCACCTTCTCAATCCTGAGCTTGGTGCCTGGGGGTCACCACTCATGGTACCCACTAGTCATGCAATATCATAGGCCACCTTCTCATTCCTGAGCTTGGTGCCTGGGGTCACCAGTAATGGTTCCCATTGGTCTACCCATCTGGGCTTGACCATTGGCATCATTCATTAGGGTGGCATGTAGGTGCGAGAATACATACTTCTATTATTAATTTGATAATCATAGTGATTTTATGATTTTGCAAGTTGACGTGTATTTTACTATGCGCTTAAACGCAAGTATACGCGTCGAGTAATATAGGCCTTGTGAGGCCCGAGTCGAACTCAGGGATACGTGAATTATTGGGGACTTTTACTAACTAATCGCAATCAGCTAGACCGATTAACAAAGTAGGGTTTTGTTGTTCAAATTAAAAAGAAAATAAAAATCACACAAAGAAAACAATCAATTAAAGGTTAATTTAATCAATTCAAAAGGATATCTTTAGGATGGCGGTTTCACCGTGGGTCAACATTGTATTAGGTTTCATATACTTCCTCACACTTCTCTCTCTATCCGGGTAGTGGCCTGAAAACATAATTACCCACTGTCGTGGTGTAATTCACTACTTAGGTTTAGGTTGATTCCACCGTCGTAGTAATCATTCCCCTAAACTAAGCGCATTAAAAACGGTCTCTCAGTTCCCACCATTAATTTTACAACTCCTTTATCAAGGGTTTTATTAATTAATGTAGATTTCGTCTCTTTTCAACCGTTAATCCTTCTGTCGAAGTGATTAAGGGTATTAAGTTATTATTATGGTGATCAAGCATAACAATAGAAATGGAGAAAACGAATCTATACCACGGATTTGAGAGAAAAATATGAATTATTGATATAAAAATGTCATACAATGCATTCCTGGGCTACTCCCGGTCCTAAAGATTGAGGGTTTTAGCCTCTCGTGTTCATCTCACACGAATACATGGTAGAAATTGGGGAATTCATAAGAAAAATGGGAAATAAATGGGAAAACCCCTGAACGGAGAAGAACCGGTGGATCCATGGCGTAGAACACGGGCTTCCTCGCCTGTCGGTGGTGGAAATCGTCTTCGGCAGCGTCCGAATCACCCGGGATGAGCTTCTCGGCCTCTGTTCTCCTTTTTCTCCTCCTCGGCACTCGTGCAAATGAAAATCCGATCCCCCTCTCGTGTGGGCGGCCGTCATTAGGTATAAGTCCCTAATTAGGTCGTCAAATAACAACAGCCATCTGATCAAGATCAAAACAGATCCAACGCATATCTGCCGGCGTCGATACCATCGACGCGGGTCGATGGTATCGACCCAGCGGTTTAGCGGCAGCATTCCTTTCTTTTATTCTGAGCACCTGTGGTCATCTCGATACCATCGACTTGGGCGTCGATGGTATCGACTTTGTATTGCTCTTCTCGGCTGACAACCTGTGGCTTGGTCGATGGTATCGACTTCCGTCGATGGTATCGACGGAAGCAGATACTTGTTTTTCCTGAAATTTCACAACAAGCCCAAGTAAATCCACACAATTTATAATAAGATGATAAATAATGCTCAAAATAGTAAAACAAAGGAGATTTGATATAATATGATGGCAAAGACCAAATTAAGTGAATTATTCAATATTATCCATGAAAATGAGTAATTAGAGCACAAAACACATATGAAAAAGGTCTATAAATGCGACTCAAAATCATCGCATCAAACTCCCCTAAGCTTAAACATTGCTCGCACTCGAGCAACTAATCCTTAGAATAGGATTGCAGATGTCAACTAAAAATCAACACACCAACCCACATCACACATGACTCCCACTGGACGTTCTCAAACCGGCCTTTCCTAATCAAAGAACAGTAATTACCCTACAGGCGACAATAATCATCAATAAAAGAAATTATCCTTCAAACCGATGAACACTATCACATAAGGTAGTTAACATAATAAAATTTTCCGATTCAGCATTGGTGCATCTTGTGATCGCCTACACTACGTTGCTCGCCCTAACTACCATCTACATGGAAGCAGTTCTCCTGATAATCATTAGTGAGGAGAATTTCACGGTGGCCTACCAATCCGAGCAACGGGTGGATGGAAATGGGTGGTTCATGGAAGAATTTGGAAGTATTACACAGTTTCAAAATGCATAAAACAAAATGCCCTAAATGATGTGAATGCACATTAAAAATGCCCTAATGCCTATAATTGGGTGGAATGATGCATGCACTAACCTTCCACCTCAAAATGAGATGGAAATCTACTTAAGCCACATCATGTACTCAATTTTCCTGTAATGCAAGCGATATCATGTTCCTTTCTCCCTCTTATTCCATCTTCTTCTAAATTCTCTTTCTCTTTTTTTTCTTTTTTTCAATTTTTTTGTAGATCTTCAGAAATTTTCTTTTTTTTTCTCTTTTTTTTTCTTGTAGCCCACATATCCATAATTGCTTAGCGATACATGTATTGGGCTGTTTTCTTCATGATTGGAAATCTTTGCGACATTTCAAAGGTATGGAACAGTTTAGATCACTTTTGAGGAAAAATTGAGATACATGGTGTACTCTATGCATGATAATCATGAAAGTTATGAGTGCAACTACATGACATGCACCTAAAGGTAATGTGCATGAATCACTATACATTTTTTCCGTTTTATGCAAAAGTATGAAAATAACAATGCAAATCCTATCTACATGCTATGCACGCAAGAAGGAATTAAAAATGTACTTTACTTCCAATTCTTGGGTAGATTATGGAAAAATATGAAGTGGAATGAGCACAAGATTAAGTTACTGAACCTTAGAAAAATATAATGTGTCCCTCCTTACTGACATGTGTAGTAGTTTCAAGGGTTCTTTCTCTTATATCCAATTAAGGTCTCATTACCATTTGATTAGGTTAGGCTCAAACAACCGTTACTATCCACTTTTCATGAGTCAATGGGGGTGTGGGTGTGACATATTGCTTCAAAGTTGACATAATCAATCATTTTCATAGGACAAGTTCCCCAAGGACAACCAAGTTAAGCTATCCAAAAGACACAGAAATTTTTAAATTCCCTTAAATTTCCCATGAAAACATCGAGATGACAATTTTTAAGACATCCACGATTACACTAGATAGATGTGGATCCTAAACAAACTAAAATTGCAAGAACAAATAACAAAGCAAAAACTAAAAACAACTAAAGAAAAGATAAAAGATAGAGTTGTTCCAGCCACCCCCCTAAGCTTGAATTTGACTATGGCCTCATAGTCAAAAACCAACTTAAGGGTGGAACAGTGATACCCTAATCAATCTTGTAGAGGCGGAGGTGGGTATTGCTAGGGTCGTGGGGTCCGGATTTGCTCTGGATGAAACTTGGCGCAAGTGGAGGAAGAACTCGTTGATGACTTCATTTGACCAATAACTCCGTCTTGAATAACTGACACCGACAATGCTGTGTGCCCATCGATACCAGCGACGGAAGTCGATGGTATCGACTCGCTGATTAGGGCAACTGCCTCGCGAGTCCGGCCGCCGCCTTTTTCATTTGAAAATGTCGATACCATCGACGGACCCGTCGATGGTATCGACTTCACTGAGTCGATTTCTTCTGAAAATCTCCAGAGATATCGATGGTATCGACTGGCATGTCGATACCATCGACCTTTATTGCGCAGCCTGCCTGTAGGTATGTCGATACCATCGACGGGACCGTCGATAGTATCGACTCAGTGCGATTTTTGCAGCTGTCAACCTGAACCCATGTCGATACCATCGACCAGTGTGTCGATGGTATCGACCCTGCCTGTGCCTGCACATTGAACAAACGGATCAAGGTATCTTCTTTACACTAGAATTTAAACGAAATGAAAACAATCTATGACTATAATTAAACTATCCTAATGTACCAATGGTTGGGTTGCCTCCCACCAAGCGCCCTTCTTTAACGTCTTAGGCTAGACGTATGACAGTCATCATCTTTTCACCTTGAGGACTGCACTTAGAGGATCATGCGGTAATTTGAATTCAACACGATCTCCTCCAATGCCCAAAGACAAAGTACCTCTCCCTAAGGCAGTCACAACATCCGTCGTTGCTTGAAACGGTCTTCCTAGGAGAATTTCACAGCTGTGGAGCGGTGGCATATCCATGACAACAAAATCCACCGGAAATATGAATCTATCCACTTTGACGAGAACATCTTCACATACTCCATAGGGTCTCACGGTAGACCCATCTGCCAATTCAATTGTTGCAGCCAACTTCTTTATCTCTTTTAACCCCAGATTTTGAAATGTAGCCAAAGGCATGAGATTTATACTAGCGCCGGAATCACATTGCGCTTTAGAAACATGTTGACCACCTATTGAACACGGAATGTAAAAACCTCCTGGGTCTTTTCTCTTCTTTGGTGAATTCCCGTGAATCATAGAGCTCACCGTCTCATTCATCCAATAAATTTCATCGTCTTTTATCCGCCTCTTCTTATTAATGATTTCCTTTATGAACCTCCCATAGGCGGGTACTTTCTCGATCATCTCCACTAATGGAATATTGATGTGGAGTTTTCGGAATATCTCCAGGAATTTTTTAAAGTGACGATGCTCTTTCTTTGACTTAGGATTAACCACATTTGAAACATCTGTTGCCTCAACACGCCTATGAGGTGGCACATACGCGCTTTTCGGGGGTACCTCCCCTAAGCTTGCTTCAATCACTCTCTCCGACATGGGCTTTGGAGAGACATCCTCAATAGTATCAGCTTGTTGTGGTTCCTCTCTCGCCTTAGATGTCTCCACATGTGCACAAACAACTTGCACTTGTTCTGCCTGCCTAGGTGGAGATACAGTATTCACAACTCTTTGTGGTTTTCTGAAGAAAGGGTTTCCACCCGGCAATCCATAGTACGTGCGTGGATATGGTATCGCCGGTGTTGCGTTCACATTGAAAGTCATCTTTCTTTCTTCTACAGCTTCTTGCACCTGAGATTCCTCCTCAGTGCTTACCACAGACATGTATTTGACCTGATGATGTGCTTGAGCCACATTTGCATTCTCGGCTGGTTTATGTTGGTTGGCGTGCTTGATGGCCGCCACTTCACTCGAAATCTGTGCCACGGTGGTTTCCAATGCCCGCATTTGTGCTCCATGGCTTTGCAGCGTCTGCCCAAACTTGGTTAGAATATCACCTTGAGATTGCAATTGTTTTCCAAACATGGCCATCATCTCTTGGTTTTGCTGGACCATTTGAGTTAGTAATTCAGTGTTCTTGTCCTCGGCTTTCTGCTGTGACTTGGCATCCGGATCCTGTAGAAAATTGTTCGGATCCTTCCATGAAAACTTTTTATCTTTCCTCCATGCATAGTCATTGTTTCTATAGCCCTATTGTTGCATGAACTTCACTTGGGCTTCCTCATCCTCAGATGCATCTTCCTTAGTTAGCACCTTCTTGGCTAGAAGATCTAACTTGGCATTCAGCTCCCTCACTATTCTGGATTCACCAGCAGCCTTGACATGTTCCACAGCCCCTCTATCACCCCATGACTGTTTCCTAGCCATGTTTTTCAGTATCTCCCAACATCTGGTATCCATATTATTCAGAAAAAATTAGGATCCGGCTGAATCAAGATTACTTCTATCGTGCTCGGAGAGAGCAAAATAGAAAATTTTTACTTGTGTCTCCTTGTCCAATCCATGATGTGGACATCTTCTCAACATGACCTGGAATCGCTCCCAAGTCTCAGAATAAGTTTCACCCGCCTGTTGGGTGAAATTGTGAATCTTCCTGATCATGTCATTGGTCTTCTCAGGAGGGAAAAACCTCTCGAAGAAAACCTCTACCATGTGATCCCATGATTCAACAAACTCGTCGTCGAGGTTATGAAGCCACTCTCGCGCTGCTCCTACCAATGAACTTGGGAACAACTTGAGATACAACGCATCTTGCGGGAACCTGTCAATCTTCACCATATCGCAATTTTCAACAAACTGACTAATGTGTGCCACTGGATCTTCATTTTTCAGCCCGTGAAATGCGTTGGATTTGACCAAGTTAATCAGTGCCGAGTCGATCTTGTATGTAGGTATGTTCAGCCCCTGTTTCTTTATAGGCCCCTTGGATGCTGAGGAAGAAGACGCCTTGATCTTCTCCCATATTGTCTGTGCTTCAGCCATTTCTTCTTCTTGTTCTTGCTCAGATTCAGAATTTATATCACTTTGGTGTTCCTCCTCGTAGTAGTCCTCGTCCTCTGGTCCCACAGATGGAACCTCAGGTGTGCGATTCACGTAGTCTCGACTACGTGTGTGCACCATGCAAAGTACCTGAAATATGGAAATAGGGGTTCAGTACAATGCTTTGAACGAGTTAACACAATTATAGAGAAATAAAGGAATTTTTGAAATTGTTTTAAAATAAAAAAAAATGTGGCCTAGAGTGGCCGCTCTTAGCACTCAAAGAGCCAATAATTCGCCGTATCCCCGGCAACGGTGCCAAAAACTTGACGTGTATTTTACTACGCGCTTAAACGCAAGTATACGCGTCGAGTAATATAGGCCTTGTGAGGCCCGAGTCGAACTCAGGGATACGTGAATTATTGGGGACTTTTACTAACTAATCGCAATCAGCTAGACCGATTAACAAAGTAGGGTTTTGTTGTTCAAATTAAAAAGAAAATAAAAATCACACAAAGAAAACAATCGATTAAAGGTTAATTTAATCAATTCAAAAGGATATCTTTAGGATGGCGGTTTCACCGCGGGTCAACATTGTATTAGGTTTCATATACTTCCTCACACTTCTCTCTCTATCCGGGTAGTGGCCTGAAAACAGAATTACCCACTGTCGTGGTGTAATTCACTACTTAGGTTTAGGTTGATTCCACCGTCGTAGTAATCATTCCCCTAAACTAAGCGCATTAAAAACGGTCTCTCAGTTCCCACCATTAATTTTACAACTCCTTTATCAAGGGTTTTATTAATTAATGTAGATTTCGTCTCTTTTCAACCGTTAATCCTTCTGTCGAAGTGATTAAGGGTATTAAGTTATTATTATGGTGATCAAGCATAACAATAGAAATGGAGAAAATGAATCTATACCACGGATTTGAGAGAAAAATATGAATTATTGATATAAAAATGTCATACAATGCATTCCCGGGCTACTCCCGGTCCTAAAGATTGTGGGTTTTAGCCTCTCATGTTCATCTCACACGAATACATGGTAGAAATTGGGGAATTCATAAGAAAAATGGGAAATAAATGGGAAAACCCCTGAACGGAGAAGAACCGGTGGATCCTTGGCATAGAAAACGTGCTTCCCCGCCTGTCAGTGGTGGAAATCGTCTTCGGCAGCGTCCGAATCACCCGTGATGAGCTTCTCGGCCTCCGTTCTCCTTTTTCTCCTCCTCGGCACTCATGCAAATGAAAATCCAATCCCCCTCTCGTGTGGGCGGCTTTCATTAGGTATAAGTCCCTAATTAGGTCGTCAAATAACAACAGCCGTCCGATCGAGATCAAAACAAATCCAACGCATATCTGCCGGCGTCGATACCATCGACGCGGGTCGATGGTATCGACCCAGCGGATTAGCGGCAGCTTTCCTTTCTTTTATTCTGAGCGCCTGTGGTCATCTCGATACCATCGACTTGGGCGTTGATGGTATCGACTTTGTATTGCTCTTCTCGGCTGACAACCTGTGGCTTGGTCGATGGTATCGACTTCCGTCGATGGTATCGACGGAAGCAGATACTTGTTTTTCCTGAAATTTCACAACAAGCCCAAGTAAATCCACACAATTTATAATAAGATGATAAATAATGCTCAAAATAGTAAAACAAAGGAGATTTGATATAATATGACGGCAAAGACCAAATTAAGTGAATTATTCAATATTATCCATGAAAATGAGTAATTAGAGCACAAAACACATATGAAAAAGGTCTATAAATGCGACTCAAAATCATCGCATCACAAGTATGCACATCCAACTGTTTAGATTGCATTTAATGTGAGGAAACATTCAGAAAATCCTCGGGAAACTAAGGCGGTTATTCATAATTAATCACAAACATGTACATGCAGATTTGAGATAGAGTAGTCCAATCAATCAAGACATCCAATCTAGCAAGTACAAGAAGCCTGAAATCACATTCAATTCCTTTTTATCAAAATCTATCCAAACCATCTTGCTACTTATGGTTTCTATTCCTTTTTAGGGTTTCTTCTTCTTTTTATGGTTTACTTTGTAATTAGGGTTTTACTTCCCTTTACTCTTTTTAAACCCTAATTTTCTCATCTATCCTTCATGAAAGTTATTAAGGTTACCTTTTCCAAACACATAACCTTAATTCCAGATTAATGCACAATTAACCATCAATTAAGTTCATTAAGCCTATTTTACATTAAATCCACCATTTTTATCCTTTTTAATCTATGACAAAGTCATTATGCCCGTTTATCATCAATTCATAGTTCATTATATTCTAATACCCATATGAAATCTATTTGACATTAATTCTACCTTTATTCATTCAAAAACCCTAATTGATATATTAAGGTTATTTAACCACAATTAGGAACTTTAATACTCGAAATATCTTAGAACCATGAAAACTCAGTTCTATAATTATATTTTCGGATTTAACCCATTAAAACCCATATTTTCCCAAATTAGGGTTTCTAAACATAATCATGTGCATAAAACCCTAAAACAAGCATGAAACTACCTTTTTCAAAATTAACTCTCCCTTTTACTCTTAATAGGTTAATATTTCTCAGAATTAGGGTTCCAAACCTAATTAACCCAAAAAGAGTCATTAAAACCGAGTTCCATATCAACATTAGGCTTTTACCACAATTTAATACATCAAAGGTGATAACTTGGTGTACTTTTGAAATTACAAGAAATAATAGGTTCCAATTATATTTTTATTGGATTCTTCACGTTTTTCTTGATCAACTTTCATGTATGGATCACCTTCATCTGATATTTCTATCATTAGATACATATTTTACAAAATAACTCTTTTTCTACCAATCAGAAACGACCACGTGGATTTATTGAATTAAATAGCAAACCGACGGGTAACACACTTGTTAATCAAGGAGGGATTACGAAATTACCATAAGGGACAATCCCTTTCAATAGGGATGTGAGGGCATGGGTGTAATTCCCCTCTCGATCGTCTTCAACCTACGGACTATCCTTCTCGCGAACCGTCGGTCAACTCGATGGTTGACTTGGCGCGTTGCTGCTTCTCCATGCAATCCAAGGCTGCTAGGAGCTCCGCCACATTCTCCCAAACTCGGTCGAACTCTCGATTGTGACGACTACGCCCCACTAGCACTCAGCCAGCACCGCTCAACCTCGGCTGAAGTAGGTCCTCGATGGGGTCAGGGTCAGGTCAAGAACTCCAATCGAAGATGCCTAAACACTCATCTCCTCGCCCCGATCCTAAAAGTAGAGTTCTTACAATTATTGGTACAGCATAACTCCCCCTCTTTATATAGGGTCGGGCCACCTGTAAATGACATTAGGGAAACTCAATTCCCATAATAACAGGTACTCAATCCTGGTATGGTTCGAGTCCCCGTGGCCTCCCGAAGGTAGAGGGCCTACTTCCAGATCCAGAGACAGACTGGAGTGTGAGGAAAGTGGATAGGAAATCTCTCCCAGTTTCTCAGATTTCCCAGTCGGTCTGGAGGTAGAGGATGACATCTCTACCACTGGATCTCCGATCCACGGTTGTCGCAAAACAGAAAATAGGAAAAAATAGGGGAAATAGGGTAATTCCCTTTTACTTTGGAAAAAGCATAACTCTCTAACCATGGCTCTGTTTAATCCCAAATTTTGAGGGAAACTTAATAATGCTTTAATCTTCCTCTCTGCCAAATATGGGCTCATTGTCTAAAAGAAAACGTGTCTTTTCCTTAGGTGCAATATATCACTTAATTATATATATTTCTCACACGTTTTCCCCTTTCCCTTGCCATTAATTTATTATTTTGAGTTCCTTGAACCTCAAGGAACCTTAATGGCTTGAAATCCCATCTTGGGAATATACCTTAGCCTTGTACTTATCGTTTATCCATTATCTCCCATTATCATATTTATTTCTTTTCAAAATAGCTCTTTTTGAGAATTTCTCTTTATCTTTCTCCTATTTTCCTTATTGGAGTTCCTTTTTAAATTAGGAACCTTATGGATACGAAAATCCACCAAGGATAACTCAATTATACCTCTTTTTACTTGTTTTCCACATTTTACCATTATTTTCAATTTCTTTCTTAATAAAGAAATAATTAATTGATCTTTTCTTTCTTTTTACACTCTCTATGCAACTTTGGACTCCAAGGAACCCAAGAGGCACGAAATCCCTCGTTGGATTTGCCTTCTAGAGGTTTCCATCTCATTCTTTTCTTAAAAACTCAATTATTCATTTACTAATTGAATTTTCTTATTATTTGGGACCAATAGCCAATAAAGCCCACAACACAACATTAAGGCTATTGTAAATAAAATCCATTTATTCAAACCAAATTATATCATTATTTGTTCAAATATCTTTAATATGAGAAATTACATTTCTTAGTAAATGAACCCAAAATTGGGGTTGTAACAAATTCCATATGCCAAGTATTTTACTACTCATATAACACAAGCATATTGCATAATAAGCCAAGTAAGAGGTAATGGCATACCTTCCAGAGAGACATCCTAATCACATATTCCTCATGTCAACTCTAACCTTGATCAACCCTGATTAAGACAATATTACGTATCACCATCAGGTTCTCATCATCTTACATCTCATCTTAACCTTAATTATGTTCATTAGGGTTTAGCTTATCTCATTAGGATATTCTCATCATTACTTGTATTCTTGTCTTATATTTATCTTATTGATGTCATATTCTAGATTATAGTTTATCAATTGGATATAGTCATGTATCACATTATTATGTGAACATACTTAACATTATGTCACTTTCATTAACGATATTAGGGTTACATCACATGTATTAAGGGTGCTCTTCATATAACTGGAATTTCATGTATAAAACTAATCTCACAAACATATATTATATTCCAGTTACATATATGAGGGTTTTCTATAAATTTCATTATTTATTGAGCATGTATGCATTAATTGCATTATCTTTAGTGTTATTAGCCCTAATTAGCCATATTAATCAACTTATATTCTTTTGTGCATCAACATGATTGTATCTGACATCATATGCATTATAAACATGATTATAGACTTACTGACATGTTATCATAATTTTAGAACTTTGTTTGATATTTATTATCCATTAAACAAGCATTACACATCTTATATGATATTACTATTATTAATGCATCAAAAGCCTAATATTATGCAACCATATTGTTCTACGCATTTTTATGAGAATAACGGTACCTTGTTTGTATTTTTCTGATCATCGAGCTAATTACTATGATTTATCTAAGAATTGAACATTTCTGAGGTAAATGCCTTCTTCAGGCCAATCAAAGGCCACCACGAGGCTAGTAGGGCTACGGTTTCACTCCCAGCTTGTCTGGCTAAGCTGGCCGGTTCTCAGCGGTTCGTTGCCTCTGGACCGCCCGCTCTTCCTCTGCGTAAGTCGCCTAGTGTGGCTCCCTATTTCTCCACAGCGCAGGAGCGCCGCCGCAAGGGCCAACTCCAGCGCGAAACTGACAGATCTCAGGTGAGCCTCATTAGTTCCTACTTGCGGCTCGAGTAGGCTGTCACCATAGGATGCAGATGTAGTAGAGCAGATAGGGGGAGGACACCCTTGATCCTCTCCATGTGAGTCCAACGGGTTGTACTCTGCCGCCGCTGATGGGTCTGGTCAGAGACCTACGCCACTCTACTCTACTTTGCTCAGAAACCCTCAGCTCTTGCAGTGCGACAGACCTCAATGGTGATGTGGTTTCTTGGCTGAGCTTTAGAGATCTGCTTCAGCTCTGAGCCCTGCCGCCTATAACAGATTGCTCCGGCGAGAAGTTTGCTTCTTGGGTTTCGTCACTAGCGCTACGGAGAACCCCAACTTGGAACAACCAAACATCCATGCCTCCTCGTAAGATGTTTTGAATTGCATTAGATTCAAAGCTTGTGGCACCTTTGTTCAGCTGTGACGCAAGCACTGTTGCAAGGCTAGAACACCAGTGAGAGATAGGCCATGGTCATTGCACCTTTCACCGCAAATCATTTTTCTATGTCTACCCACGACAATGGAGAAGGAGGAAGTTGGCATCTGTTCTCGCTAGTCTCTTACCCACTATCCTCAAGTGAGGGTTGTATTGGTCATCGATCGAAGCCCAACTGTTTGGTTATCTTGCACGTAGTCCTGCCTCTCGCTCAACGTGTGATCATGGGTGACTACAACGTCCATCAACTCCACCACAGTCTAAATAGTGCCATGCAGCCAATCCAAGGCCCACCAAGTCTGTCGATTGAACATTCACTTACACAGACTCGTGTTACACATTGGTTAATTACAAACTTAGGTTAGAAAAGGATAAACTCTTGGTCTATCATACATCAAATGCACATGATTTCATAATATTCAAACCTAAATAATTTCTTCTAGGAACATCCAATTGTAACCAAATTTTATCCATAGCTTCCTCACTACAAAAGGTACATTGTAAACGAATTTGGTGCCAAAACTCAATTGCTAGATCATCTGATTTATTACTCTAAAAAGACATGAAGTAGGAATCTTAATCATGATATTAACATCAATCAACACTCCAACTTTACTAGAATGCTTGGAATTCTCAAAACAACTCAACATGTATGGCTTTACTTGTGTCATTGGATATTTTAGGATTTCCAAAAGTCCACTCCATCACATCCTACCCACCTTAAAAGAAATTATGTCCTCAGAATTAAGCCAGAAATCTAGTCTTTCACATCATCTACATCTTAAAAGAACTTTCATCCTCGAAAGTAAACCATACTCATAGTTCCAGGGAAAACCTTATCTTGCTCTCATCCACATGTTGGCACTATTCTATGTACAACATAGTCAAAAGCTCCAAAACTATATCTAAGCTACTAGGATGTTTTTCAAACATCTAAGGTGATACAAGGGTGAACCACTCATCATAAAACATGGTTTAGGAGCTTAGGTTACATCATGACGTATCTCATATGTTAGGATTGCATCTTTATTTTTTTTTGACCATGAAATAGGGTTCCCACATCATATTACCATGTTCTAAAGGAGTTGACTAATATTAACTCATACATCAAGGTGTGATCCACATTTATTTATCTCATGTTAGAACATGTTCATCATTAACATATGCCTTTTAGGAGGGAGTTAACTATAATTAACTCGCATTACCCATATAGATCATATCAAGGTGTCATAATCGTTATGTTGTGCTAACTGTCAAACTATATTTTCATCCTTATTAAGCACTAAGATTAACACCTCATGTAATATATTTCATGCATATGATCTTATTTCATTGCTCATAATAAATTGCTACATTTACTAGTGATTTCATCACATGATTAACCAACCATATTACATTATCATCTTTATTCATGTATATGGTTAACCATTTATGCATTGATATCAATTAAACCATCTCTAGGTTTTCATCATATCATGTCTATATATCATATCTCAAGATTAGATCACATTCTTACATATATTTTATCATGGTTGTGCTAAACAAACTTATGTGAGTGGCTTGTCAAACATATATCAAAACTTCATTTTGTCCAACTGAGGTTCCCCTGACCCATATCATGAGGGTAATTCCATGCTCAGTCTTTCTGAGCTCACTCATCTCCTTGAGTATCTTATATGCACATACTTTATCTTTCCTCTCTTAGTATAGGGTTATCGGATTACCTCAAAGGCACTAGTGGTAGCTTTACAAGCTCTACCAACATAAGCACAAACCAAACAAGCTATGACATACTATTCATAGGTTCCCCATCCATGATACATGCTTACCCAAAACTCTCTTATATACACCACTAGATTCCTATGTGGGAAACCACCAACCCGAGCATGAGGCTTCACAGAAACTAAAACATAGTTACCTACTCCAGGGTCTTGGGACTCTCTCTCCCTCACCCAGATGGTAGGCACTCGTATTTCCATATTCACATATGCATACATAGCCAACCTCTCTCTGACTCTTGGGTTTGGTCTTCCGAAGGACATCTAGGGTTCAAGAAGACTATAGGAATCACGCATCAAGTGACTCAAATCAATCACTCAGGAGTATTCTAGTTTAGGACATATCATATCACATATTTATCATATCATGGAGTCTAGGTTCTCTGACCTTCTCCCTGTGGGTCTTGCTCTCTTCAGCTAACCCCAAAATTGGTCCTAACACTAGAGGTCCTCCTTTGTAAAAGAGCTTGAGGCTCATGCTGACTCACAACCTATCTTAACTTAAGACATCTTATCTCATAAAAGCCTAGTTACTTTCCTCATCAAAACCTATCTCAATCCTTAAAACTGAACTTACATTCTCAAAGACAAATATAGATCATCATAACCATATGATGTCATCTATATAAGACTTACATCATATCTTCAAAGTTTATATCATCTATTCTGTCTATCATATATTCCAACAAGGCTCTAGACATCTAATCTAGAACTACTCTCTCTTCTAGACTGATGTCATTCACTTTCACTTAGGTTACATGACCACCTCCTACTCGTATTTGTGTGGGGACACATTTTTGTAATACATATATATAATAAAATATTATATAGTTTTTCTCCGATAAAACAAGCGTCAGAGAAAATACCAAGGTTCGATCCGATTGGAATCAAAAACCAAATCCAGAAAACGAGTGTCCCACACATAGTAGAGAGTCCAGTGTCATGAAAACTAATGAAAAGGGTGAGAACATGGTGTAGACTAGTGTAGTTACTCTAGACAACGAGCACCATATGTCTAGAGTTTCTCTTCCCTTGATGCACGTCATTTCCAAATAGTGCAACGTCCCATACCGCTGCACTACAAGGAAAGAATGACATCTAAGGACTTGCTACTCAACAAGCATCAGTCTAGACCTTGTTCTCATACATATAGGTGCTAACCTAGAGGCTAGGTCAGATCTAGTCTCTAAAAGATGACTAATCTAACCCTAATGATTATTAAGTTCAAGGTTCTTTAGTTTTGAGTTGCATAATGAGAAAATGTCAGGCTTTACTATTGTTCATGCTCTGATACCACCTGTGACATCCTCGGATTTTCCAAAACTTAATCTAATGTGTGACATCTAAATTGAAACCTCAACTCAGTGAGAATCCCAATTTAAACACCCCACACCAGGCTAAGAAGAAGAAAATCAAGGGAGTCAGAAGAAAACAACAGTAGCACATGTACATGAACAATAATAAAACCATACACACATGTTCACCATTCAACATATAATTACAACATGAATTGTTACAATATTTGATATTACATATTGAAAATCAAACTTATACATATACATGTACGACCTCTAAACTATAGGATCTTAAGACAACAGGTCCACCTGTACATCAGCTCGCCATACAACTCTCACTATCCTGGATCTTCAAGAGCATAACCACAACCTAAACAAAAGATTACATGCGGTACACATCAGCACAATATTCAAGAATAATGTACTGAGTACGCCTACATGTCTTTTATATACCTCTCATCATATCTTGGCAATAAGATAAAACTAATACTTGGCAGTAACAGAAGAATATAACAAAACCATATAATTGTACAAAAATATTTCATTAACAAAAGAGAACACACATTTTAAGCTCATTTTCCATTATATGCTTGTGCATCTACCTACCAATGGGATAGATGCGTTCAGGCCTTATGATCTGATTACCAAAGAGATAGATCATTATACATGTGATTTGCTTACCAAAGAGATAGATCACTCACTAGCACTATGCTTAAGAAAGAGATATAGTTCATTCATATAATGGAACAAATATATTATGTTTCATGTGTTCATAGCTATAAGTATGGAAAATCAGGAAACATATCATATAAGAACAATCATTTCATCCAATACCATATGCCAAGTATTTTACTACTCATATAACACAAGCATATTGCATAATAAGGAAAGTAAGAGGTAATGGCGTACCTTCCAGAGAGACATCCTAATCACATATTCCTCATGTCAACTCTAACCTTGGTCAACCCTGATTAAGACAAGATTACATATCACCATCAGGTTCTCATTAATCTTACATCTCATCTTAACCTTAATTATGTTTATTAGGGTTTATCTTATCTCATTAGGATATTCTCATCATTACTTGTATTCTTGTCTTATATTTATCTTACTGATGTCATATTCCAGATTATAGTTTATCAATTGGATATACTCATGTATCACATTATTATGTGAACATACTTAACATTATGTCACTTTCATTAACCATATTAGGGTTACATCACATGTATTAAGGGTGCTCTTCATATAACAGGAATTTTATGTATAAAACTGATCTCAGAAACATATATTATATTCCAGTTACATATATGAGGGTTTTATGTAAATTTCATTATTTATTGAGCATGTATGCATTAATTGCATTATCGTTAGTGTTATTAGCCCTAATTAGCCATATTAATCAAATTATATTCTTTCGTGCATCAACATGACCGTATCTAACATCATAGGCATTATAAACATGATTATAGACTTACTGACATGTTAGCAGAATTTTAGAACTTCGTTTGATATTTATTATCCCTTAAAAAAGCATTACACATCTTATATGATATCACTATTATTAATGCATCAAATCCTGATATTATGCTACCATATTGTTGTACGCATTTTTCTGAGAATAACAATACCTTGTTTGTATTTTTCTGATCATCGAGCTAATTACTATGATTTATCTAAGAACTGAACATTTCTGAGGTAAATACATTCTTTAGGCCAATTAAAGGCCGCCACGAGGCTAGTAGGGATGTGGCTTCACTCCCAGCTTGTCTGGATGAGCTGGCCGGTTCTCAGTGGTTCGTTGCCTCTGGACCGCCCGCACTTCCTCTGCGTGAGTCGCCTGGTGCGGCTCCCTGTTTCTCGCAGTGCAGGAGCACCGCCGCAAGGGCCAACTCCGGCGAGAAACCGACAGATCTCAGGTGAGCCTCATTAGTTCTTTCTTGCGGCTCAAGCAAGCTGCCGCCATAGGATGCAGATGCAGTAGAGCAGATAGGGGGAGGACACCCTTGATCCTCTCCGCGTGAGTCCAACGGGTTGTACTCTGGCCGCCGCTGATGGGTCTGGTCAGAGACCTACACCACTCTATTCTCCTTTGCTCGGAAACCCTCATCTCTTGCAGTGCGGCAGACCTCAACAGTGATGTGGTTTCATGGAGGAGCTTTAGAGATTTGCTTCAGCTCTGAGCCTTGCCGCCTATAACATACTGCTCCGGTGAGCAGTTTGCTTCTTGGGTTTCATCATTGTCGCTAGGGAGAACCCCAGCTTGGAACAACCAAACATCCATGTCTCCTCCTCAGATGTTTTGGATTGCCTTAGATTCAAAGCTCATGGCTCCTTTGTTTAGCTGTGACACAAGCACTTCTGCAAGGCTATAACGCCAGTGAGAGATCGGCCATGGTCGCTCCCTCACCAGCACCTTTCACCGCAAATCCTTTTTCTGTGTCTACCCATAACAATGGAGAAGGAGGAAGTTGGCATCTGTTCTCGCTAGTCTCTTACCCAGTATCCTCAAGTGAGGGTTGTATTGGTCATTGATCGAAGCCCAACTATTTGGTTATCTTGCACGTAGTCCTTCCTCTCTCTCAACGTGTGATCATGGGTGACTACAACTTCCATCAACTCCACCGTCTCTCCTACAAACAGAGTCTCCAATCCCATCCTACAGTCTAAATAGTGCCACGTAGCCAATCCAAGGCCCACCAAGTCTGTCGATTGAACATTCACTTACACAGACTCGTGTTACACATTGGTTAATTACAAACTTAGGTTAGAAAAGGATAAACTCTTGGTGTATCATATATCAAATGCACATGATTTCATAATATTCAAACCTAAATAATTTCCTCTAGGAACATCCAATTGCAACCAAATTTTAGCCATAGCTTCCTCACTAGAAAAGGTACATTGTACACGAATTTGGTGCCAAAACTCAATTGCTAGATCATCTGATTTATTACTCCAAAAAGGCATGAAGTAGGAATATTAATCATGATATTAACGTCAATCAACACTCCAACTTTACTAGAATGCTTGGGATTCTCGTAACAACTCAACATGTATGGCTTCACTTGTGTCATTGGATATTTTAGGATTTCCAAAAGTCCACTCCATGACACAAGAGCTCACCTCTCAAATCATTGGTGAGAGGAGGGTGTTGCCCATGCAACTAGAATGTAGACTCACCTCTCAACTAAAATGAGAGAGGGGTATTGCCTACATCACTAGAGCTCAAACTCACTTCTCTAGACCAAGGAGAGAAAGGGGTGTTGCCACCAAAGAAAACCCAAAACTATGGTTCGGACAACTAGATCCAAAGGTATGTAAACCATCAACAACATAATGCTCACTAAATCCATTAGATCAACAACATGTACTAGAGCAAGAAACATAGCATGCAATGGTCGATCATCAACATATAGGAAATATGCAACATAAAGAAGGTAATATAGCTAGGGTTAGAAGTTATGAACCCACCTTAAGGAAACTCTTCAAGCTCCAAAGCTCCAAGCACACCACTTTCGGCCACCTCAAGAAGAGGAACAAGAATCATAACCACTATCGTCGAAGGGTAGGCAAGATGGAGAAGAAGATGCTAAGGAGAGAGGGAAGATGCTTTCCAAAGAATAAGACCCACCTAGGGTTCAGCCACCAAGCTAGAGGAAGAAGAAGAGAACTCCTTCAAAGGGATCTGCCACCAACCTTAGCTCCTCCAAGGGTATCAGCCACCAAGGTTGCAAGGGAGAGGTGTATCGTGCACCAAGGAAGAGAGGAGAAACAAAGAACTAAAGGGTTCCTAAGGAAGAGAAAGGCAAGGCATATATAGATGAGGGTCAAGGTTAAACCAAGGCAAGGTGTCACTTTACCAAGGGACACTTGTCGACATGTTTTACCACATTGCAAACCTCATGGACATGCCATGCCACCACTCAACCAAGGTTCGGCCACATGTCCAAGCTTGGGTGACACAACCAAGGCAAGGAGGTCAAAGGCCGACACACTACTCCTCTAGGCCGATACAAGGCATGGCTGACACACACCAAGGCCGACACAAGCTACCTTTCCCGATATAGGGCTCAACCAAACAAGACAAGGCCCAAACAAGGGCAAACAAGGCCCAAAAGAGCTCAACCAAGCCCAGGGAAACACAAGGCACGAACCCAAACCTTCCTCTCAACCCTAAAGGAAGCAAAGAGAGAGAAAGACATCTCTCAAGGTGGCAACCTTTCTCTTCAACCCTATCTTAGGTTATTTTGCAAGTAGCACCTCCAACTCCCAACAAAACACAGGCAAACCCTAAGCACCACTAAAGGTGATTAGCAAGCAACCAAGCATAAGGTTTATGCAAAACAAACATGGTAAGCCCAAAACGAAGGTCAGGGTCCTTACATTAATGCTTTCCCCTAAGTTTCATAGAGCTTCCCTAAACTTGGTCTTCCCGATGTAACATGGTATGTTGAAACTACCTAGATCTTACCTCTTCTGTGGTAGTCTCCTCTGAATGAGGGCACTAACTTCCTCCCACATCACCACTACATCTAAATCGACTATCCTTCTCTTTTTATTGATTACGTTCTTCAGAAACTTGTCAAAGGAAGGAATCTTCTCTATTGCATCAATAAGAGGGATGCTGGCATGAAGTTTTCCAGAAGTTATATAGAAATTTCTAAAATTGTTGGTAAACCTTCTTTGCCTTCAAACTATTTAAAAATAGAACTGGAGTCACCAAATTCCTTTGGTGAGGTGGGAGATATGCCTGTTGCTTGGTCTCCCTTGGCTCCTTAGTCTCTTCTTTAGCTTCTTTCTCATGGATAATGGCGTCTGGCTCAACTAAATCAGTAGTCAACACTAGATCTATGCCACCTACATTATTCTTTTCCAATAGGATTGTCCTCTTTTCATCCAACAATTACTTCCCATTGTGTAGCAACACTTTCTTCACATGATGGTTGTCAGATAGTATATAAGTATCTCCTGGGAATCCCTATAGGCCAAGTTTCTTCAAGGAAGACACTTATGTTGCTATCGTAGAGATCTGATTCTCTATGTTGAGGATATGTACTCCTTGGGTATGTAATATCCTCTTTTTTTGTCCAATGATCACCTCATTTTGACTGACCAACTTGCCTAGCATGTCTTCGATGTGATCTATCTTGATGGGGCCCCTATCTTATTGTTGTGTACCTCCTTGTTGTGGCTCGGCTTGTTGTGCGTGCAACAAGTCCTACTGAAATTTGTTGGCATCCTTCTAAGAAAAATAAGGATCCTTCCTCTAAGAGTATTCATCGTCACCCATGTAGTTCTGTTGCCACATATACATGCATTCATCTTCCTATCCTTCAAAGGAATTTCTAGCTTTCTGATCTAATTTGTGGGAAATTTTTTCCAACTTCTCAGTCAATTACATGATCACTTTAGACTATCCAATTTTTTAAGAGCTTCTAGGACTTCTCTTTCCTCACCCCATGATTTTTAGCCTTGTTCTTGAGTACTTCATGACACCTAGTTGCTTTATTGTTGAGAAAAAATCTTGCTCATGTGTTTTCCAATGAAGTTCTTTCTCCTTTGTGTAGCCCATAGTAAAAGGTCTTCGCTTGACCATTGATGTCAATCACATGATGTGGGACCTTCCTCAACATGTTCTGGAATCACTCCTATGATTTTGAGTACAAATCCTCTTCCTTTTGCTTGAAATTATAGATCTTCCTAACTAGCTCATTCATCTGCTAAGGAAGAAACTAATATTTAGAGAAGACTTCAATCATCTGGTCCCATGTTTCTACAGACTCAGGCAGGCTAGGAAACCATGATTTTTCATTATCTTCCAGTGAAGAAGGAAACAACTTCAAATATATCATTGTTTCTAGAACACTATCAATCTTCACCATGTAACAACTCTCTACAAAGTTTTTGATGTGTTCCATTGGGTCCTCCATGTTATGACCATGGAATGCCTATGATTTCACCAGCACTACTAGCCACAGGTCTATCTTATAATTGCCCACATTAATGGTCTGCCTCTTGATTGGACCCAATTGAGCTGTAATGGAACATGCCTTTGTCTTCTCCTAGATTGTCTTCTCTTTAGCTTCCACATTACCATCACCCATTTCTGGTTGTTATGGTGGAGTCGACTGTGGTGGTGGAGTTGGGATGAGTCCTCCCAAAGAATCACTAAACTCTCTTACCCTATGCAAGAACTCCTCCTAGTAAGCACTCAACAGAGTTGACCCTATGTAATCGGTGCTTCTTGTATGCACCATGCACTAGAACTTGAAAATAGCAAGCTCAATGTAAGAATTGGATACTAGTAATTGAAAGAATATTTCAAGTTCAACTTATAAATAGTAAAAAAGATTTTGCTCTAGATTGGCCAATCACAACACTTGTATTGCTGGAGTTATCACTTCCCTGACAACGATGCCGAAAACTTGATGTGTGAAAACCACATGTATTAAATATAAGTGCACGTATCAAAGTAATTTAGGACCAAAGAGGCCTGAATATCAAACACGGGGAAACGTACTCCAGAGACTACTACTAACAATGATTCTATCAACTAGACTATGAAAAATATGATTGGTTGATTTATAGACTAATGGTAGAAAGTAAACTAAATTAACTGGTTTTTTATTAAAAATAGAATGAATTCCTTAGTATTACCATTTCACCATGGTTTATACTACAATTAACACTATTCATTAACATTCAATTCTCCTAATACTAGACAAAGGGGCTTGTATCAAGAATCACCCACTCTCACAACGTGATTCACTACCTAATTTAATACAAATCCCACTCTCATAATGATTTAGTTATTAGTTAGGTGCTTTAATGATACATTTGGGCTATTCCATTCACAACCGTAGGCCTTCTCTTAAATCTTGGTCTAAGCTATCTACATCTACGACCTGCCCCACTCTTAATCCCTCTCTAGAAGCAATTAACGATCTAATAAATTACATATGGTGATCAAGCACATATAATTTGTGAAGTAACTATAGAAATATATCCAAAAGCTAGAGAAACTTAAATGTCCACTACATTAAAAAATCGGGCTACTCCTAGATCTGAAGGAATAAAGGAAATTAGTCTCACATGATTTCAGTTGCTTTACACATAGATGGAGAAGTAAAAGATGAGGAAAACATCAAAGAAATAATGAAAACCCCTATAGAAAATGATCTGGATGACTCCTTTTGACGAACACTATGATTTGTCATCGTTCAATTGTAAATCTACCCACCGAAAGTGATCAAAATGTCTAAAATGTAGCTTTCTCCTCTCCTTTCTCTTCTCCCAGCTCTCTTTTGATGTACAACTAAATAGTATCAAACTCTGGCCACACTTTTCCTTAGTAATAAGATTAACTTAGAGCGTTATTTAGTCATGATTGTTGGATTAACGATAGTTTTTAATCTGACCTGATAGCGACTAGTCGATACTACCGATAGGGTGTCAGTAGTATTGACTTCTTCTCAAATTCATGATCCCTTGTAAACTGTCAGTACTAACGAGTTGATGTCGGTAGCACCAAAATTTTTCCTGTCATCTCGTGTTGAATTTTGGTTGAAGTCGGTACCACCGGCTTGGGCAATGGTAGTACTGAGATCCCATTGGAGCACTCCTATTAAAGTGTTGGTAGAATTGATTCATCAGTCGCTACTACCAAATTTTCTCAATTCATCCATGTTTCTTTTCTTCCAATGTCGGTACTACTGACAAACATGTTGGTAGTACCAAGCTGATTTAATTCTTGTAGATTTACATGAAATTTAACAAGAAAGAACATAAGCTTCCATAAATAATGATAAATCACTAAGGAATAGTAAAAAACATGAATATTTGATGCAATTAATTTTTTTTTATATAATCATTCCTTATATATTGATGCTGACCCATGCAACTGCGACCCATGCAACCGCAGTGAGTCTATGTTGCCTATAGAGGTGCAATTAAGTTTGTAGGCCAATAATGATAAATCACGCACAATAATATCAAAATAAACAATAAATGCACATAATTCATAGTAAATAGCAAAAAGTCATGTTTGACAATTATGGAATGCCTCACTTATGCAAAACTATAGAGGGGTTAAATATCAAAAAGTCATGTTTGATTTCTTCTTGTATACTTTATTGGTCAACATGAATTTATATTTAATAATGTGAACAATGTATTTTCCTCTACTTTGATTTTTTTTCACGTCGATGAAGATAGGAATAACTTTATATAAAAATGTAGACTCTATTGTAAAGGAAAAAAAATTGTAGAATAGACACTTTAGCCACATTTAGTAGTAATGCATAATTGTTGTGGTACTTCAATGCCTCATGTACATGTGATATCAAATATCGATTTCAATAGCTAATTCTATGTATGAATTTTACCATTATACCCCAATTGTACGTGAGATGCTTAGCATGCGTCTTTTCCTAGTTTTTGTTTTTACAACTGTCTTTTCTTAGTATATTGACCACTTACACACATTCATAGGGAAAGCTCAACACGGTTTCAAAAGTTATGCCATCTACAAATGGATGAATGGCACAGACTTTAACGGCCCGGACATGGTAGTGCTTTGCTGGTAGCGGGCATTTCCCAGCCATCTACTCAATTCCATTCCATCGTGCCATCGTGGCCCAAAAGCGGCCCAACACCTCCTTCTCCTCTTTTGGCAGGCTTTTCTTTTCAATGAGAGTGGCGTTGCCGTGTGATGCATGGGCCGAATGTGAGTCAGTACGTGTTTGCTCTAGGCAGCAGGCGGATGCGAGTCAGTTAAGTTGATGAATGACGGCAAGGACTGCTCTGCACGGCACACTGCCCGTCTCTCTCAGCATAGCATACTGCCAGGGCCATCCTAGCACCCGTCTCTTGCATGCTAGGTGTAGAACGTGGACAACATCATTATTGTTCCAAGTAGTACTCTCTTATGTTCATAGACAAAAGAGCTATCTTGAATGAAAGGAGAGGCTTGGATGTGCATTCTAATACGGCCAACTTATCGTCTCGTGCGGAATACTGATGTAGGCGGCCTCCTTGCACATGGGATCCGGTGGCTCTGGAAAGCTAGCAACCTATTGAGAACCATTTCTCTTGCTATTCCTCAATTATCGAATTCAAGGGAGCTTGGCTGAATCAAATTGCACTTGCTGCAGTTAGTAGCATGGTTCAAGGGGAATTTTCACGAGACAGAAGAGGAGCTCCGACTAATTAAGTCAATCTCCAAACTTTTTGTACGATACAGGATTTATGCAACATCGAGAGAGCTAGATCTGATAGGATCCCTTCACACCTTTTCATTCATGTCAAAAGAAGGCTGTAGGAAGTCCGTAAAGTTTTGGGTAGGGTCATCCATATATCCACCCTCCGGACCGAACCAGTGCCCATCAAGGGTCGGGATAATTAAACCATCCAAATATCTATCCCCAGAACCGACCCAATGCCCATCAAAACTACTATTTGAAGTGGTTATCCAAAAGAAATGGATGGTATGTGGTTTGTATGATAAAAAATGTGGTAATCTTGGTGTGGATGGCAACTACGTAAATTTGTAACATGACATTGCATATATATTATTGGCCTAAGGGTGTACCAGCAACTCTCTTTTGATGAGTCTATTATTCACAGTTATTTGTTTGATGTCTATGTTAAATGATGCATGTCTACTTCAAATAATTGTAGGTAAAAAATCAATTGAAGACTAATCAACAAAGAGTTTGATGAAAGAATAGTCTTGTACTCAAATTAAATCGTCATATATCATCCAAATGGTGATTTATGTTGAATTGTTAGAATTTATGCAAAGGAGAAGTGGTGAGAAAATTGTGGCATTCATCAACTCAAAATACACTTATCAGAAATCCATAAATGTAACTATAACAAGTATACACATATTAATTTTTGCCTATTTTTTTAATGCATCTATTTAAGGATAGAAAATCTATTGACCAAAAATTTTGTTTTGATAGCTGGTTGATCAATGACGAATTTATTCTGATTCTATCCAAGGATACAAGACCTTTGTCGATCAAACTATGACTTCGATATATTAATAGCCAATCAAAGTTTTGACTTGTAAGAGAACCTTTTCTAGTCATTGGTTGATTCAAGGGAGCACCAATAACAACTAATCTCTCCTATAGAGTTTCAAACTATTATTTTTGTGTACCCTATGTTTTTCTGTAAACAAGGGCCCTATAGGACTTATGGGAACATACTTGAACGCTAGGAATACCAAATGCTCATTTACTTGGTGTTTCTCCCATAACTACAACCTTGAATTCTCTCAAGTGCATCATCTAGTTCACAATTGATTTATTCTCCACATAAATGTCTTCCATTCAAAGTGAGCAAAATCCTCTACCACATGGGTTGATTTGCAATCCTCCAACTTTGTCCTCCAGAAGAGTTTCTCTAATGAAGAAGGTATCTCTTAGTAAAGTAAAGAATGAGTCCTCAAGGTGGGTGTTCTTCCTCTAACCTAGAGTAAGGAGGATTTTGTTTTGGAGTTATCCCTCATACACAAGAAAATGATAATGTGTACACTATCATTGACATGAAAACATGAAGCTAGTGTTCTCTACCAACCACATTGATGCAGTAGGTTCTTTTGTTTTGCTATGACTCAACAACACAAAATGAATATTTCAATTGGATATCAAGATTTTTGTATTAAATAAAAAGACAACTTCATAAAAACCTAGTGGTAAAATCCACTAGGGCTATAATAGGCATTTAGATCTAAAATGCCTAACATCCATGGATCCATTCTTTAGGTGATTTCTTGTTTTGGTTGTATCACATATCTCTTTTATTTTCAAAAGGCTAACTTGATCATTGTGCTGGCTTGGCTATAGTTGTATTCACCCACCCTATCGAAGGGTCATGTATATGCATCAAATGTGGAGAACTACTAAGTGACATCTACATAAGCACAAACAATTCTATCAATGAGGAAAACAATTAGTGACACCCACATATGTGCAAGTTTTAGTTCTATCTATATACATACATGAATGAGAGGACCATATTTCTAAATTTCAAAAAGATGGAAATTAATATGATGCAAGAAAGTTGTCATGCTTTTAGAAAATGGGTTCAAGATTTCCCTTTCCAAACAAACATACGACACTTATACTATCGTCATGTTCTTAGTTGTCAGTATGTTGTAGAAGTTGGATCATAGGCTTTATGCATGAAAAGAAGGAAGTGGATGTGGATGCATCAATACATCCATGTAAACAATAATATGCAATCCACACGGCACTATGACCAATGGTATGCATGTCATATCAGTTATTAAATTGGAAAGGTAAATATAGTGGTGCATGGTAGATGGGTGCCCTTTGTTTACATCTCCAATATCGGTGTTACTGTAGGTTATATATAAGTGCATAGAGGACAAGAACCACACCAAATATATTTCTTCACCAAGTTTCCTAAGAAGAGATTAACTCAAAAGAACATGTGCATGATGTCACTATGTTGATTCCTCCCAAAATAAGACCATATATTCATTGAAAAAATGTGAATACATGAAAGGCTAGATAATTGTGAGTATAATGAGTGGGACTTTAGAGGGGATCTACTCACTACTAATTGAGGAGTAAAATATATACAAAGAGAAACATACTAAAAGGTACAAATGAAGGAACATATATTTCATTTTATAAAAGTATACTACATAAAGTGAAGTTGTATTACAGAATCAAAAAGTTGAACTATTATAATATGACATTTTTCATCATTCCTTACTGTAAGGGTAGCATTACAAAGGGGGAAGATTAATATTTACTTATATAAAGGACCAATTTATAGGAAATTTTGGCCATAAAAATCTATCCTTGAAGTTCCAAATATTTCAAATAGGTTCCTATTGAGATATCATCTCTAGGGAACCTTAAACGGGGTGGTTTGGAAATAACAACCAGAAAAGAGAGGAAGAAAAATAGCCCATCAGTGAAATTGGTAGATATATGAAGTAAGGATAAGGTTTAGGAAATTGATGTTCACATTCAAGAAAGAGACCAATAAAGATGTAGGCAGTAATAAGTCAATAGTAATAAAATCAGAGAAGTAATGAGATGTTTTATTCACAGAGGATAACAAATAGAGATGAAGATATTGAATTTAAACATTTTGAAAATAACAAATTAATAAATTAATGAGTGTACATTTTAATACTAAGACTATATAAACAAGGATCAACACACCATAGGATCCTAAGCCAAGGTTGATTGGAAAGATGCATCCTGGGTGGAGGCTCACCCAATATGTATATCGATGTATGTAAATATGTGAGCTATGTGGACATGTGCACCCATTATGTAAGGTTGCACAAAATCACATTTACCCTAGTAAAATATAAGTATAACCATCTTACATGAAAATAGAGTGGAAAGATACGTAGTCCACTCTTTTATCAACTTTAACTATGAAAAATAGCATACATGTCCAATGAATGGTAGATGGGGTCAAGGACCCAAAAGTAAATGAGTCCAAAAAATTCAATAGTTCACATAAGGAAATTATCTGCTAAAGAATACTATTCAAAATAACACTTGAATAGTTCAAAGAGAAGATTAACTACAAATAAATGGCTCATGATCGGAAAACCTCATTAAGAAATTCCAAATATAAATCAAGAGGATGTACATATTTCTATACAATACTAAAAGGTCCAAGGTCAAGCCCTAGGACCACACCGGGGTTTCATTTACCTATTAACAATGTTACATTTAAATTACAATTCAATTCCACTATTGAAAAAACCCTAAATATCATTTTATGTTTGATACATTGATTAAGTTATGAAACTCATATAGTTGGATTGAATATGATGATTCAATTCTAGAATTAATTTACATTTTAATTTCTAAGATAGGAATACTTAGATATGGATTTTATAACCTTAATACATTCTTAGAATGGATAATAAAGTCATGAATAAAAGGACTAGACTACCCTTGCATCATGAATCAAAGCATTGAAATGTTACATGGCTTGTTATCCTTTTCTCTTATCAATACACCCATGAATAGAATATAATACACTGAAAAGACAAACATACACTTAGTCATTGTGACCATTTAAAAAAATAGGAGATGGTGAAGGAGGAAATTTAGTCCCTCGAGTCTACATGTCTTGCCCCCACACGACAATAGAAAGGTTAAGAAACATGATCTTACCAACCAAGCTCCCATAAAATGAGAGGCATCAACATGAGGGGGTCTATCAACCAAGTGTCATCCATACAATTCGAGAGGATTCCATTAAGTTAGGGAAATAAGTATGATATAAAAAATGGTGAGATTGTCCAAAACAAAGACCTAAATCAAAGGAGAAGGGGTATAATTGGGTTTAGCATACTTACAATTCTATAGAAGTAACCACAACACGAGAAGCTTTAGGAGCCCATTTCAAAATCCTATAGGGTTTCCAAGTGTCACTATGGTTAGGAGCTCCTTGCTAAACATTCCTCCCCACCTATTGATGTTTGATTTATGACACATGAAAATTTTCTTGTGAGAAGTCCCTAGATTTTTACCTAGATTAAGTACAATGTTTACCAACCGCAAATAGATGGATCATATCATTGTATAGTTTATGATCGAACTGAACAAACAACATTTTAAAGAATGAATTGATTTATTTAACCTAAAAAGAAATGTTTTTTAATACAAAGATAGTTGATTATTGTGAGAACTTGTTACACTAAATGAGATTACTCAAAGCATAAAACACAATCAATCACTTATTAATCACATACCCAAAAAATGGGTAAAATAAAACTGATTTCAACGTCAGCACCTGCTCAGAAACATTTGCATAAAATCCCAACATCTTTCTTTTATCCATACTATGCTAAGAATTTGATACAAATTGTTCTATTGTCTTAGACATCACATATATACACAGAAGAACAATATTCATATATGCCACACAAACAAGCATTAATATGCTAACAAAAGTCTGATTCATTTAAAACATCATATTCAATCTTTTTCTCACCCATACCTAAGAGTACAAGGATGACTCTAGGACACATTAGACATCTAATCAACTTCCTCAAAGATTCATTACTATAGCTCCTCTTTGCTGCCACATGTTTATTTTCGTCACTTCTGATTACCTAAAAAAATGTGGCGAACCACAAGGGTGAGACCCATGTCCCAGTAAGAGATATAACCTCCAAAAATGCTTATTGATTAAAATATTTTAGGTAATGAGATAGTTTAAGTAGTTTAATCATATATAACAAATAGGCTCAGCAACACTGATGATTATCAAAATACATAAGGGAGCTGATAACAATTATCATCATCAAGTTGACTACCATCATTTTCCTTATTAACCATATAAGAGATTCAATAGAATATGCATAACTAGCATAAGCAAGTCTAGTAGCATATTATCTATATTAACATGAATAAGACTAGCTTCATAAGAATATCTAACAACATTAGCATGTGTAACAGTTTAAACAGATCAATATCATAAGAAGAGCTATCAACATAAGCACGAGTATTTACATAAGCATGATTAACAGTATATGCATTTCTAATTATAGAGGCATGGCTAGCATGCCAAAAATAACTAACAACATGATATAGCTAGCATCCTAATTATAATCAGTAGTAGCAGTACAGATATCAACATAAGCATGACTATTGTATGTACACATTTACAATCTTATGCATATCCACAACATAAGTATAATTACTATATCTTAATTTCACTAAGCATCATCTTTATGTAAAGAAAACAAACATAGGTTATCATCCAATGCGAAGCGCCATGTATAACCCTAAACAAATATTCTATATAGGTGTATTACATCATTTATTATGCTCTGGGGAATTTGAATTGTATCATTCAAACTCCAACCAACCCCTATGAAGGGCTATTCGGTTCTGTACAAGATCTAGGAGTGTCAGTATCCTAAGATCTCTTCCCCTCAGTCAGTATGAGTAAAAAGGCAGTGACATGTCAATCAAAGCTGCCACCATAGCGACATATAGTCAAGCTTCTAACCACTAGTCCGCCCTTGGTACATGTCACTGACCGGTCTAAATTGCGAGTCCAAAAGGAGTGGATTAAAGTAGTCAGACTTTTTAAAGAGATAACCCGACACTCAGGCCCCCGCAATGATAACGAGGTCTAATGTAGAAATCGGGGTCGAACACAGGGACAAGGTTGGTCGTGCTAAGAATGCAGAATCAACACTCTATACTCTAGCATAAAAGAGGATCAATATGTGTTCGCAAGGGAACGGTAGCTCGAGAACAAGAACAATAAGACAAAAGAAGTAAAAGAAACAAACTATAACAAGTATATGGGAAAACTCAGGTTGGGGCTCACCAACCAATGCCTCTCTCCAACGAGCATACTATCTCTCTCTCCTGCATACTCATATCAAGATTACAAGCAACCATAAAATGTCTATTCCACTCTATCTTGAGATGAGGATAGAACTAGGCCTAAAAGAAGCCTCTCTCTTGAGAGGACAACTCAAAAACCTCGTAGAAAAACATATGGTTTGAAGCATTTAGCATTTCAACACTCTCGTGGATTCATACTACTCCATGACACGGGATAAAAGTGATATTACTCTCTCAAGATATCAACAAGAAAAAATCACAAGATGGTAGCTAAGTATACAAGTGAAGCATTAAAATAGGTGCAAGGAGATAATCTTGATAAGAATATGTATATTCAAATGAAAGAGACAATATACATGTTGGGAGAGCCTTAGTGGCTACTCCCAACCCAAGTTATGGTGTTTAGCTACTCATGCTTGTGGGTAACATGGCGGCACTACAGAAAGATAGATCCATGAGATACCACAAAGAATGGAGGTGAGTACAGCGTGAGGAAATGATAGATCTAGAGGAGAAGAAACATGATACTACACACTACTTCTTTAGATCTGGATCCACCATGGGGATGTATCCTTCTCTCAAAAAAGTGGCAGGCACGGGAGGTCGTCTTCTCTCTCCTCATCTTTTGCTCCAGAGATCCAAGACTGATGGATGGTCAGCAATGGGTCTGGGATGCGGTAGCACTTTGTGGTATCAGGACCAGATCTCTTTGATATGATGATTTGACAAGACAGGTGGGGGCACTATTTATAGGCGCCTTCCACCGACTTAAGACTGCGGTCGCGGTCTTTCCATCGACTTAAGACTATAGTCGTGGTCTTTCCTTTATTCCTCCTTGGTCGTGATCTTTCTTGACCGCGATCCTCCCTAGGGCCTCAGTCGTGGTCTTTGAGTGCCCGCGGTTGTGATCCTTGGAGGGACCGCGGTCGCAATCCTTGGAGAAGTCATGGTCGCGATCTTTGGAGAGACTGCGGTCACGATGTTTGGTAAATAACCATGGTCGCGATTCTACCTCGGTCGTGGTCTTTGGGTGCTTGCAGTTGCGATCCTTGGAGAGACTGTGGTCGCGATCCTTGGAGAGTCCACGGTCGCAATCCTTGGAGAATCTGCGGTTGCGATCTTTGGAGAGACCGCGGTCACGATCTTTGTTGAATAACCACATTCATGATTCTAAGATCGCTGTTGCGGTTGGGATGATTCCTAAAATCACAAAATAAGGCTTTAGTCAAGAAGATAGATAAAATGTGTGCAAAGTTGACTAAAGTTATTCTAAAAGTGGTGTAAAATATATACAAAATATACGTAAAGTGCAGTGTTATCAACTCCCCCAAACTTAGAATCAAGCCTGTACTCAGGCTAAATGTAGGTTTGAGCACCCAGAGAGAGAAAGGATGAACAAGGATAACATAATAGCACTACTGATATATCTCATTCTTGCATCAAGACTGTTGTTGCATGTATTCAATCCCTTAGGTCTCAATCTCTCCCTTTAGACTAAGGGTTGCATAACCTCATATCATTTGTCATAATCTTCTATTGTAAAAGGTTTCTCCTTCTCATCTCATAACCCTCCCTTACCTAGCATCCATACTAGTGCCACATCTTTTTGAAAGGTAGCCTTCACACCTATTCTTTATTTTCAGAGAGCCCTATGCTAATGTGTATAGGTAGGCTAGAAGCTTAAAGGTGTTTCCTCTTCCTCCTAAACTCCTCACCCACAAATGTCATAACAACAGTGTTGCCCTTTTTGGGCTTCTGACTTTAAGTCAGGTGGTATGTGATGTTCCATTCAAGATAGGTGGTGTGTAAGCTTGGCTTCAAGTTTCCACTTATAAGCACGACATATCTGCATTCATGAGCGCAGCAATATACCAGGCAGGCAGAAACTTTTGGCATCTTTTAGGGCACATCTCTCATATTTTTTTCTTTACTTTATTATTTTTTTATGGCTTTTTACCTCTCCTTTCAGGCTTGGGATTTAGGATTTTGTTGGTCTTCTTGGGCGGCCAAGCCTCTTTTTGGCTATTTTCTTTGAGCAGGGCAGCTTTTTCCCATCTACAGAGACTAGGATTTTCTAGATGTCAGCGTCAGGTGGGGATGGTTGTTTAGGAGTATGACTAAGGTTCTCTTAGTTTATAGGGGTTCATGAGTTAAGGTTGTTAATTTTACAACTTCTTACTATAAGAATGAGATATAGCAGTGTTACTACAACTTGTAGTTTTACTTGTGGGTTGCTCATATCCTTCTCTCTCAGGGGTTGGAGCACTACTTTTTGAAAATTTTAGCGAGAGGGAGTGAGCTTCAAAGAGGTCAGTTGTAATGAAAATTTCAAGATTTCAAAATTTTTGCGTAAGAAACGTAAGAAAAAGGAAAGTGAAATTTAAAAGGGGAGTAATAGAAAAAGGGAAGCTCTACTACCTCTTCAGCCCGTTTATGACTCCTCCCCCAAACATATCCTGCACCCCATATCGGGGTGTCAAAATTTGAGTAAGAAGTATAAACAAGCCTTCTTTATTTATTTATTTGGCGGGGAAGGCCCACTTGGACTCCAGGAGCATGCTGGCGTAGATACCCCTCAACGCGTGATACTGCTCGTACTGCATGTTCTCCACCTTGAGGCTGGTAGTTGCAATAGATACCATCCACGATAGGTAGAAGAACCCACCGTCATTTGATAGGGGTACCTGCTGAGGGCTTCTGTGGCAATATTGTGTCTTCTTGAAGTTCTTGCCTTTTATCATTGTGAACCCTCTACAATGTTGTTGTATCATTTTGATGATGGCTTCAGCGTAGGTGTTTGCCTTTTCTTTGGTAGGAGACTTTACTTTCATCATGTTAGTTGTTTTCTTCAGTGAGAAGGCTGCATCAGAGCTATTATACAAAATTGCAGTCTTCTTCAGCAGGTTGACGTGTAGTAAAGTCCAATGGCTGTCATGAAGAATCGGAAAGAAGATGTGTTTAGGTGTGCTTGCTTGAAGCTAGCGTTGCAGCCGCTCTGTCTCTCCCGTCTTCTTGTCCTTGAGGATGTCGTCTACCAGTAGGAAATATGCCATGTGTGAGTTTGGCATTGAATCTCCTAAGAACGCCTAGTAGGTTGACATCGTGCTCACAGAGAGGTACCCTCCTATTCTCAACATTTCTCCGAGGTCGTCTTTGAGCACACAGATGCCATCTCGTTTGAACATGACATCTCCTGGTGAATTGTCTTCCTTCAGAGAACTCATAATTATTACGAGTTCTTCCATCGACAGACTGAAGCAGCTCCATCTGTCGAAGTTCTCGAAGGAAGGTACTATGTCTCCTGTCAGGCCTTCTGGTCCGTCGTTCCCCAGGTGTTTTTTAGTTTCTTCTTCTGCGGGTTGTCCTTCTACAGGAGGAGCTTCAAGGGCATTGGATACTGAAGGCTGATGTTCATCTTCTACTTGCTTCATAGACTTTTTAGTCTCTACAGCCCAACTCGCTTTCCAAGTTGTAGCCCTTGCCGGTTCTGTCGGGTCAACCCACATGTTCTTGAGTTGCTCCCTCCAAGATGTCTTCTTATGGGGAGGGATGTCCGCGTGGAGCATGTGTGGCAAAACATTTGCAGCCATCACCGGATCCTTGAAGAATCGATGATCGTAGATGACCTCCATTGCGTACATGCCCCACAATCCATGTAGGTCTTCCACTTGCAGGTCTTCCAGGGGAATGCCCCTGTTGATGGCTTCTATCATACGTAGGATGATGAAGGTGCAATCCCCTAAACTAGCTCCTTCCTGGGGAACGTTCTTATTTATGGAGAAGAGTTTCCAGGACCCTTGGAACCTTGGACTCGCCTCTTTTATAGCCCGTTGTAGGCGTATAGGAATTTTTAAGGCGTCCCTAGCATCCTTCCTCTTGTAGATAAGTGAAATGTTGTCCACCTCTATTGCGCAGTAGTTGAGCACCGTCATCTTCCACTCCGTAAGGTCGATGATGATTAGGCCTCAGTTCTTTGCATTATGGATGGGTAGCACCACTGTCGTGGTCTCCCTTCTCCTGACTGCAGCCTGTAGTTCTAACACTTCTGTCGCCATGCATTCTGCTTTGTACAATAGGCTGGCTAGATGTGTGGTTCCGTTGAAGATCGGATGCGCCTTATCTTGATGGATGAACTCTTCCAGGAGGGTTGCACATAGTACCTTGAACATCCGTTTGTGTACTTGTGTCGTTTTTAGAAAGACCCTCTAGAAGTCCTCCCTGGTCAGACGTCTACCCTTGTTGATATACAATATGTCAGACATGGGTAGATCGTCGTCAAGGACATATGTCAGGACATGGACATCTCTTCAAGAGATGTGTGACATATTCTTCATGTCCATGTCCTTCATTTTGCAAGGCAGAGGGGGAGCTACTTGATAACACCAATTTTTGTGAAGTTTTTGGCCTTTATTCTGTTATCAAAACTGCCCTTTTCTGCCATTTTCCTCTATTTTATATGCAATTTCGCAATAATTAGAGAAGCAATGCTCTCAGTCCAATATTTCCATATTTTGTAGAGTTTCCTCCTATTTTGGCCCATTTAGCACCAATAAGGCCGTTCCGGCCCGCAAATAAGTCCAAGATTGTCTCGGTCCCCCCTGACGCCCGATACACACGCTGACCGGCGGGGCTGCGCGATACGACGGCGCGTGACACAAGAATGCCGCGCGATAGGGTACCGATGGACGACACACCTCTTTACCCGACAGGGAGCCGAGCACGCTGTAACTACTCTATGTGTCGCGCAATATCAGCCACCCACTGGCAGGCGCCTCTCGCCTCAACGCCCGACAACCGACCTCCTTGTGCCGACCGATACCGGGCGATACCCGCGTCAGCCGACCACCAACTAAACGGAGGAAAGCAGGACACATGGCGTTTTGAGCACCATATCTTTTCACGACCAGCTGCCTATAAATAGCAGCTACAGAGAGCCGAAAAGACAGCTTAGACAATTCGGACAAGCTTGGTCACTTCAGGTTTTGCAGAGTCGAGTGATCTTCGGAGGAGACTGCGAGAGCAGGAGTATCGTGCTCCAGTGTTCGTACTGGGCGACACTAGGTGAGCTCTTCCTCATCCCGAGAGGGAGGGGACTGGTTCACCTAGTACTGTATCGGGCGACACTGGGAGCCGATATCGGCCGATGTAGATACGTGACACGAGTGCCCGACACCAGTGCCCGGCAATAGGATACGCAGCTCCATGCCCGACACGATAACAAACCTGATACGCTCCGCCCGTCAGGCGTGTCGCCCGAGAGGGTGTACCGCCTGACTTGAGCGTATCGGCCAGGTCCTTGAGCGATGTAGTCGCCTGTCGCGGTGTCCCGTTTGAGAAAGCGTGCCGCCCGACACGGCTGTATCGGGCTAGGCCGCTGTCCGATATCGGGCGGGATGGTTACTGCAGCCTATCGTCCTTCTACATCAAGAAGGAGACACATATCTTTAATTATGTTATTTAAATTCCTTTACTTTTGCATTGTAATTAAGACCTTTAGTGTTTATAGAAATGGAAATGCTTAATTACTTGCTGCTCTATGCTTGGTGCAATATGTTGGATGACTGCTGTGTTTGATATCCGAACTCTAGCTTGCATGTTTTGGATCGCGTTTCGCGTAGCTACCGAATCGTGTTTTCCCGTCGCAACAACTTCGAGAGTTGTGTTGTGGCTCTAGTGTTTGGTCCGATTCTGGAGTACGAGAGTGCCTGGAATGGAGTTGTTTCAGTAACATTTCATTCTAACTTTGAGCCCAGCAACCTCGAGAGGGGTGTCGAGGCTTAGTTAGAGGTGTCCACTCTGAGAGGAGGGGTGCAGGGTGTTACTAGTGCCGCTTGTTTTGCAGTAGTTTTATCCTTCGTACCTCGCTCTAGCTCTAGTGTTATCTTTCAGTTTCTGTTGCATGAAAACCCCTAAAAAACTGCTAAATGTTTAAAACCTTAAATCTTTCTAGTAACTCCACTTGGAGATAGTTTTCTTGTTTTGTTTGTGACATCTTTACGCTTCCCTTCTGGGGAATTTACAATCTCTTTTACCTGCCGGAGTGTAGCGTGTCAATTCTGGGTTCTCAACACTACCCCCCTTGTCCCTGTGTTCGACCCCGTATTTCTACTTCGACCCCGTAAACAAAGTTGCGGGGGTGACGCAATTTTACTGTGCGTATAAACGCAAGTGAACGCGTCGAAGTAATACATGCCTTTCTGAGGCCCGAGTCGAACACAGGGATACTCAGAATTGTTGGAGACTCCTACTAACTATTTGCGATCAGCTAAGCCTAATAACAAATTTAGGGTTGTTGTTAAAAATGAAAGAAAACAAAAACAAAATAAAACAAACGATCGATTAAATGTTAATTTAATCAATTCAAAAGGGTATCTTTAGAATTGGGGTTTCACCGTGGGTTTTCATTGTATTAAATTTTATATAATACCTCAATCTTATCTCTCTATCCGGGTAGTGGCCTGAAAACATAATTACCCACTGTCGTGGTGCAATTCACTACCTAGGTTTAGGTTGGTTCCACCGTTGTAGTAACCTATACCCTAAACTAGGTGCATTATGAACGATCTCTCATTATCCACCATTAATTTTACACCACCTTGGTCAAGGGATTTATCGATTAATGTAGATTTCATCTCTTTTCATCCGTTAATCCTTCTTTCAAAGTGATTAAGGGCATTAGGTTATTATTATGGTGATCAAGCATAACAATATATTGAGAAAACGAAACTATACCACGGATTTAAGAGATAAAATGTGATTGGCTATTATAAAAATGTCATACAATGAATTCCCGGGCTACTCCCGGTCCTAAAAACGAAGGGGATTAGCCCCGCATGTTCATCTCACACAAGTACATGGTAGAAATAGGGGAAAACATGTGAAAAATGTGGAATGAAAGGGAAAACCCATGAACGGAGAAGAACCGGTTGATCCTTTGCGTAGAACACATGCTCTCACGCCTTTCGGTGGTGAAATCCGTCTTCTGCGGCCTCCGAATCAACTGGTATGAACTTCTAGCCTCTGTTCTCCTCTCTACCGCTCCTCGGTACTCGTGCAATGGCTAATGAGATCCCCCCTCATCTGGGCGATCGTCATTAGGTATAACTCCCTCATTAGGTCGCTAATTAACCACGACCGTCCGATTGGGATCATTAGAAAGCCAACTCATATCCTACGGTGTCGATACCATCGACGCGAGTCGATGGTATCGACCCACTACAGTAGCGACATCCCTTCTTTCTTTTCGTCCGAGTGCCTGATGCAGTCTCGATACCATCGACTTGGGTCGATGGTATCCACTTCCTGTAGGCATCGGTTTTGTCGTTTTGCGTCGCTGTAGCCTCCATGCATCGATGGTATCGACTTGGTGTCGATACTATCGACCGCTTCCTCGCCAGCAACCTGAAGGTATCTCGATACCATCGACATCCCTGTCGATGGTATCGACACTTTACTGCTCCTTTCGGTTTGTAACCTGTACCCATGTCGATGGTATCGACTTTCGTCGATGGTATCGACTTCCGTCGATGGTATCGACGGAAGCAAATACTCGTTTGTCATGAAATTCAAACATGGAACCAAATAAATTCACACAAATAATAATATTTTGACAATTAATGCTCAAAACGATGTAATAAGGGAGATTTGACATAAAATGATAACAAAGACCAAAACAGATGAATTATGCGATATTAACCATGAAAATAACTAATTAAAGCATAAAACACATATGAAATAGGTCTACAAATGCGACTGAAAATCATCGCATCAAAATCCCCTAAGCTTGAACGTTGCTCGCCCTCGAGCAACTAATCCTTAGAATAGAATTGCCAATGTCAACTGAAAAACAACACAACACAACCAACATCCCATTTGACTCCCACCGGACATTCACATACCGGCCCTCTCTAACCACGGAACGGTAATTACCCTGAAGGCGACAGTAATCATCAATAAAAGAAATTGACCTCAAAACCGACGAACACTATCACATAAGGAAGTTAACATAATAAAACTCGCCGGTTCAGACTTGGTGCATCTTGTGATCGCCTATACTACGTTGCTCGCCCTAACTACCTTATACATGGAAGCAGTTCTCTTGATATACATTAGTGAGGAGAAATTCACGGTGGCCTACCAATCCGAGCAACGGGTGGATGAAGATAAGTGACTCATGGAAGAAAGTGGAAGTATTGTACTGTTTAAACATGCATAAAACAAAAATGTCCTACATGATGCAAGTGCACATGAGAAATGCCCTAATGTCTAAGATTAAGTGGAATGATGCATGCACTAACCATCCATTTCAAAATGAGATGGATATCTAATTAATCAACATCATGTACTCCATTATCTCGAAATGCAGGTGATATTACGTTCCTTTCTCCTTCTTATTCTACTTTCTTCTAAATAACTCTTTTTTTTCATTGTGTAGATTTTTCAGATTTTTCTCTTTTTTTTCTTCAATTTCCAGCCCTTATATCCATAATTGATAAAGAATATTTTATTGGGCTTAGTTTATTCATATTCAGAGATTTACACTATTTAGAAATATGGAACAATTTAATTCACCATTGGGAAAAAATTGAGATACATGATGTTGCTTTATGCATGAAAATTATGAATGCAACTACATGGCATGCACCTAAGGATAACATGTATGTATCACTATTCTACTTTTTTTCCATTTTTCACTATATGCAAAACATATGAAAATAAATTCAATGCAGAGCCTATCTATATGCAATGCTGTCAAAGAAGTTAAAACTGTACAGTACTTCGAAATCTTGGTGGATTGTGAAAACAATGAGGTGTAAAGATCACAAGACTAGATGACTGAACCTTAGAAAGATATTATGTGTCCCTCCTCACTGACCTGTGTAGTAGTTTAAAGGTTTCTCTCTCTTACATCCAATTAGAGTCTCATTACCATTTGGTCAGTTTAGGCTCAAACAACCATTTCCGTCCACTTTCATGAATCATTGGGAGTACGGTTGTGAAATTTTGTTTTAGAGATGACAAAACCAATCATTTTCATAGGATATGTGCCCAAGGTTAACCAAGACAAGCTTTCCAAACACACAAAATTTTTTAAATTTTCCCTTGATTTTCCCATGCACAAAATGAGATGACACAACTTTATGACATCCACAATTACACTAGATAGCATGTGGATCCTACAAAAACTAAAATTGCAAGAAACAAATAACAAGAACAAATAATAAAGCTGAAAACTAAAAACACTAAAGATAAAGCTATTCCAACTACCCCCCTAAGCTTGAATTCGACTATGGCCTCATAGTCAAAAACAAACTTAAAGATTGGAACAGTGATACCAGATCAATCTTGTGGTGGTGGAGGCGGGTACTGCGGAGTCATAGGATCCCAAGAAGGATACTCCCCCTGGAAGCTTGAATCAAACTGGGTCCTAGGTGGAGGTTGTGGATAGCCTCCAAAGTAGCTCTGGCTCCAATAATGGTCGTAGAAGGGCTCCTGTTGCATCTCCATCCATTGCAACCGATTCTGTATCTGTTGTTGGTTGTCGAGGAGAAGACGTTCATTCGCGAACATCGCCCTTTGGTTGTCAAGTATCCGATTCGTGGTGTCTTGAATATCGGCATACATTCCCATATGTTGCTGTTGAGTCTGGTGTTTATCTTGCAGCATAGTGTACATGCCTTGCATGGAATCGGCATCCTCGCTTGGTTGCGAGGGCTGTGATGGTGGAGGCGGATGTGGAGAAGATGAAGATGCACCCGGATGCATCCGAGGACGCTTCCGTGGTGCCACTCGTGCTCGAAGAGGTGTAAATGCCTCCTCTTCCTCCTCAGCATCGTCATCATTTCCGTCGTCGCCTCCTTCCTCATCGGAGTCTGCGATGGCTATGATTGGCCACCGGAAATGTTGTGCACCTTCGATGTTGAAAACGGGATCGGGAAGAGAACATTCTAGATATGCTTGATTCACGTGGCAATGTGCAAACGCCACGCCATCCCAGAGAAGTAGCAGATTGGACCTGTGCAAATGTTACAAGTTGACCTTGCTTCTAGTAGATAGAGGAGTGAGGGATTGGAAATCCAATCCCAAGTATGAAGCCAGCTTGGTGATGAGCCCGCCGAAGTGAATCGGCACTTTCCTCGTACTCCTCTTCACGTCCAAAACGCACTGTAGAAAGAATGCACCCCAATTGCATTCTTGTTTCTTCAGGAGTTTCTATAGAAAGAAAAGATCCGACCCCTAAAATTTGCTAAGGGCCAGATCACCCCGAGAAAAAAATGTGGAACTCAGCATCCGGTGCAAGACCCGGACGAAGGGGTGCTCGAAATCGGCTACCGCGGCGTTGTGGTAGCTCACCGACTTCCCTTGTGGCACCGTCACCAACTCGGAGAAGATAGCGTCGTAGTTGGTGCGGTTATCCGGCCGCCTATAGTTGTACCGCGAGTGATTCCAGTTGAAGATGTCGTTGAACTGCTCGAGGGTGATGGTGTAGTCGTGGTTGTAGAGCCGAAAAGATACCCTGGCCTTTTCCCACTCGCGGTCACTTGCTGATATCTCATTGGGCACAACACAGACGTCTAGAGACACCATAAATTCCGCCACCAGCTCTTTGTACGTCGCCCACTCGCCGAAGAATGGATGGCTGTCTTCATGGTACTCAAGCTCATCATGTCCACGACCCGTTTGGTGGGCCTGCCCCTTCAGTACGTAATCCAGATTTGCCTTGAAGCCAAGATCATTGATCATCTACGGATCCACGTACCGGGTGGGCTCGATCTTGCGCTTCAGGATTTCTTCGTAAACCTTCTTCACATCCGCGGATGGGTGGACAAGTTGAGGACGTGCGACCGATGATGGCGGTGGTGGCACGAACTCGGGGATGTCAATCATATGAGCGCGCGAGGAAGAAGCTCCGGTTGTATGCACCATTGTTGCGACGAGAAAAGGATTAGAAGAAGAGCTCGGTGAAGATGGAGAATTGAATCTCCGCTCGGTGAAGATCGTCACTCGGTGCTGCTGTTATTCGGGCTTGGATGGCTAGGGGGAGTGCTCGGTGCAAAGGAGGAAGATCGCTCTGAAGGTGTGACGTCAAATGACGTGATCAATCTCCTTATATAGACTTGGCCGACGTCACTGTTGACCCGTCGATACCATCGACGCGAGTCGATGGTATCGGCACTGGTCGATGCTATCCACCCCCATCGCGAGTATCGACGGTTGTCGATGGCTGGATCTTGAAACCCGGATCGCTGATGTGTCGATACCATCGACGAGGGTCGATGGTATAGACACTTCACCCGGATTGACTGTCTTGAAGCTGCGATCGTCGTTGATTCATTCGCGCAGATCGGTGATGTGGATGGTCGATACCATCGACGTGAGTCGATAGTATCGACTATCCTGATTAGGGTAAATCCTCGCGAGACCGGCCGCCACCTTTTTCACTTGAACGTGTCGATACCATCGACACGCCCATCGATGGTATCAACTTCACTGAGTCGATTTTGTCTGTAAATCTTTAGAGATCTTGATGGTATCGACTGGCATGTCGATACCATCGACTTTTATTTGTCGATCTGCCTGTAGCTCTGTTGATACCATCGACGAGGCCGTCAATGGTATCGACGTAGTGCGAAATCTACAGTCGTCAACCTATTCCTTGGTCGATACCATCGACCAGTGTGTCGATGGTATCGACTCTGCCTCAGCCTGCACATCTAACAAAACGATCACGATATCTTTTTTACATGAAAAACTAATTAAAATCAAATTAAACTATGAATGTAAATGAACTAAACTAAGGTACCAATGGTTGGGTTGCCTCCCAACAAGTGCCCTTATTTAACGTCTTAGGCTAGACGACATGAAGCTCATTTTCTTTTCATTTTGGGGAATGTGCTTAGAGGATCTTGCGGTAGTTTGAATTCAACTCGATCTCCTCCAATTCCCAAGGACAGTGTACCTCTCCCTAAGGCAGTAACGACATCCGCCGTCGCTTGAAACGGTCTTCCTAGTAACAATTCACAGCTTTGGAGCTGTGGCATATCCATGAAAACAAAATCCACTGGGAATACGAATCTATCCACTTTGACGAGAACATCCTCACACACTCCATATGGTCTCACTATAGACCCATCCGCCAATTCAATTGTCGCAGCTGCCTTTTTGATCTCCTTTAACCCAAGTTTTTGAAATGTCGCCAGAGGCATAAGATTGATGCTGGCGCCTGAATCACATTGTGCTTTAGGAAAATGTCGATTACCTATCGAGCATGGAATGTAGAAGCCTCCTGGGTCTTTTCTCTTCTGTGGTGATCTCCCGTGAATAATGGAGCTCATCATCACATTTATCCGACAAATATCATTGTCTTTTATCCGCCTCTTCTTATTGATGATTTCTTTGATAAATCTCCCATAGGCAAGAATCTTCTCTATCATCTCTACTAATGGAATATTGATGTGGAGTTTTCTGAACATTTCCAAGAATTTCTTATAGTGTCGGTGCTCTTTCTTTGGCTTCAGATTGTCCCGACTTGACACATCCGCTGCATTGACGCGCCTGTGAGGTGGCACATATAAGCTTTTCGGGGCCAGCTCCCCTAAGCTTGTGTCAATTACTCCCTCTGGCGTGGGCCTTGGCGAGACATCATCTACATTCATAAATTTCTGTGGTTCCTCTCTCGCAGTAGACATATCCGCACGTTCACAGACAACCTTCAACTGTTCTTTTCGCCTAGGTGGAGATGTAACATTCAAAACTTGCTGTGATTTCCTGAAGAGCGTGCTTCCGCCTGATAATCCATAGTAAGTGTGAGGATACGGTATTGCTGGTGTCACCTCCGTATCAAACCTCATTTTTCTTTGACCTTTTGCTTCTAGCTCCTGAGATTCCTCCTCATTGCTTACCACATACATATACTTGACTTGATGATGTGCTTGGGCCACATTTGCATTCTCGGCTGATTTCTGCTGATTGGCGTGCTTAATGGCCGCCACTTCACTTGAAATCTGTGCCACGGTGGTTTCTAATGCCCGCATTTGTGCTCCATGGCTTTGTAGTGTCTGCCCAAATTTGGTTAGAATATCACCTTGAGATTGCAATTGTTTACCAAACATAGCCATCATCTCCTGATTCTGCTGCACCATTTGACTCAGTAATTTAGTGTTCTTATCTTCAGCTCTAGGCTGTGGCTTCGCCTCCAGATCCTGCAGAAAATTGTTAGGATCCTTCCAGGAGAACTTTTTGTCCTTCCTCCACGCATAATCGTTGTTTCTGTAGCCCTGTTGTTGCATGAATTTGACTTGGGCTTCGTCATACTCAGATGCATCTTCCTTAGATAGCAACTTCTTGGCTAGAAGATCTAACTTGTCTTTCAGCTCTTTAATTACTTTGGATTCACCTGCAACTCTGACCTGCTCCACAACGCCTCTGTCACCCCATGACTGTTTCCTAGCCATGTTCTTTAATATCTCCCAACATCTGGTATCCGTATTATTCAGAAAGAATCCTGATCCAGCTGAATCAAGGTTGCTCCTATCGTGCTTGGAGAGAGAAAAATAGAAGATTTTCACCTATGTTTCCTTATCCAGTCCATGATGCGGGCACCTCCTCAGCATAACCTAAAATCTCTCCCAGGTCTCAGAATATGTCTCACCAGTCTATTGGGTAAAGTTGTGAATCTTCCTGATCATGTCGTTAGTCTTCTCAGGAGGGAAGAACCTCTCAATGAAGACCTCCACCATATGGTCCCAGGACTCCACAAATTATTCATCTAGGTTGTGTAACCATTCTTGTGCAATTCCCGCTAGTGAGCTCGGGAAGAGCTTCAAGTAGAGCGCAGTCTGCGGAAATCTGTCAATTTTCACCATATCGTAGTTCTCCACGAATTGACTCAGGAGCGCGACAGGATCCTCATTCTTTAAAACATGGAAAGCGTTAGACTTTACCAAATTGATTAAAGCCAGATCAATCTTATACGTCGGTATATTGATTGCTTGCTTCTTTATCTGCCCTTTCGAAGCAGATGCGGAAGAAGCTTTGATCTTCGCCCAAATCGTTGGTTCGTCGGCCATCTCTTCGTGTTCGGATTCAGATAGTAGTTCCTCTTGATGGTCTTGATTATGGTCACCTTCGTCTCCCGATCCCGCCAGTGGAACCTCCAGTACGTGTCGTGCGTAGTTGGTACTATGCGTCTGCACCATGCACAATACCTGAAAATAGAAAAATCGAGTTCAGTGCAGTGCTTAGATGAATATCAAAAAATTATCAAAAATTTAAAAATATTTGAAGTTGTTTCAAACTAAAAAAAAATGTGGCCTAGAATGGCCGCTCGTAGCACTCAAAGTGCCAACAATTTGCCGTATCCCCGGCAACGGCGCCAAAAACTTGACGCAATTTTACTGTGCGTATAAACGCAAGTGAACACGTCGAAGTAATACAGGCCTTTGTGAGGCCCGAGTCGAACACAGGGATACTCGGAATTGTTGGAGACTCCTACTAACTATTTGCGATCAGCTAAGCCTAATAACAAATTTAGGGTTGTTGTTAAAAATGAAAGAAAACAAAAAGAAAATAAAACAAACGATCGATTAAATGTTAATTTAATCAATTCAAAAGGGTATCTTTAGGATTGCGGTTTCACCGCGGGTTTTCGTTGTATTCAATTTTATATAATACCTCAATCTTATCTCTCTATCCGGGTAGTGGCCTGAAAACAGAATTACCCACTGTCGTGGTGCAATTCGCTACCTAGGTTTAGGTCGGTTCCACCGTCGTAGTAACCTATACCCTAAACTAGGTGCATTATGAACGATCTCTCAGTATCCACCATTAATTTTACACCACCTTGGTCAAGGGATTTATCGATTAATGTAGATTTCATCTCTTTTCAGCCGTTAATCCTTCTTTCAAAGTGATTAAGGGCATTAGGTTATTATTATGGTGATCAAGCATAACAATATATTGAGAAAACGAAACTATACCACAGATTTAAGAGATAAACTATGATTTACTATTATAAAACTGTCATACAATGAATTCCCGGGCTACTCCCGGTCCTAAAGACGAAGGGGATTAGCCCCGCATGTTCATCTCACACAAGTACATGGTAGAAATAGGGGAAAACATGTGAAACACGTGGAATGAAAGGGAAAACCCCTGAACGGAGAAGAACTGGTTGATCCTTTGCGTAGAACACGTGCTCTCACGCCTTTTGGTGGTGAAATCTGTCTTCTGCGGCCTCCGAATCAACTGGTATGAACTTCTAGCCTCCGTTCTCCTCTCTACCGCTCCTCGATACTCGTGCAATGCCTAATGAGATCCCCCCCTCATCTGGGCGGCCGTCATTAGGTATAACTCCCTCATTAGGTCGCTAATTAACCACGACCGTCCGATTGGGATCATTAGAAAGCCAACTCATATCCGTATTCACATCGATGGTATCGACACCTTAGGATATGAGTTGGCTTTCTAATGATCCCAATCGGACGGCCGTGGTTAATTAGCGACCTAATGAGGGAGTTATACCTAATGACGGCCGCCCAGATGAGGGGGGGATCTCATTAGCCATTGCACAAGTACCGAGGAGTGGTAGAGAGGAGAACGGAGGCTAGAAGTTCATATCAGTTGATTTGGAGGCCGCAGAAGATGGATTTCACCACCGAAAGGCGTGAGAGCACGTGTTCTACGCAAAGGATCAACTGATTCTTCTCCGTTTAGGGGTTTTCCCTTTCATTCCACATTTTTCACATGTTTTCCCCTATTTCTACCATGTACTTGTGTGAGATGAACATGCGGGGCTAATCCCCTTCATCTTTAGGACCGGGAGTAGCCCGGGAATTCATTGTATGACAGTTTTATAATAGTAAATCACATTTTATCTCTTAAATCCGTGGTATAGTTTCATTTTCTCAATATATTGTTATGCTTGATCACCATAATAATAACCTAATGCCCTTAGTCACTTTGAAAGAAGGATTAATAGCTGAAAAGAGACGAAATCTACATTAATCGATAAATCCCTTGACCAAGGTGGTGTAAAATTAATGGTGGATACTGAGAGATCGTTCATAATGCACCTAGTTTAGGGTATAGGTTACTACGACGGTGGAACCGACCTAAACCTAGGTAGTGAATTGAACCACGACAGTGGGTAATTCTGTTTTCAGGCCACTACCCGGATAGAAAGATAAGATTGAGGTATTATATAAAAATGAATACAATGAAAACCCACGGTGAAACCGCAATCCTAAAGATACCCTTTTGAATTGATTAAATTAACATTTAATCGATCGTTTGTTTTATTTTGTTTTTGTTTTCTTTCATTTTTAACAACAACCCTAAATTTGTTATTAGGCTTAGCTGATCGCAAATAGTTAGTAGGAGTCTCCAACAATTCCGAGTATCCCTGTGTTCGACTCGGGCCTCACAAAGGCATGTATTACTTCGATGAGTTCACTTGCGTTTATCAAAATTGTGTGGTCTGTTGCAGATATCAAGGGGATTTCCCCTACTCTATGTCAGCACAAGATTCGGCTCGAGGAGGGAGCCAAGCCCGTGATTCAACCTCAATGACGTCTTAATCCGAGCATGATGGAGGTTGTGAAGAAGGAGGTCATTAAACTTCTTGCTGCAGGTATTATCTACACCATATCAGACTCGACATGGGTGAGTCCCACACAGGTAGTCCCTAAGAAGGGGGGAATTACTGTCACCAAAAATTTGTTGAATGAACCTGTCACCACCCGATTGGTAACAGGGTGGCAAGTTTGTATTGATTACCTCCGTTTGAATGCCACCACGCTAAAGGATCACTTTCCTTTACCTTTCATTGATCAAATCTTAGAGCGTCTTGTCGGTCGATCACACTTTTGTTTTCTAGACGGATACTCGGGGTACAACCAGATCTCGATTGATCCTTTGGATCAAGAGAAATCTACGTTCACTTGTCCCTATGGGACTTTTGCTTACCGCCGAATGCCGTTTGGTTTATGCAATGCACCAGTGACATTTCAACGTTGTATGCTCACCATATTTTCTGATATGGTAGAGCGCTGTCTCGAGGTTTTTATGGATGACTTTTCAGTGTATGGTACATCGTTTGATGAATGTCTCTATAACCTGGACAAAGTTTTACAGCGTTGCGAGGACACACATTTGGTCCTCAACTAGGAGAAATGTCACATGATGGTGACTGAGGGGATAGTGCTAGGACACAAGGTGTCTAGCAAACGTCTAGAGGTTGATCCGGTCAAAATTGAGGTCATTTCGACGTTGCCCCCACCAAATTCTGTAAAAGGGGTAAGAAGCTTTCTGGGACACGCCGGGTTCTATCGACGATTCATAAAGGATTTTTCTAAAATTGCAAAACTTCTATCCGAGCTTTTGGAGAAAGACATTGTATTCGATTTCAATGATAAGTGTCTACATGCATTCGATGTTTTGAAAGAAAAACTGATTTCTGCACCAGTTGTTCAAACGCCGGATTGGACAAAACCTTTCGAATTAATGTGTGATGCTTCGGACTTTGCGGTAGGAGCCGTATTGGGGCAGCGGGTGGACAATAAGCCCGCCGTGATTTTCTACGCTTCAAAGACTTTGAATGACGCCCAATTGAATTATACAACTACTGAAAAAGAATTACTTGTCGTTGTGTTCTCTTTTGAAAAATTCCGGCAATATTTAGTTGGATCTAAAGTAGTTGTATGGACTGACCATGCTGCAATAAAATACCTAATGGAGAAAAAAGACGCAAAGCCTAGACTCATTAGGTGGATTTTGCTTTTACAGGAATTTGACATCGAAATCAAGGATAAATCGGGGATTGAAAATGTTGTTGCTGATCATTTGTCTAGGTTAGAAAGGGTGGATGAAAAAGATTTACATATACCCATAACCGAGACGTTTCCAGATGAATAGATTTTGAAAATTAACTCTAAAGATCCTTGGTTTTCTAAGATTGTAAATTATTTGTCTTGCGGGATCATCCCGGAAGATTGGTCATATCAGGAGAAGAAAAGATTTTTCCATTCTTTAAGATACTATTTTTGGGATGATCCAATTCTTCTTAAGCAATGCAGGGATGGTATCTTACACAGGTGTGTGCTTGAAGTGGAGTACGAGAGCGTTTTACATCATTGCCATGCATCACCTACGGGAGGACACCACGCCAGCTCATGCACGACAGCTAAAGTTTTGAAAAGTGGCCTTTATTGGCCAACCTTATTCCGAGATGCCTACGAATTTGTAAGGCAATGTGATTCCTGCCAACGAGCCGGTAACATCTCAAAGAGACAGGAAATGCCCTTGAATGTGTTTCAGGAAGTGGAGGTATTTGATTTGTGGGGCATAGATTTCATGGGACCCTTTGTGTCCTCAAACTCAAATTTATATATTTTATTAGCAGTTGACTATGTGTCGAAGTGGGTGGAAGCAATACCCACAAGGACTAATGATTCCATTGTAGTGTGCAGGTTCATGAAAGAGAACATTTTCTGTATGTTTGGGGTACCCCGAATGATAATCAGTGATGGGGGTACGCATTTTAGGAATCAAAAGTTCTCGACTTTATTGAAGAAATATGGAGTCAAGCACAACATAGGTACCCCATATCACCCGCAGACCCAAGGGCAAGTGGAGGTCTCCAATCGCAAAATTAAAACGATTTTGGAGCGTACGGTGGCGTCCACGAGGAAGAACTGGAGTGCCCTACTTCCGGATGCTTTATGGGCATATAGGACAGCCTACAAAACACCTATAGGCACCACGCCTTTTTGGTTGGCGTATGGCCGGGCTTGTCACCTACCGGTAGAGTCGGAGCACAAGGCCCATTGGGCGCTTAGAAGGCTAAATCTGAGTTACAATGAAGCGAGGAGGAAGAGACTGCTAGAGTTGAATGAGTTGGACGAGCTACGGATGACGGCATATGAGAACCAACAGATATACAAGGAGCGCACAAAGCTGATCCACGACTGCCACATCCAGTTGCGCACGTTCAAGAAAGGAGATAGTGTTTTGTTGTTCAACTCACGACTCAAGTTGCATCCCAGGAAGCTAAAATCCCGGTGGAGTGGACCGTTCGTGGTAGATGAGGTCAAACCACACGACGCTATTTTAGTGTGTGATGTTGATACCACGTTCTTGGTAAATGGACAAAGGTTGAAGCTCTATTTTGGTGAGAACTACAAGAGAAAGGTGAATGAGGTCAAACTCATTTCCGTTCTGGATGCATGATGTGCCCAAAAGTTGTCTAGCCTAAGACGTTAAATAAGGGCGCTTGTTGGGAGGCAACCCAACCATTGGTACCTCAGTTTAGTTCATTTACATTCATAGTTTAATTTGATTTTAATTAGTTTTTCATGTAAAAAAGATATCGTGATCGTTTTTTTAGATGTGCAGGTTGAGACAGAGTCGATACCATCGACACATTGGTCGATGGTATCAACCAAGGAATAGGTTGACGACTGCAGATTTTGTACTGCATCGATACCATCGACGGCCTCGTCGATGGTATCGACAGACCTATAGGCAGATCGACAAATAAAAGTCGATGGTATCAACATGCCAGTCGATACCATCGAGATCTCTGAAGATTTACAGACGAAATCGACTCAGTGAAGTAGATACCACCGACAGGAGGGTCGATGGTATCGACACTTTCAAGTGAAAAAGGAGGCGGCCGGTCTCGCGAGGATTTACCTTAATCGGGATAGTCGATACTATCGACTCACGTCGATGGTATCGACCATCCATGTCACCAATCCGTGCGAATGAATCAACGACGATCACAGCTTCAAGACAGTCGATCTGGGTGAAGCGTCGATACCATCGACCCTCGTCGATGGTATCGACACGTCAGCGATCTGGGTTTCAAGATCCAGCCATCGACAACCGTCGATACTCGCAATGGGGGCAGATAGCATCGACCAGTGTCGATACCATCGACTTGCGTTGATGGTATCGACGGGTCAACAGTGGCGCCGACCAAATCTATATAAGGGGACTCATTACGTCAGTTGACGTCACACCTTCAGAGCAATCTCCTCCCTTTGCGCTGAGCACTTCCCCGAGCCTTCCGAGCCCAACGACGAGAAGCACCGAGCGACGATCTTCATCAAGTGGAGATTCAACTCTCCATTCTTCACCGAGCTCTCTTTCTCTAATCCCTTTCCTCGTCGCCAACATGGTGCATACAGCCGGAGCTTCTTCCTCACGCACAACTCCGCCGGAATTCGTGCCACCACCGCCAGCGTTGGTTTCACGTCCCCGCCTTGTCCATCCTTACTCGGAGGTCTGGAAGATCTATGAGGAGATCATGCGGCGGAAGATAGAGCCCATCCAGTATATGGATCGGGAGATGATCTGCGATCTCGGATTCGAGGCCAACTTGGCCTACGTTCTGCATGGGCAGGCCCGTCACACACCCATAAGGCCTGGCGAACTGGAATTTCACCAAGATGGCCAACCATTCTTCGGTGACTGGCCGGTGTACAAAGAGTTGGTAGCGGAGTTCATGGCGTCACTGGACGTCTGCATCATGCCCAATGACATTGTAGCTACCGATCGCGAGTGGATCCAGGGCCGGGTGTCATTTCGGTTATTCAACATCGACTACACCCTCACGCTCAAGCAATTCAACGCGATCTTTAACAGGAACCATTAGCAGTACGACTACCGACGGCCGAACAACCGCACCGACTACGATGCAATCTTTGCCGAGCTGGTGACGGTTCCGCAAGGGAAGTCGGTGAGCTACCACAACGCCGCGGTAGCCGATTTCGAGCACCCCTTCGTCCGGGTCTTGCACCGGATGCTGAGCTCCACAGTTTTTGCTCGGGGTGATCTGGCCCTTAGCAAATTTTAGGGGTCGGATCTTTTCTTTCTATACAAACTCCTTATCAATCAAGAATGCAATTGGGGTGCATTCTTTCTACAGTGCGTTTTCGACGTGAAGAGGAGTACGAGGAAAGCACTGATTCACTTCGGCGGGCTCATCACCAAGCTGGCTTCATACTTGGGATTGAATTCCCAATCCCTCACTCCTCTATCTACTAGAAGCAAGGTCAACTTGCAACATTTGCACAGGTCCAATCTGCTACTTCTCCGGGATGGCGTGGCGTTTGCACATTGCCACGTGAATCAAGCATATCAAGAATGTTCTCTTCCCGATCCCGTTTTCAACATCGAAGGTGCACAACATTTCCGGTGGCCAATCATAGCCATCACAGACTCCGATGAGGAAGGAGGCGACGACGGAAATGATGACGATGCTGAGGAGGAAGAGGAGGCATTTACACCTCTTCGAGCACGAGTGGCACCACAGAAGCGTCCTCGGATGCATCCGGGTGCATCATCCTCATCACAGCCTACTCCGCCACCCCCACCGCCCTCGCAGCCAAGTGAGGATGTCTATTCCATGCAGGGAATGTACACTATGCTGCAAGATATCCACCAGACTCAGCAGTAGCATATGGGAATGTATGTCAGTATTCAAGACACCACGAACCGGATACTTGACAACCAAAGGGCGATGTTCACGAATGAACGTCTTCTCCTCGACAACCAACAACAGATACATAATCGGTTGCAACAGATGGAGATGCAGCAGGAGCCCTTCTACGACCATTATTGGAGCCATAGCTACTTTGGAGGCTATCCACAACCTCCACCTAGGACCCAGTTTGATTCAAGCTTCCAGGGGGAGTATCCTTCTTGGGATCCTACGGCTCCGTAGTACCTGCCTCCACCACCACAAGATTGATCCGGTATCACTGTTCCGATCTTTAAGTTTGTTTTTGACTATGAGGCCATAGTCGAATTCAAGCTTAGGGGGTAGTTGGAACAGCTTTATCTTTTAGTGTTTTTAGTTTTCAACTTTATTATTTGTTCTTGTTATTTGTTTCTTGCAATTTTAGTTTTTGTAGGATCCACATGCTATCTAGTGTAATTGTAGATGTCATAAAGTTGTGTCATCTCATTTTGTGCATCGGAATCAAGGGAAAATTTAAAATTTTTTGTGTGTTTGGAAAGCTTGTCTTGTTTAACCTTGGGCACATATCCTATGAAAATGATTGGTTTTGTCAACTCTAAAACAAAATTTCACAACCGTACTCCCAATGATTCATGAAAGTGGACGGAAATGGTTGTTTGAGCCTAAACTGACCAAATGGTAATGAGACTCTAATTGGATGTAAGAGAGAGAAACCTTTAAACTACTACACAGGTCAGTGAGGAGGGACACATAATATCTTTCTAAGGTTCAGTCATCTAGTCTTGTGATCTTTACACCTCATTGTTTTCACAATCCACCAAGATTTGGAAGTACTGTACAATTTTAACTTCTTTGACAACATTGCATATAGATAGGCTCTGCATTGAATTATTTTCATATGTTTTGCTTATAGTGAAAAATGGAAAAAAGTAGAATAGTGATACATGCACATTATCCTTAGGTGCATGCCATGTAGTTGCATTCATAATTTTCATGCATAAAGCAACATCATGTATCTCAATTTTTTCCCAATGGTGAATTAAATTGTTCCATACTTTCTAAATAGTGTAAAATTCTGAATATGAAGAAACTAAGCCCAATAAAATATTCTTTATCAATTATGGATATAAGGGCTGGAAATTGAAAAAAAAAATCTGAAAAATCTGCACAATGAAAAAAAAGAGTTATTTAGAAGAAAGTAGAATAAGAAGGAGAAAGGAACGTAATATCACCTGCATTTTGAGATAATGGAGTACATGATGTTGCTTAATTTGATATCCATCTCATTTTGAAATGGATGGTTAGTGCATGCATCATTCCACTTAATCTTAGACATTAGGGCATTTCTCATGTGCACTTGCATCATGTAGGACATTTTTATTTTATGCATGTTGAAATTGTGTAATACTTCCACTTTCTTCCATGAATCACCCATCTTCATCCACCCGATGCTCGGATTGGTAGGCAACTGTGAATTTCTCCTCACTAATGTATATCAGGAGAACAGCTTCCGTGTAGATGGTAGTTGGGGCGAGCAACGTAGTTTAGGCGATCACAAGGTGCACTAAGTCTGAACCGGCGAGTTTTATTATGTTAACTGCCTTATGTGATAGTGTTCATCGGTTTTGAGGTCAATTTCTTTTATTGATGATTACTGTCGCCTTCAGGGTAATTACCGTTCCGTGGTTAGAGAGGGCCGGTATGTGAATGTCCGGTGGGAGTCAAATGGGATGTTGGTTGTGTCGTGTTGTTTTTCAGTTGACATTGGCAATTCTATTCTAAGGATTAGTTGCTCGAGGGCGAGCAACGTTCAAGCTTAGGGGAGTTTGATGAGATGATTTTGAGTCGCATTTGTAGACCTATTTCATATGTGTTTTATGCTTTAATTAGTCATTTTCATGGTTAATATCACATAATTCATCTATTTTGGTCTTTGCTATCATTTTATGTCAAATCTCCCTTATTACATCGTTTTGAGCATTAATTGTCAAAATATTATTATTTGTGTGAATTTATTTGGTTCCATGTTTGAATTTTAGGACAAACGAGTATTTGCTTCTGTCGATACCATCGACGGAAGTCGATACCATCGACGGAAGTCGATACCATCGACATGGGTACAGGTTGCCAGCCGAAAGGAGCAGTAAAGTGTTGATACCATCGACAGGGATGTCGATGGTATCGAGATACCTTCAGGTTGCTGGCGAGGAAGCGGTCGATAGTATCGACACCAAGTCAATACCATCGACGCAGGGAGGCTACAACGACACAAAACGACAAAACTAACGCCTACAGGAAGGCAATACCATCGACCCAAGTCGATGGTATCGAGACTGCATCAGGCACTCAGACGAAAAGAAAGAAGGGCTGCCACTACTGTAGCGGGTCGATACCATCGACTTGCGTCGATGGTATCAACACCGTAGGATATGAGTTGGCTTTCTAATGATCCCAATCAGATGACCGTGGTTAATTAGCGACCTAATGAGGGAGTTATACCTAATGACGGCCGCCCAGATGAGGGGGGGATCTCATTAGCCATTGTACGAGTACCGAGGAGCGGTAGAGAGGAGAACGGAGGATAGAAGTTCATACCAGTTGATTCGGAGGCCGCAGAAGACAGATTTCACCACCGAAAGGCGTGAGTGCACGTGTTCTACACAAAGAATCAACCGGTTCTTCTCCGTTCAGGGGTTTTCCCTTTCATTCCACATTTTTCACATGTTTTCCCCTATTTCTACCATGTACTTGTGTGAGATGAACATGCGGGGCTAATCCCCTTCGTCTTTAGGACTGGGAGTAGCCCGGGAATTCATTGTATGACAGTTTTATAATAGTAAATCATATTTTATCTCTTAAATCCGTGGTATAGTTTCGTTTTCTCAATATATTGTTATGCTTGATCACCATAATAATAACCTAATGCCCTTAATCACTTTGAAAGAAGGATTAACGGCTGAAATGAGATGAAATCTACATTAATCGATAAATCCCTTGACCAAGGTGGTGTAAAATTAATGGTGGATACTGAGAGATCGTTCATAATGCACCTAGTTTAGGGTATAGGTTACTATGACGGTGGAACCGACCTAAACCTAGGTAGTGAATTGCACCACGACAGTGGGTAATTCTGTTTTCATGCCACTACCCGGATAGAGAGATAAGATTGAGGTATTATATAAAATTGAATACAATGAAAACCCGCAGTGAAACCACAATCCTAAAGATACCCTTTTGAATTGATTAAATTAACATTTAATCGATCATTTGTTTTATTTTGTTTTTGTTTTCTTTCATTTTTAACAACAACCCTAAATTTGTTATTAGGCTTAGCTGATCGCAAATAGTTAGTAGGAGTCTCCAACAATTCTGAGTATCCCTATGTTCGACTCGGGCCTCACAAAGGCATGTATTACTTCGACGCGTTCACTTGCGTTTATACGCACAGTAAAATTGTGTTTATACACACAATTTGAGTATCAAAAACTTGACACGCGTATAACATGCATGTAATACGCAAGTGTACGTGTCAAAGTAATATGGGATTATGAGTCCCGAGTTATCGAACACGGGGAGTTGTGAGATTAAAGACTATTAATAATTAGGATTGATCAACTAAACTGAAAACAAGAGTTGATTGAAAAAAAACAATCGATTAAATGGTTGGTTTAATCAATTAAAAATGGAATCCTTGGGACTGTGGTTTCACCGCAGGTTCTCGTTGTACTAATTCCTACACAATTATCCTAATTCGTCTCCTATTCAGGGTAGTGGCCTGTAGTCAGAATTGCTCACTATCGTGATACAATTCACTACCTAAGTCTAGGTCGGTTCCACCATCATAGTAACCTATACCCTAAACTAGGTGCATTAGAAACAACCTCTGCGTTTCTACCATGAACTGTACATCACCTTGTTCAAGGGATTTATTAATTAATGTGAATCTCGTCTCTTTTCAACCGTTAATTCTTCTTTCAAATTAATTAAAGGCATTAGATTATCATTAGGGTGATCAATCATAATGATATAATGGAGAAAATGAAATCATACCATGGATTTGAGAGATAAATTATGATAAACTATGTAAAAAGTATCATACAGGCCAAAAACTTGACACAATTTTACTGTGCGTATAAACGCAAGTGAACGCGTCGAAGTAATAGAGGCCTTTGTGAGGCCCGAGTCGAACACAGGGATACTCGGAATTGTTGGAGACTCCTACTAACTATTTGCGATCAGCTAAGCCTAATAACAAATTTAGGGTTGTTGTTAAAAATGAAAGAAAACAAAAACAAAATAAAACAAACGATCGATTAAATGTTAATTTAATCAATTCAAAAGGGTATCTTTAGGATTGCGGTTTCACCGCAGGTTCTCATTGTATTCAATTTTATATAATACCTCAATCTTATCTCTCTATCCAGGTAGTGGCCTGAAAACAGAATTACCCACTGTCGTGGTGCAATTCACTACCTAGGTTTAGGTCGGTTCCACCGTCGTAGTAACCTATACCCTAAACTAGGTGCATTATGAACGATCTCTCAGTATCCACCATTAATTTTACACCACCTTGGTCAAGGGATTTATCGATTAATGTAGATTTCGTCTCTTTTCAGCCGTTAATCCTTCTTTCAAAGTGATTAAGGGCATTAGGTTATTATTATGGTGATCATGCATAACAATATATTGAGAAAACAAAACTATACCACGGATTTAAGAGATAAAATGTGATTTACTATTATAAAACTGTCATACAATGAATTCTCGGGCTACTCCCGGTCCTAAAGACGAAGGGGATTAGCCCCGCATGTTCATCTCACACAAGTATATGGTAGAAATAGGGGAAAACATGTGAAAAATGTGGAATGAAAGGGAAAACCCCTGAACGGAGAAGAACCGGTTGATCCTTTGCATAGAACACGTGCTCTCACGCCTTTCGGTGGTGAAATCCATCTTCTGCGGCCTCCGAATCAACTGGTACGAACTTCTAGCCTCTGTTCTCCTCTCTACCGCTCCTCGGTACTCGTGCAATGGCTAATGAGATCCCCCCTCATCTGAGCAGCCGTCATTAGGTATAACTCCCTCATTAGGTCGCTAATTAACCACGGCCGTCCGATTGGGATCATTAGAAAGCCAACTCATATCCTACGGTGTCGATACCATCGATGCGAGTCGATGGTATCGACCCGCTACAGTAGCGGCATCCCTTCTTTCTTTTCGTCTGAGTGCCTGGTGCAGTCTCGATACCATCGAATTGGGTCGATGGTATCGACTTCCTGTAGGCGTCAGTTTTGTCATTTTGCGTCATTGTAGCCTCCATGCATCGATGGTATCGACTTGGTGTCGATACTATCGACCGCTTCCTCGCCAGCAACCTGAAGGTATCTCGATACCATCGACATCCCTGTCGATGGTATCGACACTTTGCTGCTCCTTTCGGCTGGCAACCTGTACCCATGTCGATGGTATCGACGGAAGAAAATACTCGTTTGTCCTGAAATTCAAACATGGAACCAAATAAATTCACACAAATAATAATATTTTGACAATTAATGCTCAAAACGATGTAATAAGGGAGATTTGACATAAAATGATAGCAAAGACCAAAATAGATGAATTATGCGATATTAACCATGAAAATGACTAATTAAAGCATAAAACACATATGAAATAGGTCTACAAATGCGACTCAAAATCATCGCATCAGGGGGCCTAGAAGGATTCGGGTTTATAAATGTAAAAGCTCGACTACCTCAAATCCGCCTCAAAATTTAGGACGCACGATTTAGGCCGGTCAACTTTTTGGCGCCGTTGCCGGGGACAAGGCAAAAACGGTACTGTAGACGAATCCGAATACACTAACTACACTCCTGTGCCTCAAGCTTGGAAACGAGCTTGACAACACCCTTTTTCTTTTTCTTTCTCCTTACTATTATTCTTAGCCTAAGCTAAACAATTCAATTTTCTAACTTGACTTTTTATATGCTCATGCAGGAACCCTGAAAGCTGACCTGCTCCACCAAGTTTTGATATCATGTCTCGTTGTGAGCAGTCTCTTCCTGAAGGTGAATGTCAGGGCTGAGGTGGGAGGATGAGCCAGCCCAGCTTGGTTGGTCAGCTTTCTGCCTATATAAAGAGACAGGATACCATTATCAGCAAGCTGGTACAGGATACGCTTCTCGGCCCCGGAGTTCAGAATTCCATGCAACACCATATGGCGAGTCTGTAGACGCGCCAATGGGAAGTCGATCAACGATTGGCCCAAGTCGCACCACTGATGAAGAACCCTGCGGGGAAGACACTCTCCTACCCGGAAACTGCCAGAATGGCGGTACTAAGGTCCGGGAAGACGGTGGAGCACACAGCTGAAGCCGAACCAGAGCCTGAACCGAGGTCTGAAAGCACTATTCCAGCAGAGGACGAAGGTGGACAAGCAGAAGCTCAAGAGCCTGCAAAGAAGCCTTCCGATGAGCTACCTGGTGGGAGGAATCCTTACGCTCCAAGGCCATCATTCCAGTATAAGCTGATAAAGGCAAATCTGAAGAAGCGTCATGAGAGGTTCATGGACTCGATCAGGAAACTGCATCTTGAAGTCCCCTTCCTTGATGCATTGGAAGAGATGCCTATGTATGCCAAGTTCCTCAAGGACCTTATCACAAAGAAGAGAAGGGGAGGAAGGACAGAGACAACGTATCTAGCTTCCGCCTCCTCCACCTTCTTGAAGCCCGACACGCCAAATAAGAGAAGGGATCCCGGAGCTTTCACAATCCCGTTCGCCATAGGAGACAACGTCGAGCACAAGGGTCTAGCAGACTTTAGAGCAAGCATCAGCCTCATGCCCCTAAGTTTCGCATAAAGGGTGGGTTTGACCGACATGGTTCGAACCAACATGTGGATCCAACTGGCAGACCACACCTTCAAGAGACCTGTCGGCATTGTCGAAGATGTGCCGATCAGGGTTGGAAATTTCTTCATCCCCTGTGACATAGTCGTTATCGACATGGCTGAAGACCCCCGTTGCCCAATCATCTTTGGACGCCCTTTCTTGGCAACAGGAAGAGCGTTGATTGATGTCTCCGAGGGGATAATCACTTTGAGGGTCGGAAACAACCATATTGACTTTAAGTTGAAGGATATCATGAGAAGCCCTTCCCTGGATGAATCGGCATGTTTTGCAAATAGCTACAATAAATTCTGCGAGGAAATAGAGGAGGATATCCGGACAGTGGACCCCCTCGCAAGGGTTATAAGTAGTCAGGATCCCAACCTTGAAGATCCTGAAGTCACGAGGTATCTCCACCTTTTCGACCTTTCTGACAAAGATTTGCAAGAAGAAGATGAGGTGGTGGAGTCTGCAAGGTATGCCTCCCTCGAAGGTGAGCCTCGAGAGGAGGTACGCAGACCAAAGCCAGAGTTAAAAGTGTTGCCTGAAGGCCTGAAGTACAAGTTCTTGGATGGAGAGCAGAGAAACCCTGTCATTGTAAATGCCAATCTTTCAAGCAATCAGTTGGATCGACTCGAGGAGTTAAGGCTCCACAGGGGGGCTATAGGATATTCAGTAGAGGATATCAAAGGCCTTAGCCCCGCCCTGTGCATGCACCACATCAGCTTAGATGAATCAGCCAAGCCTCTGGCTCAACCCCAGAGGAAGCTGAACCAGATGCTCAAGGAGGTCGTCAAGAAAGAGGTAATAAGGCTTAGGGATGCGGGGATTATTTACCCAATCAGCGATAGCAATTGGGTAAGCCCTATCCATGTAGTACCCAAGAAAGACGGAATGACGGTGGTTAGGGGCGAGAAGGGTGACGAGGTGGCGGTAAGAACCGTCACCAGATGGCGGATGTGTATTGATTATCGAAAGCTAAATCAGGCTAAAAGAAGGATCATTTTCCGCTAACATTTATTGATCAAGTTCTCGAAAGGTTAGCACATCACGATTTCTTTTGTTTTCTTGATGGCTTTTCATGTTTTTACCAGGTACCCATTTTGCCCGAAGATCAAGAGAAAACAACATTCACCTGCCTTTACGGCACTTATGCCTTCCGAAGGATGCCCTTCGGACTCTGCAACGCCCCTGCCACCTTTCAACGATGCATGATATCGATATTCTCGGATTTTCTAGAAGACATCGTAGAAGTTTTCATGGACAATTTTTCCATCTATGGGAAGGACTTTGATAGCTGTCTGAAGAATCTGTCATTGGTTCTTCAAAGGTGCGAGGAGAACAACCTAGTTCTAAACTGGGAAAAATGCCATTTCATGGTGTGGGAGGGCATCATCCTCGGGCATAAGATCTCGAAGCGTGGGATCGAAGTGGACGCAAGCAAGGTTGAAGCAATATCCAAGCTTCCTCCACCAAGATCCGTGACGGGGGTGCAAAGCTTTCTCGGGCACGCGGGATATTACCGAAGATTCATCAAGGACTTCTCAAAGATTTCCAAACCACTGTCCAATCTTCTGGTACAGGACGTTGAATTTGTTTTCTCTAACGATTGTCTAAGTGCTTTTCAGGCCCTTAAAAATGCTTTAATATCACCACCTATCCTTCAAGCGCCAGAATGGGGTTTACCTTTTGAGCTGATGTGCGACACTAGCGACTACGCAGTTGGAGCAGTCCTGGGGCAAAAGAAAGACAAAAAGCACCATGTGATTTGCTACGCTAGTCGCACGTTGGACGAAGCTCAGGTAAACTACACAACAACTGAAAAGGAGATGCTCTCTATCATCTTCGTGTTTGATAAGTTCAGGTTGTATCTCGTCGGAGCAAGAGTCAAAGTATACACAGATCATGGGGCAATAAAATACTTGATGCAAAAGAAAGACGCGAAACCCAGGCTGTTGAGGTGGGCCCTATTGCTCCAAGAGTTTGACCATGAAATTATCGACAAGAAGGGCACAGAAAATGTGGTTGCCTACCACCTATCAAGGATCGTGGTTGAGAGATAGGTTCTATATTTTATATGCAATTTCGCAATAATTAGCCAAGCAATGCTCTCAGTCCAATATTTGCATCTTTTACAGAGTTTCCTCCTATTTTGGCCCATTTAGCACCAATAAGGCCGTTCCGACCCACAAATAAGTCCAATACTGTCTCGGCCCCCCCAACGCCCGATACACACGCTGATCACCGGTGGGGCTGCGCGATACGACGACGCGCGACGCAAGAATGCCGCACGATAGGGTACCGATGGATGATACGCCTCTTACCCAACAAGGAGCCGAGCACACCGCAACTACTCTATGTGTCGCGCGATATCAGCCACCCACCGGCAGGCGCCTCTCGCCTCGACGCCCGACAGCCGACCTCCTTGTGCCGAGCGATACCGGGCGATACCCGCGGGAGCTGAAAAGACAGCTTAGACAATTCAGACAAGCTTGGTCACTTTAGGTTTCGGAGAGTCGAGTGATCTTCGGAGGAGACTGCGAGAGTAGGAGTATCGCGCTCTAGTGTTCGTACCGGGAGACACTAGGTGAGCTCTTCCTCATCGTGAGAGGGAGGGGACTGGTTCACCTAGGACTGTACTGAGCGACACTGGGAGCCGATATCGGCCGATGTAGATACGCGACATGAGTGCCAGACACCAGTGCCCGGCAATAGGATACGCAACTCCATGCCCGACACGATAACGAACCTGATACGCTCCGCCCGTCAGGCGTGTCGCCTGAGAGGGTGTACCACCCGACTTGAGCGTATCGGCCAGGTCCTTGAGCGATGCAGTCGCCCGTCGCGGTGTGCCGTTTGAGAAAGCGTGCCGCCCGACGTGGCTTTATCGGGCTAGGCCCCTGTCCGATTCTGCTTTTATTCACGCTCATAAGGCTTCTCTCTCTTTTTAGGATTTTTGTCTGGTAAGGGGAAACAAAGCGATTCTTGCTATTTGGGCAGCTTTCTCAAACATATTGGGAAAACACGATTCGGTAGCTACGCGAAACGCGATCCAAAACATGCAAGCTAGAGTTCGGATATCAAACATAGCAGTCATCCAACATATTGCACCAAGCATAGAGCATCAAGTAATTAAGCATTTCCATTTCTACTCTCGCAGTCTCCTCTGAAGATCACTCGACTCTCCGAAACCTGAAGTGACCAAGCTTGTCTGAATTGTTTTGGATCGCGTTTCGCGTAGCTACCGAATCGTGTTTTCCCGTCGCAACAACTTCGAGAGTTGTATTGTGGCTCTAGTGTTTGGTCCGATTCTGGAGTACGAGAGTGCCTGGAATAGAGTTGTTTCAGTAACATTTCATTCTAACTTTGAGCCCAGCAACCTCGAGAGGGGTGCCGAGGATTGGTTAGAGGTGCCTGCTTTGAGAGGAGGGGTGCAGGGTGTTACTAGTGCCGCTTGTTTTGCAGTAGTTTTATCCTTCGTACCTTGCTCTAGCTCTAGTGTTATCTTTCAGTTTCTGTTGCATGAAAACCCCTAAAAAACTGCTAAATGTTTAAAACCTTAAATCTTTCTAGTAACTCCACTTGGAGATAGTTTTCTTGTTTTGTTTGTGACATCTTTACGCCTCCCTTCTGGGGAATTTACAATCTCTTTTACCTGCCGGAGTGTAGCGTGTCGATTTTGGGTTCTTAACACTACCCCCCTTGTCCCTGTGTTCGACCCCGTATATCTACTTCAACCCCGTAAACAAAGTTGCAGGGGCCTAGAAGGATTCGAGTTTATAGATGTAAAAGCTCGACTACCTCAAATCCGCCTCAAAATTTAGGATGCGCGATTTAGGCTGGTCAATAATTAAGAGGGAGGGCCACCTACCAATGATGACTACGCCGACGAGGCCCTCATGTTGGCCGAAGCTCAAGAAGAAAGTCTACCCTGGTTTGCGGACATCTGCAATTATCTTGCTTGTGGAGAACTGCCTCCTGACATCACGTACAACCAGAAAAAGAAGCTATTCGCAGACGCCAAGAACTATTACTGGGATGATCCTCTCCTATTCAGAAGGTGCGCTGATAACTTATACAGGAGATGCATCCTAGAAGAAGAAACCGCGGACATCCTGAAGCAATGCCACGCCTCCCCCTACGGTGGTCACCTGGGTAGCGAAAGAACAACAGCGAAGGTGCTACAGTCAGGTTTCTACTGGCCCTCATTATTTAAAGATGCCGCACAATTTGTGAAGACTTGCAAGGAGTGCCAATTTACGGGGAACATAGGACGGAGGAATGAGATGCCAATGACAAGCTGGGTAGAAGTAGAAATATTTGACGTATGGGGGATCGACTACATGGGACCGTTCCCTTCATCCCGGGGGTATCAGTACATACTTGTGGCAGTGGATTATGTATCGAAGTGGGTGGAAGTAGTAGCCATCCAAACCTGCGATGCCAAGTCGGTTATCAAGCTCTTCGAGAAGACCATTGTTCCTCGTTTCGGTGTCCCGCGCACGGTTATAAGTGACGGAGGGTCACACTTCGGGGAAATGCAGTTGGAAGCACTCCTGCGCAAGTACGGAGTAAGGCACAAGATCGCCACACCCTACCACCCACAGACGTCAGGGTAGGTAGAGGTTTCCAACAGGCAAATCAAGTAGATCTTGGAGAAAACTGTCAGCCGAATGAGGAAGGACTGGTCCATGAAGCTTGACGACGCGCTTTGGGCCTACCGAACTGCTTACAAGACGCCCATCGGAACCACCCCCTACCGGCTTATCTACGAAAAGTCCTGCCACCTACCTTTGGAAATGGAACATAAGGCCCTTTGGGCAATCAAGTTCCTAAATATGGACCTCGACAAAGTAGGAGAAAAGAGGTTTTTGCAGCTTCAAGAGCTAGAAGAGCTGAGATTGAACGCCTACGAAAATGCAAAAATCTACAAACAGAGAACAAAATTGTGGCATGACGCCCACCTCAGGAGAAAAGATGTAAGCGAGGGGGATAAAGTCTTGTTATACAAGTCCTCTATTCGTCTCTTCCCTGGGAAGTTACAAACGAAATGGTCAGGACCGTTTACCGTGTCAAAAATATACCCATCCGGAATGATGGAGCTTTACGACAAGGACAATCCGACCAAAGTATTTCAAGTGAATGGGCACATGGTGAAAAGATTCTATGAGGATGAGGCCTTTGTCAGGAGAGCAGAGATCGACCTGCAAGATATGGGCACAGTCAAGGGTTGAACAAAATGATCCCACGTCGGTCGAGCTGGGGACGCAAACTTCAGCGCTCCTCGGGAGGCAGCCCGAGTTTTTCTTTCTTTCATAGAGTAGGATGCATTTTTCCTATTCTTTGCAAAAACAAACATTATGGCATGTAATAAGGTCTGAGTCGGTGCACGTGTCGAGCGCACCGACTCTCCTGTTTTATGGGCCACCGCTGTAGTATTTTCTGAGGTGAAAGGCTTAACCCTTGGCCGATGATGTTTTACCCTTTAATCGCTGTTTCTGCTCTTAGGTTTTAGCTTTTCGCCCACCTGTTTTAACCATGTCGGTCTGTCGCTCAGCTGGCGCACAGGACCGCCCGTACCGAGTCTTAGTCTCTCGGGCATCGCAACGGCCGTGACGGTTGGCATTCCCGGACGGCATGCACCCTATCGTGTAGGAGAATAAATGCCCTTAATGAGGCTGATACGACCATCGTCTCGGGAACTGCCTGACCCGTTGGCCGACGCGCGCCTCAGAGATGTCCGTTTCGCACCCGGCCGAGCCGGCTATTAATAAGAACAGAGGTTTTACCGTGTCGGGCTGTCACACTTTACTCATTTTAGCCACCTGTAACGCATGCAGTAGCCCCCCCCTTTTTTTGCTCCCGTGTCAGCCAGTTGCCTTCACCGTGGTATCGGGCGATGGCTCCTATGAGCAAAGGTATAGCCCGATAGGCTTATCGCCCGACACATGTTTTTCCTATCGCTCGCTGACAATTTTGTATCGCCCGACGCAGTAAGCGCGACACAATAGCCGACGGTGTCTGCCCGACACATCATATCGGGCGACACGTTTTTCTCTTGTGACGTCCCGTCCAGAAGTTGCTCTTTATCAGCCGATATACCCATATCGGGTGCAATGCTTTTCACATCTTGCTATCGGGCCCGACATGCTTGTCGCCGGATACACCAGTGTCACGTGGCAAGTTGTATCACGCGACAACCTTGTATCGCCCAATTTTATATCGACTCGACCTTTTGTTTTGATGGACAATACCCGGAGATTGTAATAAGTGTATCAAGTTTCTTTTTCCTATCTAACATTTTAAATGATTAATGAACTTGATAACAGGCAGAATGACGGCCGCAGCTGAAGCAGCAACTGTCGGACAGAAATGTCACAACGGGCCACAAACCACCAAAAAATGAGCAAGGGGAAATTTCCTTGATTAGGTAGCCTCGAAAGAGGCTCGTTTCCTTATCATAGCCTGTCTTCTGTAGTAGCCTGGGGCCAACTACAGAGACAGCACGAGTACAGCCCCGGTGACTGTCGGGACAGCACAAGAGCTCTCTATCTACCGAGAGCCATTGCGCGTGTTCTGGCTGAGCTGGGAAATAAAGCGGAGGCTGAGCTTAGAAAGCACTTTGCCGACGACCTCCATAGGGAACCTGGGCATCCCGGTTCCAGCTACTTAATAAAGGGGAAGCAGCCACAAGTGCCCGCACTTGTCGAAGCTGTTTCCAAATGAAAAAGAAGGAGGCGGCATCAAAGAAGCATATTGCAGCTTCTACAAGGCACAAGCGAACCCGCTAAATAACCTTCACTGGACTGACATGAACTCACCCTCTTATTCACTACTCTGGGACAGAGTATTGGATAAGTTTGGGGGGGTACCCATGTACCTGTGAAGGAGGTATAAACATTCTCTTGTGCCATTTTGCTTTTCCCCTATAGCATGTACTTGCACCCTTGCTCATATAATTTTTTTTTGAAATTCTGCTTATTTTGTTCCCATGCATATGTACAAAGTTGCTATATTAGTAAAAACCCTGATGCAACTGCTTGCCAAGTTTATTTTCTTTGTGCTAAATATGACGCAAGTCATGTTATATCTTTTTGATAGTGCTGCTTCAAATAAACAAAAGAATATGTTTTGCCATGTCAAAAATTTCAAAAAATATAATAATCTCGCAAACAGCTAAGAGACGAGTATGGAGAAGGAAAAAGTTGCCCAAACAGCAAGAATCCCTTTGTTTCCCCTTACCAGACAAAAATCCTAAAAAGAGAGAGAAGCCTTATGAGCGTGAATAAAAGCATGAGAGTTGTGCCCAATAAAAGAAAAAAATATACACACACTTGTTTCCCAAAAGTACCCATTTTTAGGCATGGTAGATCTGGGGCTGTGGTACGTAGGATGTGAAATCACTGCTCTAAAGCCAACTGGCTTGGACTGCAGGGACCACTTGGTCGTTAACGGACCCTTACCTGGATGGACCGATGGGAAACAAGAAGAAAACCCAAAAAGCCTTAGCCTACCCTATACCCAACTTTCTGCCCCGAAAATAAAGCTGTTTGGTGTGGAAGCTAACTTCGGAATCATACAACAACATCTCGCCGAAGCTGTAGAGATAAATCTCACTTAAACAATAAGGCAAGAAAGACGAAGTCTTTTGTTCGTAATGAGGCAGCATTATCTCTAAAGGCATTACGATACTTGTTTTACATCTTAGCCTGAGAAGCATACTACGCAAGAAGAAGCATCGCCAAATAAAGTTTAAATAATGATTGAGGACAATCAAAAAGCTAAGTTTGGGGGAGTTGATAACACCAATTTTCGTGACATTTTTGGCCTTTATTCTGTTATCAAAACTGCCCTTTTCTGCCATTTTATATGCAATTTCGCAATAATTAGCCAAGCAATGCTCTCAGTCCAATATTTCCATATTTTGCAGAGTTTCCTCCTATTTTGGCCCATTTAGCACCAATAAGGCCGTTTCGGCCCACAAATAAGACCAAGACTGTCTCGGCCCCCCCTGACGCCCGATACACACGCTGACCAGCGGGGCTGCGTGATACGACGACGCGCGACGCAAGAATGTCGTGCGATAGGGTACCGATGGACGACACACCTCTTTACCCGACAGGGAGCCGAGCATGCCGCAACTACTCTATGTGCCGCGCGATATCAGCCACCCACCGGCAGGCGCCTCTCGCCTCGACGCCCGACATTCGACCTCGTTGTGCCGAGCGATACCAGGCGATACCTGCGTCAGCCGACCACCAACTGAACGGCGGAAAGCATGACACGTGGCGTTTCGAGCACCATATCTTCTCATGACCAGCTGCCTATAAATAGCAGCTACAGGGAGCCGAAAAGACAGCTTAGACAATTCAGACAAGCTTGGTCACTTCATGTTTTGGAGAGTCGAGTGATCTTCGGAGGAGACTGTGAGAGCAGGAGTATCGTGCTCTAGTGTTCGTACCGGGCGACACTAGGTGAGCTCTTCCTCATCTCGAGAGGGAGGGGACTGGTTCACCTAGGACTATACCGGGTGACACTGGGAGCCGATATCGGCCAATGTTGATACGCGACACGAGTGCCCGACACCAGTGCTCGGCAATAGGATACGCAGCTCCATGCCCGACACGATAACGAACCCGATACGCTCCGCCCGTTAGGCGTGTCGCCCGAGAGGGTGTACCGCCCGACTTGAGCGTATCGGCCAGGTCCTTGAACGATGCAGTCGCCCGTCACGGTGTGCTGTTTGAAAAAGCGTGCTGCCCGACACGGCTGTATCGGGCTAGGCCCCTGTCCAATATCAGGCGGTATGGTTACTATAGCCTGTCGTCCTTCTACATCAAGAAGGCGACACATATCTTTAATTCTGTTATTTAAATTCCTTTACTTTTGCATTGTAATTAAGACCTTTAGTGTTTATAGAAATGGAAATGCTTAATTACTTGCTGCTCTATGCTTGGTGCAATATGTTGGATGACTGCTATCTTTGATATCCGAACTCTAGCTTGCATGTTTTGGATCGCGTTTCGCGTAGCTACCGAATCGTGTTTTCCCGTCGCAACAACTTTGAGAGTTGTGTTGTGGCTCTAGTGTTTGGTCCGATTCTGGAGTATGAGAGTGCCTGGAACGGAGTTGTTTCAGTAACATTTCATTCTAACTTTGAGCCCAGCAACCTCGAGAGGGGTGTCGAGGCTTAGTTAGAGGTGTCCACTCTGAGAGGAGGGGTGCAGGGTGTTACTAGTGCCGCTTGTTTTGCAGTAGTTTTATCCTTCGTACCTTGCTCTAGCTCTAGTGTTATCTTTCGGTTTCTGTTGCATGAAAACCCCTAAAAAACTGCTAAATGTTTAAAACCTTAAATTTTTCTAGTAACTCCACTTGGAGATAGTTTTCTTGTTTTGTTTGTGACATCTTTACGCTTCCCTTCTGGGGAATTTACAATCTCTTTTACCTGTCAGAGTGTAGCGTGTCGATTCTGGGTTCTCAACACTACCCCCCTTGTCCCTGTGTTCAACCCCGTATATCTACTTCGACACCGTAAACAAAGTTGCGAGGGCCTAGAAGGATTCGGGTTTATAAATGTAAAAGCTCGACTACCTCAAATCCACCTCAAAATTTAGGACGCGCGATTTAGGCCGGTCACTACTGTAGGTAACATCGTTCTTTCTTTAGCTTGCCTCTACCTGGAAGGCTCTTCCTTGATGAGGGCTGCTAGCCCACCCTCCTCATCTTCCGATGTCACCTCTTGCATTGTCTGTACTGAGGCTTCCTGGATGGTGGGCATAGCCTCAGCTACTTTTTCAGCACCCTTGATCGGAGGTTGTGTTGTGACCCTTGGTCCAGCTTCCTGTGAGGAAGCTTCTACAATGACGTATTTTGTGTGGCTTTCTTCCGACGTCTGCCCCATCCTGGCCTCGGCCATCATCTTTAGCGTGGCCTCCATCTTCCCATCATAGATGTAGTCATTGTGCTCCTCATGAGATGGGAAGAGGAGGAAGTCGTTTGATTCTTCCATCCCAACTCCTAGCTCAGCTATCAGCCTATCTATCTCTGCTGCACTGGTAGAGCTAAGAGATGCGACCACCTCCTCCCGATGAGCCTTTGCTTCCTACTCTGCTTTTGTTAGAGTGAGTGAGGGAGGGGTGAGGCCATGTCCCTCCTGTTTCTCATCGTCGTCGGCGGTTTCGTCCATCGCCTCCTTCGGGTCATAGTTGAGGCCAAAACCCTTGATTGTGTTGTATGTTTTTTGTATTGGGGGCTTGACCTTCCTGCTGGTTGGGTGCCTTGGTGCTTAGCTATGGGGGACTGCCTTCGGCTTGTATTCCCGTTCTTTGCTGTGCCAGATCCTGATGCGCTGGATCCAACCCCGCCCCCCACCCCCCACATTGTCATCATTGCTGGAGGGGCTGGCGAGGAAGCATTCTGGGATGGAAGGGTGCTTTTTCTTTTTCTTCTCCTGTCAGGCCTCAAATTCATCACGTTCCTTCTTGAGCTTTCAACAGTCTTCTTTTACACCCTGATCCTCTTCGTGTAGGGAGGACATCGCCTCTGTGTATTCCTTGCACATCAGCTTGTTGTCAGCGTGTATGTCCTGCCCCTCCTTCCGTAGGATCACCATTTCTTCTTGCATTTTTCACATCACTCCCATCATTGTCCATTGGTTGCTCAAGACTTCTAACATAAACTCCGGGAGTGCTGACATCTTCTTGTCTATCTCCTTAACCTGCATTGTTAGTGAAGACAAATCAGTAGAAATGTTTTCATTTATTGAATCGGTTTGATGCATGTGTTCCCACATTGCATCAAACCTATTACCTAGGGCACCCCCGAAGGAGGCTGCCTATTGTTGTTGGTGGTGCAGCTGCTATCCCATGCGTTTCATTGATGCACTAGACACGATTGGCTTCTTAGGTGGTGGCAGTGGGGGCATCTCCCTTGGTTGACTCTTCTTTGGCTCTGCCTCTGGTTCGTCTTGAGAGGCTTGTCTTTCTATCTCTTCCTCCAGCATGTTGGTGTCGAGAGGGGTGTCTTCTTTGGCTTGGCCCCTCTCTGGTTTTGGCTCCGGTATGGCTTGGGAGCCTTGTCCTTCTGGCTCCACCTCCGGCTGGCTGGTGGGTTGTGGGACCTATTCAGTTCTTGTAGTCTGTTTCGCGTCTCCCTTCACTGTAATAGTTTCCTCCTACGGTCTTGGGGAAGCGGGGTCTGCAACTTGTGCTTCCACCGGTCGTTCTGTGGGCCTCTCTTTCTCAGTTGGCTTAATGGTGGCTTCTGCTTTCTTTTTCTCCACCGCCAGTTTCTTCCTTGGCTCCTGGGTTTTCTTCACTATTAGTATCGGGACATTGATTTCTTCTACTATGCGTGCAGGTTCTGCTAATGTGCTGGCATGCAATGTCCCAGAGCTCATCTTCTCGATGTTGTCGAGAGTCAGCCACAACTTGTGGGTGTCATAGAACTCCATTTTGGGGAGGGGGAGTGGCTTCTTCAGTCCTTGGTGTTTAAAATATGCTTTCTCCCCCTTCATTTCCAGAATTCCCATGCTGGCAAGGGACTTTATATCTATACTTTATTATCCATCCATTTCTTCATATCTTTGCGATTCTCCTTCTTCCAATAAGTATTCGGCGATCCTCGCTATCTGACCCCCATACAGAAGGTGAACTTCCTCTTTGCCTCACCGCCTACAGCCGATGACACCCTTCTAGTAAGGATCCTTCCTATATTAATTGGTCGCTTATTGATCATAGACCATATAAGGAAGAGATCCCCCTTGCTGACTATCTCGGTCTCTGACCTGGCATCTATAGAGAAGGTGATGATCTTTTGTATGACCTTGATGAAGCAGGAGGTGATTCAGGAGGCCTTGGAGTTCTTCAGGTTGTTCTTTCCCTCTCCAGTTAGCTCCTCCCACATCTTGTTGCTGTCATATGCAGCGATCCCCCTCTCCCCCAGAGCACCTGAACAAGCTTTAGCCTCTTTTTCAAATGCAGTGAAGATCTTGTTCAGGTTTATCTCTATTATTTGGTGGGTTTCGCCCCCAAGCCGTACCTTTAGATGGTAGTCCCCTCCTCCTGCTACTCGCGTCCTGTCACTGGTGGTGAGCTTAGTCAGAGAGGACATAAACTCTAGGGTTAGCCTCTGGTACGACCTTACTTTGGGCGTGCAAATGGTTCATAAGTTTGTGTCCTACATGAACTTTATTGTCTTGTCATATAGCCCCAGTCTCTTGAAGTCCTCCACATTGAAGTAACGTGTTGGAACACATTACTTCTTAGTGGACATCCAGTCGTAGGCGGACTGGTGCACGATGTCCCGGGGTACGAACTGGGGCTCCCCCTGAGCCGCAGAGTATCGCCTCTTAAGTCTTCATCTTCTTGCTGGGCCTGGGTTCCTTGAATGTAGCTTTTCACTTATTCCCGTGCACTAGGCTTCCTGACTCCCCAGGTAGATACTCAGAAGCCTCTATTTCCTCCATTTCCTTTGTTGCTTCTACAAACTCCTCTTGTGGTACCCCCGCCAAGATCCTCTGATATTGTTCTAGTCTGAGTTGGATCTCCAAGCATTTGAGGACTGGTAGGGCAGTGCTCCATTTCATTTCTCAGTTAAGTCCTTCACTATCACCTCTACCTCCTTCAGGGAGGTAGCCCTCTGGTAGAGGGGATCGCTCGAAGTTATAGAAGACATTCTGCAGGTTAAAGTAGATTAGTCCTCAGTAAAGTAAACCCAAAGATCACCTTTATTTTCCTAGACATAATTATCATCAAGTTATATATAATTATCAGGTTATAGGTTATCATTCTCAAACGCGGTTGCAGTTTTCAATCGCGGTCAAGGTTATTGTTGTTTCCGACCAAATCACGATCGCGACTTTCTTGAAAAGATCACGGTCATGATTTTTAATCGTGGTCGTAGTCTTTTCTTGAAAAGATTGCGATCATGATTCTTTTCTGAGAAGAAAACCGCGATCACGATGTTAATCACGATCGCGGTCTTTTCTTCAGAAAAGTTGAACTTAGTGCTTTTTAGGGGTTCACGACACGCGGTACTTAGGGCTTTACACCCCACGTCGGTTGAGATGACCAAGATCTTGGTCTTCTCCGTCCGTTCAGTTCTTCTAAACGCTGTTCTTCATCCATATTTTTTTTTCATTTTTAGGGTTTTAAGGTCTTTCTTTTTAGGGCCGAAAAAAGGGAACTGGAAAGAGAGTAGGGCTAAGTGCCTGGAAAGAAGGCGTCAGCGAGGCGAAATATCGGCCAAATGATAAGAGTGGCTCGCCGTAGCAGTGAAGAAAGAGCTCGAGATTAAGGTAAAACCCGTCGGTGCGGAGAAAGGAGAAATGAGAAGATTACCTGGTCAATGGGAGAGGTTGCGACGACGACAAAAGTGACAAATGACAAAGAGAACAATCCTAGCGGACCAGCGGTGACGACTATCTTGGGCATTGTACAGCAGAATCACGGCTGTGACTTCGGTTCTCGAACAAACAGACTAGGAAATCTTACAGTTTCCACGAAAGAGAAGGGAGCATAAAGAGTCTGTCGTTCAGTTACTTAAAAGTATTTATAGGTGTCCAGATCGCGACCTAACTTAGTTGAGTAAAGCATCACAGTTGCGGTCTTTGTTGCGGTCGTTATTCCCTAAACAAACTGCGGTCGCAGTCTTTTTGGCTAAGAGAAAATATCACAGTCGTGATTATTCAATAAGAACAAGCAAATCCACGATTACTATTATATTCACGGTCACGTTTAGAATCACGGTCGCAATTAAGCAAGACCAATCCTTCTTGGAAACTTAAACTTAAACTTATTAAATTCAAAATGAAGATGAAAAATGCTCAGCAAAGGTGGAAAACTCAAACTAAAGCAGAGAAGGTAAGATAAACAAAGATAAAGAGAAGAGAGATGAAAACTTGGGTTGCCTCCCAAGAAGCGCTTGCTTTAAAGTCTCTTAGCTAGACTGCATAAATTTTTCACTTCTCTAGTCCTTCAGTCAGATGAGGCAACTCTTAATCCTTTTCTTTGTTGAGTTGGGTTGGTTCATCCAGGTTTATCTATGATCTTCTTACAATGGCTTCATCCTCATAGAATCTTTTCAACCTGTGGCAATTGACCTTGAAGATCCTAGTCTTTTCTCCTTGAATCTCCATCATTCCTGATGGATAAATCTTTTCCACAGAGAATGGGCCTGACCATCTTATTCTGAGCTTCCCAGGGAAAAGTCTGATGCTAGAATTGAAGAGAAGAACTTTGTCTCCTTCACAAATGTCCTTGTTCCTTAGGTGGGCATCATGCCACACCTTTGTCCTCTGCTTGTAAATCTTTGCATTTTTGTAAGCATGCAATCTCAGCTCCTCGAGCTCTTATAGCTGCAGATATCTCTTTTTCCCTACCTTTTCCAGGTCCATATTTAGAAACTTAATCGCCCAAAGGGCCTTGTGCTCAAGCTCTAAGGGTAAATGACAAGACTTTCCATAGATTAGCCTGTAAGTCATTGTGCCTATTGGTGTCTTGTAAGTAGTTCTATAAGACTAGAGAGCATCATCGAGCTTCATGGACCAGTCTTTCTGAGTACGACTGACAATCTTTTCAAAAATTTGCTTAATATGCTTGTTAGATACCTCCACCTGTCCAGAGGTATGAGGGTGATAGGGTGTTGCAACCTTGTGCTTGACCCCGTACTTCTTCAGCAACGCCTCCAATTGCTTCTCCCTAAAGTGTGATCATCCATCACTTATCATAGTGTGGGGTACTCCAAAGTGTAGAAAGATGGTTTTCTCAAATAGCTTAATCACAGACTTAGAGTCGCAAGTTTGGGTAGCAACAACCTCTACCCATTTCGACACGCAGTCCACAACCACTAATATGTATTGATAACCTTTTGACGAGGGGAAGGGACCCATGTAGTCTATTCCCCAGACGTCAGAGATCTCAACTTCTACCCATTCTTTCATAGGCATTTTGTTCCTTTTTCTGATTTTCTGGTTGACTGACACTCCTTGCAAACTTTCACATAAGCAACAACGTCCTTGAATAGCGAAGGCCAGTAAAATCCTTATTGAAGCACTTTTGTGACAGTTCTGTCCCCACTATGATGCCCTCCATTGGGTGAAGAGTGGAATTATCTCAATATTAGTGGGACCTCCTCTTCTGGTATACACCTTCTCTAAAAACTGTAAGAACATTTCTTGAATAGCAATGGGTCATCCCAATAGTAGTTCTTCACATCAAACAAGAGCTTCATTTTCTGTTTGTATGTGATGTCCGGCGGTAGTTGGCCACATGCTAGGTAATTACAAATGTCCACGAACCATAGTAAGTTTGGCTTGTCGGACTGAACCATTAATAGAGCTTCATCGACATAGTTTTCATTTATAACCAACTAGTATTCTTCATTGCAAACTATTCTTAAGAGATGGTTTGCGACCACATTTTCTTTTCCTTTCTTATCAATTATCGCATGGTCAAACTCTTGTAGAAACAGGGCCCGTCTCAGTAGTCTGGGCTTTGTGTCCTTCTTTTGCATCAAGTAGCATATGGCTCCATGGTCAGTATAGACCTTTACCTTTGCCCCTATAAGATATGATCTGAATTTGTCAAACGCAAAAATGATTGCCAACATTTCTTTTTCCGTGGTGGTGTAGTTTACTTGCGCCTCGTCTAGAGTCTGGCTGTCGTAACAAATGACATAATGCTTCTTATCCTTCGTCTGCCCTAGGACAGCTCCCACAGCGTAGTCTCTAGCATCACACATTAATTCAAAGGGGAGCTCCCAATCCGGAGCATGGAGAATAGTAGGAGTTACTAGGGCTTCCTTCAGAGTCTGGAAGGCTTTCAAACAACCATCAGTAAAATCGAATTTTGTGTCCTTAATCAGTAGGTTTGAGAGGGGTTTTGATATCTTTGAGAAGTCCTTGACGAATCTTCAATAATAACTGTCGTGACTAAGAAAACATTGTACCCTTGTCACATACTTTGGCAAAGGAAGTCTAGAAATAGCCTCGACCTTGCTTACATCTACTTCAATACCTTTCTTGGAGATTTTATGGAAAAGGACTATGCCTTCATGTACCATAAAATGGCACTTTTCCCATTTAAGGACTAAGTTCTTTTCCTCACAGCGTTGTAGGACTAACGATAGGTTTTTCAAGCAGGCATCAAAATTGTTGTCACTAATTGGGTATATAATGTATGCATCTCTAAGCTTGATGACTTCTTTCCTTATGACTTCTTTCAACATCTGGTTCCACTTCCTCAGGGGTTGAACAAGGGGTTTTGTAGATTCTTCAAGATTTATTCAGTGCATACACAAGGCAGGATTTAGTCCCTTAATATCATCCACCGAATACCCTATAGCTTGTATGTGGAGCCTTAGCTCCTTAAGGAGTCTTTCCAGTTGTTCTTTGGTTAGATTGGCATTGACTATGATAGGATTTCTTTCTTCAGGGTCTAGAAACTCATACTTCAAACCTTCCGGTCATTGTTTCAGCTCTGGGTTAGGTTTTGGTACTTTCTCTTCTACCATGGTTAATTCTAAAGAAGCATACTTCACCGTCTCGACAACTTCCTCTTCATCGTTCAAATCTCCTTCATCTTGGTTCAGGTAGTCGAGGATTTCAGCTACCTCGGGATCGTCGATCTATGAGTCCTCTTCATTCAACACCCTCATAAGAGGGTCTACCACTGCTGTGTCCTCTTCTACCTCTTCGCAATATTGGTTATAGCAATCCACAAAGTAAGCAGATTCAAGCAGGGACAGTCCTTTCATTGAGTCATTCACCTTGAAATCTATGTGATCATCTCTGACCCTCAGGGTTATCATGCCTTCAGCGACATCAATAAGTTCACTTCTGATTGCCAAGAAAGGATGACTGAAGATGATGGGGCACTTAGGGTCTTGAACGATGTCGATGATAACTATGTCCACCACTCCTACCGGCCTTTTGAAAGTGTGGTCTGCCAACTCTATCCTCATATTAGTCTTGACCATATCAGTCAGTCCTAATCATTGTGCAAGGTTTAAAGGCATTTGGTTGATGCTAGCCCCCAAGTCAGCGAGGCCTTTCCTTTCAACGTTATCTCCTACAGCGAAATGTATGGTAAAGGCCCCAGGGTCCTTTTTCTTGGTTGGTAATTCAACTTTTACGAAAGTTGTTGACATGCTGGCTAGGTGTATAGTTTTGATCCTTCCTCCTCGTCTTTTCTTCCTGACTAGATCCTTGAAGAATTTGGCATAGGTCGACATTTCATCCAAGGCATCCAGAAATGGTAATTCCAGGTGGAGCTTTTTCACTGATTCCATGAACTTCTCATACCTCTTCTTGAGGTGAGCCTTTACAAGCTTGTATGGAAAAGGTAATCTTGGTGAGTACTAACTCCTCTTGGCGAATAATTCCTCATCAGGTTCTGGTTCCCTAACTGGTGGGTGATGGCCTTCTCCTTCAGCTTGATTTTCTATAACCTTCTCTGGCTCAGGTTCTTTAGCTCTCATCTCCTCATGGAGCTCTATTGTCCGTCTCGATCTAAGGGTTGCCATATTGGAAGATTTTGTGCTAGAAGGAATCTTCCCCGAAGGATTGTTTATGAGCTCATCCAACTGAGCAAGCTGCTGGTCTATCTGACGTCGGTGCGTTTGCATGTCTGCCATTTGGACTTGCATAGTATTCAAAATTTCTGAGTTGGATAGTGCGCTCTGTGCAAGTTTGTTATTTATTGTGTCCTGTCTTTTGACAAAGTCAAAAATTTGACCCACTAAGCCTGGCTGACTATTACTTTTGGTATGGCTTTGTCCTTGTTCTTGCACTTTCCCTTGACTTGTGTTAGTAGCTTGGCGGGGTTGATACTTCCCCTGACCTTGATAATTGGTTTTCTTCGTCTGAAACATGCTCATCTTGGTGTATTGTCCTTGCCCGCTTCTTTTCTCGAAGCCAGGTAGTTGCTTGGGTGGGTTGTTCAACTGATGCGAGTTCTCTATGGCATCCTTGTTCCCATAATTGAATCTTGGATGATCCGGCCTCTTGAAATTTGCATAAAAGACATTTTCAGCTTCATCCTCCTCAAAATCACTTTCACTTGACTCTTTAGGATGAGTATAGACACAATTATCTACTCCATGCCTTCCTTCACCACAGGTGACACATTTCATTACCTTCTCTATCTGCTTCTTTCCTTTTCCTCCTGACTCCTTTAGCTATCTGACGTCTGTAGCTATCTTTTGTATTTGAGACGTGATCGCCTCAAGAGCCTTGGATTCAATTGATGGCCCTTCATTGGTGGCTTTCTTCGCGTGCCCTCTGTCAGTCCTATCATACCCAGTCCCGGCTTGTAGTTCAACCATGTTCTCAATGATCTTTTTATATCTACTGGGCTTCTTGCCAAGAAAGTCGCTTCCTTCTACTGCATTCAGCAAGACTCTCTCCTCAGGGGTTAGGCCATTGTATAACGTCATGATCAAGAAACCCTTCTTGTAATTGTGGTGAGGGAAGTCTCTCTGATACTTCTGGTATCTCTCCCATGCCTCATGTAGATTTTCTCTTGGTTTCTGCATGAAAGATGTGATCTTCTGCCTCTTTCTGACCGTCTTCTTGGTAGGGTAGAACTTGTTCACGAAAGCTTCAGCTAAAGCATTCCATCCATTCAGGGATTGATGTGGTAGTCCAAGGTACCATGACAGTGCCTTGTCCTCCAAGGAGAAAATGAAACCCTTGCAGTAGATCACTTCTTGCGGTACTCCCCTCATTTTAATGGTGTCATATATATTTTTAAAAGCATCAAGGTGATGATAAGGGTTTTCATTTTTTGAACTCCCTCGAAAGCTATTATTCACGATCATGGAAATCACAGCTGGCTTTAGCTCGAAGTTTACAACATCGAACCTTGGGATTATCACGGGGCACTTGGAGTTGTTGGTCTTTGTGGCTGCCAATTCATGAAGGGTCTTTTCTTCCTCTTCGGAATCTTCACTATCTCTGTCTCTGCAATCGCATTCTTGATTGTGGTGGTTCCTCCTATTCCTGTGGCAATGATGACACCCCTCGTGGTGAAGGTTATCTTCATGTTGTTCTTGTTCAGGTTCTTCATGTTCTTCATAGAAACGATCGTCATTGTAATGCTCATTTCTATCTTCATCGTTTCCTGGTGGAGGTGAGTGTTGTCCAACTCTCGCGTTCCGCTCGTCTACAGAAAGGCATGGTTCCAAGTGGGGTGGCATGGTGAGTGGAGTTAGTTTGAGAAAAATGCTTCTTTCCGGGTACCTGAATAAAACATATGATCAAGTTATAAAACTGGTCTTGATGAAACGAACTGTTATGTACAGGTTCAGGTTAGAAGACTTAGAGTGGATGTGCTGTCGAGCTTATTGCTAAGGTTGAGTCACAGGAGTATAGTGGGTGGACTCGGGTTCCTTAACAGTATCGTTTTGCCTTGTTCCCTGACAACGATGCCAAAAAGTTGACCGGCCTAAATCACACATCCAAAAGGATCAGATTAAAATAGTCAAACTTTTAAAGAGATAACCCGACACTCAGGCCCCTGCAACGATAACGGGGTCTGATGTAGCAATCGAGGTCGAACATAGGGACAATGTTGGTCGTGCTAAGAATGCGGAATCAACACTCTATACTCTAGCATAAAAGAGGATTAATATGTGTTCTCGAGGGAACAGTAGCTTGAGAACAAGAACAATAAGACAAAAGAAGTAAAAGAAACAAACTGTAACAAGTATATGGGAAAACTCGGGTTGGGGCTCACCAACCAAGGTCTCTCTCCAATAAGCATACTATCTCTCTCTCCTCCATACTCATATCAAGATTACAAGAGACCATAAAACGTCTATTCCACTCTCTCTCGAGATGAGGATAGATCTAGGCCTAAAAGAAGCCTCTCTTGAGAGAGAACAACTCAAAAACCTCGTAGTAAAACATATGGTTTGAAGCATTTAGCATTTCAACCCTCTCGTGCATTCATACTACTCCATGACATGGGATAAAAGTGATATTACTCTCTTGAGATATCAACAATAAAACATCACAAGATGATAGCTAGGCATACAAGTGAAGCATTAAAATAGGTGCAAGTAGATAATCTTGATAATAATATGTATATTCAAAAGAAAGAGACAATATACATGTTGGGAGAGCCTTAGTGGCTACTCCCAACCCAGGTTATGGTGTTTAGCTGCTCATGCTTGCGGGTAACATGGCAGCGCTATAGAAAGATAGATCCATGAGATACCACGAAGAATGGAGGTGAGTATAGCGTGAGGAAATGATAGATCTAGAGGAGAAGAAATGTGATACTACACACTACTTCTTCAGATCTAGATCTACCATGGGGATGTCTCCTTCTCTAGAAGAAGTGGCAGGCATGGGTGGTCATCTTCTCTTTCCTCGGCTTTTGCTTCAGAGATCCAAGACTGATAGATGGTCAGCAAAGGGTATGGGATGCGGCAACACTTCGTGGTATCAGGATCGGATCTCTCTGACATGATGATTTGACAAGACAGGCGGGTGCGCTATTTATAGGTGCCTTCCACTGACCTAAGACCGCAGTCGCGGTCTTTCCACCAACTTAACACCGTGGTTGCGGTCTTTCCTTTATTCCTCATTGGTCGCGATCTTTCTTGACCGCGATCCTCCCCAGGACCTCGATCCCGGTCTTTGAGTGCCCACAGTTGCGATCCTTGGAGGGTCTGCGGTCACGATCCTTGGAGAGACTGCAGTCACGATCCTTGGAGAAGATGTGGTCCCGGTCTTTGGAGAGACTACAGTTGTGATCTAACCGCAGTCGCAATTCTACGTCGGTCGCGGTCATTGAGTGCCCACAGTTGTGATCCTTGGAGAGACCGCGGTCACGATCCTTGGAGAAGCCGCGGTTGCGGTCTTTGGAGAGACCGCGGTTGGGATCTTTGTTGAATAACTGTGGTCGTGATTCTAAGATTGTGGTCGCAGTTGGACTAATTCTTGAAATAACAAAACAAGGCTTTAGTCAAGAAGATAGATAAAATGTGTGCAAAGTTGACTAAAGTTAATCTAAAAGTGGTACAACCACAGTTGTCCTCTAATCACATCATGTTATAATCACCAAGACATGACCGCAACCATTCTCAATCACATCAGATGTATGAGGCATGACCATACCCAACCTCCACAATCTGCATTGTGGATGATAAGGATATATCCTCAACCTGCCACCCCCACATACTCAATAGTATGCTCTCCGAGTTTCCCTCAAGAATACTTGTTTCACCATCCAGCAAGTTCTGATAGTGAAGATGGTTCTACAGCACATGGCACTACATGATTAGAGTTGCACTTGATTAGTTATGCCAATTAGGTGAATTAAGGTTGTATCAAACAAGTGGACATACAAACCCTAATTCACTTCTAGTAAGCATATAAATATCACAACTTTGAAAAGATATAAAATGTGTGAAACAGAATTTCTCATCTCATCATCACATAATACTATTCACTTTCCATTCATGAGACCACACTAGTCATCATATTATCACAAGATATAAATCCTTTTCAAAATATCACAGGGTAGCAACCCCTATCAACATAAGAGGATTACACCTCATTCAGGGCTCAACCATGCCCAAAGGTCATTAATACCATCATACTATTCCCTGAAAGATCATCATTATCTTTGCATGCCTTATAGCAAGGCTCAACAACATCACTTACATATAATACACCAAAGCAACACAATATTGCATTAATGAGCTAGGAGATATTCATAAACAATCATAACATGGTTATATTAACATTAAGAACATTCCTTTAGTACATCAACATCAAAGGAATCTAGATATGATTAACCCTCATCATATTCATAATCCACTTGTTTTGCATAAGCAAGTATCAACCATGTGGCTATGACAACCACCAATTAACACACTAAAGTTATGATCATGTTAAGGAGTTTATTTCACCATCATGCCATCATATAAGAATGTTAAACATGGATACTCATATTTATCAATTTGCATTAGAGTTAGGTTCAACAATATAAATTATTTTAATGTTACTAATCATCACTTATACCCACACCCTAACTCATGACACCCCCATTGGATTATAGATGCATAGGGTGAAGCATCACCATCACATTCCATACTATTCTCAAGTATGAACCCACACATAAATCAAGGTGTAACCATCGGGTTATAGCATACTAGGGTTTCAACAACATTAACACAATACTTCATGATTGTATTAGTCATTCAAGGACTATTCATAACCAATAACCATCATTTAGTTATATTAAAGCTAGGTATAACAAGCTATACCTCATTAGGGTTACATACCAAAACAATATAAGTATCATCTATTCTAATCATATGAGTGAATATGTAAGACTACCTTATTAAGGGTAACCCTCCATTTGTTCCATCATCATTCAACCCACATCACCATACCACAATGTCACCCAGAACCATTGGATGTTTAAAAGGTAAGACCATTGGTTGTTTACATAAGTAAACACCTTGGATAAACCACCTATGAATTCCTTGACTAGTTTTCTATAAATATTCACCATCTAACCCTAGACATCCCTTGATTAACAACACAAAAAGTTCCACTGAGAGTAGGGTAAAACCCACAATCGACTGTTCATTTGAAATAAGCCATCCATTGTCAACAAGTAAGCTCCTTAAGTTGATCATATAAAGGAAACCATATCAATCAAATTATTAGGACCAAAATATTACATTAGCCATAATTCCACTTTATTGGATGAATAAACATTATATCTTGACCATTAGGTCAAGTTCATATATCAAAACCATCAATTACAGTATAGGTCTGACCATTGCATCAAGTTATCCAAGAAACCATTGGTCTAAGGCTTAATTGATGATACAACTAAATAATTACCTCACCTTAGGTTTTGGCGACCTGATCCACCATCATTAGTGACCATTAAGTCACCATAGGTTGTTAGATCAACACTATATTCATTAATCAACATCAAATATCAAACTAATATCACCATTGATTGATAGCATCATTAGGGTACTTAGTTGTTAATCAATAGGCTTCTAATTAGGACAAAACATAACCTAAGGGGGTGAACGTCAGTTGACACCCTTGTTTACCACCATCCATTGTCATGAAGACAACACCATAGGGTTGTTGCAATGGTACCATCATCGGGTCATGGGTTTATAGAAGAAATCAGCTTAAAACCCTAAAATTGACCATTGGTTTATAGGTGCTTAGCACCATAGGTTGTCAAACCAACCTGATCCAAGTCATATTATACCTTACAAATAATGTACAAATGATCAAATACTCATCTATAACTGAAATCAGAATAGGAAACATTATAAAAATCGAAATCCATGTCAAGCATAGCTTTTTAGTGCATGGATCATCATTTTCAAGCAAGAACATGATCTAAGAAGCTTATGGTAAAAAATAAACACGGAGAAAGTTATAAAACTTGCCTCTAATGAGAATATGAAACCCCACACAAAAGAAATCTCGACCAGGTAGGGTAGAAAATCCAAGCATAAGCTATGAACTTGTCCATCTAGCACCTTTCTTCATCAAATGAGCAAACCCTATGCAAAAGGAGCAAGATAGGTAGGGTTTTAGAGCTTTAGAGCAATTTCTACCATGGAACAACAAGGTTCCCACCTGGAGGAAGGTCTGAGGAAGGAGAAGATCAAGATAAATAGAGAATAAAGGAATAAATTAACTTGCCTTGGTCAAAATCCCTAGAAGACGACCTTGGAAACCCTAGGTAGAGCTAAATGGAACTCTAGGGGACCTTCTTCTCAAAAAAGAGGTTGTCTTCTACCTTAGAGCACTTGGTTCCACAGAAAAACAAATTGGAGTCGTTGATCCAATTTATAGGAAAGATAAAGCAAGCAAAGTTTTGTACTTGGACAAGGAAGAGGTAAATATAGCCCATGGATAAGGATGGGAGCAAGCATGAGGTGTAAAAGTAGCTTCCCCATGTGTCTATGGCCTTAAACTATTAAGAATATACAAGAACACACACAAGAAGCTCCACCACCATCTTTATAGACCTTCTTAGCTTTCCTTTGTCGAATTTCCCAGCCAATCACATAATTCATTAGTTGATAGCTACTAAAGGTAGCTCATCTGGGAAGGGGTAAACCCTAAAATACCCTTAGAGAAAACACCTTCAAACCAAGGATTAAATAGGTTTTCCATGGCTCAAAAACATCAATAATGATGAGAGAATATACAAGGAACATAATGAAAGTGACAAATTTCAAAAAAAACCTTTCAATTGGGTAAACTATAGAAAAGTCCAAAATGTGCATAAAATTGCATAGCTTGCTCAAACAGTGTCCAAATTAGACCAAATTTGAAAGTTAAGCTTGTATTATGATTTAAAAGCATATCACAAGGTTATATTAGGGTTATAATAATTAAATTATGGTAATTAAGCTTATTCAATTCGTTAAGAAAGTTCAGGGGCCTTACTATTATTGATTATTCTAAGATTTGCAATAATAAAAACTAGATTTTGAGTTGATAGGTCAATGGATGAAAACACTAGGGTGGAAAGGGTTTAACCACTACTACCTATCATTCACTCTCTCATTGCAACATATTAAACATGGGAATGCATATTTTAATCCACGGAAATACCCCTTTGGGCGTTAGGATGAAAAGTTGAAAAAATATCACTCAAAAGATCACCATCATGTTACCTAGAGAGCATACATCTATCGCCTCATAAAACAATACCCAAAATTTCCATTAGGTTCCTAACATGTATCATTTGATATCCTAGATCCTAAGATCAAAATTCTCATAACACAAGACTTGATAAACATGTAATCTTGATGATTATGCAAGAATACAAGTATTAAAATGATTGATTCAAAACATATATTAGTCCATATGGTAGCAAATGTAGTAAAGATAACAAAATAGGATAGCAGGCTACTCCTGATTCCTAGAGAGAGGAATACTCACTCTAAAAGGAGTTATAGAAATAGTTAGGTAAGAACTAAAGAAGGTCATTGTAACACCCTTGACCTGAGTTATGAAGTAACCCTAGATGTTTTGCCTAAGTAAGATGATTAGAACTTTGTCTTAATCTTTTGAAAAGTAATTAAGACTAAAGGAGAGATCAAGATTCAAGTTTGAGCACGTTTGAAGGTTGTTTGTGTTATATATGATAGTTTTGGTGCAAATTACAATTTACCCAAAATATGGGATTGATGTGCAATTTACCACCTCTAGAATGTCCCTTATCTCTCTTAGCATCATTTAGAGGAAATAGAAAGGAGGGGGAGCCTTGTTTGAGTCTTGGTTGAGTGATAGAACTCTTGGTGGTGAAAGTACCAAAGAATGTTGAGTATCTTGAACCCTAGATAAGGTTGTGTTGAGTTATGAAGAGTATATTGTAGTGCCTATCAGTTTAGAAACCATAGAGGAGGTCCCATATCAGTTTAGAAACTTTTTGGAAGTATACATATGGGGCTAAGCACCTTACGTAGGTGAAGCATATCAGTTTAGGACTTCCTTGGAAAAGTTATATCGGTTTGCATATAAAGTGATGTTGAGTTGTGATATCTTGCCAAGAAAGCTACCTAATGGCTGGTATCTCATACTTCAATTATCCAAAAGAGTTTTGCATGATGAGATAATTATGGTTGCATGGTGTCACCATGCATGGACATGTGTCACCTAGTTATGTATGGTGATGACACCTGTCATGTAGGCTCTCTCATGACCCTCAATTATATAAGCTTCTCTTTTCACCTACTAGTGAACATTTCGACCCTCATATCATCCTTCCCTTGGTGGACTACCCTAGGATCTCAAGGAGAAAGAGTAAAATCGAGCAACATGTCTAAGGTGATGCCATGACCATATTCAATCTTGTAGAATTATGTATCTCATATCATAACACTTTCTTTCTTTTCTTCTTCACAATGTTTCTAACTATGATACCTTCTTATTGGTGGAGGTGAAGCTATAGATGAATCTTGGACATTTGAATAGGTCATGTTCAACCTTGGGAACTTGGAACATTAAAGCTTGAAGCTCTAGTGGTTATCTTGAGGCAGGTTATATAACTCTACTTAAATTCTATTGTTATTCACTTTCAATTGTTTAATACTTGGTGGTTCCTTCTAAATTTTGATTTCCCTTGATTAGATGATGAATCTATGAGATCTAATGGATATATGGGGTTGTTTTCCATGAACTAGAGTGTTAATGGGTGAAGGTTTGGAGATTGAATATGATAAAAATTGATATCACTTTAAGCATCTCTAAACCGATATTATTTTGAAGCACCTCAAGACAAATATCACTTTAAGCACCTCTAAACTGATATCACTTTGAAGAACCTCAAGATAGATATCACTTTAAGAATCTCTAAACTGATATCTCTTGATGTGCTATGAGCAACACTAGTGATAGTGTCATGGCCGACACACAAGATGATAGTGAGGATGAAACCATAGAGCATGATGTGGCCGATACACCCAAGTGAGGTGAAGATGTTACACCTAAGAGAGTTAAAGATATTGCACACAAGTGATATGAAGATGTTATACTAAAGTGTGATAAAGACATTACACTAAAGTATGATGAAGGTGATGCACTAAGATATGGTGAAGGCGATACACCAAAAGATAAGTGAGGTCGGTAACTTGGTGAATGAGGGTGTGAGGGAGATGATGATGCCTAACCCAATATCATATGACCCTAACCCTAGAACCCAATACACCCCCTAACCAGATACCAATTGATGGTATCTAGGGACACACACCAAAGATGATAATATGGCCAATACACTAGAATGTGCTATGGACGACACACACATGTTGATATGAATAGGGAGATGTTCTTTGGCTGAAACAAGTGTCTAGGCTGACACAAGTAAGAGTGTCTAGGCCAACACAAGTGATAGTGTCTAGGCCGACACAAGTCAATGTATCTAGGCTGGCAGAAGGGTTAGTGTGTAGGCCGATACACTTAAATGAGTGTAGGTCGACACATGAGGAGCATTATCAAGTTGATACATTATGAAGTAATGAGATGGATACACTTTGATAAGTGTAGGCCGGTATACCCTAAAGAGGGTCAAGTCAATACAACAAGTTATAGTTGAATCTAGTATCCTAATGAGGATGAGATAGAAATGTATATCACTCATGTTGATAATCAATTGATGATAATTGATAAGATCAATTAAGTATGCTTGAATACTTATGGTAATCATATAAGATCTTATGATATAAATTAGGGTTTGGCTGTTAAATATGAACTTGAAAACCCTAATCGACAACAAGGGGAAAACCTAACCCTAATTATGGGAGGGCTGCAATTTGAATGATTCTCTTTATAACATGGCGATGATATTGGAATTGATATCACTTTTATCATGAGAATCTAACCATGCAAGTGTTTTGAGATAATGAGCATAGCCAACTATGGGCTATGGTGTTGTGACATTATATAGATTCAATGGGCCTTGTGGGCCATGTGAGATACCTTTACGACAAGTATGATGTTATATGGGTCTTATGACCTAGAGATGGTTGTTTCCTAGGGAGAGGTGACATTGTTAGATAATGAACTAAGGGGATTGAAACCCCATAGCATGTTATAATTATGAGATGAGATTCTCAGTAGTGTTTTAAAGGATTGAGATCCTGGGATAATTGTGATAGAGTAACAAGTATGTGTTACAATTGTTATGTGATTTCTTGAAGGGTGCATTACATTGTTTTTTATAGCATTTACATTTGTGGTATACTTGTAACTTTATTGATGCTAAAAGATGTTGTAATATACCTAAGTTAACAAGTGAAACTAAAACTCAGAACACATGTTATTGAATATGTGAATATGCATAGTTAATCATCTTCTTGCATCTATAAAATAATTATGTGATATGGTTGTCCATGAGTGAGCCAATCCTTTTCTTAAACAATGGCCATGAGTGAGCAAATTCTTTTATAAAAATGGTCATGTGTGAGCCAATACGTTTATAAGAATCGCCATGAGTGAGCCAATTCTATTTATCTGAATATCCATGAGTGAGCTATTCTCTAACACCGTGACCTGTACCAAGGAGGGCTAGTTGATTAAATAGTTGACTATATGTCACAATCAACAATGTATTGATATGTCTCTGTGTTGTCTCTCATACTGTCTGAGAGTAGTTGGTGAGGTCTTGGAGTCTGGCTCTCCTTGGACCTTGTATGGCACCATTGGTAGCCTTTCGTAGGGGGGTGGTTGGATTTGGGTGGTACGACTCAAATCCTCAGGGTATAAGTTAGGGCATAAAATAGGATCTGATGTGTGTGATTATAATAAGCTTGTGCTTGAATGTGAGTGTGTGCATAATCATGAGATTCATTGTTGAAAGAATCAGTTATTTGTGTAGCATATTTCTCTTTAGAATGGGATATAGAAATATTGAATGAGGCTACAATTGTAGTATGACATAATGGGTAGTTTTCATATACATGTTGTTCATATTCCTTCTAAAGTGATTACTTGATTTACTATTTAGTCATAGTTATATGAACTTCTTAGTTATGATAATATTTTGTCATGCTCATAATATATGGTCATATTTGTTTAATATTGTGCAACATTACTTTTTGCTCTTATAACAGTATATCTATAATAATAATAGTGTTGTTGGGGAGTTATATCTCCTGATGGGACTTTTGTCTCACCCTGTGGGTTCCACAACTTTTTTAGGTGGATGTGCACGAGGTAGTAGAGATCATGTAAGCTGAGATAGGTCAACAGTAAGAAGAAGACCTGAAGTGTGAGGTGGTGTGATGTCAATTGTGTGTTTTTGTAAATAGAAGTCATGTGTGTCATCCCTATACTCTCAGGTCCTCGAGGGGATAGTCTCGCTATAGTTTCACGATTGATCTAAGCTTTTGACTAGTATGTTGTTTTTTCTTATAGTTTACTCATGTACATATTTTGGTAATGGTAAACTTGTATTAGATGGAACATGAACGCATCATGTTATATATATATATATATATATATATATATATATATATATATATATATATTAATATATAGTTTTGGGCCTTGTTGTAAAGAGTTTTCTGGCAGTGGATATTTAAGGAAAATGGTTTAATTTTTAGTATTTTTCAATAATCTATTGCTAATGGTTATTTCCATGTGGTTTTGTGTAATCTCATTGTTTGTATGATAACGGGTGTAACATTTGTTGGTACCAGAGTGATGCATTTTTTGAGTCTACAGGGACATAGGACTAAGGTGTTGAGTCTGTTCTAGTTTCCTTCTATAATGACCCCACCTCCCGGTAACCACCAATTAAGGGAGACCAAGAGGTCAGAGTCGTTATCCCAATTTCCAGATCAAAGGTTCGACAAATTATCTATAATAATTATCAAATTCTACTAAACTAAACTGAAAGGCTTGTAATAAAAATTAACTTCGCATACCTTTTTCAAAAACTTAGACATCTACTTCTATCCACATCTGGAGTATATTCTAACTAATCCTCCTTTGCACTTTAACTCTCATTTAATTCCACATATGCCACTTTACTATTTGTTCCATTCACTTGTACCTAAAACACTGACAAACAAAATGTTGGTCAACATAAATGAATTAAGCTGGTACGTGGGGGAAACAATAATCATGCAATTAACTGTAACAACATATTGCAGTCAATTATGATTTAACAAACAACTTTACATTTTAAGAATAACTGTTCAATATATACATACCCTTGCCTCTGCAATGTCCATGGAGTGGACCTGGATGCTACCTTCCTCATGGTAGATCCCCATTAAACCCTGCATGTTCCTACCTAACAGGTATTTCAATATCTAGGGTTGAGTCGCATGGCACTACCCATAGGTAGCCCAATCCCTAACTCATGGTGTGCTAAAGAGTCGCATGGCACTACCCATAGGTAGCCCAATCCCTAACTCTTCATAACCTGATGGTCCCACTTAACAAGTAGACCCTTTACCAGGTTACCCTTTTCATCATTAGAAAAGCCATAGAGGAGGATCAGGATATGAGCCAGTCATGTATACATACTTAAGGTGATAGTCATAGTCACTTTATAGTTGCATGAAATAAAAGTCATCCAAGCAGTTATTTTTAGGCAACTGATAAAACAACTAGGAATCGCCGTGAAACTAAAGTGATTAACCATAAGCGTAATCACATACCTATCAGGATGATTTGAGATAGAATAATCCAATCAAGAATTCCAAATAAGCAAGCACATAATGAGATCCTAAAATATGCATACAATTTCCTATTATTAATCATATCATCAGGATCTATTAAACTTAGCTCGCTCTCTAGAGTTTCTAATCCACTATTAGGGTTTCCATTACAATTAGGGTTTTACTTTGTTTTTACTATTTTAAACCCTAATTTTATACAATTATTCTCAAACCCTAATTATCTCATATATTCTTCAGAAAAGATATTAAGGTTATCCTTTAACAACATTTTACCTTAATCTCATATTACATGCACAATTAAGTCCATTAAGCCTCTTTTACATTAAAGCTACCATTTTTATCCTTTTAATCCATGACAAGATCATTATGACCATTTATCACCTTTGGTTCCTTTTGAATTAACAACTCATAGTTCATTATAATTTAATTCACATATGAACTCATTAATTCCACCTTTATCTATTAGAAAACCCTAAACTATATTAAGGGTATTTATTCACAATTAGGAATTTTTATACTTGAAATAGCTTATAATTACCATATCTTGACTTTAATCATGATTTTGAACAATTAAAACCAATATGAGTCACATTTACTAATATTAGGGTTTCAAGGCCCATTAAAGCATATTTATGCACATGATCTTCTAAATTGAACCAATTACGTGCAAAGTTCATCCTCTTTTATCTTAATGTATCTTTTCATGATTAACATGATAATATCAACTTTAATCATCCATTAATGTTATGACCCACATTGAGGTTAGCCAGTAAATACCTCAATTAGCGAGAAAACATGCTAATTGGACTGTCTCACCTGATCAAAGCACTAAATGCATCAGTGAGTACTTAATCCAACTTAATTAACCTAACGATCATCATTGCTATTATCATTAATTGCCTCAGGTGATTCAATCTCAGCTATTGATTCACATATTAGCTTATCTTGATTATCCTTGATGTTTAACAAGATACTCAACACTAATCAAGGTGTTTCACGCTAATTGAGGTATTTACTGGCTAACCCACATTAATGTCACAGCCCGATCTCACACTAACCACTAATCACGAGATTAGGGCGCGACGGAGGGATTATCACATAACAAATCACTGAGAACTTTTTCTTTTTAAAACCTCGTAATGATATCCAGATTATTGATGTAAACTAAAACATAATAAACTATTGCGGAAGCATTTTAATTAAACTGGCTAGAGTACGTAAACAGAGTTTACAACATGTAACATTGTTTAACAGAAAGTAAACATAACAGTTATTTTACATCTTTATACACATTCCACATACACACTCTCTCTCACCCACACCATGTCCCAAGGACTGAGGGGAAAGTACTAAGCGACCTCTAACTATACTAGCTACATAAATACCTTCTACAGACTAAGCGTTAGGATGAAAAGATCCTTCAGATTCCTGATGCTGTTGTTGACCTGAAAATGTTTGAGTAGAGGAGTGAGCCTACTCGCTCAGTGAATAGCATTTCATTTAGCTATCACTAAACAACTCATCAGATATATAAAATTGAAATAAAACATAAGTGTAGTACTAAGCAGGGCAGTTCTAATGACATAGCAGAATTTACAGATATTAATCACATTTTTATACAACAACAAATATCTTAAAAAAATAAACAGTTATAGAGAATTAACACAGAAGGTCTAAACTCTTAACATATTAAATTTACTGTGATCCTATATGATTACACTTTTATATTATTATGCCCTAATCATATGCAGTGTACTCTGCATACAAAGATCTGTAGCGAACTATGATCTCACTGTACAAGACTTAGCGACACACCCGGGAAATGCTAAGTCTGACTGCCAGTCCTGTTCTGCTACATGACCCACAGGCTCTCCGGCCTGACTCACAGGCTCTCCGGCCTTCTCTGCACTCATCCTGAGTGCTATGGACTCCTCCTCTAACCTGAGCACACAGGCGCAGGGAGTCAACACTAGGTTACCACCAGAATTACTCAACCGGTTGGTGTTGGATAACCCTTTACTTTATTTATTATTTTTCCCCAGTGCCACCGAAATTACTCAATCGGTTGGTGTTGGACACTGTCTATCAACCCTCGTGCCACCAGAATTACTCAACCGGTTGATGTTGGACACGAGTTTCACCCCTAAGATGCAGACCTCTCAAAGGGGTTCTACGGTGTTAGGGCACCTAAGTCTATTAACTGATTAACATATAAACACTTAAATAGGAATATCACATTTCATACATATTTCACATTCTGAACATCACTTGAAAACACATATACATCATTTGTCATCTTTAAACATGACTCAGTATCAACTTATCCAGTTTCGATGCTAAACATCCATTTTATGCTCAACGTATACATTGCAGTTGTAATACAGGAAATTCTATCATTTTCATCAATCATATTACGTATTTCAAGTTCCAATGAACCATATAAATTAACTGATTCAATCCACACTGATCAGATGCTAAACTAAATCATATAACGACATAAGGAAGCAATTTATGAAATAAAATTCGAGTAACGCCAAATACTGTCCAAAAGCCAAGTATCAGCGAAAAAATGCACAGTTTACCGAAAAATTCCAACGAAGGAGTTATTTGATGATAACTAAATGAACTCCTACTCACCGGGGTTCGAAACATCAGGATTCGTCCAACAATGCGTTTAGGGAACAGTTTCTGGGTATACGTCAGTCGTCTTCTACCTTGGAATAGACCCAAATTTTCGAACATGTTGCAATGGAACAGTACCATGCACTCATTCAAGATGAACTCGATTAAAGCCGAATCAAGGACTAGGGTTGTTGGTTTGTTGTCTGGACCTTAAGGACGAACCCAAAGCATCATTTCAGGTGCTAACTGTGCCCATAGCTGCTCCCTGATCCTTCTTGGCACAGCTTGCAGCTGCTGCTCTGGTTGGGGGCGGCATCTCTACTGCTTGGGCGCCGTTAGGTCTTGGAATAGGGAAAGGAAAGAGAAGGAGTAGAGGAAGTGGGTGACCTGCTCCATGGAGCCTTGTGCCCCCATACACCCTGCCCGAGCTTCCTTTGTTGATGCCGATTGGGTGCAGGTGCAGGTTCTATATGGGCACCGCCCGACCTGATGAGGTGCTGACGAGGTGAAGAAGAAGATAGATGGAGGAAGGAGTTGGTAGAGGAGGAAGACGCCGCAGAATCGGCCCATCCTTAGCCCTGAACGGCCGCCATCCCGCACCACTGCTCGCCTGCTGGTCGGCCTACTGCTGGCCGCGGCTCTGCTATGCAGGTCGACCCTGCTAGGGCGGGAAAAAGAAAAAGCAAGGAGGAGGGTGGACGGAGGTGAAGAGCTGCTATAGTCGAGCTTCCAAGCCCAAACGGCCACACACCCACCTCTGCCCTAGCTACAGGTCGATCAACCTGGTCCAGTGCCGCTTGCGGCTGCTCCTGATCTATTTGATCGGGAAGGAGATGAGAAAGAATAAAGTTTCCGACCCACTTAAAGGGGTAAAGATCAAATTAAAAATGGAAAATTTGCAAAATCAGCCCAAAAGACATAAAAACGTCATATCGAGAACATCAGATGCCCGATTTGGATGATTTCTCTCCCAAATTTTCAAGCACGGAATTCTCTACAACCTCAAAGCGAGAAAACATGCTAATTGGACTGTCTCACCTGATCAAAGCACTAAATGCATCAGTGAGTACTTAATCCAACTTAATTAACCTAACGATTGTCATTGCTATTATCATTAATTGCCTCAGGTGATTCAATCTCAGCTATTGATTCACATATTAGCTTATCTTGATTATCCTTGATGTTTAACAAGATACAAAACACTAATCAAGGTGTTTCATGCTAATTGAGGTATTTACTGGCTAACCTCAATGTGGGTCATAACAATCTCCCTCCCTTATAAGAATTTCGTCCCGAAATTCCTAAAAGAGAAAAGGAAATTGGTTACGCATCTCTGACTCAAGCTCCCACGTGGCTTTTCTCAGTTATGATTCATCCACAGAACTTTTAATTAACGGTATCTCGTGATTCTTGAGCTTCTTGATCCTCTGATCGACTATCTGTACAAGTCCCTCAACATAGGACACATCTTTCCTGAGTTGTGCAGGTCCTGGGTCCACTATCTTCTCTGTACCAGGGTAACATTTCTTCAACAGCGATTCATGAAACACATCATGTAAATTAGCCAACTTGGATGGCAAATCCAACTTGTAGGCTACAGGTCCAATCTTTTCAATGACAGAATATGGGCCCATGAACCTAGGAGTCAGTTTGCCTCTCTTACCAAACCTCAAAACTCATTTCCATGGTGAAACCTTCAGATACACTTCATCACCAATCTGTATCTCAAGAGGTCAACACCTTTTCTCAGCATAACTCTTCTGTCTTTCCTGTGCAGCTTTTAACTGCTTTCTATTCACTGCAATCTTCTCGGTAGTCAAATCCACTAATTCTGGTCCAAGAATCTGTTTATCACCCACCTTGTACCAATCATACGAGTGATCTACATTTTCTACCATACAGAGCTTCGTACGGGGCTATACCAAGACTGGAATGGTGACTATTGTTGTATGCAAACTCTATAAGGCTTAAGTGTTCTTCCCAACTTCCACTGAAATGCAAAACACATGCTCTCAGCATGTCCTCAAGAGTCTGAATGGTCCTTTCTGACTGACCATCCGTCTGTGGGTGAAATGTTGTACTGAATCTCAACTTTGTGCCCAAGGCACGATGCAATTGATTCAAAAATCTAGATGTGAACTTAGGATCTCTATCAGATATAATTGAAACTGGAATACCATGCAACCTGACTATTTCATCCACGTATATCTTAGCCAACTTTGGAACATCAAAGGTTGACTTAACATGAAGAAAGTGAGCAGACTTAGTTAATCTATCCACAATCACCCATATCGAGTCACAACCTTTAGGTGTCCTGGACAACCCTAGCACAAAATCCATTGTGGTATGTTCCCACTTCCACTTTGGTATAGGAAGAGATTGCAATGTACCTGCAGGTTTCTGATGCTCAGCCTTAACATGCTGGCACACACTACATCTAGCCACGTACTCAGCTACATCCTTTTTCATACCTGACGACCAGTACAACTCCTTGAGATTCATGTACACCTTAGTGTTACGTGGATGCATAGCGTACATCGATGCATGTGCTTCCTCAATAATCTTTTCTTTCAAATCACTGTCTCCAGGTACACAACATATTATGCTAATACAACACACCATCATCTGAAAACCTAAACTTTGGTCTTTTCCCCCTGTCATGTCATGTACGATCTGCTGCAACCCACTGTCACCCTACTGTAGTTCCTTATCTGATCATAAAAAGTAGGCTTGACTTGCATCTATGCAATAAAACCACTATGTTATGTCACCCTTAAGTCTAAGTTCAACTGTCACATTTCTACTAGCATGTCTCTCTCGAAACATGCCATAGAGAATGCATCAGTTGTTGAACTACACACCCACCTCTACCCTAGCTACAGGTCGATCGACTTGGTCGAGCGCCGCTTGCGGCTGCTCCTGATCTATTTGATCGGGAAGGAGATGAGAAAGAATAAAGTTGCCGACCCACTTAAAGGGGTAAAGATCAAATTAAAAATGGAAAATTTGCAAAATGAGCCCAAAAGACATAAAAACGTCATATCTAGAACATCAGATGCCCGATTTGGATGATTTCTCTCCCAAAATTTCAAGCACGGAATTCTCTACAACCTCGAAGTGAGAAAACATGCTAATTGGACTGTCTCACCTAATCAAAGAACTAAATGCATCAGTGAGTACTTAATCCAACTTAATTAACCTAACGATCGTCATTGCTATTATCATTAATTGCCTCAGGTGATTCAATCTCAGCTATTGATTCACATATTAGCTTATCTTGATTATCCTTGATGTTTAACAAGATACTCAACACTAATCAAGGTATTTCACGCTAATTGAGGTATTTACTGACTAACCTCAATGTGGGTCATAACAATTAAACTCTACCAATTACATTAATCATCTCAAAATAGGGTTTCTTAATCTTTAATTCATTAAAGTTGATAACTTACACTATTTTTCGAATAGCAACCGGAATTATCTTCTTAATATATTTTTAGCGGATTCTTTTTGTTTTGCTAAGAAATTTTCATATTTTAAACGTACCAATCCAAGCTACATGTTTTAGTTATGAATTTTGCAATAAAATCTTACTTGCACCAATCAAAAGCTGCCACGTCGCCATTTCCATGCAACGTTGCTCGGCGGGTTTGAAAACATAACAGATTTTCGAAAATGCCCACAGTATATTGATCGTTCCTTCAATACCTAGAGGGTTATTCTCGTCCAATGACACCTCCTCCTTTCTTCTACCTCACGCAGCCCTACGCTGCAACTCCAGCTACAAAGGCCGCGTCTCCTCCCTCCCTCTCTGACCTGGTCAGCCACCAAGGAGGTGTCTGCTGTCTCTGTTATGCCCTCACACAGGTGAGGATGCCTCTAGTACGTAACTGGTCGTTCGGGATCAAGTCTAGCAGGTTCTGCCGCCATGTCCGACCTGCATCCAACCTATGATGTCAGACAGGAGCAAAGAGCCAACAAGACGTTCGTTAAGTTCCTCTCCGACGACATAAGAGCATCGCGATCTCCTCGTACCACCCTCACTGCTTCAGGGATCACACTACCCCCTCCGTTTAGGGTTTAAATGAAGAAGAAGAAGATGAGAGAGAGATAAGGATGCTTGGGATTCTTAAACTCGAGCTAAAGGCTCTACCCCTTAAATAGGGGAGGGTATCCACGCCCCAAGATGCTCATCTAAGAGGAAACAAGTCCTCTCCCAATAGAAATCCGATTACTTTAGTGAGAAGTAATCTTCTCTCTCCTAAACATCTTCTTAAAACAACATATTCATTGGATATTTAGGAATTTGAAAATTCTTTTCTCTTACTCTCTTTAAGATTCAATTTTAATCTATTGACACGAAATTATATTTTCTTTTAATAGAAAATACTTCCTTTTTATCAATACCACAAAATTCATTAATAAAGTATCACATTATCCTCTTATTTTGCATTATTGGTATTTTCTCTTTCTTTCTTCTCCATTGGGGCTCCTTGGACCCCAAGAAAATCTAAGATTTCGAAATTCCTTTTTAAGGATACTTATTAACCTTCTAGATGCATCTATATTCATTATTTCTCATTATCTTGTTTATTTCTTATTAAAATATCTCTTTTTGAGGATTTCTCTTTATCTTTCTTTTTATTTTCCACATTGGCATTCCATTTAACATTAGGAATCCTTTGGATACCAAAATCCATCAAGGGTAACTCAATTATACCTCTTTCCACTTATTTTCCACATTTTATCATTGTTTTCAATTTCTTTCTTAATAAAGAAACATTTAATTGATCTTTTCTTTTCCTGATGCATTATCTTTGCAACTTTGGACTCCTCGGAACCAAAGGAAACCAAGAGGCATAAAATCCACCTTTGGATTAAATTCTTTTTCCTTCTAGAGGTTTCTACATTTTGCTTTTCTCCATTTCTTATTATTAATGGAGTTCCTTTTGTCTTTTCCTTATTATTGGGCCCAATAGCCAATCAAGCACACAAAACAATCATCAAGGCTATTGTAAACGAAATCCATTTATTCAAATGAAATTATATCATTATTGTTAAAATTTGTTTAATATGAGAAATTACATTTCTCACCAAATGAACCCAAAAGTTGGGGTTGTAACATCCTTTCCCTCTTATAAGAATTTTGTCCTCAAAATACCATCAAGCAAACAAACAATTCTGGATAAGACCTTTCCATGTCCATCATTGGCCCCTACGTAGATTTACCTTATCCATGGCACTTCCAAAGAACCTTTATCATCACATATTCTTTTCTCTGAGTTCTTTCACCTTGGCATCTATAAACCTCACAGGTAACTCAGGTCATTTCAACCTCCCTTGGGGCTCACTAGGTTCATTGCTCCACACATGATCTGAGTACCTCACATAGTGTTCTAAATTGGACACATGAAACTCATCACACATCACATTATCATGAGAGGTAAGGGAAAACACAACCATCTCCGCCAATCCATCTCAAATGGACCCATATATCAGGGACTCAGCTTTTTTAGATACAACTTAGAGGGGTCGGATTTTCATGTCACATATTCCCCCATAGTGAACTGCATGTTAGTCTACTTTCAATCAGCTTACAACTCATGTCGTCTCTAGTCTCCTTTCATCCATTGCACGATCAAAGTGAATTCATCTACACACACTGTGGTCCTTTCTTGACCTACGCGAGGTCTCTTCACCAACATCATCTTAATGAAGTGGTGACCGACACAACCTCCCTTGTAGAGCTTCTTTACATCCCGATACTGGTTATGGTGGTTATCATCACATCTTACCGAAGACAAGAACTGTCTCCATGTATCACCCTGAATGAGCACACATTCTCTCATCAAACCCTCTAGTTTGGATCGTACTAACCCTTAGCTAGGGTGATAAATGATACTAACATTGAGTTCTTCATGTACCTACTACCACTTATGAAAGTAAACCTTTAGGCCATAATCGAGAACTTTTGAACTCACATCATGGTGTAGTTGAACCATCTCCTTCTCATATGTAGTTCAACCGGATCTATCCCTTCACATATCTCTTTCTTTATCATGTCATCTAGGTAAGGCGATCTACCATAACCCATATTGCATCTTGACCTTCCTTGGTCTAGGGGAGACTTACCATGACATCCATAGTGATGAACTCCCATTCCCTCTCAGGGACACTTTTATCCTCTATATCGATACATTGGGTTACTGGTGTTCATCCTTCACCTCCTGGCTTGCATGGAAACATACCCTATGGAACTTCATCTTAGGTATCCAAAGTACTACTGTCACTTATTATCTTGGTAGTACCATGGTATATGGTAATCTTAAATCATGATCCCCTATATATCATGATCCCCCAAGATTGATTCCTCGGAAACCGTAAACTACTTTAGTCGGGGTTTCATCACCTTCTTTTCCAAAGAAGTGCATCTGAGATTCTACAACCATCCTTTTATTGCATCAAGGACTAGGCTGGCTAACCAAACAACCATTAACTTGATCAACTGATATTGTTACATTTGATTGTTTTCCAAACTTATCTCTTTCCAACTGAGGGTTAACCTAACAACCTCTTCTAGCCTCCATCTAAACTAGGCATCTGTATCTCAACCAGAGCATCCATTACCACTTCACATCCTTAGGTGTTAGGTAAAGTTGAAGACATACACCTCCATGCATTCCACTTATTATCTCATATCAGCTCTAAGTCTATCTTCATCAAGAAAACTATGAGCTTATTCTCTTGGTTTTTCAAACTCAACCTTGTATGACTCATATCTCATGATAAAAACATCCTCATAAGATGACTGCCTTGTTTCCATCCATGTATTATTCACTCCACTAGGGTATGTTATCATCCCTGTCCTCATTCCTCATGGCAATGTTCCAACTCACATCACCTTTTATCCTTGGTGTATGGCATGCGTATTGCCCTATCTCTCACTCCCATAACAAGAGGAAATAAGCATTTGGTGGCTGTCCAAACACAAAGTTCTTCCTATTCCAAGAGTAGAGATGGTACATCCCACATTGCCAGTACACCTTCAAATCTAAGTTGAAACATTTAACTTATGTCTCTATATCACATTTATCTCGATATCAAAGTTACTTCCATGGAAAATTGGTCTTGAACCTACTAGGGTTTACACACATCCCTTGGTCATCTCCTCTAGGTCTTTAGGGTGCCGACAGTTTTGGGGTCATCCCTCTTCCCTTATGCATCCAGACGGTGCCCTACTCATCTGCCCTTTGGGTCCCATGATTTCATGAAGGTGATCAATCTCCTAACCCATGGCCCTCAGACAATGATAGTTGTTACCTGCCGACCCTATGGTCATGTGCAACTAGGGAATTAGGCAACTCCCACTTCCATCGGTCTTATCCCTATCTGACCCTAGGATAGACTTAGGATTCTTTATAGTACATGTCCAGCTTAGAACCTTACCCAAGACTTCATCATCTCTCTCTCTTCATTCATGGGCTAACTTCCATCTTTTCATAGGGGTCATGGAAACTTTCATACCTTAGTCAAGCCCCATACTAGTTACCTCCATAGTAACACATCCAAATTCACATAGAGATGGTTATCTATGGGTCTATAGGTTCATTCTCATACCATGTACTTTTAACTTAGCTTCTTAAGATCCTATGAGACCTCTTTAGGTTTCCTTAAAACCCTAAAAACTACTATACACCCTACCAAAGGGTTCCTCTCCCATGATGGGAGGAAACTTCATCTTGATAACAAAGGTCACAAGTGTCATTTTGTCTAGGGTTTACATCCACATGAGCATGCTTAACCCTAGCATGCTACTAAGGCACAAGTGGACCACCTACTAAACCATTCTAGGTCATACTTGTTCTTGTCCTCAACATTGGATCAAGATCATACCTTCCCATGTCATCAACTTAGTTGTGAGGGGTTCATCAAACACACCTTAAACTTAAGGTGTTTCCCCTTTCCTATAAACATGAGGAGTACCATGCTCGCATCTATAGAAACTCAAATCTCATCATGAGAATTAGGTACACCACTTCCCCTCTTAGGCCTAGGAACCCTAGGTTCACTTCTCTGATGTCCAACTATCTGTTCAACCTCTTAACCACAATCCAAACATGTACAAGGTATGACATGCACTTCCTGTCATCCTTCTCCTCGAGCAACACTTTAGAGTGGAGTCCTCCTCAAGGAAAACCAACAAGTTATAAGGCCTCACAACCTATTACTAAACCTCTTCATGGTTTAAGGAATTCTTCTTCTCATCTATACCATAGGTACAGAGATACCAGAAGTCTCATCCTCTCTCTAGGGTTTGGTTCCTCTAATGGCAACCAAGATATCAGCAGCATGAGGTAACCACTATCATCCACTTATGTCACATCATTCTCAAATCCCCACTTTTCCTCATATCTCAGAGTCTAGGCATCCAACCTTATTGCTTGGGTCCTACTCTCTCTCTCTAGAGCTAAGTCCACAACCAGCCTTATACTAAAGGTCCTCTCTCCATCGATATGGATCAAGCTCACAAGCATACCTCTACGTGGGTGAAGCCTATGTTCAAACTTATGTTTTCTTAAAGTTATCCATAGCTCCTATTTCTTATCTCATAAGCTATCCATCATACTTTCTTGGCTAGGGTTTCGACCTACTGCTCGCACTATTGATGTATTATGGGTGCCTACTATGCCATGCTCATATAAGCTCATGGGGTTTCCATAGGTTCTTCTCTAACCTCATCAATGAAGGAGCTATCCTTCACTCTAACATGCACGACCCTTCCCAGGGTTGGGTCGCCAAAGGTACTCGGTCATCCAACCTCTCATGACTCATATGGCATCCAAGGCATGTCTATCCAAACACCTACTCTACCATGACATATAACTCTTCATGTCATCTCTCTCTCTAACCTCTACTTAGGGTTAGGGTTAGCATCATCCTTAGAGGATGTGCTAGGTCTCTACCTCTAATACTAACTCTCTTTACTTATCCTCCTGACTAGAAGGTCAAGCCTCAGGTCTCTCCTGAGGGAATGACAACTTATGTCATACGACCTGAGCATGTGTCTATTCTTTTACGCTTAATCTATTAAGCTTATGTCCATGACATCTTATTTACATGCTTTTTATTAATTTGGTGGAGGATTCCTTAAACCTTATCAACCTTACCCATACCTGAAGAGGGTGGGGAAATGAGAGAAAACCCTAATCCTTATAATCCTTAACAACATTTGAGTTGAGAAAGGATGAACAAGATGAGAGAGTCCTAAATTACCTTATTTCGAGTCAAATCCTGAGACATTGGCTAGGCAGTCACACTAATCTGGGAGTCATGATATTCCGACTAGTGGTGCGGAGGAAAATCTTGCCAGCCCCCGGACGTGATCCTTTTCTAGACACCTCTATCTTTTGGAAATTCCTCTAATAACTCCCTTGGGTTCTACATAGTTTGTAAAATTTAATAATTATTAAAGATTAAATGAGGAACTGATGCTCTGATACCAAATGTAATGACCCCACCTCCCAGTAACCCCCAATTAAGGGAGACCTAGAGGTTAGAGCCGTTATCCCAATTTCTAGATCAAAGGTTCGACAAATAATCTATAATAATTATCAAATTCTACTAAACTAAACTGAAAGGTTTGTAATAACAATTAACTTCACATACCTTTTTCAAAAACTTGGACATCTACTTCTATCCACATCCGAAGTCTATTCTAACTAATCCTCCTTTACACTTTAATTCTCATTTAATTCCACATATGCCACTTTCTTGTTTGTTCTTTTCACTTGTACCTAAAACTCTGACAAATAAAATGTCAGTCACCCTAAATGAATTATGCGGGTATGTGGGGGAAACAATAATCGTGCAATTAACCGTATCAACATATTGCAGTCAATTATGATTTAACAAACAACTTTACATTTTAAGCATAACTACTCAATCCATACATACCCTAGCCTCTACACTATCCCCGCATTGGACCTGGATGCTACCTTCCTCATGGTAGATCCCCATTAAACCCCGCATGATCCTACCTAACATGTAGATCAATATCTAGGGTTGAGTCGCATGGCACTACCCATAGGTAGCCCAATCCCTAACTCATGGTGTGCTAAAGAGTAGCATGGCACTACCCATAGGTAGCCCAATCCCTAACTCTTAATAACATGATGGTCCCACTTAACAAGTAGACCCTTTACCAGGTTACCCTTTTCATCATTAGCAAAGCCACAGAGGAGGACCAGGATCTAAGCCAGTCATGTATACATACTTATGGTGATAGTCATAGTCACTTTATAGTTGCATGAAATAAAAGTCATCCAAGCAGTTATTTTCAGGCAACCGATAAAATAATCAGGAATCTCTGTGAAACTAAAGCGATTAACCATAAGAGTAACCACATACTGGTCAGGCTCATTTTAGATAGAATAATCCAATCAAGAAATCCAAATAAGCAAGCACATGATGAGATCCTAAAATATGCATACAATTTCCTATTATCAATCATATCATTGGGATCTATTAAACTAAGCTCACTTCCTAGGGTTTCTAATCCACTTTTAGGGTTTCTATTGCAATTAGGGTTTTACTTTGTTTATACTATTTAAACCCTAATTTTATACAATTATTCTCAAACCCTAATTATCTCATCTATTCTTCACAAAAGATATTAAGGTTATCCTTTAACAACATTTTACCTTAATCTCATATTACAGGCACAATTAAGTGCATTAAGCCTCTTTTACATTAAAGCTACCATTTTTATCCTTTTAATCCATGACAAGATCATTATGCCCATTTATCATCTTCAGTTCCTTCCGGATTAACAACTCATAGTTCATTATAATTTAATTCACATATGAACTCATTAATTCCACCTTTATCTATTAGAAAACCCTAATTACTATATTAAGGGTATTTATTCACAATTAGGAATTTTTATACTCGAAATAGCTTAGAATTACCATATCTTGACTTTAATCATGATTTTGAACAATTAAAACCATTATGAGTCGCATTTACTAATACTAGGGTTTCAAGGCCCTTAAAGCATATTTATGCACATGATCTTCTAAATTAAACCAATTATGTGCAAAGTTCATCCTTTTTTATCTTAATGTATCTTTTCAAGATTAACATTCTAATATCAACTTTAATCATCCATTAAACTCTACCAATTACATTAATCATCTCAAAATAGGGTTTCTTAATCTCAAGTTCATTAAAATTGATAACTTACACTATTTTTAGAATAGCAAGAAAAATTGTCTTATGAATATATTTGTAATGGATTCCTCTCATTTTGCTGAGCAATTTTCATATTTTATATGTACCAATCCGAGCTACCATTATTTAGTTATGAATTTTGCAATAAAATCTTACTTGGACCAATCAAAAGTTGACACGTCGCTGTTTCCATGCAACGTTGCTCGGCGGGTTTGAAAACATAACAGATTGTCGAAAATGCCCTCGGTAAGTTGATAGTTCCTTCAATACTCAGAGGGGTATTCTCATCCAACGGCACCTCCTCCTTTCTTCTACCTCACGCAGCCCTACGCTGCTGCTCCAGCTATGAAGGCCACATCTCCTCCCTCCCTCTCTGACCCTACTGGCCACCAGGGAGGTGTCCCTTGTCCCAGTTGTGTCCTGGTATAGGTGAGGATGCCTCTAGTATGTAGTCGGTCGGCTGGGATCAAGTACAGTAGGTTCTGCCATCATGGCCGACCTGCAGCCAACCTGCGGCATCATGCAGGTGCAAGGAGCCAACAAGATGGTCGTCAAGTTCCTCTCTGACGACGTAATAGCATCGCGATCTCCTTGTACTACCCTCACTGCTTCATGGATCACACTACCCCCCTTTAAATGAAGAAGAAGATGGAAGAGAGAGAGAAGGATGCTTGGGATTCTTAAACTTGAGCCAAAGGCTCTACCCCTTATATAGGGGAGGGTATCCACACCCCAAGACATTCATCCAAGAGGAAACAAGTCCTCTCCCAATAGGAATCTGATTACTTCAGTGAGAAGTAATCTTCTCTCTCCTAAACATCTTCTTAAAACAACATATTCATTGGCTATTTAGGAATTCGAAAATTCTTTTCTCTTACTCTCTTTAAGCTTCACTTTTAATCTATTGGCACAAAATTATATTTTCTTTTAATAGAAAATACTTCCTTTTTATCAATACCACAAAACTTATTAATAAAGTGTCACCTTATCCTCTTATTTTGCATTATTGGTATTTTCTCTTCCTTTCTTCTCCATTGGGGCTCCTTGTACCGCAAGAAACTCTAAGATTTCGAAATTCCTTTTTAAGGATACTTATTATCCTTCTGCATGCATCTATATTCATTATTTCTCATTATCTTGTTTATTTCTTATTAAAATATCTCTTTTTGAGGATTTTTCTTTATCTTTCTTTTTATTTTCCTCATTGGCATTCCATTTAACATTAGGAATCCTTTGGATATGAAAATCCATCAAGGGTAACTGAATTATACCTCTTTCCACTTATTTTCCACATTTAATCAATGTTTTCAATTTCTTTCTTAATAAAGAAATATTTAATTGATCTTTTCTTTTCCTGATGCATTATCTTTGCAACTTTGGACTCCTTGGAACCCAAGGAACCAAAGAGGCACGAAATCCAACTTTGGATTAAATTATTTTGCCTTCTAGAGGTTTCTACATTTTTCTTTTCGCCATTTCTTATTAATAATGGAGTTCCTTTTGTCTTTTCCTTGTTATTGGGCCCAATAGCCAATAAACCCCACAAAACAATCATCAAGGCTATTTTAAATGAAATCCATTTATTCAAAACAAATTATATCATTATTTGTTCAAATATCTTTAATATCAGAAATTACATTTCTCACCAAATGAAACCAAAAGTTGGCGTTGTAACACCTTCAATATATCTTATAGTGACTTCTGCCTATGCAGAAGAAAGGGTAAAGCATAAAGATATCCAGAGAACATGGTGAACGTGTTGATGAGAGCAATATTGCTTCACCAGGAGGAGGTGTAAGGGATCAAGCAAGAGAAAAATGCGTGCCTGAGAATCCCCAACCTGATCTAGTTATGATAGAGAACCCTACTTTTCATGCTCTTGTTGGGAAGGTTTTGACAACAATGATGCATCTAGTGGAACAAACACTAGCAATACAACCTAGGGAACTTGTCTCCAATGTAGAATTTTTGGGTTCAGCTAAGACCTTTAAACGGCTACGCTGTGTAGGATCTATAGAATATGTCGAAACAAGTGACCCATCAGATTTTGGTCTGTCGCTCACTGAGTTAGAAAAGGTTTGCAAGATCCTTAGTATCCCAGATGGTGACAAAGTCAAGCATGATGTGTACCATTTGAAGGGTAGTGATGGCCACTGGTGGTCCATAGAAGTGGTAAAAAGAAATGATGAAGAGGTTGGTTGGGAGGAATTTTATCAAAAATTTGTCAATAAGTATTTTTTACAATTGTACTTAGATGAAAAGATCTTGCAGTTTGAGAAGATATGACAAGGGAACATGAAAATTAATGAGTACGAGTCTAGGTTTATGGAAATTTTACGATTCATCCTCAAATAGCTGCTACTGAGTTAGAAAGATCTGACATTTTGAGAAAGGATTGAATCTTGAGATGTCTACCTTAGAAGTTGCTTTGGAAAGTAGAGAAAGATTTCCCACATTTTTGGAATCTGTGAGGCATGAGGCAAATATTAAGAAGAGGCATATACAATCTCAGGAGAAGTCATTTGGTGGATCTAAATAGCTAAAAGTTTTCGATACCACCAATTCAGCAAGTATCTAGTGTATCAACATGGTGGTCACCAAGTAAGGGAAGAGGACGAAGTTTACCTCCAGTTGGTGCCTCAATATCAGTTTCTAAGATAGTAATGGAACTGGTAAGATTGTGGTATGAGAGTAAGACATGTTATAGGTGTGGAAACGTTGGGCATACCAGACCATTTTGTCCACAAAGGCACAATGAGGTGACACAACAACCAAGGAAGAATCAACAAGGTTCACAAGGACCACAGTTCAGTGGAACAGGTGGATATGGACGTGGACATGCATCGTATATTGGTTCATCTACTCCAGGTAGTAGAGGATGAGGGCAACAATAGGCAATAGATAGACTCTATATGTTGAGTCAGCCTGATATACTAAATGACATGTAATGGGTAATGGGTCAGATAAAACTTTTCCATTCTGATTTATTTTCTCCTTGTTCTGCCTATTAATCATAGGAAAAATAGTTTTTTGTTGAGTTTTCTTTGAATTAGTCTTATTGGAACCTAAGAAAGAGACACTTGTAGAAAACTAGAGATACTAATTCTTAGAACTTAAAAATAATATAAAATAAAAGTACATACTACCTAATCTCAGTGCTTCAATACCCTGGCCAGGTATTCAATTATTGAATGCAAGGTAAGCATGTGACTCTTAGATTTCTATCTTTCTAATTACTCTAATCAAGTAGTCATTTTAATATAATCTAAAGACTATAATGAATCATGAAATGTGGCACAGAAATTCCTACCACATTCTAATAGTGATAAGGTGGAACCTGAGTTAATTTCAAACTAACTTATAAACAAAAGAAGATGTTTAATATATGAATCTTTCTTAGTCATAAGTAATTTTACTATTTTGAGTTTTTGTTGGTTGGATTCATAAAATTTTAATGAAGAGTTAAAAGATGTAGTACCTTTCTCTTTTCTCTTGAGATTTTGGGGACGAAATCCTTGTTAGGGGTTGATAACTTGTAACACCCTTGACCTGAGTTATGAAGTAAACCTAGATTTTTTTATTAAGTAAGATTATTAGATCCTTGCCTTAATCTTTTGAAAAGTAATTCAGACCTAAGGATAGCTCAAGTTTCAAGTTTGAGCATGTTTGAAGGTTTGTTTGTGTTATATAGATATTTTTGGTACAAATTGCAATTTACCCAAAATATTGGGTTGATGTGCAATTTACCACCTCTAGAATGTCCCTTCTCTCTCTTATAATCATTTATAGGAAAGATAAAGGAGGGGGCACCTTGTTTGAGTCTTGGTTGAGTGATAGCACTCTTGGTGGTGAAAGAACCAAAGAATGTAGAGTATATTGAACCCTAGATAAGGTTGTGTTAAGTTATGAAGAGTATATGGGAGTGCCTATCTCTTTAGAAACCATAAAGGAGGTCCCATGTTGGTTTAGTACCTGAAGTATTCATATGAGGCTAAGCACCTCAAGTAGGTGAAGCATATCAATTTAGGATTTCCTTGGAAAAGTTGTATCACTTTGCATATAAAGTGATGTTGACTTGTGATATCTTGCCTAGAAACCTACGTAATGGATGATATCTCATCCTTAAATTATCCACAAAAGTTTTTCTTGACAAGATAATTATGGTTGCATGGTGTCACCATGCATAGACACATGTCACCTAGTTACGTATGGTGATGACACCTCTCATGTAGCCTCTCTCATGTGCCTCAACTATATAAGCTTCTCTTTTTACATACTAGTGAACATTTTGACCTTCATATCATCCCTCCCTTGTTGGACGACCCTGGGAGCTCAAGGAGCAAGAGCAAGGTCAAGCATCTTGTCTAAGGTGATGCCTTGACCATCTTCAACCTCGGATAATTATGTCTCTTAGATCATAATTCTTTCTTTCTTTTCTTCTTCACCAAGTTTCTAACAGTGATACCTTCTTATTGATGGAGGTCAAGCTATAGCCAAATCTTGGACCTTTGAATAGGTCATCTTCTACCATGGGAATGTGGAGCTTTGAAGCTTGAATCTCTAGTGGTGATCTTGAGGCGGGTTATATAACTCTACTTCAATTCTATTGTTATTCACATTCAATTGTACAATTGTAACAAACTAAACTTTTGAGTTTCTAAAAGACCATAAATTCTCCAATCATTACTCATAAATTCTAGGATTAGATTCAAGAAATAATATAGAATAGTAAACAATTTCCATTAATGAACAAATACTTACATGTTTACATAAAAATCTCCCCTAAGGAGTTACATAAATTTTAGAAAGAATAAACTTGTACATGTATGATGATATACCACTATGTCTAGACCTTCAAGAATAACTTTACTATCTTCAATATCTTTCATATGTAACCCCATGTCCACGAATCAAGTATATCTGGTGCCTAAAATATCGACAAACAAATACACAGTCAATATATTTCTATACTGGTACTTGGGTTCATCCAACAATCACAAGTATACATACAATTACACATCTTATACTTGCACATAAGAACATAAACTTGTTTTCATATTCTAACCCGAATCTGGTCTACTACCTCAGGTGTAATCACTATCCCTCATGGGCTCGAATGCATTACCCTTAAGATCAGTCTAACCTAGGGTTCAGAATATTGTTATTTACTTTACATGATACTCATAGGAACTTTATAATCTGCAAGAAGTAAATAAATAAGCAAGTAGTTTATCATTCATTCAATCTCATCAAGAAACCTCGACAAACTCAAAATTTGATACAAGTATTCATAAGCGTAAAGACGTATCTTATGCATTGCAGAAACCATGTAGAATAACTCATATACATTAAGAGTGCATCCAAAAATCCAACCAACAAGGCATTAAACCGACATAATCTGAAATATACACACTACATATGTGTCACCATGTATTCACATTACATTAAAAATATCTAGACCCACTCCTAAACTAGGGTTTGGGGTTATCTCATGTTTGGACTAGGGATTAGGATTACAAACCCTATTTCCATCATATTATGCTCTAAGATTACAAAACCTAGTTATAGATATTAGGTGGAACCCTAATCATCATCTTTAGCATATTAGATAATCCATGATACCTAGATCATATTACTAGCATTAAGATCACAGCGATGTCCACATTGGTTTCAAAACCCTAAATCAACATGTATATGGTTATTAATCTAGAATCATAAATTATTCATCATTATCAACGATTTCTTCATTATGCATGATAAGAGCAGGTCTTAACTCAACTTAGAGAAAACTACTCAATTAAGCATCATATTAAAGGAATCTAGCTTTTCCTTTCTATTAATAACATTAAAGTATGTATGGCATACACTTTTGGAATAGGAAGCATAATTAGATCTTAATCATATTTTATTTGGATTCCTATCATTTTTTTGATTAAAATGATATATAAGTTTGCTATATTCTGCTATTCCTAGCTATTTCTATGATTTAATCAAAATTCTCATTATACCTTCAAAGTGGGATGATGTGGTGGCTCCTCATTGGTCTGCCTACAACCAGCTCCTTACCCACCTGGATAAGTCATTCCTCTCGCGCATGGGTTGAACTTGGACCAGCTGGTCCAGAACCCTTCTTCAAACTGGTTCAACATCATGTCTCTTTTGTGGTTCAAATTTTTGTGTGTGGGGTCGCCTCCTTTATAGCGGCCGGTGTTGCTGACTGTGCCCACTCTGGTGCCCATCCTGGTGCAGCTGGTGGCACTACACCCCCCACCAGGGTACATACTCTTTTCTTTCTCGGCATTTGTGACTTCTCAACACTCACAGTGCCTATGCGCCTCCTACTATTGGTGCCACTACAGATGCGCCCCCTCGGGTACTATATTCGCATACTCACCCAATATCCCTCTCCCTCCCTCCTCCCTCTCAAGTACCTCCTCCCTTCTTTTGCCCATCCAGCAGTCTTCAGGTTCTGAGAAAAATAGCACTGCTACACTGTATCAACGTTGTCGTTTGTGTGACTGTTGCTTGCCCCTACCGTAAGGAGCCCAAGGCATGGTGCTTCATAAATGACTCCCTATAGCCTTGATATCTCCAATGAGCACCCAACCTCCTAGCTATGGATAGAGAGTCACAACACCGTCACCCTCCACTTGTGACTACGGTGGAGGGAAATTCTTCTCTGAGGTCCTCCTTTCCCATGCCTTGAAACCATGTACACTTCATGAGAGGCTTTGCCACCTCCATTGGCCGCTCATTTTCGATCACATGGGGGTGGTGGAAAAATATGTTGTGGCTGGCTTGACTATGCTCACATGCATGTTTGACAATTTGAAGAACAACCCTTTAGATCTCTCCTTCTATAAGCGTGAATAAGCATAGGTTCTAGTCAAGGAAAAGCTTTGATGACCCCTTATATAGATCCTAGTGGTACTCCTAGGGTTTGGATAAGAGGATGGTAGACAATAAGAGGGATGGCGGTAATATGGGTTCTGGTTCCCCTTTTCTCACAAGGCAACATGAGTTTCTTCTCTAATTTGATTCTAATTATGGATATTAATATCTCACCGACTCTTATTTTCCCTTGTGTTACCATAATCAACAATGTAAGAGATTGAGTTGGTGGTTACTTAGGGCCAAATCATAGTACCCATGAGTCACAAAATTCCATCTTTCCCTTTCTTCATCCTTTATTAATACATTTCCTAAATTGAATATCCACATTACTTAGATGAACCACCAAAAACCATGTGCACATTATCATTATTTGTCTTCCAAGCAAGTGGTGGATAATCCTTTAACTAATTATCTAGGCCACATTTTATCTTGGATCATTCTAGAAATTCTCTCATTATCCTTTATTTTGATCATCTGTTCAACAATAATATATTGGATATCTATTATGATCACGAATATCCACCATATCCAATTCATATCCTAGGGACCCCTATGTAAACCTTGGTTAACTAATTGGGCTGAAACGTGTCCCTAAGGCCCATGAATCACATCTGGGACCTTACGAGCTTGATTACATTCCCAATTACTAACTAAAGGCTTTGGTAACTATTGCATATTATATTATCTCCATATGATCACATATGTTCAACGCACATTATTTCCTTGAATTGATCATTTAATCAAATTATAGGGTTTGGAATCATCAACCAATATCCCTCAATTCACTTCATTGTTATTTATGCCATATATTTTAATTTAGGCTTGAAATCTATGCATTTCAAGGATATAACATTCACCCCTCTTTAAAAGGAATTTTGTCCTCAAAACATAGGCCTGCTAAACCTAGGTCAATGATAACTCATCTTATTTTCAAAGCTTAGGGTTAGCACCCTACTTATATGGCTTTAACACTTTTACTTGGTATATCAAATTTCATATTTTATTACTAAGATTGGAACTTGAATTGAAATTCAAGTATATCCACATTTTTAGTACTCATACTTCATCATCTCTTGAGGGTTTCATTCTCATTGGTAATTTCATGATTATTTGGTGATTTTTCTTTTCACCAAGGTTTCCAAACTATGATTCATTATTTTCACACAAGGGTGAGGTGACACCTCTAACCATAGATCATGTCCTCAACTAATGAGATTTATCCTCATATCTCAATTTTAAGCATTATGTGTGTCTATCCAATCTCTCTCCCTCATAATGGGATGAAATAAGCGTTTGACTGCAGCCCAAACACAACGTTCATTCCATTCTAAGAGTAGAGATGGTACTTCCACACATTACCTTTCACTTTCACATTTTAAGTTGAATCATACTTGATATGATTCTAACCATACTTTTTCTTAATTTCATAGTATTTGTATATTCCATGAAGTCAAGTCTCCCTTTTCTTACTCTTAAGTTAGGGCACAACTTCTCTCAAGTTTTCATGACTTCATTATATCGTTTATATTTACATCTCATGTATTATAATCCTTAGCCACTTCCTTGAGGTCTCTAGGGGTATAGGTACCTTTGGAGTGATCTCATCCTTATGCATCAAGAGAGTGTCTTTCACGTTCACCCATTAGGCTACATGATCATCATGGAGGTAGCTAATCTCTTGAGTCATGTACCTTGGGTAAACCTAGCTTCTTCCTCCCGACCACATGGTCAAGTGCATTCATGACATATCAACTCCCAACCCATCAGTCCTATGTACCTCTAATACACCCTACTTGATCCTAGGATTGCATTAGGACTCTACCCTTCCCAAGGGTTTCTTTGAGATGTCACACCTTTTAAGCACATTATTCTCTTAGATAATTCTTTAACCCAGATTGTCTTCATCTCTCTCTTTTGAGTACACATTATGCACTATAGTCCCATCATTGGGCTCGAGCCATCTTCCCTTTAGGGCTTGGTGCCATGTCGGTCTGCCCTCCTGGGCTTGACCTTCTGTGATCTTCCCCTCTAGGGGCTTGATCCTAAACAAATGCATTGTGGACTTGGGCCACCTTCCCTTCTTGGGATTGGTGCCTTACCAGTCTTCCCAATCCTAGGCTTGACCATTTCATGACCTTCCCTTCCTGGGTTTGGTCGTCCACTCAGGCCACCTTCCCTCCTGGGCTTGGTGCCAAACTGGTCTTCTTAATCCTAGGCTTGACTAGTTGTGTCACTCAGAGATGGAGTACTTGGGTTCAAAGAATATAAGCTCTTTCATATTTATATCTTTAACTCTTCACCCCTCTAGGTGACAATTAAAGTTACCTCAATACTTAAATATGTTTATTTACTTACTTTTTAAGGGAAAGTCCTAGCCTAGGGTGCCTTCTTGGCTCATAGGAGGGGGTTAGATCTCTAGACACAACCTGATCCCAAGATATATGGTTTTGCCTCCCTCATAGGTCATCTTCCCACTCTTGGGTTGACCCTCCCCAGGTTGGTACACTAACCCTAAAGGTTTCATATTTTCATTATTTTCTTTCATCATTATGCATAAATTTTTATCATTGTTACTTATCGACCCATGTTTGCTCATTCTCTAGGCTACCCCCTCATGGGTTCTGTCCATTTAGTGAACTTGGGCCACCTTCCCCTCTAGGGGCTTGGTGCCTACATCGGCCTACCCCTCTAGGGGCTTGGCCATCATCACCAAACTTCTAGAGATAGCATGAGGGGTTTAAGAAAGTTATATTCAAACTTTCATTTTCATATACATTCATAACTTTTGGGTTCTTATATTTTTTAAGACCTCTTATGTACGTGTCATGTTCCTCACGCACACATGCATGGAAGACTGGGTCACCTAAAACCATCCCTTTATCTTCCTTATTACTAATTTTAGGTTTCATATGGGTGGTGTTTCATATCACCACGCCTTTTCATTATTTGAGATTAAGGTTTTAGGGTTAGGGTTAGAGACCATATTCTACCTCTTAGAGTTTCCACATCCCTCGACCTACTAGAGTTTCCATAACCTAATGTAAGACCTTTCTCTATGAAAGGGCTTACCCATACTTGTATCTTTCTAGTGTTTACCCTCTCTAGAGAGACACACATAAAAGGTTATATCTTTTCACATTTACTTTTCTAATTAACAATTACTTTTCAAGGCTTATTAAGCAAAGAGATGAGAAGTAGAAGAAATGTGAGATGAGAAACCTAAAAAGATGCATTAGGCTTTATTAATTTTTCTTTTATATTTCTAAGGATGATTTGAAATTATAAACTATTAAGTATTAGTTGATGAATATGTGCTCTGATACCAAATGTAACGATCTGCACTTTTGAGTGTCTAAAAGACCTTAAAGTCGTAGATCATTAATCATAATTTCCAGGATGAGATTCAAGAAATAATACAAAATAGCAAACAATATCCATTAATGAACAAATACTTACATGTTTACATAAAAAGCTCCCCTAAGGAATTACCTAAATTTTAGAAAGGATTAACTTGTGCATATATGATGATATACCACTATGTCTAAACCTTCAAGAATATCTTTAGTATCTTCAATATCTTTCATCTGTAACCCCATGTCCATGAATCAAGTATATATGGTACCTAAAACATCGACTAACAAATACACAGTCTATATATTTCTATACTGGTACGTGGGTTCATCCAATAATCACAAGTATACATATAATCACACATCTTATACTTTTACATAAGAACATAAACTTGTTTTCATATTCTAACTTGAATCTGGTCTACTACCTTAGGTGTAATCATTGTCCCTCCTGGGCTCGTGTGCATTACCCTTAAGATCTGTCTAACCCAGGGTTAAAAATATTGTTATTTACTTTATCTAATACTCAAAGGAACTATATAATTTGCAAGAAGTAAATAAATAAGCAAGAAGTTTATCATTCGTTCAATCTCATCGAGAAACCTCAACAAACTCAGAATTTGATACATGTATTCATAAGTGTAGCAATGTACCTTATGCCATTGCAGAAACCATGCAGAATAACTCATGTACTTTAAGAGTGCATCCAAACATCCAAGCAACAAGTCATTCAACGAACATAATCTAAAATATACACACTACATATTTGTCACCATGTATTTACATTACATTAAACATGTCTAGACCCACTCCTAACTAGGGTTTAGGGTTATCTCATGTTTGTACTAGGGATTAGGATTACAAACCATAATTCCATCATCTTTTGAACTCTAAGATTACAAAACCTAGCTATACATATTAGGTGGAACCCTAATCATCATGTTGACCATATTAGATTATCTATGATACCTAGATCATATTACTGGCATTAAGATCACATCAATGTCCACATTGGTTTTAAAACCCTAAATCAACATGTATAAGATTATTAATCTAGAATCCTAAATTTTTCATCATTATCAACAATTTCTTCATTATACATGAATAGATCAGGTATTAACTCAACCTAGATGTAACATACTAGATCTCGGACCCTACCCTGGAAGTTGACATTTTGGACTTAGCCAAACAAGGTTGAAGGTTAGTCAGAAATAGATGTTTAGTATGATCCTAATGAGCTAATACATGAATTTATCACCCTAATGTTGCCTAATGTTTTCACATTAGTCTTCAGTTAATAATGGATACATAAAATATGCCACATAACTCATTTTGCTGGTAAGGAACTTAATTGGATGAATAATTTAGATAATGGGCTATTAATGCCATATGAAATATCTCATAAAAATAAGTCTCAAAATTGGAAACAAACTTCAAATTCATAATCTACATATCAAAATTAGCCTGCATGTCAAATTTCATCTAATTTGGACAACCTTGAAATATTAGGATAAGTTTAGCAGAGAGAAAATGAGTAAAAGACATAAGTAATGAATAATGTGACTATTTAACTTTAAAATATGGAAATAATCTCAAATTTGTATTGAACACATCAAAGATAACTTGTGGATAAAGTTTCACCAAATTTGGATGTTATTTGTGCAAGTTATGTAATTTTAGGTACATTCTTGACTTCTCTATAATTTACCCAACGGGAGGTTTTCTTAGCAAATTTTCAAATGAATCATAATCCTTATATATTACTATACCATCCTTGAGTTTTTGAACCATGGGGCGCCTAGTTGCACCTTGGTTTGAAGGTGTTTCTTTCCAAGGGCATTTTAGGGATTTCCTCTTTATAAATGAGCTTATCTTTAGAAGCTATCAACCAATGGGGTTATTTATTTGATTGGAGGTCAGTTGGTATGGACTATAAGTGTCCATAAATCGGCATTTTATATTCAAGAAGCCTCTATGAGCTGTCCTCTTGCATGGCCATGAAATCCGCAGCTAAGGACACATGGAAAGCTCCATGAACACCTCATGCTTGACTTCTTCCTTACCCATAAAGGCTTGCATGTCCATGGGAACCCTTAGCATTGGACACATGGAAAGTAACTTGACCCCTCAATCTTGACTTCTTCCTCATCCATAAAGGCTTGCATGTCCAGGGAAACCCTTATACATGGCACATGCAAAGTCTCATAGACACCTCATACTTGACCTCTTTCTTTATATAGCCACATCTACCCCTTCCCAAAACCCAATTCGTAAATTCTTTCTCTCCTTTCTTTCCACTAGATTAGAGCACCGTTCCTTCTTTGTTTGGCCACAAAGTTGTTGTCTCAAGGTAAGAGAGGGTGCCTACCTTGGTGAAGAAGGCTCTCAGGGTTCCAAATTTCTCTATTTAGGATTTAATAAGCTCCTCCTTGGTGATTTTGACCAAAACTAGTAAGTATCCTCCTTTCCTTCCCTATTTTCATGTTGTTAGTATTCCTTCCACCTTCCTCCATGTCGTAACCCTGGTCTTTCATGGTGAAACCCCACCTAGAGCCCTTAAGCGCCCCATCTCCATGTTCTTTTGTTAGGGTTTTCACCTCCAAAGTGGAGAAGGTGCTTCTAGCTCGAGATAGGAGCTTTATTGGAGAAACCAACCTCTCTAAGCTTGGAAACCTTACTTATTGGACCTGTCCACCTTCCCTAGAGGTTCTTGGAGGCCTAGGCTTGGATGTAGGACTGACATGGACTGTTTAGACACTGAAGTTGAGGTATGTTTGCAGACCCGATTATTCATATTGAGAAATTTCTCTCTCTTATTGTATGTTTGCATCCCTAATTATTCTTTTGAGCAATTAGCCTATGTTTCTTATTTATCTTGGTCCTATGGACACTGTGCTACACATTATGTCCTATCTTTTGATATCATGGTGAACTGCGTTATTTTTTGTAATCTTAGATATTCTCTTGGACTCTAATCTTGTGCTTTGGTGCATGATGGACTTATTCTTGATATGTGCCCACTTTGATGTGTATGTATGTGTTGTCCATTGTATAAAATGACAACATTGTATAATTTTGACTATACCTTCTACTTGCCTCTACATTTTACATGCTATGTGATTCAGTAACACTAGAGTAGTGTAATTACATTGGTTTTTTGTAATATGGCAACATTGTGTTATTATTGGGATTGAGGATTTATGATTCCCCATACCCGAGTTTGCAAGATGTATGATTCTTCACCCACATTCATAAATTCAGAGTTTGGTTAATGTACCATTCTCTATCAGGTGTAAGATGTATGATTCTTGGCCGCCGTGTCTTTATATCATTCTAGGGATATGTTTATCTCACATGCATGTAGGTTGATTATTATATGTTGTGTTCCCTACTTTCTCTATAGGTTCTATTACGGAACAACTTTATTGTTTTATTTATGACAAGTATCTCTTTTATTGTTGTTTTCTTCCTTTTATGCCATGTTTGGGTAGCCCTTGTCTTTTCTATGTGAAGCCGTTATATTTGTTACCCCTTTATTTCATAATATTGCTCAATTTTCCTATTTAGTATACACATACAAGCTTTTGATGATATTTCCTTTTCTTCTCCTTCTTGTGCGGTATGATTCCATCCCCAAGTTTAGATCAAGGAGAGGATAAGCAAGGTGGACTTGGACAACAACCTTTGTAGTCGAGCTTTTGGGAGACTTGAAAGAGGTGGTTAGATGATCCTCAACTAGATCCTTATAGTTTCTTTTATAACTCACCCATGTGTGGTGTAGTGATGTATAATGATATCAAGCTTTGTAATAGTTAGATAATTTCTCTTCTTCTACTTCTTATTGTGTTATGATACATACATGTTGAATGAATTGGTTATCATCCCTTGTTGAAAAATTTTATGTGGTGTTTGGTTTAAGGGATATTACCTTTTTATTTTTAGTAGGGAGTGGTTCCCCTCTGGGTTCCCACAACTTACAACATGGAATCAGAGACACTAGCAGTTGGTTATGTAACTATTTCAGTCTTGTCTCACTTAGGATGTTTACCTTTTTCAATAGGTTTCTTATACCTAGTATTATTGCCTTGTATACACAAAAACCCTCATGGCAGGATATAACTCGACTCTTGACAACATGTCCGACTATGAGACACCCCAGAAACCTAGGTTTGGGATGCCAAGGATGGATCCTCCCTTTACCACACCAGTGACTCAAGATGGAATGTCAGTAGGTAAGGAGACCCCAGCCTCTTCTAGTACGGGTGTAGTCATCTCTCCAGAGCAAGAGTTGGACATGTTTCGACAACGTTTTGCTACTACAATGGAAAGAAAGATGAAAGACCCATTTGTACCTGAAAAGCCTAAGGAGTTCTCAATCATGGTGTTCATTAAGATGCAACCACCATCCTTCAAGGGTGAAGGTGAAATAGAGATGGTTGACAAAGCTAGTGATTGATTGTTGGCCATAGAGAGGACTTTTGATGGTATGGCATGTCCTCCACACCATAAGGTTCGATTTGCTATCATATGTCTTAGAAGGACTGGTAAGAGTTTGGTGGAATGGAATTGCAAGGACTAGAGACATCTCAACCATGTCTTGGGTGGAGTTCTTAGATGTCTTCTATGGGAAGTACATATGCACTACTGCTTTGAAGAAGAAGGAAGATGAGTTCTAGTTTGAGGCAAGGACCCATGTCTGTTTCTTCTTATGTGTAAAATTTCTCTTGCTTGAGAGATATGTTGAAGGTTTGTGTGATGAAATGAAAGCTATAAGAGTCTATGATTTGACAGGATAATAGGTTTATGAGGATGCATAAGAGAAAGTTAACCCATATTTCATAGTTAGTCTTTACAAGTTATGTTTTTATTTTATTTTATGATGATTATGTAGTTGGATGTAAGGAAGTGTAGTTGAACCTTCTGTACCTAAAGAATAGTTTTGACTTAATAATATGAATCCTTTAAGGGGTGATGAATAAGTTGTTTTCTTATATGAGGAAGTTTTTATTTCGAGGATGAAATCCCTTTAAGAGGTGGTGTGTTGTAACATATTAGATCTCGAACCCTGCCCTAGAAGTTGACATTTTGGACTTAGCCAATTAACATTGAAGGTTAGACCTAAATAGATGTTTAGTATGATCCTAATGAGCTAATACATGAATTTATCACCCTAATGTAGCCTAATGCTTTAACATTAGTCTTAGGTTAATAATGGATACATAAAATATGCCATATAACTCATTTTGGTGGTAAGGAACATAATTAGATGAATAATCAAGAAAATGGGATGTTAATGGGCCATATGACATATCTCATTGAAAGAAGTCTCAAAATTGGAAACAAACTTCAAATTTTTAATCTACATATCAAAATTAGCCTACATGTCAAATTTCATCTAATTTGGGCAACCTTGAAATATTAGGATAAGTTTATGAGAGAGAAAATGAGTAAAGACATAAGTAATGGATAATGTGATTATATAACTTCAAAAATAGAAATAATGTCAAATTTGTATTGAACACATCAAAGATAACTTCGGATGAAGTTTCACCAAATTTGGATGTTGTTTGTGCAAGTTATGCAATTTTAGGTACATTCTAGACTTTTCTGTAATTTACCCAATGGGGAGGTTTTCCTAGAAAATTGTCACAAGAATTATAATCCTTATATATTCCCTTACCATTTTCAAGTTTTTGAACCATGAGGCACCTATTTGGACATTGGTTTGAAGGTGTTTCTTTCCAAGGGCATTTGAGGGATTTCCTCTTTATAAATGAGCTTATCTTTAGAAGCTATCAACCAATGGTGTAACGACCCCATCTCCCGAAAACCCCCAATTAAGGGAGACAAAGTGGTCAGAGTCGTTATCCCAATTTCCCAGATCAAAGGTTCGAAAAATAATCAGTAATAATTATTAAATTCTACCATGACTATACTGAAAGCTAGAATAAAATAAAACTTTGCATACATTTTTCAAAAACTTCGATATCTAACTTGAATCCACATCTGGAGTCTATTCTAATTAATCTTCCCTTGTACTTTAATTCTTATTTAATTCCAGATATGCCACTTTAATGTTTGTCCTTTTCAATTTGTACCTAAAACGCCGACAAACAAAATGTCAATCAACATAAATGAATATGCCGGTATGCGGGGGAAACAATAATTGTGCAATTAACTATAACAACATATTGCAGTCAATTATGATTTAACAAACAACCTTATGTTTTAAACATATCTGCTCAATCCATCCATACCCTAGCCTCTGTGTTGTCCCTGTACTGGACTTGGATGCTACCTTCCTTATGGTAGATCCCCATTAAACCCCTCGTGATCCTGCCTAACAGGTGAATCAATTTCTAGGGTTGAGCCACATGGAACTACCCATAGGTAGCCCACTCCTTAACTCATGGTGTGCTAAAGAGTCTCATGGCACTACACGTGGGTAGCCCAATTTCTAACTCATGATAACCTACTCTCCTACTTAACAAATAGGCCCTGTATCAGGTTACCCTTTTTATCATTAGCAAAGACACAGAGGAGGACCAAGATCTGAGCCAGTCATGTATACATATTTATGGTGATAATCATAGTCACTTTATAGTTGCATGAGATAAAAGTCATCCAAGCAGTTATTTTCAGGCAACCGATAAAACATATAGGAATTCTTGTGAAACTAAATCGATTAACCATAAGTGTAACCACATACCTGTCAGGATGATTTGAGACAGAATTAATCCAATCAATGCAAGGAATCCAATAGGCAAGAACACACACAATGAGATCCTGAAATATGCATATAATTTCCTATCATTGATCATGCCATCAAGATCTATTAAACCTAGCTCGCTTCCTAGGGTTTCTAGTCCACTTTTAGGGTTTCCATTACAATTAGGGTTTCAATTCATTTTTACTATTTTAAATCCTAATTTTATATAATTACTCACAAACCCTAATTATCTCATCTACTCCTCAAGAAAGATATTAAGGTTACCTTTTAACAACATATAACCCTAATTTCAGATAAAAGGCATAATTAAAAGTCCATTAAGTCTAATATGCCCCCTTTCATTAAAGTTACCATTTTTATCCTTTTAATTCATGACAAGATCATTATGCCCAATTATCATCTTTGGTTCCTTTCAAATTAACAACTTATCTTTCATGAATACTATTTATAACTAATTCCACCTTTATTCCTTAGAAAACCCTAATTACTATATTAAGGGTATTTATCCACAATTAGGAACTTTTATACTCGAATTAGCTTAGAACCATTGTGTCTCAGCTTATTCATGAATTTGAACAATTAAAGCCATTAAGAGTCATAATTACTAACATTAGGGTTTCAAGGCCCATTAAAGCTCATTGATGCACATGGAAACCTAAGTTAATCCAATTACATGCAAAGTTCATCCTTTTTGTTCTTAATGTACCTATTTATAATTAATAGGTTAATATCAACTATAATCATCCATAAAACCCTTCTAAATACATTAATCATCTCAAATTAGGTTTTCTTAATCATTAATGAATTAAAGTTGATAACTTCCACTAATTTTTGAATTTCAAGAGTAATTAGCTTATAAAATTATTTTTAGTGAATTCCTCGCATTTTTCTGAGAAACTTTCATATTTTATATGCATCCATCTGAGTTACCAATAAAAAGATATGAATTTTGCAATATTTACTTACTTGGGCCAATCATTGAGCGCCATGTGTCCCTTTCCATGCAATGTAACCTACTCAACTTGGAAACATAACTAAATGATGGTTCTGCCCTCACATAAGTGATCGGCGATGCACAACACGGAGGAGAAAAAATGTCAAAAACCTCCTAGCTCATCTTCTTCCTCGTGAAACCCTACGTGTCCGCCGACTAGGTCTGATTGTGGGGGTTTGTCTTCCCCTCCGAGGGTCCGACGAATGTCGTTCACCATTGATCTAGCTCTGTCGCATCCTACCGCACCTAGGGCACCACCCAACTATGGCCAAGGTGGCCAGAGTCAGGTTAGCAGCGGCGTCCAAAGCGGCATACGTTGCAGGTCTGCTAGGTGCTTTGAGCGTAGTTGGGAGCAAAGGGGATGAAAGCCAACCATCCCAGATCTTTGGGGTAGCTTCGTGCCTCCACCGAGATCTCACCATAGCCGCTTGTTGCCCCCGAGATATCCCTATGCTTTCTTGGTTAGGGTTTGAACGAAGAAGAAGAAGGATAAGAGAGAGAGACGTGTGGGATCTCCTTGACCTTGACCATGCACTCTACCCTTATATAGGGAGGGGGTAGCCATGCCCCCAACATGCTTGCCCACGAAGAAACAAAGCCCTTTCCCAATAGGAATCTTATTCCTTCAATGAGAAGTAATCTTCTCACTCCTAAACATCTTCTTAATAAACCATGTTCATTGGATATTTAGAAATTCGAAAATTATCTCTCTTATCATATTTGGGTTTGGATTTTAATCCATTGGCCACAAAATTCTACTTTCTTAAAGCAAATAATACCTTTTTTTTATATTATCAAAAAGTCATTAATGATATATCCCATTATCCTCTTATTTTGTATTATTTGCCTTTTCTCTTTCTTTTTCTCGATTGGGACTCCTTGGATCCCAAGAAATCCTTATATTTCGATATTCCTTTTTAAGGATACTTATTATCCTTCTAGATGCATCTACATCCTTCATTTTTCATTATCTTACTTATTTATTTATTTATTAAGATATTCTTTTACAAGGATTTCTCATTATCTTTCATCTCCTTTTTGCTCTTATCATATTTCTTTTATTAGAAATCATATGTAATCGAATTTTACTCAATTTTGGCCATTAATGCCACTTTCTAGATATTTCCAAGTATTTCTCATAAATATGTTTGCTTAATATCCATTATCATGTATCTTTTTCCATTACTTGGACTTTTCTTCTTTTCTTTTCTTTTATATACATTATTGGATTAATATAATATTAGGAACCACAAAATTCCTAATGTAAGGGAGATTTGCAAAGAAATCCCTTCTTTGAATCAAAGTGTACAATCTTTCAATTAAGTCCAAATTCACAAAATAATTATATTTAAATTATGAAAACACATGCAAAATTGAGGTTGTAACATCCTTCCCATCTTATAGGAATTTTTTCCTCAAAATTCCATCAAGCAAACAAACAATTCAGGATACGACTTTTCCATGTCAATCATTGACCCCTATGTGGCTTTACCCTATCCATGGCGCTTCCAAAGAACCTTTATCATCACTTATTCTTTTCCATAAGTTCTTTCTCCTTGGCCTCTATAAACCTAAGGTGACTCAGGTCATTTCATCCTCCCTTGGGGCTCACTAGGTTCATTTCTCAGCACATGGTCGGGGCACATCACATAGTGCTCTAAATTGGACACATGGAACTCATCACACATTACTTTACCTTTAGGGGTAAGGTTAAACATAACCTTCTCCACCAATCCATCTCAAATGAACCCATGTATTAGGGACTCAACTCTCTCATCTATAACTTAGAGGGGTCGGATTTTCCATCACATACACTCTCACAGTGAACTGCATGTCAGTCTTCTTTGCATCAGCTCATGACCCATGTCGCTTGTGGGCTCTCTTTCAGCCATTGCACGTTCAAAGCGACTTCATTTGCACACATTGTGGTCCTTTTTCTGACCTTTACGAGGTTCCTTCACCAACATCATCTTAATGAAGTGGTGATCAACACAACCTCCCTTACTGAGCTTCTTTACATCCCGATACTGGCTATGGTGGTTATCATCACATCTTGCAGAGCACAAGAACTATTTCCATGTATCACCCTAAACAATCACACATGCTCTTATCAGACCCTCTAGTCTGTATTATACTAACCATTAGTTAGGGGTGTTAAACTATACTAACATCGAGTTCTTCATGTACCTACTTCCACTGCATGGAAGTGAATCTTTAGGTTATACTCAAGAACTTTTGAACTTGCATCATGGTGTAGTCGAACCATCTCTTTCTCATATGTAGTTCAACTGGATCCGTCCCATGATAGCATTCTTTATTTCTCATGTCATCTAGGTAAGGTGATCTACCATAACCCATATTGCATCTTGACCTTCCTTGGTCTAGGGGAGACTTACCACAACAACCATAGTGATGAACTCCTATTTCATCTCGGGGACTCTTTATCCTCTATACTAACTCATTGGGTTATTGGTCTTCATCCTTCACCTCCTGGCTTGCATGGCGAAAAGCCACGTGCAACTTCATCTTAAGCATCCAAAGTACTACTTTCACTTAATATCTTAGTAGTACCACAGTGTATGATGATCTTAAAATTATGATCTCCTGTATGTCATGATTCCCCAAGATTGATTCCTTAGAAACTCTAAACCACTCTAGTCGGGATTCATCACCTTCTTTTCCAAAGAAGTGCATCTGAGGTTCTGCCACCATCCTTTTATTGCATCAAGGCCTAGGCTGGCTAACCAAACAACTACTAACTTAATCTCGTTGCATCTGAGTGTTAGCCAAACATATCTCCTTTTTCAAACTTAGGGTTAACCTAACAACCTCTTCTAGCCTCTAGATAAACTAGGTAGTTGTATCTCAACTAGAGCATCCATTACTACCTCACATCCTTAGGTGTTAGGTAATGTTGAAGACATACTCCTCCATGTATTCCATTTATTATCTCATCTCAAACTCTAAGTCTATCTTCATCAAGAAAACTCTTGAACTCATTCTCTTGGTTTTTGAACTCAACCTTGTATAACTCATAGCTCATGGTAAAAACATCCTCTTAAGATGACTACCTTAGTTCTCTTAGTGTTTTTCAACCATCCATGTATCGTTCACTCCATAAGGGTATGTTATCATCTCTATCCTCATACCTCATAGCAACGTTCCAACTCACATCATCTTTTTTCCTTGGTGTATGGCATGCGTATTGTCCTATCTCTCACTCCCATAACAAGAGGAAATAAGCATTTGGCTGCATTCCAAATACCAAGTTCTTCCCATTCCAAGAGTAGAGATGGTACATCCCACCTTTCCAGTACACCTTCAAATCTAAGTTGAAACATGAAACATATGTCTCTACATCATGATCATCTCGATATCAAAGTTACTTCGACGGAAAACTGGTCTCGAACCCACTTGGGTTACCACCCAATCCTTGGTCATCTCCTCTAGGTCTATAAGGTGCTGACACTTTTGGGGTCATCCCTCTTTCCTTATGCATCCAGAGAGTGCCCTCCTCATCTGCCCTTTGGGTCCCATGAATTCATGATGGTGATCAATCTCCTAACCCATGGCCCTCAAACAATGATAGTTGTTACCTCCCGACCCTATGGTCATATGCAACTAGGGAATTAGGCAACTCCTACTTCCATCAATCTTATCCCTACCTGAAACTAGGATAGACTTAGGATTCTATTATAGTACATGTCCAACTTAGAACCTTACCCAAGTCTCCATCATCTCTCTCTGCATTCATGGGCTGACCTTCATCCTTTCATAGGGGTCATGGCGACCTACCTACCTTGGTCAGGCCCCATACCGGTTACCTCCATGGTAACACATCTACATGCACTTAGAGATGGTTATCTATGGGTCTACATGTTCATCCTCTTACCATGTACTCTTCACTTAGCTTCTCAAGATCATATGAGACCTCTTTAGGTTTCTTCAAAACCAACAAAAACTAGTATACACCTTACAAAAAGGTCCCTCTCCCAAGATGGGAGGAAGCTATCTCTTGATAGCAACAATGGTCACAAACGTCCTTACATCTAGGGTTTACATCCACTTGAGCATGATTATCCCTAACATGCTACTAAGGCACAAGTAGACCACCTACTAAACCATGCTAGGTCATACTTGTTCTCATTCCTCAACATTGGATCAAGATCATACCTTCCCATGTCACCAATTTCACTGTGAGGGGTTCATCAAACATACCTTAAACTCAAGGGGTTTACCTTTCCTCTAAACATGAGGAGTGCCATGCTCGAACTATGGAAACTCAAATCTCATCATGAGCATTAGGTACACTACTTCCCCTCTTAGGTCTAGGAACTCTAGGTTCACTTTTTGGATGTCCAACTACATGCTCAACCTTTTAACCATGAAACAAGCATGTAAAAGGTATGACATGCACTTCCCACGATCCTTCTATTTGAATAACACTTCAGAGTGGAGTCCTCCTAAAGGACAACCAACTAAGTGTAAGGCCTCACAACTTCTTACTAAACCTCTTAAGGGTCTAAGGAACTCATTTCTCATATCATAAGGTAAACACCTATACCATAGGCACATAGGTACCAGAAGCCTCATCCTCTCTCTAGGGTTTGGTTCCTCTAAAGGCAACCAAGATATCATCAGCCTCCAGGGATCGAGCATGCGGCAACTACTATCATCCACTTAGGTCGCATCATCCTCATCTCCCCACTGTTCCTCATATCTCGGAGTCTAAGCTTCCAACCTTCTAGCTTGGGTCCTTCTCTCTCTCTCTCTCTCTAGAGCTAACCCTACAAACAACCTAACTACTAGAGGTTCTCTCTCCATGAAGGATCAAGCTCACAAGCATACCCCTACATGGGTGAAGCCTATGTTCAAACTTATGTTTGATCAAGATTATCCTTAGCCCTCTATGCTTATCTCATAATCTATCCATCATACTCTCCTGGCCAGGGTTTTAGCCTAATGCCCGCACTACTGACGTACTATGGGTGCATACTATGCCATGATCATATAAGCCCATAGGGTTTCTATATGGTCATCACTAACCTCATCAATGAAGGAGTTATCCTTCACCCTAGCATGCACGACCCTTCCCAGGGTTGGGTCGCCAAGGGTACTAGGTCACCCAACCTCTCATGGCTCATATCATCCTAGGCATCCAAAAGCATGTCCAACCACACACCTAGTCTATCATGACATCTAACTCATTGTGTCATCTCTCTCTCTAACCACCCTTAGGGTTAGGGTTAGCATCATCCTTAGAGGATGTACCAGGACTCTACTTATAATGGAGGTCTCTACCTCCAAGACTACCTCTCTCTACTCATCCTCCTGACAAGAACGTCTAGCCTCAGGTCTCTCCTGAGGGCATGACAACATATGTCATACGACCTACGCATGCAACTATTCGTTAGTTTACACTTAAACTATTAAGCTTATGTCCATGGCATCTTATTTACATGCTTTTCATTAATTTGGTGGAGGATTCCTTAAATATTATCAACTTTACCCATACCTCAAGAGGGTGAGGAAAAGAGAGAAAAACCTAATCCTTACAATCCTTAACAACATTAGGGTTGAGAAGGGATGAAAATGGAGGAGAGAGTCGTACATGTATCTTATTTCGAGTGAGATCCTAAGACATTGGCTAGGCAGTCACACAGATCTAGGAGTCCTCATATTCCGACTAACGGTGCGGAGGAAAATCTTGCCAGCCCTCGGGCATGATCCTTTTCTAGACATCTCTGTCTTTCAGAAAAATCCTCTAATAACTCCCATGGGTTCTACATAATTCGTACAATTTAATAATTATTAATGATTAAATGAGGAACCTATGCTCTGATACCAAATGTAATGACCCCATCTCTCGGTAACCCCCAATTAAGGGAGACCAAGAGGTCAGATTTGTTATCCAAATTTCCCAGATCAAAGGTTTCACAAATAATTAGTAATAATTATTAAATTCTACCATGACTATACTGAAAGTTGGAATAAAATAAAACTTTGCATACATTTTTCAAAAACTTGGATATCTAACTTCTATACACATCTAGAGTCTATTCTAATTAATCCTCCTTTGTACTTTAATTCTTATTTAATTCCACATATGCCATTTTAATGTTCTTTTCAATTTGTACCTAAAACTCTGACAAAAAAAACATCGATCAACATAAATGAATATGCTAGTATGTGAGGGAAACAATAATCGTGCAATTAACTGTAACAACATATACCAGTCAATTATGATTTAACAAACAACTTTACGTTTTAAATATAATTGTTCAATCCAACCATACCCTAGCCTCTACATTGTACCTACAGTGGACATGGATGCTACCTTCCTTATGGTAGATCCCCATTAAACCACTCATGATCCTGCCTAATAGGTGAATCAATTTCTAGGGTTGAGTCACATGGCACTACCCATAGGTAGCCCACTCCTTAACTCATGGTGTGCTAAAAAGTCTCATGGCACTACACATGGGTAGCCCAATTTCTAACTCATGATAACCTAATATCCTACTTAACAAGTAGACCATGTACCAGGTTACCCTTTTCATCATTGGCAAAGCCACAGAAGAGGACCAGGATCTGAGCCAGTCATGTATACATATTTATGTTGATAATCATAGTGTAACACCCCAATTTTCATAACTCATGAGCGGAAGCTATATTTTTTTTCTTTCAATCAGGAGTGTCACAAACATGATAATCATTGCAATTAAATAAAATGAAACACTTTGCATTGAGAAAAACTGATTCATACATAGTTCTTGAAAAAAAAACTATAACTCATCTAATATACCCTGGTAACAAGACTATGCATAAAAAGAGATATCTAAACACTGGACCGTCTCGGTAGATGGCACCCCACTAGGCAAGCTTGAAAATCTCCTAGACCTTTACTTGTTCCCTTGATCCTCATCTGCTCCAAATCCTACAGACATCGCGTCTCCAGCCATGCATTGGGAAAAATAGTCGTTAGAGTAAGTGGCATGAGTATTCTAAAATATACAAAATTCTTAATCTGAACTGAAGCTGAATACTAATTGCTTTACTGAATTCTGCATATGAACTTATCTTATATTAAAACTGAATAGTGATAATTAAACTTATCTGAAACTGATTACTGAGTACTGAGCATGTACTGAATTCTATATCTGAATCTGAATCTGAATCTTTTATTCATAAGTGATAAATTGAGTCTACAACTAAATGTGAATATGGATCTCAATTACTTAATAATTGAGATTGGGTCTAAAAACCCTTATCATGTATTGTTATTTAGTATATGACTACTCACACACTGAGAAATCTGTCTGAATCTAAATCTGATGTCCTTGTTATCTAAATACATCTTAATTTGAAACTCTGATTTATCAGAATGACTTTATTAAATCTTGATTTTTGGCATACGACAACTGAGTCCAAAGACCTAGAGGAAAAGGATTTGATCTTAATATCTAAACTCTAAGTATACAAAAGTAATTTTCATGAAGTATATGAGAGTAAATTAAGTATAAAATATCTAAAATTGTGTTTTCGGATAATATGATTCAATCTCTATAAATTCTCATTAAATCTGATCTTATCTTGGGTCTTATATTTTTCATATGAACTCACATCTGAAAAGTTCAATTCTTAAAAAGGGATCTGGTAAATTAATCATAGCCTAATGCATCCTCAACTTATTATAAACTCATTTTACAATGCACTATGATCCCCAATAGCACGATTATTGTGAAAACAAGCATATGTCTTAATATCTTCAAAACTTACATCCTCACATTAAACATTCTAAGAATTCTAATTAACGTCTTAGTTCTTATATGTATACTTATGTAAGAAATCTTGGTAGCACATTTCTACTGGCAACCTCAATACATGGCTATATCCTAAAACATGAGGAATCCTAATAGCATACCTATACTTAAAATCTCAATACAAACTTATCCCAGATCACTAGCTAGGTATGCCTATATTGTTTGCATATCTTTATCTTATAATCCTATTCATTAATTTAATCCATTGCTAAGAAATCTTGTAGGAACATCATTCTTAAATTTTCTCATGGACCTAGTCCATGGATCCCAACCATTTGACAATATATCTATAATTGAGATTTTGGGCATATGAACTTAGAAAATCATATAAGTACGGGGAAAAACTTACTTTCATACCTTAACATAAAAATCTTAGAACATCAAACCTCATAAATCATGAAAGTCTTATAAAGATGCATGTAAACATACGGACTTCAAATATGAGTACTCATGGGCATGAACCACTTACCTCTTGTATAGATGGCATCGATAAGAAAGTCTCGATTCTAAGTTCCATAACTTTAATAACCTGGATATCATCATAGTTTTATCAGTCCAAACCTATATTCCCTCTTTCTATTTCTAAATCTCAAAACCCCATCTTCCTAACTACATATACCAACTTAGGGTTCCTATTTAGACTAAACATAACTTTAATCTAAAATCACCATAAAATCTTTGCGTTGAAATAAAATAAAACTCATACTATATAATTGGTATTATCTTTATACTCAAATAAGACATAAATCACCTTATGAACTAATATGAACATATACTTCATATAATGAGAACAATTCTCAAACATAGTTACATATTCTAAACTTATTGACTCAATTAGGAAATCAAAGTAGAATACCATCATGTTACTAATATCAGACCAAATTAAGCATACATATATCACTTATTGTGTCAGGATAATCATTTATTATACTTTCATAATGTCTACTCATCTAAAACTAAATACTAATATAATAGCACAAGAAACGTCATCAAATCTCCAGAAAAGTATTCATATAATGTAGGAATGATCACATATTAAAATATCAGTTCATTTAAAAATCATATCATGGGTGAAATACACAAAATACCCTTTTTAGGATTTATATCAAAAGCCTCAATAAAATTTCATATATGAAAGATCAGGCTCTGAACTAATGTTAAAATATCAAAATACACATTCAATAAAATTTGTATGAATTTCTAAAGTCGTTTACTATTTTTAATGGACAAAGCATCAAAATCATATAGTTTTGGCTACCCAACACATAATAATTCATATACATCTGAATCATGTTCTGGAGATATTTTTAGAATATAGTACATTTGACAAGATTTCCACTGGTACCTTATTTGATAAAATCTGAGTTCCCAATCTCAGGATATGAATTTTAAAAGCTTACCTAATCTTGGTCAATCTTGACCATCGAGATTTGATCTTATGGTTATCATCTCATCTGCATCCCAGGCCTAGGGCTAGCGCTTCCTTTGCCTTCTTTGTCTCCCGTGCACATGCACAACAGAGTCACCTTGCTGGTGAAGTCTGACAAAGCCCCAAACTCTCAGATGTTCCTCGCGTCGCCAATGAAGGGTCCAGCCATCTTCGCCTTCCCTTCATCTTCTTGGGTGGTACACTCCCCAGATCATGGGTGGCTAGAGAAGGGAAGACCTAAACAAGATGCTCTTTGTGCTTCCGCCACTCGTTTCTTCTTAGTTCTCTATGTTTCTCTCCCTATTTCAACCGAAACCCTCACATCAGACTCACATAAGACTCTATTCCTTGAAACCATGGTTTTTATAGCCGTCCATACCCAAAATCAAGGGTGAGGTCCCTCTTCCATGGGGACTCTATTCTGTGCCCTGTTCTGCTGGGCGTGGCTCTCTGGTCCGATACGGACGGGAGTCACCCCCCTTTTTTATTTTGTTTTTCTTCTTCTTTTTGATAAAAGTCCAAATATAAGAAATATTTATACAACCCACTCTATAGCTCTGTTTGACTTTAGATTTTGGGGTAAATAGTATATTATTATCAACTTCATATGAGCAAGATTTTTGGGGTAAATAGTATATTATCATAAACTTCATATGAGCAAGATTTTAAGTAAAAATTAGCTATACAAACACTCCAAACATGTCTTTTAAATAAAAATATTATAATTACTAATTTAATTATCTAGGCCACTCTATACATCAAAATCAGATGAAATTTCTCTCACAATTTTATATTAGAGTTATTCCTCCAATAATAATATCATGAGCATTTATTATGGCACCAAAATACTCCATACTCAAATTTGTACTCCAAGGACCCATGTAAAATCCTTAACTTGCCTTATTGGGCTGAATTTGGATCTTAGGGCCAATGGACCTTCTCTTAATTTCTAAAAGAATGCATATGATTAATAATATCCTCAATTACAACATTAAACTATTTAATAAACATCATTCCTCAATTACAGGTTCCTTATGATACCTTCTATGATTATGACTTCACTTACTAAGTATGTAGAACTCAACTAGGTCTAGGGCTCAAACCATCAACTACAGTCATCGTGTTTCCTTCATAGTTCAACTTTGTATTTCATCTCATATTATCAAATGAAATATCAGGGTTCCCAGACTTTTAGGATACTACAAAACCATCATGAGTGTATCAAATACCTCTCTATCCATTCTTTTTCCATAGAATCTAAATATTATGAAAATTGGATAAACTTTATTGTAAACATAAATCTATCACATATTGATGTCATCAATAACTTAATAATGTCCTTTCTAGGTTCTAAATATCATGGTGTGACACATAGTCACTTTATAGTTGCATGAAATAAAATTCATCCAAGCAGTTCTTTTTAGGCAACCGATAAAACATATGGGAATCGTCATGAAACTAAAATGATAAACCATAAGTGTAACCACATACCTATCAGGCTTATTTGAGACAACATTAATCCAATCAATGCAAGAAATCCAATAGGCAAGAAAACAGACAACGAGATCCTGAAATATGCATATAATTTCCTATCATTGATCATGCCATCAAGATCTATTAAACCTAGCTTGCTTCCTTGGGTTTCTAGTCCACTTTTAGGGTTTCCATTGCAATTAGTGTTTCACTTCATTTTTACTACTTTAAACCCTAATTTTATACAATTACTCACAAACCCTAATTATCTCATCTACCCCTCAACAAAGATATTAAGATTACCTTTTAACAACATATAACCCTAATTTCAGATAAAAGGCACAATTAAAAGTCCATTAAGTCTATTATGTCCCTTTTCATTAAAGTTACCATTTTTATCCTTTTAATTCATGACAATATCATTAGGCCCAATTATCATCTTTGGTTCCTTTCAAATTAACAACTTATCTTTCGTGAACTCTATTTATAACTAATTCCACCTTTATTCCTTAGAAAACCCTAATTACTATATTAATGGTATTTATCCACAATTAGGAACTTTTATACTCGAATTAGCTTAGAACCATCGTATCTCATCTTATTCATGAATTTGAACAATTAAAGCCATTAATAGTCATAATTACTATCATTAGGGTTTCAAGGCCCATTAAAGCTCATTTATGCACATGGAACCCTAACTTAATCCAATTACGTGCAAAGTTCACCCTTTTTGTTCTTAATGTATGTAACATCCCAGGATTTGAGGCCTCGGATAATGATCTTAAAAGGAATGATTGGACTACCCATATCACCAAGGTGCACCTCCTTTTCAGGGAGCCCATCTCTAAATAACTCCATAGTTAAGCGTGCTCAGCTTGGAGTAGTACTAGGATGGGTGATCAGTCGGGAAGTTGATCCTGGCTTGCGCGTCAGTATGGATAAAGTGCGTAGTTAAGGCTAGTGGTGGTCTGTGGGGCCATTCGTCATTCCTGAAACTCTACTAGAGCCTTAGGCAGTGGGCCCAGGCGTTACAAATGGTATCAGAGTCATAACCCCTCCAGTAGGTGGGGCCCACATGGGCATGGGCATGCCAGTCTTGAGTTGTGCGGTCCAGGCAAGTTGGAAAGGGCTATCCGTAGAGACGAGATGGAGCCGCCCTTGCGCTGGTAGCTGTGGATGGGAGATGGGTGTCCATGGGCCATTGTGGGTCTGCACTGAAATGGGGTCAGATGATGAGGCCATATAGTTGAGCCTTGACGAGGACGTCAAGAGTCTAAGTGGGGGAGACTGTAACATCCCAGGATTTGAGGCCTCGGATAATGATCTTAAAAGGAATGATTGGACTACCCATATCACCAAGGTGCACCTCCTTTTCAGGGCGCCCATCTCTAAAGAACTCCATAGTTAAGCATGCTCAGCTTGGAGTAGTACTAGGATGGGTGACCAGTCGGGAAGTTGATCCTGGCTTGCACGTATGTGGGGCCATTCGTCATTCTTGAAACTCTACTAGAGCCTTAGGCAGTGGGCCCAGGCGTTACAATGTACCTCTTTATAATTATCAGGTTAATATCATCTTTAATCATCCATAAAACCCTGCTAAATACATTAATCATTTCAAATTAGGGTTTCTTAATCATTAATGCATTAAAGTTGATAACTTCCACTACTTTTTGAATTGTAAGAGGAAGTAGGTTCTAAAATTATTTTAATGGATTCCTTGCATTTTTTTAGCAAATTTCATATTTTATATGCATCCATCCGAGCTACCAATAAAAAGATACAAATTTTGCAATATTTACTTTCTTAGGTCAATCATCGAGCGCTACATGTCCCTTTCCATGCAACGTAACCCACTCAACTTGGAAACATAACTGAATGGAAGTTCCACCCTCATGTAAGTGATTGGTGATGTACATCACAGAGGAGCAAAAACATCAAAAACCTCCTGGCTCATCTTCTTCCTCATGAAACCCTACTTGTCCGCCGACTAGGTTCGATCGCAGGGGTTTGTCTTCCCCTCCCAGGGTCCGACGACTGCCGCCCACCATTGTTCTAGCTCTGTCGCATCCCGCCGCACCTAGGGCACCACCTAGCTGTGGTCAAGGTGGCCAGAGTCAGGCTAGTAGTAGTGTCCAAAGCGGCAGACCCTGCAGGTCGGCTAGGTGCTTTAAGCGTAGTTAGGAGAAAGGGGATGAAAGTCAACCATCCCAGATCTTTGGGGTAGCTTCGTGCCTCCACCGAGATCTCACCACAGCCACTTGTTTCCCCCAAGATAGCTGTATGCTTTCTTGGTTAGGGTTTGAATGAAGAAGAAGAAGGAGAAGATGGAGAGATGTGTGGGATCTCCTTGGGCTCAACCAGGGGCTCTACCCTTATATAGGAGGGGGGTAGCCATGCCCCAGCATGCTTGACCTTGAAGAAACAAAGCGCTTTCCCAAAAAGGAATCATATTCCTTCGATGAGAAGCAATCTTCTCTCTCCTAATCATCTTCTTAATAAACCATGTTCATTGGATATTTAGAAATTCGAAAATTATCTCTCTTATCATATTTGGGTTTGTCTTTTAATCCATTGGCCACGAAATTCTACTTTCTTAAGGAAATTAATATCTCATTTTGATATTATCAAAAAGTCATTAATGATGTATCACATTATCCTGTTATTTTGTATTATTTGCCTTTTCTCATTCTTTTCTCCATTGAGACTCCTTGGATCCCAAGAAATCCTCATATTTTGAAATTCCTTTTTAAGGATACTCATTATCCTTCTAGATGCATCTACATCCTTCATTTTTCATTATCTTACTTATTTCTTTATTAAGACATTCTTTTGCAAAGATTTCTCATTATCTTTCATCTTCTTTTTCCTCTTTTCATATTTCTTTTATTAGAAATCATATGTAAACGAAGTTTACTCAATTGTGGCCATTAATGCCACTTTCTAGATATTTCCAAGTATTCCTCATAAATACTTTTACTTAATATCCATTATCATGTATCTTTTTCCATTACTTGGACTTTTCTTCTTTTCTTCTCTTTTTATCCATTATTGGATTAATATAATAATAGGAACCATGAAATTCCTAATGTAAGGGAGATTAGCAAAGAAATCCCTTCTTTGAAAAAAATTGTACAATCTTTTCAAGTAAGTCCAAATTCATAAAATCATTATATTTCAATTATGAAAACACATGCAAAATTGAGGTCGTAACAAATGGGGTTATTTCTTTGATTGGAGTTCGGTTGGGAGGGCCTATAAGTGTCCATAAACTAACATTTTATATTCAAGAAGCCTCTATGAGTTGTCGTCTTGCATGGCTATGAAATCCCTAGGCTAAGGACACACAGAAAGCTCCATGAAGACCTCATGCTTGACTTCTTGCTTATCCATAAAGGCTTGCATGTCCATGGGCACCCTTAGCAAATTGGACACATGGAAAGTAACTTGACACCTCGTGCTTTACTTCTTCCTTATCCATAAAGGCTTGCTTGTCCATGGACACCGTTATACATGACACATGGAAAGTCTCATAGACACCTCATACTTGATCTCTTTCTTTATATAGCCATATCAACCCCTTTCCAACTACCAATTCAAAAAGTCTTTCTCTCCTTTCTTCCCTCTAGCTTAGATCATAGTTACTTCTATGTTTGGCCATGAATTTTCTGTCCCAAGGTAAAGATGGTGCCTACCTTGGTGAAGAAATCTCCTAGGGTTCCAAATTTCTCTATTTAGGGTTTCTTAAGCTCCTCCTTAGTGATTTTGAGCTAAACTAGTAGGTATCCTCCTTTCCTTCCCTATTTTCATGATGTTAGTATTCCACCCACCTTCTTCCAGGTCATAACCCTGGTCTTCCATGGTGAAACCCCACCTAGAGCCCTTAAACACCCCATCTCCATGTTCTTTTGTTAGGTTTTTCACCTCTAAAGTGGAGAAGGTGCTTCTTGCTCGAGATAGGAGCTTTGTTGGAGAAACCAACCTCTCTAACTTGGGAATCTTACGTATTCGACCTATCCACCTTCCCTATAGGTTATTTGGAGGCCTAGTCTTGGATCTAGGACTGACTTTGACTATTTAGACTCAGAAGTTGAGGCATCTTTCTAGACCTCATTATTCATATTGATCAATTTCTCTCTCTTATTGTATGTTTGCATCCCCGATTATTCTTTTGAGAAATTAGCCTCTATTTCTTCTTTATCTTGGTCCTATGGACATTGGCCTACACATTTTGTTCTATCTTTTGATATCATGGTGAACTACCTTATTTGTTGTGATCTTGGATATTCTCTTGGACTCTTATCTTGTGCTTTGGTGCATGATGGACTTATTGTTGATATGTGCCCACTTTAATGTGGATGTATGTGTTGTCCATTGTATAATATGGCAACATTGTATAATTCTAACCATACCTTCTACTTGCCTCTACATTTTACATTCTATGTGATTCAGTAGCACTAGAGTAGTGTAATTACATTGGTTTTATGTTATATGGCAACATTGTGTTATTATTGTGATGGAGGATGTATGATTCCCCATACCCGGGTTTGCAAGATGTATGATTCTTGGCCCACATTCATAAATTGGGAGTTTGGTTAATGTACCATTCTCTATCAGGTGCAAGATGTATGATTCTTGGCCGCCATGTTTTTATATTGTTCTAGGGCTATGTTTATCTCACATGCATGCAGGTTGACTATTACAGGGTGTGTGCCCTACTTTATCTATAGGTGCTATTATGGAACAACTTTATTGTTTTATTTAAGGCAAGTATCTCTTTTATTGTTGTTCTCTTCCTTTTATGCCCTGTTTGGGTAGTCCTTGTCTTTTCTATGGGAAGTCTTTTATATTTGTTGTCCCTTTATTTCATAATATTGCTCCTATTTAGTATGCACATACCAACCTTTGTTGATATTTCCTTTTCTTCTCCTGCTTGTGGGGCATTCTTCCATCCCCACATTTATATCAAGGAGAGGATAAGCAAGGTGGACTTGGACAACAACCTTTGTAACTGATCTTTTGGGAGACTTGAAAGAGGTGGTTAGATGATCCTCATATAGATCCTTATAGTTTATTTTATAACTCACCCATGTGTGGTGTAGTGATGTATAAGTTATATCAAGCTTTGTAATAGTTAGATAATTTCTCTTCTGCTGCTACTTATTGTGTTATGATACATACATGTTGAATGAATTGGTTATCATCCCTTGTTGAAAATTTGTATGCGGTATTTGGTTCAAGGGATGTTACTTTTTTATTTCTAGTACGGAGTGGTTCCCCTCTAGGATCCCACTCCTTACACTAGACAAACCTACTCAATTAAGAATCATATAAAAGGAATCTAGGTTTTCCTTTCTATTAATCACATTAAAATATGTATGGCATACACTTTTGGAATAGGAAGAATAATTAGATCTTAATAAAATTTTATTTGGATTCCTATCATTTTTCTAATTAAAATGATATATAAGTTTGCTATATTACACTATTCCTAGCTATTTCTATGATTTAATCAAAATACTCGTTATACCTTCAAAGTGGGATGATGTGGTGGCTCCTCATTGGTTTTCTTGCAGCCAGCTCCTTGCTCAGCTGGATAAGTCATTCCTCCCGTGCCTGGGATGAACCTGGACCGGCCTATCTAGGGCCCTTCTTCACATTGGTTCATCGTCATGTCTCTTTCTTCGTACGTGTTTTCATACGTGGGGGTACCTCCTGTGTAGCAGTTGGCGCTTCCACCTGTGTCGACCCTGGTGCCCATCTCGGCATGGATGGTGGTGCTAAACCCCCATCAGGGTTCATACCCTTTTCTTTCTTGGCGTCTGTGACCTCTCAATACTCACATTGCCTATGCACCTCCTACTGCTGACACCATTGTAGATGTGCCCCCTCTGGCGCTGTAGTCAGATCTTACCCCAATATCCCTCTCATTCTCTTCTCCCTCTTAGGTACCTCCTATCTTCTTCTGCCCAACCAACAGTCTTCAGGTTCTAGAAAAAAATAGCGTCGTTGTGTCATGTCAGCGCTACCAGTCGTGTGGTTGTTGCTTGCCGCTGTTGGAAGGAACCCAAGCCATAGTGCTACTTAAACGCCTCCCTACAACCTTGATATCTCCAACAAGTGCCCAACCTCCTGGCCACAGACAGAGAGGCACAACATCGTCACCCTCCACTTGCAACTGTGGTTGAGGGAAACTCTTCTCTGTGGTCCTCCTTTCTGAGGCCTTGAAACCATGTACACTTCATACGAGGCTTTGCCTCCTCCACCAGCCACTCATTTTTTATCACAAGGGGGTGGCAGCAAACTATGTTGCGGCTGGTTTGACTATGCTCACATGTATGTTTGAAAGTTTGAAGAACAACCCTGCAGATCACTCCTCCCATAAGCGTGAATAAGCATAGGTTCTGGTCAAGCATAGACTTTGATGACCCCTTGTATAGATCCTAGTGGTGCCCCTAGGGTTTGGAGAAGTGGATGGTTGAGAGCAAGAGGGATGGTGGCAATATGGGTTTTCATTCCCCTTTACTCACAAGGCAACATGAGTTTCCTCTATAATTTGCTTCTTATTACAGATATTAATATCTCACCAGCTCTTCTTTTCCCTAGTGTTACAATAATCAACAATGTAAGAGATTGAGTTGGTGGTTACCTATGGCCAATGCATAGTACCCATGAGTCACAAAATTCCATCTTTCCCTTTCTTCATCCTTTATTAATACATTTCCTAAATTTAATATCCACATTACTTAGTTTACCCACCGAAAACCATGGGCACATTATCCATTATTTGTCTTCCAAGTAAATAATGGCTAATCCTTTAACTAATTATCTAGGCCACATTTTATCTTGGATTATTTTGGAAATTCTCTCATTATCCTATATTTTGATCATCTATCCAACAATAATATATTGGAAATCTATTATGATCACGAATATCCACCATATTCAATTCATATCCCAGGGACCCCTATGTAAACCATGGTTAACTAATTGGGTGGAAATGTGTCCCTAAGGCCCATCAATCACATCTGGGACCTTACGATCTTGATTACATTCCCAATTACTATCTTATGGCTTTTGTAACCATTGCATCTTATTTTTGCCACATATGATCACATATGTTCAACGCACATTATTTCCTTAAATTGATCATTTAATCTAATTCTAGGGTTTGGTATCGTCAGCCAAGATCCCTCAATTCACTTCATTGTTATTTATGCCATAGATTCATAGGCTTGAAATCTATGAATTTCAATGATGTAGAAACAATACTTGGTGGTTCCTTCTCAATTTTGATTTCCCTTGATTATATGATGAATATACGAGATCTAATGGATATATGGGGATGTTTTCCATGAACTAGAGTGTTAATGGATGACGGTTTGGCGCTTCAAGATGATAGAAATTGATATCACTTTAAGAACCTCTAAATCAATATCACTTTGAAGCACCTCAAGATAGATATCACTTTAAGCACCTCTAAACCAATATCACTTTGATGTGATATGGGAAACACAAGTGATAGTGTCATGAGTGACACACAAGATGATACTGAGGCCAAAACCCTAGAGGATGGTGTTGTCAATACATCCACGAAAGTTGAAGATGTTACACCAAGAGAGCTAAAGATGTTGCAACCGAGTGAGGTGAAGATGTTATATTAAAGTGAGGTAAATACGTTACATAAAAGTATGGTGAAGGTGATGCACCAAGATATGATGAAGGTGATACACCAAAAGATAAGTGAGGTCAGTTCCTTGATGCGTGAGGGTGTGAGGGAGATGATGATGCCTAACCCAATATCATCTAACCCTAACCCTAGAACCCGATATATCCCCTCACCCGATATCAATTCATGGTGTCTAGGGAGAGACATCCTTTGATGCCTTTCCTGACACACACCCAAGATGATAGTATCGCCAATACACTAGAATGTGCTATGGCCGACACACACATGTTGATATGCATAGTGCAATATGCTTAGGCTGACACAAGTAAGAGTGTCTAGGACGACACAAGTGATAGTATCTAGGCTGACACAAGTGATAGTGTCTAGGCTGACACAAGTGAATGTATCTAGGCCGACACAAGGGTTAGTGTGTATGTCTATACACTTAGATGAGTGTAGGTCAACACATGAGGAGTATAATCAAGTTTATACAGTATGAAGTAATGAGTAGCCCAGTATACCCTAAAGAGGGTTAAGTCAATACAACAAGTTAAAGTTGAATCTAGTATCCTAATGAGGATGAGAGAGAAACTTATATCACTGATGTTGATAATCAATTGATGATGATTGATGAGAGTAATTAAGTATGCTTGAATACTTATGGTAATAATACAAGCTCTTATGATGTGAATTAGGGTTTGGTTGTTAAATATGAACTTGAAAACCCTAATCAGCTACAAGAGGAAAATCTAACCAATGGAGGGTTTCAATTTGAATGATTCTCTTTATAGCATGGTGATGATATTTAAATTGATATCTCTTTTATCATGAGATCCTAACCATGCAAGTGTTGTTGGGAGGTTATATTTCCCATTGGAAGGATATCTTACATTGTCCTTTGTAGCATTTACTTGTGTGGTATACTTGTAACTTGATTGATGCTAAAAGATGTTGTGATATACCTAAGTTACCAAGTGAAACTAAAATTGTAGGTTGCCCTAGCCATAGATCCATTTAGTGTCAGAACTTGTTGGATGGTGAAATGAGTTTATTGATGGCCATCATTGATGCAATCCTTTTCTTAAACAATGGCCATGAGTGAGCCAATCCTTTTATAACAATGGCCATGTGTGAGCCAATCCTTTTATAAGAATGGCCATGAGTGAGCCAATTCTATTTATCTAAATAGCCATGAGTGAGCTATTGTCTAACGTCATGACTTGTACCAAGGCATGCTAGTTGATTAAGTTGACTATTTGTCACTATCATCAGTTGACTAATATGTCTTTGTGTTGTCTTTTGTATTGACTAGGAGTAGTGGGTGAGGTCTTGGAGTCCGACTCTCCTTGGACCTTGTAGGGCACCGTTGGTATCCCTTCGTAGAGGGCGGTTGGATTTGGGTGGTACGACGCAAAACCCTAGGGCATAAGTTGGGGAATAAACATGATCTAATGTCTGTGATTATAATAAGATTGTGCTTGAATGTGAGTGTGTGCATAATCATGAGATTGATTGTTGAAAGATTTAGTTATTTGTGTAGCATATTTATCTTGAGAATGGGATATAGAAATATTGAATGAGGCTGCAATGGTATTTGTATGACATAATGGGTAGTTGTCATACATGCTCTTCATATTCCTTCTAAAGTGATTAGTTGATTTATTGTTCTGTCATAGTTATCTGAACTGCTCAGTTATGATAATATTCTTCCATTCTCATAATATACAGTTAGATCTGTTTAACATAGTGCAACTTTACTTTCTTCACTTATAACAATATATCTGTAATAACAACAGTGTTGTTGGGGGGTTATATCTCCCGTTGGGACTTTTGTCTGACCCTGTGGGTTCCACAACTCTTTTAGGTGGATGTGCACAAGGTAGCAGAGATCGTGTAAGTTGAGACAAGAAAACAGTAAGAAGAAGACCGAAAGTTTTAGATGGTATGTTGTTTGTTGTGTCTTATTGTAGATAGAAGTCCTATGTGTCATTCATGTACTCTCAGGTCCTTGAGGGGACAGTCTGGCTATGGTTTCACGATCGATCTAATCTTTTAACTAATAAGATGTTTTTTCTTATAATTTACTCATGTACATATTTTGGTAATGGTAAACTTGTAGAAAATGGAACTAGAATGCATCATGTTATATATATGACAGGTTTTGAGGCTTCATGTAATGAGTTTTCCAGCAGTGGATCTTTATGGAAAATGGTTTTAATTTTTAGTATTTTTCAGTAATCTGTTACTAATGGTTATTTCAACATGGTTTTGTGTAATCTCATTATTTGTGTGATAACGAGCGTTACAACCATTGTCACAATAGAATATGGATGTTAACTCAACAACAAAATTACATATCTTACTTTGTCAGTGGATACCTCGAGGGCATCATCTTATTTTACCAAGGATGAACATGATTTTTGAGAGAGAGCAACATATCGATAATGGTAGCAGTCATCAATGTATGGAAATAGGTAACATCAGAAATGAACCTTTAGTAGATAGGAATTGCATTACCATTAGAAGATGGAGTTAGAACAATCATTAAAAGGTAGGTGCAACATATCCATTAGAAGAAAGACACATCATATCCATTAGAAGGCAAGTGCATTGGACTTCCATGGAAGGTAGTTTGAAATTTCATCATTATTTAGTGTGTGTCTATAGGGAATTATGGACACAAGTAGGTAGTGAAAAAAAATTGTTTCCATATTCCCCATAACAAAAAGATCGCATCAACAACTATGTAATGAGAAGGATGTTTTAATGAGGTCATACCTGGTCCTGGAGCAAGCCAACCACTAGTCCTCATAGAAGTAGTGCAACTATCTTCTAGTTGCACTCTGCCAGCGTCTGCAACTCCTCATCTCCACCACAGATAACCGGTTGACATTGTCCTCCTAACAGTAGAAAACATCCTCCTCGCCTCTATAGTAGTCCACACAGACCACCTATAACTCATGTCATTCTACTAGAACATATGGGAAGTAGTTGTCCCTCCCGTTGGACTAGTCACCAACTTGCTCTCCTACAATTGTTCTCCCTTACTATCCCTCCCTTTGTCATGTAGGACTTGCTCGGGCTCTCTATTGGTTACCACAACCATAGAGGACAACAATTGTTAGAGACAAATGATTTGTGTGTTTAAAGCCACCAGTGCCCCTCTATTTATAGAAGGGTTAGGGTAAGGGTTCTCGATCTGAGTGGGAGCAAAAGAGACCAGAATTTCACAAAATTTTGTGACATGTGAATGGAAAAACAATTGGTTTGCAAGGCAAACCGATTGGTTGGCATGCAAGCTGATCGGTTCACCTAGTGAACCGTTCATCTCGTCATGTTTCCCAATCACAAATGAATTGGGAATTCTAATCCAATTAATGCACAATATGATATCAACAATAATCCTTGATTCAATCAAATTGAACCACAAATCAGGTGTCTTGACCTCATGAGTCGATTGTCTCACAACCTCCAATCGATCGATTCACTAGGTGAACCGGTTGGTTTGTGCCCTTGTTCATGCGTAACTCAGCCAATGTAGTTTCCAATCAACCTCACACTCCAACCGGTTGGTTCAATGGTTCAACCGGTCGATTGGGAGTCTAGTGAGTTGGTTTGTTGCTTAATTTGAATATCTAAACACTTATAATAATCAATGCAATTATTATTCATGATTAATCTCCTCTTCTAGGTGTATCCTATGTGTGTGACCCCATAGGTCCCATTTTATGTTGGTAGTGAATGTCCTTAACTAACTTATGACATCACAAGAAAAGAGTAGTGCCTAGTCACACATCATTGCTACCCAAGTAAATGCAAAGTTGGAGAACAACTTCAACCTAAAATATGTGTTAGATGTTACAGTGTTGGTATAATTCTTTTGTCTTTGATATCCAAAATGAACACGAGCTGACAAGGAGTGGCTTAAGTGATCCGGCATGGTGTCCCCTAACAAAGGGACCTGGGTTCAAATCCTAGTTTCCACCTTGATTTACCACCCTCCCAGGCATTCATCCTCCACCATAGGTGTGGGAGAGGGGTAGAGAATTCCTCTCTTAATCCCATAATGAACTCGAGGCATGGAATCATCTCCTCTCAATGTTCTTAGCATGTTCCTTGAACTAGAGCACACTATATGAGATATATGTGACATCGATATCATATATTGATTCAAATGTGCATGCTCATGTTTTTCTCACTCTTTCTTATGAAGTGTCTAGGATGTCAAACTCCAATAGGTGGGACAAATCCCATCAACATCACTCAAAATCATCCCCATGTGTCACAATGCACTCAATCATCACCTTTATGGCAACCCTTATTCAGGATCACGGTGTATGATGTTAAAGCACACCAAATGACATGTGATGAGTGTAGTGATTTCAGGTCTAGGAACCACAATCTCCACCTTCACTGTGAGAGATGACTATGACCACCAATTATGGTTTCCATGTGTCACTCTCGAGGTGAGTCTGTTTGAAACACTATTATCCAACAAGTACCTTTATGTCTGGTTTGATATCATATATCATGACTGATGAGATTCTATCATCAATCAACACACTATCTAGTCTTATGTGTTACAGTTGTCTATCAGCCTTCCAAAGTATCATCTGACTATTGACATAACAAGAATGTATATACTCTTAACATCTGTATGATCTCATTATTCAAGTCATACACTTGAAGACATATGTCATTGAGTGATATAATTCTTTAGATATTCATTGTGTTTCCTCATTATCTCATAACCAAAATGAATTGGAAGCATGTCTTTATTATTAATCAAAATCATTTATATAATATCCCACATATTATTGGTTCTCTGGGTACATAGCAACAAACTCCCACTTACACTTAGACCAAATCTCCCATGAATCTTATTCTTAGTGATCTAAACATGTCGATCATGTTTCTGTTGTGCAAGTGCTAATCCAGCAGGTTAGCAACATTTTTTCCTTTAGTTGATATATTGCATGTTTCTCATCTCTTCATTGTACTATATGTCATATGAGATGAAACTACTGTAATATGCTATCTGATATTCCTTGCCTAACCAACATTCCATTGTTGTCACAATATGTCTAATGTGTTGTCAATGGTCGGAACATCTTTAAGTTCATCCATATGAACTTCTAGATCCATATAGTATCCACTCTTGTGTTCATAACCCCGTGATACTTGAATTAGATTGTAGAATTGAATTACTGGTCTATAGTTTGGAACCCTTCCAACATACAACTCTTTTCTTAAAATCAAACACATTTTATATTGAGATTACATTTTGTGATTTGGGAAACTTGCCTCTGTGTAGCCCCTTACATCCAACTTTTCCTTGTTGCCATTATCTAGAAACACATCCTTAGTGATTCTCAAGTAATAATGGATGTCTTTTAATGGAATTCCAATGACCCTCATTGGAAACTAATATCATCTTGTCATGCCCAATACATACAAGACTATGGGATAAGTACATTATATAACATACATGACAGATCCAATTACTAGTGTATATGACATCTCATTCGTGTTTTTCCATTCTTCATAAGAATTGGAACATAGGGCTCTTGAGATACTAATCCCATGAATGATGGTCAAATTTTCTCTCATTGAGTCCTTCATGTTGATCTCTTTCAGCACCGTGCTAATATATGTGCTCATTTCAGGTCATGAAACTTTGAAGAACAATCTTTATAAATCTCAATCCCTATCATATGGGATGTTTCAGTTTATCCTTTAGTGTTGAAGGTGTTTTCCATGCCAGATCTCAATACTCTATTGGGATGTTATTCCCCATCAATATGTGGAATACTCATATATGCTCCCACGAATCTTTTGTAATCACAAATCTCATATTTTATCTTGGCTCAAGTCAAACTCTTTGACTATCTTGTCAAAACAAAGATTTCAACTCTGAGATGCTTGTTTCAAACTTTTTAGTTTGAAATTTGTAGCTTATACACTTTATTTTCATTCATGAAGTTATAAAACATATATGATGTGTCACGTACACATCTTATCAATTATTCCTTTTCAAGAATGCACTTTTAAGATTCATATGCTAAATCTCATAGTCTATACTAGCTGCAAAAACAAGCATGATAGTTGGAAATTTCATCATGTTAGATAATTTGAACTGATTTGAAAATCTTTTCATCAAATATGTCCTTTTAGGTTATCCATGTCACTCTTTCCAATGAAAACCCAACAGAACCCTTTGGGTTTTACCTCTTTAGGTGGTACTATCAAGGTCATACCTTGTTAAGGTACATGGACACCATAATGGATTTAAGCCACTTCTCATATTCTAGTTGTCAATAGCTTCTAGTTCACTTGTTGGCTCCTTATCTTATGAAAAACCTATCTAAGTTGTTGGATTCACAATCTTTCAGTGTCATATGTGTTCTACTAGAACTATGCGGTTCTGTGTTACATAAGGACTTGAGATTCCACAACAATTTGTGATTCCCAATTCTTCCCATTGTACCTCCTTGTCAACCTTGAACCTTTTGAGTTCTACTTTTACACCCACTGATTCTTTTGAAACTCTGTTATCCTAGAAACATTTATTTTTTTTTTCAATTTAGGATTAAAGGTAGTATTCAATAATTATTGTTTGTGCATAAACTTTTTGAGAAACTATTTTCTTTATAGAAGTTTCAATCCTTAAGACATATCTGGACATTACCATATCATGTCTCATATGATGTCTTTTAAACCACTTTAGACAGTACATTGTTTTAGTGTAAAGTATATATCCATGAGGATATTAGAAAATTAGATTAAATGATGATCACATCATGATCCAATGGGATGTAATTCCTTCTTTGAGATACATCATGATGTTTCAGGTGGAGTTGACTTGTGATACACTATCCCGGTCTTTTCAGAAGGTCCTGAAACAATTGATGTAATGTATTTCAACATTTGATCATATCAAAGTTTATTAATAGTTTTATCAAATTATACTTCATTTATGATCTCTTTGAATACTTCAAGAGATTCATGTTTGTATTTCATCAAATACAAACCTTATATGAATTGAGATCATCAACAAATATAATGAAGTATAAACAACTATCTGTAGCATTTATTCTATAAGATCTTCATACATCAACATGTATAAGCTCTAATAGAATGCTTTCTCTCCCCACTACAATTAGTGATATGTGGTTTGTTATTTTTTATAAAAAAAGACTTGCATGTCTCTTATTGGTTCAATAACCAAAAGAGTCTAGATAAATATCAATATGTGTTCTACATATGCATATCTCATATATATGGTATAGATGAAAATGCTATAGATATTGATTGTTTGAGTTATCAATTGTAATCCTTTAGGTATTTATGTTATAAACATTCATGTTTTGATCCTTTAATATAAAGATCACAAGACAGCTCAGAGAATTTCCATACAAGATCATATCTTTGAAATAGAACCATTAATAAATTTCATTTATAACCATCCTTGTCCATACAAGATGCATAAAGTAAAATGTTTCTATTATATGCATAATGAAATAGCATATCAACTAACTATATTATATGCCCAATGGGCTAACATAAATTCTAAATGCAAACTCAAGTTGTAGAAACACTTGATCCACACAGTCCATCCTTGCCCTTTCATAAAGTCTTTACTTCTTATCAGAACTTTTTCTATGATGAAGGTGGAAGGATCTTCAGTTGATTCTCTTCAACTGATAGAAATGGTTGATGGTTTTTGGAGGTGGAATCCTAAGAACAAAAGAGGAATACTTGTGGTCTCATTGGTAGGATTTTTTTCTTAGTGTTTTTGGGATTGCATTTATAGGTGGATGTTAAAGTTTAAAACCCTTCCCATCCTCCATTGAGTTAAAACATGGCCATCTTTGAAGTGAAGAGAAAACTACATCACAAGGAAGATGATGGGTCTTGCGACCCATAGTATTTTCATTGGTAGGTAATTGGTCTAACAATCTTTGGTATGTGAAGTGTTTGGGTGGCCATCAGTTGACAAAAATATGAAGTCCATCAATTGTTTCATGCATTAGTTCCTTTGGAAAGTGGAAGGAACACTTTCATACAAATCAACGTATGTTAGATATACATCCGGTATCGCATACCAATATGAAGAAGTAATCAAATTTATCTTATAGTGTCCATGATGGTGATAGTGGTGAAAATTGCCTCCCTTCTTCACTCCTCCCTTTGCTTTGAGTGTTGAACAATTGGGATTCTAACTATCTTTAGAACTATTCTTAGCTTTGCCTTTGCCTTTGCCTTTAGACTTTCCCATTTTCTTGCTGATCATCATCACATACTTGGGCTTGTCCTTCTTCATTTGCGCCTCAGTTGTTCTCAACATGCCAAGTAACACTATCAATGTCTTGAAAAATCATTCATGTTGTAATTCATGACAAGCTAACTATATGATTCTAACAGAGACTACAGAATACATCAGTGGCCAATTCCTAACCCAAGGGGAGTCCTAGTCTGGAATGTTTCTCCACTACCCAATGAGCTTGAGCACATAAGGACCTACTGGATCTCCTTCTTCCATGTTACATTTGAACATCGACTTAGAGACATCAAATGTCTCATGTCTTGCCTGATCTTGGAACATGTTCTTAAGATGTGTGACCATCTCAATAGCATCCATGTTCTCATGATGTCTTTGCAACTCATAGTTCACTGAGCACAACATTAGGCACTTGACATCAGAGACATTTTTAGTATGCTTCTTGTAAGCATCCTTGTCAGCCTTTGGTGTAGTGGAAAGAGGTTCATCTAGATTTGGTGTCTCCAGGACATAGAGCTTGTGCTCCTATGTGAGAACAATTCTCAACATCCTGAACCATTCGTGTAAGTTATTCTCATTTAACTTTTCCTTCTCAAGGACTAATCATAGAGAAAACATGTTGTTGTGTGTTTCCATTTACTTCTATAAAAGAATTTGCAATTTTGTCAAGAACTCATTTTTTATTTAATTTGATATGATTTGTATAAAACTTAACAATGTTAATTAGTTCTTCAATTTACTATCACTCTCATTATTTTGATCAAATTGGCAACCCTCAATTATCAATTCAAAAGATTGTAGTGAACAAATTTCTAATGAGCCAAGATCCAAAACAATTCAATTATTGCCTGACCAACGCTATCTTCCACAATCAATCATTAAGGTAGGCAATGTTTTCCAATTGCATCTTATGCAATTCTTGGATAGATGGTATGCACACTCCTTTCCATAATCATCTACATGCTTATAGGTGCTTAATCCTATTAAGTCACCCAGTTAAGCCTGAATCAAAATCCCACACAATAATAATGCACCCTGCTTGAGCGGATCTGTATTACTACCATCACACTTCCATGAGATGGACAACGCACCATGTTAGGACATAACCTACACTTAGTTGATCAAGCATTTAATGAGTGATGCTAATGGAAAACATATTCAACTTAATATGTTTGATTGAGGTATTTTGCATGTATCATATATATACATATACATATCCAATCACGATATACTAGTACGTATCATATACATGCTATATCCCATAATGTAAACATGCAATATAAAACATTAGTGATGGTTATGGCCATATCTATTATAATTATTTAGAGCCACAAGGAATTACTACCACCTTGGTCTACATCACATGCATGAACATGTTGTTGGTGTAGATCTATGCTTGAGCCAATCTCGATTGATCGGTTCAACCCTTTAACCGATCAGCTTGCCTCTTGGTCATTCAGTTGGTCGTCTGAATCGTTTGGCTTCATGTCCATCTACTGTTTGGACACCTCCAAATGATTGGTTGGGCCCACCATCTAGTTGTTTTTCTCCTCCTGTTATCTTCCCTCCCTGATCATCCACCTAGTGGGCTTGTCATGTGAAACAGTCGGCTCTCCTAATGCTGATCATCTTCTTCGTTACAAGAAAACAAACTATCCTATTACTATTAAACTTATTACATGGTAAGAAGAAACCTCGAGTGACGTTTGAGGGTAGGAAAAATAGGAAATAATAATACTTTTACATCTAGGAAGAAGAAGGTAGATGCTCAGTATGCCAAACAAGATATAATTGGAATAAATAAATCATTCAATCACACACAAATATTGGGTTATAGTCCATAACCATGCTAAACATTCACCATCAAAATCAATTTTAGGGTGATATGTAGGTGTCTATATATATATATATATATATATATATATATATATATATATATATATATATATATATATATATATATATGTGTGTGTGTGTGTGTGTGTGTGTGTGTGTGTATTAGTTTGAGATTGTATGTGGCCTTTAGTCACATATGCACATCAATCCTTTTAGAAATTCACATTGTGTGCAATAAATAAAAGTGATAAACGCTATTGTTTTAAAAGGTCAACACACGTCAATACATATGAGTCCTAATAGATCATTAGCCCTCTCATTATTTCTAGTGAAAGGGGTCTTAGCCATATTGCCCAACAAACAAGATTCACATATCTCAAATGATTTAAAATCAAAAGAGTCTAGATATGTTATTCTCATTTATGTTCCTTAGATGACAATGCCAAAGGTATGTTTTGTTTGATTTTTTGAGTTCTATCCTTTTGGTATTAACATTATATACATATTTATTAAGGTCTAACAGATAAAAATCATAAGACATAGGGGCACTATCATAAAAGATCCCATAAATTTGAAGACATCGATTCAATCCCAAAAACAACAGATTGTCTTTGATCTAATACCAATGTAGGGAAATATGGATACATATTAGGCATCGGAAACAAAACATTTATATCCATATTCCCCATAACAACAAGATCGTGTCAACAACTATGTAATGGGAAGGATGGTTTGATGAGGTCATACTTGGTACTAGGGCAAGCCTGGTGAGTAGTCCTCATAGCAGTAGTGCATATGTCTTCTAGTTGTAGTCAGACGACGTCTGCAACTCCTGGTCTCCTCCATAGATAGTAGGTTGATGTTATCCTCCTAGCGGTGTACAATAGCCTCCTCGCCTCTATAGTACTCCACACAGACCACCTATAACTCTTGTCGTTCTAATAGAATAAACATGGATCTGTCCCTCCTGGTTGTGTACTAGTCAGTAACTTGCTTTCCCACAATTGTTCTCCCTTGCTATCCCTCCCTTTATCAGATAGGACTTGCTCGACCTCTCTATTGTTTACCACAACCAGAGAGGACAAAAATTGCCAGAGGCAATTGAGTTGTATTTGAGAAGCCCCCAATATCTCTATATTTATAGGAGGGTTAGGATTAGGATTCCTAGTATGAGTGGGAGTGGATGGGGCTAGAATTTCACAAATTTTTTCAACATGTGAATGGTGAAATGTTCAGTTCTCTAGGTGAACGGATTGGTTGGCATGCGAGCCGATTGGTACACCCAGTGAACTGCTCGTTTTGTCATATTTTCTAATCACGAATGAATTGGCAATTCTAATTCAAATAAATCCCAACATGATGTCAGCACTAATCCTTGATTCCATCAAATTGAAGCAGGAACTGGGTGTCTCACCCTCGTGAGTCAGTGTTCTCACAACCTGCAACCAATTGGTTCACTAGGTGAACTGATCGGTTCATGCCCTGGTCATGCAAAACTCACCCAATGTAATTTCCAATCAACCTGACACTCCTTCCAGTTGGTTCAACACTAGAACCAGTCATTTGGGAGTCCAATAAGCTGATATTTTTCTTAAATTTAATACCTAAACACTTTAACTAATCAATTCAATTATTATTCATGATGAATCTCCTCTTCTAGGTGTATCATTTGTGTGTGACCTCGTAGGTCCCAGTTTACATCGACAATGAATGTCCATAACTGACTTATGGCATCACAAGCAAAGAGAGGTGCCTAGTAACACATCATTGCTACCCAAGTAAATGGAAAGTTGGAGAAGAACTTCAACCTACAATCTTTTTTAGGTGTTATAGTTATTTTATAATTCCTTTGTCTCTTATAAACGGAATGAACTCGAGGCATGGAATTGTCATCCTCACAATGTCCATTCCATGTTTCATGAACTAGTGCAGACTGTCTGAGATATATATGACCTCAAAATCATATATTGATTTTATTATAACCTCAATTTTCCTTATATTAATTGAAATTCAATTTTGCAAATTAAAGGGGTTTGAATGGAAATTTGTATACTTTGTTTTCAAAGAATGGATTGTTTTGCAAAAATTTACCTTAGATCCATGATTTCATGGTTTACATTGTTTTGATAAATCCAATGATGGATAAAAAGGGAAAAGGAAAAAGGATAAAAGGAAATCCTATAATAAGAAAAAAATAAAAGGTAATTGTGTGCATAAGTGATAATTGCATAGAATTCTCTAAAAGTGGCATAATTAGCCACAATTGATTAGGTTTTGTTTACACATATTTTCTAATACAAAAGAGCCAAAATAAAGAAAATAGAAAGAAAGAAAGAAAAGGAAAAGATGGGAGTTTTATGACTCATGGGAACTATTGCTTTTGCACTAAGTAAACTCATTGATTATGGTATCATAAGGAAAAGGATTAGTTGGTGAGATATTATTTTCCATAATAAGTGGCAAACCAGGAAGGAAATTTAATGCTCCCTTGCCTCATAGGATTTCGTATCTAGTGTCAATGATTATGCATATAGAAACTCAAAATCCTTGTAAAACCATCCTGATGTATCATAACCTAGAGGGAATCTTTGCCCAGGCTTTACTCCTCTCTTCCTCTCCTAAAGGATGACCTCTAAGGTTTCCTAGATTTATATATATAGAGACCCTCCCCCTAGACAACCTCAGGCCATTCGAGAAGCTTGGCTCTATCCGTTGTGGATCATATTTGCAGAACGATGGCATGGTGAAGCATCTTGGCCTTCAGGGTGAAACGAGGGCCACTGCCTATGTCATCTTCATGAATTCATCATTCTCATAGGAACTCCAGTTCTGGTTTCCCATATAAAGCCATACACGGAAATCCACCTTGCCGGTGAGGATAGTCTGACTGCAAGGATCCCCTACTCCCAAGAAACCACATGGATGATAGATCTTCTCTGACACCTTCTATCATCCACAGCAGCCTCTGTGGAAGATGGACGAGTCTCTATGGAAGGGTCCAACATGTTGGAGTCACCATAGAGGACGCCACAACACAGTGAGGCAAACTAGGGTGCCAACAGGTGGCTTAGTAGGTTAGGGTCATCGACCCTTGGACGGAGATGCTAGGCATCTAGGAGGACGCCACCATGGCGCCTCTGGTGGCACTTTGCACTGGCATCGAAGCCTATAGAGACGTATGGTGGTGGAGGGTCGTCCGCAACGTCAGACAGAGCTTCGGCGCTGATAGTGTGAACGACCAGGCGAGCCATCGCAGGAGGAAGGAAAAGAAAGGGTCAAATGACCCATTTACCCTGAGGCCCTACATATGGTATTATGGGCATAAGGGTCTTTTGTCACCTAATCTAGAGCCATCTTGGAAGTGAATTAAAAAAAAGGTAAAAGTGTTGATGTGGCTTCTTCTAATTGGCCCAACCATCTTTACTTTGCAATAATCATAACTAATTCTTGGTAGCTCATATGGCAATAAGTTATATATGGTTTTTGATAAAAAAATACATAAAGTCCATTAAAAATGAATTTGAGGCCAACATTTGCTTGTAATTCAAAAAGTATGTAAATGTTCTACCTTTAATGATTTTAATTAATTTGAAACCCTAAATTTGAAGTTTAAATGGTCTAATTGTGTTCCTTGGTTGTTTTTAAGCAAAGTTTAGACTTTTGACTTAAAAAGATTGATTAGATAAAATTTGGTGATAATTGTTCCTAATTTTCCTAATTAGGGTTTGATAATGATAAAAGTGCATTAATGGAATTAAAAACCAAAATTTTGATAATTGTGAGGTTTAATGGTTTTAAGTGTGGAAATCAATCAAGAAGACATGAAAATCATGTTCCTGGTCTAATTTGGGAATAAAGACCCTTAATTTGGATCATTTGAGTAATTTGGGTTTTTATGAATGTATAAGTGCTTTTAGGGTTTGTTGACCTAAAAGGGGTAAAATTGGAAAGTGAAACCAAGAAACCCAAATGAAACCCTAATAAGGCTTAGAAACTTTATAATGAATCCCAAGTCAATAAAAGGTGTTTGGATGTGATTATAACAATTAGGTGTTATAAATACTTTTTAGGATCAAGTTGCTTGATTTATTGCTTGGCTTGGTTGACTGGACTTCTTGATTGGATTAGCTATCAAGCTTTGCTTTGCGACCGCCAAATTAGGTATGTGCTTACATTTATGGCTAATCACTCTAATTTCATAGTGATTTCTGAGGGTTTACGGATTTCTTGAAATTAACTACTTGGATGAACTTTAATTCTTGCAACTATAAAGTGACTATGGCTATCACCATAAATATATGCATGACTAGCTTAGATCTTAGTCCTCCTCTGTAGCTTTGAGTATATGTGAGGAATTGATGACCTAGGTATTGGTCTACCGTTATGGTAGGATCATCAGGTTATCATGAGTCGATGTTTGGTCTACCTTTGCGTAGGATCGGACGAGTATACAACTCTATGTCTTAGTCTACCTTTAGGTTAGGATCAAAAGGGGATATTTGGGATCTACCATATGAGAAAGGTAGTATCCATGTCCACTGTAGGGACATCACAAGGGCTTGCATTTGTCAGGATTGAGTAGTTAGGATTAAGATGTAAAGTTTGATATGTTAAACAATAATTTGGTTGCAATATGTTGTTACAACTAGATGCAAACTTTTAGTTCCCCCACATGCCAGTATAATTCGTTATAGTGATTGACATTTTGTTTGTTGACATTTTAGGGAAATATGCAGTTACATTTATAGAAAGAGGATGTTCAATAAAAGGTGACATTGAAAAGAACAAGGCTAAATAATGTTCGGAGGATTATAGTTAGTTGGTTCTTTCCTTGGGTAAAGTTCCAAAATCCTATTTTTGAAAGGTATGTGAAAAGTAAAAAAATTATCATGCTTTAAGCTTAGTTCTGGTAGAATTTATTAATTATTTTTTATTATTTGCAAATCCATATGATCCTATTTTGGGATAATGGCTCTAGCTTCTTGACCTTTTTTAATTGGCTGATTTTGAGGGTTGGTGTTGTTACCGATTCACATGTGCATGAACATGCTTTTCTCAGTCTCACTTATCAGGTGTTCAGTATAACAAACTCTAGTAGGAGGGACAAATCACATCTACATCACTCAAAGTAATCCCCATGTGTCAGAGTGAACCCAATCCTCACCTTTATGACAACACTAATTCAGGATAATGATGGATCATGTCAAAGCAAACCGAATGACATGTGATGAGTGTAGTGATTTGATCTCTAAGAACCACAATCACCACCTTCATTGTGAGAGATGACTATGATTACCAATTATGGTTTCCATGTGTCACTCTCAAGGTGGGCTTGTCTAATACACTATTCTCTAACAAGTATCTATGTGTTTGGTTTGATATCATATATCACAACTTATGAGATTTTGTCATCAAGCAACATACACTCTAGTCTTATGTGTTATTGTTGTCTATTAGGATTCCACAATAACATATAACTAGGGTCACAATAGGAATGTATATACTCTTAACATCTATATGATCTCATCATTCAAGTCACGCACTTTAAGACATACTTCATTGAGTAATATCATTCTTTAGACGTTCATAACGTTTCCTCATTATCTCATAACTGAGTGAAATAGAATGAATCGGAAGCTTGCCTTTATTATTAATCAAATTGTTTATACAATATCCCATCACAATCATCATATGATTGTCTCTCTGGGCATACGTACCAACAATGTCATCCATTGATTGTTGGGTGCATAAATACCATTAGTAGGTGACCACTAGGTAGGTCGGTGTTGGCCTTCCTTTGATGTCAATTGATGGAAGGGTAGAGTGATGTCAACCGATGGTTTTGTAGATTCAAGCCCCACCTCTGGGAGGGGGTATTGGCATGTGCAGTGGGGTCTTCACCTATGACCATCAACCAATGGAATCATCAACCAATGAAGGAATAGTTCATCAAAAATCTGGTCAGTCTAGTGAAAAATTTCTTCTTCATGAGATATGAAGCTGAAACATGTGTTGAAAACTAAGGATTCAGATAAAAACCCTATAAATTAACATAAAACTAAAAAAACCAAAACGTAATCTAGTTCTATAGTAATGTGATGAAAATGAATACAAAACTAATTTGGAAAATGTAACTAAAACTAGGGTGAATATGTATTCATCATCTACAAGAATACTAGTTGGATATGTCAAGTAGTATCCTAGGTATCATGTTTAAATAGGGGGAATGGTCAGGGAGGCAATGAGGATGCTTACTATGATTCTAAATTGATGGGAGGTGGTTTATGGGGTTGGAGCAACGTCAAGGTGATTGAAGCTAGAAATTTGGTCTATGTTGAAAGGATAGGCAAATTTATAAAATGTTGGGTTGATTAAGAGCTTACAAGGAATGAGGAATCTTTATGTGGTGTTGTAGGTGTGAAATGTGGTGGGTTTGTCTCAAAGGATCTCACTAAAGAAGAAATCTCTATAAGATTTGGACACTTCTTGATTAGGACATGAGTGGGGTTGTGTTTTCTCCCATCATAAGGTATCAAGAATTTAATAGTGAAGAAATCTCACAAGGAGAGGGAGATATGAGAGAGAAAGAAAGGAGAAAACATCTCATGAACTATTTTAGTTAAACCTTGGCTGTCGAGAGGTAGGAGAAAAGTATCCACTGTTGGACAAAAGGGGAAGCAAAGAGAAGGTAGGAGAAAGAATGCAAATTGTTCAATTAGCATAATAATAGTGCAAAACATAGAGTAATGTGTGTGGAAATAAAATAATCATGAATCCTTGGTGAAATTTAGAGTATTAAACCAATTCTTCATCATTTTAAGGTGTTTTTAACTTCTTTTATTTCCCTAAATAGTGGAGGGGTCAAATAAGGTCTAAATAAGACATAATACAATGTCTAGGCTAATGGAGATATGATGAATCTAGTTGTCTAGTTCTTTATATAACTTAGTAAATGTTATTTGAGAGAAGGGTGTTTTTGGGGTGTGTTGATCTACAACATAGTTACTAGTATGATTTAATGGGTGAATCATGCTCTTCTATGCTTGATTGAATATTTTAAGCATATGAGTTAAGGAAATAAGATGTGTATTCTATGTTGTAGCTGGTAGATCATATTTTGAGTGACAAAGGGGATAAGTAAACCTTGAGAAGGTATATGTAATACATTCTCTATGTATAGTAAGTGAGGAAAGAACATCTGCGGAGAGGTAGGTGGAATAGTTGAAATTAGTGATGGCAGGTGTAACGACCCCGCCTCCCGGTAACCCCCAATTAAGGGTGACCAAAAGGTCAGAGTCGTTATCCCAATTTACCGGATCAATGGTTCGACAAATAATCAATAATAATTACTAAACTATATCAAAACTATATTGAAAAGCTGGAATAAAATAAAACTTTGCATACCTTTTTAAAATCTTGGATTTCTAAACTTCTATCCATAATTGGAGTCTATTCTAACTAATCCTCCTTGTAATTTGATACATATATTCACAATGTGTCACTTTACTATTTGTCCTTTTCATATTGTACCTAAAACACTGAAAATAAAACATCGATCAGAATAAATGAATATGTTGGTATGTGGGGACAACCAAAATTTCAAAAATATTGCTAACAACCTAAATATCATAATTAAGTTATTTAACAATCCAAATTATGTTTTCAATGTGACATTCTCCACCGCTTTTGCCCTAACCCTGGAATACCCTCTCTAGGGTTTTTCCTTTGGACTAGAGATAAGGCCACCTTCTCCATCCTGAGCTTAGTGCCTGGGGTAACTCCTCATTGTGCCCAATAATCATGCAAGAAACATAAGGCCACCTTCTCCATCCTGAGCTTGGTGCCTGGTGTCACCTCTCATGGTGCCCAATGGTCTTTCCTCTTGGGCTTGACCTAATTGACCTTCCCTCCAGGGCTTGGTCACACATCATATATCAGGGTGGCATGTAGGTGTGAGAATGCACATTTATAATTAATTGTGATAGTGATTTTAAAGATTTGCATAACTAAACATCCAACAGTTAGGTTGCATCCAATTAGATCAATCATTCGAGAAAACTCTATGAAACTAAATCAGTTACTCATAAATAACCACATACATGTGATGCTGACTTTTGATATAGGATCAATAAAGTAGGGAAATCCAATCAAGCAAGCAAGCACAAGAATCTTGAAATAAACATACAATTTTCTTTTATCAAGATCTATCCAAGCCAACTTGCTTCATAGGATTTCCAATCCCATTTAGGGTTTTTACCCCTTTTTAGGGTTTCACTTGAAATTAAGGTTTTGCCTTTACTTTTAATACCGTAAACCCTAATTAGGTAAAATTACTTATAAACCCTAGGTTTCTCATCTTATCTCTCCTAACAGGCTTAGGATCATCTTTTGACAACATAATTCCATATTTTCAAATTAACTATAATTCTCTCTTCTTTTACCCTAAATTAGGGTTTCTAAATGTATTATCAACCATACTAGGTTTAAAACCCTAAATCATGCAATTAACCATCTTTATCAGATTAAAACATGACATTATCATTCAACAGGTTAATATTACTCGAATTAACCTAATAATCCTCATGAATTCATCCATTAGTCTCGATTAGGGTTTCTAACCAAATTTTAATACATTTTCCATCAAAATCACATATTTTTGCAAAAAGAGATAGAACTAGGTTATCAAAATATTTTTATCTTATTTCTCATATTTTTCTAATCAACTTTAATACATAAAGTTTATTCATCTGAGTTTTCTAGCAATTTCTATGATTTTAACAAAGAAAAACCTTTTTCCATAATATTTGAGTAGAGAGGCGATTTACGAGAAAATCGGCGGCCATTTGATCAGTGGATCGGTGATCCACCCTTTGGATCTGATGCTTCTCGTCACATGCACCTAAAATAGTCGGTCCCTCTCTGGATCGTTGTACCTCCGCATGGGATCACGATGGACCACGATCGGACGATAGTTGTTCGTCGTCTTCCTCCTTGCGCGAGTAGAGTCGAGGTCAACACCGCGTTTGACTCCGAGGACCAAGCCACCAGTAAGGGACCCGAGATGCCCAGAAGCTTTGTCGTTGCTGCCCGAACTCAACAAGCTTCTCAATTGCAAGTTTTCTCCTTGCCTTCACCTTGAACAGGTCATCGGAACTCCGGCGAGGTCGACAGGTTGCAGAGGGGGCAGGTTAGGATAAATTTAGCAATTGAACCCGTCGGTCATCTTGTCATCGCTCTCCGCAACATTTAGGGTAGGCTTTAGGTATGTTGGTATCCTCGAGTACCCCCCTATATATAGGGTTAGATAAGAGAGTCCAACAGATTGGGAACTTCTTCCCTCATCGACGATAGCACATAAAATTAGGGTCTAGATTCTTCGAAACATTCTCCCAAAGTCAATGGACTCAATAGTTCCTCGCATTATTGTCTCAATCGCTGGGAAATCAGAATCCAAATTATTTTCCCAATACTTTTGTGATTTGGGGTAGCTGATGATCAGCTACCCTTAGATCCATGGTCCCTTGGACCACACGGGTCATCCAACGGCCGATATTGCTCCCCAACCCTAATTTCTTAAAATCGAGTTAAAAAGGGGATTTTAACAAGGAAACTTGGGAAATTCATTTCTCTCTCCTCGATTATTATTTTTCATTCAAAATTTAGAGGAAACTCCATCTTAACGTTATCTAATTGAGTATTAAATTTGAAACCCAAATTCCAACAAAAAAGGGTGTTTCCTTCCCATCCTAGTTATCCATTAATTAACCCAAATTTTAATTGATATTTCTTTTTCCTTTGCCATTATCTTACCATATTGAATTCCTTGGACTTCAAGGAACTCTAAAGGCACGAAATACCTTCTTGGGAAATATTCCTTTTCTCTTTTATCTTATCCTTTATCCCTTTCTTATTTATTCCTTTTATTAGATAAATTCATTTTCCTTTTATTTCTCTTTTTCTTGTAATTGGGCTCAATAGCCAATAAGGCCCACAAAGCAACTAATAAGGCTATTGTAAATGAAATTCATTCATTCAAATAAAACCGCACCATTATTTCTTCATATATCTATATTAATAGAAATCACATTTCTCACCAAAAGAACCCAAAATTGGGGTTGTAACATCCTTCCCCTCTTATAGGAATTTTGTCCTCAAAATTCCATCAAACATACAAACAAACAGGATAAGACGCTCTCATGTCCATCATCAGCTCCCATGTGGCTTCATCCTCTCCATGGTGCTTCCAAAGAAACTTTATCATCTTATATTCTTGCATCTAAGTTCTCTCTCACCTTGGTAACTCATATCCTCGTAGGTGACTCAGGGTATTTTAACCTCACAAGAAGATCAATAGGTTCATGGCTCAACAAATGGTTCAGGTACCTCACATAGTGCTCTAGATCAGACTCATGGAATACATCCTACATCACATTATCCTGAGGGTTAAGGCTACACATAAGCAACTCCAATAATCCATTTCAAATGGACCTATGTATCGGGGACTCAGCTTTAGTTATAGATCAGAGGGGTCGGGATTTCATAACACCTATTCTCCCACAGTGATCTGCATGTCAGTATACTTTGCATTAGCTCACGAATCTTGTCGCCCCTGGGATTTCTCATCCATCGCGTGATCAAAGCAACTTCATCTACACACACTATGGTCTCTCAGACCTTTACAAGGTCCGTTCACCGGCATCATCCTAATAAAGCAGTGACCGACATAGACTCCCTTACAGAGCTTCTTACATCCCGATACTGGCTATGGTTCCTATCATTACAAGCAAACTCTCCTGGGGCACAAACTGCTCCCATGTATCACCCGAATGAGCATACACACTCTTGTCAAACCCTCTAGTTTGGATCATACCCTATTGACTGTCTATCAGTCAAGGGTGATAAGCTGTGTTGAACTTCAAGTTGGCATCAAGTTCTTCATGTATCTACTTCCACCGCATGGAAGTGATCTTCAGGTCACACTCCAGATATTGAACTCGACCACTATGTAGATGAACAATCTCTTCCTCAAATATAGTTCAACCACATCTATCACACTGACAGTTCTCTCTTTCTTAGGAAAGGGATTAGGTCAACTTGGTAAAGTGATCTATCGTACCCACATTGCATCATGACCTCTCTTGGTCCAGGGGAGACCCACCAAAACATCTACGGTGATCTACTCCCATTTCCTTTTTGGGGACTCTTCATTATCTATAGTAACTCATTGGGTATTGGTGTTCGACCTTCACCTCCTGGCACGCATGGTGACAAGCCACATGCAATTCTTTATACTTCTTCATCTCAAGTCTTCAAGCACTAATACAAACTTTAATCATCTTAATAGTACCACACTGTATTGTGAACTTAAAATCATGGTCTCCTAGATGTCATGATTCCTCAATGTTTGGTTCCTCAGAAACCCTAAATAACTTTAGTCGTCGGTTTCATCACCTTCTTTTCCATAGAAGTGCTTCTGAGGTTCTACAACCATCCTTCTATCGCCTCAAACCCTAGGTTGGCTAACCAAGCAACCACTAACTCGACCAACATGTCTAGTTGTATCTGAGAATTATCCATACTGGTCTCCTCTTCAGACTTAGGGCTCACCTAACAACCTCTTCTAGCCTCTCCACAGCTAAACAAGATAGTTGCATCTCAACTAGAGCATCCATTACCACCTTACATCCTTATGTGCTAGGTAACGGTGAAGACATACACCTCCATGTATTCCACTTATTATCTCATTTCGGACTTAAGGTCTATCTTTATCAAGAAAACTCAAAGCTCATCAAACTCAAACTTACATAACTCATAAATTCCATATAGCTCATGATAGGAACGTCCTTATAAGCTGACTACCTTAGTTCCCTTAGTGTTTGTAAACCATCCATTCCATGTACTCTCCCAAAAAGGTATGATACTTTATCTATCCTCAAACATGATAGCAACATTTCAACTCATGTCATTTTTATTCTTAGTGTATGACATGTGTTTTGCCCTATCTCTGACACCCATAATGAGAGGAAATAAGCATTTGGCTGCAGTCCAAATACAAAGTTCATCCCATTCCAAGAGTAGAGATGGTGCATCACAAATTGCCAGTACACTTTCCAAACTAAGTTCAAATGTACATCACATGTCTCCACAACCTAAACATCTCGATATCAGGTGTACATCCATAGAAAACTTTTCCAAAACACACTTGGGTCGTCACACAATCCTTAGTCATCTCATCTAGGTCTGTAGGGTGCCAGTACTTTTGGGGTCGTCCCTCTTCCCTTATGCTTCTAGGGAGTGCCCACATCATTTGCCCTTTGGCTCTCATGTGTTCATGAAGGTGATCAATCTCCTAACCCATGGACCTCAAACAATGATAGTTGTTACCTCCTAACCATATGGTCTTGTGCAACTAGGGAATTAGGTAAATCCTACTCACATCGGTCTTATCCCCACCTGATCTTAGTATAGACTTAGGATTCAATCATAGCACATCTCATTCTTGAATCTTTAACCAAAACATCATCATCTCATTGGGCACTCATGGTCAAACTTACATCCTTTCGTAGGGATCATGGCGACCTACCTAACTTGGTCAGGCCCCATAAGGTTACCTCCATGGCAACATATCTTCATGCCACTTAGAGATGGTCACAAAAGGGTCTATAGATTCGTGCTCATATCATGTGCTCTCCACTAGCTCATCAAGATCCTATGAGAGACCTCTTTAGGTTACTTTGAACTTACACAAAACTTGATACTCACCCTACAAAAGGGTCCCTCCCTAGGATGGGAGAAAACTATCTCTTGAGAGAAACAAAGGTCCAAAACATCCTTACTATAATGACCCCGCCTTCCGATAACCCCCGATTAAGGGAGACCAAGAGGTCAAAATCGTTATCTCAATTTCTCGGATCAATGGTTCGACAAATAATCAGTAATAATTATTAAAGTCTACCATGACTATACTGAAAGCTAGAATAAAATAAAACTTTGCATACCTTTTTAAAGAACTTGGATATCTAACTTCTATCCACATCTGGACTCTATTGTAACTAATCATCCTTGTACTTTATTTCTTAATTTCACAATATGCCACTTTACTGTTTGTCATTTTGAATTTGTACCCAAAATGCCGACAAACAAAACATCGGTCAGAATAAATAAATATGTCGGTATGTGGGGGAAACAATAATTGTGCAATTAACTATAACAACATATTACAAACAATTATGGTTTAGCAAGCAAACTTTACATCTTAAACATAACTACTCAATCCCTATATATCCTAACCTCTGTGTTGTCCCTACAGTGGACCTGGATACTACCTCTCATAAGGTAGATCCCAATTAACCCCCATCATCCTACCTAATAGGTAGATCAATATCTAGGGTTGATGAGTCGCATGGCACTACCCATAGGTAGCCCAATTCTTAACTCATGATATGCTAAAGAGTCGCATGGCACTACACATAGGTAGTCCAATTCCTAATTCATGATAACCCGATGGTCCTACCTAACAGGTAGACCATGTACTACGTTACCCTTTTCATCATTAGCAAAGCCACAGAGGAGGACTAGGATCTGAGCTAGTTGGGTATACATATTTATGGTGATAATCTTAGTCACTTTATGGTTGCATGAAATAAAAGTCATCCAAGCAGTTATTTTTAGGAAACTTATAAAACATCTGGGAATCGTCGTGAAACTAAATCGATTAACCATAAGCATAACCACATACCTAATCCATAGTAACTTTGATGCCCAAGCATTAATATTGAAGACAATCAAACAAGCAATCAACAATATCTTGAAATTAAGGCATAATATCCAAGTGTCATTAGTTTATCAAAAACATTCTCAATATTGACTTGGATTCCACCTTAGGATTTCTAGGCCAACTTTAGGGTTTTATTAGGGTTTTAGCCTCCATAAAACTTTTATCACTTTTAATGTCCCTTTTTTATCACAAACCCTAATTTCAACATCATAGGCATACTTGACTGTCAATTAAGTCTAATATATCCCTTTTACACTAAAACTACCATCTTTATCCTTTAAAGTTATGACACGATCATTAAGGCCAATTATCATCTTTGGTTTCTTTTGGATTAACAACTCATAATTCATTATGGTCTAATCACATATGAACTCTATTTATCACTAATTCCACATTAATCCATTAGAAAACCCTAATTACCAAATTAAGGGTGTTTATCCGCAATTACAAATTTTTGTACTCAAAATAGCTTAGAATCATCATATCTTAGCTTTATTCATGGATTTGAACAATTAAAACCATTAAGGGTCATAATTACCAAAGTTAGGGTTTTAAGGCCCATTAAAGCATATTCATGTACATGGAATCCCTGTCGTCCATGAATGGTTGCTCTCCCCGCTCTCACCCTAGCACCGCTAGGGTTTCTTCTTGCATAGGCAGCTTCCTGGGGGGAGGGGGTTTGGCCGACGTAAAGCGGTGCCCCGCTCCCCCTCAGCTTGTTCTCGCCCGTCATCAGCAGGGTCTCTTCTTCGGGAGGTGTGTGGACGTGGTGTCTTTGGAGGAAGCGGTCTTCTTCTTCCCTGTCATTGAGCCCAGCTACGATGAGTTTCCTATCCCTTTCTCTTTTATTGGCTTTCTGTTTTTTGTTCTCTTATTTTGTCTATCTCGCTGTTAATCAGCGTTACTTTCTCTTCTCGTGGTAGATTTTTCTTTCTCGGTCAATTTTGTTGTGGAGTTTGTATGGCAGCAAGTGCGGGGAAAATATCCTTTTGGAACACTCATTTGGTGCAGGAAGTCTACCACATATACATACTCAGGTTGAAGGTATTCCTCATAGAAAGTTGCCTTAGCCAGCGAAGGAGAAGAGGAATCTATACATCATTGTCCTTATCAGATTCCGATATGAGTTTTTGTGGTGGTTTGTATCTGTTCTTGATCTTTGTGTTGTCTTTTAGATTGTTTTTCTCCTCATGTAGATGTCGTATGGCCCCTCCTTAATGAAATTTGTTTGTTTAACTTCAAAAAAAAGTACATGGAATCCCTAAATTAAACCAACTATGCATAAATATAATCCTTTTTGATCTAATTTTCCCTTTTTATTAACCACAGGTTAATATCAACTTTAAACATCCATATAACCCTTCCTAATACATTAATCATCAAATATTAGGGTTTTTCATCAATTAAACCATTAAAGACTGCATCTTTACATACTTTTTGAATTGTAAGAAGAAATAAGCCACAAATATAATTTCTTTGTGTTCCTTTTGTTCTGAGGATAAATTTTCATATATTGACTTTATTCATCGGAGCTTCCTATCAAAATATATGATTTTTCTAAATGATTTACCTCTGGACCAATAGTAGATTGCCACATAGGCGGCCCTCCTAGCGCACGGTTTGCTTTGCTTGCATCTCGGTCAGGGTGATAGTACACCTTTTCCCCTGAGTACTTGATCTAGAGCCACACGTGCCTGGGGGTAGGGAGGTCATTGCCTCCTTTTCTTCTTCCTCCTTTTGTTCACTGCTCTGTTTCGCGCACCAGTACCCCCACTCGCTCAACTGGTGAGTTGACTTTGAGTTTCTAGCCCTCCCAATGCCAACAGAGGGCACCCTCACCTTCGCATCCCTCCTCTAGACTCGTAGAGAACTTCAATTGCTCGAATGGCGGTCAGAGCAGATGGGGTGGGGTCGAAGTCCCCTCGGTGAAGTGGTAGAAGGGAAGGAGGCAAAAATAGGGGTCCAAGGGAAAATTTAGAGAGGGAGATTGTTCGGGGTTCTCGGCCGCAGGTCCAGGTTTTGTTTTTTCCTTTGCAGAGGGTCTACGGACCTCTATTTATACTTGACCATGGCGGAAAGGTTCCTCGAGATTGGGTGAATCTCCTAGAAACCAAAAATCTAGGTGAAATCTAGGGTGGATATGGTCGGCTCAATCTCCCGGAGCTAATGGAAGTGTTTCCATAAGTGTTGTGCCTTGATTATCAAGGGAATCGCCCCCGAAAACCCTAGTCTCCTGATCATACTTTCCTAACCGGTCGTGAGCTAGGAGCTAAAGGGATCATCATTGGAGCTAGGAGCTAAAGGGATCATACTTTCCTAACCGGTCGTGAGCTGGGTCCAGGATTCCTATTCCAAGTAAAATTTTGAAATTTAATGCAAATCGATGATTATTCTTTCACTTTAAGAAAACTCATAAAATTAATAACTCTCTCCTCGATTATCTTTTTTCAATAAAATTTTAGTAGAAAGTCTATTATGACTTAATCTACCATTGTATGAAGTTTGAGATCAAAAGTCAAAAGGAAAACCCGTTTTTCTTAATATGGAAGTCAAGTACCTATAAAGCACATATAATGTATTAAAACATCTATTTTCTCTTTCCTCTTTTCCTATTTTCTTTATTTTGACTATTATTTCCCTTAGTAATCACATATAAACGAAATCTAATCAATTGTGGCCATTAATGCCACTTTCTAGAGATTTTTATATATTTCTCATAAATACTTTGCTTAATATTCATTTTCTTGTATCTTTCTCTAATATTTGGATTTTTCTTCTTTTCTTCCCTTTTATATCCATTATTGGATTAATCTAATAGTAGGAACAACTAAATTTCTATCCAAAGGGATATTTTCAAAGAAATCCATCCTTTGAAGAAAAGCATACAAGCTTTTCAATTAAGTCCAAATTCATAAAATTAATACATTTCAATTATGAAAACATATGCAAAATTGAGATTGTAACATCCTTCCCCTCTTATAAGAATTTTGTCCTCAAAATTCCATCAAGCATTCAACAATGTCCATAATTGGCCCCTATGTTGCTTTACCCTATCCATGACGCTTCCAAAGAACCTTTATCATCACATATTCCTTTCTCTGAGTTTCTTTCACCTTGGCATCTATAATCTCACAAGTGACTCAGAACATTTCAGCCTCCCTTGGGGCTCACTAGGTTCATTTCTCAACACCTGGCTCGGGTACCTCACATAGTGCTCTAAATTGGACACATGGAACTCATCACACATCACATTATCTTGAGGGATATGGCTATACACAAGCATCTCCACCAATCCATCTCAAATGGACCCATGTATCGGGGACTCATCTGTCTCAACTCTAGCTCAGAGGGGTCGGATTTTCATATCAAATATTCTCCCACAGTGAACTGCATGTCAGTCTACTTTGCATCAGCTCATGACTCATGTTGCCCATGGGCTCTCTTTTAGCCATCACATGATCAAAATGACTTCACCTACACTCATTGTGGTCTCTCTGACCTTCACAAGGTCTTTCCACCAACATCATCTTCATGAAGCGATGACCGACACAACCTTCCTTACAGAGCTTCTTTCGTCCTGATACTTGCTATGATGGCTATCATCACAACTTTTATAGGATGAGAACTGTCCCCATATATCACCCTGAACAAGCACACACACTCTCATCAGACCCTCTAGTCCGGGTCATACTAACCATTAGTTAGGGGTGATAAACTGTACTAATATCGAGTTCTTCATGTATCTACTTCCACCTCATGGAAGTAAGCCTTTAGGTCATACTCAAGAACCTTTGAACTCGTATCATGGTATAGTTGAACCATCTCTTTTACATGTATTTCAACCAGATCTGTCTCCCGACAATACTCTCTCTTTTCTTAGATTATGTCATCTAGGTAAGGCAATCTACCGTAACCCATATTGCATCCTGACCTTCCTTGGTCCAGGGAGACATACCACAACATCCATAGTGATCAAGTCCCATTCCCTCTCAGGGACTTTTATCCTCCATATCAACTCAATGGGTTATTGGTGTTCGTCCTTCACCTCCCGACATGCATGGCGACAAGCCACATGCAACTCCATACACTTCTTAGGCATCCAAAGTACTACTACCACTTATTATATTAGTAGTACCATGGTGTATGGTGAACTTAAAATCATGATCTCCTATATGTCATGATTCCTCAAGGTTGATTACTCAGAAACCCTAAAACACTCTAGTACGAGTTTGATCGACTTCTTTTCCAGAGAAGTGCATCTGAGGTTCTAAAACCATCCTTCTATCACAAAAAGCCCTAGGCTGGCTAACCAAGCAACCACTAACTCGATCAACGTATCTCGTTAAATCTGAGTGTTAGCCAAACATATCTCACGAACTAAGGTTTCACCTAAAAACCTCTTCCAGCCTTTCCACTAGCTAAACTAGGCAGTTGTGTCTCAATATGAGCATCCATTACCACCTTTCATCTTTAGGTGCTAGGTAACTGTAACGACCCGGACCTGGGTTATGAGGTAACCCTGTTTTTTTTACTAATAAAGTTTCTTAGAACTTTAATATAATCCTCTAAGGTGTTTTTTTATCATGTGACACACTCATGTTTCAAGTTTGATCCTGATTGAATGTTGTTTGAGCAATTTTCCTTTGTTTTGGACCAAAGTGCAATTTACCCAAGTTGAGGGGTTATAATGCAAAATGTCACATGTTGAATGTACCACTTGTGTTTTACAATCATAAGAGAGAGAATTATGTTAATTGGTGGCTCATGCAATGCCTAAATTCCAAGTTTGAACTTGTTTGAACAATGTTGGAGCATTGTGCACCAATTTTGGTAAAAATTGCAATTTACCCAAAATGTGGGATTAATATGCAAATTACCACATATAGAGTGTTCCTACTCCCTTATAGAATCATTTATAAGAGATATAAAGGAGGATACACCATACTTGATTCCATTATGAATGATGGTAATCTTGGTGAAGAAATGACCAAGAAAAGAGTTGAATTTGAAAGCTTAACTTGAGTTGTATCAAGTTGAAAAGCTTATATATGAGTGCCTATCGGACATGGATCCCATGGAGGTGTCCCATATCGTTTTTTTGGACTCTTGGCAAAGTCCATATCTTGCAAAGCACCTCAAGGAGGTGAGGTGTGTCGGGATACAACTTCCTTAGCAGAGTTGTGATGAGTTGTGAATAAAGTGGTGATTTTTTTGATATATCGTATTCAAAGAGATATGTTATGGACAAATATTTATCCCTAAATGATCCTCAACTGTTTTTCATGTCAATATAAATGTTGATGCATGCATGTACACGTGTCACCCATGCATGACACGTGGCACCTACTAGCTTAAAATGTTGACACCTCATTTTTGCCTTCCTTCATGAACAACAAGTATATATACCCCTAGTTTCACCCCTTGGTGAAATTTTGCGATGCTTACCACCCTCCTACCCTAAGGTATCGTGCATAGAGATCCCATGTCGTGAAGGGATGATGTGGTATCATGCATAGGCCTTGGGATATCGCCCATGGCAAGAGCATATCGGCCAAGTAGGTAAAATTGACCATATAAGGTGATATCGGTCGATAGGGTGAAGGGTTGATTGGCATATCGTGCAAGTGAGTATCATATCGTGCAAGAGGGGTGGCATGTCATGAAAGAGCACAAGGGTATCATGCATAGGCCTTGGGTATTGGCCATAGCAAGTATATCGGCCATAGCATGTTGATATTGCCCATAACAAGTTGATATCGGCCAATTGAAGTGATTTTGGGCACAAGTGAGGGGGTACCGGCCACAAGCAAAGTTGTGTCGGCCAAGAGGAAGTCCATATCGCCCAAGAGTTGTAGGGTGTCGGCCAAGGAGCTACAGAACTCAAAACTTAACCCTAAAGTAAGCTATAGTTGTCTTCAAGCTTGAATTGAACCATGGAATTAGGGTTATGAACTACCTTTCTTTTCTTCTTCACCAATTGCTTATCCATGGTGATTCCTTGTATATTATGGAGTTGTGAATGAGCCTTGGACTTTTGATAAGTCATATTCAACCTTAGAAATGTGGAGATTTGGATCTTGGAGCTTTGAAGTTGTTCTTAAGGCGGGTTATATAACTTGAACTCAACCATGTTATTATTCATCACCTAAATTGTTGTATTTAATGATCTACTTTTAATTCCAAAATTTCCTGAAATAGTTAATGCAATTATGATCTCTAGTAGTTTCTTAGACCTGTTTACATGAACTATAATAGTTAGAACAAAGGTCTATAGCTTGAACATGATGATATTACCTTATAAAAGTGATATCGGGTGCAAGCACACAAGTAAGCACCTTTAACCTGATATGATGATGCATCTACTTCACTTGAACGATATGGATATGAATGAATACATTGTTGCATGATATGGGGTTGTAGTATACACCTCTTTAACGATAGGGAGTCAAGTATAGACTCCATGCATGATACAAGGTTAAATGAATACGTATAAGTTGATGTGAAACCCTAATTTGGGCAACCAAATATAAGTAAAGAATAGCAAGTGCTATTGCACGATATGGTAGCCTGATACACAAACCTAGTTGATGTCTAGCCCAACATGGTGATCGCTTAATACCTCATGCACGACATGGGTAACACATACAAACACCTTGATCCCGATATGAATGGTGTGTATATACTTCTAGCCCGATATGGTGAGTGCTCATATACTTACAACCCGATATGATGAACATATGCACACTTCTAATCTGAGATACCTTGTAAAGGTGAGGGCAAGACACTCTTAGGAGTGATAAGAGTAACACCATGTTATGGTGTGGCTAATACCTTTATAGGTGAAACACCTAAAGTGGTTGATAATGGACAACCTTATATCAACAATGCCTTAATCCGAGATAAGTCCATATCATTGATGATAGCTGGGTGATTCAAGTGTATGACTTATGGTCAATACTTTACAAGATTAATATGATGGGATAGTGGATAAAGTATTAGGATGGGAAATACCCTAATACAATATAAGTTGATGAACTTAACTAAGTTAAAAGTGTTGAGGGAAGTGATACACCAAGGTATGGTAAATATCACATCCAACACTTTAAGGTTGCTACACCTTGATGGATCTTAAATCCAATATGTATGGATGAGTAACACATGAAGTGTGTCATGCCAATTGTTACATTGAAATGTAATGAGTTTAATGCACTTTGATAAGTGTAGGCTAACATACCTTGAGAAAGGGTTAAGCCAAAACAATAAAGTATGATGTAATCAATATCCTAGAGAGGATGAGAGAGAAACTCATACCTTGTGTTGGTAATCATTTAATGATAAATGTTGAGAATAAATAAGTATGATTGGATACTAATGATAGCAATGTATGCTCCTAGATGTGTGGAGAAATGAATTAGGGTTTGGATCAATAAAATAAACATGAAACCCTAATCGGTCATAAAGGGGAAACCCTAATCCCAATGATGGGATGGTTGTAATTCTCTTATTGCATAAGCCTTGAAAGGCATGCTAAATACTTGTATAACAAGTATAATGTGTTATAGCTTTGTGAGCCATGAGAATAAGTTGTTTCCTAGTGAGAGGTGACAAGATGTGTTATGGCCTTGTGAGCCATGTGATAAGTTGTTGCCTAGTGAGAGGTGACAAGATGTGTTATGGCTTTGTGAGCTATGAGAATAAGTTGTTGCCTAGTGAGAGGTGACAAGATGTGTTATGGCCTTGTGAGTCATGTGATAATTTGTTTCCTAGTGAGAGTTGACAAGATGTGTTATGGCCTTGTGAGCCATGTGATAATTTGTTGCCTAGCGAGAGGTGACAAGTACTTAATGGGCCTTGTGAGCCATGAGGATAGTTGTTGCCTAGTGAGAGGTAACAAGGTATTTATAAAAGTCTCATGTAAGAAATGATAATGTTCAAAATAAACTAAGAAATGGAAACTTAGTAATATAATGATAATAATAAAAGGATACAATAATAATAATGAAATCTTGATCATACATGCTTTATGCTTATAGCCAAATAAGGGCTATAGTGTTTGAAATATATGAGAGGGATACTTGTTTATAGAAAGGATGTGAATAAGTATGATGGCTTGGCCAAGGTATAATGCCTAGTAAAAGTGATGTGGTATTTAGTGATGTTTGCACAGGATTGGCATAGTCCAATGCTTGAAATAGTTGCACAGGATTGGCATAGTCCAATGCCTGAATATAATATGATGATGTATGCTCACATGACTGGTACAATTAAATATCTGGTTAGCAGATTGGATGAGGCCAATAAATAGAAATGAGAATGATTCATGGATGGTATACAATGACAATGAGTTTCACTGGATAAGCTTGAGATGTTGATATAGTATGATGAGTAAATGATATACATGTTCTTCCCATTCCTTATAAAGAGAATAAATGACTTACTGCTCTATCACAGATAGTTGCAATGCTTTATAAGATGAGAATATTCTAAACTGCTTATCTTCTGCTCAGTTTTATACCATTTAAACTGTGATAATAATATTGTTGGCGGAGAGTTATATCTCTCGTTGGGGCAATTTACAATTGTCTCACCCCTGTGGGATCCAAATTTTTTAGGTGGACGTGTACGAGCAGGTGAAGACCTTTTTGTAGAGGAAGAATAACAACTGAGGTAGCAGTGACAGCTCAGGTTGAGTGTACTGTCTGTCCTATCTTGTAGATATGAGTCCTATGTGTCGTCTATGTACTCTCAGGTCCTTAGAGTTGGTTCGTACTGGTTTCATGAAAAATATGAGATTTTGGCTTGAATGCCTTGAGGTTTTATGTTGCTCCAGTATGTGTTTTGATAGAGCAACCGTTATATGTTGTCCTCGAGATGAGATGAAACAATGTTGTACAATGTCAATCATGATATGTATGAGTTTTGAATCTTTCAGTAAAAGTTTTCTATACAAGGATCTCCTTGCAAAATGGTTTTAAATTTTAGTGATTTTTTTGTTAATCGATTGTTTATGTTTATTCCGCTTAATTAGTAACGATTTGTTTGTCAGTTTGGCGACTGTCATTTCAAGTTTGGTATCAGAGCTTAAGGTTTGCTGAGTCTACAGAGACATAGGACTAAGGTGTTGAGTCTGTGTTAGTGTCCTCCAATATACCCTATACTGATTTCTGCTTATGCATAATAAAGGGTAAAGTTTATAAATGACTGCGGAACACAAGCAACACATTTCTAAAGGCAATGTTGTTGCACCAAGATAGAGTGCATGGGATCATGCAAGAGAAGAACAAGTGCCTGAGAATTCCCATCTTGACCTGATCAAGATAGAGAATCCTATGTTTATGCTCTTGAAGGGCAGGTTAGGCAACAGTGATGCATATAGAATACTGGATACTAGCATTACAACCTAGCTTACCCGTCCTTAATGTGGAAACTTTAGGCTTTGAAGGGGTTCCTGAATGACATGTTCATGTCAGAATAGTGGAAATGTGGGAAAGATTAACATATAGCGAGAAAGTAGACTCTGCCATAAGTTTAGACAGATAGTACATCTGTGATGGTAGTACCCAAGGAGGGGCAATAAGTTGAGATTTAAAGTAAGGTCTCTATAATTTTAGAGACATTTGCCTAGTTGTTCGGAAAATCCAAAGTTTTTGGTACCACCAGTGAAATAAATGCCTAGTGCACCAGGGAAGTAGTCATTATGTAAGGGAAAAGGTCCTAACTTTTCACATGTAAGAACTCATGGCATAGCTTATACATCGGTAATGAGACCGATAAGACCATGGTATGAGGATAAGACATGTTATGGATATGGACTTGTTGAGCATACTAAACTTTTTTCTTTGAGAAGAAGGGAGGAAATGACTCAACAACTGAGGTAGACTCGGCAAGGCTTATGAAAGTTACATCCCAATAACATAAAAAGGAAAAAGAAACAACATGAAACAACTAGACTCTATGTGTTAAGTCAACCTAAAGCAGTAGATGACCGCAAGGGGTAATAGTCAGATGAAATAGATTCATTCTGATATTTCATTTCCTGATTCTATGTGTTAAAAATAAGAAAGTAGTTGTTTTTAGACTTCCTTTTACCAGTCCTATAAGGACACAAGGAAGAAGAGAACTTACATTTTACTCAGTGCTCCTTAAAATGCTTTATAATCTCTCTTATCTGTGTAATAAAAGATGAGATATTGAAGCAATATCTGAAGAAAATTCAGAAATGAAAAATCATGTGTGTATAAGGAGATGAGAAGTGAGGAATATGATAGTAAATAAAGTACATACTACCTAATCTCAATACTTGTATACCCTGGCCAGGTATATGATTATTGAAGATAAGGCAAGTATGAAACTCTTAGATTGTTGTCTTTTTTATTACTCTGATCAAGTAGTCATTCCAAAACAATCTAGAGAGTATAATCCAATTAAATAGGAAAAGTTGTGTGATCATTCCTAAATGGGAAGAGCTGTGTGAACATTCCCAATTAAAAAGGAAAAGTTGTGTGATCATTCCTAAATGGGAAGAGCTGTGTGAACATTCCCAATTAAATAGGAAAAGTTGTGTGATCATTCCTAAATGGGAAGAGCTGTGTGAACATTCCCAATTAAAAAGGAAAAGTTGTGTGATCATTCCTAAATGGGAAGAGCTGTGTGAACATTCCCAATTAAATAGGAAAAGTTGTGTGATCATTCCTAAATGGGAAGAGCTGTGTGAACATTTCAAATTAAATAGGAAAAGTTGTGTGATCATTCCTAAATGGGAAGAGATGTGTTAACATTCCCAATTATATAGGAAAAGTTGTGTGATCATTCCTAAATGGGAAGAACTGTGTGAACATTCCCAATTAAATAGGAAAAGTTGTATGATCATTCCTCAATGGGAAGAGTTGTGTGAACATTCGTAATTAAATAGGAAAAGTTGTGTGATCATTCCTAAATGGGAAGAGCTGTGTGAACATTCCCAATTAAATAGGAAAAGCTGTGTGACCATTCCTAAATGGGAAGAGCTGTGTGAACATTCCCAATTAAATAGGAAAAGTTGTGTGATCATTCCTAAATGGGAAGAGTTGTGTGAACATTCCTAATTAAATAGGAAAAGTTGTGTGATCATTCCTAAATGGGAAGAGCTGTGTGAACATTCCCAATTAAATAGGAAAAGCTGTGTGATCATTCCTAAATGGGAAGAGCTGTGTGAACATTCCCAATTAAATTGGAAAAGTTGTGTGATCATTCCTAAATGGGAAGAGTTGTGTGAACATTCCCAATTAAATAGGAAAAGCTGTGTGATCATTCCTAAATGGGAAGAGCTTTGTGAACATTCCCAATTAAATAGGAAAAGATGTGTGATCATTCCTAAATGGGAAGAGTTGTGTGAACATTCCCAATTTAATAGGAAAAGCTAAGTGAGCATTCCCAATATATAGGAAAAGCTAAGTGAGCATTCACGATTAAATAGAGTTTTGCTAAGTGAACTTTTCCAAACAAATAAAAGATTGCTGAGTGAATTATCTCTGTTAGATATATATGTTTCCCTTTTGATAAATATTCTTGGGTGATGATATAAGTATGCTCTTTTATGCTTCTTCCTTTCAATAATATGGACATCATATGTTAGGGGTTTATGCTCTGCATAAACATAAACATTGATAAGGTTGAATTAGTGAAAGGAACTTTGTGTGAACTATAGATCTATGGTATCTCCATAACATTAAGAAGTTAGGTGGATACTTGAGGTCATGATTAATGAATAATCTATCCCTCCCTTTTCCTGGGATTTCGGGGATGAAATCCTTGTTAGGGGTTTATAACTTGTAACGACCCTGACCTGGGTTATGAGTTAACCCTATTTGTTTTGACTAATAAAGTTGCTTAGAACTTTAATATAATCCTCTAAGGTGTTTTGTTATCATGTTACACACTCATGTTTCAAGTTTGGTCCCGATTAAATGTGGTTTGAGCAATTTTCCTTTGTTTTGGACCAAAGTGCAATTTACCCAAGTTGAGGGGTTATAATGAAAAATGTCACATGTTGAATGTACCACATGTGTTTTACAATCATAAGAGAGAGAATTATGTTAAGTGGTGTCTCGTGCAATGCCTAAATTCCAAGTTTGAACTTGTTTGAACAATGTTGGAGCATTGTGCACCAATTTTGGTAAAAATTGCAATTTACCCAAAATGTGGGATTCATATGAAAATTACCACATCTAGAGTGTTCCTACTCCCTCCTAGAATCATTTATAAGAGAGATAAAGGAGGATACACCATACTTGATTCCATTATGATTTATGGTAATCTTGGTGAAGAAATGACCAAGAAAAGGGTTGAATTTGAAAGCTTATATATGAGTGCCTATCCGCCATGGAGCCCAAGGAGGTGTCCCATATCATTTTATGGACTCTTGGAAAAGTACATATCGTGCAAAGCACCTCAAGGAGGTGAGGTGTGTCAGGTTACAACTTCCTTAGCAGAGTTGTGATGAGTTGTGAATAAAGTGGTGATTTTGTTGATATATCTTATTCAAAGAGATATGTAATGGCCGAATATTTATCCCTAAATGATCCTCAACTGTTTTGCATGTCAAGATAAATGTTGATTCATGCATGTACACTTGTCACCCATTCATGACACGTGGCACCTACTAGATTAAAATGTTGACACCTCATTTTTGCCTTCCTTCATGAACAACAAGTATATGTACCCCTAGTTTCACCCCTTGGTGCAATTTTGCGACCCTTACCACACTCCTACCCTACGGTATCGCGCATAGATATCCCATATCGTGAAGGGATGTTGTGGTATTGGGAATAGGCCTTGGGATATCGCCCATGGCAAGAGCATATCGGCCAAGTAGGTAAAATTGACCATATAAGGTGATATCGGCCGATAGGGTGAAGGGTTGATTGGCATATTGTGCAAGTGAGTGCCATATCATACAAGTGAGTATCATATCGTGCAATAGGGGTGGAATGTCATGCAAGAGCACAAGGGTATCGTGCATAGGCCTTGGGTATCGGCCATAGCAAGTATATCAACCATAGCATGTTGATATTGCCCATACCAAGTTGATATCGGCCAATTGATGTGATTTTGGCCACAAGTGAGGGGGTATCGGCCACAAGTAAAGTTGTGTCAGCCAAGAGGAAGTCCATATCGCCCAAGAGTTGTAGGGTGTCGGCCATGGAGCTAAGGAACTCAAAACGTAACCCTAAGGTAAGCTATAGTTGTCTTCAAGCTTGAATTGAACCATGGAATTATGGTTATGAACTACCTTTCTTTTCTTCTTCACCAATTGCTTATCCATGGTGATTCTTTGTATATGAAGGAGTTGTGAACGAGCCTTGGACTTTTGATAAGTCATCTTAAACCTTAGTAACGTGGATCTTTGGAGCTTGGAGCTTTTAAGTTGTTCATAAGGCGGGTTATATAACTTGAACTCAACCATGTTATTATTCATCACCTAAATTGCTGTATTTAATGATCTACTTTTAATTCCAAAACTTCCTGAAATAGTTGATGAAATTATGAGTTCTAGTAGTTTCTTAGACCTGTTGACATAAACTATAATAGTTAGAACAAATTTCTAGAGCTTGAAGATGATGATATTACCTTATAAAAGTGATATCGGGTGCAAGCACACAAGTAAGCACCTTTAACCCAATATGATGATGCACCTACTTCACTTGAATGATATGGATATGAATGAATACATTGTTGCATGATATGGGGTTTTAGTATACACCTCTTGAACGATAGGGAGTCAAGTATAGATTCCATGCATGATACAAGGTTAAATGAATACTTATAAGTTGATGTGAAACCCTAATTTGGGCAACCAAATATAAGTGAAGAATAGCAAGTGCTATTGCATGATATGGTAGCCCAATACACAACCCTACTTTATGTCTAGACCAACATGGTGATGGCTTAATACCTGATGCATGACATGGGTAACACATACAAACACCTTGAGCCGATTATGAATGGTGTGTATATACTTCTAGCCCGATATGGTGAGTGCTCATATACTTACAACCCGATATGATGAACATATGCACACTTGTAATCCAAGATACCTTGTAAAGGTGAGGGCAAGACACTCTTAGGAGTGATAGGAGTAACACCAAGTTATGGTGTGGCTAATACCTTTATAGGTGAAACACCTAAACTGGCTGATAATGGACAACCTTATATCAACAATGCCTTAATCCGAGATGAGTCCATATCATTGATGATAGCGGGGTGATTCAAGTGTATGACTTATGGTCAATACTTTACAAGATTATTATGATGGGATAGTGGATAAAGTATTAGGATGGTAAATACCCTAATACAATATAAGTTGATGAACTTAACTATGTTAAAAGTGATGAGGGAAGTGATACACCAAGGTATGGTAAATATCACATCCAACACTTTAAGGTTGCTACACCTTGATGCATCTTAAATCCAATATGTATGGATGATTAAAACATGAAGTGTGTCATGCCAATTGTTACATTGAAATGTAACGAGTTTAATGCACTTTGATAAGTGTAGGCTAACATACCTTGAGAAAGGGTTAAGCCAAAACAATAAAGTATGATGTAATCAATATCCTAGAGAGGATGAGAGAGAAACTTGTACCTTGTGTTGGTAATCATTTAATGATAAATGTGGAGAATAAATAAGTATGATTGGATACTTATGATAGCAATGTATGCTCCTAGATGTGTGGAGCAATGAATTATGGTTTGGATCAATAAAATAAACATGAAACCCTAATCGGTCATAAAGGGGAAACCCTAATCCCAATGATGGGATGGTTGTAATTCTCTTATTGCATAAGCCTTGAAAGGCATGCTAAATACTTGTATAACAAGTATAATGTGTTATAGCTTTGTGAGCCATGAGAATAATTTGTTGCCTAGTGAGAGGTGACAAGATGTTTTATGGCCTTGTGAGCCATGTGATAAGTTGTTGCCTAGTGAGAGGTGACAAGATGTGTTATGGAATTGTGAGACATGAGAATAAGTTGTTGCCTAGTGAGAGGTGACAAGATGTGTTATGGCCTCGTGAGCCATGTGATAATTTGTTTCCTAGTGAGAGTTGACAAGATGTGTTATGGCCTTGTGAGCCATGTGATAATTTGTTGCCTAGTGAGAGGTGACAAGATACTTAATGGGCCTTGTGAGCCATGAGGATAGTTGTTGCCTAGTGATAGGTAATAAGGTGTTTATAAAAGTCTCATGTAAGAAATGATAATGTTCAAAATAAACTAAGAAATGGAAACTTAGTAATATAATGATAATAATAAATGGATACAATAATAATAATGAAATCTTGATCATACATGCTTTATTCTTATAGCCAAATAAGGGCTATAGTATTTGAAATATATGAGAGGGATACTTGTTTATAGAAAGGATGTGAATAAGTATGATGGCTTGGCCAAGGTATAATGCCTAGTAAAAGTGATGTGGTATTCAGTGATGTTTGCACAGGATTGGCATAGTCCAATGCCTGAAATAGTTGCACATGATTGTCATAGTCCAATGCCTGAATATAATATGATGATGTATACTCACATGACTGGTACAATTAAATATCTGGTTAGCAGATTGGCTGAGGCCAATAAATAGAAATGAGAATGATTCATGGATGACATACCATGATAATGAGTTTCACTGGGTAAGCTTGAGATGTTGATATAGAAGTATGAGTAAATGATATACATGTTCTTCCCATTCCTTATAAAGAGAATAAATGACTTACTGCTCTATCACAGATAGTTGCAATGCTTTAAAAGATGAGAATATTCTAAACTGCTTATCTTCTGCTCAGTTTTATACCATTTAAACTGTGACAATAATATTGTTGGCAGAGAGTTATATCTCTTGCTGGAGCAATTTACAATTGTCTCACCCCCGTGGGATCCAAATTTTTTAGGTGGACGTGCACGAGGAGGTGAAGACCTTTTTGCAGAGGAAGAACAACAGCTGAGGCAGCAGTGACAACTTAGGTTGAGTGTATTGTCTGTCCTGTCTTGTAGATATGAGTCATATGTGTCATCTCTATACTCTCAGGTCCTTGGAGTTGGTTCGTACTGGTTTCATGAAAAATATTAGATTTTGGCTTGAATGCCTCGAGGTTTTATGTTGCTCTAGTATGTGTTTTGATATAGCAACTGTTATATGTTGTCCTCAAGATGAGATGAAACAATGTTGTACAATGTCAATCATGATATATATGAGTTTTGAATCTTTCAGTAAAAGTTTTCTATATAAGGATCGACTTACAAAATGGTTTTAAATTTTAGTGATTTTTTTATTAATCCGCTGTTTATGTTTATTCCGCTTAATTAGTAATGATTTGTTTGTCAGTTTGGCGACTGTCATTTTAGTAACATTGAAGACATACACTTGCATGTATTCCACTTATTATCTCATCTCAAACTTGAAGTCTATCTTCATCAAGAAAACTCTGAGCTCATCCTCTTGGTTATCGAACTCAACCTTGTATAGCTCATATATTCCACATAGCTCTTGATAAAAACATCCTCATAAGATGACTACCTTAGTTATCTTGATGTTTGTAAACCATACACATATCGTACACTCCACAAGGGTACGTTATTACCTCTATCCTCATACCTCATAGCAATGTTTCCTCTCACATCATCTTTATCTTTTGTGTATGGCATGCATATTGCCCTATCTCTCACCCCCATAATGAGAGGAAATAAGCATTTGGTGGTCGTCCAAACACAAAGTTCTTCCTATTCCAAGAGTAGAGATGGTGCATCCCACATCACCGATACACCTTCCAATCTAGGTTGAAACGTACATCACATGTTTCCACATCATGAACATCTTGATATCAAGTTTACTTCCTTGGAAAATTGGTCTCGAACGCACTTGGGTCATCATACCATCCTTAGTCATCTCCTCTAGGTCTATAGGGTGACAACACTTTTGGAGTCATCCCTCTTCCCTTATGTATCCAGAGTGTGACCTCCTCATCTGCCCTTTGGGTCCCATGAGTTCGTGAAGGTGATCAATATCCTAACCCATGGCCCTTAGACAATGATAGTTGTTACCTCCTGACCCTATGGTCATGTGCAACTAGGGAATTAGGAAACTCCTACTCCCATCGGTCTTATCCCTACCTAGCCCTAGGATAGACTTAGGATTGTAACATAGTACATGTCCAACTTAGAACCTTACCTAAGTCTCCATCATCTGTCTCTACATTCTTTGTTTGACTTACATCCTTTCATAGGGGTCATGGTGACCTACCTACCTTGGTCAGGCCCCATACTGATTACATCTATGGTAACACATCCACATGCACTTAGAGATGATAATCTATGGGTCTACATGTTGACTATGTACTCTCCACTTAGCTTCTCAAGATTCTATGAGACCTCTTAAAGTTACCTCAAACCTTACAAAAGTTGATTCATACCCGATAAAAGGTTCCTCTCCCAGGATGGGAGGAAACTATCTCTTGATATCAACCAAGGTCACCAACGTCCTTATGTCTAGGGTGTACATCAACATGAGAATGCTTAGCCCTAGCAAACCACTAAGGAACATAGCTAACAAACAGACCACCTTATAAACCATACTAGGTCTCCACGGTAGGTCATACTTGTTCTCATTCCTTCATATTGGACCATCATCATACATACATGTCTATGTACCAATCTATATGTAGGGGTTCATCAAACATATACCTTAAACTAAGGGGTTCCCATTCCTCTAATAATGAGAAGTGCCATGCTTGAATCTATAGAAACTCAAATCTCATCATGAGCATCAGGTGCACCAGGTACTACTACTTCCCCTCTTAGGTCTAGGAACCCTAGGTTCACTTTTTTGATGTCCAACTGCATGCTCAACCTTTTAACCACGAACCAAGCATGTACAAGGTATGGCATGCACTTCCTATTATCCTTCTACTCAAGCAACACCTCAGAGTTGAGTCCTCCTCAAGGATAACCAGCTTGGTATAAGGCCTCACAACTTGTTACTAAACCTCCAAAAGGTCTAAGGAACTCTTCTTCCTATCCCTAGAAGGTAGGCAACTATATCATCTGCACATCAGTACCAGCAACCTCATCCTTCTTCTAGGGTTTATTTCCTCTAAATGAAACCAAGAACCACAAGGACCATGGATGAGGAAACCACATACATCCACTTAGGTCGTAACATACACAACTTCTCAGGGTTCCTCATATCCCAGAGTCTAAGCTTCCATCCTTCTTGCTCGGGTTTTGTTCTCTTTCTCTAGAGCTAACCCTACAAACAACCTTACCACTATAGGTTCTCTCTCTAACACGGTATATCAAGCTCTTATACAAACACCTTCATGGGTGAAACCCATGATCGATCAAACCTATGTTTGCTCAAGATTATCCATAGCTCTTTATGCTTATCTCATAAGATATCCAACATGCCTTTCTGGCTAGGGTTTTGAACTACTGCCAGCACTACTTGAGTACCCAAGGTGCATACTATGACATACTTATATCAGCCCATAGGGTTTCTATAGTTTCTTCTCTAACCTCATCAATGAAGGATTTATCCTTCATCCTAAAGTGCATGACCCTTCACAGGGTTGGATCACCAAGGTACTAGGGCATCCAACGTCACATGGCTCATATCGTCATGGGTATCCAAACTAAAAGCATGTCCACTCACACACATGGTCTACCATGACATCTAGCTCATAGTGTCATCTCTCTCTCTAACCTTCACTTAGGGTTAGGGTTAGCATCATCCTTAGAGGATGTGCTAGATCTCTACTTATAATAGAGGTCTCTATCTCAAAGACTAACTGTCTCTACTTATCCTCCTTTAGTTTATGCTTAAACTATTAAGCTTATGTCCATGACATCTTATTTACATGCTTTTCATTAATTTGGTGGAGGATTCCTTAAACCTTATCAACTTTACCCATACCTCAAGAGGGTATGGAAACATAGAGAAAACCCTAATCCTTAAAATCATTAACAACATTTAAGTTGAGAAGGGATGAACAAGATGAGACAGTCCTAAAGGTATCTTATTTCGAGTCAAATCCTAAGTCATTGGCCAGGTAGTCACACAAATTCGAGAGTCCTCGTATTCCGACTAGCGGTGCGGAGGAAAATATTGCCAGCCCCCAGACGTGATAATTTTCTAGACACCTCTGTCTTTCAAAAAATCCTCTAATAACTCCCTCAGTTCTATGGAATTTATAAAATTAATTATTACTAAAGATTAAATGAGGAACCAGTGCTCTGATACCAAATGTAACAACCCCGCCTCCCGGTAACCCCCGATTAAGGGAGACCAAGAGGTCAGAGCCGTTATCCCAATTTCTTAGATCAATGGTTTGACAAATAATTAGTAATAATTACTAAAGTCTACCATGACTATACTAAAAGATGGAATAAAATAAAACTTTGCATACCTTTTTCTAAAAACATGGATATCTAACTTCTATCCACATCTGGACTATATTCTAACTAATCCTCCTTGCACTTTATTTCTTAATTTCACAATATGCCACTTTACTATTTGTCCTTTTCCATTTGTACCTAAAACGCCAACAAACAAAATGTCAGTCAGCATAAATGAATATGTCGGTATATGGGGGAAACAATAATTGTGCAGTTAACTATAACAAAATATTGTAAGCAATTATGGTTTAGCAAGCAAACTTTACATCTTAAACATAACTACTCAATCCCTACATACCCTAACCTTTGTGTTGTCCCTGTAGTGGACCAGGATACTACCTCTCATAAGGTAGATCCCAATTAACCCCCATGATCCTACCTAACAGGTAGATCAATATCTAGGGTTGATGAGTCGCATGGAACTACCCATAGGTATCCCAATTTCTAACTCATGATATGCTAAAGAGTCGCATGGCACTACACATAGGTAGTCCAATTCCTAACTCATGATAACTTGATGGTCCTACCTAACAGGTAGACCACGTACTAGGTTACCCTTTTCATCATTAGCAAAGCCACAAAGGAGGACTAGGATCTGAGCTAGTTAGGTATACATATTTATGGTGATAATCCTAGTCACTCTGTAGTTGCATGAAATAAAAGTCATCCAAGCAGTTAATTTCAGGCAACTGATAAAACATCCGGGAATCGCCGTGAAACTAAAGTGATTAACCATAAGCGTAACCAAATACCTAATCTAGAGTAACTTTGATGTCCAAGCATTAATATTCAATACAATCAAACAAGCAATTAACAATATCCTGAAATTAATGCATGATATACAAGTGTCATTATTTTATCTGAAACATTCTCAAGATCGACTTAGATTCAACCTTAGGATTTCTAGGCCAACTTTAGGGTTTTATTAGGTTTTTAGCCTCCATAAAACTTTTATCACTTTTGATGCCCTTTTTTATCACAAACCCTAATTTTAACATCATAGGCATACTTGACTGTCAATTTAGTCTAATATATCCCAGTTACACTAAAACTACCATCTTTATCCTTTTAAGTTATCACACGATAATTAATGCCAATTATCATATTTGGTTTCTTTCATATTAACAACTCATAATTCATTATGGTCTAATCACATATAAACTCTATTTATCACTAATTCCTCATTAATCCATTAGAAAACCCTAATTACCAAATTAAGGGTATTTATCTACAATTACAAACTTTTATACTCAAAATAGCTTAGAATCATCATATCTCAACTTTATTCATGGATTTGAACAATTAAAGCCATTAAGGGTCATAATTACCAAAGTTAGGGTTTTAAGGCCCATTAAAGCATATTCATGTACATGGAATCCCTAAATTAAACCAACTATGCATAAAGATCATCGTTTTAATCTAATTTTCCCTTTTTATTAACAACATGTTAATATCAACTTCAAACATCCATATAACCCTTCCTAATGCATTAATCATGAAAGATTAGGTTTTTTCATCAATTAAAACATCAAAGATAGCATCTTTACATACTTTTTGAATTGTAAGCGGAATTAAGCTTCAAATATAATTTCTTTGTGTTCCTTTTATTCTAAGCATAAATTTTCATATATTTACTTTATTCATCAGAGCTTCATATCAAAAGTTATGATTTTTATAAATGATTTACCTCTGGACCAATAGTAGATCGCCAAGTATGTGACCCTCCTAGCGCGCAACTTGCTTTTCTTGCATCTCGGTCAGGGTGATAGTACACCTTTACCCCTGAGTTCTTGATCTGGAACCACACGTACCCAGGGGTAGGGAGGTCATTTCCTCCTTTTCTTCTTCTTCCTTCCATTCACTGCTCTGTTTCACGCACCAGTACCCCTACTCAGTCAACCTGTGAGTTGACTTTGAGTTTCCAGCCCTCCCAACACCAATGGAGGGCACCCTCACCTTCGTAGCCCTCCTCTAGACTCACAGAGCACTTCAATTTCATGAGTGGCAGCCGGAGCAGATGGGGCGGGGTCGAAGTCCCCTTAGTCAAGCGGCAGAAGGGATGGAGGTGAAAATAGGGGTCCAATGGAAAATTGAGAGAGGTAGATTGTTCGGGGTTCTCGGCCATAGGTCTGGGTTTGGTTTTTTCCTTTGCAGAGGGTCTAAGGACCTCTATTTATACTTGCCCATGGCATCAAGGTTCCTGGAGATTGGGCAAATCTCCTAGAAACCACAAACCTAGGTGAAATCTAGGGTGGATATGGTCGGCTCGATCTCCCAGAGCCAATGGAAGTATTTCCATAAGCACTCGTGCCTTGATCAACAAGGGAATCACCCTCGAAAACCCTGGTCTCCTGATCATACTTTCCTAACTGGTCACGAGCTAGGTGTTAAAGGGATCATTGTTGGATCTAAATCCAATGGCCCGCAATGCACGTGGCATGCACATGGGCTGGGCCCAAGATTCCTATTCCAAATAAAATTGTGACATTTAATGCAGATCGATGATTATTCTTTCACTTTAAGAAAACTCATAAAATTAATAACTCTCTCCTCGATTATCCTTTTTGAATAAAATTTTAGGAGAAAGTCTATTATGAATGAATGTACCATTGTATGAAGTTTGAGATCAAAACTCGAATGTAAAAACCCTTTTTCTTAATATGCAATTCAAGTACCGATAAGGCACATATAATGTATTAAAACACCTATTTTCTCTTTCCTATTTTCCTATTTTCTTTATTTTGACTATTCTTTCCCTTAGTAATCACATGTAAACGAAATATAATAAATTGTGGCCATTAATGCCACTTTCTAGAGATTTCTATATATTTCTCATAAATACTTTGCTTAATATTCATTATCTTGTATCTTTTCTAATATTTGGATTTTTCTTCTTTTCTTCTCTTTTATATCCATTATTGGATTAATCTAATAATAGGAACCACAAAATTCCTATCCAAAGGGATATTTGCAAAGAAATTCATCCTTTGAAGCAAAGCATACAACCTTTTCAATTAAGTCCAAATTCATAAAATCAATACATTTCAATTATGAAAACATATGCAAAATTGAGGTTGTAACACTTACGTCCAGGGTTTACGCCATCATGAGAATGCTTAGCCCTATCAAGTTACTAAGGCACGTAGCTAACAAGAAGACCACCTACTAAACCATGTCAGGTCTCCTTGGTAGGTCATACTTGTTTCTATTCCTCCACATCGGACCAACATCATACATGCATATGTCACCAACCTATGTGTGTGGGGTGCATCAAACATATACCTTAGTCCAAGGGGTTTCCTTTTCCTCTAAATCTGAGGGGTTCCATGCCCAAAACTGTAGTAACTCACCCATCTTTGTGAGCATTAGGCGCACCAGGTACTACTACTTCCCCTCTTAGGTCTAGGAACCCTAGGTTCACTTCTTATGCATCAACTGTCCGGCCACAAACCAAACATGTACGAGGTATAGCATGCACTTCCTATTATCCTTCCACATGAACAACATCTTAGAGTCGAGCCCTCCTCAAGGACAACCAACTAGGTATGAGGCCTCACCTACTTGTTATTACACCTCCTTAGTCTAAGGAACTCTCTTCCTATACCTAAAAGGTAGGAACCTACAACTTCCATAGATCGGTTCAAGAAGTATCCTTCCTTTTCTAGGGTTTGGTTCCTCTCAAGGAAACCACAACCATCTAGGTCAAAACATGTCCAACTTCTAATGGTTCCTCATGTCTCAAATTATGAGCATCTATCCTTCTTTGTCGGGTCTTACTCTCTCTCTAGGGCTAACCCTGCTATCAGCCTTACCACTGGAGGTTCTCTCTCTAAGAAGGTGGATCAAGCTCACATGCATACACATACTTGGGTGAAACGTATGATCAAACCTATGTTCACTCAAGATTAACCCTAGCTCTTCATGCTTATCTCATAAGTTATCCAACATGCCCTTCTAGCCTAGGTTTCAACCTACTGCCAGCACTACTGACATGCTCTCCTACATAGGGACATGCTCATCTATGTTCATATATGCCCATAAGGGTTTCTATATGGTCATCACTAACATCATCAATGAAGGAGTTATCCTTCACCCTAACATGCACAACCCTTCCCAAGTTGGGTCGCCCAAAAGGCACTAGGTCAAACTTAGCTCATGCTTCTCATGGATACACAAAACATATATGTATGTCAACCCACGTACATACATGTATGGTTGATTTGACATCTAACTCATCATGTTATCTCTCTCTAACAACCACTTAGGGTTAGGGTTAACATCATCCTCAGAGGATGTGTCAGGTCTCTACCTCTTCCTAGAGGCCTCTCCCTCCAATACTAACCCTCTCCTTGTCCTCCTACGACAAGGTCTAACGTCAAGTCCCTCCTGAGGGCATGACAACACATGTCATGCAACCTAAGCATGTAACTAATCTTTAGTTTACACTTAAACTATTAAACTTTTGTCCATGACATCTTATTTACATGATTTTCATTTATTTGGTGGAGTATTTCTTAATCCTTATCATACTTACCCTTATTTCAAGAGGGTGAGAAAGAGGGAGAAAAACCCTAAACCTTAGAATCTTAATTGAATTAGGGTTGAGAAGGGACGAAATAGATGACAGAGTCCTAAAGGTATCTTATTTCGAGTAAAGACCTCAGACTTTGGCCAGGCAGTCACACTGCATCCGGGAGTCCTCGTGACCGACTAGCGGGGAAGAGGAAAATATTGCCAGACCCCAGACCGTGATCCTTTTCTAGACACCTCTATCAATGGAAAATCCTCTAATAACTCCCTCGGTTTCTACAGAGTTTGTAAAATTTAATAATTATTCAAGATTTAATGAGAAACCATTGGATCAGATACCAAATGTAACGATTGGGCCCATAGCCAAAGGCTCTAGCAGAGTTTCAGGAATGACAACTGGCCCCAAAGACCACCACTAGCCTTTACTGCATGCTTTAATCTCACTCACGTGCAAGTCGGGGTCAACTTCGCGACTAGTCACCCATCCTAGTACTACTCCAAGCTAAGCACACTTAACTATGGAGTTCTTTAGTGATGGGCTCCCAGAAAAGAAGATGCACCTTGGTGATATGGGTAGTCCAATCATTCCTTATAAGATCATTTTATTCGAGGTCGCAAATCCTGGGATATTACAATCTCCCCCAATTAGACTATTGACGTCCTTATCAAGGCTCAACTATATGGCCTCATAATATCACCCCATTTCAGTGCAGACCTAGAATGGCCCATGGACACCCAACTCCTGATCATAGAATACCAACACAAGGATGGCTACATCAACCATGGACAACCATTTCCAACATGCCTGGACCGCACGACTCAAGACAGGCATGCCACATGCCCATGTGGGCCCCACCTACTGGAGGAGTTATGGCTCTTATACCAAATGTAATGACCATGCCTCCCGGTAACCCCCAATTAAGGCAGACCAAAAGGTCAGAGCTGTTATCCCAATTTACAGAATCAATGGTTTGACAAATAATAAATAATAATTACTAAATTCTAAAAAAACTATACTGAAAAGCTAGAATAAAATAAAACTTTGCATACCTTTTTAAAATCTTAGATTTCTAAACTTCTATCCACAACTGGAGTCTATTATAACTAATCCTCCTTGTTCTTTAATTCATATATTCACAATGTGTCACTTTACTATTTGTCCTTTTTATATTGTACCTAAAATGCTGACAAACAAAACGTCCGTCAGCATAAATGAATATGTCGGTATGTGGGGACAACCAAAATCTCACAAATATTGCTAACAACCTAAATATCACAATTAAGATATTTAACAATCCAAATTACATTTTCAATGTGACATTCTCCACCACTTTTGCCCTAACCCTAGAATACCCTCTCTAGGGTTTTTCCTTTGCACTAGACATAAGGCCATCTTCTCCATCCAGAGCTTGGTGCCTGGGGTCACCCCTCATGGTGCCCAATAGTCATGCAAGAAACATAAGGCCACCTTCTCCGTCTTAAGATTTGTGCTTTGGGTCACCTCTCAAGGTGCCCAATGGTCTTCCCTCCTGGGCTTGACCTAATTGACCTTCCCTCTAGGGCTTGGTCATGCATCATACATCAGGGTGGCATGTAGTTGTGAGAATGCACATTTATAATTAATTGTGATAATCATAGTGACTTTAAAAATTTGCATAACTGAACATCCAACAGTTAGGTTGCATCCAATTCGATCAATCATTCGATAAAATTATGTGAAACTAAATCGATTATTCATAAATAACCACACACTTGTGATGCATACTTTTGAGATAGGATCAATCAAGTAGGGAAATCCAATCAAGCAAGCAAGTACAAGAATCCTGAAATAAACATACAATTTCCTTTTTATCAAGATCTATCCAAGCCAACTTGCTTCTTAGGATTTCTATTCCCATTTAGGGTTTCTACCCCTTTTTTGGGTTTCACTTGAAATTAGGGTTTTGACTTTACTTTTAATACCTCAAACCCTAATTAGGTAAAATTACTCGTAAACCCTAGCTTTCTCATCTTATCTCTCCTAACAGGCTTAGGATCATTGTTACAAACCCAATTTTTTTGGGTTCATTTGGTGAGAAATTTAATTTCTCATATTAAAGATATTTGAAAAAATAATGATATAATTTGTTTTGAATAAATTAATTTTGTTTAGAATAGCCTTGATGATTGTTTTTTGGGCTTTATTAACTATTGGGCCCAATAACAAGGAAAAGACAAAAGGAACTCCATTATTAATAAGAAATGGAGAAAAGAAAAATGTAGAAACCTCTAAAAGGCAAAAGTATGTAATACAAAGGTGGATTTCGTGCCTCTTGGTTTCCTTGGGTTCCAAGGAGTCCAAAGTTGCAAAAAGAAAGCAATAAGAAAAGAAAAGATCAAATAAATATTTCTTTATTAAGTAAGAAATTGAAAACAATGATAAAATGTGGAAAATAAGTAAAAAGAGGTCTAATTGGGTTATCCTTGATGGATTTTTGTATACAAAGGATTACTAATGTTAAAAGGAATTCCAATGAGGAAAATAAAAAGAAAGATAAAGAGAAATCCTCAAAAAGAGATATTTTAATAAGAAATAAACAAGATAATGTGAAATAATGAATATAGATGCATCTAGAAGTATAATAAGTTTCCTTAAAAAGGAATTTCAAAATCATGGAGTTTCTTGGGGTCCAAGGAGACCCAATGGAGAAGAAAGAAAGAGAAAATACCAATAATGTCAAATAAGAAGATAATATGATGCATAATGCATGTCTTTTTGTGGTATTGTTAAAAAGGAAGTAATTTCTATTAAAAGAAAATAGAAATTTCGTGCCAATAAATTAAAAGTCAAGTACAAAGAAGATAAAAGAAGCAATTTTTGAAATCCTAATAGTTAAAGAAAAAGGAATATCAAAGAGATAATGAAGAGAGAGGAGGTTGTTTTTTAATTAAGGAAAATATGTCTCCTTTTGGAAAAAGGACTTGAGTCCTCATGGATACACATCTTGGGGTGTGAATACCCTCCCCTATATAAGGGGTAGAGCCTCTGGCTCAAGTTAAAGAGGAACCCCACATATCTCTCTCTTCCCCATCTCCTTCTTCATCTTTTTTTCATTCAAACCCTAGTAGAGGGAAGCAACATGACCCTGGCACAGTGAGGAGCCCAGGTGGGGTTGCAATGGAAGCGGGATATGCCCCGATATCAGAGCAAGATCTAGCCAGCATCATCATGCCCTAAACAACACGTCGTAGCAGCAGCACAGCTGCACATGGCGGCTGCAAGTTGCAGGTATTCCCAGCCAATCCCGACCATCTTGGCCATGATTCGGGGTTTCTCTGGATGTGCCCAGGTATGGAGGAGACTGGGTAATGGTCGGTGTGCAGCTTAGAACTCTGGGGAGGGAGGAACAACCCTACAAAGAGCCGCCCTCGGCGGCCATTGCTGCTAATCAAAGGTAGAAGATGAACCAGGGGTCTTTGACATTTCTACCCCTCCATGGTGTACATCACCGACCACTTCAATAAGGGCAAAAGCGTCTTTCAGTTATGTTTCCAATTGGCCATCTACGTTACATGGACGGGGTGATGTGGCTCTCCGTGATTGATCCAAGTAAGATTTTATTGCAAAATTCATAGTTAAATATTGGTAGCTCGGATTGGTACATATAAAATACGATAATTGCTCAGAAAAATGAGAGGAATCCAATAAAAATGTATATTGAAGCTATTTCCTGTTACAATTCGAAAAGTAGTGTAAGTTATCAACTTTAATGATTTTTTTAGTCAGTCAAAAAGTGTGTTACTATAATCCAAAACTTTGGGCACTGAGTACCCCCTTACATGAACAGGAGCTACAGAGCTCGACCAAGGTTCTTATACCCCACGTAGGGGGTATTACACTAGACCTAAAGATACCAGGAACCAAGAAGAACATCAAACTAACAAGACTAAAAACCAGACATTCCTTCCAGGAGAGCGATTGAAAACATCATGTAGATACATACAATAAGTCCACCCACAAATAGTAACTACAGGTTGCAACAAACAACCACCAGGAAGCCCTGCCTGGGCCAACATCACTAGCTTCAGATCTTCCCAAATCACCAGACCCATCACGATCTATCAACAGAGAGCTGCAAGGCTAAGATGTTTGAAACAACCCTTCCTTCTTGGCACGGTGCCAACTGTCTAATGGAAGCACTCACAATGTGTGGTCCTATGCCAAGAATTTGGGGTTCAGCTAGCATACAAACCAGGCACCAATCTGCTGATGTCCTACAATAGAACTAAAAACCAAAACACCCTAGGGATGTTCCTACACACAACAAGGAAGGGGGACGCAGGAAGCTACCCCAGCAACACCTTGTTGTAGTCTAGATCAGGAGAAACCCAGAGAAGCATTTGTCGAACAACTTGAGTGCGCCACCCTCACCGCAAAAGACAACAGCCACGCCTGCAGAGAAACACCTAGGATCAACTGGCCGAAGAGAACCCCTGTGCCAGCGAACTAGCTAAGCTCCCACAGGCATGGACTTCACTATCGTGGACATCGGTGGGTAGCATACACCTAGCAGACATCCACCACCACCCGTCAGCTTGCTGTGTCGTGAGGAGACCTCCACACTGTGGCCAAAGGCCACCTGCCAACTGAACAATAAGTGGATGAGAGAAAGGGCATGATCACCTCCACCCTGCGCCGAAGCACGGGACCGGAAGGCACATGGGTGACCCGACCAGCGTCTCCATCTAAACCACTGCAAGCTCCAGCTAACCCACCGCAAACTGTCCTCGAACAACATTTGGGGCCCTAAGGCCAGCTTCACGCGCTGCCAAGAAGGGTGCGCCGCTGACAGCCTAGCGAAGCTGAGGTCAGATCGCCACCATTGTTGTGGATGAAGCTTGAGCCTAGATCAGGAAGAAGGGACATGCATAGTGAGGGAACGTGGGACCCCCTTACTCCGCCTATGAAGAAAGAGGAACCCCATTCCGACCCTAGCGCGATAGAGCAACACACAATCTCAGATCATCTGAGAGTGGCCTCTCTCCCCCCGTCACACCTGAATGGAGCAGAGTTCGACATGGTCGACATGCCAACTCTAGCCCAGATTCCGACCTCGCGGCGCGTCACACCTCCGATGCCCCAGACTTCCGATTAGGCGCCAGCCACCCCGACCAACTCACGTCTCCAGAGAAAAGTCCCTATGCAACCCAACACAGCAACGAAGACCAGGGGAGGAAGTGCCGAAGAAGCGCCCCTCACCCCAGCGGCAGCCACCGGGGGTGACTAGAGAGAAGGGGGACTGAAACCCTAGAGAGAGAGAGATGAGTGGGAAGCCTGTGAATTAAAGATTAAGAAACCCTATTTTGAGATGATTAATGTGTTTAGTAGGGTTTAATGGATAATTAAAGTTTATATTAACCTATTAATTGTAAAAAGGTACATTAAGATCAAAAAGGATGAACTTTGCACATAATTGGTTTCATTTAGAGTTTCATGTGCATAAATATGCTTTAATGAGCCTTGAAACCCCAATATTGGTAAATGCGACTCTTAATGGCTTTAATTATTTAAAATCATGAATAAATCTAAGATATGATGATTCTAAGATATCTCGAGTATAAAAGTTCCTAATTGTAGATAAATACCCTTAATGTAGAAATTAGGGTTTCCTAGTGGATAAAAGGTAGAATTAATGATAAATAACGTTGATATGTGATTTAGACCATAATGAACTACGAATTGAGGATAAATGAGCATAATGACTTTGTCATGGATTAAAAGGATAAAAAGGGTAGCTTTAATGAAAAAGAGGCTTAATGGACTTAATTGATGGCTAATTATGCTTTTTCTAAAATTAGGGTTATATGTTGCTAAAAATCTTAATATTGAAGAATAGATGAGATAATCATGGTTTATGAGTAATGGTATAAAATTAGGGTTTAAAATAGTAAAAGATGAAGGGAAACCCTAATTGTAATGGAAACCTTAAAAGTGGACTAGAAACCCTAGAAAGTGAGCTAAGTTTAATAGATCTTGATGGCTTGATCAATAATACGAAATTGAATGATTATTTTAGGATCTTATTGTGTGTGCTTGCTTGCTTGGATTTCTTACTTGCATGGAATAATTCTATCTCAAATCAGCCTAACAGGTATGTGGTTAATTATGGTTAATCATATTAGTTTCCCGAGGAGTTTCCCGAATGATTCACTGCATTGAATGCAAATTATTAGTTGGATGTTCATACTTGCAAATTATAAGGTCACTACGATTATCACAAGTATATTATAAGTATGTATTCTCGCACCTACATGCCACCCTAATGGATGACGCAAAGAGGTCAAGCCCAGGGGGGAAGACCCATGAGCACCATGAGTGGTGACCCCAGGCACCAAGCTCGGGATTGAGAAGGTGGCCTATGATATTGCATGACTAGAGGGCACCATGAGTGGTGACCCCAGGCACCAAGATCGGGATTGAGAAGGTGGCCTTAAGTCAATGGCAAAAGTGAAACCTGTAAAGGGGTATGCCAGGGTTAGGAAAAAAGCAGTGGAGAATGTCATACTGAAAAGCATAAATTGGCTTGTTACTTAACTTGATTTTGATAATTAGATTGTTATTCATATTTGCAAAATTTTGATTGTCCCCACATACCCGCATATTCCGATATGCTGACCGACGTTTTGTTTGTCGGCCTTTTAGGTACAAGATCGAAAAGGACAAATAGTAAAGTAACACATGTAGAATTAAATAAGAAGTAAATTACAAAGGACGATTAGATAGAATGGACTCCTGATGTGGATAGAAGTAGGTATCCCTATTTTCGGGAAAGGTATGAAAAGTTTTATTTTATACCAATTTTCAGTTTAGTTGGTAAAATTTGATAATTGTTATTGATTATTTATCGAACCTTTGATCCTGTTAATTGGGATAACGGATCTGACCTCTTGGTCTCCCTTAATTGGGGGTTACTGGGAGGTAGGTTCGTTACAATCATCTTTTGACAACATAATTCCATATTTTCGAATTAACTATAATTCTCTCTTCTTTTACCCTAAATTAGGGTTTCTAAATCTATTATCAACCATACTAGGTTTAAAACCCTGAATCATGCAATTAACCATCTTTATCAGATTAAAACTTGACATTATCATTCAACAAGTTAATATTGCTTGAATTAACCTATTAATCCTTATAAATTCATCCATTGGTCTCAATTAGGATTTCTAACCAAATTTTAATATATTTTCCATCGAAATAACATATTTTTGCAAAAAGAGATGGTATTAGGTTATCAAACTACTTTTATCTTATTCCTCGTATTTGTCTGATCAACTTTCATATATAAAGTTTATTCATCTGAGTTTTCTAGCAATTTCTATGATTTTAACAAAGAAAAGCCTTTTTCCATAATATGTGAGTAGAGAGGCGATTTACCAGAAAATCAGCGGCCGTTTGATCGGTGGACCGGTGATTCTCCCTTTGGATCTGATGCTTCTCATCATGCATGCCTAAAATAGTCGATCCCTCTCTGGATCGTTGGATCTCTATGTGGGATCACGATGGACCGCGATCGGACGATCGATGTTCCACGTCCTCCACCTCGTGCGAGCAGAGTTGAGGTCAATGCCGCAGTTGACTCCAAGGACCAGGCCACCAACATGGAACCCGAGATGCCTGGAAGCTTTGCCGCTGCCTCCCAAACTCAACGAGCTTCTCAATTGCTCGTTTTCTCCTTACCTTCAGCTTGAACAGGTCACCAGAACTCTGGCGAGGTCGGTAGGTTGCAGAGGGGGCAGGTTAGGATCAATTTAGCAATTGAACCCGTCGATCGTCTCGTCGTCACTCTCCGCAGTGTTTAGGTTAGGCTTTAGGTATGCTTGTACCCTCGAGTAACCCCCCTATATAAAGGGTTAGATCAAAGAGTCTAGCAGATTGGGAACATATTACCTCATCGACGATAGCACATAAAATTAGGGTCTAGATTCTTCAGAACATTCTCCCAAAGACGATGGACTCAATAGTTCCTCACATTATCGTCTCAATCATTGGGAAATCAAAATCCTAATTCTTTTCCCAATCCTTCTATGATTTGGGGTAGACAATTATTGGCTACCCTTAGATACGTGGTCCCTTGGACCACGCGGGTCATCCAATGACCAATATTTCTCCCCAACCCTAATTTCTTAAAATCGAGTTTAAAAGGGGATTTTAACAAGGAAACTTGGGAAATTCATTTCTCTCTCCTCGATTATTATTTTTCACTCAAAATTTAGAGGAAACTCCATCTTGGAATTATCTAATCGAGTATTAAATTTGAAACCCAAATTCCAATAAAAAAGGGTGTTTCCTTCCCATCCAAGTTATCTGTTAATTAACCCAAATTTTAATTGATATTTCTTTTTCCTTTGCCATTATCTTACCATCTTGAATTCCTTGGACTTCAAGGAACTCTGAATGCATGAAATTCCTTCTTGGGAAATATTTCTTTGCCCTTTTCTCTTATCCTTTATCCATTTCTTATTTATTCCTTTTATTCGATAAATTCTTTTTCCTTTTATTTCTCTTTTTCTTGTAATTGGTCTCAATAGCCAATAAGGACCACAAAGCAACTAATAAGGCTATTGTAAATGAAATTCGTTCATTCAAATCAAACCACACCATTATTTCTTCATATATCCATATTAAGAGAAATTGCATTTCTCACCAAAAGAACCCAAAATTGGGGTTGTAACCAGAGGTAATAATCTAGTTTCAGTTTTATAAGTAGTAATGGATGAAGTTGTCCACAAATATATAATAACACATTGAAGATCAACATGGAACAATTAAGTGTATCAATTTGTATTATGGAAGTTTGCAAGAAAATGAGATTAGATGTTTAAGAATATTTCATCAAGTTGTATTGAACCTCATAGTGTCTTTTATTTATAGATGATAGTGATTCTATTTCTATAATGTCCAGACCCACTTCCCAAGGCTCTAGTAGGGTTTCAGGAATGACGACTGGCCCCACAGACCACCACTAGCCTGAACTGTGCTCTTTGTGCGCACTCACGTGCAAGCCAGAGTCAACTTCTTGACTTCCTGACCGGTCACCCATCCTAGTACTACTCCAAGCTTAGCACGGTTAACTATGGAGTTCTTTAGTGACAGGCTCCTGGAATAGGAGATACATCTTGGTGATATGGGTAGTCCAATCATTCCTTTTGAGATCATTCTATTCGAGGCCTCAAATCTTGGGATGCTACAATCTCCCCCACTTAGACTAAATGACCCATGTACACCCAACTCCCGACCACAGCTACCAGTGCAAGGGTGGCTCCATCAACTCAGATAGCCCTTTCTAACATGCCTGGACCTTACGAATCAATGATTAGCATGCCACATACCCATGTGGGCCCCACCTACTAGAGGGGAATTGTCTCTAGTACCATTTGTAACATCTAAGCTCACTGCCCAAGGCTCTAGTAGGGTTTCAAGAATGAAAACTGACCCCACAGACCACCACTAGCCTGAACTGCACATTTTGTGCACACTCATGCGCAAGTCGTTGTCAACTTCCCGATTGGTCACCCATCCTAGTACTACTCCAAGCTGAGCACGCTTAACTATGGAGTTCTTTAGTGACTGGTTCCCGGAAAAAGAGGTCCACCTTAGTGATATGGGTAGTCCAATTATTCCTTATTAGATCATTCTATCAGAGGCCTCAAATCCTGGGATGCTACAATTTCATTCATCTAAATATGTGTGAATGAGTTATAATAACCTAATTCTAGTTACAAATATCACAAAAAGCCTCATCATTTGTTGGTTAGTGCAATTAAATCATGATTATAGTTAGTTACAACCAATTATCTATGCAGAAACATGATCAAGGGACTGTTATAGCTTGTTGTGTTTAGAGAATTTGTCTATTACTATTAAAGTGATCATGCTCTGGCTTGAGTTGAGTGATCATGTTTGTTATAATGCCTTTTATACTTCACATTAATGCATTCTCACAACATCCTCTCTCTTATTTTCTCTCTTTTATCCCTACATCCCTCCTCTTTTTGTCTCTCATCCCTGCATCCCTCCTCCCTCCTTCCTTTCTCTCTCACCTCCTTCTTACCTCTTCCATCCCTCTTATTCTTTTATTACTCTCTCATCCCTACCTTTTTTCCTATTTGTCTCCTATTGTTCTATACTCTATCTTCTCACTACCTCGCTCCACCCTCTCTTTCTTTCTCACACTCTCTCATCCCTACTCCCCCTCCTCCCCTCCATTTTCACTTTCATCTCTAACTCCCTCATCCTTTTTTGTCCATTTTCTCTCTCTTCCCACTACATCACTCCCTTTTCCTCATTTTCTTTTATCTTCCTACTACTTCTCTCCCCTTCCCTTTCTCCTTTCTTCTTACCACTACATACCTCCTCCCTCACGAGAGATATCAAATTTTGTCTGAGCCCATAAAGTCTTCCTCTTCAACCCAAAACAATGGTTTTTTCTAATTATGTCATCTTATGTTTGCCCCATGTTTTGAACTTTGATGTCAAATTGAAACAAGTCGGTTCTCGATGGTGATTCTCTTAATCTAGGTCAAATTTGAATTTGCCGATTCAGAAAAACCAAGTTCTAACCATGTATAAATGATTATATCTTGTGAATAATTAACAAAATTGTGCAATCCATCTATTGCTCCATGCTACATATTATGAAATCGATTCCTATTCTAGATATACCATCTTGTAAATAATTTTAATTACATGTGAGGTAGTTTTACATCAAGCGAGTTGTTGTCCGATCTGGAACCGATTCTAAACTAAATTTTGTAACACCCCCATCACTCCCTCTTATTTATCTCTTTCTATCTCTACCCTCTACTTCCTTCCTCATTCTCTTTATTTTCTCTCTCTTAATACTACTTCTCCATTCTGGTTGTTTGTCTTAGTTTTCCCACTACTTCCCTCATCTCTTGTTCTCTATTCCCACCACTTTCCTCATTTCTTTTTTTTCTTTTTCTCTCTTCCCACTGTTTTCCTCCTCCATCTTATTTTTTCTATTTCTCTTCCTACTACTTCCCTCTTCGTCCCTCTAACTTTTCCTTTCTTACTCTACTACTACTTCTCTCCTCCCTTAAGTGTGTTTTTATTTCTCTCTCCCATTCCTCTCTCATTAAATTCTCTTTTTGATTTTTCTCTCCCATCCCCTCACTCCTCTCTCACCCCTTTATTTATTTCTTCTACTAGTATGACGACTACAACGTCGTCGTCCCATTGCCAGTCGACTCCATTCTTGTCCTTTAGGAAAACGACAGGATTCACAGTGTGTTTCAAATAGCTGACTCTCAATATGGTTTTCCGTTTTCGACACTGTTTCAACTAAGCTTCAGTCAGATTAGATTCGCATAGAATACCAGTGCACTAGTGCAGCCACTAATTTTGTTGTCGAGGAAAGACCAGTGACGAGTATGATGGAGTGTCGGTGGCAAGCAGCATCACGTTCCCTGAGTACCCTTTCTCCCCTTCCCTTCTCAATAACTTCTCACCCATCACCCATCCATTGGAGCCCCACCCCCAACTGCTACTTTAACGTACACCCATCACTAACATTCCCTTTTACCCCAGTGAAAAAGTAAAGTAACTAAAACCAAAATTCCATCCCCACGTCCTATCTCCTACGCTCTTCGCTTTCCTGTGAACTGTCAATTCTTAATTACCCTATCTCTCGGCTTTAACAGTGACCCCGTTGGGTCTTTATAGCAGAGTGCATGCACGACATTCAATCACAGGCTGCACATTCAATGTAGATGCATGATCTAGCACAACGAAGATCAAAGCGTACATGCAGGTAGCGGGACAATGCATGGTGCTCGATAGCGGTCCCTGCGTCCTCTTTCGTACTGGTCAGTCGAAGATATATGATGTTGTGGTAGATTTGTCGCCAAGCCAATAGAACCGTCCTTCCATTTAGTCGAAGATCTTTCTTACCCTATACAGCTCTGTCCTACATCTACGTTATGGCAAAGGTTGTGGTCCTTAACCCTAAGCGTAATGCTTCAATCGCTAGGTCGTTCCACGCAACGTCAGGCCGGTTTCGTGCCACGGTGACATCTTTCTTTCAAACCTTGATGATCTTGAATGCTACTCATAGGCACTAGTCGAAAATTCTTATAGAGGCCTACCGATGCTTTTCTATAAGAGATCAATAGCACTGCAGTATTTCTTCTAGATAACCCACCACGTAGAAATATTAGCGGAGAGAGAAACTGTTATGCTTCGCGGTTAAAAATTTCTGATGTCTCCTACAGAATAAATATAGGAGGCCTCCAACAGTAGATACGTAAGGCACTAGGAACGCGGTCAAACATACTGTGACATTTCCATATCCAAATGTAGTTCAATTCTGATTTGTTTCTCATCTAACAGAAAGCAAACTCATCTTATTGTAAGAATCCTTTGTGCAGCTAGTAAGAACAAACAACCAACTGGGATTTTTGTGAAACATGCAATAAAAACAACCTATTCATCTATATCGTGTTTTTAGCATGTACTATATATAGGAAACACTTCAGGGATAATCAAACAGTAATCCTTAGATAGCAAAATAAATTAACAAATAAAATGTAGACAAGAATTCCAAGAGCTAATGAGGGAAGCATACAATCTGATCACTGTCTCGACGACATATCCAAATTGCATGTGTGCATGGGATTCACAGGAATATAAACCATATATTCCTAACAAAGTCTCTCAATGCTAAGAGCATGAAGGTACCAACCCAGCGCATTGGCCAAAAATATCAGTAAACCACTGTTGATCGTTAGAATCACTAACACACAAATATTGTAGCAATGAAATGCATCCTAGAGCAGTGGCGGATCTATAAAATTACACAACGGGGGTTTAAGTTAACTACATAGGATATTTGTTTTGATAGGGGAGCTGAGTTAAAAGAAATATGTTGGAAGTGGGATTTGAACTTGAATCTCTAACTTAGAAACAAGACAACAATATCAATCCAGTAATCAATTTTCTTTGTAATGTATTTAAAAAAGACCTGTATGTACTATATTTACAGCGTTATATTATATATATTACAATGTTATATTATGTATAAATACATATCTTGGATTTTGGGAGGGAGGCTAGAGCCCCGGATGGCCCCCTCCTAGATCCGCCGCTTTCTGAGAGTGTTGGTGGGACAAATGAAATGCTAAGGGCATGTTTAGTTTGTTGGATTTTTAAGAATCCTGCATTTATGTCATCCTGAATTTGTAAAATATTGTATTATCAAAATCCTACAAATACAAATTTTATGTTTGGTTTCCCGAATTTGTAAAATACATGATTTAATTTTTTTTGGATCCACGACCCAGCCACAACTGGATTTTGGCGTCCGGGAGAATTTTGATGGAAACCAAAATGCGGGACGTCTATTATGTTCGGAAATCCCGGGATTAGGCCCGTTTCTGGAATCCTGTAAACCAAACATAAACTTTCTGTAAATGGATGCCAAAATACAATCCAATACGGCAAAATCTAAGAAACCAAACATACCCTAAAAGTAAAAGTGTTATCATGTGGAAGCATGTAGTAGGCTCATAGTTGCTTCCCGTTTTCAGGAAAAAAAATGCTTAGTACACTATATTGGCATCGGGATATGTCACAATCTACAGTTTATCCTTGACATTGAAGGATAGTTACCAACAGCCATTAGTTACTAACAGCCATTCTATCACGGAGACCTCCACAGTCTCCTATTTCTGACTTCTCCAAAAATTTCCCACTTTTGCAGCCATAAAACTCTGGATATAGAAAATGTTTCACAATTACAGAGGGCAGCTTAACGCCTGCTCCAAGCATAAGCCATTTGCAGTCTGAAAAAGCGAACGAAAATGACAAAAATTTCAAGCATATATATTAAAATTCAGACATGATAATGCATTAAATAAAGTAAATATGCTTAATTACTTGTATGCATAGACATTGTTTCTCCAAGTCATGGCATGAGGGGTATGGTAGGGTATGTGTTGGTAAGGTTGGAAGACATTGGCATTCTTTATGCTTGCGTAATGTTTTTTGTGTATAAAATATATGCTTATAGGGAAAAAAACTCAAATCACAATATAAATGTACCTAGATCCGTATGTCAAAGGCCCACTTCCAGATGGGCTTTCTCCTAAGTTAAGTAGAGAGATTGCAACTTTCTATAAAGGTAGTTGGAACTTAGCACTACAAAAAGTTTTTAATAAATCTAAAATACAATGGTGGTTAACAATTCCTCAATCAATTTATAAGGGTAAAGAAGTGTAGAAATATTATGATTGAACTGCTTTTGTCTTTCAATACGATAGCTTGTGGATTAGGGTCTATTGTGCAAGACCCATTTAGATTTAGATACTTATTAAATGAGTTATTGAATAAGAAATCATTGTGGGACTTGAAAGAATCATATGGACATAGAAAGGGAATAAGAAATAGTTCTTACAAGGAAAACACACTTTTTTCACATAGGACTTGGTACAATCTTCTTTAGCAATGATTGGGAATTGACATAGCAACAATCTTATTAGTAAAATTGATATAGTTCAAATCTCTAAAGGTGTATTTGTATATCATACAACTTGCCAAACATATGGATTACTCCACACTCAGAGGAAGTACTTTCCTTATGCATATTGACATGAATAATGATCAACATTGAAATTCAAGGTGCAATATTTTAGTTTGGTGATGATATATAAACTGTCAAAAATAATTATCCATTTGAGCCATTAATTTTTAGATCTTCTATTTATGATGTAATTTAAAAATTAAGCTAGATTTTTCATTATTAGACCCTTATCAAGGTTATGTATAATATTGCATATCGACTGAAGTAACACACATTATCTTTAGATTAATATGTATTGAAAAATGTCATCATTTTGGAAACTTATACATCTCATGCCATGTTAGACATGAAATAGTTAACATAACGGATTGTTTCTTTGTTTTAAAGTCAACCAAGACATGATTAAACTTTAAGAAAACAAGTAAATTCAAAAGTTTATAATCTAACTAGCTCGACATAATCAAAATCTAAGGTCGTAAATTCAACATGATAATTTATCTCACCAAATAGTCTTATTGGATAGCTTCCATATAATAATAACCCTCACAAAGAAGAGATGATTAGGATTAATCCATCTAGAAAATATTATTTTCTTCACTATGGGCTTTTAAAATTCATGAAAAACCTATCTTCTGAGTATCATTTATAATAGTTTATGTTTGCACTTAAATAAATTGATCATTGTTTTCTATTGATCTACATCTAGACAACTCCTATACCAACTCAATATTCTTATAACCAATGAAATGTCTAAGGTAGAGTACTTAAGAAGTACAAAAGTCCTTTTGTAATTTAGAAATCTTTGCTTTAATCTAATATGATACATATAATAGATTTAATTAAGAAACAAAAACCAAAAGTCTAAGAAGAGTGTTGTCTTCATAATGTTCTTATACAATACGGAAGGTGCATTAAGCGATTTGCGTATATATACAAGTGAACCGTTGAACATATATAATAAGGAAAAAAAGTATTCATATATTTGAGATTGATTAAAAGGTACTTTCCAATATACTAAGATCAATTACTAGAAATACTTTACAACATATATCCCATTTTTATTGAAATTATTTTCATATAAATGGTCGCATTAGGGGCTACATTAAGTTATTCTAAATTTAATATTATCCTTCACAAATAAGAATACCACTATAAATTCATTAGTATTTTAAAAATTAAAATAATATCATATATATCGTGAAAGACCAGTAAACAAACCACTTTGATGTCATTATGCTATTTGTAGGTTCTTCTTAAATTTGTGTAAAGACTTAAGTAGTGATTATCATTTGTGTTTTTTCTTTAAGATAACATAGGCTTTAGGTCGATCACTATGACCTCCATGAGGTTGAAATTAATGGTTTTTTTGAGATGTTCTTAACATACTTCACATGTAATGGATGTGTAGAAATTGATAAAACTCATATGGCTGATAAATATCCAGACCTGGCCTTTTTTCATATAAACTAGTTAAAAATCTAGGATTAAATCTGTCTATGGTGCCATATGTCCACAATTTCCATCTACAAACACAAATGAATAATATAGTCTTATACTTATGAGAAATGTTTTCCATAACCCATGTCATAATTCTCATGTTATATGTGTCAATGCTAACAATATCTTTTTACACTCTGCATTCATTGTTCATGACATCCTCATATAATGTCATCATATTCTACATGGAAGGCAGAAAAGTAAATATTGAAATTTTCAAAATTGAGACTGATGGAAATGTAAACAACGTTATACCATAGACCAAAGTCCAAACAACAAGTATGCTATAATAAGTGCAGTTGTAATATGAAAATTTCGTCCTTAACATGCTATTTAGTAGGTCGAGGTAGATTATAGCACTAAATAATGGTATTGTATATGAGAAATCTTGATTGAAGCTATGTAGACACCGACACACATAAATTTATCGTACATATAAAATTGAGCATTCAATTTATGCGTACGGTTGGATTGTAATAGTATAGAGTGGAAGAGAGAGAAAGCTCCAACTTCTCTCCTAAACTGGGAGCTCCAACTTCCCCCATGTATGGTAAAATATTTCATGCATACTCTACACTATTACTTTCTGCCGTACATTTATGACCTCGATCTCCATAATGTAATATAAAAACACCTAAATCTTTGATAGATCCACTACTCTTGATCTCTTTACAGTTTCAATACGTCTAGCAACATACCAAACACACCTTTAACTAGCATCAGACACCATATTAGCATATATACCTCTAGAATTTTTGGTCTCTTCAAATAGTATCAACATTTACTGAAGATTAAAGCCTCAAGCCATCTTCATTCCTTCTGAGATGCTTCCTACTCTTTGCGATAGTCTTCTTGTAGTACCACATCATATAGACATTATGGATTGCCTACCGATCAGGATACGACACTGCGGTCAGTAGCCATATTTACAAACAACACCATATGTGGACAAAACTTTTACACTCAGCTTCCCCTCGTGTAATCTTTCCCCATGACATACTAGCTTTTATTATATGATGGTATACACCACCTAAGATAGTATGAATCGTTATATATAGAATGGGTATGAACAATCTTATTTCCCAATTTCTCTTAAAAACTACTCACCGCCCTAACCAGAATTTGTATGTCTGAATCATCATAAAAAGCAAGCTAGAAAAATGCTCTACGTACAACACCAACCTACATACAAAATAAGCAAAACCAAATTCTTTCCACCACCCTCTACATAAAGGATGTGTAACATCCCCGGATTATGTCGTCTCAAGACTTAGAAGGCCCTAGAGGACAAATCCGAAAATGTTAGAAAATTGTATCAAAGTGTGATGCGGAAGAAAAATACACATACAGTAATATTCAAATTTAATGCATACACCATAACAATCTCAACATTCAACATGTATATATATTACATATTGACTTGTTACAACATGAGTGACAATTACATATTAAAAGGATATTTTACATAAGTCTGAACATGTATGCTAAGATCTTAACACAATAGGTAAACCTGTACAACTGCTCACATCCCGTTCTTTTATCCCATGTTATCTCTAAACCTAAAACATACATGAAATAATGAATCAACACACAAGGTGTCGAGTACATCGGTAGAAAGATACATATATTTATGGTTTTCATAATTTGTAAAGAATAGCAGAATGAAAGAAAGAAAATCATAGAAAATATTTCTTGATGAAGCGAAATACACCAATTTTATTCATTTTTCTAGATGAGTTGCATTACTAAGGTGTACTAGTACCAAAATGTATATATTGGGCCCATCCCTGGGTACCAAGTACTCTAGGGAAACTCCCCATACACCGTGTGCTCTAGGGAGGTGTACTAGTCAACATTAATCCATTCCCTTATAAGGGGGATAATGAACACCTTAAATAACTATAAAGTATCTACTCATCATTTATGTTTGCAAGTGATAAAACATCGAGTACTATCTAATGCTACTACATCCAATATTTGCAAATAGAAGAGTGCATACATACATATCATGATTGCAACCAAGAGTGCCTAACACTCTCACACAACCTTTGCTCCAATCCAGTGGTGATTGGGATTTGGCAGCCAATCAAACCCAGACATAGCAGTGTCTAGATCTACTTTAACCTTCAGGTAGATGCGTAGCTGGAGACGTTTCCTCTAATATTTACTTTATCATTCTAATACCATCATCTTCAACAAATTATTGGCAGCGTGGGTAGTACAGGGGAGACATGAAACTATCTAATCTAACCATGTTGGCCTTACTACGAGGAGTCTCTAGGTAGTTCTGAGTATTGTGGATCTATTCCAGAATTCAAGGTTTATCTTATGCTCTACATATGCTCACATTCTAAGGCAGCGACTCAGTCATGCTTGGCTCCATTTTTGTCGAAAGTTGCAGATGAGAACCAGCCGTCCAATCCAGCTGGTTCAGGGCTTAGATCATGCCACCAAGCTAGGCTTTGAGCCACACCCACACAAAAGCATAATAAACCAGCGTGACTTCGATTTCACGGGCATGGATTAATATATTCAGTAACCATAATCTTCTACTTAGTCCCCTATTCGTTCATTTTATCAAAGCTCAACATCATTATAATCATTAGTCTCCTCAGTTTCAATCGACTGTATTTTATTGTAAGGACCTCCAACCATCATGAGATTGTATACATAGGATCGTGATATTTTACATTTAGCTTCTTTCCAAGAAAAACAAATTCAAGTGTATAAACCTTGACTATAAGTCAACTAACCATCACACTTGACCAAAAAAGTCCAACCTATGCCATTTTCCTATATCACACCTCAAGGTCCACCATTAAATCTTTGAATCCATGTATACTTTAATTTGACACTTCTCATTATAATTAATCAAAATTGGCTAATAATTCACATTGACCATATTCATGTACATAAACATTCATGGATAACTATCATTGATCCTCTAATGTCATTCAAGTCACATTCGTGGGTCAAAAGAATTCATGTTTGAATAAAAGTCATCATAGCTTAGGATTAACCAAACCAAAATATATGTGAACCTTATCAATTATATCGGGTATGAAAACCCTAAAATCGGGGTCTCACATTCACCCCACCTAGAAAATGGAATTTCTTCCTTGAAATTTGACTGATCCCCTACTAAAGGTAGTATCAAGAAGTCGACTAGTGTCCCTAGGCCACCCCTTCTAGGTGTCGATACCATCATAGTTCTAAATGTCATCTTAGAATATCAAGGCATCTAGAGTTTTTTCGTCCCCATCTTACTTTGATTGAATGTCATTTATCAGTTGAGTCATTACATGAGAGTTTTTTTTTGTAGTTTTCGACTCGAGAGGGTATTACTCATGGTTTTCATCAATTAGAGTTGAGAAGGTATTACCAAGGGTTTCATCTTTCACCCCATTGAACCATGCAAGGTGACATCAAGTGTTCCTTTTGTTTGTTATTAAATTCATCACATTTGACATCATTAGAATGGATTTATGATCAACATCTTACTTATATGTTATCATTATAGAAGAGCTTACTTTACATGCTTGAATATAGAGTTTCACCCTAAGGTGTGAGATTTATCATCAAGCTAGAAGCTTAGAGTTGTAAGATTAAGTTTAAGAACTATATTTCATGATCATGTACCTATGGTCCAATGATATCTTTATTTCCAACCTCAAAATTTCAATATATATATATTTCATGTATGAAATGAAGGGAAAGGGGGTATACAAAATCAATCTTATCATGATTTAAAATTTGGATATTACATGTACACATAGGAAGGGAATATAGCATAGGCCAAGCTTCTACGAGTGACTCCTCATATATACATCATCTATCTAGCTCGAGTGTGTATCAGTATTTTATGCCCAAGGCATTTTACTCCAAGAACTAGCATTTCATGTATCACCTCACTTGTAGCTATGAGCATCATCATTTTAAGTCACTCAATCTAGGACCCAACTAAGACAAAGGATTGACTTTCTCATTATGATTTTTCTATCCATAATATTACTTTTACCCAACTCTAACATATAGGATTGAATGATGCCAAAAAGACTCAACTCATCTACTCAGGGGTAACCTAGGTTAGGGCACATTATTTCATAAATATATCACATATTTTCATGAATTGGGAGTAGGTCCTATGTCCCTCTCCCTATGGGTCTGACTCCCTCTGGAGTTCACCACATATCTTGTCCTAACAATGGAGGTCCTCTTTTGTAAAAGAGCCTGAGGCTCATGCATATTCAACCTTATCTTAACTTAGTTGATCATAAGTAAAAAAAGAGTATGTACTTTCATCACCTAAACTTATCTTAGATTATCCAAAAATGGATTCATACCTCACATACATCTTAGATGTTTATAAACAATGTATACGTTAGAGATCAAATTTATATTGTATCATCCTTGATTATGCCATCTATCAATCTATCATCTACTCTATCTATCAATTACTTGACAAGGCTCTAGACATCTAATTTAAATCTACTCCCTCTTCTAGACTGATGTCACTTCCTGTCATTTAGGCTGCATGAACACTAACTATTCTTTAGTGAGAGGGACACATTTTTATATTTACATATACAATAAAATATTATATAGTTTTTCTCTGAGAAAGAAGATGCCAGAGAAAACTGTCGAGGCTCGAGCCGATTGGAAAACAAAATCAAATCAGCAAAACTATTGGTCCCGTACACTGTAGATAGTCTAGTGCCCTATAAACTACTAAAATGGTGAGAACAAGGTGTATACCAATGCAAAAACCTTATACATATTATCTCTATATGGATAGGGTTTCACACACTTGTCTAAACCTAGTTCCCAAACATCTAGGTTCTAACCTAGACGCTAAGTCAGCCTTATTCCTATAGAACAAATTACTAAGTTTCTAAGGTTTAAAGTGAAAGGTGAAATTTAGTTTTTAGGTTTCACATTGAGCAATTGTTAGTAGTAGCTATTATTCATGCTCTGATACCAACTGTAACATCCCCATATTCTGCCGTCTCGAGAATTAGAAGGCCCGAGAGGAAAAATCTGAAAATGTTAGACAATTGTATCAATGTGTGATGCAGAAGCAAAATACGCATACATGAACATTCAAATTTAATGCACACACCATAACAATATCAACAATCAAAATGTATATATAATACATATTGACTTATTACAACATGAGTGGGAAATGATATTTTACATAAGTCTAAAAATGTATGTTAGGATATTAAAAAATAGGTAAACCTGTACAACTTCTCACAACCCGTTCTTTTATCCCATGTTATCTCTGAACCTAAAACATATGTGAAACAACAAATCAACACACAAGGTGTCGAGTGCATGGGTAGAAAGATACATATATTTATGGTTTTTAGAATTTGTAAAGAATTGCAGAAAGAAAGAAAAAAATCATAGAAAACATTTCTTGATTAATCAAAATACAAAAATTTTATTCATTTTTCTAGATGAGTTGCATTACTAAGTTGGACTAGTACCAAAACATATATATTGGGCCCATCCCCATGTACCAAGTACTTTAGGGAAACTCCCCGTACACCGTGTGCTCTAGGGAGGTGTACTAGTCAACATTAATCTATTCCCTTATCAGGGGATAATGAACACCTTAAATAACTACAAAGCATGTACTCATCATTTATGATTGCAAGTGATAAAACATTGAGAACTATATAATTCTACTACATCCAATATTTGCAAATAGAAGAGAGCATACATACATATCATGATTGTAACCAAGAAAACCATAGTCATATACTTAAATAAAACCCACGTACCTGAGTTTAGAGATTCCTAATAATTCTGGATCATCTATACCTCTGGTCATCACCTGATTAATATCAATTAATCATCATTAATAATAATATCATCATGTAACTTATTATTTAGGTCCAACTAGAGTTTTGGTCAAACCTAAAGTTAAATTGATCTGAAATGTATCTCTGGTATTTTTCTACTGATCAAGAGGTCATTCTATGGGTCTAGTCTAAATTTTATATCTTTCTGATGCATTTACTAATTATACTACTTAAATGAAGTATTCTCATCTACATCAAATATCATCAAAAATAGTGTCGCAAAAGTCTAAAATAGGGGTTTCAAAATAAAGAGGGTAATTTTCTAAGTCTGTGGGTATTTTGGGGGGGATTTATCGGCCAAGGGATCTATTTTCTACACATTATGCAAGTCTTGGATGTATTTGTAAGAATTTAAATGAAATTATCTATTTATTGGAGTGGTAGTCAGATCCTATGGTGGATCCACCAAGAGTGCTGACCCATAGACCCCCCTAGCCCATTTGCTCTGCTGCGTGAGCCATGAGTTCTCACACATGTCTCCAGTGGCCGAGTTTGCGATGCACTACGATGACGTTCGACAGCCATGATCATGTCTTCCGATGTGGGCTTGCTCTCCTTCCGCTCTTGTGTCTTGTTTCCATTTGATTCTTCTAGCTTTTTGTAGTCGTGCATAGTCAAATAGCATATCTACATAATGGAGATATCTATCTCTCTAACACATGACTGTTGTATGGCATGATGCTGTGGTGGAGAAGCTCTACTCAGATTGGGCACTTTCTCCTTCATCATCCATTATATGCGAACTCGAAGAAGGATCCTTGAAGGACCGTGCAACAGGTGTGAAGTGGTCAGTAGCACCATCCCAATAACTAGATGGGATCTGTAGTGGGAGAGTATGAAGAAGATGGAGCAGAAAGGATGATTTCAGATACTGAGATCATTCCTCCATGATGAAGCTTCTGGGGGCTGTGATGGCTTGTCAATGAAGGGAGTATGTAAACTAGTTGGCTAGGCTGTGCCTAATACCCCTCACACATCCTTTGCTCCAATCTAGTGGCGACTGGGCTTTGGCAGCCAATCAAACCCAGACATAGCAGCCTCCAAATCTACTTTAACCTTCAGGTAGATGCATAGTTGGAGACCCTACCTTCGATATTGACTTTGTCATTCTAATACCATCATCTTCAACAAATTCTACGCAGCGTGGGTAGTACATGGGAGAGATGAAATTATCTAATATGACCACGTTGCCCTTAATACGAGGAGTTGTTAGGTAGTTCTGAGTATTGTGGATCTATTCCAGCATTCAAGGTTTATCTTATGCTCTACATATGGTCACGTTCTAAGGCAGTGGCTCGATCATGCTTGTCTCCATTTTTGTCGGAGGTTGCAGATGAGAACAAGCCGTCTGATCCAGCTGATTGAGGGCTTAGATCACGCCACCAATCTAGGCTTTGAGCCACACCCACAAAAAATCATAATGAACCAGCGTGACTTTGATTTCATGGGTATGGATTAATGTATTCAGTAACCATAATATTCTACTTAGTCCCCTATTCATTTGTTTTATCAAAGCTCAACATCATTATAATCATTAGTCTCCTCAGTTTCAATCGAATGTATTATATTGTAAGGACCTCCAACCATCGTGAGATTGTATACATAGGATCGTGATATCTTACATTTAGCTTCTTTCCAAGAAAAACAAATTCAAGTGTATAAACCTTGTCTATAAGTCAACTAACCATCACACTTGACCGAAAAAGTCCAACCTACGTCATTTTCCTATATCACACCTCAAGGTCCATCATTAAATCTTTGAATCCATGTATACTTTAATTTGGCACTTCTCATCATAATTAATTAACATTGTCTAATAATTCACATTAACCATATTCATGTACATAAACATTCATGGATAACTATCATTGATCCTCTAATGTCATTCAAGTCATACTCGTGGGTCAAAAGAATTCGTGTTTGAATAAAAATCATCGTAGCTTAGGATTAACCAACCCAAAATATATGTGAACCTTATCAATTCTATCGGGTATGAAAACCCTGAAATCGGGGTCATCACAGGATGGATCCACTAATACCATACATTGACATTAACTTTGACGATAACACCACGACCACCATCCAGAAGCCACAAGCATGGAGATACCTCCACCTTGACATAGAGTTGAGATTGATGATTCCTAAGGTAGGGAACCAGACATTCCAAGTCCAGTTCAAAGAATATAAGCATCAAAACTTCACTACTACCTATTGATGGAAGGAGATTAAAACACAACTCAAACTACAACAAACAATTGATCATATTTCATTATCCAACAAATCACAATGCTACAATGGTATGTGTTACAAATTATTACATGGAAACAACAAAACTTGTTGAGTCTCTCTTTCGTAAACTGGGGGATTAAACACTAGTTAGCCTCTCATCAAATGACTAGCTTTTCTTAAGCGGCATATATGAGCACCTTTGATCATCAAAGTTAACCATCTATAGGATGATTCATCTACCATCAATTGCTCAAATTCATCACTTGATGATAAAACTACATCTTTATAAACAAACTTCCCCACAAATTGCACTGACGTCCCATATAGATCCTTTTCTAGTATGTCTCCTCAAAAATCTCTACTTCTTCACATATTCAACATTGATTTCAGACTGCTCCTCATGCATCTACTACACAATAGTTCCATCACATTATAGACCACCCATAGACTCACACACCTGAACTTCACCACCCATCATTCCATATCTCAACTCCTAATGCATTTGACTTCTCAAAGTTCACCCTATTAGGATCACCATCCTCCTCTAGTGACTCCCTTTTATGAATCATCTTCTTCATGGACACTGGCTTCACAGATAAGAAAGCCCCCTCATAAACCTCATCATTGCTCCCTCTACATGTGGATGGAACACTCTAAGCATCATTGCACCTTTCATGCACTTTGCTTTTCATGTTGTGTTTTTAGTCACCCCTAGTTCACATGATGTAATGTCATATAAAAATATGACTGGTGCAAACCTATCTTCTCTATGCACACCTTACAGGGCTTCGATAAATTTATCTCATCCCAACATTCCTACAATTATTCCTTCCCATTTCACCCTTTAAAATCTTCAAATTCGCACCAATATGGACCCTCGTACGTTACTACCTAATCAATAACCCATTCTTCACTCTTCAAAACATGGATGGACTTCTCTATCTACCGCCTAAAACTTTTAATAGCCTATGGAATTTTCCATTCATCTCTCCAATTTGCATAAACAACCTACATCTCCCTACTAATCTATTACATCATACACTTCCTTACCCTAGCCTTTAAACTCTCTACCGTATTTATGATCAATGCCTCCTCCTTCATCTGCCTCCACTTCTCATGTACCTTCACCCTCTACCATCGACATGACACTCTATACCATCATATTCAACTTTTAGTTCCCCATTGACATTACAGCTAATTCCATGAAGTTGTTGAAAGTCTTTACCAATCACAAAGTCATGCTTTATATCTTAAACAAGTCTAAGAATCACACTGTCAACATCTTGGACATCATCTGACCCATCACTCATCTCGTCATGGGACAGACGATCCTCGAACACAAAACCCTCTCACCATCCCAACTCTCTACCCACTCCCCAAAGTCACTAAACTCAATCACCTCTTTGGTTAGGTTATGACCATCCCATGCAGAGTTATCTTTGTACAAGCTTCCTTCTCCAAATGGTTTGCCAATTAAGATACTACCTTTGCAGTATTTAGAGGCTTTGGGTGGGTATCCAACCCTAATATCTCAATGCATCTGTCAGAGGTTAACATTTTCCAATCCATAGCTCGCATGACAGGTGCTACTTTACAGTTCCTTAGCCCCGACACTTTCCAACCCACCAACTACATTAAAGCTTTTTGTATCATCTCGATCCAGAAAGTTATCGAACTCCAGACCACTCTTGAAATTTGTTTTATTTATATGATGTCACTACTACAGAAATGGCTTATAAAGTCACTTTTCAAGGTGTCAGTTGTATACATAAACGAACACCTAAACTCTACAGTGTCAGTTTATAACATAAACCAACATACAATCTGTGAAGGTCGACCAGACACGGGTACCACTTTTATTAAGTGTCGGTTAATTAATAAAAAACTGACACCTAAAATTAACCGCCAAAACCAAAATTCCAGCGAAAAAATTACCTCCAAAATTTGACATATGTCGTCGGTTCATAACTAAATAACTGACGACTAAAGTGTATTCGCGAGACAAGAATAATTGTCGGTTGTCCTTTAGTTCAAAACCGATGACTATAATCTAGTATAGGTGCCGATTTTTGGTATAGAACCGACACAGTTGGTTTATTTGTCGGTTTTTTAGAATAACCGATGCTTATTGTCAACTTAATAGCTCACCAGCGCGAGCTTCTCTTCCCCTTTCCCTTTTTCATTATGCTCAACTTAATAGCTCCTGCTCCTGCTCCTGCCGTCTGTGCTCACCGGCGACCGTCCGTGCTCCTGCTCCGTGCCCTCTCCGCTGCTCCATGCCCTCACCGCCGCTGCTCCGTGTCCTCACCGGCGCTTCTCCTCTCTTTGCTACCGCCTCCGCCGGTGGCTGCTATGCTCCGGCCGCTGCTCTCCTCTACCCTCAAGGTATGGCCGCCTACCCCGCCTTCTTCCTTCTTCCTCTGCTCCGGCGGCTGCTTGGGCGGTGCCAAGGCACGCCCAAGCAGCTGCTGGGCATTTTTTTTTAAAGTTATTTACTTATTTGTGTTTAGGGTTTAGGTACTGATTTTGTGCTTCTACTGAGTTGAATCCTCTATTGTCTATACAATACATGTAATTTTCCTAGTATCGTGAAAGATTCTCAATCGTGTATATCACATGGGATTCTTATCTCAACACAATGGACTGCAATATATGCATCTAATGCCTTAAATGGAAGACTCGAATGTTATAAAATCCCATCAAAGTAGGTAGAAACAACTTATATATATTCAGATCTTAATAATTCCATGAAGTGCACATTATCTTACTCAGGAAAAGTATGTGTATAATGTAGGTTTAGTTCAATATAATGGTTCTATTTTAGTAAGCACCTAGAAACCCGTCCAAGATTTACTCATTAGGAGTAAATCTTAGATAGTCCCCGGTTTGGGACTGTTCTTGAACACCTAATCTCACTTAGGATGTAAGTGTATAATGTGTATTGGGTTTTCGAGAAAATTTCGGTAGCATTTCCTCGTTTGTTCTCTAAGTACATATGTAGACTTCTTTTCAAGCTATCATGTCTACCACAATAAAGTTGGATATGACAAGCAATAAAAGTTTAACTGATGTTATATAACTTTTTCTGAAAATATATAACATTGTTATATGTACTTACACTTTGTTAATACTAATATTATGCAGTCTCTGTCCACCCATAACAGTCACTATGAACTGGGCCTCTATGTCAATGTTAACGTTCCCTATTGAAGAACAATTGGACATCATCCTAGATGATCGTTCCTTAAACCAATTGGTCATACCCAAACATTGGCGTTTTCTAAAAGGAAGACACTACATTCCTGGTAAAGTGACCCTAACTTTTGGCAATTATTCACATGTTATCAAGGTTGAGTATGATTTGGAGGGAAATCTTGTATCAAAATCCGGTTGGCGTGATTGTATTGGAGAGATGCATGTGGTCCGTTGCAACAGGAGTTTTCTCCGTCCAGTTGGCCATAATTCCATCAAAGTTTGGATAACCAACAGCAACTGCGAGACCCCCAATCATCTACTACAGTATGAGCACACGTTGTCGCATATCAGCTCGCACGAATCTGAATCTGAGGCCCCTGTCAGTTCAGATTCATCTAAATACAGTGAGGAGCTTCATGACACAACTTCATCATAAAAAAGACCACGGTAAGTCCAATTAACAAATATAATTGTCAAGCAATCAATACTCATAGCTGCTTTCTATTCTAAACTTCAGGAGAAGATCGCCACAATGATAAGTCCTCGAAGTTACTGATGCGGGACCATGTTGGTGTAGTATTTAGTTGTCTATCTATCTAGACTTGTCTGTATTAATATTTTTTTAATTATGCGCATGTTTAGGGGTACACCAACCCCTTTGTTTAGTTACTGTTTAGGGGTACACCCCTGTGTGTGGATGTAAAAAGAGATTAATGAATGGAACTAAAAGTTGCTACATGAAACCCGTCCAACACATTATTTGTTGGCCTAGAAACCCATCTAAGAATTACTCATTAGGAGTAAATCTTGGATAGTCCCCGGTTTGGGACTGTTTTTGAACACCTAATCTCACTTAGGATGTTAGTGTATAATGTGTATTGGGTTTTCAAGAAAATTTCGGCAACATTTCCCCGTTTGTTCTCTAAGTACATATGTACTTGGAGAATAGCGGGGAAATGCTGCCGAAATTTTCTTGAAAACCCAATACACATTATACACTTACTAGTGATATTAGGTGTTCAAGAATGGATAGGTGGTACACATTTATCATATATAATAATTACACCACATGTATTTGTTAACCCTAGACCCTAATCTTGTCCTAATATATACTTGTTTTCTCTTTGATCATAGAATGGATAGATCATGGATGTCCATTCGCAATCGCTGCACCCCAGAGTTTATTTCTGGTCTTGACCAGTTCATTAGATTTGCCGAGGAACATAGGAAACAACCTGGAGATAGGTTCTACTGTCCATGTAGGCATTGAAGTAACAACTTGAAAGTCAACACTGGTGACGAAATTAAAACTCATGTCATGTGCAACGGGATTATACAAGGCTATACAGAATGGCACTGGCATGGAGAGATTTCAAACCCAAAACCAGTGGATGTTGATAGCAGTGCTTATGTGGAAGAAGAAATTGCCTACGATGACGTAGATGTGAATGAACCAGTTCCAGTAGACATCGTTGATGCGATGCTGGCTAGTTGTGGGGTAGAGCACACCGATCCACCTCCCATTTTTAGAAACATTGTGCATGATGCTGAGATGCCGTTATACACAGGTTGTACTAAGTTTACGAAGCTTAACGCTGTGTTGAGATTGTATAAGTTGAAAGCTAACAATAGATGGAGCGACAAAAGCTTCACGTCATTGCTGTCTTTGTTGAAAGAAATGCTTCCTGAAGGAAATGAGCTGCCAATGTCAACATACCAGGTAGAGAAATTGTTGTGCCCAATGGGAATGGATGCCAAGAAGATACACGCATGCCCTAATGATTGTGTATTATTTCAAAAGGAATATGTCGATTTGAAATATTGTCCAAAATGTGGTGCGTCACAGTATAAATTGACGACTTCGGGGGAGTCCAAAACTCGTTCTCCTGCCAAGGTGATGTGGTATCTACCTATAATATCACGGTTTCAACGCTTGTTTGCCAATCCGATAGATGCGAAGAATTTGAGGTGGCATGCAGATGTTAAGAAAAATAATGATGGGATCCTACGACATGCGTCTGATTCCCCACAGTGGAAGAAGATTGATGTATTGTACCCTGAATTTGGTAAAGAAGTCAGGAATCTAAGACTTGGGCTTTGTACAGATGGGATGAATCCGTACGGGACATTGAGCAACCAACATAGCACTTGGCCAGTCATGCTTGTTATATACAATCTTCCTCCCTGGCTGTGTATGAAAAATAAGTACGTAATGATGTCGTTGTTGATATCGGGCCCTAAACAACCTGGTAATGACATCGATGTTTATCTTGAACCTCTGATTGATGACTTAAAGAAACTCTGGGGTGAAGGTGTGATGACCTATGATGCTTCACGAAGAGAGACATTTCGTTTGCATGATATGTTGTTTTGCACTATTAATGACTTTCCAGCATATGGGAATTTGTCTGGATATAGTGTCAAAGGAGCTAAAGCGTGTCCTATATGTGAAGAGAACACTGATTCAACAAGACTAAAACATGGCGGTAAGAATGTATATCTCGGTCATCGAAGGTTTCTTCCAAAATTCCATCCGTATCGTAGGAAGCACAAATCATTCAATGGATTGAATGAGGAACGTAGTGCACCTAAACCTATACCAGGGGAGGTTGTTTATGAAAGAGTAAAAGACTTTGTCAATGAATTTGGTAAGAGATCACAATGTACTACACGGAGTGACAATTCTTCATTCAAGAAGAGGTCAATATTTTGGGATCTTCCTTATTGGAGTTCTTTGACAGTCAGACATTGTATTGATGTAATGCACGTTGAGAAAAATGTCTGTGATAGCATCATTGGTACTCTGTTAAATATACCAGGTAAGACTAAAGATGGGATAAAATCTAGACTGGACCTACGTGAAATGGGAATAAGGTCAGAATTAACATAATTACGTGAAATGGGTAATAAAAGAACATACTTACCTCCCGCTTGTTACACGTTGTCTAGAAAGGAGAAGAAAGCTTTTTGTGAATGCTTGGTAAATGTTAAGGTGCCACAGGGTTACTCATCCAACATCTGTAGATTGGTATCAATGAAAGATCTGAAGTTGATAGGTCTTAAATCTCATGATTGTCACACTCTAATGCAACAAATATTGCCCGTGGTAATTCGATCTATATTGCCGAAGCATGTAAGGTTTGCAATCACCAGACTTTGTTTCTTTTTCAACAGTCTCTGTAGCAAAGTTATTGACCCTGAGACTCTCGATAATTTGCAAAGAGAAGTGGTTGTTACCCTATGTCAGCTTGAGATGTATTTCCCTCCTTCGTTCTTTGATATCATGGTACATCTTGTTGTCCACTTGACTAGGGAAGTGAAAATCTTGGGACCGGTTTTCTTGCATTGGATGTATCCCTTTGAACGATACATGAGCATTTTTAAAGGTGATGTTCAAAACAGTTATCGGCCTGAAGGGAGTATTATTGAAGGTTATGTGGCAAGAGAGGTTATGGATTTCTGCAATGACTTTCTCAGTGTTAATGACACTCCTGATAATGACAAGAATATTGACGAGCTATTTGGCAAAGGAATTTTGGGATCACGTGTGAAAGTAATCAGCCGTGAGCAGTTGGAACAAGGTCATTTGTATATTTTACACAACATGGATGAAGTGAACGTTTATATCAAGGAACATACCAATTTCATCAAAAGACAATATCCTCGAGCCAATACAATGTGGTTTGCTAGAGAGCATAACAAGACTTTTATTAAGTGGTTTGAAGATAAAGTCTTACATCAACTATCTCAAACACCAGATGATATTACTGAAACTATCAAATGCCTCGCCTTTAAACCAAAGTTGACTGTTATGTCTTATGAAGGGTATGACATTAATGGATTCACATATTACACAAAGCGCCAAGATGATAAGAGTTTCGTCCAAAACAGTGGGGTCACCCTTCAAGCATCGACTATGTTTTTTGCAAGTGCAAAGGATAAGAGTCCACGTGAAGCTAAAATGTCATATTACGGTGTCATTGAAGAGATATGGGAATTTGACTACATAGATTTCAAAATTCCGCTCTTCAAATGTAATTGGGTTGATATCACCAAAGGAGTTATAGTGGATGAATTGGGTTTCACTTTAGTGAACTTTGAAAAGATTGGCGAGAAGGCTGAACCATTCATATTGGCATCACAGGCGAAACAAGTATTTTATATCGATGATCCTGCAAATGATAAATGGTCGGTTGTTCTTCATGGTAAAAGACAGTTCATTGAAGATCCTATAGATGAAGAAGAGTACTATGATAAATATGATAACTCCAGTCCATTCTCAATTGGGTTGCCAACTCCACAAAATATTGAAGCTAATGATGACTTATATGTGCGCGGAGATCACAATGAAGGATTGTTAATTGATAAAAGATCACAATTTTAGAGGCATGCATGTTTATATTTTTTTATTGAAGCTAAATGTTTACTTTTTTAATATCAATATCATTTTATGATTTGATGTTTCATTATCTTCTAGTTAATACAAATGCTAAACATTGTGGGAGGGTTCTAAAGAACTATAGGACCAATCTCGCCCGAGATTACATACGCGATGCTGAGAATATGTTCTTGATTGATTCCAATTCTAGACATTGATCAATATTTCACTAACTCTACACTAATAATTTTTGTTTGTATTCTCTTTGAAAAATAAATATAGGAAGAAGGAAGCCACACATCAATGGAACTACTTGGACCCCAAAGACTGGGATTTTGTTACCCAAGGAAAAACAGATTAATTCAAGGTATTAAGCGCCACTCCCAATTTAATTAATATACGTTTTTATGTATTCACCTATTCAAGATTAACCTTTATTGTTACTAACCAAATCAATGTGCTAACTAACTAGGCTATCAACGATGCTCAACGGCAACTACATGTTACGACCACACAATGAGTCCAAGAGGATATGCAGGCGTTCGCCAAAGGTTATATAGATATATAGGCAACAAGCCATGAAACAGTAAAAGAAGCCCCAATGAAGAGAAGCAGGATATAGATACAATACATAAAGTGCAGCACACACAAGTGCTTCAGATTCATATAACAACATGACAGACTAACACATATATAGTGCATAACAACAGCAGCTCGGAATTTACATACAACACTAGCTTAGTACATATATAGTGGGACTAAGGTGACAATCCCACCTGCTAAAACAGGTTACCGACAACTACATGTTACGACTGGGAGGTCGTGATTCAGCAACCGTATGCATTAGCAGGTGGATCTGTTTGTCCTCTTGCTAATGAATACGGTTGCTGAATCACGACCTCCCAGTCGTAACATGTAGTTGTCGGTAACCTGTTTTAGTAGGTGGGATCGTCACCTTAGTCCCACTATATATGTACTAAGCTAGTGTTGTATGTAAATTCGACGCTGTTGTTGTTATGTACTATATATGTGTTAGTCTGTCATGTTGTATGGACATCGATTGTATTGCTCAGGTATTATATAGTCTCATTAGATAATATGAAATATATCAATCTTATTTATAGCTCATTAATTATATATATACATCATTCTCTTTACAGGTGTTTAAAGCTGACCCCACTACAGGAACGGACTTACCAGATGTACATGCTCCCTATACGATGGGAGAATTAAATGAAGTAAGAGAAGAATGGGCAACAACCATACAAATAGTGGGGGTTTTAAAATATAATTGGGATGTTGATAGTGAATAATGACTAAAGAATGATATTTTGTAAATGAATTTCTGAATTATAATATATGTGTGAATGTTTGTACATGTCTAGATGTTTCTACATGTATCTGAGTGAAAATGAATGAAAGTGTTTGTTGCTATATGAATGTTTCTATATGTGTGAATGTGAATGAATGGAACTACAGATTGCTAGCTACATGAATGTTTCTAAATGTGTGAAAATAAAATGGAACTGCAGGTTGTATTGCTAAATGCATGTGTGAATATTTTTTTTGTTAATTTGCAGGTTTGTGGCCTGTTTTTGGCTGATATCAATGGATGTTGTAAAACTTGCAGTTAACTGTAGGTTTCTCATCCTGCGACCAGCCACAGCAAGTCTGCAGACTGACAAAAAAAAACAATAGGCGTCGCTTATTTGTATAACACCAACACACAAAGTTATAGTGTCAGTTTTATATAAATAACCGACGCCTGTTCCCTGTGGTGCGAAGGTATATGGCGTCAATTTATTATCTAATAAGTGACGCTGATAGTGGCCAAGATGGCGCCCTTTCTGTGGCGCGAAGGTATATGGTGTCGGTTTCTTATCTAATAACCGACGCCTATACCTTCGTGCCACAACAAACAGGTGCGATTTCGGTGGCGCGGGAAGAGTTTGGGCATCGGTTTTGGAACCGACGCGTAATGGGTGAGCTTTTAGTGTCGCCCACATAGGTGTCGCTTAGAAACCGACACTAAAGGCCTTAAATAACCGACACTAAAGGTAGGTTCTGTAATAGTGTGTTCACCATCAAACTGATAGCAAAAAACCCCACACATTCTCATACGACCTTCTCTAATTTGTCTAGCCACCAAACTTCATGGTTCTATCTTACCAATGAAACAAGACAAACAACAATGGCAACCTCAAATGGCAACCAAATAGGAAAATGGTATGGGAAAGAAAAGACCACCAAACAAATCAGTGTAAACATCCAGGACAAATAGTCCTACAACACACAAGCACCAACACAGATCATCACCACAACACAAGACATCATACCCCCAATTCATTGAAGCTTGCAACCCATTCCCATTCCACAACTACCTTGCAAACTACACATCAACTTTTCTAATTAAAGATGTTGTTGATTGGATAAAAATAGAAGTCATTGAAGAATTCAAATCCTCAAAAATGTCTACCCATAAGAAACCCTACCATGCTCCATATGTGGCTAAAATCATTATCTAACTCATCATTATGGCAAAAGGACACATGAAGGAAAATTACTTTATAGCGGATGACATAGGTACACATCCTACACATTCTAGATTAAATTCTAGTGATTATCGTACATCCACTACACTAGAGGATCACCAACCTCAAGATACTCTCAAGAATAATTTGGATGATATTAAAAACTTATCATGGTCTGATATTCATGATTTTACAAATCATGCATCTAATCTATGCATAGTTTTTGATGATATTTTGCATGCAAATATTGCATTTTCCAAGATAGAACAATACATGGGATGAAATAATTCCAAACCCATTCATATAGTCACAACACAACTTGTAGATGTCAATATTTAAGAACACAAATTTCCATAGAGATCTACACACTTCCATGATTTAGCATCTTAGAATGTTTCTGGTGCTTCCAACACTGAGTGCCATTGGAAGGTTTATTTACATATGTAAAGTCAACATCACTACACTACAAGAAATGAAAAACTACCTTTCCGTATTCCTTCACAATACCATTTGCAGAAAACACATTAAAAAATGGATTCAAATTCCACAAAATGGATTCAAATGTGACACTATCATAGACATTAAAAATAGACTTTTCAAGATCACTCACCAATATATGAAACAACATAACATCACTATAACGGTCCAAAATCTGGGTGATTAGTTCACTTGGTCTTTTATCGGCATATATGGTAAGCCCAGTCGTGAAACATAATTTTTTAACTAATGAAAAAATGAACTGGCACAAACATTTTCATCAAAATCATGGCTTCTTGGAGAGAATTTCAACCTTATCATATATCAATCAGATTGACACCATATACTGCATTCTTTTGCACCTTACTTTCCAAGTTTGTTAGTCTATTTTATCATCTCATCAGTCAGATTCTTGACTTGTCTACCACAAATTCCAATTAAGCATGGAATAGTTTACTATCATAGGCTAAACTTGATAGATTTTTATGTTCTCATCAATTAGAAGACACCTATTTGCTCGCTTTTTCACTTTCCACCATGAGATATATCTCTGGAAACTTCCCCATCCATATTAACATCAACTATACTGGATGGGGATGTAAACCTTTCTATTTTCAGTGCTTTTCCATTAAACACCAAAGATTTAAGAACTTGATCCACCAAACTGACACATTCCAACAAATACTCTTGAACCGGGTTTGGATATCCTAAAAAAATAAAAAACAATCAGAAACATCCTGAAAATATGAAAAAAAATACCTTCATAAACATTCATTGAGCACATAAAAAAAAGAATAACTGCTCTTATCACATGATAGTGATCCATCTATAGATTAATCACATATCTTTGTAGTTCAAATGGAAACAAAATAGCTCACACTTCAAATTCAAAATGTGAAATTTGTTGCACCCTTCCCAAAAAGGGAATGAAAAATAGAGATAATGGGGAATAATGCTATACCCATTTCAGTAGTCATACGTCTCACAAAAATATTGGCGGATTTATCACCACATTTTGTAAGAAAATTGAGGAAAAAGATAGATCATGAGAGCCGTGGGGTACACTGAGTGATTATCCATGCTAGAAAAGAAAATAGAAAATACAAGCAAATATAAGTATCAAGTCCGTCAATCTAGTTTTTATCTGGGAATGATTAGCACCCACACGTCTCCTGCTAAATAGATACAAAAAAATTGTTGGGTTGTGAGGAAATTGAGTGATTCAGGATGGTTAAATTAAAGAAAACATGAAAATAAGATTACAAAGAGATTTTTATTGAGGGCAGGCTTTTGGGGACAAAGATGTATGTGGCCTTCCTATCATGGGCCCAAAATTCCTAATTTATTTATATGTGTTATGATCTTGATCACCTAAGAACCTACCATGATGGAGAACCACCATTGGTGACCAGGACCAATGCTTAGGATGTTAGAAGATGACTAGAAAAGGTTTGCTTAGAGAACTACATCTGATTTTTCAATAGTAGAAAATGACAACTATAAGAACAACTAGTAGTTATAGAAGATGATAGCTCAGATGAAGCAATAGATCTTGTTAGGTGTAGTAGTTATATATTAGATAGAAATAGATATCAGATTACAGTTAGGTGCAACATTAAAACTAGTTGATAGTTCTAAAAATCTAATGGAGTAGGTGGTGTCAGAAGAAGAATCTTCAGATTACATACAAAATGAAAAAGTAAACAGAGGTCAACGCCTCTCTATATTTAGGAGAGATGAAGGGGTCTAGAAATACATTGGGTATACAAGTGTATTTGTAGTATGGGTCTAGGGTTCGGGATTCTGGGTAGAACCCTCAAAAAGCAGCGGCGGATCGCTCCAATGTGTTAGGTAAGGCTAGCGGATTGAGGCAATCGCCACATGGCACAAAGGGGATGGCTCTGATCCACCCATGTCACCAAGTGGAAAAAAGGAAATCTTCTTTCTCCCGTAATTTTTGGAATATTCCAACAATATTGGAGAAAACTTGCACAAAAAGATAAGTGTGAGTTATCTATCTGATTTTTTGGAAAAATAGTTGAAAAAAATGAAATATTGTATTTCAGTTAATTTATCTAGGAAATTGTGAAGAATGGTTATTTAAGATACAATTGAAAGATAATTGTACTTTTGGTCTAAAAGAAGGATTCTTTGTAGACGAAGCCGAACTAGGTGAAAATGGGCAAAAATGGGTGAAATAAATAGGCAGAAAAATATGGGAAATTGTCAGAAATAACTTATATGTGGAAATTGGGTAAAATGTTGTACGAATTCCATTATTTTCCTGAGGGTCAACATTAATAGTACTCTTATGCTAAGTGAGCAAAAATGGGGTGTTAATAGTTTACCCTTCTCATGGCATGGTTTCGAGATAAAAAAGAGAACTGTAGGCTTGAATCAAGTCTGACCCCCACTTTTGATCACAAAAGACCAAAAAGGTTGGACTTGCCAAGGGTGTTTTGGTAAACCTTGTGGAGAGTGGAAAGCAAGTGCAATATCTCTTCCGTCCAAAACAGAATTAGTGAGAAAAATGTTGTCAATAAATGATTTCTCCATAAAAAGAGGCATCTATGGTTAGGCAGTTTCCTATATCTAACCAATCATTCAATCCCCAGAATTTCTAATGAGTGTCTCCCATCATAGCTTCAGTTCTCAAACAAGTGCATGTCTAATTCTCCCACTAACTAATGCCTTGGTGATAAAAAGGGATAATGAGAAAATAGAGAATGTAGATGTGGTTTTTCATTAAGATCTATAGTCTTTGATTGTTGAAAATTGTGTCAACTACTCTCCCTAAAAAATAGACCTTGGAGAAAAAAGCAGTCATCCTTCTTCCTATGCATCTTTTTTTTAGTGGGACAATTGAGAGTCAGGACTAGATCTTTTAAGAGGCACAATATGAATAGTTTGACTTTTGGATTAGTTCTTGGATCATCAAGATTAGTGATTACATTTTAGACGACATTTTAGATATATGGTGACCTTTCCAACAAGTGATTGTATCGATTAGTTGTCTGATTAAGGAAGTTATATGAGATTGGACTGAAATTGGAAATTCAGACTATCAACTAGTGAAAGGTAGCCTGCACGATGTGTTCCTGATGAATGTATATTCATCCCTTTTCGAATGCATCATTTATAATTTTTAATAGGATTTTATTTCCCTTCAACTAATTTTCTAGATATAATTGCAATTTTCTCACTCCTTGACCAATAATGCAAATTCTTGACTTTTTCATTTAAATTTTATAGATTTTACCTTCACTACAATATTTCAACCATCTCAACACTTGAACTAATCAGTTCATGCTATAAATTAATCTTTCATTCATACAAGAAGCTCCACTTCAGAGCCCCATATGGCCATTTTTGCTATCAACTCAACTATTCCACACCAGCTACTCAGTAGTTGAAACATGTGTTCCATTCTTCCCAACTGCTAGCTCATCACCCCAACCGAGCATTTCAAGTCTTCCCAATGACTGACTCAAAATATTTAATGATGAGGTCATGCTCAAACAACACTGCCACCCCATCTGCATGGTTTTGAACTGCTGCCCAGGGCATGTGCCTCTTCAAATTTGAACCAATCAATTCAGGATGTGAACTGATCAGTTTACAGTGCACGATCGAACTGCTTGAAGTGGACTCTAGCCTTCTTTTCTCTACCCCCTTTAGGGTTTCCTTACTCTCTATATTTTATAAAAGGTGGGGGAACCACAAAAAATGGTATCTGAGTTTCTGTTCTTGCACACTAGATTTAAAAACTTTTTTATTTTATTCATGCATGTTGTACTCTCGTTTCATCAGTAAGGATTTCTAATTCTTATTTCTATTTGTTCTTCGTCTTCTTGTTGGGAGCAAGGAATTAAGGAGGGCAACCGTTTCATTGTAACTAGACAAAGATCCATTGGGATTCTTCTTTTTTCTAGTTTATGGCTTCCTTTGTTCCTTTCATTATTCTTTCATTAACTTAAATAGATCATTAGTAGTTTCCTATATTGGGGCATGGGGAGTAGCCCAACAAACATAGTTAACTAGATCTATTTCTATATGATGATACTTGTTATATGGTTTTTGTTTGGATTTTTTTCGACTTAAATGATGTGATCTCTTATTTTTCTCAAATGTTTGTCTTGGGTGATGAGACCATGGATGCCAAGACTCAGAACAACTAAAGAAATGCACAAAGATTCATAGGAGATCTCGGACGGATATTTTGTTGAGATGTTCTTGCAAGGATCTATAAACACCAGGACCAATGGTTTTGCAGGGAGTTTGACTTTTGTAAATGAATTTGAAGATGTTTTTGCAGACCTTCATCTAACTTGTTTTATCTCAATAGATTCCATTGATTTATTTTTACACGTGCTATGGTGATAAAACCCATAACCCTGATATCTTTTATGGTTGATTTAATGTCATTTTTCCAATATCTTGTTTTCCAATCGCTCTTTTATTGCAAGTTAATTCTGCTCATAAATAATCCTTCCTTTATTGTTTTTAGTATAATTATCTTTTTACTTGTTCTTAGCATAACTCATTCCTTTAGTTATTCTTAGTGTAACATTTATTTACGTGTTCCTAGTGTAATATTTTCATTACTTGTTCAAGCATAATCAACCATCAACTGACATATATTTACTTTCTTGTTCCAATAACTATTCAAAGTAATCTGATTCTAAAATCACACTGTCCAATGGGATCAACCCTCTCTATACTAGTAAATTAACCTTAATTGATCATTTTTCCATTAATAGGAGGTCAAACTCTAGGATTAAAACCACTGGTGAATTGTTGTGTTGAACGACGCACATCAATTTTGGCTTCATTGTCAGGGGACAAGATATTGTTTTTTTAACCCCAAAAACTATTGAAATTTTTCTCTCTCTTCCTGCCGAGTCCCATTCAGGCAGTTCTACTCCTCCTTCTACTGAGTTTTCATTCCAGAAGTCCATTTTTTTCTGCAACCACTATAATCTATTCATTTTATTTTTTCATGCGACACGCGGTAAATGTTGATTCGAAACAGCTAGTTTTGACCTAAAAATGGAAAGAACATTCCATCATTTAAATCAAGAAAACCATTTTAGGATGAAAAAGGAGGAAGTAATCTATAGGATTGAGTAGGCCCATGCTGCTGAGAGAGAGGCTATGCTGGTTAAATAGGAATCCCATGATGCCACACTATGCGAGGACGAATGAAAAAATCAATTGAAGGACTTCTCACTTCCCAAGAAAGCCTAAGCACAACTTCTCATTCTGCCACCCAACAATACAACTCCACAATTTGAGATCTGAACTGTAAGGAGAGGGATCCCATAGAGATCCACTCCCTACTAAAAATAAAGAGGCCAACATCCACCAACAATTTTTTTCTCAAAAGGGGATGCAACCGAATTTATTTCACATGATTGTATCATAACACAAGTAGTAGCGGAATTGAAAGATATATCTAACCATTACAAGACAACTTATCATTCTAACTTTCACCACACAGGGAGACATAAAGGAAAACTAATGACATATGTAGATCTAGATAAGGATCACCTAACAACTTCAAGCAAGGTCTCCCAAGAAGTTAGCTATCCTTGATGTGGTTCAGGTCCTCCTAAAACTCCTTCTCCTTGTCCAACATGTTGGGGTTGGAAGCATACCCCACAAAAGGAAAAAGAAAAGAGGATATCAGCAAAATGCTGGTATGAGCATGCTAAAAAGAAATTGAGCATTATATATTTTACGAAAAAGGTACAACAAGTAGAGAAGGCTTCCCATGCAAAAAGATAAGGATGACCCAATCGAGCATAAAAGGAAAGATAATAAAACATATGATAAAGAAAGAATACTTGCCATTAAAACGATAATAAAATTGGTGCAACAAAAGCACTCATAAAGATTCTAGGGAACAAAACCCATAACAACCTGCATGTAGGTGACATAAACATAGCACTAGAAAAACATAAACAACAATTGGCGGCCAACACTCATAAAGTTGAAACCTGATAGAGAATGGCACATAACCAAACTCCCAATATATTTAAAAAATTTGGGCCAACCCCCATAAAGCTGAAACCCCGGTATGGGGCACATAACCACCATCCAAAAATATACAATAAGGGCACATAACCCAAAACCAATGCAAATTATATTACTCTATGGCTACTGAGTCACACAACATGCTTAATAGGGAGGCAAGTAAAAAGTATAGTAAGATTTACAATTTAATCACCACATAAGTGATCATCATAAACAACCATCTCAAAGTGGTCATATAACAACAAATTGAGTTCCAAATGAACAAGGCATAATACAGATTTCAAAAAAAAGTCAAGAAGATATTATGATCACAAGATCAGTAGCAAGTAGGGCACTTCACATGAAGCATGATTTCAAAAGAAAAAGATACAATTTTTAAGCTATTGTCCATAGGACCAAGAGAAAGACAATTTAGGTTATTACTTAATAAAGAAAAATAAGAGATGATAACATACCTCTCACAAAGTCTAAAACACTTTCTAAAATCCTAAGCAAGATTAGAGTCCACTTTTCCTATTATAATAACCATATACATGTATTAGCATTATATGCATTAATTAAGAACTCAAAACCCTAAAGTGTCAACTTTTTCTACAAACCACCATTTTAGGTCTCAAAAACATCACCATCATCTTAATTAGGATTTTATGATCAAAATAACATCTAATCTTAAGTACTTTGAAGATATGGACTTTTAGGGTTATTTTTGGTGATTTTAGTCAATTAAATCATTCTAAAATACGTTTTCACAAACATCAAGATCAAAACTCAAAAATATTTTTAATGGATAGATCTCATCTTCCTGATTTCAAAACACTATTTATTTTTAATTTTTGACCATTGGAATAATTTATAGGAATTATTTTATTTTTGCCAACCAAAACCTGCAACGTAGGCAAAGCATGGGGGAGAGAGAGCTAGCGAGAGAGACATGGAGAGAGCGGATGGTCCCACATCTCTGGGACCTGAACCCCTCACAGTAGGTGTGTGGGACGGGGTCAACGCTTGGTCAAAGGCAGGAAAAAGGGGAAAAGGACGAGGATGCACCTCATGCGAAAAACTAACAAAGAAAACAACCAGGGGCAATTTTGTAAAATGACAAGGAGTCATCTTCCTCCCCGTGCCAAAGCAACAAGCCGCGAGCAACTTACTTGAGCTTGGTTTGGGAAAAATCACAATACACCACGAAACTTCTCGTTTAGGTACTCGAAAGAAAGAAGAAGAACCAAATTCAACCATACCTCTAATTTAGTCATTGGCTGATGGAAACAGAAGAACAAGGCGCCACAAGGTCTGGGCCTACGACGGTTAGATGAGGGTCAGGTTGTCCACGAAACTTGAAATCGAAGGCACATGTGAGATGCTACGGTGATGGCGGTCCAAGGGGCATAGATATATATAGGCAAGGGACCCCGAGTTAGGGTTTAACTAGATGGAGGTAGGGAGAGATGTCACAAGCTTTGGGAATTTCTCAAATATTTGCCAAAACCCAACAACTTTGGGATAAATCGGTGTGGATTTGCACAAGGAACTTGTAGAGACAAGAATTATTGAATTGTGTTGAGTAAATTTTGAGAAAAGTGGATTAGAAATTTTGGAAACAAAGGACCCATTTCCCAAAATGATCCGAGGAGGAAGAAGATCCACAGATCCTTAGATCGTGATCCAACGGTCATCGATCAACACGATATAACAGTTTATTCCTATTCAAAATCGATTAAAGGACATATACATTTAAATTTTTTCTCTCTCCTCATTTGGAGGCCCAAACTTGTCCAAAAATTACCAAATTTTAAATTCTGGCTGATTTTGACGCGTAGAATCCAAATATGGAGTTAGTTTTACCTTTTGAGGAAGTTTGATAGGTTAAATAATTAATATGTCATTTTCTCTTTCCTCCCTCAAAAGGGGTGATAACATTATATAAAATTTGTGTAACTTCACCCATAAGTCTCCCTAAGGAATTAGAACACAATTTTGTAATTATCTTTATAAATTGAGATTATTTATTTATTCATTAAATAAATAGAAGATCCTACACACTTTCTCTCTCCTATTATATTCATTATTCAAACATTATCCAAATTAGTTGCAAATTTTCTCAAAGGCTTATTTTTATGCTTAGAATACGAATTTGGAGTTATTTTTATGATTTGAGAGCATTAAGTATTTTGTTTCACTTTATTGGCCTATTTCCTATTTTCTTTTGATAATGACATTAATATTTACATTTATGTTCCACTTTAAGTGATACTTGGCCCTTAAGTTACTTTTTGGTCAAGAAAATGAATTTGAGGTTATTATTATCCAAGAAATTTTCCTTTTAACATATTATTCAATATTTCTATTATTTTTCCCATCCAAGGACTCAAGTGGAAGGCGTGGAGAGCAGCCCAGACTTCAGTACAGGTTCCACAGAAGTTGAAGAGGGCATGATGATCCAGGTGGAGGAAAACAAAGAAAACGAAGAGCCATGGTTTGGGAACTAAATGCTGTCCCTCCCAATCCCATACATCTATTGTGTTTTAATGCCTTTACAAGATATAATGTGTTGGAATATCAAGGGAATTGCGAGAGCCGAAGCAAGGAGAGTACTGAGAGAGCACCTCACACAATACAAACCAAAGGTGTTGTGCATCCTAGAACCTTGGATCAACAGAGAGAAGGCTACAAAAACCATAAAAGGTCTCGGATTCCAAAACTCCTTCCGGGTTGAAGCGAGAGGATTTGCAGGAGGAATTTGGGTATGTTGGAATGAAGCCGAATGCAAGGTTGAAATTATCAACTATCACCGACAATTTATTACGTGCTGTATTAACAAAGACACACTGGTTACTTTCGTATATGCAAGCCCTCACACTAACATAAGAACTCTGCTGTGGAAACATCTTATTCAGATGGGCAATACTTTTACTAAGCCTTGGATTGCACTCGGAGACTTTAATACTACCATTCGACCGGATGAGAAATCAGGCTCTAAACATTATAACTTCATTGAAGCCAATGTTTTTCAAGAAACTCTAATGGATGCTGGCCTGTCAGACATTGGGTTCTCGGGGCCACGGTTCACGTTCAAACGAGGACAACTGCAGGAGAGGTTAGACCGTGCAGTTACTAATGACCAATTCATATGTCAAAGGGCAGAGTTTATGGTCGTATATCTACCACGTAATCTGTCGGACCACTGCCCTCTACTTGTGAAATCCACAAGGACCAGGAAGGCCCCGAGCCGGTTCCAATCCAGGGCGGTATGGGCAAACAATCCGGGGTTCAAGGAACTGTTGGGCAGAGTCTGGAATAATAATGTCAGTTTCAATGAAGCTTTAAAGGGGGCACAAGAACCTATTACTAAATGGGACATCAATCACAGGGCCAAACAGAGAAGGAGAAAGGACCGCTTGATGAAGAATATAAAGCTGCTGGAGGAGGAACTCACTACTGAGTATAATCAAATCTCTGACGAAATCTATATCAACTTGCAGGCGGAACTCAATGATCTGCTTAAAGAGGAAGAGGAAGAGGAAGAACTGCAGCAGAAAAGCCACTTGAACTGGATAAGAGACGGAGATAATAACTCAAAGTTCTTCAATGCATATATTAAACAAAGACGCCATATGAATACCATAACAAAGCTCAAAGATGAGGACGGTAATTGGGTTACTGATGAAAAGGAATTGCATATGATGATTCGCAACTTCTTCATGGACCAGCTGACTGAACCTACCGGCACAGCCAACACGCCACACGATGAAATCCCTGGGCATTTTTGGAAAATAACGGCTACCCAGAAATGCAAGATGGCCTCACTACCAACCAATCTTGAAGTCCAATCTGTTTTGAAGAGCATGAATCCATATAAGGCGGCAGGCCCTGACGGAATTACGGGGTTATTCTTGTGCAGGAACTGGGAGATAGTAAAGAACTCAGTCATGAACACGGTGACTGATGCGTTAATGGGGCACCAGTTGAAAAACGAGTTATGCAATTCCACGATTATACTTATCCCAAAGGTGCCAGCGCCGGAAACATGCGATCAACTACGGCCTATATCTCTGAATAATATATGTCTAAAGCTCGCATCTAAAATAGTTGTGGAGAGACTGAAACCATATATGCCTGACTGGATCTCAAGCACACAGAGTAGCTTTGTACCTGGGAGGAAAATCACAGACAACATTGCCCTCACGCAGGAGGTCATACACCATATGAGGAGAAAGAAGGGAGCGAAGTGCATGGCTATCAAGGTCGATCTCACGAAGGCGTACGACAGACTATCTTGGGCATTTATTCGGGATACTCTAAAACATCTGGATATGCCACAGTCCATAGTTGATTATATCATGAACTCCATTACTACTGGAGAGTGCTCGGTCATGTGGAATGGTAGCAGTACAGAACCTTTCAAAGCCAGCAGAGGATTACGCCAGGGAGATCCCATTTCCCCCTACTTATTTGTTCTGTGCATAGAGCGTTTATGTCAAATGATTGAGCAGCTTGTCAACCAAGGCCAGTGGAATCCTATTGCTCTCAGCAGAAGCGGAATCAAGGTATCTCATTTGTGCTTTGCAGATGATTTAATTCTTTTCAGTAAAGCTTCCACGACACAAATGAAAACAATAAGAAGGTGTTTCAAGAAGTTTGGGATGGCCTCTGGACAGTCAATTTCCATAAAAAAGACACACATCTTCTTTGCTGCCAGTGTCCCTAGGTGTACCAGAAGGGAGGTGTGCGCATCAGTGGTTTCAAGGAAACGTCGGACCTTGGTAGATACTTGGGTGTTCCCATTATACACTCGAGGATCACGAAGCATACATACGCGGGCATACTGGAGAAGGTGGAATCGAAGATAAATAGTTGGGCTGCAAAAAGTTTATCCTTTGCGGGACGATGTTGCCTCACTCGCACTACTTTATCGGATATACCTACATACACCATGCAAACGGCCCGGCTGCCCAAATCCTTATGTGACAGAATTGACAGTAATGTTCACAAGTTTCTCTGGGGAGGCAATCATAAGGCCCGCCCTTTGTCCCTAGTCGCCTGGGGAAAAGTTACAAATTCGAGGAAGGAGGGCGGGTTGGGAATTTGATCAATGCGTGAGTGGAACTCAGCACTCCTACTGAAGAATTCATGGGAAATAGCTAATAAGAGGAAGACGATATGGTGTAAGTTTATGGCACCTAAGTACAAGTCCCACAAAGAGGGGAAACCCATGAATGGGTCGATGTTGGCCAAGGAAGCTTTAGCAGGAAAGGAGTTAGTTGAAAAAATAATCTAATATCTCATTATTCATGTTTTAAGGATTATCTTTTACTCCCTTTTTTCTCTTCCTTGCACCCTAAGGAATAGGAATAATCTAGAACTAATATATACCATCATTATCCCATATATAATTATTTATTTCGTATTTTGTGTAATTATAACCCATTATCCTCAATTATGAACACTTTGCCTTTTATTTACATATCCTATATTCCTTTTATTGCTTTTATGATTAATTTGAAAGTATTGGGTAATATTAATTTAAATTCTACGTTTTAATGTGACTTATGCATGCATTATTATATTCAAGGTCACCAAAGAGCATATCTTAATCCTTGTTTGGCTAAACCTCCAAAAACTAAGGGTTCTAAGTTATTAACCCTGGAATAAGATTAAGTCCTAGGTTTTGGTATGTTACAACATACCACTCCGTAAAGAGATTTCATCCTCAAAATCTAAACAACTATCTACCACCCCTTAAAAGGTGTATCTTAATAAGCTAAACAAAACTATAGGTACAAAGGTAACTTCTATCATATATATCATGCAAAAGGAAACTTAACTTGAAAGTCTACTATAGGACGAAGCGTTACCTTCAACTTGATCATCATTATGGACTTCTTCACCATCCAAAGAAAAAACACTTCCAGCTCACCTTTCCACATGTCTCTTACCATTGTTGTTACCATTGTTCTAATGAGGCACTTGATTTTGTTGTTGTTGAGCTAGTACATGTCCATTACGAAGCTGAGGGCACCTAGGGTGAATATGTCCAGGTTCATTGCAATGATGGCATACAACCCAATAGTCAGGCTGATTCTTTTCTTGAGAGCACTTCCCTGGAGGATGGTAACTATTGCACTTAGCACAGTTGTTTCTTCTCTGATCATCTCCTAAAGGTTTCCTCTTCTTATCAAACTCCCTAGGTTGAAACCCTAGATATGACTCCACAACCAACGCTTTATCGACCATCTGCTGAAAAGCCAAGGGTACTTGTGGGATAAGAGAACGTCCCACACTGTAGTTGAGCCCTTGGAGGAATAGGTCATACCTATGTTCCTCACCCAAACCAACTGCATAACGCTCCAACAACAGAAACTTTTGCACATAAGTAGAAATGGATAACGAACCTTGCTTCAAGCTATAGAACTCTGCTTCTTTCTTCTTTAGGGTAGCAGTGCAGATGTACTTCCCACGAAAGAGAACCAGGAACTTGGCCCAAGTCATTGTTGAGATGTCTCTAGTCCTAGCAATCCCATTCCACCAAACTCTTGCAGGTCCATCTAAAACATATGAAGCAAACCTAAACTTCTGATGTGGAGGACATGCCATACCATCAAAGGTCCTCTCTATGGCTAACACCCAATCATCAGATTTGTCAACCATCTCTATCTCACCTTCACCCTTGAAGGAAGGTGGTTGCATCTTCATGAACTCCATGATTGAGAATTCCTTAGACTTCTCAGGTACAAATGTGTCCTTCACCTTACCCGCCATGGAAGAAGCAAAGAGTTGTCGGAACATGGAAAACTCTTGCTCCGGAGTCATAGCTCCTCCTGAACCAGCAGTAGCTGAGGACCCCTGGCCAAACCTAGTGTTTTGAGGTGTCTCATATCCGCTCTGGTTGTCAACCGTTGAGTTATCTCCTGCCATTAGGGTTTTTCCTACATAAGGCAAGGACACTAAGTATAAGCAACCTAAGATTTGGGTAAACATCCTAAGGGAGACATGTTTGAAATAGTTAAATAACCGAAAACTACAGGCTCTGATACCATGTTGTAAGGAGTGGGATCCCATAGGGATCCACTCCCTACTAAAAATAAAGAGGGCAACATCCACCAACAATTTGTTTCTCAAAATGGGATGAAACCAAATTTATTTCACATGATTGTATCATAACACAAGTAGCAGCGGAATTGAAAGATATATCTAACCATTACAAGATGACTTATCATTCTAACTTTCACCACGCAGGGTGACATAAAGGAAAACTAATAACATATGTAGATCTAGCTGAGGATCACCTAACAACTTCAAGCAAGGTCTCCCAAGAAGTCAACTATCCTTGATGTGGTTCAGGTCCTCCTAAAACTCCTTCTCCTTGTCCAAAACCTGGGGTTGGAAGCGTACCCCACAAAAGGAAAAAGAAAAGAGGATATCAGCAAAATGCTGGTATGAGCATGTTAAAAAGAAATTGAGCATTATATATTTTAAGAAAAAGGTACAACAAGTAGAGAAGGCTTCCCATGCAAAAAGTTAAGGACAACCGAATCGGGCATAAAAGGAAAGATGATCAAACATATGATAAAGAAAGAATACTTGCCATTAAAATGATAATAAAATTGGTGCCACAAAAGCACTCATAAAGATTCTAGGGCACAAAACCAATAACAACCTGCATGTAGGTGAGATAAACATAGCACTAGAACAACATAAACAACAATTGGAGGCCAACCCTCATAAAGTTGAAACCTGATAGAGAATGGCACATAACCAAACTCCCAATATATTGAAAAAATTTGGGCCAACCCTCATAAAGCTGCAACTCGGGTATGGGGCACATAACCACCATCCCAAAATAAATAATAAGGGCACATAACCCAAAACCAATGCAAATTATATTACTCTAGGGATACTGAGTCACACAACATGCTTAATAGGGAGGCAAGTAAAAAGTATAGTCAGATTTACAATTTAATCACCACATAAGTGATCATCATAAACAACCACCTCAAAGTGGGCATATAACAACAAATTGAGTTCCACATGAACATGGCGTAATAAAGATTTCAAAAAAAAGTCAAGAAGATATTATGATCACAAGATCAGTAGCAAGTAGGGTACTTCACATGAAGCATGATTTCAAAAGAAAAAGATACAATTTTTAAGCTATTGTCCATAGGACCAAGAGAAAGACAATTTAGGTTATTGCTCAATAAATAAAAATAAGAGATGCTAACATACCTCTCACAAAGTCTAAAACACTTTTCAAAATCCTTAGAAAGATTAGAGTCCACTTGTCCTATTATAATAACCATATACATGTATTAGCATTATATGCATTCATTAAGAACTCAAAACCCTAAAGTGTCAACTTTTTCTACAAACCACCATTTTATGTCTCAAAAACATCACCATCATCTTAATTATGATTTTATGATCAAAATAACATATACTATTAAGTATTTTGAAGATATGGACTTTTAGGGTTATTTTTGGTAATTTTTAGTTAATTAAATCATTCTAAAAATACGTTTTCGCAATCATCAAGATCAAACTACAAAATATTTTTATTGTATAGATCTCGTCTACCTAATTTCAAAACACTATTTATTTTTAATTTTTGACCATTGGAATAATTTATAGGAATTATTTTATTTTTACCAACCAAAACCTGCCATGTAGGCAAAGCATGAGGAAGAGAGAGCTAGCGAGAGAGATGGAGAGAGACGGCGGTCCTACATCTTTGGGACATGAACCTCTCACAGCAGGTGTGTGGGCCGGGGTCAACGCTTGGTCAAAGGCGGGCAAAAGGGGCAAAGGACAAGGATGCCCCTCACGTGAAAAGCTAACAAAGCAAACAACCAGGGGCGATTTGGTAAAATGACAGGGATTCGTCTTCCTTCCCGTGCCAATGCAACAAGCCGTGACCAGCTTACTTGGCCTTGGTTTGGGCAAAATCACAATACACCACGGAACTTCACGTTTAGGTACTCAAAAGAAAGAAGAAGAAGAAGAACTGAATTCAACCGTACCTCTAATTTAGTCGTTGGCCGATGGAAACCAAAGAACAAGGTGCCGCAAGGTCTGGGCCTATGACGGCAAGATGAGGGTCAGGTTGTCCACCAAACTTGAAATCAAAGGCACGGTGAGATGCTAAGGTGATGGCGGTCCTAGGGGCATAGATATATGTAGGCAAGGGACCCCAAGATAGGGTTTAACTAGATGGAGGTAGGGAGAGACAATGCAAGCTTTTGGCGTTTCTCGAATATTCTCCAAAACCCAAAAACTTTGGGATAAATCGGTGCGTATTTGCGCAAGGAACTTGTAGAGACAAGAATTATTGAATTTCGTTGAGTAAATATCGAGAAAAGTGGATTCGAAATTTTGGAAACAAAGGACCTGTTGCCCAAAATGATCTGAGGAGGAAGAAGATCCACGGATCCTTAGTTCGTGATCCAACAGTCATCGATCAACACGATATAACAGTTTATTCCTATTCAAAATCGATTAAAGGACATATACATTTAAATGTTTTTCTCTCTCCTCGTTTGGAGGCCCAAACATTGTCCAAAAATTACCAAATTTTATATTCTAACTAATTTTGACGCGTAGAATCCAAATAAGGATTTATTTTTACCTTTTGAGGAATTTTGATAGGTTAAATAATTAATATTTCATTTTCTCTTTCCTCCTTCAAAAGGGGTGATAACATTATCTAAAATTTGTTTAACTTCACCCATAAGTCTCCCTAAGGAATTAGAACACGATTTTGTAATTATCTTTACAAGTTGAGATTATTTATTTATTTATTTATTTATTAAATAAATAGAAGATCCTACACACTTTCTCTCTCCTATTTTATTCATTATTCAAACATTATCCAAATTAGTTGCAAATTTTCCCAAAGGCTTATTTTTATGTTTAGAATACAAATTTGGAGTTATTTTTCTAATTTGAGAGCATTAAGTGTTTTGTTTCACTTTATTGGTCTATTTCCTATTTTCTTTTGACAATGACATTAATATTTACATTTATGTTCCACTTTAAGTGATACTTGGCCCTTAAGTTACTTTTTGGTCAAGAAAACGAATTTGAAGTTTTTATTATCCAAGAAATTTTCCTTTTAACATATTATTCATTATTTCTATTATTTTACCAATTAATAATCCAATATCTCATTATTCATGTTTTAAGCATTATCTTTTATTCCCTTTTTTCTCTTCCTTCCACCCTAAGGCATAGGAATAATCTAGAACTAATATATACCATCATTATCCCATATAGAATTATTTATTTCATAGTTTGTGGAATTATAACCCATTATCCTCAATTATGAACACTTTGCCTTTTATTCACATATCCTATATTCCTTTTATTGCTTTTATGATTAATTTGAAAGTTGGGTAATATTAATTTAAATTCTACATTTTAATGTGACTTATGCATGCATTATTATATTCAAGGACACCAAAGAGCATATCTTAATCCTTGTTTGGCTAAACCTCCAAAAACTAAGGGTTTTAAGCTATTAACCCTGGAATAAGATTAAGTCCTAGGTTTTAGTATGTTACATGAACTCAATGGATCACGATGCTTCAAGCCAGCCCAGTTGCCAGTAACAAAGGCAACAATTTCTAAGATCACCTCCAAAGTTTTTTTTATCAGAGTTCCTAACATAAGCTCCCATGCATTTTTGAGGGTGCAATACGACTTAGACTATTCAGACACTCTCTTTCTGGCCAAGCTAGTAGCTGGTATAATGCCATGGACAGAGATCACATCACTACTTGGCATGAGCTCTAGTCCAAATTTCTAGGAAAATATTATCCCCCTTCTCTCACTTACAAAATCAGGGGACAAATCACCCAATTTGGCATGGTCCCAAGTGAGACATGAGGAGATGCTTGGGAGAGTTTCAAAGACTTTCTCCATTGTTTCCCCCATCATGGTATTCCCCTAGCCCAACTAACTAAAATTTTCTAGCTGTGATGTTGATGACAACACCAAAGTCTTTCTCGATTCCTCATCTGAAGGAAATTTCATGTTTCAAATTCTAGATAGTGCTTGGGAGGTTGCTAAACACAACTTTGAAACCCAAGCACAGTGAGGAACCAGGGGGTGCTCAAGGTAGATAAGGATGAGGAAAATTCTGACATGAAAGATATTGATGGAAGTCTTAATCTCCTTGTCTTGAAACATGATCACCTAGAGTCCTCCCTGAATGCCTATAAAAGGAGAGAGAAATTTCAACAAGTCAAGGTTGTAGACTCTCTCTGTTGTATTTTCCACGGTTATGATCACACTACCCTATAATGTCAACTTCTCTACAATGTTCACATGCAACCAGAGGTTGGACAGCAAATGGAGGATCTCAACTCCATTCATATCATACATGGTCAAGCTTATTATAATGCTAATCAAGCCAAAAACCACCCTGGATTCCAATATGGAAACCCATTAGCTGTTGAAAATGCTCCCCAACAAAGACCCCTTATCCATAAGCCAACAATGAGAATCTTCCCCCATCGGGCTTTCCATACAAAAACAATTAGAAATGGGAACGAAGTGAATTACATGGGTAACATTTAAAAGTGTGGCCCCTATCAACGAAGCAATATCAAAATTTGAACCAACCACCAATGCAAATGCAACAAAATGCCCATATTCCCTCTTTTGACAATACAATAGCTACTTTGGAGTAAATCATCATTTCAAAATAGTCCCACCAAAAGGCAACTAATGCTCAGTTGGATAAACTTCTTGCTAGCCAAAAACCCCTACAAGAACTTTTGTCAAGCAACTATAAAACAATCTGATGCATCCCAAGCAGGATAAAGTTATCTTTACTTGTTCAGGAAAGACACATGGTCCAACCCCTCCCCCAGAGAAACCACCATTTGTACCTATATGTTTTGAAGATGATGACACTATAGTCGTAGGAAAGGAACCTTCACCAGAAACCACTATCCCTACCCTCAAATCTCCACAAGTGGAAGCTAATGAGCCTAAGATCCCAATGTACAAACCTCTTCCATCATACCAGGACCGTTTAAAACAAACTAGGCTAGACGCTCACTTCATGAATTTTAGGTAGGCCATGAAAAACTACATGTAGGCATTCCCTTCTTAGATGCCCTCATTAGCATGCCTGGCCGGTCCAAGTATATGAAACCCTTTTGACTAGGAAGTATGATATCTAGAAATATGAGAATGTGAAAGTTTCTAGGATTACTTCAAATATCATTCAAAGCAAAATTCCTAAAAAAATTGAAAGATCTAGGTTCCTTTGGGATTGGGTGCTATATAGATGACAATGCTTGTAGAAAAGGTCTTGCTAACTTGGGCACCAATGTTTCAATCATGCCTTATAGTCTTTGCAAGATATTAGTATTTGTTGATATGCTTGTGTTGTGAGCTTTCCACATGATTTCACACACAAATTCAGTTCATTTTGTTCTCATTTAGCCTCTATTCATATTATTCTTACCACATTTTTGTTATTTTGCTTATCACATGATGTGTATTGCAGATACATTTCAAAAGGATCAAATTGGAGATAGCCCAACTCAAATTCATCATCATCGGGACTTCTCCAAGCCTTGTAGACATTTAGATTTCTAATTCTACTGAAACAACAAAACACACGATGTGTCTTATTTAAGACACGACGTGTGCATTTCCATTTGGCCATATACTTCAGACACTGTGTAAAAGTACATGGTGTGTCCGCCATAGACACAACATGTACCTGGGAATTCAGAACCAATTCTTCCCTTTCTGGTAATGTACACAACGTGTATTAATTAAAAAATGCCATGTGCTTTACACTCAAAACTACTATCGGAGACCAGGACACGACGTGTCCAAAGGAAAACACGTCGTGTCCCTATTAGTTTCAACAATTTTAAAATATGACTCCTCTCATTTTTAAATACAAGATCGCCATATGGATCAGTTATCTTTGGTTATAATTCAAAAGTCTTTCATCCAAGAGGAGGTCCAAAGCTAAGGAGGGTGATTTTGGGTGGAAGAAGGTGGTTACTTGCCAAAGAACCTCCATTCTTCTTCTCGTCTTCTCTATTTTCTTCAACGGAGGTGTAGAAGAGCTTCTTCACTACATAAAGCTTCTCGGGAGGGAATTTAGTATAGCTTGGAGCAGTTGTAGGAGTGGAATTTCATCCCCAATCTGGAATTCTACTCTTCTTGCGTTACACCTTTTGTTCTCTTAGCTTTTCCTTCTCTAAACCATAATGAACTTTGAAAATTTGGCATATTTTCTACAATACATCATTATGGATGAGTAGAATCTTTTTCTTGGACATGGGAGAGTAGCTCCCATGTCATAACATGTATGGAACATGATAATTTTGTACTACATGCTAAGTTGCTTGTTTTTCCACCTTGTGAGTTCCGGTTTCTTACTTCTTGCATGTATGGTTGGCAACTTTATGTGCATGTTTTATGCTTTCTTGCTTGATCTGAGAAGATAGGTAGGAGAGTAAGGAGGTACTCTCTTGGCAAATTCTTCTTTATCACGAGAGTGGAAATTATGGAGTTGGGGAATAGGTTTGTGATCCAAAATGAAATTCATACATGAGAATGTTGAATTGAGTTAGGATCATTGTACTTGCACCGAGAGGTGAAGTGCAACATACAACATCTCCTTTAAAACAAGTGCTTAGTATGTTTAAATTTCATGATCCTATATTATGCTATGATATGTTGGTGAAATACTAAGTCCAAGATACTTCTGTTGGGTTTTAGGGGAGGTAGAGAAGGCAGCGGAAACAAAAATTTTCTCCTCCCCAAACCTGGAACAAGGAAACACGTCAACATCTATATAATAGGAAAGGAATGGTTTGTGGAATCATACCTTGTCCCGAGGCTTGCTCGGCTACAATACCTCACACCTTGCACGGTCTTCACCTCCAGTCTTAGACGGTGTCTGTGCAGCTCATAGTCGCACCGAGACTGACAACTCCTCCTCTCACTGGACTGTCGGATTGATAGTTGTCCTCCTGAGCGGCAGTGACCTCCCGCCTCTAAAGTAGTCCACACAGACCACCTGGAACTCCACACTCCTTGTCCCACAAGGAAGTGGAAGGATTCACACCCTCCTGTTGATGTACTAGTCACCAACACACTCTCCTGCCTCCAGTTGCATCTGCAGTTGTCCTTCCCTTGCTGCACCTCCCTTTGCGGGAAGCACTTGCTCGGGCTCTCTCTTGGTTACCAAAACCAGAGAGAACGACAACTTGTAGAGCAATTGGTTGCACTAAGTTGTACTTTGAGAAGCCCCCAATACCCCTATATATAGGAGGGTCATGGGATAGGGTTCTCCATCCCGGGCAATGCGGGACAAAAAGCAGGAGTAGAAGGGTTCGAGATTTTCCACAAAAGAAACCAACTCACAACCTAAATCGATCAGTTCACAAGTGAACCGGTCGGTTGGGGACCTGAACCGGTCGGTTGACACCTCAACCGATCAGTTGGGACCCTTGAACCGGTCGGTTGGTGGTCCTGGTCGGTTCGCGATTGACTTTCCTTCTTTTGTTTCTAATTGGTATCGAATACCAATCCTTGTTCCAATAAAATTGGGCAAGTGAAATGCAAGGAAAATTCTCACCGACCTGACTTTCCCAACTTGCTCGGTTGCACCAGTTGAACCGATCGTTTCATCCTGGAATTGAGCCGATCGGCTCAACACTTGAGCCGACCGGTTCAGCAACCTCAGCCGACCGGTTCAACACTCGAACCAATCAGTTGGGGTACAGGTTGTGCAGAATCAGTCAATGGTGATTTCAATCAATCCAATACTCCAATCAACATGTCGAACACCTTGAATAGTATGATTTTTGAGCTATGAATTAATTGAGTGTTTAATTGAACTACTAAACTCCTTTAGTAATCAATCTAAACATTGCTTGTGGACACAAACTCCTCTTCCAGGTTAAATCCTATGTGTGTGACCCTGCAGGTCCATTTCACGTTGGCAGTGAAAGTCCATAAGACTTATGACTTCACAAGCAAAGAGTGGTGCCTAGTCACACATCAGTGCTACCCAAGTGAAAGTAGAAAGTTGGAGAACAACTTTCAATCCTACAATCCGTGAATGGTGTTACAGTGAATGCATAATTCCTCTATCACTGATATCCCAAATGAGCTCAAGGCATGGAACAATCATCCTGTCAACGTTCATTCACTTTCTTGATCTCAGAGTAGATTGGAAGAGATATGTATGACATCAATATCACATATTGATTCACACATGTGTGTGCATTCCTATTTCAATCCTACTCATCAAGTGGCCTTGAATATCAAACTCCCTCAGGAGGGACAAATCCCATATCTATCACTCACCCCTCAAAAGCCCCATGTGTCAAAGCCACCCAATCATCACCTTTATAACAACCCATGTTTCAGGAATGCGTTTGATGATGTCAAAGTGTGCCCAACGACATGTGTTGAGTGTAGTGATTTTAGGTCTAAGAATCACACTCACCACCATCACTGTGAGTACTGACTGTGACTACCATGTCATGGTTCCATGTGTCAAACTCACGGTGGGTCTGTCCGGTACACTTGTTCTCTAACAAGTACCTATGTGTTTGGTTTGATATCTCTATATCATGACTAATGAGATTCTGTCATCAACCAACACCACAATCTAGTCTTGTGTGTCATTTCTATCTATCTACCTTCCACAATGACATCTGACTAGGGACATAACAAAAATGTACAAACTCTTAGCATCCGTATGATCTTATCGTTCAGGTCCTCAACCTGAAAGCATACATCATTGAGTATTGCCATTCTCTAGACATTCAATCTGTTCTATCACTATCTCATATGACTGAACCAGAAAGAATTGGAACCTTGCCTTTGATGTTTATCAAATCAATCTTAATGTATCCCACCAATCATCCCATGATTGGCTCTCAGGGCATACATACCAACAGACTCCCACTTGCAATACGAGCCAATCACCATTGAATCATATTCATAGTGATCTTCAAACATGTCCCACATGTTACTGTGCTCAAGTGCTAACATAGTGAGTAATGACAACATCTTGCCAAAGTCAGTTTTAAATTGCATGTCTCTCATCTCTTTGTTGTACGTCACACGTATGAGATGGAGTTGTCGTAATATGCGATCTAGTATTCCTTTGCTAACCTTTACCACATTGCATGATCAAGGATTCCATACTTGTCATCAATGAGTGGAATATCTATAAGTTCATCTCATGAACTTCCAGATCCATATAATATCTACTGTTGTTCTCTAATGCATAGATACTTGACATTTCCTTTTAAATGGTTTTATTGGAACATTTCCAATTATCAACAACGTTTCACTTTTCCACATCCTATGTATATTTTGCGATTAATTTTCTGTCCTTTCGGAAGTTCGCATCAATGTAATTCTTTACATTGAACTCTTCCTTATCTCCATAGAACTAGTACTTCTCAAGTACTTATCAAGTTCTTATGGTATTCTACTAACCCTTACTGGAGGTAGACAGACATCCACTCATCATGTCCCACATACGAGTTATCAGGATGAGCACATCATATTGTCATGTCGTACATACAAGATGATGAATGCATTTTATTCTTGTCATGTCCATACATGCAAGATAATGGGATGATTACATACATGATAGATCCATATCTATTCTTAGTGTTCCCATTTTTCATAAGAATTTTGACACTTGGCCTTGGGATACTAACTCCATGTAACATGGACAAGTTTTCTCCCACTGTATCTGTGCATACTGAACCCTTCAGTACAGATTGCCAATGTATGCTTTCTCTTTTCAGGTCAAGAGGATTTCGAGAACTATCTCTATAGATCTCTATTCCTATCTCATAGGAAACATCTCTATCTTCCTTAAAGATAATTTCCACTTTTGAATTTCCATTCTAGAACATTTCCATTTCACATCAACATGTGGAATGTGAACACGCTCCCAGTAAATCACAGATCCCTTCTTTATCTATGACATATCAGTCAAACCCTTTGACTATATCATCAAAGTAAAGATCCAATTATGAGTTGCTTGTACTCAATCAATCACATTGATTAGTCCATTGTAACTTATAGACCTCATTTGCATTAGTGGATTCATAAACCTTTTAGGTTATGTCATGTACACATCCTTGTTTGATTCCTCATAGGAATGTGGTTTTAGTGTCCATATGCCAAATGTCTTAGTCATTAAGTTGTAATCAACAAGCATCATCCTTCTCAAAATGTTATCCATGTGTCTTAACACTTAAGACTCATTTGCACTTATGAATTTCATCCAATGGGTGCTACCATCATGGTCATACCTTATGGTTGACATGGATGTCATTTAGGATGTAATGGTCATAAACCATAACTCAAAATCTGGTTCCTCATATTTATCTAGATAGTTGACTCATCACATGAAAAACTCATCACATAAATAATTGGGGTGTATCCGTCAAGGATATAAGAACTCACAACTCCTTGTGATTCTCAATGTCCTTTATTAGTGTGGGGTATTCATTTATTAAGAAGAATTTAGTTATTTGATAATCATTCTCTAACTCCTTAGAGTATGATTCCTTCTTGATTTAGACATCACCATGCCTTAATCATGAGTTCACAATGATACACTATCATAATCACTCAAACGGATCTCAAACATTTGGTCCAAGTATTTGATTCATTGATCTCATCAAGAATTAACACTTTACCAAATTTATACTTCATCTATGATAATCTTAAACACTTCAAGATATTCATATTGGTATTTCTCTAAACACCTTTTGAAGTATTATCATTTACTCCAATAGGTATGTAAATACATCACATGTATTATACCTAATAAGACAATCATTCTCCCACTACCATTAGTGAAGATTGATTAATCATGTACAAGAGATTCATGTCTCTTACTAGTTCTCTAACCAAAAGAGTCTAGATTTATCCATCCTATGGAAACTAGAAATGAATTTCTCATGATTGATGCTAATTTGATTGTTTGAGTTATCAATAACTTTAGGTATCATTTTATCTTATGCATACCATGTATCACAAGATAAGCAAGACATTGCCACAAAGATCATATCTTTAAGATTGAAACATCTCTTTATTAATTGCTATGATTGTCATACAATATGCAAAAATAAAGTGTTTCTATCTATTGGCAAATATGGAATAGCAGTTCTCAACTCTATTTCGTGCCCTTTAGGCTGAAATAAACTGAAAGATACTCCTATCTTTGGCAGCAACACTTGCTCCAATGATGGGTGCTTCTTTCTTGGTCCTTTCATAAAGGCCATCACTTCTTTGTGGATCTTGCATATCATATATGACATATCCATATCTTGGTATCATATACCTCAGATAAAGAAGTGGTTCATTTCATGATACCTTAGGTGGAGATCTCCATCCCCTCCTTCATCTTCTTATGTTCTTCCAGATATAGAGGGCAATTCCCTCATACACCCTTTCCCATGTGCCTTGAGGTTGAAGACGGCTTGGGCTGCTGGCTAGCATCAGAACACTTCTTTGCTTTGCCCTTGCCCTTGCCCTTAAGACTTACCTTTTCTTTGATCACATCAAATATTATGATTTGTCTTTCTTCATCTTTGCCTCTACTGTCCTCAACATGTCCAACAACTTTGTCAACACTCATCAAAAGTTGTTCATGTTGTAGTTTATCATGAATTGTATGATTGTCGCAACATTTGCAGTATCATACCAATAGACAACTCTTGGCTCAGAGGGAATCCTTCTTAGTCAGGTTTTCCACGTACCCGATCACATTGAGTGTGTGAATACCTTACTAGATCTCCTTCTGTCATGACATACTAGGACAGTGTCTTGGAGACATCATATGTCTCATGTTGTCTCTGCAACTCATAGTTCAGAGAACACAACATCAAGAACTCCTCATCAATGTCATCCTCGGTATACTTCCATAAGCATACTTTCAGCCATTGATGTGGTGGGATCGAGTTCATATGGTTCTGGGACTTGGAGCTTTCACTCTTTGAGAACACTTCTCATCATCCTAACCAATCGTGGAATTATTCCCATTTAATTTGTTGGTCTCAAAGACCGATCGCAAATAAAGTGATTATTGTTGATTAACCATTTATTTTAACAAAAGGAAATATATGCAATTTTAGTCCAAAACTCTTTTGACTTATTTGATTGATTTGAAAAGTTGACGATATAATTAGGCCTTTAATTAATTATCTCTCCCACTATTTTACTTCAAATTGAGAGCCCTCTCCATCAATTCGGAAGATTGCAGCGTACAACCTTCTAGTGGGCAAGATCCTGAAATCCTCAAAGTCATGGACCAGATTGGGCTGTCACCCACAACTTAGATCTCTCAAGTAGGCAACACTTGCCAATTGCATCATATGAAACTCTTGATAAGATTTCATATGCAACTCCTTGCCATGATCATCTCCATGCCTCAAGGTGCTAGATCCTATCTAGGTTACCTTGATAAGTCGGACCCAAAGCCAACATGATGAATATGCACTCTGCTTGGGCAGACCCACATGTTCATCCTTCACGCTTCCACGAGATAGACGGTGCACCACGCTTGGGCATGCCCACACTTGGTCGATCAAGCTTTTCACGTGTGTCGCATTTGGAAGGCATCTAAAACTTAATATTTTAATGAGGGATTTGGTTTTTATATACATATACATATCCAATCACCACAATACATAGTACGTATCATATACATGCTATATCCCACATAAAACATGCACAAACGATAAAAGCGATGATTATGGCCATCCTAATGTGATTCCTCGAGCCAAGAGGAATCACGATCATCTAGGTCTACATCACATGCAACCTATATAAGATGAATTTTGTGCCTTGCCATCCAAGTTGATCAACTCATCCCATGAATGATCTGCTCTCTTTGGTCGGTCGTCTGGGTGCCACCAGCCGATCGGTTGGCTCCTCCAACCGATCGGTTCGCCTGGTCATCGTGCATCTCTTCATGGCCGCCACCCGCTCGTCTCGCTCCTCGAACTGGTCATCAACCGATCGGTTCACTCCTTGAACCGATCATCTGGAACGTCAACTGATCGGTTCACGCCTTGAACCGATCGTCTCAACTGTCGTCTGGATGTCTGCCGTTCTTTGACATAACAGGAAGTAAAATCTATCCTAATATTACATTGCTTAAAAGGGAAACCCCGAGTTACATTTGGGGGGAGCAAAGGTAGGAAAGAAATCTCGAATTATTTCGAGTTACATCAGGAATAGGAGAGGGAAGATCAGTGCGCAGACTGAGATGCAAGCAACCTCATACAACCATACACAAATAGGGTTTATTGGCCATAATCACGCTATACATCCACCACAAAACTCGTTTAAGGGAGACACGTATCGAGTGCATTAATAATACATATCATGTATGTAATTGGGATTTGTGGATTTAGGATTGGACATGCATAAAGCCAATTTTTATTCACATCGTATGCAATAAATAAAGGCGACAAACCAAAATCGATCATATCGATATTCCTAAAATATAGAACAGTTGACGTGGCTCTGATACCACTGTTGGGTTTTAGGGGAGGCAGAGAAGACAGCGGAAACAAAAATTTTCTCCTCCCCAAACCTGGATCAAGGAAACGCGTCAATGTCTATATAATAGGAAAGGGATGGTTTTTGGAATCATACCTTGTCCCGAGGCTTGCTCGGTGACAATACCTCGCGCTTTGTGCGGTCTTCACCTCCGGTCTTGGACGGTGTCTGTGCAGCTCCTGGTCGCACCGGGACTGACGACTCCTCCTCTCACCGGACTGTCGGATTGATAGTTGTCCTCCTGAGCAGCAGTGACCTCCCGCCTCTGAAGTAGTCCACGCGGACCACCTGGAACTCCACACTCCTTGTCCCACAAGGAAGTGGAAGGAGTCGCACCCTCCTGTTGACGTACTAGTCGCCAACACACTCTCCTACCTCCGGTTGCAATTGCAGTTGTCCTTACCTTGTTGCACCTCCCTTTGCGGGAAGCACTTGCTCGGGCTCTCTCTCAGTTACCAAAACCGGAGAGAACGACAACTTTGCAGAGCAACTGGTTGCACTGAGTTGTACTTTGAGAATCCCCCAATACCCCTATATATAGGAGGGTCATGGGACATGGTTCTCTATCTCGGGCAATGCGGGACTAAAAGCAGGAGTAGAAGGGTTCGAGATTTTCCACAAAAGCAACCAACTCGCAACCTGAACCGATCGGTTCACAAGTGAACTGGTCGGTTGGGGACCTGAACCGGTCGGTTGACACCTCAACCGATCGGTTGGGACCCTTGAACCAGTCGGTTCACAAGTGAATTGGTCGGTTGGTGGTCCTGGTCGGTTCCCGATTAACTTTCCTTCTTTTGTTTCTAATTGGTATCGAATACCAATCCTTGGTCCATTCAAATTGGGCAAGTGAAACGCAAGGAAAATTCTCACCCACCTGAATTTCCCAACTTGCTCGGTTGCACCAGTTGATCCAATCGTTTCAACACTTGAACCGATCATTTCATCCTGGACTTGAGCCGATCGGCTCAACACTTGAGCCGACCGGTTCATCAACCTCAGCCGACCGGTTCAACACTTGAACCGATCGGTTGGGGTACAGGTTGTGCAGAATCAATCAATGGTGATTTCAATCAATCCGATACTCCAATCAACATGTCCAACACCTTGAACAATATGATTTTTGAGCTATCAATTAATTGAGTGTTTAATTGAACTACTAAACTCCTTTAGTAATCAATCTAAACATTGCTTGTGGACAAAAACTCCTCTTCCAGGTTAAATCCTATACGTGTGACCCTGCAGGTCCATTTCACATTGGCAGTGAAAGTCCATAACACTTATGACTTCACAAGCAAAGAGCGGTGCCTAGTCACACATCAGTGCTACCCAAGTGAAAGTAGAAAGTTGGAGAACAACTTTCAATCCTACAATCTGTGAATGGTGTTACATCAAATGTATAATTCCTTTGTCACTGATATCCCGAATGAACTCGAGGCATGGAACAGTCATCCTGTCAACATTCATTCACTTTCTTGATCTCAGAGTAGATTGAACGAGATATGTATGACATCAATATCACATACTGATTCACACATGCGTGCGCACACCTATCTCAATCCTACTCATCAAGTGGCCTTGGATATCAAACTCCCTCAGGAGGGACAAATCCCATATCTATCACTCACCCCTCAAAAGCCCCATGTGTCAAAGCCACCCAATCATCACCTTTATAACAACCCATGTTTCAGGACTGCGTTTGATGATGTCAAAGTGTGCCCAACGACATGTGTTGAGTGTAGTGATTTCAGGTCTAAGAATCACACTCACCACCATCACTGTGAGTACTGACTGTGACTACCATGTCATGGTTCCATGTGTCAAACTCACGGTGGGTCTGTCCGGTACACTTGTTCTCTAACAAGTACCTATGTGTTTGGTTTGATATCTCTATATCATGACTAATGAGATTCTATCATCAACCAACACCACAATCTAGTCTTGTGTGTCATTGTTGTCTATCTACCTTCCACAATGACATCTGACTAGGGACATAACAAGAATGTACAAACTCTTAGCATCTGTATGATCTCATCGTTCAAGTCCTCAACCTGAAAGCATACGTCATTGGGTACTGTCATTCTCTAGACATTCAATTTGTTCTATCACTATCTCATATGACTGAACCAAAAAGAATGGGAAGCTTGCCTTTGATGTTTATCAAATCAATCTTAATGTATCCCACCAATCATCCCATTATTGGCTCTCAGGGAATACATACCAACAACTTTGATATTTGAAATCAACCCTTTTTAGTAATCCATTTACCATTTTGCTTAATTATGAAATTTTAGCTTAATCAACCAAATCACACCTTTAAAATGGTCTAGATTTTTGAACCTTAGCACTATTTCATTTAATTGGTAACCAAGCTCCTTGTGTTCGATCTCAACTACAACTACTGTCATATACTTGCGGGAAATAGCTAGTGAGTAAATGATGTTTCTTAAGATTGAAACTCATTAGTGTAACAACCAACAAGTTTTTGGCACCGTTGATGGGGAACTATGATAAATCTAATTAGAGTAAAAAGTGTTAATTAGTATTCGAGACTAGATCATCATTTCCATTTTCGAATTTCCATATACCTTTTAGTTGTGTTCTCAATAACTCTTGTTATTTTTCAGGTTGTATGATTCGCTCGCAAAGGGGTATTCAAGCATCAATGTTGCTAGACCTTCAGATTGAGAGCACTCTTTCAAGCTTAAGAAGAGCAAGAAGAGTAGAGAAACCACTGCTAGGAGGTTTTCCACCATCACCATCACCATCTTGTTCATCTTTTGAAGAAGTCACACAAGAAGATCCAACCATGGAGGACGATCATTGTAATATCCTAGGATTTGAGGCCTGGGATAACATGATCTTAAAAGGAATGATTGGACTACCAATATCATCAAGGTGCACCTCCTTTTCTGGGAGCCCATCTCTAAAGAACTCCATAGTTAAGTGTGCTCAGCTTGGAGTAGTACTAGGATGGGTGACCAGTCGGGAAGTTGATCATGGCTTGCGCGTGAGTGGACAAAAGCATACAGTTAAGGCTAGTGGTGGTCTGTGGGGCCAGTCGTCAATCCTGAAACTCTGCTAGAGCCTTGGGCAGTGGGTCGGGGCATTACAAATGGTATCAGAGCCAATTTCCCTCCAGTAGGTGGGGCCACATGGGCCTGTGGCATGCCAGTGTTTGAGTCGTGCAGTCCACTCATGTTGGAAAGGGCTATCCGAGTTGATGGAGCTGCCCATGCGCTGGTAGTGTCCAGGCACATTGGAAAGGGCTATCCGAGTTGATGGAGTCGCCCTTGCATTGGTAGCCGTGATCGGGAGCTGGGTGTACATGGGACATTTGGGTCTACACTAAAATGGGGAAAGATTATGAGGCCATATAGTTGAGCCTTGACGAGGACGTCAAGAGTCTAAGTGGGGGAGATTGTAACATCCTAGGATTTGAGGACTGGGATAACATGATCTTAAAAGGAATGATTGGACTACCCATATCATCAAGGTGCACCTCCTTTTATGGGAGCCCAGCTCTAAAGAACTCCATAGTTAAGCGTGCTCGACTTGGAGTAGTACTAAGATGGGTGACCAGTTGGGAAGTTGATCCTGGCTTGCACATGAGTTGACAAAAGTGTGCTGTTAAGGCTAGTGGTGGTCTGTGGAGCCAGTCGTCATTCTTGAAACTCTGCTAGAGCCTTGGGTAGTGGGCCGGGGCATTACAATCATCCTTTGAAGGATTTCACCATGTCTGTTGCCATAAACATTTGTGGAGCCATTGATCTGCCTGTAATGGAAGCGAACAATTTCTCTATTTCTCCGTTGATCCTGGCTTGCACGTGAGTGGACAAAAGCGTGCAGTTAAGGCTAGTGGTGGTCTGTGGAGCCAGTCGTCATTCCTGAAACTCTGCTAGAGCCTTGGGTAGTGGGCCGGGGCATTACAATCATCCTTTGAAGGATTTCACCATGTATGTTGCCACAAACATTTGTGGAGCCATTGATCTGCCTGCAATGGAAGCGAACAATTTCTCTATTTCTCCTTCAATGATGCAGATGATCCAGTAGAACCATTTTGGGGGTACCATCAATGAAGATCTGAATATTCATGTGGCTGAATTCTTGGAGTATATGAACTCTTCCAAAATAAATGGTGCATCCGCCAATGCAATAAGGCTATTGTTGTTCCTTTTCACTCTGAGAGATAGAGCCAAGGAGTGACTTTTATCTCTTCCTAAGAAGTCCATAAAAATTTGTGATCAACTTTTAAATTCTTTCCTTGCAAAGTATTTTCTGCCGAGCAAAACAACCCAACTAAGGAACCGGCTCACAAACGTTTCTCAATCTGATGGAGAAACTATGTATGATACATGGGAGCAGTTTAAGGACCTGTAATGCCTTTACCCTCACCATGGATTGACCAACTGATTGCTACTCCAAACATTTTATAATGGATTGTTCTATAATACCCGCATGACACTAGATGCCGTAGTAAATGGAGCATTGATGAATAAATCTTATACGGAGGCTTATGATATCGTTGAAGACATAACAGTCTACCATTGCCAATGGGGGTTAGATAGGAAGGCACACTCATCCTCTACAACTAGTTCTTCAAATAGGAAGTAAGTAGGGAAGCATACTATTGATGTCGTTGACCTAATTGCTGCTAAACTCGATGTTCTTACACAAAAGTTTGAGAAGATGACTACATCACAAATCCAATCAGCTGAAGTGATATGTGAAGCTTGTGGAAATTCTGGACATACTTCTTCTTCATGCTTTGCTCCTAATGTGAATGAAGGGAGCCTAGAACAAGTCAATGTCGTTAAGATGCATGGGAACAAGTAATGCAATCCCTATTCCAACACCTACAATCTGGGATGGGGAGATCATCCTAATTTCTCCTATTAGAACACAATCAATGCTCATAACTTCCAATATGGACAACGACAACTACAGTAGCAACAACACTTCAATCGGAAAAACAATGGGAATCTGCCATGCTTCAATAATAATAGGGGTTACTAACAACAACAACAACCCCAAAGTTCTTCCTTGAAGGCCATGATGGAGAAATTTATCTCCACACAGATGTAGCAAAATGAAGAGTTCAGGGGCAATGACAAGCTCTTGAAAGATGCAATTGCCCAACTCTCTGCAAAAGTGGATGGTATTTCCACTCATACAAGGATGTTGGAAAACCAAATTGCCCAATAGGCCTTGACGCAGTAAAAGAACACTCAATCCGGATCTCTTAGAAGCCAACCGGAGGTGAATCCAAGACAACAGGTGAATGCTATCACATTAACGAGTGGAGTTGAAATCCACATACCTTCTCCACCCAAGGAGAAGAGTGTTGAGATCGCCGATGAAGAAAAGCTTAACACCCCAATGGGTGACAAAGGAAAAGGTACAGCTGAGGTACCACCTTCTATTAAAGCAAATGTACAATTTCTACAAAGACTTGCAAACAAGAAGGACGATTCAAAGTTTAGAAAGTTTATGGACATTCTAAACAAACTCCATGTCAACCTTCCGCTAGTTGAAGTTATAGCAGAGATGCTATCATATGCTATGTTTCTTAAAGACATCCTCACCAAGAGGAGGAAGGTGGACCAAGTGGAAATCGTGATACTTTCTGAAAGAATCAGTTCGATCATTCAAAACAGACTTCCTGAGAAGCTAGATGATTTGGGAGCCTTTACTCTACCATGCAAGATCAACAACACCATGTTTGAAAAAGGTCTTGTAGACCTTGGAGCTAGTATTAGTCTCATCTCGTCTACTTTGTGGAAGGAGATAGATCTTGGATATCTAAAACCTACAAAGATGGCCATTGAACTAGCCGATCATTCCATCAAATATCGCAAAGGTACCATGGAAGATGTGCTAGTGCAAATTGGTAAACTCTATATTCCTTGTGATTTTGTGGTGTTAGATATGGTAGAAGTTCCTTTCAATACCATTATTTTTGGGAGACCTTTCTTGAGAACTACTAGATGCCTTGTTGATGTCCGAGAAGGCAAACTCACACTCAAAGTTGGCGAGGAAGCCATGGAGTTTTCTGTATATGATGCCATGAAAGCACCCTCACATGTAGAAGAAATCTATTTTATGGACTCTATTAATTATGTTCTAGAAGAAGATCATGATGTTGCTGATTTGATACTGAACTAATATGATGATGATGAAGTTATAAACAATGAATTTGAAAATTTTGGGGTATTTTCTATTGCTCAATCAGATGTTATTGAAGAAGAGACTCCACATGTTGATGACAAAGACAAAGTAAATGCAGCCAAGAGAAAGGTAGAACTCAAAGCCCTTCCACCAAGGCTAAGGTATGCATTTCTTGATTTTAACTCTACGTCTCATGTCATAATAAATGATGAGTTAACTAATGAACAAGAGAATAAATTGCTTTCCGAATTGCATTTGTACAAAGATGTCATTGGTTACTCTATCGATGATTTAAAAGGCATTCATCCCTCCATTTTCATGCATAGAATAAACATGGAGGATGATGCTAAACCCACCATTGAACCACCTAGATGTTTAAATCAAAATATGATTGAGGTGGTAAAAAAGAAAATCTTTAAGTTGGTTGATGCCAGTATCATTTATCCTATAAGTGACAGCCCTTGGGTTAGTGACATTCATGTGGTACCTAAGAAGGGGGGTGTAACTGTCATCAAGGGAGATAATGATGAGTTGATACAAACATGTATAGTCACAGGTTGGCATATGTGTATTGATTACCGACGTTTGAACAAAGTGACTTGCAAGGATAATTTTCCGTTGTCGTTTATCAATTTGATGCTTGAACGTCTTGCAAAACATTCTTATTTTTGTTAATTTGGACGGGTATTCCGGGTTTTTCCAGATTCCTATCGACCCTCCCACCTAAGAGAAAACCACTTTTACATGCACATATGGAACTTATTCTTATCTTCGCATACCCTTTGGTCTTTGCAATGCTCCTGTGACATTTCAGTGATGCATGATGGCAATTTTCTCTAATTGTATTGAAAACATAATGGAAATTTTCATGGATGATTTTAGCGTATATGGAGATTCATTTGATCAATGTTTATGCAACTTGTCATTAGTCTTATCCCGCTACAAAGAGGTTAACCTAGAACTAAACTGGGAGAAGTGTCATTTCATGGTACAATCTGGTGTAGTATTAGGTCATGTTGTATCTAACAAGGGTATTTAAGTTGACAAGGCTAAGGTGGAAGCTATTGAGAAGATGTCTACTCCTTCTTCAGTCAAGGACATTTGTAGTTTCCTTGGTCATGTAGGGTTCTATAGAAGATTCATTAAAGACTTCTCCAAAATTGCCAAGACATTATGTTCTTTACTTGCAAAGGATGCTGAATTCATATTCAATGATGACTGTCGTACATCTTTCACCAAGATCAGGGAAGCTCTTATTATAGCCCCAATCATCCAACCACTGGACTAGAACGTTCCTTTTGAATTGATGTGTGATGCAAGTGACTATACAGTAGGAGTAGTTCTGGGACAATAGAACGATAAGAAGATTTATGCCATTTATTATGCAAGCAAGAACCTAGATGAAGCACAAATAAATTATACAACCATTGAGAAGGAGATGCTTGCTAAAGTGTACATCTTTGACAAATTCCGACAATACTTGGTTGGATCTAAGGTAATAGTGTATAGAGATCATGCTTCCATAATGTGTTTGCTCAACAAGAAGGATGCAAAACCTCATCTCATCCAATGGATACTGCTTCTACAAGAGTTTGATCTTGAAATCCGGGATAAGAAGGGGATAGAGAACAATGTTGTTGATCATCTTTCTAGGTTAACTACAAATGTTGGAGACTTATTGCCTATTGAGGACCATTTGCCTATTGATAAGCCTTATGCATCATTGTCCACACAAGTACCATGGTTTGCGGACATCACGATTTTTCTTGCTACGAGACAACTACCACTGGATTTGACAAACGAGCAGAAGAAGAAATTCTTCCATGATGTAAAGTTCTACTATTAGGTTGACCCCTTGTTGTTAAAACATGGGAGTGATGGCCTCATCTGGAGGTGTGTTGCTGAAGAAGAGATTGCCACTATTATTTCTGAATGCCATGCCTCTCCTTATGGAGGTCACTTTGGAGGAGAAAAGACTGTAGAAAAGATTCTCCAGGACAGTTTCTATTGTCTAACATTGTTTAAAGATGTCAATTTGTTTGTCAAAGCTTGTGATGAATGCCAAAGGACTGGAGGAATATCTAGACGCAATGACATGCCTCTTAACTCTATCTTAGAGATTGAGGTATTTGATGTATGGGGAGTTGATTACATGGGACCATTTCCATCTTCTTGTGGCTACCAATATATCCTAGTTGCTTGTGAGTACGTCTCTAAGTGGGTTGAGGCCATCCCAACCCAAGCACCAGATGCAAAATCTATAGTCAAGCTATTTTAGAAAATCATTTTCCCTCGGTTTGGAGTTCCTAGAGCTGTAATCTCTGATGGAGGCACACATTTTGTTGAGAAGTAATTCAATAACCTTCTATGTATGGAGTTACTCATGAAGTGTTACACCCCGATCTCACAATTACCATTAATTTTATATTAGGGCATAAATTGAGGATTTAACGTAATACAAAGATCACCCTTAACTTTTTATTCTTTTTCAAATTCTTTATTTTCTCGCATTGAAACACATAAACTAACTTTACAAGGGAATCTAAACATTGATTTCTCTAATTTGATTTCAATAGTAAAAATGCATGTATGAACATTCATTATATTTCTCATACTTTTAAGCACATAAGACTTGCTGATTCACATATATTGCAAAAAGAGGAATAATGTTATACATCATCATTTACAACTCTCTCTTATTTATTTACAAGGACCTAGAGTGACAAGGACCGACTGAAATTAACTATACTCAGGCTCAACTTTTGTGGCAGATCTACTCTGATGCAATGATATCTTCAATCGCCACAGTTTCCCTAAAAATATTGAGTAGAGGGGTGAGCCTACTCGCTCAGTGAATGAGTAAAACAATAATGCAGTCTAATAAATAATTAAAAATAAAACACTACACTACTGAAAAGCACTCTGTCAGCATTTTGGTCGAAGTATAGTTTGACTGAGAACCACATTCAAAGAACACTCAAATATTCTGAAATTTTTTCTCCAATATGCATGATTGAGTTATCCATATCATATCCAACATTCAATTAAATATAAAATTTATTGAAAATATGAAAAATCATTTACAACACTACTATCCTGATCAAATTCCATATTCATGTACTATCAAAACCCTAATTTTTTCCGATTAGGGTTTACATTTCTCAAACCCTAATTCTCAAACTAAAATCATAGTTAAAGTTTGTTCTTAGGTTTGAAACATAACAATTGATCTACTATCATTAATCAAGTCTAAATGATGTTCAATCTAATCAAGCATGTAATCATTTAGGTAAACCCTAGTTTATCAATTAAGCACAAATGTGGTCATTACAATTCTCACCCCCTTAAAAAGTTTCGTCCCCGAAACATAAATACGCAAACAAAGTATATTCAAAGTTTATTTTAAGCTTCTAAAATCTTACATGTCATTACATTCTTGTATTTTATACAGTAATGTAGTTTTCAACGTTAAGTCCTTTATTTCTTTTCTAATCACAACATGTTAAAATAGTTCTCAATGATAACAAACAAATTCTCTATGCCACAATCAATCATAGAAGAGAGAGAGAGAAACAACTATTTCAATATTTTTTATACTATTGAGGTGTTACCTCAACATTGATAATCTGATCCAACTATCTCAATTCAAATGGATCAATATGTACTATTTTTATGTATTACCTCTAAGTCACAAAAGAGAGTTCACCATTTTCTTTTGAATTTTACTATTGTGCTACTCAAATAGCAAAACAGTCTTGAGTTGGAAGACTAGATTCAACAACAATTGTACAATACTACTCACGACATCCCCATTGCATCATGGATGCATAAGGTGAAGCATTACCATCACATTACATACTATTCTCAAGTATGAACCCACACATAATTCAAGGTGTAACCATCAAGTTATAGCATACTAGGGTTTCAACAACAGTAACAAAGTACTCCATAATTGTATTAGTCATTCAAGGACTATTCTTACCCAATTACCATCACTTAGTTATATTAAACCTAGGTATAACAAGCTATACCTCATTAGGGTTACATATCAATACAATATGGTTATCATCCCTTCTATTCATATGAGTGAATAGGTAAGACTACCTCATTCAGGGTAACCCTTCATTTGTTCCATCATTATTCAACCCATATTACCATACTACAATTGTACAATACTAAGATGGATTACTTGTATGAATGTATACAACTATCAGACACCTTTAATTAACATATTGCTTACACATGTACACTGAAATCATACATAGAACCAATTTACATCCCTTAATATGCCTTCAACAAATTATACTTCTAAAAACAAATTCACATATTACTAAAAGCCATTGTTTTCTCTTATCTCTCTCCTCATTCACTACTACTTACTTTTTGCTAATTCTCCTTCTCATTTTAATCATGTAGATTAAACATTCCTAAAATTGAAACATACAAGGTACACATAGATTATTCATCATTCTTGCTATCACTACAAGAATTTATCTCATATCACACTTCACTCATATTGTATTTCTCCTTTTGTTCAAAACACACTTGTTACATTTCAAATTTATATCTTACTCTTTACTCTAAATCATTTCCATATTGTTTATCTACCTTTCAGATTAGCTATCTTTAAACCCTGGATTACTATCTGTGCTAATTTACTTCTCCTAGTGAAAATCTCATGATCTTCTTTTATAGAGATGCTAGTATTCAAGGTCAAATTACTATTGGCATCCCTTAAACTACCACAATGCTAAACATTCTAGGGTTTGGTCCTTATCAGAAGCATGATGTTATTGTGATGTGACTTTTCTCCCTTAATTTGAAATTCAAACTTTGGATCTCACAAGTTTTACTAAGGTCTTTCTTATCTTATCAATTGAATTTTCTTTCTCTTACTTGACCTATTTAGATAGATTACATTCTCAATTACCCTGCTAGGGTTTCATCATCATATTGTGTGTCATTATTACATTCACTAGATGTCTCTACCATGGTGGTTATGCATCATATATGATTAATTTTCTTATCACTTCATTCCCACATTTCTCTCATTAAGGAAGATATGAAAGAGAAGATGATTTTGAGACTTAGAATTCTTATCTTCAAACATTCAATAATACATTTCTCATATGTAGGTTTAATTAATTATCAACATGGATACTTGACTAATTAGCACTTTCTTGAATCTCACAACCACTTTCTTTTATAATCTATATTAGTCCATCATGTTTCAAACCCTTCCTTACTTTCCATAATCCCCTTACCATATACTACTATTCCACATGTCATCTTTAACTTCTAGTTTTCTCTTATGATCATGTTGCTTCTTTTATGTGTATGATCATGTATACCATGTTGCATATATTTCCTTTTATCCTTTTACTAATGTGAAGTTGAAATTCTAAATCAATAATCTCTCTACTAGTATCACCTCATGTTTAATACATTACATATCCTTCATTTTAAATCAAACGGCTCATGCACGGGTGAAACATAGTTTCTCTTTCAATCAAGTTTTTCCTTCCTGAATATAGTCTACTTTTGTATGACTTATTCATTTATTTAGCTACACTTTCATTCTTCTTTTTGAAACTAGTTTGTTGTTCTATAGAGATTTAGAATCCAAAGGAAGTAAGGATGAATGTATTAAACTTATTAATATAGGTATCCATTACATGCTCTCAATTATATCATAACCCTCATTCCTTAATCAAGCTTATTATTTCCAACATTTCTCTTTGTTTCAACTAAGTTTCTTATCCTAGTTTTATGATTTACATGCTCATCTAGTTCTCTTCACTTTAACTCTTCTGAAGACTCTTCACTTCTATGTACTTATTGTATACTTAGCTCTTTTCTTCTATTTTCCCTTTGCTTTGGAGTACATTAAAACATTGTACTCAGTTATATAATCCATTCCTCATGATTGATTCTTACTATCTTGGCCCCATACATACTTTTCTCATATCTTTTCCATATTTCATATTTAGAGTTCTTATAATACTAATAATTAAACTTAATCTAAACCTTATACCGTGTTCCTTTATTCCCAATTAAGGGTTTCTCATATGAGGCCCCAAAGTTGGATCTCAGATATCAATTCCAACTGATTCTTAGTTATCCCAGCCTTTCCCTTATACTTCAAAATCTTAGAGTATATACATTCATACCAGAATTTGGATCTAATCTATCTAGAATTTACTCTTGTTATGTTACTGATAGGAGTCATTAGATCCCAGTAATGCATCCTGCCAGCTGGACCAGGCCGAACGTGTAGTCCTGAAGCCAAGAGCTACTCAGGATTACTCAATCTTATTCATCTCAAATGTGTGGAAGAAAACTTATCCACTTAGGAAAGCTCATTCAAAGATCATTTCTAGTCTACTTGATACAATGAATGTAATCAATAAATGCTACTACTGCATAGTGTACAAAAACTTTTAAAGACCCATATATATTTTAAAAAAATGAATATCTGAATTTAAACATATAAGAGCTTTTCTATTCATCTCCAATAAAACAACAATATGAAATGAAAGTTCTATCTCATTTTATATTTATGCTCTTAATTCATGTTACTTATGTTGTTTCTAACGCTAATATTTCTAGGGTTCCTCTCTATACCATCCTTCCACTATATACCTGGCCAGGGTATACATGAAAGAATACAAAGAGTAGCTTGATACTGGTTGATCCAAGTACTCAGATACCGGGCCAGGATATCCAAATACTCAAATCCTTAGAGCTTACATCATAACATCTCCTATCTGCCACACTTATGACTCTAACTTACTAACTTAATGGTCCCTGACAACTCAGCTCAAGCTCTGATACCAAGTTGTTACACCTCGATCTCACAATTACCATTAATCATGACATTAGGGCATAAATTGAGTATTTAACATAATACAAAGATCACCCTCAACTTTTTATTATTTTTCAAACTCTTTGTTTTCTTTCATTGAACCACATAAAAAAACTTTACAAGGGAATCGAAACATTTATTTCTCTAATTTGAGTTCAACAGTAAAAATGCATGTATGAACATTTATTATATTTCTCATACTTTTAAGAACATAAGACTTGCTGATTTGCATATATTGCTAAAACAGGAATAATGTTATACATCATCATTTATAACTCTCTCTTATTTCTTTACAAGGACCTAGAGTGATAATGACTGATTGAACTTAACTATACTCAGACTTAACTCTTGTGGAAGATCTACTGTGATGCAATGATATCTTTAATCCCCATGTTTTCCCTAAAAATTTTGAGTAGAGGAGTGAGCCTACTCGCTCAGTGAATGAGTAAAACAATAATGCAGTCTAAAGTAATGAATCATACATTTATCATTCTTGGATAATTGAAATAAAACAAGATAGTAATTTCAAATTAAAAGACTAGATATTCAAAAACTTACTAATTACATTGAAGCCTACATCATTAGAAATAAACAAGTATGGAAATATAATCCTCACTATATTCAATATTACATTTAAAGAACAACTGCTGTGAAAACGTACTCGAATTTTTCTTACCCTTTCTTATTTATAAGAAACTCTTTAAACCTATATGATCATATTTTATCTTATGCCCTGATCATATGCAGTTTACTCTACATATGAAGAATCATATTGAAATATGATCTCACCATACAAGACGTTGTTGACACACCCGGGAATGCTAAGCCTGAATACGTCACTGGTCTGTAATAGGAAAAATGGCTCTTTGGCCTCAGCACACCTATTATACTGTAAAAACTAGACTCCTCCTCTAACCTGAGCACACAGGTAGAGATTCAAGCCACCTATTGGCTTTACTATACACTAGTGCCACCAGGATCTCTGGTTGATGTTAGACACTACATTATGTATTTTAAGGAGACTTCCACTAGGGCTTCATCCCCCGTACCACCTGTTAGTACGTTCCGACCCCCATATACTGGACACTATCAGGGTTAGGCCGTTTCATCCCTACGACGCAAACCTCTCATAGGGAATCTATGGTGTTCAGGGCTCTTATGTCTATTATTTTATTATTCTTGGAAAGCTCTTACTATATTGTATCTTTTCCCTTACTTATACTTGACTCTGGTATCTCTATGGTGCCGTTTCTATTTATTTGAAGTTTATAACACAACATGTATATCATTCTAAACTTAGCAGAGTAGTATATTCAAATATTGTGATATTATGAGTAATCATCATACTATACATACATGCAAACTAAAATTCTTAAATAAATAGAATACATGTCAACTTGTCACTTTATGCACTAGAATCATGCAATTGAACTTCTTAATACACTGATAATACTGAATTGAATGCTTAACATATTGTTTACCCCTTTCTTAGGGTTTCTCCTTACTCATGCACATATATCACTTCTCATGTATTTGAAACATATGTCATGTCTACTAATATAAATATTCTCATTCAATATTTCTCACATTTATGCATGGCATCGATAACATACCTATCTAGGGAATGTCATATCTCTCCACTTGCAATAGCATAACAACATATACATTTCATGACAAGTATTTGAGTTAGAAAATCTGAATCTCATAAACAAAGCATGTATGCATATAAGATAATATTCAGATAAAATCCCTCAATATCACATGAATAACTTCAATCAACCATTTACTACTAAATTAGATATGTATACTTGTAAAAGCATACTAGATTGGGTTTCCATCCTTCATTACTTGCTATTCACAGGATATGTATTGTAAAAATCAGAAACTCTATTTGTCCATATATTAAATCAAGATATTAAACATGTAGAATTATATGCACTAGGAACATAAGTAAGATCATATAAACAAATCTGAATTTCAGCTATAATGTTGTTCAAGCACCCAAATAACTTAAAAATTTAGATCTTCAGAAGATTCTCAATAAACTTCTTAATTCTGTAGTATTCAAGATTCATAGATATCTATATCCATGTCAACATATAAACGTTTTTAGATCATAGTTGGAACATGAATTGAAGTATTCTATAAACTGAATTCAAGAATAGTTCTTTTCATTTATTGTCATCTAGGAAGAAATCGAGAATATAAATTAAACCATCTAATTGAGTACAATTGACTGAAATATTCTTTTACCCACTCACCCTAAGCTGTAAAACAACTTAAAAATGTAGCTCATCCCAAAAAATCTCGATCTCATATCAAATCCCAAGCAATTCACCCGATTCTTCTTCCTTTCACCTCAGACTCCCTATAAATGAGGGATTATGAAGAAAGAGTGAGAAAAGGGGAAGTTTTGACACCATTTTAGATCAAATCAGAGGAGGGACAGAATCTTGACATGTGAGACAAGATTCACCATGACACTATATCCTAAGAGGCTAAACTTACATGATTTCATCATTCCTCAGACCGCAAAACCCTAGGTCAACATGTCCATCTCTTTCTCCTCTCAAACCCTAACTCTCCCTCTCTCTCTAGGATTTCATTACTCTAGATTGAATCATGAATATGAGAGCTCTTTGTGTGTTAGGTTGACCATATAGAGAAATTGAGTTGCTTGGGTCAATTGTACATTGACCCCTCACTATACTTTCTCTTATTTCAACTGAATTTTCTATCTTAAAAATATTATTGTAATTCATCTATTGATACTGTCTAAATGCATCAAAAAATTATGAAAATTTTACATGTTGTTTATGATTGAGGTTTAAATCTCTAGTTAAAATTGATATTAATTTGGAGTTACTAATAAATAACAATAAATAAAACACTACACTACTAAAAAGCACTCTATTAGCATTTTGGTCGAAGTATAGTTTGACCGAGAACCACATTCAAAAAACACTCAAATATTCTGAAATTTTTCTCCAATATGCATGATTGAGTTATCCATATCAAATTTAAAATTCAATTAAATAAAAAATTTGTAGAAAATATGAAAAATCATTTACCACACTGCTATCGTGATCAAATTTCATATTCATGTACTATCAAAACCCTAATTTTTGCCGATTAGGGTTTACATTTCTCAAACCCTAATTATTCAAACTAAAATCATAGTTACAATTTGTTCTTAGGTTTGAAACATCACAATTGATCTTCTATCATTAATAAAGTCTAAATGATGTTCAATCTAATCAAGCATGTAATCATTCAGGTAAACCCTAGTTTATTAATTAAGCACAAATGTGGTCATTACATAAAGTATTTACGCCCTACCATCCTCACACTTCCGTGCAAGTAGAGGTCTCCAACCGGCATCTGAAAACCATTCTATAAAAGACAGTGTCTAGCTCAAGGAAGGATTGGGCATTGAAGATAGACGATACCTTATGGGCATATCAGACAGCTTATAAAACCATCATAGGCACAAATCCATTCAAGAAGATATATGATATATCTTGTCATCTTTCGCTGGAGCTAGAACACCGTTCTCTATGGGATATCAAACTCTTAAATTTTGACACGAAGAAGGCTGGTGAAAAGCATCTATTTTAGCTGCAAGAACTAGAGGAACTCTGACTATATGCATATGAAAATGCAAGGCTCTACAAAGAAAGAACAAAGGTTTGGCATGACAAGAGAATCTGGAGGAAAGACTTCAAAGAAGGAGACAAAATGTTGTTGTTCAACTCAAGACTTAAGCTATTCCCTAGAAAACTAAAGTCCAAGTGGTCCGACCCTTTCCTTGTATTGAAGATATATCCATATGGAGTTGTTGAGTTACAAGGAAAGGATGGATCTTTCAAAGTAAATGGGCAACGTTGCAAGCTATATACCTCGGGAGATGAAGTTCACAAGGGAGCCTCTTGCTCCCTTCAAGATACATAATGGACAAATTGAAGAGTCTCACTCGAGACTCTAAATGGAGGACCTTGTGGGAGTTAAACCCACATTAGGATAGATTTATTTTCAAGTTATTTGAGTTAACAACACTCTTTAGTTTCATAAATAAGCTTGTCATGGATGAATGTAATAATTTCGACAATTCTATAGCCATATCTATTATTAGTTTTGTGCTGACGAGAAGCTATCTTCTGTAGAAAATACAGAAGACACAGCATGTCTTTATTAAACATGGCGTGCCACTACATCCAAAAATACAACAGACGAGCTATATCTCCAGGTACACGACATGTCTGAAAAACACACGCTGCATCACTGTTAAGAAGATACAAAGTTTTCCTCAACCTGGAAAGGTATATGCCGTGTCCTAATTTAGAGATGGCGTGTACCAAAGAAGAAAAGAGAGGAATAAGAAATCTAGAATAAAAACACAATGTGTCTTTATTTAGACATGACGTGTACCACAACAAAAAAGGAAAGAATAAGTTATCTGGAAAAAGAACACGATGTGTCTTTATTTGAACATGCTGTGTAGTTATCAGTGAAAATGGGCATTTTGAAATTTTGGATTAGTACACACCATGTACTTTTTGAAACATGACATGTCTTTTGTCACAAAAAGGGAGTTCTGATGAGACACATTATGTGTCTTTATTTGTACATGTCGTGTCTTTTTTGGAAAATGAGGGTTTTTAACCTAGCACACGACCTCACCTCTCACTCAAGCCTTCATTTGAGTCGTGTGAGATCCCAGTAGCTATCGTGCGCCCTAGCCCTCTGCTCCCTTGCCACCGTGTGCCCTAGCATACACATCAGCTGTCGCCATGTTTGTTGGTCATGTATTCCTCAAGCTTAAGCCAGCCGACGTGACCTCCCTTGTTCACGACATGTCATTTTCAAGCTCAAGTGAATCTTCTCTTCAACTGCATTCGTGTGCCCTAGTACAAAGGTGGTGCTCTTATCATAAACACAGTAGCCACCATCCCCCTCTCCAAGCACAGGATCGACGTCGTCATCTTCTTCATGATCAAACTATTTATCCATCGCCATCATCTTCTCTAACAAGAATGTGAGCAAAGGCCTCACCGTCCTCCTCTCCAAGCACCATCATAGATGCCAAGAAGAAGGCCCAAAGTTCTCCTCAACCATACAAGGACTGACTCCAAGAACCACCATCAATTTCCCCCATCTCTTCGCCAAAACATCAGGCTTCCCCATCTTCAGATTACAGAACAGCGCTAGATACACGCCATGTTCATTTCTGCACACGCCGTTTGCATTGCCATTTCAATTAAGGTTCTACCTTAGCCACACAACATGCCCATCCCAGCACATGATGTGTCTAAAGCTGTCAGTGCCTTAGCCACACGACGTGTCTAAAGTTGTCAGTAGAAAAAATGGAACCTTTCAAGAAAACCTCCAACCTCAAACATGGTGCTAGCTCCTCCCAAGCACTGGCATACATTTCTACCACTCAGTTTTGGGTCACCCCTATAGAAGACCCGACGTACCAGTTCCTTATTGCAAGGAGGGTACTTCTGACTCAGTTTGCTTGCAAGCAGACATTGACAACTCTAGGCTTCAAGGATGAAGTTCACATGCGCCTGAAAGACTTGGGGTTAAGCTACATCTATTGTACGGTATCAAATACTTACCCCTGCCTTGTCTATGAATTTTTGATGATGCTTATCATGGAGCAAGACCCACAAAATAAGTTGGAGCCCTATGGTATCATTCATTTTGGGCATTTGGGTTGTGCTTTTAAGCTCACTTTTAGGCATTTTTGTGAGTTGTTGGAGTGTCATTATGACGGGGTGATTAGTTACCCGCCTATTTTTCACAACGACGAGTTTGGTTTGAGATATTGGATGAGGAACACCATGCAGCAAAGCAAGCCAAAGCGTCCGCTATCCATAACCCTATCTTCTAGTACATACACTACCTTCTTAGTACCAGAGTGTTTGCCAAGAAAGTAACCCAGGGGGTTGTTGGGAAGCAAGATCTTTTCTTCTTATGGGGAATGGTGTATGAGAATCCAATTAATGCCTCTTATTATATTCTTACACGTTTCTTAGACATTAAGAAGGTGAAGAAAAGGGACAATGGAGACATCATGTGTGGTGGTTTGATTACTCTGATTGCACAAAAGCTTGATGTTGATTTGATAGGTCTAGAGGCAGCACCAAGTAGAAACCTGGTAGACATTCAATACCTTCTTTCTGCAGGGTTACTCTCAAGAGTTGCCAATAGTGACACCATGTTTTGGAAATTCTTCGATGACAATCAGTACATTGACATTCCAGATCCTGAGCATGTCACTTTGGAGAACAAGGACAACTGGAAAGTCATGTTGAACACTGATGAAGAGGTTGATGCAACTAGAGATACTGATGATACCATGTCACACCCTTCAGCTCCACCACCTCCCTCCACCAGCACTCAGACAAAGTACTATTGGGCGATGCCTGATGTCAGGCATCTGTACAGCTATGTGCAGTAGCAGTTTGATCACATTGATGGCCGCCTGGATCAGATGGGTATGTAGTATACTATGATGCACAATAGGGTCCACTGCATGGATTTGTGGCACATTTCATAGGGGCACTACTCCATCCCACAACCATATCATCCGCTGCCACCACAGCAGCCCCACTCCATCCCGCAGCCCACGCCGATGGATGTTCGTGAAGATGATTTTGTCAGCCAATTATTTCTGCTAGACCACGGGAGCGATGACCCCTCTTTTTTATTTCATCCATGACATGTATCCGGTTGTTATCTCCATGAGTTAGATTGATGCAATGAGGACACTGCAGATTTCAAGCTTGGGGGGTGCAAATGGCCCGTAATGTAGTTTTTTCTTTCATTTTCTTTTTGTTCTTTTATCCATCCATTGACTTATTAAAATAGGAAAAAGCACGAAATTCATAATTCAAGACCATTTTACAGAGAATCCCAAATTGTAAAATAATGCATACAAATTGTCTAGCAACCCCTTTTTATTTAATAATTGCATAAAAAGACAACCAAAATTGGGGTTATAACATCCTTCCCCACTTATAAGAATTTTGTCCTCAAAATTTAGCAAATGATACAAACAATTCAGGATATGATTTTTCCATGTCTGTCTTTAGCTCCCATGTGGCTTCATCCTCTCCATGGTGCTTCCAGAGAACCTTTTCCATCTATGTCTTTTTGTTTCTGAATTCCTTCACCTTAGTATCCAATACTCTAACAGGTGACTCAGGGTATGTCAGACTCCCCTAGAGATCGATAGGTTCAATGCTCAACACATGGCTTGGATCCTTCACATATCACTTCAGATTAGACACATGTAACACATCATGCATTATGTCATACTGTGGGGGTAGGGCTACATGGTATGAGGCTTCACCAATCCATTCTAAAACTTCAAACAGACCCCTGTATCGAGGACTCAATTTTTCTCTATTCTTGGCTATAGCTTAGAGCGGCTGAATCTTCAGGAACACATGTTAACCCACACTGAAATGTAAATTAGTCTGCTTTGCATCCACATATGACTTCTGTCGATCTTGGGCTTTCTTCAGCCTCTGTCTGATCAAACTGACTTTGTCAGCATAAACCTAAAGTTCTTCTGGCCTCAACAGGGTCCTCTCACCAACCTCATCCCAGTGAAGTGGTGACCGACATAGCCTCTTGTATAGAACTTCATATGGAGGCATCCTGATACTATCTTGGTAGCTATTATTATAGGCAAACTCAGCTAATGGAAAATACTACTCCCATGATCCACCCCAATCAAGCACATAGGTTGTTAATAGGTCTTCTAAAGTTTGGATCATTATCTCTTACTATCCATCAATATGGGGGTGGTAGGTGGTACTAAATTTCAACCTTGTCCCAAGTTCTTCATGCACCTATTTCCATAATTTCAAGGTGATCTTGGGGTCACGATCATATATAATCGAGCTCAGAATACCATGCATGCATACAATTTCTTGAATATACAACTCGGCTAAGTCTGACACTTTGGCGGTAATCTTCAAGGCAAGGAAGTGTGCCGACTTGGTTAAGTGGTCCACCACAACCCATATAGATTCATGACCTTTCTTGGTCTTTGGGAGACCCACCACAAATTCCATGGTGATCTGGTCCCATTTCCAGTCAGGAATCTAAATGGATTGCAATAGTCCTCCAGGTCACTGGTGTTCAACCTTCACCATTTGACACGTGAGACAACTGGCCACATATGCCGCTATGCCACTCTTAATCCCATGCCACTAGAAACACCACTGCAAGTCCTTAAACATGTTAGTAGTGCCAAGGTGTATAGTATATTTAGACCCATGAGCTTATTATAGGATATGGGACTTCAAAGGTGACTCTTCAAAAACCCAAATACAATTCTTATATCAGATCCCACCATCCACACCCAAGGATATGTGTGTCTGAGGTTTCCCCAACAAACCTCTCATCTTCTCAAGCTCTGGACTTTCAAGTTGGGGAACTACTAACTCGGTCAGCAAGTCAGGTTTTATCTGAATGTTAGCCAAATGAATCATGTCTTCCAACAATTGTGGGGCCCATCTGGCAACTCCTCTAGCTTCCTTCACTGGGTGGACACATCGAAGTTGCTTCCGGCTAAGAGAATCCGCCACCACATTGGCCTTTCCCGGGTGATATGCGATGGTGAAGTCATAGTCCTTCATATATTCCATCTAGCATTTGTCTTAGGTTGAGGTCCTTCTGAGTCAGGAGGTACTTCTGACTGTTGTAATTGGTGAGAATTTCAATGGTATCACAATACAAGTAATGTCGCCAAATCTTTAGGGCTTGTATAATCGCAACCAGCTTTAGGTAATGTGTTGGATAGTTTACTTCATTTGGATTGAGCAGCCAAGATGTGTAAGCAACGACATGCTTGTTCTGCTCTAACACACATCCCAGTCCTGTCTTGGATGCATTGGAGAAGATAATAAAATCTTCGTTGCCAGAGGGCAGAGCCAACACAGGCGATGTCGTCAATTTCTCCTTTAACTCTTAGAAACGGGCTTCTCACAACTCAAACCATATTAACTTCTCGTCCTTTTGAGTGAGCTTGGTAAGGGGCATGGCGGTCTTTGTGAAATCTTGGATGAACTGTCAGTAATACCCTGCCAGTCCCAGGAAGTTGTAGATTTTTGAAGGATTCTTTGGCATCGACCAATTGCGGACAGCGGGCACCTTGGCAGGATCTATTGAGACCGTCTCTCTAGAGATGATGTGTTCGAGAAACATGACGCGATCAATCCAAAACTCACATTTCAAGAACTTCCCATAAAAATTCTGCTTCCTCAGGATTTCAAGGACTCTAACTAGGTGGTTTCGGTGTTGTTTTAGGTTGTCTAAGTATACCAAGATGTCATCTATGAATACTATGACGAAAGAGTCAAGGAATGGTTGGAACACAGTGTTCATGAGGTTCATAAAAACACTTGGGACATTGGATAGTCCAAACGACATGACTAAGAATTCATAATTGTGATAACGGGTATGAAAAGTGGGTTTTGATATGTCTTCATTCTTAACTCATAATTGGTGGCACCCGGACCTTAGGTCAATTTTTGAAAAGACTCGGGCTGACTTAAGTTGGTCAAACAGGTCATCGATTTTGGGTAAAGGGTATTTGTTTTTTATGGTAGCTTGGTTTATCATACGGTAGTCAATGCACATATAGAGTGATCCATCCTTCTTCTTTACAAAGAGGACTGGAGCTCCCCAAGGTGAGGTACTAGGCCTAATGAAGCCCTTCTCTAGTAATTCCTGGTGTTTCTTCTTTAGCTCTAACAGCTCAGCAGGGGCCATCCTATAAGGTGCCCTAAAGATATGGTTTGATCTGGGAGCTCACTCTATGGTAAAATCCTCCTCTCTCTCTCTAGAGTAAGACCAAGTAAATCATCTGGAAACACATCTGCATAGTTCCAAACTACCTCTATCTCCCTAAGGGTTTAACCATAGGTTCAGGTTCTATGGAAACAACAAGGAAAGCCTGGAAACCTTTGACTATCATTTGTTCTACTTTTAAGGACAATATGTATAGACTGGTGGTCACATCCTTCCTCACCCTAACGGTCAAGGGTGGGTTTCCAAGTCTCTTTATCAAAATCTATTTCTCCCTACAGTCAATATGGGCTCTATAGGTATAAAGCCAATCCATGACGATTATCACATCAAAGTCATTCATGTCCAACAAAATAAAATCGATAGGGAAATCATGACTTAGATATTTAATAGGTAAAACATGGTTTTTCACAAGAGATGTAAGGATTCGACCACTCGGGGTAGTGACATCCAACATGTATCCTAAATCCTTGAAATCTAGACAAAGAATAGTCGCAAGATTTCTCAAAATAAAAGTATTAGTTGTTCCACAATCATAATGAGCTTTCACACTTTGTCCCATAATCTGAAGTGTGCCTACATAGTTTTCATGATATCAAACATCCATTACATTGCATAATCAAAGATGGAAAAACTACTCTAAGGGTTATTACCCTCTACCAGATGATTGGCATTAGCTTGGGCTTCCTCATTGTTGATGGAGAACACTCGAGCCTGTCGATGATCTCCTATAGGTGGGATTGCTACTACTGGTTGGGCCACTGGCAGTGCTACTGCCACTGGGGCTTGTCTCTGGGATCAGGACGGGGGAAATTAGCCTGGAAGTGTCCTTCTTTCTAGCATTAGAAACACACCCTCCTTTCAAAGCGACACTTCCCAAGATGGTTCCTCCCACATTTGAAGCAACTGGTTGATGCCCCTTATTCTCATTGCTTGTTGCGAGGCTTCCCTTTCCCTCCCTTGCTGTGATGATGACCCTGATTCTTCCAGTTGTCATTCTTGGGGTTGGAACTTCCCCTGGTGAAGCTAAGGTACCCCTTAGGTTGGTTCTGTTGGGGTATGACTGTCTTCTCCATGTCCAGGGCGAAGTTGAGAGCTTTAGAGAGAGTTTGAGGCTTACTTGCCATGGCATGGGGATTAATGGAAGGGTGAAGTTTGTCCACAAAATGTTCCACCCTCCTTTTTTCTATCAGCATGTAGACAAAATGCTCTAAGAGGCAAAACTAGCATGCGTAGCTGACCACGAACAAGTTCCCTTAGATCAGGAAGGTGAATTTCTTTTCCTTTTCCTTCTTGGCTGCTGGAGGTATGAATCTTGCAGTGAATAGTTCATGGAAATCTAGCCAGGCCATGGGTTCTTGGCTTAGATCTCGACCCATGATATGGTTCTCCCACCATATCTTTGTTACTCCCTCCATAATATGAATGGTGAAGAGGACCTTCTTGCTTGGCTAGACCTCCTGAATGCGGAACCCATTTTCCATAGCCAAAAGACATGTGTCAACCTTGTCTACTACTTCAATCTTGTCTTCCCCCTAGAACTACTCGATATTCAGCTTCACAAAATCCAAAATAGTGGCACCGAGGTAGGGACAAATGAGCACAGTTTCACCATTCTCACTAAAACAAAATGGTATTTAACTATAAAAAAAATTGTAGCGAAAACCCCATATTTTTTAGTTAAAGGATTTAACTACATATTTCTTTACATATACAAATTATAGTATATGCTCGTATAGCTAAAGCCTTTAACTATATTTTAAAAATATGTAGTTAGATAATCCATTCACTACAAATTCATATGTAATCAGAAGCGTAGCTAGATATTGTCCTTACATATTTAAATGTAAGTGTAATTATAACTAAATGTATGACTACGATTGCATTTGCAGTCAGTATGTAGCAAAAACATGAAGTTAATACATTTTATATGTATTTAATGTGTAGGGAAAGGCAGCAGTTACTACATACATATACGTAGCTGATTATGCATCTAGCTACATATGTAGTGCCATATAGTACACATACATATATACATTGTTCGACTCTCTCTCTCTCTCTCGCTCTCTCTCTCTCTCTCTCTATATATATATATATATATATATATATATATATATAGTGTAATTTATTAGTACACAAACTCTTTTAGTAACAACATTGTAGTAGTTAAAGCAAGTTATGCTCATTATGCCAACAATCTTACTTTCATTTATAATGAAGTGTTAAATGTACATGGGGAGGACGTATACCTTGCCCCTATTACAAAATGTGTATAAAGAAAAGGATATACATATATAAATGATTCAGCGGTCTACTAACATCTTTGCGAAAGAGTTGTGTCTTTCTCGGCCAGTTTTAGCATCCTTATTGTCTTCTTCTTTTGTTCGATGAGTTGGTGATAGCTTGGGCTCTTGTTGTTGTTGCACCATCATGAAGAAGATCAGGTGTTGGATTGAAAATTATAAACAAGACAATCTTGACTTGGTTGAGCAGGGTTTCCCTTTTGCGAAGATGTTCTTTCTCATAGCTTAGAATCAATTATTTCAGCTTCTTATCACAGTTGAGCGGGGTTAGCACCAGATTACAAAGTCATTTCTTATACACATGTGCAAACCAATCTCTCAACTCCTCATGTTTATAAGCTATTGTTTCTTATGCTACTCTTTGCTGAGATACAAGTTAATATCAAGTTAGCTGCTAAGAAACTATTAATATACAAAAAATAGGAGTATCAAACTAGTAATTTAGGAGTATCAAACTAGTAATGTATCAAACTGCATTGGACCCTATAAATTGATAATTGGGCAAGTCATACAGCTTAAAGTGGAACCATGAAACCAACCTTTTAAGCACACTTTAAAGCTAAACACAGAAAGGCCAACATACAGATCTCCAGTAGAAATAAGAACAAAAAGTATGCATAATACTAATGTATTACTCTTTCCAAAGAAGACCTGATGCAAGGAAGAATTTCACACACTTTCTAAGTGGGTTTAGGTATGCATAAATTGCAACTAAATTGACAAAGGTAAAAAAATGAGGAAGCTTAAAATTCATAACTTATTTGGTTCCTCCCATGGAATGATATTATAAAGACAAATTGAGTTCCATGCCTAAAACAATATAGGTTATTTGTGCTAGTAGAAACCTGACCTTAGTAGCCTAAATATTCGTACTGTCCCCCAGGTGAGACCATAGAAAAAGGCACCAACAAACTGTGTTGACTATGAAGTACAGTAACTACTGACTGTGGAGTATAATATAATGTTGACTGTGCAATATAGTAATTGTTAGAGGCCTAAATAACCAACTACAATGTGATCTTAGGAACCCCATTTGGTAATCTACATTACATCTAAAGTTAAAACACCTTTTATGGCAATAAATCAAACCAGCTACCCAAGAAGAGGAACCTTACTACCAGACATGTTATAATTTTGAGTTATACACCATATGTAACAGGGAGTCACATACCACCTCCCATGGCCAGCTATAAGGCACACACACTTCTGCCATTTATTCCTCCTCCCCTATAAAATCTATCCTCAGTGGTGCCCCATGTTCTAACTTTACAACCCTGATGAGCTAGATCATCATAAATGTGATATTGACACTACTATCTCATTTAAAACCAATATCCTTGCTTCTTGAATATACATGAATCCAATGATCTTCATACAAGTTTCAGTACTGCAGCTCACCGCCCTTTCTTTCATAAGTAGGATGTTTGTTTTGCTGATAAAAGACATGTTGTCACATTTATGAAGTAGAAGACTGATTTGATGGCCCATGTAATTTATAAATTTTGGAGGAAAGGGAAGTGACACTAATGTTAATACGTAAGATTTTATAAAAGACAAAACTCCACCAACCAAACTGATGGAGGTTGCAAACACTAAAAGTATAAGGAATCATCCACATGATTTGGGATGATAACATGAGTCGATGATGTCAAACGCAGGGTCTGAAATTCAGGTTATTGTACTGATGTAGCTTCCTAGAATAGGTTGTTGTTTTAGATTTGTTAAATAAACATCAGATTCTAGTACATTTTTTGGAGTATCCTATTTTTTTTCAAAATGTTGAGTTTATGATTACAAGCTTCCATTTTCAGAATGAATGCATATCAGCTCTGTTTTTCTGGATGTAAAGAGATCAATTTAATGGTTTTTCTGTTTGAGGTGGGTCTCTATGCTTAGCTGCTAAGTCAATTTGATGTCGGATTAGTAGACTGTTGGCTTATTTACTATTCTGATTGGATCATTAATTGTTCTTTTTTCTCATGAGAAACTGTTGTTCAATTATCCTTAAGATGGTTTTCTGATTGCTTTTCCTCCTATGTGACTTAGTTTCTAGTAGTCTATGATATTGATGAAGGAGTGATGTCATGAGTTGAGTGTGCTGAATGAACAATCTGAATTTTAAGGTATTCTACTGATGTTGCTTCTATCTTCTATCATTAGGTTCTTCTTTTAGTATTATCAGAATCAAAATTCAGATATCAATTCATCCTTTGAGGTTCCTATTTATCAAGATGTTGAGCTGATGTTACAAGCTTCAAGATGACGTCTAACCAGTTTTGGTGGCTTTTCCAAATGGATAAACCTTCCTTAGAATCTCCATGGCGGAAGTCCCTAGGTATTCATTTTGTACAAAATGCAATCATTCCCTAAGTTGCAATAAAAATTTCCAGTCAAAAATTATATTGTAGAATATTACAACCACTTTTATTATTCTATAGGACTAATACAATACACATAAATTGATTGTATGTATGGTTTCTTGACAATAAACAACCATAGAAACTTCTAGGCTCCTTAAAGTGGATGCAGTTTGCTGAATTTGATTGTCATTAACACATAGAAACTATGTGAAAATCGTACAAGAAAGTGGTTGAGTTTGTTTTTAAAGTTCATATGCATAGCAAGAAAACTGTCATTCATAATTTGTACTTCAATAAATATAGAAATCCAAAAAAAAAACTTCCATCAGTTCACTATAAGCAAAAGACAAAATATTAAGCTAAAACATTAGACTAAAATGGGGTATAATATCCATAAGGACATCCACTATATGTAGAAACCTACTCAAACACATTCCAACAAACTCTAGTTTCTAATATGTTTATTGTCCAACTACATAACAATTATAGTAATATTATACATAACATCCCTTTGAACAAATTTGTTAAGATAGATAGTCAATGAGAGTACAGTATGAAAATGGGAAGCATTTATGTATAGCAGTAGCTGGAAATCTGTTAGGAAAACTGACTCTCTAGTTACCTGTAGCATATTAAAGGCCCTTCAAATGAAAGAGGCTCCTGACGAGGTGTGCTGGACCAAGTCCATTGCATGTACAGGGAAATCAAAGTATGAAAATCATTAGATAATAGACTACTGGAATCCAAGATAAGTAATATAATCATTAAGATAATGAGCAAGAACTTGAGAAAAAATAAACCACTACATTAGCTTAACATGTTGAGGATCTAACATCCTTATTAAATACAAATTTTTAGGATGAAGAAGGGCATCTTTTGTTATCATTTGATTCATTCATGCAACAAATAAGGAATATAGTAAACTAATATGTCATTCACATTATTCAACCTAAGAATCAAGGAAGTTAGCATGCAACGTTAATGACAACTATATGTAGGAATTTCACACACGACTTTGTAGTTTTAAGGTGCCAACGTTCATCTATAAAGAGAGCATTTTCTATCCATGTTATGTAGATAGAATAAGGGAATTGAATCTTTCATGTGGCTGAAGGAGTGGTGGAGTTAATCCATGTTGGTAGATGTTGCACCTATAAAACTAAGAGGATGTGGTACGTTACACCTGAAAAAACCAAACCCATATTAATAAAAAATTGTAAACATGCAGATATGAACAAATCAAAATCAAACTATGAGATTCTTGTGGGGAAATATGCAGAAGCAGATTCAAGGGTATCCAACAAGAGCTTCAAGCAACAACTAAAGGTGAGAGCATAGGACCCTCCTAAGTTTATGACAACGTCAACCACCTTAGAAAGTTTCACTATAGATCTGATCTCATGGAAGCTCACACCAGTCTGGGTGGGAAGGTCCTTAGCATGTAATCGATGATTAGGAGATGGCCTTTCTCTTAAGCATAATCACTTTTCCAATTTGAAAATAGTTTTGACATTGTTGAACAATCTCACAATCTGTGAGATTGAAGCTTCAACTCTATAAGTAAAAGGAAAACCACACAGTCATGTACACCACTAGCATGTCCACCAACTCTGCTTGTATTTCCAAATATAGGTTGGTTTATATCTACGTTGAAGAGCCCAGGAGCTGGAGAAGGAAATTGAGCACATGAAATATCACAGGAATGTTATTACAGTTCCATTGTCCATTTGTTCTAGGATTAGGAAGATCAGTAGCTGGAAAAGAGGGATATCCTGGGAGGTTTCTAGGCACTTGGGATCCAAGCAAGCTGGGTTCAATCTAAACATTGTGCGTTCTTCTAAAATTTCTATGGGACCCTTCACCAGGGACCAGGAGCCTACCACCATGGTAATCAAGAATCATGGTGTCCCATGGTTGAATTTCAAAACTAGGCATTGGCATGAAAAGAAATTTATGAAAATAAAGATACATGGCATGCAGAACATGGCATCAATTATTAAAACATATGCCTTAGATTGTTATTGAAGGCTCCATCCAACAACAACCATTTTCTTGCACATTTGGTTGAATAAGCACTTTAGGCCATTTGAAAATTAAAAGCATTTGGATATATACCCATTTAGTTGAAGTCAAGGCTAGTTACTAGAAAAGAAGCATATTGCACATAAACAAAAGGTATTCCATGAGTCCATGAAAACAATTATGTTAGAGGCTAATGACAAATTTTCAATAACTTTGTCTTGTTTTCCATCCTTTGTTCCAGAAGCAAATTTAATAGTGTGCTTCCATGTAGCAAATGCTCTGGCCCTAGCCATCTTGAATAAGATAATTAATATTTAGTTTATTGTTCAGGACTTCCAGTGAACCTCACTTCACTTCTAAAGTGCAAGGGTTCATTGTGCCCCCATGACTTCATGAAATGTTATTTAACTTGGTATAATATGTCTTACTCTGTTCAACAACAAGAAATTTACCCTTAGGTTCCAAATCGAACCATCCACAATCACGGTTTTAATAACATGATACCAACAGACAAAGGAACAAAAACTGTTCCTCTAGGATAAAGCCTTAGTGTTTGTATAAGAAGTGTGTGACTCAAAAGTGTAAGGCGTCCTTAGAGGCATTAGGACATTTTGGCATCGACAAGGCACATGCCTGAATAGTCGCCATGATTTCTTCATTATTGGTCCCTTCTCAACATCATGTGAGACTTATATTTACTCCCACCTCTATATACCAAGACCAATGTATTATAGTCAATACCTCATGGCATGAACATAGATGCATAGAGGTTCTAATAATTAGCAACAAGGCAATCACCAATCTTTTATTGATCTGATAGTCTTTGCAATTCACTTTTAAAGATGTATCTGTTTGCCCCTTGCATATTGTCATCAACAGATTGACAGAAGTACTACTAACAGTGGTTGTCGGATAAGTAGCAACAAGGACACATTTTTGCACCTATGATATGCATTGACCTACTAGCAATATTCTTTTTAGTTTATTATTTTCTGGTTGCATGCATCAGGCTCTTCTTTTTTTGTGTTATATTGGTGGTCTTCTGCGTGAATAACATCTTGTAATTATTGGTAACCTATGGCAGGTTGTATAAGATGATTGAGGGACACAAAAACATTTTTTCTTGTAATCATTGGTAACCTATGGCACATCTCTCTTAAGTCTTAAAATAGATGAACTGATACCATGTGGAGAAAGATAAAATGACACTTTCTAGTATGTTGTTCTTGATTAAATGGAAGAAAGAAAGTAAAAAACAATACCTTAGGTAGGTGAATCCACCCACGAGAAAGAATATGAGGATGATAAGTGCCCCTCCAGTGTTAGCAATGATCATGGGCATACATATGCCAGCAAGTGCCATCAAGATCCCCAAAGCCCTTTGTTGGACCAAGAAGATGAGAGACAATTGATGGAAGAACTTGTCGCAACAAGTAATGAAGAAAATACATTTCCAAACAATGGAAAAGTAGGTTACATTACAATTCTAAAATAACATGACAAGACATCAACCGTAAACGAGAGTCATTGCAGAGCTCCCTTGATGATACAGGGATTACTCAGGGTAGCAAACTCAGATATGTACATATAGGAGACTTAATCTAAATTTATATATTGGACCTAGTGCTGCAATGAAATTGTCCATCATCTTGAAAGGTAATAATACGAGGTACGATATATAAAAGGGCTTTTCCTTCTACCATTATGATCTCTACCTAGATCTGTTGATCAATATGATAATCCAGAAAAATATGACAAACTTTTCCCAAAGACCCCTAATGTGATGTGCTTTTTATTCAAAAAGTCCTTACATGTTATCCATAGACAATCTTTGAATGATAGGGGTCATCATAAGAACCATTTCTAGGGAATTAAAGTCAAAAAACCTCTCTCTTTGTTTACCCAGTCGCCCTCCTACCTCTGAACTCAACTCAACTCCCTCCTACATGTTGATCTTCTCCATTCATATGAAAATTCTCTTTACTACTACTCTACCTCCGACATTTTGCTTTGATGCCTTGTGTTAAGGGTGAAAGAATGAGACCACGACCTCTAGTATAACTATTCAGAAGGTGAAATAAACCATCGATACATACTTCATGCTAGCTAAAGAGCTGATACAATGTTCAGAAATCTCTGAGTGAATACATGTCCAAGTAATTAAATGAATTCAGTAACACCATATCAATAGTAAAAATAGTTTGGGGTAACTTGAACCTCCACAAATTTGAGTACCTTGAACCCTCATCTTGACAAGGATCTGACATCTAGGAATTTAGGTACCTAGAACCTAATTGGCTTTGACAAACATTCTACCCATACACTGCATGTTTTCCCCCACTTCTAAGGAAACCAAGAGGGCCAACACTACCTACAAAATATCCAACAGCCTCATAGACACCCTAATTACCATGTGACCCATTCGCATTTACATCACCACTATAACTATATCCCTGATTAATGTAACCACTCCCACTTGGTGATTGGGAAGTTGGCCCACATAGATAGAGAAAAGCAAGAAATAAAAATGAGAGTAGAAAATTGTATTTGATATATTTGCCAAGAAGTTAGGGCACAATAACATTTTGATAAGTTCAAAATGTTTCTTTCTCTAGAAGGATGCAAATGCAAAATGAATGCATATAGATTATGTAGACTATTATGGATAATACCAAACCCCTTTGACACAAAAGAGTTAGTCCCTTAACATAAATCTTCCTACAATTTGAAGCACACAAGATAAGAAATAGACCTGGGTAACTAGAATGAGGTAACAAGAAAAGGCATTATAAATTTATAATTATAAGAAATCTTGGTTATGGAAAGACTGTGCAAGGAATCTCTTTTTAATTATCAGAACTCTAAAGGGTCTGGAAAATGGAATGTCAAATCCAGTGGAAGGAATCTCATTTTTATTATTACAGAGATAGGTATAATCAAAACACTAGTGAAATGACACCTACATACTGTTGAAGCATTGCAATTTGAAAGAAAAAAAGGACACATAAGTTAAGTGAAGAAGGGATACGACCATTAGAACAGACCAATAGAATGAAGGATGCTAACACCAACAACTCCAGATTTTCGGTGACTAATATTTTCTTCCTGCCTGGGCACATGTTAATAAATATATAACAAATAATGGAATAAAGTAATAGTGGTTTATACCTTCTGTAGTTGAAGATCAATTTTGAGATTTGTGCATAAAATATCACACTATAAGAAGGTTTTCATATCCAAAGATAAGCACATGAAGGCCTTAATCATCACATGAGAATGTATATCAGCATGATTCCCTGATCTCTTTGCTTCATATCATGTTTACCCATTGACGATGAGTTTCATCACTACTGTTGCATTCATCAACATTCAAATTTATATAAAAAATCTTGGTTACATTTGGTTGAGGAAGACTACCTTGTCCAATAGCAAACTAACTACTTTAACAACTCAGCAAATAGAATCTTATTGGTCGTTCTGCATTTATCTTTAAGATCGAAGGAGAATTGAATATGAATTGAAAGCACACAGGATGCAAACCAAGAAATTTCCAAACCTACACAATAGAGAGCTACTAGGATGGTCAGAAAGCACTTATTGTTGTCACACATCTAGTGAGAATCACCTTATCACAACAGAGTTATGGAATGACTACAATAGCTAGTCCTAGAATCAGAATGTAATAAATATAGGTTGGTTATTCGTACATGTTATACTATAAAAATAATAGCATTCCTACCACAAGACATGAGAAAGGATGAGTTTCATTACCCTTGAGATGCCAACACCAACAACAACTTGGTTGATGCCCACATCCCCAGCTAAGGCTTCAAAGATGAAATATGTCAAAATGCCATTTTGAATTAATAATGAGATTGCTGGAAAGTGGACCCTTTGTTAATAGGTTGTCAGTGATTTGATCTTCACTAGCTTGTATAAAATTGAACTTTACTAGAAAGAGGACCCTCTTGTACTAGGCTATCAGAAATGTGATCTTCATTGGCTTATACAAAACTAAATTTGGATAATGGAGTTGCAATCCTCAATCTGTCAAATTTGCATGTGCCCATATTTAACCTTGTGCATGGGAAATCCTCCTCATTTTAAATATCTCTAGATTTAAGAAGACATTGGAAGGCCATGGTCATCATACTACATCAAGAATCACAAGCACATGGTTAGGATGGATTACAGTAGAATGAGGAAAAAGATGGAAATTAGGTGAGTGTTTAATTAGTGATTTCCCAAATGCAGTCGTACTAAAAGGAAAAAAAATACTAAATGGCTTTGTGTTGTAGTTTTATGAATATAATATTCATACTTACAAGGTTCAGGATCTTATGAACTTCAAAGTCTACACGGATTTGTAATGGAGCAAGCTGCAAATTCTCATTTTGACTGGATGGTGCCACAGCTGCCCTTGAAGATAGGCAAACACTATGAGTGAATTCTTGATACTTCAATAACATTTTGTAAACATCCTTTGGAAGGTACAATGTCATTTGGATCCTTCTTGGACACCTCACCTAGAGGTACATTAACAACAATAATGATGATAAGAAATCGACTTGAGATTGTTCCCTCCCTCTAGTATGGAATGAAATTTTCCACATGTCAGGCTAGATAACATGTAAGTCATAAGTGCATAATCATCATGAGTCACATCACAGCAACAAAGAGGATCAACGCTAGCAACATCAAATCCTGATGATATGATAATTTGGTCAGGTGAAAAATCAGTGTCAAGGTACTACAGACATTTCTTTCAGGTGTGACGATCCTAACATATTGTCTCTAAAAAAAGGTTGTTCCTGATATGGTTCATTGCTAACTTTGCACCTGGTCAGATGAAGCTAAGATACTCAGGGAGTCTTGCTTTACAGTCTTGAGGCTACTGATGAGATAGCATCTGCCAATTTACTTCTTGAGGGTAGTACGATTTATCTCTAAGTCATATCACACAATGAAGAACAACTTTCAAACTATCCAACTTGAGAAACTATTTAGAGTAACTCTTTAAGGGATTGTCCTAGAAATGCCATCAGCGGCAAACTAACTCTCACAAAAAAATTCTATTTAATTCTAGAACTGTAGAATTGTTCATTGTATCATGTTGCATTTTTGCTTATAAACAATGCTAGTTATTTTCACCCTAGTGTATGGCCAAAAACAGAGTTTCCTACCAGAGAAAATAGTGAGCAAAGAAAATGAAGTGATGCAAGAGAATATACTATTTAGGAATATGGAAAAGAATATATTGTTTAGAAGCTTTATACCTTGCTTAATTAATGTTATTTGACTTATTACCTTACATAATTTTCTTATCGATTCAATAAAACTTTGAATTTACTTATTTTATTCTTAAATGATACAAAGTGCATTAATCATGTATTTTAGATAAAATGTATTGTTATATCTTTGAAATGAGGCACGTTCCTTGCTTTGGTATGACGAGTTCTCTTCAATACAATGCATTTTATAACTTGGAAGTACAAGCATAATTATAGAAAAATTGTGTATGCTTATATATGTGGTGTGTAGCAGATGGAATTTGTAATAACTGAGATTTCCTTCACTACTTTTGAATGATAACTTTGTAACTGATCCATCTAATATATCCAATTTATAGTAGACCTACCTTATAGCAACAGTACCTTGGGAGTCAACATCATTGTCATGACCACCCATATGAACAATTAGAACCTAACCTGGAGGATTGAAATTTGTAGGAAATGTGCATAAACACTTGATTGGTGTGTAAGGCATAGAGATCAGCTGCAACAGAATGGATCAAAAATCAAATTTAAACTTCAAAGGGTAAAGTTTGTGGATATCCTACAGAAAGGCTTCATTGAGTGTGCATTCATGTCGTTGAAGGATAGTAGCTAGCTCTATATTTAGACTGTGTCAGCTTGAAGATGATGAACACATTGAATATCATTAACCAATATGAACTCAATGTCAAGCATGTCTTTGAGATCAATATACATCTATTAGGGAAATCTGTTCTAGATGATCTGTAGGTTCTATATAGAAGCATGATCTAGGGTAGGATGGTCTAATGACTCAAATCAGTGCACGCATTGTAAAAATTGACTTGGAGCCAAATGAAAAAGTAACAAGAGTTACTCAAGTTGATGAAAAAAATCCTTCAAGTAACTCATGTGCTTCAATTTAACAAAAAAAACAAAAGAAGCAAGTCTGAATATTCTAAGCAAGTATTAAAGGCAAGAAACTCCCATCCTATCATGACCCCACTACCCAACACTATCATGTTGGTGTACCCTTCATAAAAAGTGTTCAAATCCTAAAGTACATAAAATATATGAAATAACTTATTACCAGTAGATATTAGATACTATTGAATCAATAATGGTTGCAATGAAAACCACTAAGATAATGTGTTTTTTAGCTAGGCTCCATGGATAGCACCACTACCTATGAACTTCTCGAAGAACTTTTGAGATCTACCTAAGATAGAATTGCCACTATGTTGTAGAGGTTCATGCTAGGAACATTAGCCAACAAGGAAGCAATGTTTGTCGAAGTTTCTTTCGATTTTTTAGTTGTATCTGGGATGAACAAGAGTTACTTGGTAGTTAAAAAATGGTGGGGGTGCTAGGATCATGAAGGGGAAACTCCCATTATACATGACAGGAACTGAGAGACATTGGGTCCATAGCGAAGTTTCCTGGTCCTTGGAAAAATCGAAATAGAACAAATGGTTGGTAAGAAGATGAAAACAGGAGCACAAAAATTAGCATTATTTTTCTACCATTTGTCACATCAATTTTAGCCAAATCCATTCTACATAACATCCCTATTTCAGCAAGTAAGTTTCAGAAGGTTATATTAGAAGGAAAGTTTTAGAAGGTAATATTAGATGGAAGACAAATAATAAGAACCTTCAGATTTAGTCTAGGTAAGCATCTTTACAAGATGGCAAGATGGCTATGTGGGAAATAAACTACAAACAGATGTCAAATATTAATGAGGTCATATCTCCTCAATTAATCTCTAGTGATACCTCCTCGATTAAGCACAATGATGAGTTCACTCTGTAGTTAAACTCAAGAGCCTAAGACGTGGGAGCTTGGCATTGCCAACCTTTGTGTCATGTACAAAACCATGAGTGTAGTTATATTATAATTAGGACCAACACAAGGTTGTTTCTACTATGAATTACCAGATGAAATAAATATAAAACATATATTTGTTAAGAGAAGCATGGGTTAATTATCTCAAGATGATTGACTCAGGAGCATGTGTCAGGCGTATCTTGAGTCTTAGCCCTTATAAATCAGATGCCATGAATCTAACTAATTTATGTGTTCTGTTTTCATATGTTTGTCTAGATGCAACTTTTTCCTTCTTTCACTAGAAGCCAATAAACCTCCACAAAAAAAAATGCACAACTCCATTTATATCAAAACTCATGCCAAGAAAATTCAAGTAGAATCTATAATAGAATACTGAATTCACACCTGTTAGGCCAAACATAACCAAGAGAAGTGAACTTCATATTAAAATAACCAAAAGAAATAAAAGAAACATAACAAGTTTTGTCCTATCAGTAAAAAAAACATTACAACAAGGAGATCAGAAGGGTATATGATATTGATCATTAAGCAAGATGATAGTTTAAGGGAAATCCAAAATCCAATCTATAACTGTCTAGGAGACCTACCCAAAGCACATAGGCATACACCCAAATTGCTTAACTTGGTTAGGAACCTTGTATTTGAACCCTGAGGATTTTCCAAGGGTGCCTAGGTGGCATCCCAAACAACACTAACATTAGCATCTTGCTATGGTATAGTGGCCTTAACAATCATGAGGATAAAGCGGCATCCAACCTCACTCTATGCCAACCCCTTGTCAAGGGATTTGACCACATCTTGCTGGATCCATGCGACCTATAAGGGACTGAGTGCAAGAGATGTATCCTTTCCTTAAGTCCGGGATAGCAAGAAAGAAGAAGGTGAAGCTGTCAAATTGTTGAAAAGAAGAAAGAGAAGGAATGCAATAAAGAGAGTCTAATTTGGGAATGAAGGGAAAGAATGGAGAACCATGTGGTGGATAAGGGAGGGTTGGACCGTTAGGGGATAGCCATCCCTAGATCAAGGGGTAATGTAGTACTTCTAATATGGAAATAAACATAGCTCCATATAGGAAAATCTCTTCAACAATGGGAACTAGGAAGTTTTTAAAGCTATGTAGATCCTTATGAATTTCTATAGGATGATAAGACTTAAAGAACCACTTTAACAAGAAAACTCCATTGAACTAAAAACATAATAGAAAACGTATGGCCTTCTCTAAAAAAGCTTTATTACACACTAAATATTAACATGGTCAGAAGGCATCATCCAACCTCAAAAGAGCATAGCACAAGAGCATAGGATTTAAAGGTCTTCTCTAAGACATAATGAAACTAATGCTAATGCTAGATCTGACCAGTAAACTAGGAGATCTAAGTTCTCTAAGAAAATGATCTTGAGTTATCTGACAACATCACCAACACTCTAATATATACAAGCCTTGAATTAACCATGGTAAACCTATTTGATTGGATGGGGATCCTATGGATATCAAAAAAGAATCTACAGGTAGACACATTTTATACCCTCTTCGACCTAAATACCTAACTAAAGGGGTCCCTACATCACAAATGGAATCCCTGGAACCTTTGCACTAAATTTGTGGTGACTGCGTGCTCTTTCTTCCGATCAACACCATTATCGGTTAAATTTTAACTTGGGAAACCATTTACATTTATCAGAGATATAGGAACTTAATAGGCTGTAGCAATTAGCTATAGAGGAAAGTTTTCCAACAAGATCAAGGAAATCAGCCAAACCTTGAAAAATCCCACATTCACAACCATGAAAAGTCCAAATGCAATCACCAATGGCCTATCCATCCAATGGAATCTTCAAGGTGTTGGTACTTTTGTATCACACCTTACAGTTACAAAATCTACCATTGAACTTCTATGGAATTTACTAGAAAGTCTCTAACTCACCAAAGATCAACCGCCCATGGAATGAAACCACAAGACACCCATTGGAAAGAATTTGCATGAACCTCCCAGTTACCCATGACCCCCCAGATTTCTACAGCCACTTAAAATATTAGGATGGAGACAGTAAGCTTCAACATTACAGAATGACCCTTGGAGAATGATTTCTTCCATTTGAAGATCTGTGTAGTTGCCTTTCCAAAGAGTTTCCAAACCAATAAAACCAACAGTCACCCTGCCTTCATAGTCCATAGAATGTAGGATCTCAATAGGGGATGAGTTCTTTGTCGTAGATTTAGTGCAAACTCGGTCATCAGTAGAAAAATCATGTGAAATTCTCTCCACTGAAAAAGTGAACTCTAACAGGAATATGCATTCCATGGACACTCACAAGAACAAGGCCATCTCAGGTTGCATCTCCTTCCATGTCCACTATATTCCCTTCATGGATAAACATAATTTCATGATTGCAAGTGTTATTCGTCATCCTGACCGCACCATATCACCAATGTGACGTTGATCCTTCAGACAGTCCAATTTGTGCAACAGCAATCGGTCATCCTACTTGCCTCACAGTTGCATCTTTGCAGATGCACACGAATACACCATTTATTCATCAACAAAGGTAATATAATAGCAAGTTACTCATATAAAAGTGATTGGTTTATTTATACTAAAGTTTGACAAGTAAGAAATTAGTTCTAAGAAAGAAAAGTTAAGTCAATTTTGGTTACCTATAATTGCATAGACTATAACTAAATTGGTAGACACCATGAGATGAGAAAAACTTGCATGATACATGTAGGTATGTCTCTTACTTGCATGTTATCCACTCTATTTCCCCTTGAGCAATAGATGTACATAGGGGTTTATCCCAATCATCATTCCAGTTCGTTTCACATAAAAGGGGAGGAAAATATAGTAAAGATTGAACTGAAAAGAAAAAGAAAAAGTTACTAACAGTAGCACAACGTGATGTCGCCTTACATTCTCATAAGTAGCAACAATAGTCAAGTAATGTCATAAGATGATTACACTAACGAACATGCCAATGTGGTCCTTCACGTCCATGCCATCTTATGCTTGCTGGTTTGCAACATGAAGACCCATATAGACTGCAATAAAGCAAGTGATTCCTCTTGTTAGGTTGTGTACATAATGGGCATGTTTTCTTTGCTGTATATAGCCAGATTTCAAGAAATGCTGCATTCGGAATATCCCAGTAGAAAGATATTTCTATTTTACTGGTCCATCTAGCATGATACTTACGTTTGGTCATATGGCGCTGCCCCTGAGGGCAGGGAGGACTGACAGCCTTTTTCGCTCATTACTACAACATGAGACCATGGAAAGCCCTCTGGATCTCGGCACTCGGATGTTCTGAAAAGGACAACGTCGTCCCACATTCATCGTTTGATCAAAACCACATGATTATGTGGATTTTGCAGAACCTGTAAACCAAACCTAGTATTTAGCTTTATAAAGCATAAAGTCCAATCCAATCCGTCCAGCTCTGGGAAACCAAATGTCCCCAATGTCAACTTATCATATTTGACTCCTCTGACCAAGTGCACATATTCAAAATAGCCTCCTTGATTGCAAGAAATTGACAAAGCTTTGGGCGTGGAGGGGTTACCTTGATGCGGGTCTCATGGAGGAGCTCTCTGCAATGCTTTAAGCGTGTCCTTCTCCTCAGATCTATCTCCTCATAGGCTTCGTCCTTCGAGGACCTCTTCTTCACTGGTCTGCAAGGTCAGATGGTAGTATACAGAAGGAGATCCGGATGGGGGAAGGAGAAGAGGGTGAGAGAGAGAGAGACAGAGCAGTCAAATTTTGTGGGTTATGGGAATAGGAGACATGATGGGTGAGGGGCACCATCAGAGTGGATGACGAGGAGAGACGAAGTGCAGGCACAATGGGGGCGCCAATGGGAATTGTGAGGAGAGTAGTGCACGACAAAATTGAATATTTTTGGTGTTAAGAGTTATTCGGGAGGGAGGAGGGGGAAAGAAGGGAATTGGAAAGAAATTTTTATTGTCTATTGAGATCTGTAGTTAGTTTTGAAGTTATTGCAATCAACTATATTTTTTCATTTACATTTTAAGAATTCGTAAAGGAAAGTACTTTTTAACTATAAATGTAGTATATGTAGTTAGAAAAATTGTAGTCAAATCATTCTTTTTTTGTAGTGTCTCATTAAATGGAACATCTCTAAGAGCGAGGGTGGTGATAGCTTTGGTCACCTTCTTCTGCTGCTCTAACCAGAGCATCTCAGTAGCCGATGTCAGAATCGGTCCAACTATCGGTCTGAAATCCATAGCATCCTTGACCTCATCCTCAGACATGGGTTCTCCTTCGGGTTTAGAGCTCTCTTCAGGGTGGTCAATGTGGAAGGGGATAGGTTTAGGCTCAGGACCTTTCTCTCCAGAAGCTTCATCTTCTCTCTTCCTTTTCTTGGAGGCCTCACCTTCCAGGAGCTTTCTATTTCCGGAGGAGGGCCTCTTCTTGTGCACGGGCCTCGTCCTGAGGTACTCGTTGGCGGTGTTGTTTGGGACAACAACAATTTTGAATTAGGTCATTCTTTAACATAGATAACTTTATTACTATAGTTTTGTGGCTTGTGATTATCTTACGTCTGTGACATCTTATTTACATGCATTTTATTATTTGGTGGAGGATACCCTAATCCTTATTGTCCATAACCACATTACTTAAGAGGAGGTGGAGAGAGAGAGAAACCCTAGGCTCATTGAATTTTTTTACCAAAAAGGGGCAGAGAAGCGATGAAAGTAGATAAGCAATCCTAGAGGTATCTTATTTTGAGTCAAATCCTTGGATTTTAGCCAGGCAGTCACACAAATCTGGGAGTCCTCGTAGACTAACTAGTGGGGCAGAGGAAAATATTGCCAGCCCCCAAATTGTTATCCTTTTCTAGACACCTCCATCAATGGAAAATCCTCTAATAACTCCCTTTGGGCTCTACAAATTTTGCAATATTGAATAATTATTAAGGATTATGCAGAAAACCAGGCTCTAATGCCAAATGTAATGACCCCATTCCCCAGAAACCCCCAATCAATGAAGGCCAGGAAACTAGTGTCGTTATCCCAAAAATAGGATCAAAATGTTTTTGCATAGAATTAAAAATAATTAATAAATTTTTATAAACTACTAAACTTGTTGCAGGATAATAAAAATTTTCTCCAAATTATGAATAATGTCGCAAAGCCAAAAACTACACCCGCAAGACAAAATGTCCAAACCAGAGTGTAAAAATGAAAGTTATACCTTCTCTGAGACAAATGCAGTTAAAAACTACACCCAAACAATGTCAGTGAGGGCTAACAGAAGCTTCCCATTGTTGGGATGCTGCTCCCAAAAAAACACCATCAAACATTGACAAAATGGCACGATCCTTAGGCTTGAAGATAGAAGATCACTATTGTAACATCCCAGAATTTGAGTCCTTAGGTAAAATGATCTTAAAAGGAATGATTAGACTACCCATATCACCAAGGTTGACCTCCTTTTTAGGGAGTCCATCATTAAAGAACTCCACAGTTAAGCGTGCTCAGCTTGGAGTAGTACTAAGATGGGTGAGAAACCAGGAAGATTGTCCTGGCTTGTGCATGAGTGAGGACAAAGCGCACAATTAAGGCTAGTGGTGGTCTGTGGGGCCATTCGTCATTCCTGAAACTCTACTATAGCCTTGGGCAGTGGGCCCGAGTGTTACAAATGGTATCAGAGCCACTTCCCCTCTAGTAGGTGGGGCCCACATGAGCTTGTAGAATGCAAGACTATGAGCTATGCGGTCCATGCATGTTGGAAAGGGCTCTCCATTGTGATGGATCCACTCTTGCATTGGTAGTTGTGATCGGGAGCTGGGTGTACATGGCCAAGTTGGCCCTGCACTGAAATGGGGAAATAATATGAGGCCATATAGTTCAGCCACATCGAGAGTATAAGTGGGGGAGATTGTAACATCACCGAATTTGAGGCCTCAGATAAAATGATCTAAAAAGGAATGATTGGATTACCCATATCACCAAGGTGCATCTCCTTTTCTACAAGCCCATCACTAAATAACTCCATAGTTAAGTGTGCTCAACTTGGAGTAGTACTAGAATGGGTGACCAGTTGGGAAGTTTATCCTGGCTTGCGCGTGAGTGAGGAAAAAGTGCACAATTAAGGCTAGTGGTAGTCTATGGGGCCAACCGTCATTCCTAAAACTCTAATATAGCCTTGGGTAATGGGGCCAGGTGTTACAACTATGATTTTCCACCTTTCCTCCTCTCTCCTCTCATTGTTATTGTCACCCTAAGATGCTCCGAGTTGGACGCCACTGCCTCTTGCAAGTGTGAAGAAGTAATAGGAAGGGTGTTTGACCCTCCTCCCATTCCCTCTCTTTTAAAGAAAAAAAAAACTAATGCAAAAATTGCTAATATCTCCCTGGGTTTTAGTAGAATTTCTAGAACCCTAAAAAATCCCAACAATACCAAAAGATTGGAAAACATGAAATGTCAAATCCTGACTCCAAAACTAAAAATTTTAAATTTTCATAAGATAATCACCAAAACATCTTTTCTTTTCTTTTTTGATTTACTCAGGTCATGGATCATGACCTTAAATTGAACCAAATCACAAACTTAACATCTAAATCTTCATCAAGGTCCTAGACTATGACCTAAAAATGGACCAACACTGACAACCTCTTTTTTATAAATATTTTAGGGTCCCAAATTGTGACGTCCCCGGATTTTGATTTCTCCAAACCCTATTGGGAATGAGATGTCAGAATCCGAAAACATCATCCAATCATATCAGAGAGTGATGCGGAAGCAATATGCACATACATGAACATACAACTATAACATACACCATAACATTTCTCAACATTCAACATGTATATTACAAAGTGAATTACATTTACATATTAAAAGAAGATTTACATGTCTATGAACATGTATGCTAATTCAAGATCTACACAATAGGTACAACCTGGACAACTGCTCACTTCCTTTCTTTTTCTCACATGATAGATCTGAACCTAAAACATACATGAAACAATGAATCAACACACAAGGTGTTGTGTACGTGGGTAGAAAGATACATACTAATATGCTTGCATAATTGAAATAATCTTGAGAAAGAAAGAGTAAAAGAAAACATTATTTATAGTGATAATCAGGTCAACACATTTTTAGATGCCTTTTATTGCATTTGTACTACTAATTGGTGTCACACTTCAATTTTCCCTACCCCTTGGGCTATGGGGACCGACTGTCGACCTTATATTCAGAGGGGGAGAGAGAGATGTCGCACTTCATTTTTCCCCGCTCCTTGGACTATGGGGAGCAAGTGCTGACCTTATATTTAGAGGAAGATAGAGATGATTGAGGGAGAGAGAGAGAGAGCATATATCCACTCAGTAGATACAAACCATCTATATTCTTTTATGATCTTTAATGTTTTGCGGAGCATATACTACTAATACACATCCAAGAATTTATATGCAAACACAAGCATCCAAAGTACATCATATCATTATGCATTCATGAAAACTAGACTTATACTTAATAAAACCCACGTACCTGAGTTTAGAGATTGATAGATACCATTGATCATCTAGACAATCTGGTCATCACCTGATTAATAACAAATATTCATTATTAATACAAGGTTCACCGTTATTAATGGTATTTTGATCCAGTTTAGGATTTAGGTCAAATCTAGGTTCAAACTACCTAGAACTTATGTCTGATATTTTTATATTGGTCTTGAGGTCATTCTCAGGTTCTGGTCCAGATTTCATATTTTTCTGATATTTGTTCTAATTTCTAGAATTAAAAGGAACTAAAACACATAATTATATTTTAATACCAAAAGACTTAATATTGAGCAATATATTTCAAATAAGGGTCAACCTATTGTCTCCAAATAATATTAGAGTTCAACAACAATTTTCTCATATTTAATCTCAATCATTTGCCAAATATATCAATTAAACTAACCCTAAAATAGAGCATAAGAATCTATATTTGAAACAGCCATATGGTGTTGTTCAAAAGTCTGATTTAGGGATCTAATAACAAAGTAGGCATTTTTCTGAGTCTACTTATATTTTGTGGGAATTTATAGGTCAAGGGATCTATTTATTATGCATTTCCTATGATCTGGTATATTTCTGAGAAATTAGAAGGGAAATACCTTATTCGGAATTTCTAGAACCATCAGATTCGACCTTAGATGCTTGGGATGTTGCCGCTTGAGTCAGATGGTTCACACAGGCTTTAAGTCTTGGAAGCCGGGTCAGGCACATTCAGCCTGCCCAAACTGGCCGGTCTGCCATTGAACCACGGGTGAGAAAGTAATTAACCAGGTTTGGACCCAACCTCTCCTTTGCGTCCTCACACGCTAACAAAAGTGTGCATCGCCGCCTGCTGGAGGATGGAGACGCCGCCATGAGGTGCAACCCAGACACAACGGACAGCAGCTCAATGGGGGTTTGCTATGAATCTGTAGCTCCTTCTCTACATATTCCTACACCATAATATCTGTCTTCTCAACTTCTATTCCTCCATCATGGTGGCTCTCGGTGGGGATCTTATCTGCAATTCAGGTGACCACCTACTTGGAGCCGCAGCAGAGCTCAAACAAGAAAAGGATGAGTCTTGGGGGCAGAGATGTTGGCCTTCTATGAAGCTTGGTTCCTCCTCCAGTGGCCCCTACTTTAGTGCTGATTATGGTCCAGGGTAGTAGCAGAGCATAGCAGTAGGAAGGATTCCGGCCAGATGTTTCCCTTGATGGATCTGCTCTGAAGTTCCACGGCGACATGAGGTGGCAAAGTAGAGGCAAGATGGGATTGGGGACTTTGCCTTGTGATTTCCTCGCCCTACTGAAACCCCCAACAAGCATTCACTGAACTAGATGATGCTATTTAGAGGTGGTGGGAGAGAAAGGAGATGCTACCCACAACTGCTGCTTCCATTGTCGCCACAGCAAAAGAAGAAAGGGGAAAAGAAAGCTCATCCCTCCTCAAGGCCAGCGAAGAGATCCTGGAGGTCTAACAAAACCTTATGCGCATGGGTCTTGGCTCCGGTTGTGAAGGGAGACCTCAAAGTCTTCTCTTTGTAAGCCACGGTGGACGATCTCTGAGGCCATGAAGATAGTAAATGTTGGATAAACAAGTTGCCTATTGTATGGAATAAACACGGGGGAGCACAACTGAGTACCCCATCTCTAGGACCTATTATCAGAGATCCTTAGTCTCCGTTGCTACCTATAAATTGCAGTGGAGAGGTGGAGAGAGTTGAGGGTGTGAGGGCTCATTCTCCCTCGATATTTCCAGTGAAACACTTAATCCTTGGGGTCGATGGACTTCTCCTGGCATCACAGAGATGGTAGTTGAGCTATTATGGGCTCAGTCTTTCCGAGAGTAGTGGATCGAGCAATAGTTGTGGGGTAACCTTAGTTATCCACAAGGAGCGGAGCTTGAAGACGAAGTCAAGGGTATCTATTTGTATCTAGCGGATACAGAGAGTCCACGTTTGCAGGCCAATGGTCACTCCGAACTGAAATTGTGCCCCTTTTTTTAAGTCGGCTAGTTGCGTGACATCAGAGAAAATCAAACCTGGTTTTAAAATCAGTTGAAACCTTAGTCATTTAATTATAGTTCAAACATCAATACCTCCCAAATGGCTAGCCCAAAAGTCATGAAATTTTAACCATGAGTTTGTCATCACATAAAGCCTTGTATTAACAAGTTCAAACTCAAAATTATAACATTTGGTCATACAACTACATTCCTCAGATAACCTCATAAATAATTATACTGACCTCAAATACAAGTTAATTAATAATCAACCTTTGACCAAACAAGTTCAACTTATATTAGTTGACCACATCATGCCTCAAAGTCCTTTGCTAAATAATTTTTACTTAGGTATGCCTCCAAACACTATATTGGATATCAAACTCCTAAATTTAGGGTCATCACATTCACCCCACCTTATTGGAATTTCGTCCTCGAAATTCAACTCAGGCCATGTCTAAGCTAATATAACTAGGTTCTACTTCATACTAGTCACTACTGCTATGTGCCAAAACTACTATTGTTCTCCATGTACCGTAAGTTATCATCTTAGGATTAGAGCATCTGGGGTATACCCACCCCACCTTATATAGGTTGAAGCGTCATTTAATGTCTTAGTCATAACAAGACATTCTAGTATTTTAGGATTTACATCTCTCATTACCCCTAAGATTAGGCTTTGTTCTTACATATAGAGTTGGGAAGGTATTAATCAAGTTTCATGTTTCACCCTACTCATCTATGTAAGGTGATACCAAGATTTTATATCACCAATTATCAGGATTATCACACTTATTAACATAATTAGTATGCTTCATTGTAGACATAGTATCATGATATCATCATAAGAGGGGATAGATCATCATGTTTGCATATTAGGCTTCCACCCTATTATGTGAGAAGTACCATTAATCTAGAAACTTAGGCTCTGAAGATTTGAGGTTAGGAACTTTTTTTTGTGCTCATTTACTCAATGGTCCAAATTTATCTCTATTTCAAGATCAAAATTTTAATTTTATGTCTTTCACGTATGAAATGAAGGGAAAAAGAAGATATATTAAATCAAGGTTATCATGATTTCAAACTTGGATATTACTTGTATGATATAGGAAGGGAATATAGAATAGGTCAAGCTTATATGAGTGACTCATCATATATAAATCATTTATATAGCTCAAGTGAGGTTTCTATCATCGTATATTAAGAAGGAGATGAAGAAGGGAGAACATGTATGTTGAGTATCTTTTGCACAAAGCATCATACTCTCATAACTAGAGTTCGTATATTACCTCACTTGCAACTAATGATGAGATTCATAAACATATGTCACTCAAACTAGGACCTAACTCAATCAAAATGATTGACTTTATCATATGGGTCATCTACCCATCCTTTTCTTTTACACAATTCTCACATATAGATTTGAATCATGCATAAGGACTCAACTCAACACTCAAGAGTAATCTAGTGTAGGATTTTTTTTCTTCAAACACATATCTCATATATTGCAGGCTAGGTCCTATGACCTTCTCCCTGTGGGTCTTACTCTCTCTAGAGTTCACCACATATCTCATCCTGCCACTAGACATCCTCCTTGTATAAGAGCTTGAGGCCCATGCATACTCATCACTATCTTAACTTAGCTTATCTTAAGTAGAAAAAGGGAATGTACTTTCATCATCACAACTTAGCATAGATCCTCTAAGAATGGATTCGGCTCATATACAACTCAAATCTTAATAAGGAACTAATACCATCATGGATTAAAGTTTGATAAGATTCTATATGCTTATTTCCTTCATCTTTCTTTTGTCTATCTATGTATCACATAACCCTATGAGGCTCTAGACTTCTATTTTAGATCTATTCTCTCTTCTAGACTGATGCACTCCCTTTCACTTAGATTGCATGAACACCCACTACTCTCTTGTGTGAGGGACACATTTTTATATTTAGATATATATAATAAAATATCATATAGTTTTTCTCCGAGAAGGAAGGCGTCAGAGAAAACTGTCGAGACTCAAGTCGATTGGAAAACAAAACCAAATCAGAAAAACCGAGTGTCCCACACACAGTAGATAGTCTAGTGCCATGTCTCCTAGTGAAATGGTGAGAACAAGGCGTAGACCAGTGTAGCTACCCAATACATATGAGCTCTGTATGGAAAGGGTTTCAGACACTTGTCTAAACCTAGTTGTCGAACATCTAGGTTCTAACCTAGAGGCTAAGTCAAACCTTATTCCTATAGAACTACTTACTAAGTTTCTAAGATTTAAAGTGAGAGGTGAAATTTAGTTTTATGTTTCATGGTGAGCAATTGCTAGGTGTATCTATTGTTCATGCTCTGATACCAACTGTGACGTCCCCAGATTTTGATTTCTCTAAACCCTATTGGGAATGAGATGTCAGAATTCGAAAACATCATCCAATCATATCAAAGAGCGATGCGGAAGCAATATGCGCATATATGAACATACAACTATAACATACACCATAACATTTCTCAGCATTCAACATGTATATTACAAAGTGAATTACATTTACATATTAAAAGAAGATTTACAAGTCTATGAACATGTATGCTAATTCAGGATCTACACAATAGGTACAACTTGGAGAACTGCTCACTTCCTTTCTTTTTCTCCCATGCTAGCTCTGAACCTAAAACATACGTGAAACAACGAATCAACACACAAGGTGTTGTGTACGTGGGTAGAAAGATGCATACTAATATGCTTGCATAATTGAAATAATCTTGAGAAAGAAAGAGTAAAAGAAAACATTATTTAAAGCGATAATCAGGTAAACACATTTTTAGATGCCTTTTGATGTGTTTGTACTATTGAGTGGTGTCACACTTCATTTTTCCCCGCCCCTTGGGCTATGGGGACCGAGTGTAGACCTTATATTAAGAGGGGAGAGAGACAGAGATGTCACACTTCATTTTTCCCCATCCCTTGGACTATGGATACCAAGTGCCGACCTTATATTTAGAGGAAGAGAGAGAGGATTGAGGGAGAGAGAGAGAGAATATATCCACTCAGTAGCTACAAACCATCTATATTCTTTTATGTTCTTTAATGTTTTGCAGAGCATATACTACTAATACACATCCAAGAATTTATATGCAAACACAAGCATCCAAAGTACATCATATCATTATGCATTCATGAAAACTAGTCCTATACTTAATAAAACCCATGTACCTGAGTTCAGAGATTCATAGATATCTTTGATCAACTAGACAATCTGGTCATCACCTGATTAATAACAAATATTCATCATTAATACGAGGTTCACCGCTATTAATGGTATTTTGATCCAGTTTAGGATTTAGGTCAAATCTAGGTTCAAACTACCTAGAACTTATGTCTGATATTTTTATATTGGTCTTGAGGTCATTCTCAGGTTCTGGTCCATATTTCATATTTTTCTGATATTTGTTCTAATTTCTAGAATTAAAAGGAACTAAAACACATAATTATACTTTAATACCAAAAGACTTAATATTGAGCAATATATTTCAAATAAGGGTCAACCTATTGTCTCTAAATAATATTGGAGTTCAACAATAGTTTTCTTAGATTTAATCTTAATCATTTGCCAAATATATCAATTACACTAACCCTAAAATAGAGCATAAAAATCTATATTTGAAACAACCATATGGTGTTGTTCAAAAGTCTGATTTAGGATCTAATAACAAAGTAGGCATTTTTCTAAGTCTACTGATATTTTGTGGGAATTTATAGGTCAAGGGATCTATTTATTATGCATTTCCTATGATTTGGTATATTTCTGAGAAATTAGAAGGGAAATACCTTATTCAGAATTTTTGGAACCGTCAGATTCAGCCTTAGATGCTTGGGATGTTGCCGCTTGAGTCATATGGTTCGCATAGGCTTTACGTCTTGGAAGCAGGGTCAGTCACATTCAGCCTACCCAAACTGGCCGGTCTTCCGTTGAACCATGGGTGAGAAAGTAATTAGCCATGTTTGGACCCAACCTCTCCTCTGCGTCCTCACACACTAACTAAAGAGGGCATCGCTGCCCGCTGGAGGATGGAGACACCGTCATGAGGTGTGACCCAGACACAAAGGACAACAGCTCGATGGGGGGTTTGCTATGAATCTATAGTTCCTTCTCTACATATTCCTACACCATAATCTTCGTCTTCTCAACCTCTATTCCTCCATCATGGTGGCTCTCGGTGGGGATCTTATCTACAATTCAGGTGACCACCTACTTGGAGCCGCAACAAAGCTCAAACAAGAAAAGGATGAGTCTTGGGGACAAAGATGTTGGCCTTCTCTGAAGCTTGGTTCCTCCTCCAGTGGCCCCTACTTCAGCGTTGATGATGGTCCAGGGTTGTAGCAGAGCATAGCAGCAGGAAGGATTTCGGCCAGTTGTTTCCCTTGATGGATCTACTCTGAAGTTCCGAGGTGGCAGAGCAGAGGCAAGATGGGATTGGGGACTTTGCCTTGTGATTGCCTCGCCCTACTGAAACCCCTAACAAACATTCACTGAACTAGATGATGCTATTTCGAGGTGGTGGGAGAGAAAGGAGACGCTACCTACAACTGCTGCTTCCATTGTCACCACAGCAAAAGAAGAAAGGGGAAAAGAAAGCCCGTCCCTCATCAAGGCCAGCGAAGAGATCCTGGAGGTCTGATAGAACCTTATGCACATGGGTCTTCGCTCTGGTTGTGATGGGAGACCTCAAATCCTTCTCTTTGTCAGCCACGGTGGATGATCTTTGAGGCCATGAAGATAGTAAACGTAGGAGAAACAAGTTGCCTACTGTATGGAATAAACATCGGGGAGCACAACTGAGTACCCCATGTCTAGGACCTATTATCAGAGATCCTTAGTCTTCGTTGCTACCTATGAGTTGCAGTGGAGAGGTGGAGAGAGTTGAGGGTGCGAGGGCTCATTCTCCCTCGATATTTCCAATGAAACACTTAATCCTTGGGGTCGATGGACTTCTCCTAGCATCACGGAGATGGTAGTTGATCTATTATGGGCTCAGTCTTTCCGAGAGTAGTGGATCGAGCAATAGTTGTGGGGCAAGCTTAGTTATCCGCAAGGAGCAGAGCTTGAAGACGAAGTCAAGGGTATCTATTTGTATCTAGCAGATACAGAGAGTCCACGTTTGTAGGACAATGGTCACTCCCAACTGAAATTGTGCCCCTTTTATTAAGTCGGCTGGTTGCGTGACATCAGAGTAAATCAAACCTGGTTTTATAATCAGTTGAAACCTTAGTCATTTAATTAGAGTTCAAACATCAATACCTCCCAAACGGCTAGCCCAAAAGTCATCAAATTTTAACCATGAGTTCATCATCACATAAAGCCTTGTATTATCAAGTTCAAACTCAAAATTATAACATTTGGTCATACAACTAAATTCCTCAGATAACCTCATAAATAATTGTACTGACGTAAAAAACAATTTAATTAATAATCAACCTTTGACCAAACAAGTTCAACTTATATTAGTTGACCACATCATGCCTCAAAGTCCTTTGCTAAATAATTTTTACTTAGGTATGCCTCCATACGCTATATTGGATATCAAACTCCTAAATTTAGGGTCATCACACAAATCATGATATAAAAGTGAACCATATTGAACTTTCATTTTCCAATTTGTTTGGGTCCTGGACTAAAAACTCAAACTAGATCATGAGCCTCACCCTTAACAAGCTCCATGTCCTTCTTTTGCTTTCCTATTCGAGGTCTCTACTCATGATTTGCAACCAGAATCCAAACTAACTCTTAATGAAACCTTTTGACTAATCCCCATTCGTGAATAGGGTTACCAATTTTCTTTCATGCACAAATCTTCTACCAATCTTGGATCATGACTAAAAAATGAACCAAATTGTAGAATCTACCTCATGACCCCAACATATGGATCAAATCTCTAATTTCTAAGACTAAAACCTAGAAATTTGAGGAGTGTTGATGCTCTAGAGGATAGAAGATGAACTAGTAAGGTACCTAATTTGAGTCGTTCGGTAGAACAATTCACCAGGGGTTTTAATATTAGAGTTTAACCTCTTGTTAGAGGCAAAACAACTAGTTAAGGGTAATTTATTAGTATAGAGTGGATCGATCCCATTGGACAACATGATTAAGATTTAATTTAGTATCACATAACTTTGAATAGTTATTGGAACATGAAAATAAAGATTTTTTGGTTAATGGTTGATTATGGTAGAAGAAGTAATGTCAAGATTACATTAAGAACAAGTAAATAAATGTTACACTAAGAACAATTAAAGGAAAGAATTATGCTAAATACAAGTAAAAAGTCAATTATGATAAGAACAATAAATGAAGAATTATCTATGACAAGAATTAAATTCTAAGTAAAGAAGAGAGTGGTTGGAGAACAAAAGATTGGAAAAATGAGATTGAGTCAATGACAAAAGATATGGGGGTTATGAGTTTTACCACCATAGCCTGCATAAAACTAGATCAATGGGATCTATGGAGATAAAAAACGTAAGATGAAGGTATGTAAAACATGATCAAATGCATTAAGAAAAGTTGAACTCCCTACAAGCCCATTCATCCTAGTGTTTATAGATACCTGCCCCAACATCTCAATAAGAAGTCCTTCTAAGATCTCATCTAGATCTTAGTGCATTTGTTTGGTTGTTCTGAGACTTGGGGTCTGAGGTCTCATCACCCAAGACTAACCTTCGACAAAACAAGAGATGAAGTTGTTTAAGTCTGCAAAAATCCAAATAAAAACCATCTAACATTTATCACCATATAGAAATATATCTATTTAACTAAGGCTATGGGGCTACTTCCCAGGCCCTGATTGTAAGACCCTTGACTTGTGTTTTGGGTTAAACCTATTTTTTTTTCTTAAATGGGCGCTTAAGAACTTTTCTATAATTCTTTGAGATGATATTAGAGCTTTTGGAGAGCTTAAGTTTCTAGTTTGAGCTTGTTTGGATGATGTTTGTGCTTTTTGTGCTTGTTTTGGGCTATATTCACCCAATTGTGAGGGTTATCTTGTAATTTCCCACCTCTAGAGTGTTCCCTCTCTCTCTTGGCTTCTTGATATAAAGTGTGGTTCTTTGGGTACCTTGGTAGGGAGTTGGTTGAGTGAGGGCATTGCTAGTGGTGTTTAGGGTTTGTAGGGCTTTGGTGTGCCTCAACCATGTGTACCTTTTCAGAGGTGATGATCCTTGTCTCGACCTTGAGAGGGTGTCTTGAGGGGGTGTCATGGTTGAGGCACTTCCCTTGCATGGTTTTGTCTCGACCGAGGTGGTTTTGGGTCGAGACGATTGTCTTCTTGAGGGATGTCTCGACCTAGCTTGTTGGTGACCCATCTTGTCATGGCCATGCCGTGTTTTAGTGTTTGTGTCGACTATGTGGTGGTCGTGACCATGACTTATGTGTTGGGTGACCTAAGTGGTTGAGACCCAACATAGTTTTTATCACCATCTCATGCATGTGTGTTTTATGTGGTTGCATGTTAGTTTCTTGAGTGGACAAGTGCCCCTTTATAGCCCTATCTTGTGGACACCTCATCTTTCACCCTACCTCTCTTCTCCTTTGCCTTATAAACCCTCTTCTCTCCATGCAAGAAACTATTTTAGGCCATCTTCTTTCTCCTTCCTTGCTTGGTCATCCTTGGAGCCTTTAGGATCTAGAAGGGTTGATCCTTGGAGCTTTGGTGATTGGATCCTTTGCAAGTAGTGATCCTTGTCCATCTTCAACCTTGGTACGTGTTTACCTTTGCTTGATGGAATTTCTTTTTTATCTCCTACCCCATATTCTTCTCTTTTATTTGCCTTAGACCATGGATCATCCATGATGGTCATCCTTGAGAAGTGAACCTCTCATCACAAGTGTCATAGACCATGTTTTGACAAGGTGGACCCAAGTGTGAGGAATTTTTCTTCTCTACTTCTCCTTTCTTCTCTTGGTTTGAACAAGAGCTTCTTGTCCTCTTTTCATGGGTTATCCTTTGACCATATTGGTGAACCTTGTTGGATCTTCCTTCAGACTTTTGGAGCTTGAGCTAGGAGCTTTTTCTTTGTCCAAAATAGGTGGGTTATATAACACTTTGCCCCCTCTATTATTTGCACATTTCATACATGCATGTTACTATATTCTCTCTCTAAAACATAACCCTAATGTGCTAAGATATAATACCATGATCTAGATCTTGTTTGATGGTAGTTAACTTGCTTGGTTTTCTTAGAATTTAAAACCCTAATTGATGGAATCCATTTTAGTTATTTTGGTGTAATAGTGATTTTCTCCTATCCTTTGGCCTTGGTTTTAGTTGAGTTCATGGTATTCATGTACCTTGATGTCCTATGGAGTTTAGGTTCTATTTTGAAGTGTTAAATGTGGTTTACCCCTTTTTGCATGAAGTGCTTTTTGTGGTGGTTTCATGATATACTCCAGGGTTTTTGGTGACTATTTGGTGTGAGGTCTCTTCTCCATGTCCTTGATGGTTTCCCTTTGTTTCACCTTTTAGTTTGGCCATGGAAATCTTCTATTTTTATCATAGTTAATCCCTATTTTGGTGTGGTTCTCTTTCTTGGGTGGTTTCTTGACCTATGTGGTTGCTATACCATGTTTTTGTGGAGGTCACGATATGTCTTTCCTTGTTCTTGAGGTCATGACACCGTGTGTGTTGGTCATGGTCGAGACACCTTGAGGAGTGGATGGTTGTGACCTCTTATATGGTGTATGGTCATGACACATGGATGATGAATATTCGAGACATATGTATGATGGGAGGTTGAGACACATACTTGAATACATGTGAATGTGCCATGTATAGCAATGTTTGAGTGGTTTCTTTATCAACCCTAATCATGTTTTCTAACCCTTATATACTTCAAGAAAGTGGGGAGTTATGTACCCTTTGTTTGATGGTTGGATACAATTCTAAAACCCTAATCATCTATGAATGGGAACTCTAACCCTAATTATGGACATTTTAATATGTTTGCTTATCTTCCATGTAGTGGCTATTATGTTACTATTTTCTCTCTCTTGTATATAAAACCCTAACCTTACATGTAATAAGTATGACATAGCTTGTGTGTGTTGTGGCAATGATCCTATGATACAACATGGTGATTATGCATATTGTTGAGGCATAATCTGGTGATGTACATGGAGGGTTTATGTGGTCTGATGACCTGGTAATGGCATGATGCCTATTGTGAGGTGATAACCTTTAGTGATATGATGGAGGGAATGATGTGCCCTGGTAATGTGACATTTGTTGGTTGCCTTGGTATGGCAATGCTACAGGAAGCATTTGATAGTAGTGTGACAAGTCCACACCTTGTATGTTTTATGTCTTCTGAAGTTGTGCCATGCCCTTATTCTTTTAGAGTTTGTTTTTTATTTACATGTTGTAACTTGATTGATGATAAAAGTCACCCAATTGGCTAACTAATCAAGTAGAACCCTAATCATGCAGGTGTCCTTCACCATAGATCATTTCCAATGTTAGCTCAAATTTCTAGATTGGTGAAACGAGTATAGATCGGAGTGCATATGTTTGAATATACCTGGGTGCAAGTCGAGGTGTCTCCTTGCATCCACAACTACAAGTTGTGTGAGATGTCAATACATGAGTCGATCTTATTGTGTTATGGATGTCCATGCATGAGACAATCCTTCTTCTAAGAATGGGCATGCATGATCCTACTCTTCTAGCACCGTTACCTATAGTTGGATGGCCATGTGTGAGATGATCTGTGACAAAGTCGATTTTGGAAAAATAATGAGATAATTACTTTTTTGCCCTCATTGTACCTACTAATGGTCCCAAATTATTTTTCTTGTCTTCATAATCATTATTGAGACTGAAATCCAATATTTGGTGAACAATGTGGATTTTATACACATTATAACACTAAAATTGGATTCATTCATCACTTTGTCCAAAGAATAAAATTGGTCAATTAAACTTTGTCTTTTGATTATCACTCATTTTCTAAATATTATCCACTTTATTTTGAAGCTTTGGTCCAAATTTGAGGTCATTTGGACATTCCTACGATTTACTATGAATTTTTGAAGTTTATATATTGAAAACCCCTTTTCCCCTTTTATTTGAACTTTTTCTTAGCTTTGCCATGTCAACGATCCAAGCAATGCAATCCGGGCTGATTCTGGACCCTTGGATCCACCTCACGCGGATTACAGCTCTGATCGAGCGGATGTGAGGTTGTCTCCTACCTCCCGCTGATTGCGGGGAGGAGTAAATGAGTGAGATACGAGATCTCCCGCTCACGACCTCGGTTTGTAAATCCGACTGGATAGAATCGATGCTCTCACAATTTTGAACTCGTCTAACCCTAGTTTGACCACCATTCGTGCTCTGTGTAGTCGTAAAAATGAGCTATTTACTCCCACATCTCAGTCCGGCGGCCATGGCCATTTTCGAATCTCGATCTAGCCCTAAACCCTAGCCCATCACTATAAAAGGACCCCCCCCAAGGTCCGCAGCAAAAACATCTTGCTTAGAGCCATGCTCTTGGTCATCCCTCAGCCCTGAATGGCCCAATTTCTCCTCGCGACCTTCTGCTGCCATGGCGGCACCGCCGCATAGCCCAGCTTGGGTGTCCTTCCTCCACGCCTCTTCCCCTCTTCCGTTGGCTCCCATCAGGTCCGCGAGGCCAAGGCAAGCCCGACCGGCCTGCTCGTGCTCTGCCTCACTCCCCTCCTGCTCCAGAACACATCCACTCCGGCGAGCCCCTCCGCCCAGTTTTTGGGCTCACGAGAGTGTTCTGCACGAGAAAGAAGGTCCGTGAACCGCCGGTTCAACTAGCTGCAGCCAACCCAAAACAAACTGATCAATTGAGCATTGAACCAGCTTATTAGAGGAGTGAACCGGCTAAATCAAAGGCCTGAACCAGACCGTGGACCAGAGAGCCTCGTGGCATGATCTAAGACATCCAATAAGCATCCAACGATCAAACATTTCATGAAATAAGGTATTTATCTCGCTCTCTGGAAAATATTCAATTAAATGCCCAGATCTTGTTTTAATCATAGAAAATGCATATGAACTCCAAAAATTACAAATAAGTAGTCAATCTTGATCAGAAAAATCCAGTGAATCCATTAAAAATACTTTTGAAACCTGATTACAAACGATGCTCACTGGTATACTTAAATATAGATCTCTTGCTTAATTAATTAGTTTAAGTGACTCAATGTTGTGATTAGACTTTGGAAACCTTATATCTTAACTCTGATGATTATCTGGAGACATGAAATCATACTTGACTAGATCTAATCTTGTTGCCTTAACCACCTTTGAATATTAATCTTATGCCTTGAAGGTAATTTTTGATGATATCTTGATAATATGATTGATCTAAATCTTGTGGCATGTCTTGATCTATTGACCTAAAGGTTGATCTCTTATTACTCATAATCCTAATTAGAACTTGATCTAATCTTGAACCCAAATGATGTTAGAACTTGATAATGACCTAAAGACTTGATTTTTGGACTTGCATATTGACCAGGATAATTAGGGTCAACACATGTACCTAGAAAACCTAGGTAGGCCATTCACACTCGAAATACTTGATATTTGAAATAATGTTGGATATATTGAAATATTGGTTGATCATAAGTGGATGACCTAACCCTAAGGTTGACCTAGGAAAGTGTAACCCTAATCTCGAATATTACAACATGATATCCAAATATCTTGATCTTGACCCTTGATCCAAACATTATGTTTTAGGATCAAACTCGAAGGGTCAACCTATTACTAGTGGATCTATACTCGAAATCCTCGGTGAAAGGTACGCTATTTATATAACTCCTCCTTGATTGTATTGAAGATACTTTTATGTATCTCTTGACCGTATGCTTGGCTAGTTATTTGGATGAGCTATTGTTCCCTATGATTAGTCTTCTGTTTTTCTATATTATATTTTGAAAAACATGAAAACATAAATTGAATGCCCATTATGACTGCCTGTATATTGATAATGATGATGATATTGATAATGTTGATAATGTTGATATTGAGTACAACAACCCCCTCATTTGGAGGTGGGACTTGTACATTGGCTTCCTATGTTCCTATGGTGAAAAGGGGCCTAGTGAACTTCCCCATCGCGTTGGGGTAATAGAGTGATGCAAAATATATAAGCATGCTTCTTGAATTACAGCATAATGGGAACTCGTAATAAATGTTGAATTGCTTGAAAAACTTGTCGAATAAATGTTGGTTATGCAAATTGCTTATTATTCTTTTGAATATAAGTCCTGCCAAGTATACTATTTTGTTATAAACCACTTTTCTTGATTTTGATAGCGTACCGTGCAATTGCATGATTGTGTCTCGATTTTATTGATTTTAGGCAATACAAATGGAATATTGAATAAGATTGCTTCCGCACTCATACACTCTGATGACAAACATAAATCGGATATATATCTCCATATTGGGTTAGTTGTTCTTTATTTATCCAGTTTTGAGTTATTTATTTCTTATTGTATATGCCAGTCTATTAGATCCTACGGGGCCACTCAGGGACGGGCACTTCAATCCCTTTACCACTGTTTAGACAGTGAGATCGGGATTGGGGTAAGAACGGTTCCGTGACAGTTGGTATCAGAGCTTACACACTCTCATATACTTTAAGTAAATAATTTCTCAAGTATCTTACACCCAAGAAACCTAAAGTCCCTAATGGTGAAATTTGAGGTGTCTAGGCTCGGGGTCCTGACATAATTTCTCCTATCCGTCTTCACGGTGGCTGAGATCCCCCGCTCTACCTGGCCTCAATTGATCCGAAACTAGACCTAAAGGTTCTCTTGTGAAACCTTAGAGAGTCTTCTAGCATCTCATCTCTTCTTTAAGGACAATCCTAAGCCACCCATGTAGATGAAGATTAGGTAGTCTTCTCATCTCCTCATGTGGTCCTTCCTTGTGACCTTATACCACATGATGTCTCGATTATGGGTAGCTTAAGCATGGGAATCGCTAAATCTTGAAAGTGATACCATGATCTGACCCTAGTTTGAAAACTCAATTTTGATCCATAGAATAAAATACTCATGTATGATCCCTAATATCATTAGCCAAAATATATGCTTCCTATGTTGAGGTAAATTTTGATTTGGTGAAATAAGGATGACTTGTACCTTATACTTCATTGTTGATGAGGTCCATATTTGATCAAATCCATGCTGCCCTATTATTTTGACTAAACCTCAAACATAGTTAAGCAAACTCTTATCCTATTTGATGCTCATCATGTCTATGCTATGAAATTGACTAAGTCTAGGACTCCCAAAACCATGATGTAAGACTATTGATGCCTTTTTCAATCTCAATTTTGGTATGATGATGATGGGCTAGTTTTTGCACTATTATGCTCTAATTCCTTGAATGTCAAATGAAAATCCTCAATTTTCTGAATTATATCACTACCTTGATCATGAAAGGAAAGAATTGAAAATCTTGACATTATTGCCCTATTATCTTGAATTTTGATCTTATGACTTCAATGTATATGATTTAATTTTGATACTCTCTCTATTTGAATAAGATCAGTAGATCATGACTAATGTTGGTAATGTGCTAGATTATGGTGGTAGTTGACTAATGACTCCCCTAACCTAGGTCACATCCCTATTTTGACTCCCTCTAAATTTTCACCTTGTTGATTATTTAGAGTCTGGAAAGGTATACCATTTCACCCGTTTTAGACTGGTTGACCTAAGCCTAATAGGTTGAACCCATGGTTAATACTCGATCTTGAATATTGACTTGATAATGATCTTGAAATATGACAATGTTGACTATAGCTTGTGGTTTATTTCCTAGATAGACCTAGCTCTAGATCATTCATCAACCTTGGAAACATGATAATGAAATTATGATATGTTGCTTGAATATTGAATAATGTTGCTCAAAATTGGATATAGATGAATGATACCCCCTAAGGTCTAAATAGGAATCGAAACCCTAGCTTCAAAATTTTGGACCTATAACTTTTGATGCTTAAAATCCCGACTCTTGATATTCATTAATGGACTTGTGACTCATGATTATCAGATCTCAATAATGATACAAATCCTATGATCACACTATTTGGACATTGAGATATATGACTAATGACTTTCATAAATCCCAAAATTTGAAATTTTGAAATGATGACTATTTTGACTTCTTGATTTATGAATTAGGGTTTAGCTCTCATTAGGACTAGGGTGGGGACTTTCCCATTGAATTTGAGCTCGAAATGATGATATTGAAATTATGATGTTGTCTTGAAATGTTGAAATGTGAAATCTCAAATCATGGATGTATAACCCCACCTAGGCCAATGGAGAAGCTAGGACCCTGAGATATTGGGATTGAAAGTCACCTTGTACACGTGAACTCTTTTTGTTTGACCTAAAATATGATATGTCCAAATTTGTGATCAATATGATGTTTTCCATATTTATGACTCATATGATGACTTTGGACTATATATGCACTGACTTTGAACCCTATTGCTCGATGATGAAATAATGTTAGTACCGAGTTGATTATGATATGGAACATGGAAACTCAATTGTGATTTTTTGGAACTAATTGAAGTTGAGGACATGATTTTGATTTTATACTTGAGGATACCCCAATATTTGAGGAAATGACTTAGGTTGAATAATATCAATTGTTGAGGATATTTTGAATTTTGGGGACAAAATTCCTTTTTAAGGAGGGAAGGATGTGACAAAGTCGATTTTAGCAAAATAATGAGATAATTACTCGTTTTCCCTCATTGTACCTACTAATGGTCCCAAATTATTTTTCTTGTCTTCATAATCATTATTGAGACTGAAATCCCATATTTGGTGAACAATGTGGATTTTATACACATTATAACACTCAAATTGGATTCATTCATCACTTTGTCCAAAGAATCAAATTGGTCAATTAAACTTTGTCTTTTGATTATCAAGCATTTTCTAAATATTATCCACTTTATTTTGAAGCTTTGGTCCAAATTTGAGGTCATTTGGACATTCCTACGATTTACTATGAATTTTTGAAGTTTATATATTGAAAACCCCTTTTTCCCCTTTTATTTGAGCTTTTTCTTAGCTTTGCCATGTCAACGATCCAAGCAATGCAATCCGGGCTGATTCTGGACCCTTGGATCCACCTCACACGGATTACAGCTCTGATCGAGCGGATGTGAGGTTGTCTCCTACCTCCCGCTGATTGCGGGGAGGAGTAAATGAGTGAGATACGAGATCTCCCGCTCACGACCTCGGTTTGTAAATCCGACCGGATAGAATCGATGCTCTCATAATTTTGAACTCGTCTAACCCTAGTTTGACCACCATTCATGCTCTGTGTAGCCGTAAAAACGAGCTATTTACTCCCACATCTCAGTCTGGCGGCCATGGCCATTTTCGAATCTCGATCTAGCCCTAAACCCTAGCCCAGCACTATAAAAGGACTCCCCCAAGGTCCGCAGCAAAAACATCTTGCTTAGAGCCATGCTCTTGGTCATCCCTCGGCCCTGAATGGCCCAATTTCTCCTCGCGACCTTCTGCTGCCATGGCGGCGCCGCCACATAGCCCAGCTTGGGCGTCCTTCCTCCACGCCTCTTCCCCTCTTCCTTTGGCTCCCATCTGGTCCGCGAGGCCAAGGCAAGCCCGACCGGCCTGCTCATGCTCTACCTCACTCCCCTCCTGCTCCAAAACACATCCACTCCGGCGAGCCCCTCCGCCCAGTTTTTGGGCTCGCGAGAGTGTTCTGCACGAGAAAGAAGGTCCGTGAACCGCCGGTTCAACTAGCTGCAGCCAACCCAAAACAAACCGATCAATTGAGCGTTGAACCAGCTTATTAGAGGAGTGAACCGGCTAAATCAAAGGCCTGAACCAGACCGTGGACCAGAGAGCCTCGTGGCATGATCTAAGACATCCAATAAGCATCCAACGATCAAACTTTTCATGAAATAAGGTATTTATCTCGCTCTCTGGAAAATATTCAATTAAATGCCCAGATCTTGTTTTAATCATAGAAAATGCATATGAACTCCAAAAATTACAAATAAGTAGTCAATCTTGATCAAAAAAATCCAGTGAATCCATTAAAAATACTTTTGAAACCTGATTACAAACGATGCTCACTGGTATACTTAAATATAGATCTCTTGCTTAATTAATTAGTTTAAATGACTCAATGTTGTGATTAGACTTTGGAAACCTTATATCTTAACTCTGATGATTATCTGGAGACATGAAATCATACTTGACTAGATCTAATCTTGTTGCCTTAACCACCTTTGAATATTAATCTTATGCCTTGAAGGTAATTTTTGATGATATCTTGATAATATGATTGATCTAAATCTTGTGGCATGTCTTGATCTATTGACCTAAAAGTTGATCTCTGATTACTCATAATCCTAATTAGAACTTCATCTAATCTTGAACCCAAATGATGTTAGAACTTGATAATGACCTAAAGACTTGATTTTTGGACTTGCATATTGACCAGGATAATTAGGGTCAACACATGTACCTAGAAAACCTAGGTAGGCCATTCACACTCGAAATACTTGATATTTGAAATAATGTTGGATATATTGAAATATTGGTTGATCATAAGTGGATGACCTAACCCTAAGGTTGACCTAGAAAATTGTAACCCTAATCTCGAATATTACAACATGATATCCAAATATCTTGATCTTGACCCTTGATCCAAACATTATGTTTTAGGATCAAACTCGAAGGGTCAACCTTTTACTAGTGGATCTATACTCGAAATCCTCGGTGAAAGGTATGCTATTTATATAACTCCTCCTTGATTGTATTGAAGATACTTTTATGTATCTCTTGACCGTATGTGTGGCTAGTTATTTGGATGAGATATTGTTCCCTATGATTAGTCTTCTGTTTTTCTATATTATATTTTGAAAAACATGAAAACATAAACTGAATGCCCATTATGACTGTCTGTATATTGATAATGATGATGATATTGATAATGTTGATATTGAGTACAAAAACCCCCTCATTTGGAGGTGGGACTTGTACATTGGCTTCCTATGTTCCTATGGTGAAAAGGGGCCTAGTGACCTTCCTCATCGCGTTGGGGTAATAGAGTCATACAAAATATATAAGCATGCTTCTTGAATTACAACATAATGGGAACTCGTAATAAAAGTTGAATTTCTTGAAAAACATGTCGAATAAATGTTGGTTATGCAAATTGCTTATTATTCTTTTAAATATAAGTCCTGCCAAGTATACTATTTTGTTATAAACCGCTTTGCTTGATTTTGATAGCGTACCGTGCAATTGCATGATTGTGTCTCAATTTTATTGATTTTAGGCAATACAAATGGAATATTGAATAAGATCGCTTCGACACTCATACACTCTGATGACAAAGATAAATCGGATATATATCTCCATATTGGGTTAGTTGTTCTTTATTTATCCAGTTTTGAGTTATTTATTTCTTATTGTATATGCCTGTGTGTTAGATCCTACGGGGCCACTCAGGGACGGGCGCTTCAATCCCTTTACCACTGTTTAGACAGTGAGATCGGGATTGGGGTAAGAACGGTTCCGTGACATGATCCTTTTTTTGACTATATGTCACCTTTTGTAGTTGACTGATATGTCTCTACAGTGTTTTCTCTAGTGTTGACCAAGAGGTGTGGAGAGGTTATGAATTCTGGCCCTTTCATTTTACATTGTATGGCACTGATTTCATCTTAGCAGTGGTCCATTGGATTTGGTTGGTATGACTCAAATCTTTGGGGTAATAATAATAAAAGATATAACACAATCGGGTAGGTATTTTGCATAGGATCCAATAGGAATAACGTGAGTTGAGCCTTTTCCTTATCCTTTTACTGATTTCTTGAATTATAAGCGGTAATACAAGTAAAATTTTATACATGTTCTTTGTAAGGACCCTGACCTTTGTTTTCGGCTTACCTTGTTTTCTTTGCCTAAACCTTGAGCTTAGATGTTTGCTAATCACCTGAGTTGTGATTAGGGTTCTGTTTGTGCTTTGATGGGAGGTTGAGGTGCAACTTGCAATTTACCCAAGTTTTAGGGTTTGTGTGCAAGATTGCCACCTTGATAGATGTTTTTCTCTCTCCTTGCTTCCTCTAGGGCTGAGAAGATGAATTGGGCACCTTTTTTGCGTTGTTTTTGGGCCCCGTTTAAGCGTGTTTGAGCTTGGGCTTGTTGTTGGGCTTGAAGCCCTTCCTCCTTACTTGAGTGTTTTGGGCAAGGGAGATCTTGGTGCCTTGTGTCTCCCATGGTGTGTTGTGCTAGGGAGGTGTATCATCCAAGGGTTATGGTGGGTGTGATGGGTTTCCATGTTGGGCGACACACACCCCTCCACCTAGCATCGTTTTTGTCACCCCTTATGGACACTTGGTGCTTGTTGCTATCAAGGTGGAAAAGGATATGGACAAGTGTTCTTAGGGAGGACGACACCTTGCTTATCCCTACCCTTTACCCTCTTCTATATATCACTCTCTTTTCTCTTGCTTGGGATCTCTTTGCCCCTTAGCCATTTTCTCTACCTTGCTAGATGAAGAACGAGAAGAAGGAGAGGAGGTGGCTGATATAGCTGCTACTGTTGTTGCTTTCTCCTTGGTGGTGGTCGATACATCCTACTGCTTTCCTTCTCTTATTGGTGGCTGAATCCTGGAGCTTAGAGTTGTGATTGAGGTGGGTTACATAACTCCTACCCTAGCTATATTACCTTCTCTTTACATTGCTTATTTATGTGCTACCTGGATCGACCATGCTTATCTTGCTAGTAATATCTTGATATAGTATGTACCCTTGATCTTGTTGGAAATTATGACATGGTTATGTTTCTTAGATGTGTTCTTGGACCTTATTGGACGAACCATTGGATTGGGGTACTTTCGGCAAAACCCCTCTCTTAGTTGTTGAGAGGTGAGCCTAGGGTTTCCTAACTCCATGGTTCATGTGGTGATTTTTGGAGCAAATCCCTTTCTCTCCCTTTAGTTTTGAGAGGTGAGCTTGAGCTCTAATGGTATAGGCAAAATCCCTCTCTGCCATAGTCGTTGAGAGGTGAGTCTATGCTCTAGTTGCTCAGGCAATACCCCTCTCTTACCCTGACTTGAGAGGAGAGCCTTTGGTTGGTCTTGACCTAGTTTGGGTTGGAAAGTTGGTTGGTATGGGATGACCCACCTTGCTACCCGATATGTGATGGAAGTAGTGCAAAAGCCCTCTCACATGGTTGTTGAGAGGTGAGCCAACTCTCTTGATCTTTAGGGTTTGGTGGTTGTCTTGAGGTTGAAGACAACCAACCGGATATGGCCTTTGGACCCTTACCCGATATCCCTTGCTACCCGATATCTTTGACAACCCAAGATGTCATGCTGATATCATTCTATGTAGGGTAGTGCTTGATATCCCTCTCCTAGGGTTGAGCTTGGACGACATCCTAGATGGGTGTCTGGTTAACCCCTTTGACTGTTATAAGTATTTATCCCTAGACGTTTTGCCTGATATGATGGTCTGGCCAATATGTCTTGTTGTCATTATTGGCTTGATGAGGTGATGTAGTGTTAGTCATTGTCTTTGGGAGAGGTAGCCCATCATGAGTGATAACCCGGGAAGGGTGTTAGCTGATGTTTTGGTCCCTTGGATATTAGGTGGTCTACATTGGGTGTCATAGCATGTCGGTGCCTTGCACGACATCCTCTTGGATGGTGTTGCCTGACACCTTGCTGGATGATGCCTTGCCCGATACAGATGCTTATGTGGTGATGACGTTATTGATAGAGTTGTATCCCTTGGCCGTTTTACCCCTTTTAAAGTGATCCTCTAGAGTGTTATGGTGTGTTTCCTGACACGGTGCTTCATGGGTGACATGGGTGTGCCATTTGGATGACCTAGGTGGTTGTTATGGTGTTTCCCGATAGTCTGTTACAATATGCTACCTGTCATGGGGCGTTGCATGCCTTGGGCATCACAGGTTGTGTGATGTCCAATTCCAAGGTGACAGTGGTTGGCCGATATGGTTGCATCTTGAGATGAATGCTTGTTGATACAGTAGTTGTTGAAGAGTTGCATGCTTAACCGATATAGTGAGAGATGTTGTACCTTTGGTGAGGGCTATCCCTTACTCGAGATGCCTTTGGTGAGGGTTTTCTCTTACCCGATATATCTACAGTGAGGGTTGTACCTTGTGATCAGTTGGAAACCCTAATGCTTGATTGAAAAGTCACATAAGATAATGTCATGCATATATATGATCATCCAATTGTGTAATTATATCTCTCTTGATATATGCAATTAGTTTAAGATGTTCCTTGTATGAGTACAGTTGTACTTCTATGCTCATGCTAACCATGTATGTACCAGTTGTATGATGAGGCCATGATGATCGCATGATAATGATATGATGTGGAACATCAAGGGTTATGATGAACCCATTGATATATGATGGGTGTTACCCATGGAATGGCAATGTGTGCCATGATGATGGGATTGAATCCCTGTGATGATGAATCTAGATGATTGTCAAGAGGTCAAGTGGTAACAAGTGATGTTGGATCCTTGTAATGGATCAAGATGATGTTGATGGCACTGAAGGCCTTAGTGACAATGTAACACAAGATAATGTGCTTTATGTTTATTTATTTTTTGTTATAGTTGCATGTTACATAACTTGGTTGAATCTTGCAATCCACTTAAAATGCAATAATTAATTACAGAGGAACTTTTCATGTAGGTTTCCCTGGCCATAGATCCATCATCGTCAGGAGTTTGGTGATGGTGAAACAGGTTCTCCTAAGGGTTAACCTGGAATGCATATTGTTGAATATGCGGGGTGCACCTACACCCTAAGTAGTAGTGCATGTTTAGAGCACAGTTTCAGGCCAGTGGCTCAGTGTGGTTGGAGCATGGTGAATAGGCCCATGGCTTAGGATATGTGATAGAGCATGGTGAATAGGCCCATGGCTCAGTGATGATGGAGCATGGTGAATAGGCCTGTGGCTTGGTTTCTAGCACCGATACCTGTACCAAGGTGGGCTAGGTAGAGGGTAGCCTGACCCTGTGTGGTTGAGGCCACTTAAGAATGAGACTGTGGTCCTGCTTGTTGGTTCTTATGCACTGACCACAAGGGAAAGAGGTCATGGAATCTGGCTATCCCATTGACCTTGTATGGCAATCGATTGCAACCAAGTAGTGGTCGGTTTGGATATGAGTGGTACAACTCACTTACTCAGGGCATAATAAATGGTAATCCAGCCGTATAGTATATATTGCTTATGGCAAAACATGAAACATTAGTTGGGGCCTTGCTTGTATAGTTTCTCTAGTTATATCTTGAAAGTTAATTATGTGTTCCTCATAATTTATGATAAGTTCTTATATAACTCATCTTGTCAATAATGTTCCATAAGAAATATCTGGTTATATACCTCCCGGATATCTTGGTAAGATATTATAATAAGTTATTTCTATTCAGCATGCTGCTCATATAATATCTTCGTATATCAGTTACTTGTTCTATCTCTTCTAGTTCTTCTTTGAGGTTTTTTATTTTCGGCGGGGGTTATGTTTCTTGCTGAGACTATGTGTCTCACCCCATTGGTATAAAACCTTTTTAGGTGATCGAGCTAGATGTTGTGGTGAACATTGTGTTGCAGCTGAGGAGTAAGAAGAACAGTAGAAAGTAAGGTTGGATATGTTGTTGTTGTTGTTGAGTGTTTTGTAGTAGATTCCTAGAGTTCTCCCTATGCCCTCGGGTCCTTGGAGGTGTTTTGACGAGGTTTCACGATGTATAGTTGAAGTATCTTGTTTATCCTTTCGTTGGCATGATGTAGCCTGTTCTGTATTTTAAATAGGTGTTGAACTCTTGTGCTTATGGGACAGCTAGATCCTATGAGATGTGGACATGTATCAAGTTTATGTGTATATATAAAACATGTTTCCTTGCAGGATGTGGATCTTGATGTAATAGTTCCTTTATTATCTACTTTCCGCAATCAGTTTTAATTAACCTGTGTTTCTAGTAATACGATGTTTATGACGGTTCCACACATTTTTACGTGGCATTTCATTGTTTGTGTGATAGCAGGATGTCACAATAAGTTTGGTATTAGAGCTCTAGGTTCGATGAGTCTACAGGGATCTAGGACTAGGTTTCGTGTCTAATCTTGTGATTTTTCCATATTTTCTCATAATAACCTTTTGCCCCCAGTATAAGATAAAGCTAAAAGATGTCTGGAAGTCACGAAGAACATGCTGCTGAGAGCAGTTCTGCTACAGCAGTTGATGGAGTGGGTGTGCAGGCACATGAAGATCGGGTGCCTGAGGTCCCCCAAATTGACCCAGTCATTCTTGAGAATCTTGTCTACCATCACCTTATGGGACAGGTAATGGCAATGATGAATCACATGGTTGATAGATTGCTAGTGCCTCCGCCAAGAGCACAGGCTCCGCATGGTGAATCATCAGGTATTTGGAAGACCTTCGAGCATCTTCATCGAGTCAGAGCTTTGGATATGCTGGAATGGTTTATCTAGCAGATGCAGATCTGTGGCTGATAGATCTTGAGAAGGCCTTTCGGATCCTTGACATCCTCAAAGTTGACAAAGTCAAGCACGTTGTCTACCTTCTGAAGGGTAGTGCTGGCCACTAGTGGGCCATCGAGGAGAAGAAGCGACCCTGTGAGGTGATCTGTTGGAACATCTTCTGGCAGGAGTTCGTGAGTCGATACTTCCTGAAGACGTATATGGACGAGAAGATCAGCCAGTTCGAGCATCTGCTCCAGGGATCTATAAGCATCACTGAGTATGAAGAAAATTTTATGGACCTACTGAGGTTTTGTCCTCACATGGCAGTGATAGATGATGAGAGAATCAGATAGTTTGAGAAAGGTCTGAGTGCTGAGCTGATGACACCTGCTACTTCTTTAGAAAATTGAGAGCGGTTTGCCACATTTGTGGAGTCTGTTTGATGGATTGAACGGTCAGTCAAGGAGAAAAGAGAGACCATGTCCAAGAAAAGGCATGCTCAGTTTCAGAAACAGAGGTTTGACAACCACAAGAAGCTGAGGCCATATGCACCTTCTGTGATGTAAGGCTCTAGTGCACCATCTCAATGGTCACCAAGTAAAGGAAGAGGGTGTGGTTTTTCACCATACAAAGCCTACAGTACTACTTCAGTGGCAGTGATAGGACTATCAAGGCCGTATTCGAGAGACCCGTCGTGCTTTTTCTGTGGACAGGTTGGGCATATCAGGTGGAATTGCCCAAGGAGAGACGTCAAAGTGACGCAACAACTGAGACAGAGTCAACAAGGGTCAGATAGACAACAGTTCAGTGGTAACAAAGGGAGAGGGTGCGGTCAAGCATCACAAGCCGGATCATCTGCTCAAGGAAGTAGAGGACATGGAGAACAAGCAACGACTCGATTCTATGCTATGAGTTAGCCAAAGGCGATAGTCAACCCATGTGTGGTAACAGGTCAGATGAGTTATTTCATTTTGATTTGTCTTCTTCTTGCTTTGTATCTATTTTGGTTGACCCGGGTGCTACACACTCTTTTAACGCACGTAGTATGCTTGATAGCTATCTTTTACCTGTTAGTTGTAAGAAACATAGCTTGTTGTTAGAAACTCCTCTTGATGGTTCCTCGATGCTTCGAGAAGTGTGTCCCTCTTGTGTTCTATCCTTTTCGGGACGCAATATACAAGTGGATCTCATACCACTTGATATGCATGGATTCAATGTAATCCTTGGGATGGATATCTTAGAGAAGTATAAGGTTGTGTTGGACTGTGGTTCCAAGAAGGCAGTGTTTATCGATGATGGTGAGAAGTGGATCTTCTAGGGAGATAGGAAGATTCTTCTGACATGTTTGGTATCAGCTATGGTGGCGGAGAAGTTGCTGTGGCAAGGATGTAAGGTGTTCTTAGCTCATGTTGTGGATACCAAAGCAGAAGGTTCTAGCCTTGAGGATGTTCTTGTTTTCAAAGAATTCGTTGATGTGTTTCCCAAAGAGTTTCCTAGAGTTCCTCCACCTTAAGAGATTGACTTTTAGATCAATCTAGTGCTAGGGACATAGCCAGCTGCTCAGAAACCATACAGGATGGCTGCAGCTGAGATGGTAGAACTGAAAAAGCAGTTATAGGAGTTGCGAGATAAAGGTTTCATCAAATCGAGCACATCGCCGTGGGGTGCTCCAATTCTTTTCGTGAAGAAGAAGGATGGATCGATGCGTCTGTGCATAGATTACCACCAGTTGAACACAGTTACAATGAAAAACAAGTATCCTTTGCAAGGATATACGATCTGTTTGATCAGTTGTGTGGTGCTACAATGTTCTCAAAGATCGATCTATGATCTGGATATCATCAGTTAAGGATCAAGGAGGATGACATACCAAAGTCAGCTTTTAGGATGAGGTATGGTCACTTTGAGTTTGTGGTTATGTCGTTTGGGCTAACCAATGCACCTTCTACTTTCATGGATTTAATGAATAGGGTGTTCCAACTATTTTTAGATCAATTTGTTGTGGTCTTCATAGATGACATCTTGATCTATAGTCGAGACAGTCAATAGCATGTACAACATCTTCGACAAGCATTGACTCTCCTTCTCCAGCACCACTTGTATGCCAAGTTCAACAAGTGTGAATTTTGGCTAAAGGAAGTGACTTTCTTGGGAGATGTGATATCGGCGGAAGGAGTCAAAGTGGACCCCATGAAGGTGGAGTCGGTTGCAAAGTGGGTGCAACCGAAGACGCCAACTGAAGTTCGTAGTTTTCTAGGTTTAGTAGGATACTATCGGAGGTTTATAATGGACTTCAGTGTAATTGCGTTGCCATTGATGAAGTTGACTAGGAAAGATGTACCTTTCATTTGGGATGATCGTTGTCAGTGAGCTTTTTAGAGCTTGAAGGAGAAGCTGACTAGTGCTCCAGTGTTGGTGCTACCAGAGCCTGGGAAAGGCTATGTTGTTTTCTATGATGCTTCCAAGAAGGGCTTGGGATGTATGTTGATGTAGCAAGATCATGCAGTTTCTTTTGCTTTGCGACAACTTAAGAAACATGAGGAGAGTTATCGGATACATGATTTGGAGCTGGCAGTGGTGGTCCATGCATTAAAGATCTGGAGACACTATCTTTATAGGGAAGTGTCTCAGATCCTTTTGGATAATAAGAATTTGAAGTATATCTTCTTGCAGAGTGAGCTGAACATGCGAAAATGTCGCTGGATGGAGCTGATCAGTGATTATGATTGCACCATTAAGTATCATCCTGGTAAGGCAAACGTGGTGGTTGATGCGCTTAGCAGGAAGTCTTCTTCTCTTCCTACAAAAAAGGCATAGCTGAGTTATTTGATATGCCATAGGCGAGATATGTTAGTCTCTTTGCGGTAGATGAATGTACAGTTGGAAGTCTATTTGTTGCCAGGACTGATCGAACAGATGCGAGTGAAGCCTACGTTGAGGCGGCAGATCAAAGAAGCACAACGGGTACATGCTACAGTTCAGTTGATCAGTTCAGAGTTTGGTAGCGAGAAGTGTGATGGCTTCCATGAGTTTGAGGATTGACTAGTTTGTTATCATAATAGGATGATGGTTCCCGATGTTTATGATCTGAGAAAGTTTGTGCTCGAGGAAGCGCACACTTCGATGTATGCTATGCATCCATGTGTCACCAAGATGTATCATAATATAAAGGATTTGTATTGGTGCCCTGGTTTGAAGAGAGATGTGGTCGAGTTTGTGGCTAGGTGTGCGGTATGCCATTATGTTAAAGATGAGCATCAGAAGTTGGCAGGTATGTTGCAACCCATGCCAATACCATAGTGGAAATGGGATCATGTAAACATGGATTTCAAAGTTGGTCTTCCGAGGACAGATAGAAATCATGATTCCATTTGGGTGATAGTGGATAGATTAACGAAGTCTGCCCATTTCATACCTGTGAAGACAACATATACAAAAGAAAAGTTTACTCAAGTGTATGTGGATGAGATAGTGTATTTGCATGGTGTGCCAGTAACGATAGTCTCTGATAGAGGTCCCTATTTCAGAAGTCGTTTTTGGGAACAGTTGCACAAAGCGTTGGGAACGCAGTTGAGGTTTAGTACCTCTTTCCACCCTCAGACAGATGGACAGTATGAAAGGACTATTCAGACTTTGGAAGATCTTCTCTGAGCTTGTGTTTTGTTGTTTCTAGATAGTTGGGACGTGCACCTCAGTTTGATAGAGTTTGTCTACAACAACAGTTACCAATAGAGTATCGACATGGCACCTTATGAGGCTTTATATGGAAGGAAATGCAGATCTCCTCTATATTGGTATGAGTCTGGCGAGTATCAGCTCTTGGGTCCTGAGTTAGTGCAGCAAACAACAGAAAAGATCAAGGTGATAGAACAACAGTTGAAAGCGGTACAAGACATATAGAAGTCATATGTAGATAATCGTTGATGACCTCTAGAATTCCAGGTGGGTGACAAGGTTTATCTCAAAGTATCTCCATGGAAAGGCATGTTGAGGTTTGGCCAGAAAGGCAAGTTGTCTCCCTGGTATATGGGGCCATATCCGGTAATAGAACGTGTTAGAAAAGTAGCCTACAAGTTAGAACTACCACCAGAGTTGCACATGTTACATCAGTGTTCCATGGAAGTATGCTGAAGAAAAGTCATCCAGGCACAGAAACAGTGATACATCCAGTTGAGGTTGAGCTTGATGAAGATGTGACCTACGAGGAAGGTTCGATGTTGATCCTCGATAGAAGAGTGAAGAAGCTGAAGAGGAAGGTCCTGGTTCTTGTGAAGGTTCTTTGGTATCATCGTGGCATTAAGGAAGCCACGTGGGAGCATGAGGAAGAGATGAGGAGGAAGTATCCCTTGCTTTTCTCTTTGGATTTTGGGGGAGAAATCCTTTTTTAGAGGTTTATGGCTTGTAAGGACCCTAACCTTCATTTCGGGCTTACCCTATTTGCTTTGCCTAAAGCTTGAGCTTAGATGTTTGCTAATCACCTAAGTTGTGATTAGGGTACTATTTGTGCTTTGATGGGAGGTTGAGGTGCAACTTGCAATTTACCCAAGTTTTAGGGTTTGTGTTTAAGATTGACACCTTGAGAGATGTCTTTCTCTCTCCTTGCATCCTCTAGGGTTGAGAGGATGAGTTGGGAGCCTTGTTTGAGTTGTTTTTGGTCCCTGTTTAAGCTTTTTTAAGCTTGGGCTTGTTGTTGGGCTTGAAGCCCTTCCTCCTTGCTTGAGTGTGTCAGGCAAGGGAGAGCATGGTGCCTTGTGTCGGCCATGGTGTGTCGGGACAGGGAGGTGTATCAGCCAAGGGTGATGGTGGGTGTGATAGGTTGCCATGTTGGGAAACACACACCCCTCCACCTAGCATCGTTTGTGTCACCCCTTATGAAAACTTGGTGCTTGTTGCTAGCAAGGTGGAAAAGTCTATGGACAAGTGTTCTTAGGGAGGACGACACCTTGCTTATTGCTACCCTTTACCCTCTTCTATATATCTCTCTCTTTTCTCTTTCTTGGGATCACTTTGCCCCTTAGTCGTTTGCTCTCCCTTACTGGCCGAAGAACGAGAATAAGGAGAGGAGGTGGCCGATATAGCTACAGTTGTTGTTGCTTTCTCCTTGGTGGTGGTTGATTCATCCTACTGCTTTCCTTCTCTTCTTGGTAGCTGAAGCTTGGAGCTTGGAGTTGTGCTTGAGGTGGGTTACATAACTCCTATCCTAGCTATATTACGTTCACTTTATGTTGCTTGTTTATGTGCTACCTTGATCGGTCATGCTTAGCTTCTTAGTAATATCTTGCTCTAGTATGTACCCTTGATCTTGTTGGATATGATGACATGGTTATGTTTCTTATATGTGTTCTTGGACCTTGTTGCTGGAACCATTGGATTTGGGTACTTTGGGCAAAACCCCCCTCTCTTAGTTGTTGAGAGGTGAGCCTAGGGTTTCCCAACTCCATGGTGTGTGTGGTGTGTTTTTGCGGCAAATCTCTTTCTCTCCATTTGGTTTTGAGAAGTGAGCTTGAGCTCTAGTGGTATAGGAAAAACCCCTCTCTTCCTTAGTCGTTGAGAGGCGATTATGTGCTCTAGTTGCTAGGAGAATACCCCTCTCTTACCTTGGACTTGAGAGGAGAGCCTTTGGTTGGTCTTGACCTAGTCGGGGTTGGAAAGTTGGCCGGTATGGGATGACCCACCTTGCTACTCGATATGTGATGGAATTTGTGCAAAACCCATCTCACTTGGTTGTTGAGAGGTGATCCAACTCTCTTGATCTTTAGGGTTTGGTGTCTGTCTTAAGGTTGAAGATGACCAACGTGATATGGCCTTCAGACCCTTACCAGATATCACTTGCTACCCGATATCTTAAAAAATACAAGATATCCTACTAATATCGTTCTGTGTAGGGTGGTGCCCGATATCCCTCTCCTAGGGTTGAGCTTGGACAACATGCTAAATGGGTGTGTTTTTAACCCCTTTGACCATTATAAGTCTTTATCCCTAGATGTCTTGCTGCAAGATATGATGGGATGGCTGATATGCCTTATGGTCATTATCATCTTGATGAGGTGACGCAATGATAGTCGTGGTCTTTAGGAGAGGTAGCCCGTCATGAGTGATACCCCGGGATGGGTGTTAGTTGTTGTGTTGGTCCCTTGGGCATTAGGTGGTCTCCGTTGGGTGTCATGGCATGTTGGTGCCTTACACGACATCCTCTTGGATGGTGCTGCCTGACACCTTGTTGGATGATGCCTTGCCCGATACAGATGCTTATATTGTGACGACGTTGTTGATAGGGTTGTCGCCCTTGTCCATTTTACCCCTTGTAAAGTGATCCTCTTGAGTATTATGGTGTGTTGCCTGACGCGGTGCTTCAGGGGCGATAGGGTGTGTCGTTTGGACGACCTAGGTGGTTGTTATGGTGCTTCCTGGCAATCTGTTGCAACACACTGTTCGTCATGGAGCGTTGCATGCCCTAGGCATCACATGTTGTGTGCTGCCCGATACCAAGGTGATAGTGGTTGGACGATATGGTTGCAGCCCGAGATGGGTGCTAGCCAATACAGTAGGTGGTGAAGAGTTGCATGCTTAACCGATATAGTGAAATATGTTGTACCTTTGGTGAGGGATATCCCTTACCTGAGATGCCTTTGGTGAGGGTTGTCTCTTACCCGATATATCTATAGTGAGGACTGTACCTTGTGATCAGTTCAAAAGCCTAATCCTTTATCAAAAAGTCATATAAGATAATGTCATGCATATATATGCTCATCCAATTGTGTAATTATATCTCTCTTGATTTATGTAATCTGTTTAAGATGTTCCTTGTATGAGTATAATTGCACTTCTATGCTCATGCTAACCATGTAGGTACCAGTTATATGATGAGGCCATGATGATGGCATGACAATGATATGATGTGGAACATCAACGGTTATGATGAACCCAATGATATATGATGGGTGTTACCCATGGAATGGCAATGTGTGCCTTGATGATGGGATTGAATCCATGTGATGTTAATCCTTGTGATTAATCTAGATGATTGGAAAGAGGCCAAGTGGTAACATGTGATGTTGGATCCTTGTGATGGATCAGGATGATGTTTATGGTACTGAAGGCCTTAGTGACAATGTAACACAAGATAATGTGATTTATGTTTATTCATTCTTGTTATAGTTGCATGTTACATAACTTGGTTGAATCTTGCAATCCACTTAAAATGCATTCATTAATTACAGGGGAACTTTTCATGTAGTTTTCCCTGGCCATAGATTCATCATCGTCAGGAGTTTGGTGATGGTGAAACAGGTACTCCTAAGGGTTAATCTAGAATGCATATTGTTGAATATGCAGGGTGCGCCTATGCCCTAAGTAGTGGTGCATGTTTAGAGCACGGTTTCAGGACCGTGGCTCAGTGTGGTTGAAGCATGGTGAATAGGCCCATGGCTCAGGATATGTGATAGAGCATGGTGAACAGGCCCATGGCTCAGGATATGTGATAGAGCATGGTGAACAGGCCCATGCCTCAGTGATGATGGAGCACGGTGAATAGGCCTATGGCTCAGTTTCTAGCGTCGATACCTATACCAAGGTGGGCTAGGCAGAGGGTAGCCTGACCCTATGTGGATGAGGCCACTTAAGCATGAGACTACAATCCTGGTTGTTGGTTCTTGTGCACTGACCACAAGGGAAAGAGGTCATGGAATCCAACTCTCCCATTGACCTTGTATAGAAATCGATTGTGACCAAGTGGTGGTCGGTTTAGATCTTAGTGGTACAACTCACTTCCTCAGGGCATAATAAATGATAATCTAGCCATATAGTATATATTGCTTAGGGAAAAACATGAAACATTGGTTGGGGCCTTGCTTGTATATTTTCTCTAGTTATATCTTAAAAGTTAATTACATGTTCCTCATATCTTATGGTAAGTTCTTATATAACTCATCTTGTCAATCATGTTCCATAAGAGATATTTGGTTATATACCTCCTGGATATCTTGGTAAGATATTATAACAAGTTAGTTCTTCTCAGTATGCTTCTCATATATGATCTGCTTATATCAGTTACTTGTTTCATCTATTCTAGTTCTTCTTTGAGGTTTTATAGTTCATCGGGGGTTATGTTTCTTATTGGGACTGTGTGTCTCACCCCATTGGTTTAAAACCTTTTTAGGTGATTGAGCTAGACATGGTGGTGAATGCGGTGTTGTAGCTGAGTAGCAAGAAGAATAGTAGAAAGCAAGGTTGGATATGATGTTGCTGTTGTTGGGTGTTTTTTAGTAGAGTCCTAGATTTATCCTTGTACCCTCAGGTCCTTGGAGGTGTTTTGATGAGGTTTCACGATGTATAGTTGATGTAGCTTATTTATCCTATTGTTGGCCTGATGTGGCATGTTCTGTATTTTAAACAGGTGTTGAACTCTTGTGCTTATGGGACAGCTAGATCCTATGAGATGTGGACACGTATCAAGTTTATGTGTATATATATAACATGTTTCCTTGTAGGATGTGGATCTTGATGTAATAGTTCCTTTATTATCTGCTTTCCACAATTGATTTTAATTAACCCGTATTTTTGGTAATACGATGTTTATGATAGTTCTGCACGTTTTCATGTGGCATTTCATTTTCTGTGTGATAGCGGGATGTCACATTCATCATATTCCTTCTTAAATTATTGATTGTTCTACTATTCAGTGTTAAACCCCTATTCTATTGATGCTACTTCATTTGTTGATTGTGTATCATTTAGTTGAATGTACGCAACCTGTGTAGTATGCTATCTACCTTCTTATTATGTTATGTGTTGCTTAGCTTATTTGTACTTTAAATAGATGTTGGCAGAGAGTTATATCTATTTCTAGGACATTTGGTCTCACCCCATGGGTTTCCACATCTTTTAGGTGGTTGAGCACGAGGAAGTAGAGATCATGTTGTTGATGTTGAGCCACAAGAGGACCAGTAGTTGCTGAAAGGTTGGACATGTTGCTTGTATATAAAAGTAGAGTCCTATGTGTCGTCCCTACACACTCAGGTCCTTGGGGAGGTTTATGTTGGATGTATCAATATGAGGTTTTGGCTTTATACCCATTTTTGTATAAAGATGGCAAATATGAATATGAACATGTTATCATGCACAATCAGGTGTGGTTTGAGATCCAGTGGATAGTATCTTGCTTAATGTTTAGGGAAGATGATATCCAATATAGGTGGCTTTTGTGAACTCATGTGTAATATGTTGCAACTCTTATGGTTATTTGAAATCAATTTTAATTACTTGTGTTTTATGGTAACATGGATGTTTAATTTTATTTCTGTGTTTGGCTTTTGAGTTATCTCATCTATGTCATGGCTAGGTGTCACAATTAAGGTTCGTATCAGATTAGAAGATGCTACATGTGTGGCCAGGTTAGACAAACCAAGTAGTTTTGTTCCATAAAGGATGATGAGGTGACCCAATAGTTGAGGTAGAGTCAACAAGGCTTGTAGAAACAACAATCTAGTAGTGGAGGAGGATGAGGGAGTGGACAAGCATTGTAGACTGGTTCTTCAGGACATGCCAACATAGAATGGGGACCTCAGTAGGATATGGCTAGTTTTTATGCCATTATTCAGCTGGAAGGAGAGATCAACACATGAGTAGTGATTGGTCAGATAGAATTATTTCATTCAAATTTGTCTTTTTCTTACTTTATTTCTATTTTGGTTGATCCAAGTGCACCCACTCTTTTAAAACTAGTGAAGTTATTTCTAGTAGCTCTTTGCCTGTTAGATGTAGACATGATGGCCTTCATTTAGAAACCTCATTGGTTGGTTCCATAGAGTTGTGGAGGTGTGTCCTTTCTTTTTCTATATATAGAATTCAAGTGGATCTCATACCTCTTGGCATGCATGGATTCAATTTGATCCTTGGAATGCATACCCTGGAGAAGTATCGTGTGGACTTGGACTGTAGTGCCAAGGTGGTGACATTTCAGGATGATGATGAGATGTGGATATTCCTAGGAGATAGGAAGATTCTTTCAACGTGTCTAGTGTCAGTGATGGTGGAGGAGAAGATGATGAGGCAAGGTTGTGATGATTTTTTGGTACATGTAAGGGATACTAAGGTGAGGATTCCTAGTATCCAGGAGGTACCAATTGTTTCTGAGTTCGAGGATGTATTTCTCAAGGAGTTTCCAGGTGTTACCCCACCTCGAGAGATTGAATTTGAGATCAATCTAGTCCCAAGTACCCAGCTAATAACTCAGACATTGTACATGATGGCACTAGTTGAGATGGAAATGTTGAAGAAATAGTTGCAAGAGTTCCTTGAGAAGGGTTTCATTAGACCAAGTACATTACCATGGGGTGCTCCAGTGCTATTTGTGAAGAAGAAAGACAGATAAATGAGGTTATGCAATGACTACAAGTAGTTGAACAAGGTGATGGTAAAGAACAAGTATCCCTTTCCACTGATTGATGACCTATTTGACCAGTTGTGAGGAGCCACATTGTTATCTAAGATAGATCTGAGATCAATATATCACTAGTTGCGGATCAAGGTAGATGACATACCTAAGTCAGCATTTAGGACTCAGTATGTTCATTACGACTTTGTGGCTATGCCATTTAGGCTAACCAATGCACTAACAATGTTTTTTGGATCTCATGAACAAGGTGCTTAGGCACTATCTAGACCAATTTGTGGTAGTGCTTATATATGATTTCCCGATCTACTCCAACGACAACCAGCAACATGAGCAACATCTATGCCATGCATTGGCCATGTTGAGGCAATATAAGTTGTCTGCCAAGTTTAGCAAGTGCAAATTTTGTCTGAAGGAGGTGTCCTTCCTAGGACATGTGATATCTACTGAAGGAGTTTGTGTGAACCCCAAGAAAGTGGAATGTGTGATAGAGTGGGAGCAGTCAAAGACAACGACAAAAGTTTGTAGTATTATGGGTTTGGCAGGATACTATCGGAGGTTCATCAATAACTTTAGTTTAGTGGTGTTACCCCTAACAAAGCTTACCAAGAAAGATGTGCCTTTCATCTGGGATAACAAGTGTCAGTGTGCCTTCTAGTTGTTAAAGGAGAAATTGACTAGTGCGCCAGTGTTAGTTTTGCCTGAGAAAGGGAAAGGATGCATAGTCTTCAGTAATGCATCAAGGAATGGTTTGGGTTTCCTATTGATGCATGACAAGAATGTGATTTCTTTTGCTTTGTGATAGCTTAAGAAACTTGAGGAGAACTATCGAACCCATGATCTGGAGCTAGATACAGTGGTCCATGCCTTGAATATCTAGAGGCACTACCTTTATGGTGAGAAGTGTCAGATCTTCACTGATCACAAGAACCTGAAGTATATATTTTTTTACAATAAGAATTTAACTCCTCCGATGTTTTTGTACATTTTGTGAAAATGTAGCTGGTCCCAAGCCCGGGTAAAGGAGGAGGGTTGGTGGTACGTTGACATACAACCCATAAAAACTTTGTCACTCTTTTTATGTCATGGATCCTTATTGATGGTACAGACATGTGCAACACAGACCAATTAGTGCAACTATACGAAGCATTGCTATTGATCCAAACACTATAAATAGAAGAAGAGGAAAACCTAAATTAACATGGGATGATCTTATAAAGAGAGATTTTGAATCTCTACATCTCAACCAAAATAGGCCCATGATAGAGATGAATGGAAACAAAGGATCCATGTAGTCTACCCCAACATAGTTGGGACTGAGGCTTAGATGATGATGATGATGAAGAAGAAGAAGAATTGAAGACATGGTAGTGATGTTGGATGGAGTTAATCAAAGACTATGATTGCACGATTGATTACCATCCAAGAAAGGAAAATGGAAGACACTTTGAGTAGGCAGTCTTCTTCGTTGTCATCTACAGATAAAGCACAGTTGTGTTCCTTGGTGTGACAAAAGAGAGACATGTTGGTCTCCTTGCATTAGATGAATGTGAAGCTAGAGGTTTTCTTACTAACTGGATTATTGGCATAACTGCAAGTGAAGCCCATGTTGAGACAGCAAATTAGAGAGGCACAATAGGTTGATCATGTGAAACATCAAATAAGATCAGAGTTCAACAACGAGAAGTGTGATGGCTTCATGATGTAGATGATGGGTTAGTGTGTTACCACAATAGAGTTGTGGTTCCTGGTGTTGACAACTTGAGGAAGATGGTTTTAGAAGAGGATCACTCTTCAATGTATGCTATGCACCCAGATAGCACCAAGATTTACCATAACCTCAAAGATATGTATTGGTGGCCTGGCTTGAAGCGTGATGTGGTTGAGTTTGTGGCCAAGTGTGTAGTATGTCAACAAGATAAGGCAGAACATCAGTATCTTGAAGGGGCGTTGCAACTATTGCATATATCGTAGTGGAAATGGGATCATGTGACGATGGACATTGTGGTTGATCTACCCAAGACATCCAAAAGGTCATGATTCCATTGGGTTGATCGTTGATAGGTTGACAAACTCAGCAAATTTCCTTCCTGTGAAGACAACATATACAATAGAGGTATATGTTGATGAGATAGTGCATTTGTATGGTGTTATAGCAACCATAGTATCAGGTAGAGGTCCTTAGTTTACTAGCCACTTTTGGGAGAACTTGCACATAACTTTCGGTACACGGTTGAGGTTTAGTACGACCTTCCACCCATAGACAGATGGATAGTCTGAGAGGACCATAGAAACCCTAGAGGATCTATTGAGGGATTTTGTCTTGCAATTTCTGGGCAGTTGGGGCATCCACCTTAGTTTGATAGAGTTTGATGATAATAACAGCTATTAGTGAAACATTGACATGACACCTTATGAGGAAGTTATTTGACACATTGCAGATCTTTGTTGTGTCGGTATGATACCAGTGAATATCAACTTCTTGGACCTGAACTTGTGTAGAAGATGACTGAGAAGATCAAAGTGATTCAATAATAGTTGAGGACAACACAGGATAGGTAGGATTCACATGTAGATAACTAGCATAGACCATTGGAAGTCCAGGTGGGAGAGAGTGTATATCTCAAGGTTTCTCCTTGGAAGGGTGATTTGAGGTTTGGGAGGAAGGGTAAGTTGGATCCCATTTATATGGGGCCCTATATTTTGGTCTTTGATAGAAGAGTGAAGAATATGAAGAAGAAGGACATCATGCTGGTGAAGGTTCTATGGCATCACCATGGTGTTGAAGAAGCCACATGGGAGCTTGAGGAAGAGATGTAGAGGAAGTACCCATCTCTCTTCCCTTAGGATTTTGGGGGGAAAATCCTTGTTAGTGGTTTATGGCTTGTAAGACACCTAACTTGTAAGTGCTTAAGAACCTTGCTCTAATCCTTTTAGATGATCTTAGAGCTTGTGGATAGCTTAAGTTTCCAGTTTGAGCCTTTTTGGATGATGTTTGTGCTTTTTGTGCTTATTTTGAGCTAAACTACAATTTACCTATTTGTGAGGAATATCTTGCAATTTGCCACCTCTAGAGTGTTCCCTCTCTCTCTTGGCTTCTTGAGACAGAGTTTTGTTTGGCTCACCTTGGTAGGGCCTTGGTTGAGTGAGGGCATCCCTAGTGGTGTTTAGGGTTTCTAGGGTTTTGGTGTTCCTTTACCATGTGTACCTTGTTTGGGGGTGATGACCCTTGTCTCGACCGTGAGAGGGTGTCTTGAGGGGGTTTCTTGCTCCAGACACTTCCATTGCATGGTTTTGTCTCGATCAATGTGGTTGTGGGTATCTTGGGTCATGACAATTATCTTCTGGAGGGATGTCTCGACCTAGCTTTTTGGTGACCCCTCTTGTCACGATCATTTTGTCTTTTGGTGTTTGTCTCGACCATGTGGTGGTCACGACCGTGAGCTATTTTTTGGGTGATATAAGTGGTCAAGACCCAACATAGTTTTTGTAAACATCTCATACATGTGTGTTTTATGTGGTTCCATTCAATTCTTGGCTGGATAAGTGTCCCTTTGGAGCCATATCTTGTGGACACCTCATCTTTCACCCTACCTCAATCCTCCATTGCTTTATAAACACTCTTCTCTGCATGCAGGCAACTCTTTTTGGCCATCTTCTTTCTCCTTCCTTGCTTGGTCATTCTTTGAGCCTTGAGGATCTAGAAGGGTGGATCCTTTGAGCTTTGGTTATCAAATCCTTTGCATGTGGTGATCCTTGGCAATCTTCAACCTTGGCAAGTGTTTAACTTTCCTTGATGGTGTTTCTTTTGATATCATACACCATCTTCTTCTCTTTTCTAGGCCCTAGACCATGGATCCTCCATGGTGGCCGTCCTTGAGAAGTGAATCCCTCATCATAAGGGTCTTAGACCATGTATTCACAAGGTGGACCCAAGTGTGAGGACATTTTCTTCTCTCCTTCTCCTTTCTTCTCTTGGTTCGACCTAGAGCTTCTTGTCCTCTTATCTTGGGTTATCCTTTATACAAGGTGTTCTTCTTTTTGGAGGTGAACTTGTGGCTGAAGTGGTGATCCCTGTTGGACCTTCCTTCCCTCTTTTGGAGCTTGAGCTTGGAGCTTGTTCTCTCTCCAAAACATGCGGGTTATATAACACTTTGCTCCCTATATTTTTTGCACATTTCATACATGCATGTTACTATTTTCTCTCTCTAAAGCGTAACCATAATGTGCTAAGAGATAATGCCATGCTCTAGATCTTGTTTGATGGTAGTAAACTTGCATGGTTTTGTTAGAATCCAAAGCCCTAATTGATGGAACCCATTTTTAGTGATTTTGGTGTACTAGTGGTTTTCTCCTATCCTTTCCCTTGGTATTGGTTGCATGCATGGTATATGTGTACCCTGATCTCCTATGGAATATATGTTCTATTTTGTATGTGTTAAACATGTTGTTACCCCTTTTTGCATGAAGTGCTTTTCATGGAGGTTTCATGATATAGTCTAGGGTTTTTGGCAACCGTTTGGTGTGAGGTTTCTTATCCATGTTCTTGATGGTTTGCCTTTGTTTCACCTTTTGTTTTGCCTATGAAATCTTCTATTTTTATCATGGTTAATCCCTATTTTTGTGTTGTTCTCTTGCTTTTAGTGGTATCTCGACCTATGCGGTTGCTACACCATGTTTTTGTGGAGGTTGCGATACTTCTTTCCTTGTTCTTGAGGTCATGACACTATGTGTGTTGATTGTGGTCGAGACAACTTGAGGAGTGGGTGGTCGCGACCCTTGTATGATGAATGGTTGTGACACATGGATGATGGATAGTTGAGACATATGTATGACGGTGGTTGAGATGCATACTTGAATACATGTGTATGAGCCATGTATAGCATTGTTTGAGTAGTTTCTTTATCAACCCTAATCATGTTTCCTAACCCTTGTATACTCCAAGAAAGTTGGAATTTATATACCTAAGGTTTGGTGGTTGGATACAGTTCTAAAACCCTAATCGTCTATGAATGGGAATTCTAACCCCAATTATAGACATGTTGACATGTTTGCTTATCTTCCAAGTAGTGGCTATAATGTTATTATTTTCTCTCTCCTATATATAAACATCTAACCTTGTAGGTGATAAGTATTTCATAGCTTGTGTATGTTGCTATGATGATCCCATGATACAACATAGTGATTATGCATATTGTTGAAGCATAATGTGGTGATGCACATGCATGGTTTGTGTGTTTGGGTCCGATAACCTGGTCATGGCATGATGCCTATTGTGAGGTGATAACCTCTATGGTGATATGATGTAGGGACTGATGTGCCCCAATGATGTGACATTTGGTGGTTGCCTTGTGGATGGCAATGCTACAGGAAGCATGTGATGGTATTGTTACAAGTGAACACCTAATACGTTTTATATCATCTGATGTTGTTCCATGCCTTATTCTTTTAGAGTTTGTTTTGGCTTTACATATTATAACTTGATTGATACTAAAAGTCACCCAATTGGCCAACTAATCAAGTGGAACCCTAATCATGTAGGTGCCCTATGCCATAGATCGTTTCCAGTGTTAGCTCTAATTGCTGGATTGGTGAAATGAGTATAACTCGGAGGTCATATTTTTTAATATGTGGGGGTGCAAGTTGAGGTACCTCCTTGCGTTCATAATTACAGGTAGTGTGGGATGGCCATGCATGAGTTGATCTCCTTGTGTTATGGATTGCCATGCATGAGACAATCCTTTTTTTAAGAATGGCCATGTGTGAGCCTGTTCTTCTAGTGTCGTTACTTATACCAAGGTGGGCTAGGTGTTTATATGAGGATGGCCATGCCTAATCCGATCCTTTTATTGACTATATTGCACCTTTTATAGTTGACTGATGTGTCTATGATGTGTTTTCTCTTGTGCTGACCAAGAGGTGTGGAGAGGTTGTGGATTCTAGATCTTGCATTTGACCTTGTATGTCATCGATTTTGTAGTACGAATGGTTAGTTGGATTTGGGTAGTACGACTCAAATCCTCATGGAAATAATAGTAAAAGATATAACTCAACTGTGTAGTGTATTTTTCTTAGGGTCTAATACAAATAACATTGGTTAAGCCTTTTCCTTATCCTTTTACTAATTTCTTCAATTACAAGATTGTCAGAGAAGCAACTACTATGCATGTTCTTCATATTACTTCTTAAATTACTGATTGTTCTACCTCCCAATGGTATACCCCAACTATTAAGTTGCTTCATTTATTGATTACATATCATCTAGTTGAATCTGCTCAACCTGTGTAGTATGCTATCTACATGCTTCATATGTTATGTACTTCTTAGCCTATATGTGCTTTAATAGACTTTGACGGAGAGTTATTTCTCTCACAGGGAAGTTTAGTCTCACCCCGTGGGTTTCCACATATTTTAGGTGGTCGAGCACAAGGAAGTAGAGATTATGTTGTTGATGCTAAGCAACAAGAGGACCAGTAGTTGCTAAAAGGTTGGACATGTTGCTTGTGTATAGAAGTAGAGTCCTATGTGTTGTACCTGTACACTCAAGTCCTTGGGGACTTTTTTTTACATGTATCGATATGAGGTTTTTGTCTTTATGGCCATTGTTGTATAAAGATGGCATATATGTACACGAACAGGTTATCATGTACAATCAGATGTGGATTGAGAGTTAGTGAATAGTATCTTGTATAATGTTTTGGGCAAGTGATATGCAGTACAAGTTACTTTTATAGACTTATGTGCAATATGTTGCAACTCTTATGGTTATATGAAATCATTTTCAATTACTTGTATTTTATGGTATCCTAGATGTTTAATTTTATTTCTGCATTTGGTTTTGAGTTATCTCATCTATTCCGTGCTAGGTTGTCACAACGATATAGGAAACTACTCAATATCCATGGAAGTTAATGAAAGAACAATGGAAGGAAGAAAGAAAGTCATAGACTAGAGAAAAGAAGAATCCCATTGGATCTTTGTCAAGTTACAAGGAAATGATTGCTCTTCTTAATTCCTTGCTCCCAATAAGAAGACCAACAATTAAAGAAAATAAGAACTAGAAATCTTTATTGGAGACACAAGAGTACAAGTTACAAGAATGAAACAACAAAGTGTTGAAATCTAGAGTGCAAGTACAAAAACTCAGATCCCCTTTTTTGGAGTCCCCCCCTCCTTGTATAAGGGAAGGAGGGGGAGGAAACCCTAAAGGGGGTAGAGAAAAGAAGGCTGGAAGTCACTTGAAGAAGTTAGATCGCATGTTGTGAACTGACTGGTTCACATCTAGAACTTATCGATTCAAATATGAAGTGGTGTGGGCCCAGGGCAGCGGGTGAAAACCCTAGAGATCGGGCGTGGGGACGTCATTTGACCATAACATGGTCATTAATCAATTTGAGCCATCCATTCAGAAGACTTGAAACACTCAGTTGGGGTGCTGAGCTGAGCGGTTGGGAAGAATGGAATGCCCATTTTGTCTACTGAGTAGCTATTGTGGAAGAGTTAAGTTGATAGGTGAAAAGGCCTTTTGAGGCTTTGAAGTGCAGCATCTTGTATGAATGAAACAACTGGTTCACAGTATGAAGTGATCATTTCAAGTGTTGAGATGGTCAAAATATGGTAGTGAAGGTAAAATCTAAAAAATATAAATGAAAAGGAAAAAAATGCATTAATGATTAAGGAGTGAGCAAGTTGTAATTATTTCTAGAAAATTAGCAGAGGGAAATAAAACCTATGAAAAGACTATAAGATGCATTTCAAAAGGTTTGAATATACATTCATCAAAATACCCCAGACTTGAACTTTTTCTTGTCTCAAGCAACAAAGAATCACACATTTATCCAATTTTTCTTAGCAACATGTCTTTCCTCACCCTTCTAGCATTACTTTGTTTGTTCATCCTTTCTTGGCCTAGCAAACCAATATCCTAGAACCACAAAATAAAAAATTCCACATTCCCTATTAAAGTATCATTCATGACTTGTTTCTGTATAAATACTTTGTAACAAAGAGACTTCATCTTACTTTACATTGGAACTCCTACTTTTATTGTAAGTATTGCATAGGAACAAGATGAAATGAGGTATGGAAGAAGATGATCCCTCGTCTATTCAACACATGATCTTTTTATTCATGGACTGTGATTACATTGACTGCATTTTTTCTGTGTGCTCTTTGGCATCTTTTTATGGTACACCACTATTAGATTTATGAGGGGTATGGAAGAATGGAGATAGGGGAAGGAATGCCACCCCAGACATGGGGCTTGGCATGAGGTGGTTTTGATTTTTCTTTGTGAAGTGTAGAGGGATGAAGAAATGTTCCTATTCTTTCAAACTTCACACATTTTTTTTAGGGAGTGTCATTATATCAGTTTGACTTTTCCTGCCACCACATCATTTAAGAGATATGAAAAGCTAATCTACAGATTTAAATAGAAAAAAATTGTGTTTGATTCTGATCAATGCAATAAGGCTTGTCAACATTTCCAAGGAGTAATGCAAATTTGGGTTCTAGGTGACATGGTATTTTCTAATCATGGAAATTTGTAAAAAAATTGAAATGAAGATTTTCTACATTCAAGGGGTTCAATGATACAAAAACTATTGGTCGATTAGATAATGGAAATTTTTTAAATTTAAAAAGAAAACTACTTTTAGAAAGAAAACTACATGCAGAATAAAATGATGAAAAGATAATGTTGAAGAGAGATGATAGGAGGTGAAATTTTTATGTACCATCCACCTCCATAGTAGACTTAGAATTTTATTCATCCTAAGAAAATCCCAAACCTGAGATGGAGGGAACAAAATCATGATTGTAGTGGATAATGAGGCGGTCGATGAGCAAATGAGGAGGGGGGCTGTAGTAGTAATTCCCCTAATATGGGTAGTTGGGGTCAGGGTAAGCCTGATGGGCCCCATACTCCTCATAGGAGGGCTGACAGGGGGCACAATGGCCACAATGCACATGCCAAGACTCCTGGGAACGCCGCATCTGGTACATATAGTTCTCCTGATGTCCTTGGCGTTGTCTCTCCTACTAAATCTAGTCCAGCCACTCCCGGATCTCATAGAATCCATAAGGCTCGTTTGGGCCAACCTCATCTCCAATCTTCCTCCTAGTGACAGTGAGATGGTGGAGGAGGAGGTCCAATCACATTGTCATTTTCCTTCATTCACACACTCCTTTGGGTGGAGGAATCGGGGACATCATCTTCTAGGATGTGGTGCTCAATATAGAACCGCTAAATGTGCATTGGAAGGACAAACAAATCAAAGACTGTATTTACTACTTCAAAAATGTCATGACAGGGAAGATTGATAGAGACACAAGAATCTTTGAACATAAAATGGATTGAGACACTAACCAATCCGCTGCATCCCTTAAAAAAGAGAACTTGAACAAAGTAGATTGATAGGATGTGGTGTCTCAATCTACTAAATTCGAATGAAATGCCAACATAAAATGATGGATTGAGACACCAACCAATCCGCTGCATCCCTTTAAAAAGAGAACTTGAACAAAGTAAAAGTTAGTTTAAAAATAGATTACATGAAAGAAAGAAAAAAGAAAAAGGAACAAAAAAGGGTTTTGTGTTGCCTCCCAATAAGCACCCAATTTTACGTCAAAGGCCTGACAATGGTACTTATTGAGCCGATTTTGGATTGAAATTAGGTGGGGGTGGAGGATCACTCAATTCTATGTCTTTAAGAATAGGAAGTTGATGTGCTTCAGAAGCCACAACATCCTCAATGATAATATATCATTTTAGCCTACGCCATTGACTAAAAATTCTCCCTTCCATTTATGCCATAGGTGAGAAGTGCCATTTTGATAGGCACACTCCATAAGGTAGGGCCATACCATCTATATTTATGTTTTCCAGGGAAAAGCCTCAACCTAGAATAATAGACTAGGACTTGGTCACCCTCCTGAACATATTTTCACCTAATATGGTCATCATTCCATAATTTGGTTCTATCTTTTTATATAGGGGCATTCTCATTTGTTGTCATCATGATCTCTTATAACTTCTACATTTGAAGAAAATTGTTCTATCCGATAGTAGATTGGTCAAAATTTAGAGTTTTGATAGTCCAGCTAGCCTTGTGCTCTACTTCTATGTGTACATGGAAAGATTTTCCATAGATCAATCTAAACAAAGTGGTTCCTTAGTGTGTTTTGTAGGTTGTTCTATATGTTGACAAGGCATCCTTGATTTGCAATGCCCAATGTTTACTATTGTGATTGACAATTTTCTCTAGGATGGACTTGGTTTGATGATTCAAAAACTCAACCTAACCACTAGTCTAAGGGTGGTAAGGAGAGGTGATTTTGTGGTGAACTCCATATCTTTTCAGTAAGGACTCAAAACATTTTTCTAGAAAATGCTACCCCTCATCGGAGAACATTGTTCAAGCACCCTGAACCTATGGAAAATAATGTATTTAAAAAGCTTCTTAACATATTTAGAGTCATCTCAGTGGTAATGGGTTATATCCATTTTGAAACATAGTCCATAGCCACTAGGATATTGGAATAGCCACAAGAAGAAGGAAAGCATCCCATACAATAGGAAAGCATCCCATACAATCCACTCCCCAAACATCAAAGATCTCTATCTCTTTCCAAGAGGTCATGGGCATTTAATCTCTTTTAGAAATATTTCTAAAACTTTGCATTGATCAAAGATAGGACAAATTTATACAATTATTTGAATAAAGTGGGCTAGAAGAAACCAGATGAAGTACTTTGCTAGATATTTTCTAATAACTCATGTACCCACCAATGGGACCAGAATGACATTGTTCAAGTATGTCATGAGCCTCTTCCTCATTGACACACCGGTGATAAAGGTCATCCGCACACAATTTAAAAAGTTAAAGGTCATCCAAATAATAGTTCCTAACATCATGTAGATATTTTTCTTTACCATGTCCTATGTAATCAGGGTGTCAGACACCTTCTATAAGATAATTAACATAATTAGCAAACCTAGGGTGTTGGGATTCATCCTTAAGCAACTTATCATCTGGTAGATAATCATTAATGTTGATGTTATTTCCTTCACATGAACTTAGGTGGCTATGATGGTCAACAACAACATATTAACAACCTTCATTATCAAGTATTCTAAATCAAATTCCTAAAGTAAAAGGATTCAAAAAATCAGACGTGGTTTGTCATCATTTTTGGTTATTAGGTGTCTAATGGGGGAATGGTCAACATAAACAATAACCTTTGACCCAATGAGGTAAGAGAAAAACTTGTCGAAAGTATAGATAATGGCTAATATTTCCTTCTCAATAGTAGTGTAGTTCTAATATGCATCATCTAAAGTTTTGGTCCATAGCAAATTACCTGGTATTTCTTGTCATCTCACTATCGAAGAATGGCACAAACCATAAAATCACAAGCATCACACATGATTTTGAAAGACAAAGTCCAATAAGGTGCACAAACGATAGGGGTGGAGGTGAGAGACTCCTCCAGGAAAAGGAAATTGGTCATGTAAGCTTTTTCAAAAATGAAGGAGACATCTTCTAGAGGAGGTTGGTAAGAGGCTTAGATATTTTTCAAAAATCATAGATGAATATCAAATAAAATTTAGCGTGCCCAAGGATGTCATAGATGCCCTTGATAGAGGTTGAAGGAGGAAGTTTGGTGATCACCTCAATCTTGGCTCTATCCACCTCTATCACTGGGTCGCTAACTCTATGTCCCAAAACAATAGCGTATGTCACCATGAAATGACAATTTTCCCAATTTAAAACTAAGTGTGCTTCTTCATACTTTTCCAGAACTAGGGATAGATGTCTAAGGAAAGAGTTAAAATAGTCTCTATAAACTGAGAAATCATCCATAAAAACTTCCATGACAATTTCAGTTAAACCTGTGAAAATAGCAAACATGCATCACTGGAAGGTGGGTGGGGCATTACCCAACTGGAAGGGCATTCTCCTGAATGCATAGGTTCCAAACATGCATATGAGGGTCATCTACTCCTAATCTTTAGGATGAATGGGAATCTGATAGAAACCCGAATAACCATCTTGATAGAAATAATATTGTTGATGGTCAAGGTGCTCTAGTACTTGATCTAGAAAGCGGAGACGGAAATTCTCTTTTTAGTGGCCTTATTTACTTACCTATAGTCGATGCACATCTTCCATCCCATAACAATACAGGTGGGGATGAGCTCATCCTTATCATTCTTCACAATAGTGGTTCCCCCTTTTTTGGGGACCACTTGGATAGGGCTAACCCAAGAGGAGTCAGGGATGGGGTAGATGATTCATGTAGTCAAAAGTTTGATAACTTCTAATCAGACAACCTCTTTCAAGTTTCGATTTTATTTATGATGAGGATCCCATTATGCTTTGTACTCTTCTACCATAGGGGTTTTATGCATGAAAATGGCTTGACTGATCCATGTCAACTCAATCATTTCATACCCTAGGGAAGATCTCCTTTTATTGAGCTTAGTCATGAGCTTGTCTTCCTGCTTAGAAGTAAGGTCAGAATTAAGATGATAGGACATACTAGTTTTTCATTCAGAAAGACATATTTAAGTCCTTCTATGAGGGGTTTCATCTTTGGGGCCTTAGGGGTTCAAGTTTCTCTATTATAAGAGAGACCATATTAAGTTCTTTGAATTCCTCATTAGAAGTCTCCTCAAAGTTGTCAAGATGAGTTTTGCACTGATTTAACTACTCATCCTCAAAGCCACAATAAAAAAGTGTCGTAAGGGTAGTTATAGGGGATCCTCAAGTAACTCCCATTCTTTCCTTAATTTACAAAGTTTGTCAACACAACCTAGGAGATAAACTGCTTCCCTGAGGATTGGTCCCCTCATACTTTCAAATACCCTAAACTATAGGGTCCATCTTCTAAGATGCAAAAGGATAGCTCTGGTATTAATTCCAATCATGGCTTGGGTAGTGGCCAAGATTGGACAGTCGAATATGAAAGGGTTACATAGATCTTACTTGGTTTTCATGTTCACAAAATCACAATGAACATAGGCATCTTTCCCAACCTTTACATATATATCTTGAATGATACCCATAGATTTTCCCATGGATGCATCTATCAACTGGATGATCATGGCAATGGGAAGTCGTTGGTTGTTACACTAACGAGTTTCAATCTTAAGAAAGATCTTTTATTCAACTAGCTATTTCCCACAAGTATACTAGAGTAGTTGTAGTCGAGATCGGACACAAGGAGCTTGGTTACCAATTAAATGCAATAGTGCTAAGGTTCAACAATCTAGACTGTTATAAATGTGTGATTTGGTTGATTAAGCTAAAATTTCATAATTAAGCAAAATAGTAAATGGATTACTAAAAAGGGTTGATTTCAAATATGGAAGTATCTTGGACATAGGATTTCACCAACACATCATAGCATAAAATAGGAGTATGAAATTTAAATATACTAAGAACTTGTTTTACAGGAGACGTTTTATGTTGCACTTCACCTCTCGGTGCAAGTACAACGATCCTAACTCATTTCAACATTCTCATGTATGAATTTCATTTTGGATCACAAACCTACTCCTCAACTCCATAATTTCCACTCTTGTGGTAAAGAAGAAGTTGCCAAGAGAATACCTCCTTACTCTCCTACCTATCTTCTTAGATGAAGTAAGAAAGCATAAACCATGCACATAAAGTGGCCAGCCATACATGCAAGAAGTAAGAAATCGGTACTCACAAGGTGGAAAAACAAGCAACTTAATATTTAGTACCAAATTATCATATTCCATACATGATATGACATGGGAGCTACTCTCCCATGTCCAAGAAAAAGTGTCTACTCATGCATAATGATGTAAAATAGAAAATATGAAGAATTTTCAGAGTTCAACATGGTTTAGAGAAGGAAAAGCTAAGAGAACCAAAGGTTTAACCCAATAAGAGTAGAATTCTGGCTTGGGGATGGAATTCCACTCCTACAGTTGCTCCAAACCAGACAAACTTCCCTCTCGAGAAGCTTTGTGGAGTGAAGAAGCTTTGCTACACCTCTGGAGAAGAAAATGGAGAAGAAGAATGGAGGTTCTTTGGCAAGTAACCACCTTCTTCCACCCAAAATCACCCTCCTTAGCTTTGGGCCTCCTCTTGGATGAAATAATTTTGAATTATGAACAAAGATAACTGCTCCGTCTGGTGGCCTTGTCTTTAAAAATGAGAGGAGTCATATTTCAAAATTGCTAAAACTGTTTGGGACACGACGTGTCTTCCTTTGGACACGTCGTGTCCTAGTCTCTGATAGTAGTTCTGAGTGGGGAATTTTAGCAACCAAAGATGTGAAAATTGAGACTTTAGGATACAATTACAAATGGAGCTCATAATAACAACCGACTAGGGACTAAACAAGAATGTATACTCTTAACATCCGTATGATCTCATCGTTTAGGTCCTTAACCTAAAAGCATATATCATTGAGTAAAACAATTATCCAGACATCTATCATGTTACACTATCATCTCATAAATAGTTAAAACATATAGATTGGAAATTTCTTGTATTATTCAAATCATTTACAAAGTATCCCATTAAAATCATCACATGACTTCCTCTATGAGAATACATACCAACAGACTCCCACTTGCACTTAGAGCCAGTCACCTAGGAACCTCAGTCCTTGTGACCTAGCATAACCATCATGCTTCTCCTGAGAAAAGGCCTTCGTCAGTGGATCAGCTATGTTGTCTTCAGTTGGTACTTTGCAAATCTTCACATCTCCTCGTTGTACGATCTCTCGTATGAGATGGAAGCGCCACTGTATGTGCTTGGACCACTAATGTGATCTGGGCTCCTTAGCTTGAGCAATAGCTCCATTGTTGTCACAATGAAGCTCAATTGCATCACAACTACTAGGTACTACACTAAGTTCAGTGATGAACTTCCTGATCCACACAACCTCCTTTGGTGCATGTGAAGCAGCGATATACTCGACCTTTGTAGTAGAATTGGCAACTGTTTCTTTCTTGGAACTCTTCCAGCTCACAGCTCCATTGTTTAGGCAAAATACAAATCCTGATTGCAATCTGTAATCATCTTTGTCAGTTTGAAAGCTTGCATCGGTGTAACCCTTTAATACCAGTTCTTCCTCACCATCGTATACAAGGAACTGGTCCTTAGTCCTTTGCAAGTACTTGAGGATGTTCTTTATGGCTGCCCAATGAGCATCCCTGGGATCTGACTGGTACCTACTCGTCATGCTGAGAGCATATGAGACTTCTGGGCGTGTGCACAACATAGAGTACATGATGGATCTGATGGTTGATGCATATGGAATCTCATTCATACGCTCCCTCCCGTCACAAGATTAGGGACATTGAGCTCTAGAGATGGTGACTCCATGTAGCATGGGGATGTTGCCTCTCTTTGTGTTCTCCATGTTGAACCGCTTCAACACTTTGTCAATGTATGTTCTTTGACTTAGTCCAAGAAGCCTTTGAGATCTATCTCTATAGAGCTTAATACCTAGAATGTAGGATGCTTCTCCTAAGTCTTTCATTGAGAAAGTATTCCCAAGCCAAATCTTTACCTTCTCTAAGGCTGTCACATCATTCCCCATCAATAGTATGTCATCCACATAAAATATGAGGAATGTGGTCGTGCTTCCACTGACCTTCTTGTACACACAAGGTTCATCTTCATTTTGAATAAAGCCAAACACTTTGACTTCCTCATCAAATCGAAGATTCCAACTCCGAGATGCTTGCTTCAATCCATAGATTGACCTTTGCAGCTTACATACTTTATTGGCATTCGTTGGATCTACAAAACCTTCAGGTTGTGTCATGTACACATCCTCATTTATATTCCCATTAACGAATGTGGTTTTAACATCCATTTGCCAAATCTCATAGTCATAGTAAGTCGCAATAGCAAGCATGATCCTGATGGACTTAATCATGGCAACTAGAGAAAAAGTTTCGTCATAATCAACACCTTGAACTTGTCAGAAACCCTTCGCAATGAATCTACCTTTATAAGTTTGCACATTTCCATTCATGTTAGTCTTCTTCTTGAAGACCCACTTGCACCCTATGGGTTTTAACCCTTTGGGTGGTTCCACCAAAGTCCATACTTTGTTGGAGTACATGGATTCCATCTCGGATTTCATGGCTTCAAGCCATTTCTCAGAATCTGGTCCCTCCATAGCCTCTAGATTGGTAGTTGGATCATCATCTATGATCAACTCACCGCCTTCCTGAGTCACAAGGTATCCAAACCTTTCAGGTTCAAGGCGTGTTCTACTAGATCTACGAGGTCCTTGTGTTACTTGAGGAGATTGAGATTCCACAACACCTTGTGAACCTCTATGTTCCTCTTGTACATCTATTGGTTCCATGTTTTCTTATTGGGCTTGAACCTCTTCAATCTCTATTTTCCTCCCACGGCTTCCTTTGGAAACAAATTCCTTTTCTAGGAACACAACATCCATGGAAACAAACACTTTGTTGTTAGTTGGGTGGTATAAGTAATATCCCTTGGTATCCTTAGGATATCCAACAAAATAACATTTATCATATCTAGGGCCCAGCTTATCAGGAAGCATTTTCTTGACATATGCCTCACACCCCCAAATCCTCATAAAAGACATATTGGGACGCTTCCCAGTCCATATCTCATATGGTGTCTTTTGAACTGATTTAGATGGTACTCGGTTAAGTGTAAACGCGGCAGTATCAAGACAATGACATCAGAAGGAAATCAGAAGATCAACAAAACTCATCATTGATCACACCATATCCATTAAAGTTTGATTCCTTCTTTTAGACACACTGTTATGCTGTGGTGTTCCAGGCAGAGTCCATTGTGATACAATACCACAGGGTCATAGAAGGTCCTCAAACTCCTGGCTTAAGTATTCTCCACCTGGATCGGATCAAAGTGCTTTAATACTTTTACCAAGTTGGTGTTGTACTTCATTCATGAAATCCTTGAACCTTTCAAGGGTTTCCGACTTATGTTTCATCAGGTACACATAGCCATACATACAAAAGTCATCAGTAAAGGTAATGAAGTATTGATACCCATTTCTGGCATTAGTTCTGAAAGGCCCACATACATAAGTATGTATGAGTCCTAATAGATCACTAGCTCTCTCACCTTTACCTAAAAAGGGAGTCTTGGTCATCTTGCCCAATAAAAAAAATTCAAATGTCTCTATTGATTCATAATCAAAAGAGTCTAGATAACCATCCTTATGGAGTCTAGAAATGTGTTTCTCATTTATGTACCCAAGATGACAATGCCAAAGATACATTTTGTTTGAGTTGTTGAGTTTTTTCCTTTTGGTGTTTATGTTGTATACACTTGTCTCTAGATCTATCAAGTATAGACCATAAGACATCGGGGTACTGCCATAAAAGATCTCATCTTTTGAAATGGAACACTTTCCATTCTTAATAAGAAATTCAAAACCATCCTTGTCTAAAAAAGAAACGGAAATGATATTCCTATTTATAGCAGGTACATAATAGCAGTTCTTCAACTCTATTATTAGCCCACTAGGTAGAGTTAATTCATAGGTTTCTACAGCACAGGAGGCAACCCTTGCCCCATTGGCAACACGTAGTTCAACCTCGCCTTTCCCCAAAGGCCTACTTCTCTTAAGATCCTTCACACTATAACAAATGTGAGATCCACATCCGTTATCAAGTACCCATGACAAAGAAGTAGTAAAGTCAATCTCTATCATGTATACCCCATAAGTAGAGATCTCTATCTCTCTCTTCTTCTTCTATCATTCCTTCCATCCTCTCCATGTTTTGAGAACAGAAGAATTTGGTTTGGTGAGAGAACCCTTCTCCCCCTTACCTATGTCATTGATCTCTATCAATGAACTATCCTTCTTCTTACTTGTCTCAAACAATGCCTTAAGCGTACATAGAGTGGACTCAAAGACTACCAGTATATTTGGATTGTGCAAAACACTTCTCACAATCCTCAACCAGTTATGGAATTTATTCTCAATTAATTTTGATCATTTTAAAAGATGATTCTTTTGCCATTCTACAAGAGAAAATTGCATTTGTCAAAACTCCTTTTGATTTGATTTGATTTGAATAAAATTTGATGATAGTTAATTAATTACCACTCCCACTATTTTAATTCAAATTGACAGCCCTCACCATTAATTTGGAAGGTTGCAGTGCACAATCTTCTAGTGGGCAAGATCCGTATTTCATCAAATCATGAGTCAGCTTTGGCTGATCACCCACAACTTGACTATTTAGGTAGGCCATCATGCCAATTGCATCATATGAAACTCTCGATGAATGAACATGCGCAACACGTTGCCATGAACATTCCATGCCTCTGGGCTTAGACGCTCTAAGAATCACTAGTTAAGTCTATCCTAAAAGCCGACATGGTAAACATGCACCCTACTTTCGCAGAACCTACATGTTCACCCTTCACACTTCCGCGAGATAGACGGCACACCACACTTTGGTGTAACCTATGCTTGGTCGATCAGGTTTTTCATGTGTGTCTTTAATGGAAGGCGTGAAACACTTTATATTTAGATGAGGGATTTGGTTTTTATAGGTACATATACATATCCAATCACCATAATATAGTAAGTATCATATACATGCTATATCCCATAGAAAACATGCAAAATGATAAAAACAATGATTATGGCCATCCTAATGTGATTCCTTGAGCCAAGAGGAATCACAGTCATCTAGGTCCACATCACATGCAACTTGTACAAGATGAACTTTGCACTTTGCCGTTCTGGGTTTGATCAACTCATCTCCATGATTGATCGGCTCACCATCAGGCCGGTCGGTTGGGTGCCACCAGCCGATCGATTGGCTCCTCCAACTGATCGGTTTGTCTGGTCGTCGTGTATGGAGTTAATTTCTAATATTTTTGTTAGAACATTTGTGGAAGAATTTGTTATTCATGTCTCCTTCTTTTATCCATTAAATTTTTGACCTTTGTTTCTGTTGACACCCCATTATTGATCACTCACATGATTATTCTCGATCCTCTGACCAATGATGAAATCCATTCCACATCCTACCCAATGTCCATATATACATTTTTCCCCACAATTTCCCATCTTTTGCACCTATTAAATGCTGGGTTATAGGTGAGACAGAGAAGGCAACGAAAACAAAAATTTTCTCCCAAACCCAGAATAAAGGAATTGCATCAACGTCTATACAATAGGAATGATGGTTTGTAGAGGAGTACCTTGTCCTGAGGCTTGCTCGGCGACGTTAGCTCGTGGCATGCACGGTCTTCACCTCCAGAATTAGACAGTGTCTGTGCAACTCCTGGTCTCACTGGGACTGTCGAAATTGACAACTATCCTCTGAGCAGCAGAAGTCTCCCGCCTCTGTAGTAGTCCACATGGACCACCTGGAACTCCGATCACCTTGTCGCACATGCCACCGGAAGGAGTCGTACCCTCCTGTCGGCGTACTAGTCATAGACAAACTCTCCTGGCACCAGTTGCTTTTCTGCAGTTGTCTTTCCCTTGCTGTGCCTCCCTTATCGGGTAGCACTTGCTCGGGCTCTCATGGATACCTCAACCAGAGAGAACGACAACTTTGCAGAGCAACTGGTATTCTGAGTTGTACTTTGAGAAGACCCCAATATATATAGGATGGTCATGGGACATGGTTCTCTACCTCGAGCAATGCAGGATTAAAGCAGGATTTTCCAAAAAACAACCAACTACCCCAGCTGAACTGATCGTTTCAGGCATGAACTGATCGGTTGGGGACCTGAGCCGATCGATTCACACTTGAACTGATCGGTTGGGGCATATGAGCCGATCGATTCACTTTTGAAATGATCATTTCACTACCCTGGTCAGTTCCCAATTGACTGTTCCTCTTTTATTTCGAATTGATCCAAATACCAATCCTTGTTCCAATCATATTGGACAAGTGAAACGAAGAGAAATTTCTTGCCAACCTGACTTTCCCAACTTGCTCGGTTGGACCAGTTGAGCCGATCGGCTCAACCCTTGAAACGGTCAGTTTAACCTGTCTTGAGCCGATCAGTTCATCACATGAGCCGATCATTGGTAGTGCGGACTGTGCAAAATCAGTCAATTGCAGTTCCAATCAATTTGATACTCTAATCAATCGGTCCAACACCTTGAACACTATGATATTGAGCTATCAATTAATTGAACTACTAAACTCCTTTAGTAATGAATCAAAACATCATTTGTGGATAAAATCCTCTTCCAGGTTAAATCCGATATGTGTGACCCTGCAGGCCCATTTCACGTTGGTAGTGAAAGTCCATAACACTTATGACTTCACAAGTAAAGAGTGGTACCTAGTCGCACATCAGTGCTACATAAGTGAAATAGAAAGTTGGAGAACAACTTTCAATCCTACAATCCGTGAATGGTGTTACAACAAATGTATAATTCCTTTATCACTAATGTCCTCAATGAACTCAAGGCATGGTACAATCATCCTTTCAACGTTCATCCATTTCCTTAATCTCAGAGCAGACTGGGTGAGATGTGTATGACATGAATATCACATATTGATTCACACATGCATGCACATGCCTTTCTCCATCCTACTCAACAAGTGGCCATGGACATCAAACTCCCTTAGGAGGGACAAATCCCATATCTATCACTCACCCCTCAAAAGCCCCATGTGTCAAATTCACCCAATAATCACCTTTATAACGACACATGTTTCAGTATTGCGTTTGATGATGTCAAAGTGTACCCAACGACATGTGTTGAGTGTAGTGATTTCAGGTTAAAGAATCACACTCACCACCATCACTGTGAGAGATTACTGTGACTACCAAATCATGGTTCCATGTGTCACTCTCACGGTGGGTCTGTCTGGTACACTTGTTCTCTAACAAGTACCTATGTGCTTGGTTTGATATCACTATATCATGACTAATGAGATTATGTCATCAACCAACACAAAATCTAGTCTTTAGTGTTATTGATGTCTATGGTTATTTCCATAATAACAACCGACTAGGGACTAAACAAGAATGTATACTCTTAACATCTATCTGATCTCATCGTTTAGGTCCTTAACCTAAAAGCATATGTCATTGAGTAAAACAATTATCTAGACATCTATCATGTTACACTATCATCTCATAAATAGTTAAAACATATAGATTGGAAATTGCCTTTATTATTCAAATCATTTACAAAGTATCCCATTACAATCATCACATGACTTTCTCTATGAGAATACATACCAACAGACTCCCACTTGCACTTAGAGCCAGTCACCTAGGAACCTCAGTCCTTGTGACCTAGCATGACCATCATGCTTCTCCTAAGAAAAGGCCTTCGTCAGTGGATCAGCTATGTTGTCTTCAGTTGGTACTTTGCAAATCTTCACATCTCCTCGTTGTACGATCTCTCGTATGAGATGGAAGCGCCACTGTATGTGCTTGGACCACTAATGTGATCTGGGCTCCTTAGCTTGAGCAATAGCTCCATTGTTGTCACAATGAAGCTCAATTGCATCACAACTATTGGGAACTACACCAAGTTCAGTGATGAACTTCCTGATCCACACAACCTCCTTTAGTGCATGTGAAGCAGCAATATACTAGACCTCTGTAGTAGAATTGGCAACTGTTTCTTTCTTGGAACTCTTCCAGCTCACAGCTCCATTGTTTAGGCAAAATACAAATCCTGATTGCAAGCTGTAATCATCTTTGTCAGTTTGAAAGCTAGCATCGGTGTAACCCTTTACTACCAATTCTTCCTCACCGTCGTATACAAGGAACTGGTCCTTAGTCCTTTGCAAGTACTTGAGGATGTTCTTTACGGCTGTCCAATGAGCATCCCTGGGATCTGACTGGTTCATACTCGTCATGTTGAGAGCATATGAGACTTTTGGGCGTGTGCACAACATAGCGTACATGATGGATCTGATGGTTGATGCATATGGAATCTCATTCATACGCTCCCTCCCGTCACAAGATTGGGGACATTGAGCTCTAGAGATGGTGACTCCATGTAGCATGGGGATGTTGCCTCTCTTTGAGTTCTCCATGTTGAACCGCTTCAACACTTTATCAATGTACGTGCTTTGACTTAGTCCAAGAAACCTTTTAGATCTATCTTTATAGATCTTAATACCTAGAATGTAGGATGCTTCTCCTAAGTCCTTCATTGAGAAAGTATTCCCAAGCCAAATCTTTACCTTCTCTAAGGCTGTCACATCATTTCCCATCAATAGTATGTCATCCACATACAATATGAGGAATGTGGTCGTGCTTCCACTGACCTTCTTGTACACACAAGGTTCATCTTCATTTTGAATAAAGCCAAACACTTTGACTTCCTCATCAAATCGAAGATTCCAACTCCGAGATGCTTGCTTCAATCCATAGATTGACCTTTGCAGCTTACATACTTTATTGGCATTCGTTGGATCTACAAAACCTTCAGGTTGTGTCATGTACACATCCTCATTTATATTCCCATTAAGGAATTTGGTTTTAACATCCATTTGCCAAATCTCATAGTCATAGTAAGTCGCAATAGCAAGCATGATCCTGATGGACTTAATCATGGCAACTAGAGAAAAAGTTTCGTCATAATCAACACCTTGAACTTGTCAGAAACCCTTCGCAATGAATCTACCTTTATAAGTTTGCACATTTCCATTCATGTTAGTCTTCTTCTTGAAGACCCACTTGCACCCTATGGGTTTTAACCCTTTGGGTGGTTCCACCAAAGTCCATACTTTGTTGGAGTACATGGATTCCATCTCGGATTTCATGGCTTCAAGCCATTTCTTAGAATCTGGTCCCTCCATAGCCTCTAGATAGGTAGTTGGATCATCATCTATGATCAACTCACCGCCTTCCTGAGTCACAAGGTATCCAAACCTTTCAGGTTCAAGGCGTGTTCTACTAGATCTATGAGGTCCTTGTGTTACTTGAGGAGATTGAGATTCCACAACACCTTGTGAACCTCTATGTTCCTCTTGTACATCTACTGGTTCCATGTTTTCTTATTGGGCTTGAACCTCTCGAAGCTCTATTTTCCTCCAACGGCTTCCTTTGGAAACAAATTCCTTTTCTAGGAACACAACATCCATGGAAACAAACACTTTGTTGTTAGTTGGGTGGTATAAGTAATATCCCTTGGTATCCTTAGGATATCCAACAAAATAACATTTATCATATCTAGGGCCCAGCTTATCAGGAAGCATTTTCTTGACATATGCCTCACACCCCCAAATCCTCATAAAAGACATATTGGGACGCTTCCCAGTCCATATCTCATATGGTGTCTTTTGAACTGATTTAGATGGTACTCGGTTAAGTGTAAACGCGGCGGTATCAAGACCATGACATCAGAAGGAAATCAAAAGATCAACAAAACTCATCATTGATCACACCATATCCATTAAAGTGTGATTCCTTCTTTTAGACACACCGTTATGCTATGGTGTTCCAGGCGGAGTCCATTGTGATACAATACCACAGGGTCGTAGAAGGTCCTCAAACTCCTGGCTTAAGTATTCTCCACCTCGATCGGATCAAAGTGCTTTAATACTTTTACCAAGTTGGTGTTGTACTTCATTCATGAAATCCTTGAACCTTTCAAGGGTTTCTGATTTATGTTTCATCAGGTACACATAGCCATACCTACTAAAGTCATCAGTAAAGGTAATGAAGTATTGATACCCATTTCTGGCATTAGTTCTAAAAGGCCCACATACATAAGTATGTATGAGTCCTAATAGATCACTAGCTCTCTCACCTTTACCTAAAAAGGGAGTCTTGGTCATCTTTCCCAATAAAAAAAATTCAAATGTCTCTATTGATTCATAATCAAAAGAGTCTAGATAACCATCCTTATGGAGTCTAGAAATGTGTTTCTCATTTATGTGCCCAAGACGACAATGCCAAAGATACATTTTGTTTGAGTTGTTGAGTTTTTTCCTTTTGGTGTTTATGTTGTATACACTTGTCTCTAGATCTATCATGTATAGACCATAAGACATCGGGGTATTGCCATAAAAGATCTCATCTTTTGAAATGGAACACTTTCCATTCTTAATAAGAAATTCAAAACCATCCTTGTTTAAAAAAGAAACGGAAATGATATTCCTATTTATAGCGGGTACATAATAGCAGTTCTTCAACTCTATTATTAGCCCACTAGGTAGAGTTAATTCATAGGTTTCTACAGCACAGGAGGCAACCCTTGCCCCATTGGCAACACGTAGTTCAACCTCGCCTTTCCCCAAAGGCCTACTTCCCTTAAGATCCTTCACACTAGAACAAATGTGAGATCCACATCCGGTATCAAGTACCTATGACAAAGAAGTAGTAAAGTCAATCTCTATCATGTATACCCCATAAGTAGAAATCTCTATCTCTCTCTTCTTCTTCTATCATTCCTTCCATCCTCTCCATGTTTTGAGAACAGAAGAATTTGGTTTGGTGAGAGAACCCTTCTCTCCCTTACCTATGTCATTGATCTCTATCAATGAACTATCCTTCTTCTTACTTGTCTCAAAAAATGCCTTAAGCGTACATAGAGTGGACTCAAAGACTACCAGTATATTTGGATTGTGCAGAACACTTCTCACAATCCTCAACCAGTTATGGAATTTATTCTCAATTAATTTGCCCATTTTAAAAGATGATTCTTTTGCCATTCTACAAGAGAAAATTGCATTTGTCAAAACTCCTTTTGATTTGATTTGATTTGAATAAAATTTGATGATAGTTAATTAATTACCACTCCCACTATTTTAATTCAAATTGACAGCCCTCACCATTAATTCGGAAGGTTGCAGTGCACAATCTTCTAGTGGGCAAGATCCGTATTTCATCAAATCATGAGTCAGCTTTGGCTGATCACCCACAACTTGACTATTTAGGTAGGCCATCATGCCAATTGCATCATATGAAACTCTTGATGAATGAACATGAGCAACACGTTGCCATGAACATTCCATGCCTCTAGGCTTAGACGCTCTAAGAATCACTAGTTAAGTCTATCCTAAAAGCCGACATGGTAAACATGCACCCTACTTTCACAGAATCTACATGTTCACCCTTCACACTTCCGCGAGATAGACGACACACCACACTTTGGCGTAACCTCTGCTTGGTCGATCAGGTTTTTCATGTGTGTCTCTAATGGAAGGCGTGAAAGACTTTATATTTAGATGAGGGATTTGGTTTTTATAGGTACATATACATATCCAATCACCATAATTTAGTAAGTATCATATACATGCTATATCCCATAGAAAACATGAAAAATGATAAAAACGATGATTATGGCCATCCTAATGTGATTCCTTGAGCCAAGAGGAATCACAGTCATCTAGGTCCACATCACATGCAACTTGTACAAGATGAACTTTGCACTTTGCCATTCTGGGTTTGATCAACTCATCTCCATGATTGATCGGCTCGCCATCAGGCCGGTCGGTTGGGTGCCACCAGCCGATCGATTGGCTCCTCCAACTGATCAGTTTGTCTGGTCGTCGTGCATCTCCTCATGGCCGCCACCCACTCATCTCATTCCTCGAACCGGTTGTCTGGAATGCCAACCGATTGGTTCATGCCTTGAACCGATCGTCTCAGTTGTCGTTAGATTGTCCTCTTCTCTTTGACATAACAGGAAATAAAATTTCTATCATATTTACATTTGAAAAAGGAAACCCCAAGTTACATTCGAGGGGAGCAAAGGTAGGAAAGAAATCTCGAGTTATCTCGAGTTACATCAGGAATAGGAGATAGTGAATCGGTGCGCAGACTGAGATACAAGTAACCACATTCAACCAAGCACACATATATAAGGTTTATTGGCCATAACCATGCTATACATCTACAACAAAACTCATTTAAGTGTGACATGTATCAAGTGCATTCATATTACATATCATATATGTATATTAGGATTTGTGGTTTTAGGATTGGACATGCATAAAGCCAATTTTATTCGCATTGTATGCAATAAATAAAGGCCACAAACCAAAATCAATCATATCAATAATCCTAAAGTATAGAGGAGTTAACCTGGCTCTGATACCACTATTGGGTTATAAGGAAGACAAAGAAGGCATCGGAAACAAAAAATTTCTTCTCCCAAACCCAGAATAAAAGAATCACGTCAACGTCTATACAATAGGAAGGAGGGTTTGTAGAGGCGTACCTTGTCCCGAGGCTTACTCAGTGAATTTACCTCACAGCTTGTGTGGTCTTCACCTCTGGTCTTGGACGGTATCTCTGTAGCTCCTGGTCTCATCGGGACTGTCAGGATTGACAGCTGTCCTCTGAGCGGCAGAAGTCTCCTGCCTCTGTATTAGTCCACACAGACCACTTGAAACTTTGATCGCCTTGTCGCACAAGGCACCCGAAGGATTCATACCCTCCTATAGGCGTACTAGTCACTGACACACTCTCCTACCACCAGTCACTTTTCTACAGTTGTCTTTCCCTTGATGTGCCTCCCTTATCGGGTATCACTTTCTCAGGCTCTCCTGGTTACCACAACCAGAGAGAACGACAACTTTGCAGAGAAACTGGTGCTCTGACTTGTACTTTGAAAAGCCCCCAATACTCCTATATATATAGGAGGGTCATGGGACAGGGTTCCCTACCCTGGCCAATGCGGGATTAAAGCAGGAGTAGAAGGGTTCGAGATTTTCCACAAAATAACCAACTGCGTCAGCTGAACCAATCGATTGGGGACCTAAGCCGATCGGTTCACACTTAAACTGATAGGTTGGGGCACCTAAGTCGATCGGTTCACATTTGAAATGATTGGTTCACTACCCTGGTCAGTTCCCAATTGACTTTTCCTCTTTTGTTTCGAATTGATCCAAATACCAATCCTTGTTCCAATCAAATTGGACAAGTAAAATGAAGAGAAATTTCTTGCCAACCTGACTTTCCCACTTGCTCGGTTGGACTAGTTGAGCTGATCGGTTCAACCCTTGATCTGGTCGGTTCAACCCTTGAACCGGTCGGTTCAACCTGTCCTGAGCTAATTGGTTCATCACATGAGCCGATCGGTTGGGAGTATAGACTGTGCAAAATCAGTCAATTGTAGTTCCAATCAATCTGATACTCTAATCAATCGGTCCAACACCTTGAACACTCTGATATTGAGCTATCAATTGATTGAGTGTTTAATTGAACTACTAAACTCCTGTAGTAATCAATCCAAACATTGTTTGTGGATAAACTCCTCTTCTAGGTTAAATCCTATGTGTGTGACCCTATAGGCCCATTTCACGTTGGTAGTGAAAGTCCATAACTCTTATGAATTCACAAGCAAAGAGTGGTACCTAGTTGCACATCAGTGCTACCCAAGTGAAATAGAAAGTTGGAGAACAACTTTCAATCATACAATTCATCAATGGTGTTACAACGAATGTATAATTCACTAATGTCCTGAATGAACTCAAGGTATGGTACAATCTTCCTTTCAACATTAATCCATTTCCTTGATCTCAGAGCAGACTGGGTGAGATGTGTGTGACATCAATATCACATATTGATTCACACATGCATGTGCATGCCTTTATCAATCCTACTCATCAACTGGCCATGGACATCAAACTCATTTAGGAGGGACAAATCCCATATCTATCACTCACCCCTCAAAATCCCCATGTGTCAAAGTCACCTAATCATCACCTTTATAACGACCCATGCTTCAGGATTGCGTTTGATGATATCAAAGTGTACTGAACAACATGTGTTGAGTGTAGTGATTTCAGGTCAACGAATCACACTCACCACCATCACTGTGAGAGCTGACTCTGACTACTAAATCATGGTTCCATGAGTCACTCTCATGGTGGGTCTGTCTGGTACACTTTTACTCTAACAACTATCTATGTTCTTGGTTGGATATCACTATATCATGACTAATGAGATTCTATCATCAACCAACACACAATCTAGTCTTTAGTGTTGTTGATGTCTATGGTTATTTCCACAATAACAACCGATTAGGGACTAAACAAGAATATGTACTCTTAACATCCAAATGATCTCATCGTTTAGGTCCTTAACCTAAAAGCATATGTCATTGAGTAAAACAATTCTCTAGACATCTATCATGTTACACTATCATCTCAGAAATGGTTAAAACATATAGATTGGAAATTGCCTTTATTATTCAAATCATTTACAAAGTATCCCATTACAATCATCACATTACTTGCTCTATGGGCATACATACCAACATTAAAATCACCCCTTTTGCCCATAGTAACATAGTTCGAGCTCTTATGCAAAGAAACCTTCTTTCAGCCTGAAAGTGCAATGATTCTTCAATTATGTCTCTATAATGACCCTGACACAGGTTTTGGGATGACCCTATTTGTTTTTCTTAAGTATGTTGCTTATCTCCTTGCGCTAATAATTTGAGATGTAATTAGGGCATGTTGAAAGCTTGGAGTTCCTTGTTTGATCTTGTTTGCAATTTACCCAGGAAAGGGGTTGATGTGCAAGTTGCCACCTCAAGTGTGTTCCTTCTCTCCCTTGGCATCATCTATAGGATAGAGAGAGATGGGCATCTTGATTGAGCCTTGTATGAGAGGTGGCATCCTTGGTGATGTTTTAGACTCCTGTTTGAGGTGTATCTTACACCTAAGAGTGTTGTCTCAGACTTGAGAGCCATGGAGAGGCCCTGTATCTGTTTTTTGGTACCTAGGGTTTACCCCTATTGTTTTGTGAAAGGGTAGATGTGTGTATCGTCCTTGACCATCATAGGTGACCTAGTGGGAAAGACATAGATCTTATCACCTTGTTGCATGGTATTGCATGTGGCTCTTTCTTCGTGGACAAGTGTCACCTAGGGTTGTAAGGTGGTGACACTTTCCCCTTTCTCTCTCCACCATCCCTCTTGTATATATACCTCTTTCTCTCTATGAAAGAGAACCCTTTTGGTTATCCTTGCATTTCCCTCCATGGTGGACAACCTTGAGCTCGAGGAGCTTCTCCCTTAGAGCTTGGAGGATGAATTCCATGCTTGTGGTGCTCTCTTTATCCTCTACCTTGGTAAGCTATGATCCTTATCTTCCTTTCTCTCTTTCTTTCTTCTTCTCAGCCATGGATCTTGGTTACTTTCTTTTCCCTCTCATGCCCTCTTAACCATGGTTCCATCTACTTCCTTGGAGGTGTTGTGGTGATCAAGCTTGGAAGATCTTCTTCTACCTGGAGCTCGGGAAGCTTGGAGCTTGGAGCTTGGTGGTGATATTTGAGGTGGGTTATATAACTCTAATCCCTCCTTGTTATTATCAACCTTTACTTTTGATCTTGTTCTTTCTCCTTAGTTCATTATCTCTTAATAGCTAGTAGTTCTTCTTGGTAGGTTTGCATTCTATTTTGGAAGAAGAAACTTTCTTAGATGCTTCTCATATGTTGAAATTCTTTTGCTTGCTTGTAACTCCATTCTAAGGTTGAAGATGAGGGGTCTGAGATGCATGTTTAGGCTGATATGCTTTGAGTGGCCGTCACAACTTGTGTTGCCACTGACCGTCACACCTTGTGAGAGGTTGTCACGATCTTGGCAAGGCCTAGAATGATATGCTTTTCTGATGGTCGTCATGACTTTGGGGAGGCATAAGTTTTGACATGTTAGGGTGAGATTTAGATCGTCATGCCTTACACATGCTTGATGTTACAACCCCAATATTTTGGTTTATCTGGTGAGAAATGTAATTTCTCATAGTAAAGATATTGGAACAAATAATGATATAATTTGTTTTGAATAAATGGATTATGTTTACAATAGCCTTGATGTTAGTTTTGTGGGCTGTATTGGCTATTGGGCCCAATAACAAAGAAAGGACAAAAGAAACTCTATTATTGAGTAAATAAGAAAATAGAGGAAAGAAAAATGTGGAAACCTCTAAAAGGCAAACCCAAAGAGGGATTTCGTTCCTCTTGGGTTCCTTGGGTTTCAAGGAGTCCAACGTTGCATAAAGAGTACAATAAGAAAAGAAAAGATCAATTAAGTATTTCTTTATTAAGAAAGAAATTGAAAACAATCATAAAATGTGGAAAATAAGTGGAAAGAGGTATAATTGAGTTATCCTTGGTGGAATTTCATATCCCAAGGATTCCTAATGATAAAAGGAATACCAATGAGGAAAATAAAAGAGAAATAAAGAGAAATCTTCAAAAAGAGATTTTGATGAGAAATAAACAAGATAATGTGAAATAATGCATATTGATGCATTTACAAGGATAATGAGTATTCCTTAAAAATGAATTCCGAATTATTTGAGTTTCTTGGGATCCAAGGAGTCCCAGTGAAGAAAGAGGATAGAGAAAATACCAAAATTGCAAAATAAAGAGATAACATGATACATTATTAATGTGTTTTGTAGTTTTTTAAAGAAGAGGTATTTTCTGCTTAAGGAAAAACATAATTTCATGATTATTGGATTTAAAAGCACATCAAAAGAGAATAAGGGAGAATATTTTTGTATTCCTAAAAATCCAGTGAATATGTGGTTTTGAGAAGATGATGAGAGAGAAGCTTGCTTCTCATGGAAGGAATATGATTCCTAATAAGAGAGGGTTTGTCCCCTCTTAGATGGTCGTCTTAGGACGTGGAATACTCCCCTATAAAAAGGGAAGAAACTCTGGATTCAAAGATTGGAGAAATCCCATGCTTATCTCTCTCTTCTCCTTCTTCATGACATACAAACCCTAACCAAGAGCGTAGAACGACCTTAGAGAAACCAGGAGGTGGTGGAGTTGTCTTGTTGGAGGTAGGGACTCCCACGACCATCCTAAGATGATCGGCTATCAATCCAACACCTTGACTTCCACACAGCTCCAATCATAGGCCTGCAGAAGTGCAGCCGGCACAACAACAAATGTGGGTTTCTCGCGCTTGGGAGAAGCCATCCTGGCCACACCCTGGGGGTGCCCCGGGTGTGCCAAGGTGTGGAGGAGCTAGGGCCCCACCTTGCGGAGATCCTCAAGCCTCCAGGAAGATGAGGTAGGTCAATGGAGAGCGGCTGCCAGTGGATTGGGCAGTTGGCACGAGGTAGGAGATGAAGGAGGAGGCGTTGGATGATTCTACCCTCCGTGGGCTGAATAAACATCGACTCAAGCAAGGGGCAATCACGTCTTTTCAAAATATTTCCCAAGATGAGCAACGTTGCATGGAGGAGGCCGACGTGGTGCAATCCAATTGGCCCAAAGTAAGTGAGTTTTGATAAATTCATAGTAATGTTATACATGAAAGTTGATCAGAAAAATGTGAAGAATCCAATAAAAATATAATTGAAGTATGATTCCTTGTGCAATTCAAAAAGTAATGGGAGATATCAACTTTAATGAATTAATGTTTAAATAAACCGTAATTGGGAATGATTAATGTGATTAGTGGGGTTTAATTGATGATTAAAGTTGATATTAGTCTGTTAATGATAAAAGGGAACATTAGGAACAAAAAGGATGAATTTTGCACATAATTGATTTAATTTAGAGTTTCATGTGCATGAAAAAGCTTTAATGGGCCTTGAAACCCTAATATTAGTGAATGAGATTATTAATGGCTTTAATTGATTAATTTCATGTTTAAAGTTGCAATATGTTGAATCCAAGCTGTTTCAAGTGTTAAAGTTCCTAATTGTGGTTAAATACTCTTAATGTAGAAATTAGGGTTTTCGAATGTATAAAAATGGTAGCTTTAATGGAAAAGAGGCTTAATGAACTTACTTGATGGTTAACTATGATTTAATCTGAAATTAAGATTAAATGTGTTACAGGATAACCTTAATCATATTTTGTGAAGGATAGATGAGAAAATTAGGGTTTAAAAGAGTAATGTGAAATAAAACCATAATTGCCAAGTAAACCCTAAAAAGGAATAGAAACATAAGTAGCAAGATGATTTGGATAGATTTTGATAAAAAGGAAATTGAATGTAATTTCAGCATTCTTGCACTTGCTTGACTAGATGACTTGGTTGATTAGATTATTTCTGTCTCACATCAACTTGACAGGTATGTGCTTACGCCTATGAATATCCCAAATTAGTTTCTCGAGGATTTTCGAGGTTTTATCGATGACTTGAATTAAACTGTTGGTTGAATTTCATTCATGCAAATTATAATGTGAATATGACTATCACATAAGAGATGTGCCTACTAACTCAAATCCTAGTCCCCTCTGGAGCCTAATGGATTGACCTAGTACATGGCTACCAATGGGGTAGGCCCATCAGGTCATTGAATGACTTAGTACATGGCTACCAATGGGGTAGGACCATCAAGTCATCATGAGTCAGGGATTGGGCTACCTTTGGGTAGGGCCATGTGAGTCCATAACCCTAGGAATTGGTTACCTGTGTGGTAGGAACATGGGGGTAAGGATCTACCATATGAGAGAGGTAGTATCCATGTCCACTACAGGGATGGTACAAAGATACGAGATAGGCAAGGATAGATTAGTATTGCTTAAAACGTAATCTTGGATGTTAAATGATATTTGGTTGACTACATTGTTAACATAATTGCACAATTATTGTTTCCCCCACATACCAGTATATTTCGATATATTGACCGACGTTTTGTTTGTCTGCGTTTTAGGAACAACAATTTAAAGAACAAACATTAAAGTGACATATTGTGGAAATCAGAAATTAAGTGCACGGAGTATTAGATAGAATGATTCAAGCTCTGGATAGATATATTTCCAAAGTTTTTCAAAGGTAAGTAAAGTTTTAATTTTGTACCAAATTCCAATTAGTTAGTAGAATTTCACAATTATTATTGATTATTTGTTGAACCTTTGATCCTGTTAATTGAATAATGGTCTTGATCTTTGGGTCTCCCTTAATTGGGGGTTACCGGGAGGCGGGGTCGTTACACTTGGGTTGTTTTAGCCTTGGCTCCTAGTTGTTACTAGACATCACATTGCTAGCTGATATGCGACAAAGAGTGGTAGCCGTCATGGCTAGCCCATCACCCTTGGGGGTGTTGTTGCCCGACACTTCTACAACCATCACGCCTTGGTGTTTTGGCTATAGGAGCATTGCCTTGATGAGTGTTTCCCGTCAGGGCTTTAGCTGTTATGACTTGAGAGAGGGTTCATGCCTGATATCCCCTAACATCCGTCACACCACGTGATGGAATTACTCGATAGGGTAGGTTGGCCGACACCCTCTCCATGAGGTGTTTGTGCATGATACCCCCATGATGCCAAACTAATATACACCTTGATAAGGTAGCTGAAACCTTGGTTGCTCACTTAGTATACCCTTAACTGATACACTACCTTAGTATCTTCGCCCAATACACTATCTCTAGATGCCTAAACTGATATACATCCCAAGTTGGTATGTTGATACCTTGGCAGTTCATAAAATATATGCTTAACCGATACCCTTCTTGATGTGGTTTCCAAACACACCTAAGGTTAACCGAATACTCTAGGTTTAAACCCTAATTGATACCTTGTGATGGTGTTTATGATACACCATGTTGAACATAGGGTCAAGTGATAAGATGTGATACGCAACAATGTGATCGTATGTATGATAATGAGAACCATGTTTTTATGTCTCATAACACACCTCATAATGATGATGAAAGTGATAATCTAAGGGTGGTTGTTGATCCAACATTCTAAACCCTAATTGAGTAAAGAGAAACTCTAATTCTAATGATGTAAAATGTATGAAATCAGTCCTATGAGATGTTGGTGTTGATGATGTATTGGTTTCTTGCTATCAGTTTCTAACCATGCAAGCAACACCAGTTGATGTACATTGCCAGGTATGGGTTATAGTGGTTATGATTTATTTGACTGGGCCTTGTAAGGTATAAAATGTTGTTGACATTCTTGAAAGATAAGGTAAATGGTCTTATGACCTAATGATGGTTTATTGCCTTGCATGAGATGATTTTCCTTAGTTATGAGAGGAGAGTTTATCACCCTAAGATATGTGGTCCTTGTGTTGGAGACAGGTTGAAAAATAGACATGAAGTTATGACATCACACCTTATATGTTTCAGTATGTTTTGGTGATGTGTAATGCCCTGGTTTATATAGAACTTGTTTTGAGTTTATACGTTGTAACTTGATTGTTGTTGAAACATGCTTAGATTGGTCTAATTAATCAAGTGGAATATAATAATGTAGCTTGCCCAGTTCCATAGATCCATTCAGTGTCAACAATTATTGGATGGTGAAACAAGTTTAACTCAGAGTGCATATTTTTGAATATGTGGGGTACAAGTCGAGTACTTCTTTGTATTCTTAACTACATGATGTGTGAGATGACCATGCATGAGTTGAGCTTGTTGTGGTGGGGATGGCCATGCATGAGCCTATTCTTCTAGTGTCGTACTTGTACCAAGGTGGGCTAGTTATGATTTTATATGTGGATGGCCATGCGTGAGCCAATCCCTAATTTTGACTATATGTCATTGTTGTAGTTGATTGATATGTCTTTGTAGTGTTTTCTTTTGTACTGACAAAGAGGTGTGGTGAGGTCTTCGATTCCTACTCTACCTTTAGACCTTATATGGCACAAATTTCAACTTATCAATTGGTCGGTGGGATTTGGGTGGTATGACTTGATGCGATGATTTTGAGTCGCATTTATAGACCTGTTTGATATGTGTTTTATGATTTTATTAGTCATTTTTATGGTTAATGTTGCATAATTCATCCACTTTGGTCTTTGCTACTATTTTTTGTCAAATCCCCTTTATTTCATCGTTTTGAGCATTAATTGTCAAAATATTATTATTTGTGTGAATTTATGTGATCTTGTGTTTGAATTTCAGGACAAACGAGTATTTGCTTCCGTCGATACCATCGACGAAAGTCGATACCATCGACATGATCACAGGTTGCCAGCCGAAAGGAGCAGCAAAGTGTCGATACCATCAATAGGGATGTCGATGGTATCGAGTCACCTTCAGGTTGCTGGCGAAGAAGCAGTCGACAGTATCGACCCCAAGTCGATACCATCGACGCATGGAGGATACAATGACACAAAACGACAAAACCGTCACTACAGGGTAGTCGATACCATCGACCCACGTCGATGGTATCGATACTACATCAGGCACTCGGACGAAAAGAAAGAAGGGATGCCGCTACCACACTGGGTCGATACCATCAACCCGCGTCGATGGTATCGACACCGTCAGATATGCGTTTGATTCAGATTGATCCCAATCGAACGGCCGTGGTCAATTAGCAACCTAATGAGGGAATTAAACCTAATGACGGCCGCCCAGGCCAGGGGATCATCGCATTAGCCATTGCACGAGTACCGAGGAGTAGGAGAGAGGAGAACGGAGGACAGAAGCTCATACCAGTTGATTCGGACGCCGCAGAAGACGGATTTCACCACCGAAAGGCGGGAGAGCACGTGTTCTACGCAAAGGATCAACCGGTTCTTCTCCGTTCAGGGGTTTCACCTCTCAATTCACGTTTTCCACATGATTTCCCCTATCTCTACCTTGTACTTGTTTGAGATGAACATGCGGGGCTAATCCCCTTCATCTTTAGGACCGGGAGTAGCCCGGGAATTCATTGTATGACAGTTTTATAATAGTAATTCATATTTTATCTCTTAAATCCGTGGTATAGTTTCGTTTTCTCTATATATTGTTATGCTTGATCACCATAATAATAACCTAATGCCTTTAATCACTTTGAAAGAAGGATTAACGGCTGAAAAGAGACGAAATCTACATTAATCGATAAATCCCTTGACCAAGGTGGTGTAAAATTAATGGTGGATACTGAGAGATCGTTCATAATGCACCTAGTTTAGGTATAGGTTACTACGACGGTGGAACCGACCTAAACCTAGGTAGTGAATTGCACCACGACAGTGGGTAATTCTGTTTCAGGCCACTACCCGGATAGAGAGATAAAATTGAGGCATTATATAAAATCTAATACAATGAAAACCTGCAGTGAAACCGCAATCCTAAAGATACCCTTTTGAATTGATTAAATTAACATTTAATCGATCGTTTGTTTTGTTTTTGTTTTTATTTTCTTTTAATTTTAACAACAACCCTCAATTTGTTATTCAGCTTAGCTGATCGCAAATAGTTAGTAGGAGTCTCCAACAATTCCGAGTATCCCTGTGTTTGACTCGGGCCTCACAAAGGCCTCTACTACTCAACGCGTTCACTTGCATTTTAGCGCACAGTAAAATTGCATCATGTTTTTGGCGCCGTTTCCGGGGATACGGCGAATTGTTGGCACTTTGAGTGCTATGAGCGGCCACTCTAGGCCACAATTTTTTTTTATTTTGAAACAACTTCAAATATTTTCTTTCTATTGTTCGTTAATTTTCTCGTCAAAACATTGTACTAAACTTGAATTTTCTTATTTTAGGTATTGTGTATGGTGCAAACACGTAGTACTGATTACGCGGAATGCGCAACTGAGGTTCCACTGCCGGGACCTGTGGACGAGGATTATCACGAGCAAGAGCAACAAGAAGAGGTAGATTCCGAACTTGAACATGAAGAGATGGCCGAGCCACAGACTATATGGGAGAAGATCAAGGCTTCTTCCTCATCAGCTTCCAAAGGGCCTATAAAGAAGCAGACAATCAACATACCTACATATAAGATTGATCCGGCGTTGATAAATCTGGTGAAGTCAAATGCTTTTCATGGGCTTAAGAATGAGGATCCCGTCGCTCACATCAGCCAGTTTGTTGAGAACTGTGACATGGTAAAAATTGATAGGTTTCCACAGGATGCACTATATCTCAAGCTTTTCCCGAGTTCATTGGTGGGAGCGACACGATAGTGGTTACATAATTTAGATGATGAGTTCGTGGAGTCCTGGGACCATATGGTGGAGGTCTTCTTTGAGAGGTTCTTCCCTCCTGAGAAGACTAACAACATGATCCGGAAGATTCATAATTTTACCCAACAGGATGGTGAGACATATTCTGAGACTTGGGAGAGATTTCAGGTCATGCTGCGTAGGTGCCCGCATCACAGGCTGGATAAAGAGATGCAGGTGAAGATCTTCTATTTTGCCCTCTCCGAGCACGATAGGAGTAATCTGGATTCTGCTGGGTCAGGATTTTTTCTGAACAATACATACACCAGATGCTGGGAGATACTAAAGAATATGGCTAGAAAGCAGTCATGCGGTGAGAGAGAAAGAGGCCCGGTAGAGCAAGTTCAAGTATCAGGTGAGTCCAAGGCAATGAAAGAGTTGAATGAGAAGATGGATCTTCTCGCAAAGAAGCTACTAGAAAAGGAGGATAATGAGTCTGGGGATGAGGCTCAAGTCAAATACATGAGACAACAGCAAGGTTATAGGAACAATGATTATTCATGGAGAAAAGACAAAAAGTTCTCGTGGAAGGATCCAAACAATTTTCTACAGGATTCGGATGCCAAGCCCTCGCCAGTCGCAGAAGACAAGAGCACAGAGCTGCTCAATCAGGTTATAAAGAAAAATCAAGAGCTAATGAATACATTTGGCCAGCAAATCAAGCAGCAAGGAGAGTACATGAATCAATTCGGGCAAACATTGCAGAGCCATGGGGCTCAAATGAGGACCATTGAGACATCCATGGCACAGATGGAAGCCGAGATCGCCAGTTTGAAGAAACCGGCACATCCATGTTTTCCGGGGAATACCAATGTTCCCGGGGGAAACCAGCAGGAAAAGGCTATTCTGCTTAGAAGCGGCAACAAAGTGTTGAATCCAAGAGCTGAGGAAACAAACACACCACAAGATGAAGTAGAAGTTGAAACCAATGAGGAGCAGCCCGCACCAGTCATAGGGCAGGTTGAGGACACAGCCGTGGATGATACTGAAGAACAGGTTGCAGAGGAGGAACCTCAGAAAAAGACACCTTATGTGCCACCTCATCAAAGGGAACAAGTTGTTCCGGTCCCGTATCCAAACAGTGCTAAGGCAAGGAAGGCAGATGTGCAGTTCAAGAAGTTCTTGGATAGTTTTAGGAAGCTTTCAGTCAATATCCCTTTACTGGAAGCCATTGAGAAAATTCCTTCATACAAGAAGTTCCTAAAGGACGTCATTACTAAGAAGAGGAAAATTCCGGATACAGAGGTCTTCGTGCTAAAGGAGCAAGTGAGTGCCTTCATCATGGGCACTTTGCCGCCAAAGAGGCAAGATCCAGGGTGCTTTAACATTTCTTGTTATATTGGGAAGGTTAAATTCGGTGAAGCGCTATGTGACTCAGGGGAAAGCATCAACTTGATGCCCCTTTCGACATTCAAAAAGATGGGATTGAAGGAGTCACGACCAAGCAATATGACGATTCAATTGGCGGATAACTCAGTGGTGAAGCCTTATGGAATCTTTGAAGATGTGTTAGTAAAGGTGGATAGGTTTGTCTTTCCGGTAGATTTTGTAGTCATGGAGATGTAGGATGAACATGGCAACGAGTTGTTACTTGGACGTCCCTTCCAAGCTACAGCCGACATGATCTTAGAGATGGGGAGAGGTCGCTTGACCTTGGGCATAGCCGATGACCGCTTTGAGATGGTCATGCCTTCTAGTACTGCGTCATCTAAAGCAAAGGAACAATGCAATATGGTAAAACATCTAGATTGTAATATTTCACTCTGCCTTGGGAAACCATTTCTGGACATGGATCATGTGATGAGCAAGGTAGAAAATGGAACTTTGGCTGTGGATATCATGTAGCAGACCAAAGTAGTTTCTCTGTGCAAAGTTGTGGGATTCCCTAATGATGAGAATGAGGACATTCCGCTTTCTATGGAGGATGATGTGATTGCTATTTTTGTTTCTGATGCATACTCGAAATTACCGTTGGAGGCTTGCTTGTTAAATATTACACATGATTGGATGCGGAGCAAATCACTCAAGGAGTGCGCTAAAATGCTTCAGATGCTTTCATGCTTCTATGTGAGGCATTATGAAGATTTAGGTGAACTGCCCCCGCCGCTTCAATCATCTCTTATAAGCCCGCCAGATCTGGAATTAAAGTCGCTGCCCCCGCATCTCAAATATGTCTTTCTAGCTGAGGAAGATAAGTTACCAGTGATCATCTCTACTTATTTGAGTGCGGATGAGGAGGAACAATTGTTGATAGTGTTGAAGAACCACCAGGGAGCTTTTGGGTGGTCCGTTGCAGATATTAAGGGGATTTCCCCTACTCTATGTCAGCACAAGATTCGGCTCGAGGAGGGAGCCAAGCCCGTGATTCAACCTCAACGACGTCTCAATCCAAGCATGATGGAGGTTGTGAAGAAGGAGGTCATTAAACTTCTTGCTGTAGGTATCATTTACGCCATATCAGACTCGACATGGGTGAGTCCCACACAGGTAGTCCCTAAGAAGGGGGGAATTACTGTCACCCAAAATATGTTAAATGAATCTGTCACCACCCGATTGGTAACCGGGTGGCGAGTTTGTATTGATTACCGCCGTTTGAACGCCGCCACGCTAAAGGATCACTTTCCTTTACCTTTCATTGATCAAATTCTAGAGCGTCTTGCCGGTCGATTGCACTTCTGTTTTCTAGATGGATACTTGGGGTACAACCAGATCTCGATTGATCCTTTGGATCAAGAGAAATCTACGTTCACTTGTCCCTATGGGACTTTTTCTTACCGCCGAATGATGTTTGGTTTATGCAATGCACCAGCGACGTTTCAGCGATGTATGCTTGCCATATTTTCTGACATGGTAGAGCGCTGTCTCGAGGTTTTTATGGATGACTTTTCGGTGTATGGTGCATCGTTTGATGAATGTATCTATAATCTGGACAAAGTTTCACAGCGTTGTGACGACACATATTTGGTCCTCAACTGGGAGAAATGTCACATGATGGTGACTGAGGGGATAGTGCTAGCACACAATGTGTCTAGCAAAGGTTTAGAGGTGGATCCGGTCAAAATTGAGGTCATTTCCAAGTTGCCCCCACCAAATTCTGTTAAAGGGGTAAGAAGTTTCCTAGGACATGTCGGGTCCTATCGGCGATTTATAAAAGATTTTTCTAAAATCGCGAAACCTCTATCCGAGCTTTTGGAGAAAGACGTTGTATTTGATTTCAATGATAAGTGTCCACATGCGTTCGGCGTGTTAAAAGAAAAACTAATTTCTGCACCGGTTGTTCAAACGCCGGATTGGACGAAACCGTTCGAACTAATGTGCGACGCTTCGGACTTTGCAGTAGGAGCCGTGTTGGGGCAGCGGGTGGACAATAAGCCCGCCGTGATTTTCTACGCTTCAAAGACTTTGAATGACGCCCAATTGAATTATACAAGTACTGAAAAAAAATTACTCGCCGTTGTGTTCGCTTTTGAAAAATTCCGGCAGTACTTAGTTGGATCTAAAGTAGTTGTATGGACTGACCATGCCGCAATCAAATACTTAATGGAGAAAAAAGACGCAAAGCCTAGACTCATTAGGTGGATTTTGCTCTTAAAAGAATTTGACATCGAAATCAAGGATAAATCTGGGATTGAAAATGTTGTTGATGATCATTTGTCTAGGTTAGAAAGGGTGGATGAAAAAGATTTACATATACCCATAATCGAGACGTTTCCGGATGAACAGATTTTGAAAATTACTTCTGAGGATCCGTGATTCGCTGAGATTGTAAACTATTTGGCTTGCGGGATCATCCCGGAAGATTGGTCATATCAGGAGAAGAAAAGATTTTTCCATTCTTTGAGATATTATTTTTGGTATGATCCAATTCTTCTTAAGCAATGCAGGGACGGTATCCTACGCAGGTGTGTGCCTGAGGTGGAGTACGAGAGTGTTCTCCATCATTGTCACGCATCACCTACGGGAGGACACCACACAAGCTCGCGCACGGAAGCTAAGGTTTTAGAAAGCGGCCTTTATTGGCCAACTTTGTTTCGAGATGCCTACGAGTTTGTGAGGAAATGTGATTCTTGCCAACGAGCAGGTAATATCTCAAAGCGACAGGAGATGCCCCTGAATGTGTTTCAGGAAGTGGAGGTATTTGATTTGTGGGGCATAGATTTCATGGGACCCTTTGTGTCCTCAAACTCCAATTTATATATTTTGTTAGCAGTTGATTATGTGTCGAAGTGGGAGGAAGCAATACCCACAAGGACTAACGATTCCACTGTAGTATGTAGGTTCATGAAAGAAAACATTTTCTGTAGGTTTGGGGTACCCCGAATGATAATCAGTGATGGGGGTACGCATTTTAGGAATCATAAGTTCTCAACTTTATTGAAGAAATATGGGGTCAAGCACAACATAGGTACCCCATATGTAAAGAGGCGAGATCACCTCTCTACTAAAATTTAAAGGAAATACAAACATCCACAAGTTTAACAGAAATTGAGACTTTTGAGGATGGTTGCATAATAATCCAAATAAATAAGCATGATTCCAGATACATAATCAAATGTCAATAGCAGCGGAAAGAAAGAAATATCAAGCCTTCTAATGGCTTTATAGTTTATTACATCATTGCTTTCTAAAAGAAAAGATAAGATAGAATAGAGGATCTAGCTATAGCAACCTAGCCATCCTTCTTCCTCAAGCAAACGATCACAGCAAGGATTCTTTCTTCAAGCCCTTCCTTCTCCTTGGACAGCTCCAACACCTGGGTGGTTGGGAAGGCACCCAACAAGAGGGAAAACAAGAAAAGTATGTGTTACACTAATAATCTTTCAAAGGCAAAGAAAAGATGTAACAAGTAAACAAACTAAGTATTTGGTGTAAAAGGATATCAAGGAGTATGAGGTTTTTATAAGAGAACTTGCCATCAACAAAGTAAGTAAAAGGTTTTAGCATGTTTATTAATATGTCTATCTAACTAAGTAGGGTTGAGGCACCTACCGAACCTCTAACCTTAGGTGAGGGAAGAATTATAAACATTTCCAAATCACCTACAAATTTGTAATGGGGATAATAATAAACATTCCCCTAGGGCGATTTTATACATGCCCTCTATGGGTGGTTGTACATAAGTACCACTACTTAAAATTTAAATAGAACATTTAATTTCATGCTAATAAGAGATTTATGGCAAGAATAAGCAAAAGATATTCAACATGGCAATGGGGTATGAATACCCAAACAAGAGAATACTATATCTGATTTTTGAGGCAAATAAGACATTTTGGGTTTCAAGAAAATTCAATGGTTTAGATCAAATTAAACCTCATAGAAGAAATTTAGGTATTAGATTAAGTATTTCCCAACAGATAGGTAGATGTACAACAAGACTCATAATAAACACATACTAATCACATACCTTGGCCACAGGTGTCCTAAGTTCCCTTTTTCAAGTCTTCACACGAACTATAACCCCAAACTTCCTAATACATCATTTAATTCATTTATTAGAATTACATGTATTCACTTAAAAGATTGAAAGCCCTAATTTACTAACTTTTTTTACAAACTCTCGATTTAGACTTCAAAAACCTCATAATAGTCTTAGTTAGGTTTTCCTGATCAAAATAACATATAATATTGTATATTTTGGAAATATAGATTTTTAGGGTTAATTTTAGGGATTTTTAAGTTAATTAAATCGATATTAAAAACACCTTTTCGAAAAACTTAAAACCAGATCTCAAGAATATTTTTATTAAATAGATCTCGTTTTACTGATTTCAAAATACTATTTATTTTTAATTTTTGACCACATGATTAATTAATAAAAATTATTTAACCTCGACCAATCACAACCTGCCACGTAGGCAGGGCTAGATGGCCGAGCGGCGACGAGCGCTCGACAGCGGCGACCCGCGTCCCGCGGTCGCTCGCCACCAGCCGCGCGGTGCGGTCGGGCGGACCGGAGAAAGGACGAAAAAACCACGCGCGAGAAACGAAAGAAGAAGAGGACGGAGGGGCAAAAACGTCAAATACGCATCGTCTTCAAGCTCGGTTGTGCGCGAGCTGCTTGCTCGGCCGATTTGGGCAAAATCACCATACTAGACGAAAACGTGTGTTTAGATAGTCGAAAGAAAGATAACGAGAAGACGAAGTTGGTAGTACCTTTAATTTGGACGGAGATGAAGCGAGTAGGGAGCAATATGCGCCGCAAGAGCAGGGACAACGGCGGCTCGATGGTGGTCCAAATGACGACGAAAATCCAAATTGGAGGTACGAACAGGTTGCTAAGGTGATTGTGGTTGCGAGGGTGGAGTTATTTATAGGCAAGGAACCCTAGACTAGGATGTGGATAGAAGCAAAGGAAAGTGACCGGCGGCTACTTTGGGCGTTTCTCAAATATGCATTAAAGCTCGCAAATGTTGGGATAATCCTGTGCGAAATCTCGCAAGGAAACCAACGCAACAAAAATCAAGAAAAATCGTTGAGTAAATCTCATGTTATTGCGATTTTAAGAAAACGAAAATCCAAGGCTTGTTGCCTTATCCGACCCGAGCTAGAAGACGACCACGTGCCGTCGGATTGATGGACGCAGGTCCATCAAGCAATCTGGGCCGTTCGATCGCACATGAGATCAGGGAAATATCTCTGAGCAAAAGTCGATTAAGACTATTAGATTTTAAATGTTTTTCTCTTTCTTATTTTGGAGGCTCAAATGTTGCCCAAAAATTATAAAAATTTATATTCTGACTTATTTCAACGCGTAGAATCCGAATATGGAGTTAGTTTTTCATTTTGAGAAAGTTTAATAGGTGAAATAATTAATATGTCATTTTCTCTTTCCTCCCTCAAAAGAAGTTATAACAATATCTAAAATTAATGTAACTTCACCCTTAAGTCTCCTTAATGGGTTGGAACACGATTTTGCAATTATCTTCACAAGTTGACATTATCTTTATATTTATTAAATTAATTAGAACATTCTACACACTTTCTCTCTCCTATTTTACTATTTATTCATATATTATCCAAATTAGTTGCAAATTTGCACAGAGGCTTATTTTTATCTTTAGAATACGAATTTGAAGTTATTTCCCTGATTTGAGAGCATTAAATATTTTACTTCTTTTTATTGGCTTATTTCCTATATTCCTTTGATAATGTTATTAATATTTTTATTTTAAATAATACTTGACCCTTAAGTTACTCTTTACCCAAGGAAACGAATTAAACTATCAAATTATGATGGTTTCAGATTATCTTATTTGTTACAAAATCTTTGTAACTATCTCCTTTACTCATAATTTCTCATATTTCCTTTACTTATTATATTTATCTTCTTTCTTTTATAAAATTCGGATTTCCTTCTTATTTCTTATATTCTAGGAAACACTAGAAGATTCTAGGACGAATTATTTTATCCCCTTTTTATCTCTTAAGGTGAAATTGCATATTAAACCCCTTTTCTAATTTTAACTGAGTCTTTTGTACATGAAACCTTGAAATAAGAACATATGGGAAATATTTAACCAATAACTATCTTAATTCCTTTTAAATCAAGACCAAGGACAAAAGGAACGAAAATGAAGGTCAAAGCTTATAGAAAAGAATACAAAGAGGCACAAAGGAGATTTTAGTATGTTACAACACTCCACCCCTTAAAAAGGATTTCGTCCCCGAAATCTCATACAAAGAAGGAAGGGTGAGTACGTAACATCTCATCTCTCAACTCCCAAGTGGTTTCTTCTAAACCATGATACCTCCAAAAAACCTTCACTAACTCTATCTCCTTATTCTTCAGCTGCTTTACTCGGGAGTCAAGGATCTTCACAGGTAGTTCTTCATAAGTAAGATTCTCATTAATCTCCACAGGTTCGATGGTGAGCACATGAGACGGATCCTTAACGTACTTCCTCAACACAGAAACATGGAATACATTGTGAATCTTATGATAAGCAGGAGGCAAAGCTAGTCGATATGCACAATCTCCCACTTTATCTAAGATCTCAAATGGTCCAACATAGCGAGGACTCAACTTGCCTTTTACTTTAGATCTTGCAATAGAACGTATAGGCTTGATCTTTAGAAAAGCATAGTCTCCCACTAAGAAGCTTACATCAGACCTCTTCTTATCAGCATACATCTTCTGTCTGTCTTGAGCAGCTTTCATCCGTTTCTTTATCAACTGTATCTTCTCAAGCATCATCTGCATGTCATCAGACTTCACTAAGGAACGTTCACCAACAACATCCCAGTGCAAAGGTGAACAACAAGGTCTACCATAGAGAGATTCAAAAGGTGGCATACCAATACTGGCTTGGTAGCTATTGTTATAAGCAAACTCTTCTAATGGTAAATACCGATCCCAGGCACCACCCCAATCCATCACACAAGCACGAAGCATGTCCTCCAGAATCTGAACTGTTCTCTCGGACTGACCATCAGTTTGCGGATGGTAGGTAGTGCTGAAACGCAGATCAGTACCCATCTCTTCCTGAATCTGACCCCACAAACGAGAAGTAAATTTCGGGTCTCGATCAGAAACTATCACAGCAGGGACACCATGCAGACGAACTATCCACTCCACATACAACTAAGCCATCTCAGCAACCTTATACGTGGTTTTGAAAGGCAAGAAATGAGCAGATTTAGTAAGCCGATCAATCACCACCCAAACAGCATCATAACCTCTCTTGGACTTAGGAAAACCAGTAACAAAGTCCATTGTGATCTTCTCCCACTTCCATTCTGGAATCTCAAGAGGATGAAGAAGACCACCTGGTCGTTGATGTTCAATCTTGACTTGCTGACATGTCAAGCACTTTTCCACAAATAGAGCTATATCATTCTTCATATTCTTCCACCAGAAACTTCGCTGTAGGTCCTTGTACATCTTGGTTGTGCCAGGGTGAATAGTGTACTTGGAACCATGAGCTTCACTCAGAACCTTATATCTCAGATTACCAACATCAGGTATCCACAACCTTTGTCTAAAGCGGATAGCACCATCCACTCCGACAGAGAAGTCAGATTGCGGTTTCTCAGATAAAGCTTTCAACTCTTCAAGCTCTGAACTCTCCAACTGTGCAGACACAACTTATGAGATCCAAGTTGGTGTAACGGTCAGACTGGCCATATGAGCACACAACTTATCTTCATCTATTGAATCGACAGGTTGAGGTCTCCAACTGGCCACAAGCTCAAGGTTTTCCCATACAGAACATCTCAGAGCAGCACAAACTGCATCCTTCTTGCGACTTAAAGCATCACCTACAACATTTGCTTTACCAGGATGATAGGTGATGGTGAAATTGTAATCTTTAAGATATTCCATCCATCTACGTTGTCGCAAGTTCAGATCCTTCTGAGTCAACAGATATCTCAAACTCTTGTGATCAGAAAAGACTTCAAACTTTTCTCCATAGAGGTAGTGTCACCAGATCTTCAAAGCATGAACTATTGAAGCAAGCTCTAAATCATGCGTAGGCCAATTAGCTTCATTAGGTTTCAACTGTCGAGAAGCATAGGCGATTACCTTTCCGTCCTGCATCAGAACACACCCTAAGCCTTGTCGGGATGCATCAGTGTAGATGACATAGGGTATGCCCTCTACAGGCAAAGCAAGCACTGGAGCAGAAGTCAGACTCATCTTCAACTTCTGAAAACTGTCCTCACACTCAGGGGTCCATGAGAACTTGACTTCCTTCCGAGTCAGCTTGGTCAAAGGTAAAGCCAACTCAGAAAACCCTTTGATAAACTTCCGATAGTAACCAGCTAGACCAAGGAAACTACGGATTTCAGACGGGTTTCTCGGAGCATTCCACTTTGTCACAGCTTCTGCCTTTGCAGGATCAACAGCTATATGATCGGCAGAAATCACATGACCAAGAAACATCACTTCCTTTATCCAGAACTCACATTTCGAGAATTTTGCATACAATTGATTTTCTCGCAATGTGTTGAGTACAGTCCACATGTTCTCGCGATGTTGTTCCAACGTCTCAGAATATACCAAAACATCATCAATAAACACCACTACAAACTTGTCGATGTATGGGCGGAATACTCGGTTCATCAGGTCCATGAACGCAGCAGGGGCATTAGTCAAACCAAAAGGCATGACCAAGAATTCATAATGCCCATAGCGAGTTCTGAACGCTGTCTTCGGAACATCATCATCTTTCACACGCATCTGGTAGTAGCCACTTCGCAGATCCATCTTGGAGAACACGGTGGCTTACTTCAGCTGATTGAATAGGTCGTCGATGCGTGGCAACGGATAACGATTCTTCACTGTCACCTGGTTGAGCATGCGGTAGTCCATACACATCCGCAAGGAGCCATCTTTCTTCTTCACGAATAGGACAGGGGCTCCCCAAGGGGAAACACTGGGGCGAATGAAACCCATGTCAAGAAGCTCTTCAAGCTGTTTCTTCAACTCCGCCAGTTCAGCAGGAGCTAAGCGATAAGGTGGCTTCGATATTGGTGAAGTTCCAGGTATGAGCTCGATGGAGAATTCCACCTCGCGATTTGGTGGCAACCCGGGTAACTCCTCAAGAAAGACATCTGGGAAGTCCTTCACCACATCAACATGGTCTAGGGTAGGAGGTGTAGCATCGACAACAATGGAGGCTAAGAAGGCTCTACACCCTTGAGAGATGAGCTTTTTAGCTTTGATGGCAGAGATGACGAATTCTCGCTCTCCTCACTTCTTGCCCTTGACACACACTCTTCCTTCATCAGGATGGAACAAGCTAACCTTGGATTCCTCACAGAACAGAACAACTTTGTATTTCTTTAACCAATCCATGCCCAGGATTATGTCAAAGACAGACATATCAAGCAAGACAAAAACTGTGGGAAACATTATCCCGGATATACAGAGGTTCAGGGTAGGAGTTTGGAGATAAGAGGAGCATATTTTTCCACTAGGAGTTTTTACATCTAACACATGATCCATGAATTCAGATTCAATTTCAAGCATAGAGGCAAACTGACTAGATATGAAGGTATTGGAGGAACCAGAGTCAAACAGAGCTTTTAAAGGATGCATATTGAGGTGTAGTGTACCTTCAATCACTTCATTGCCTTCACCATCTTCTTCAGCATTGAGAGCAAACACTCTCCCATTCCGCCTCTCCGCTGGCGGACGTCTCGGGTTCTGGTTTTTGTTGTTATTGTTGTTGTTGTTCCGCGGTGGAGGATTCTGTCTCGGCTGTTGTGGTTGTTGAGCCGGATTCTGCCCTTGCTGGAAACGAGGGCAGTTAGGTCGGATGTGCCCAACCTGGCCACACTCATGATAGGTCGGTGGAGGACGGTTGCCAACACGAGCAGGTGTGTTGTTGGCGGGACATCTTCCACGAGGATGGTGGCGATTGCATCTGTTGCAACGATCACGACCACAGTTCTCATGCTGGTTTGGATTCTTCCTTTTGCTGTTGTTGAAGCTACTGGAAGACTGAAATCCCGGATAAGACTCGATGGCGAGAGCCTTGTCCACCATCTGTTGAAACGTGAGTGGCAGCTGTGGAACGAGGCTTCGACCAACGTGGTAGTTCAGGCCCTCCAAGAACAAGGTTGCTCTCCTGTCAGCTCCAAGGTCGGTGGCGTAACGTTCCAGCAGCAGAAACTTCTGAACATAGTCTGCCACACTCATGCTTCCTTGCTTGAGACTGTAAAACTCGGCCTCCTTCTTCCTCAGGAACGCAGGACAAATGTACTTCTCTCTGAACAGCTTCAGGAACTGCGTCCACTCCATGGAGGAGGTGTCTCGGGTACGGGCAACTCCATTCCACCAGACACGCGCCGGTCCATCCAGCACGTACGTCGCAAATCGAACCTTCTGGTGAGGAGGGCAAGCCATACCCTCGAAGGTCCGATCCAGGGCCAGCACCCAATCATCTGCTTTGTCCACCATGTTAGGCTCACTTTCACCCTTGAAGTAGGGTGGCTGCATCTTGATGAAGTCAGTGAGGGTGAACTCCCTCGGCTTGGTAGCAACAACAACTATGGTGTTGAGTTGTCCCATCATGGTGGAGGACAACAGATGTCGCAGCATCGCTAGCTCTTGCTCAGGTGTGAAGGCAGGTACACCATAGGTTGGTTGAGTAACAGCAGGAGTCGCAGGAGTGTCGAGGTTGTCAGTGTTGGACTCCTGGTTTGAGTTGTCAAACAGGTCACCTCTCTTGAAATTAGGGTTATCATATTAAATTTTTCAGAAGTAAAGAATCGTAGATGAGAGGGAAAAGAAATAGAGATGAGAAAAGGATAACTAGAATGCTATTGCCTAAAAGCATACTACTTCGGGCAGTTCGTATCGGCGCAGGCCAGGCCGGATCATATGGGCACGGGAGTCCCCGTATGCCAAGCTAGTGGGTCGGAGGAAAATCTTGCCAGCCCCCATGCCCTGATCCTTTCTAGACACCCTTGCCTCAACTGCATGCCCTAATAGTCACCCAAAGGCTCTGATACCATGCTGTAAAGAGGCGAGATCACCTGTCTACTAAAATTTAAAGGAAATACAAACATCCACAAGTTTAACAGAAATTGAGACTTTTGAGGATGGTTTCATAATAATCCAAATAAATAAGCATGATTCCAGATACATAATCAAATGTCAATAGCAGCAGAAAGAAAGAAATATCAAGCCTTCTAATGGCTTTATAGTTTATTACATCATTGCTTTCTAAAAGAAAAGATAAGATAGAATAGAGGATATAGCTATAGCAACCTAGCCATCCTTCTTCCTCAAGCAAACGATCACAGCAAGGATTCTTTCTTCAAGCCCTTCCTTCTCCTTGGATAGCTCCAACACCTGGGTGGTTGGGAAGGCACCCAGCAAGAGGGAAAACAAGAAAAGTATGTGTTACACTTATAATCTTTCAAAGGCAAAGAAAAGATGTAACAAGTAAACAAACTAAGTATTTGGTGTAAAAGGATATCAAGGAGTATGAGGTTTTTATAAGAGAACTTGCCATTAACAAAGTAAGTAAAAGGTTTTAGCGTGTTTATTAATATGTCTATCTAACTAAGTAGTGTTGAGACACCTACCGAACCTCTAACATTAGGTGAGGGAAGAATTATAAACATTTCCAAATCACCTACAAATTTTTAATGGGGAGAATAATAAACATTCCCCTATGGCGATTTTGTACATGCCCTCTATGGGTGGTTGTACATAAGTACCACTACTTAAAATTTAAATAGAACATTTAATTTCATGCTAATAAGAGATTTATGGCAAGAATAAGCAAAAGATATTCAACATGGCAATGGGGTATGAATACCCAAACAAGAGAATACTATATCTGATTTTTGAAGCAAATAAGACATTTTGCGTTTCAAGAAAATTCAATGGTTTAGATCAAATTAAACCTCATAGAAGAAATTTAGGTATTAGATTAAGTATTTCCCAACTGATAGGTAGATGTACAACAAGACTCATAATAAACACATACTAATCACATACCTTGGCCACAGGTGTCCTAAGTTCCCTTTTTCAAGTCTTCACACGAACTATAACCCCAAACTTCCTAATACATCATTTAATTCATTTATTAGAATTACATGTATTCACTTAAAAGATTGAAAGCCCTAATTTACTAACTTTTTGTACAAACTCTCGATTCAGACTTCAAAAACCTCATAATAGTCTTAGTTAGGTTTTCCTGATCAAAATAACATATAATATTGTATATTTTGAAAATATAGATTTTTAGGGTTAATTTTAGGGATTTTTAAGTTAATTAAATCGATATTAAAACACCTTTTCGAAAAACTTAAAACCAGATCTCAAGAATATTTTTATTAAATAGATCTCATTTTCCTGATTTCAAAACAATATTTATTTTTAATTTTTGACCACAGGATTAATTAATAAAAATTATTTAACCTCGACCAATCACAGCCTGCCACGTAGGCAGGGTTGGATGGCCGAGCGGCGACGAGCGCTCGACAGCGGCGACCCGCGTCCCGCGGTCGCTCGCCACCAGCCGCGCGGTGCGGTCGGGCGGACCGGCGAAAGGACGAAAAAACCACGCGCGAGAAACGAAAGAAGAAGAGGACGGAGGGGCAAAAACGTCAAATACGCATCGTCTTCAAGCTCGGTCGTGCGCGAGCTGCTTGCTCGGCCGATTTGGGAAAAATCGCCATACTCGACGAAAACGTGTGTTTATTTAGTTGAAAGAAAGATAACGAGAAGACGAAGTTGGTAGTACCTTTAATTTGGACGGAGATGAAGCGAGTAGGGAGCAATATGCGCCGCAAGAGCAGGGACAACGGCGGCTCGATGGTGGTCCAAACGACAACGAAAATCCAAATTGGAGGTACGAACAGGTTGCTAAGGTGATTGCGGTTGTGAGGGTGGAGTTATTTATAGGCAAGGAACCCTAGACTAGGATGTGGATAGAAGCAAAGGAAAGTGGCCGGCGGCTACTTTGGACGTTTCTCAAATACGCGTTAAAGCTCGCAAATGTTGGGATAATCCTGTGCGAAATCTCGCAAGGAAACCAACGCAACAAAAATCAAGGAAAATTGTTGAGTAAATCTCAAGTTATTGCGATTTTAAGAAAACGAAAATCCAAGGTCTGTTGCCTTATCCGACCCGAGCTAGAAGACGACCACGTGCCGTCGGATTGATGGACGCGGGTCCATCAAGCAATCTGGGCCGTTCGATCGCACATTAGATCAGGGAAATATCCCTGAGCAAAAGTCGATTAAAACTATTAGATTTTAAATGTTTTTCTCTTTCTTATTTTGGAGGCTCAAATGTTGCCAAAAAATTATGAAATATTATATTCTGACTTATTTCGACGCGTAGAATCCGAATATGGAGTTAGTTTTTCATTTTGAGAAAGTTTAATAGGTGAAATAATTAATATGTCATTTTCTCTTTCCTCCCTCAAAAGAAGTGATAACAATATCTAAAATTAATGTAACTTCACCCTTAAGTCTCCTTAATGGGTTGGAACACGATTTTGCAATTATCTTCACAAGTTGACATTATATTTATATTTATTAAATTAATTAGAACATTCTACACACTTTCTCTCTCCTATTTTACTATTTATTCATATATTATCCAAATTAGTTGCAAATTTGCACAGAGGCTTATTTTTATGTTTAGAATATGAATTTGAAGTTATTTCCCTGATTTGAGAGCATTAAATATTTTACTTCTTTTTATTGGCTTATTTCCTATATTCCTTTGATAATGTTATTAATATTTTTATTTTAAATAATACTTGACCCTTAAGTTTCTCTTTACCCAAGGAAACGAATTAAACTATCAAATTATGATGGTTTCAGATTATCTTATTTGTTACAAAATCTTTGTAACTATCTCCTTTACTCATAATTTCTCATATTTCCTTTACTTATTATATTTATCTTCTTTCTTTTATAAAATTCGGATTTCCTTCTTATTTCTTATATTCTAGGAAACACTAGAAGATTCTAGGACGAATTATTTTATCCCCTTTTTATTTCTTAAGGTGAAATTGCATATTAAACCCCTTGTCTAATTTTAACTGAGTCTTTTGTACATGAAACCTTGAAATAAGAACATATGGGAAATATTTAACCAATAACTATCTTAATTCCTTTTAAATCAAGACCAAGGACAAAAGGAACGAAAATGAAGGTCAAAGCTTATAGAAAAGAATACAAAGAGGCACAAAGGATATTTCAGTGTGTTACACGATATCACCCGCAGACCCAAGGGCAGGTGGAAGTCTCCAATCGCGAAATTAAGACGATTTTGGAGCTTACGGTGGCGTCCACGATGAAGAACTAGAGTGCCCTATTACCGGATGCATTGTGGGCTTACAGGACGGCTTACAAAACACCTATAGGCACCATGCCTTTTAGGTTGGCGTACGGTCGGGCTTGTCACCTACTGGTAGAGCTGGAGCACAAGGCCCATTGGGCGCTTAGAAGGCTCAATTTGAGTTACGATGGAGCGGGGAGAAAGAGAATGCTTGAATTGAATGAGCTGGATGAGTTGCAGATGACGGCATATGAGAACGCACAGATATACAAAGAGCGCACAAAGTTGATCCACGATTGCCACATCCAGTTGCGCACATTCAAGAAAGGAGATAGTGTTTTGTTGTTGAATTCACGACTCAAGTTGCATCCCGGGAAGCTCAAATCCCGATGGAGTGGACCGTTCGTGGTAGAAGAGGTCAAACCACACGGCGCGATCTTAGTGTGTGATGGTGATACCACGTTTTTAGTGAACGGACAAAGATTGAAGCTATACTTTGGTGAAAATTACAAGAGGAAGGTGAATGAGGTCAAACTCATTTCACTTTCAGATGAATGAGGTGCCCGAAAGCCGTCTAGCCTAAGACGTTAAATAAGGGCGCTTGTTGGGAGGCAACCCAACCATCGGTACATTAGGATAGTTCATGTACCATCGTAGGTTGATTTGTTTTAGTTCAATTTTTAGTGTAAAAAAAAAGATACCGTGATCGGTTTGTTATTTGTGCAGGCTGAGGCAGAGTCGATACCATCGACACACTCATCGATGGTATCGACCGGGTTACCGGTTGACGACTGCGGATTTTTCTCTGCGTCGATACCATCGACGGCCTCGTCGATGGTATCGACCTACCTACAGGCAGGTCGCGAATGTGGAGTCGATGGTATCGAGATAGGCGTCGATACCATCAAGATCTCTGAAGATTTACAGACAAAATCAACTCAGGAAAGTCGATACCATCGACGGCATGGTCGATGGTATCGACACGGCTACAGGTTGAGACGCAAAGCGGAGGTGTTGCAATAAAGACAAGTCGATACCATCGACCCTCGTCGATGGTATCGACCATCCACGTCACCGATCTATGCAAACAAATCAACGGCGGTCGCGGCTTCCACGTCATCGATCTGGGTGTAGCGTCGATGCCATCAACCCATGTCGATGGTATTGACACGTCAGCGATCCAGGTTTCACGATCCAGCCATTGACGACCGTCGATACTCGCGATGGGGGCAGATAGCATCAAAACGTGTCGATACCATCGACACGCGTCGATGGTATCGACGGGTCAACAGTGGCGCCGGCCAAGTCTATTTAAGGAGATTCATTACGTCAGTTGACGTCACACCTTTAGAGTGATCTCCCTCACTTGTGCCGAGCAACCGCCTGAGCCATCCAAGCTGACGAAGAGCAGCACCGAGCGAAGATCTTCATCGAGCGGAGATTCGATTCTCCAATCTTCACCGAGCTCTTTCTCTAATCCCTTTTCTCTCACAACCATGGTGCACGTCGCTGGAGCGTCATCCTCTCGCGCGAATCCGATGGATATCACAGAGTTCGTGCCACCTCCTCCCGCGTCGGTATCACGCCCGCGCATGATCCACCCATCTCCGGAGGTGAAGAAGATCTACGACAAGAACTTGAAGAGGAAGATTGAGCCTACCCGGTATGTGGACCAGGAGATGATCCGGGATCTCAGGTTTGAGGCCAACTTGGCCTACGTTCTTCAGAGGCAAGCGAAACACATGAGCCGGAGGCCCGATGAGTTGTAGTACCATGCTGATGGCCAGCCGTTTTTCGGCGAGTAGCCAACCTATAAAGAGTTGGTGGCGGAGTTCATGGCATCACTTGACGTCTGCGTCGTTCCAAATGATGTCGTCGCCACCGATCGTGAGTGGATCAAGGGCCGGGTGTCTTTCCGGCTGTTCAACATCGACTACAACATCACTCTCTGACAGTTCAACACAATATTCAACTGGCACCATTCTCAGTACGACCACCGGTGACCAGACAACCACACCGATTACGACAAAATCTTCGCCGAGCTGGTGACGATGCCAGTGGGAAAGTCCGTGAGCTACCACAATGCTGCGGCAGCAGATTTCGAGCACCCATTCATCTGGGTACTACACCAGATGTTGAGTTTTACACTTTTTGCTCGTGGCGATCTGGCGCTGAGCAAATTCCAAGAGACGGATCTGTTCTTCTTATATCAGCTCCTGAAGCGCCAAGAATGCAACTGGGGTGCTTTCTTCCTACAGTGGGTTCTAGCGGTGAAGAGGAGTACGAGGAAGGCCCCGATTCATTTCGGCGGGCTCATCACCAAGTTGTCACATTACCTCGGGCTCAACTTCTCTACCATGACCCCGCTTTCCACAAAGAGCAAGGTGAACGTGCAACATCTGTATCGTTCTAACCTTATTCTTTTGCGGGATGGTTTGGCGTATGCACACTGCCACGTCAACCACGCCTACCAGGAGTGCGCGCTGCCCGATCCTGTCTTCAACATCGAGGGGGCACAACACTTCTGATGGCCAATCATAGCCATCGACTCCGATGAAGAAGAAGGCGGCAACGACGGTAGCGACGACGAGGTTGAGGAGGAAGAGGAGGCCTTTACACCTCTTCGTTCACGAGTGGCACCCCGGAAGCGTCCTCGGATGCATCCGGGTGCATCTTCATCATCACAGCCTACGCCGCCTCCACCACAGCCCTCGCAGCCAAGCGAGGATGCCTATTCCATGCAAGGCATGTACACTATGCTGCAAGATATCCACCAGACACAGCAGCAACATAAGGCAATGTATGTCGGTATTCAAGACACTACGAAGTGGATACTGGACAACCAAAGGGCGATGTTCGAGAATGAACGTCTTCTCCTCGACAACCAACAACAGATACATAATCGGTTGCAACGGATGGAGATGCAGCAGGAGCCCTTCTACGACCATTATTGGAGCCAAAGTTACTTTGGAGGCTATCCACAACCTCCACCTAGGGCCCAGTTTGATCCAAGCTTCCAGGGGGAGTATCCTTCTTGGGACCCTACGGCTCCGCAGTACCCGCCTCCACCACCACAGGAGTGATCCGGTATCACTGTTCCAATCTTTAAGTTTGTTTTTGACTCTGAGGCCATAGTCGAATTCAAGCTTAGGGGGGTAGTTGGAACAACTTTATCTTTTATTGTTTTTAGTTTTTAGCATTATTGCTTTTGTTCTTGTTATTCGTTTCTTGCAATTTTAGCTTTTGTAGGATCCACATGCTATCTAGTGTAATCGTGGATGTCATAAAGTTGTGTCATCTCATCAATAGTGCATGGGAAAATCAAGGGAAGTTTAAATTTTTTGTGTGTTTGGAAAGCTTGTCTTGTTTAACCTTGGGCACATATCCGATGAAAATGATTGGTTTTGTCAACTTTAAAACAAAATTTCACAACTAGACTCCTAATGATTCATGAAAGTGGACGGAAATGGTTGTTTGAGCCTAAACTGACCAAATGGTAATGAGACTCTAATTGGATGTAAGAGAGAGAAAACCCTAAACTACTACACAGGTCAGTAAGGAGGGACACATAATATCTTTCTAAGGTTCAGTCATCTAGTCTTGTGATCGTTCCACTTCATTGTTTCCATAATCCACCCAAGAATTGGAAGTAGAGTACAATTTTAACTCTTTTTGATTGCATAGCATCTAGATAGGACTTGCATTGCAATTGTCTATACGTTCTGCATAAAAAGAAAGAAAAAAATTAGAATAGTGATACATGCACATTACCCTTAAGTGCATGCCATGTAGTTGCATTCATAATTTTCATGCATAAAGTATATCATGTATCTCAATTTTCCTCCAATGGTGAATTAAATTGTTCCATACCTTCTAATTAGTGCAAATTTCTGAGTATGAAGAAAAATAAGCCCAATAAAATATTCTTTATCAATTAGGGATATAAGGGCTGGAAAATGAAAAAAAAATCTGGAAAATCTACACAATGAAAAAAAGAGTTAATTAGAAGAAAGTAGAATAAGAAGGAGAAAGGAACGTAATATCACCTGCATTTCAGGATAATTGAGTACATGATGTAGCTTAACTAGTTATCCATCTCATTTTGAGACGGATGGTTAGTGCATGCATCATTCCACTCAATTCTAGGCATTAGGGCATTTTTCATGTGCATTTGCATCATGTAGGACATTTTTGTATTATGCATGTTGAAACAGTACAATACTTCCACTTGCTTCCATGATCCACCCATGTTCATCCACTCTTTGCTCGGATTGGTAGGCCACCGTGAATTTCTCCTCACTAATGAATATCAGGAGAACTGCTTCCATGTAGATGGTAGTTAGGGCGACCAACATAGTATAGGCGATTACAAGATGCACCAAGTCTGAACCGGCAAGTTTTATTATGTGAACTGCCTTATGTGATAGTGTTCATCAGTTTTGAGGTCAATTTCTTTTATGGATGATTAATGTCACCTTCAGGGTAATTACTATTCTGTGGTTAGAGAGGGCCGGTATGTGAACGTCCGGTGGGAGTCATATGGGACGTTGGTTGTGGTGTGTTGTTTTTCAGTTGAAATTGGCAATTCTATTCTAAGGATTAGTTGCTCGAGGTCGAGCAACGTTCAAGCTTAGGGGAGTTTGATGCGATGATTTTGAGTCACATTTATAGACATGTTTGATATGTGTTTTATGCTTTTATTAGTCATTTTTATGGTTAATGTTGCATAATTAATCCACTTTGGTCGTTGCTACTATTTTATGTCAAATCCCCTTTATTTCATCATTTTGAGAATTAATTGTCAAAATATTATTATTTGTGTGAATTTATGTGATCTTGTGTTTGAATTTAAGTACAAACGAGTATTTGCTTCCGTCGATACCATCGATGAAAGTCGATACCATCAACATGATCACAGGTTGCCAGCCGAAAGGAGCAGCAAAGTGACGATACTATCGACAGGGATGTCGATGGTATCGAGTCACCTTCAGGTTGCTGGCGAAGAAGCAGTCGACAGTATCGACCCCAAGTCGATACCATCGACGCATGCAGGATACAACGACACAAAACGACAAAACCGTCGCTACAGGGTAGTCGATACCATCGACACGCGTCGATGGTATCGAGACTACATCAGACACTCGAACGAAAAGAAAGAAGGGATGCCGCTACCACATTGGGTCGATACCATCGACCCGCGTCGATGGTATCGACACCGTCAGATATGCGTTTGATTCAGATTGATCCCAATCCAATGGCCGTGGTCAATTAGCAACCTAATGAGGGAATTAAACCTAATGACAGCCGCCCAGGCTAGGGGATCATCTCATTAGCCATTGCACGAGTACCAAGGAGCAGGAGAGAGGAGAACGGAGGCCAGAAGCTCATACCAGTTGATTCGGACGCCGCAAAAGACGGATTTCACCACCGAAAGGTGGGAGAGCATGTGTTCTACGCAAAGGATCAACCAGTTCTTCTCCATTCAGGGGTTTCACCTCTCAATTCACGTTTTCCACATGATTTCCCCTATCTCTACCTTGTACTTGTTTGAGATGAACATGCGGGGCTAATCCCCTTCGTCTTTAGGACCGGGAGTAGCCCGGGAATTCATTGTATGACATTTTTATAATAGTAATTCATATTTTATCTCTTAAATCCGTGGTATAGTTTCGTTTTCTCTATATATTGTTATGCTTGATCACCATAATAATAACCTAATGCCTTTAATCACTTTGAAAGAAGGATTAACGGCTGAAAAGAGATGAAATCTACATTAATCGATAAATACCTTGACCAAGGTGGTGTAAAATTAATGGTGGATACTGAGAGATCGTTCATAATGCACCTAGTTTAGGGTATAGGTTACTACGACGGTGGAACCGACCTAAACCTAGGTAGTGAATTTGTAACACCCCTGACCTGGGTTATGACCTAACCCTGGAAGTTTTGCCTAAATATGTAATAAATATACTTGTGAACACTCCTGGCATGTAATTAAGTTCCTCAGGAACAATTTACTTTCAATCTTGCTCTTTTTTTTGTATAAAGTTGTAGCATTGTGTTCTATGCAGGGACCTTTGTGCAAACTACCCAGTTTAAGGGTTGAACTTGCAAAATTCACAATATAAGATGTATCTCTGATGTTGAAACATCATGAGGATGGTTATGATGAAGTTTGAGGGATTTCCCAAGCTTGAGCACCAAGGTGCAACTGTGGAAGCAATTCCCATGCTTAGAAACCCTAATTTGGGGTAAGGTGCAATTTACCCAAATTGAGGGGTCCAAGTTGTAATTCTTAATATCTAAAACATCTTTTAAGACTCTTGTCATCATTTAGAGTGGAAATGATGAAAGGGGCACATCAAAGATTGATCAGATAAGAAAAGATGAACTTTGTGGTAAAAGACACCTAATTTGGGTATAGAAACCTTTCATGGTTGTACCCTAGTTGTAGGTTGGCTTCCCTTACCCTTAGATCTTGAGATTTAATGAGATTTGCATAAGGATAGATGAGTTTGGACGTGCCTTTGAGCAAGGAGGGACCTAGATGTGATTTCCAATCTTGTAAGGTCCTTAGGGTGTAAAAGGGGCTAAAGTATATAAGCCACCTCTTTACAAGATAAGTGAACGATCTTTTCTTTCCCTCATTCTCTTCTCTTCTTGCTAAAACGGCCAAGGATAGCTCTGGAGCTCAGGGGGACGACCAACCTGTTCTAGGTAAGAAAACACCACCTTCTAGCTCGAATTCATGGAGGAATTCACTTTCTAAGGTTGGTTTTGTGGTTAGCTTACTTAGTTTTCTTGTTCTAGCCAACCAAACCAACATTTCCTTGGAGAATTCACCTCTGACCAAGTTGTGGAAGCTCAAGGATGCCATTAAAGCTTGGAGCTTGAAGGCTTGGAGCTCTAAGATCAACCTTTAGGCGGGTTTTATAACTCTAAACTTTTGCTTTGTACGTATGCTTAATCCTTGCAATTTACTTGGAAAAATCTCCTTCTACCTCTCTTCTTCCTTGCACGTTTGCAAGCAAATCAGTGGAGGAACCAACCTTGCTAGAGGTTGAAGATGAGGGGCGTGATTCCCTATGTTACTTTTTCAAATGACCTTGGACCCTTTTGGTCCAAACGGTTGCAAACCGTTTGGGTTCAAACGGTTTCAAACCGTTTGCTCTCAAACGGTCTTGCAAGACCGTTTGGATTGAAACGGTCTCAAGACCATTTGAAAGAGTTGACCAAGGGACGACCATTTGAGGGTCTATTCCTAATATATTGAATTTCATCTCTGTAAAGAATCAAAGTCTAATTCTTAACCAATTGAGAGTTGAAGGCACTTCAACATGAAACCCTAATCTGGTGAAAAAGTGCTGATTTGACATATAGATCTCGTTGAGTTTTGGGTTGAAGGACCCAAACGGTCTCAAGACCGTTTGGGGATTCCTCCAAACGGTCCTAAGACCGTTTGGGCACAACCCAAGACTGTTTGAAGGTCTAGGGTTGAGTTAATATAATGGTTTGAGGGTCCAATTGTAGGAAATTGATGAATTGATGAAAATTGCTGATTTTGACCTAATTGGACTTCAACCTTAGTCAAAACGACTTGGATTTTGGTCAAACTTTGGGCAAACGGTCTCAAGACCATTTGGATGATGTCCAAACGACCTCAAGACCGTTTGGGCCAAGTTTGAGCCCAATTGGAGGTCAATTGATAGGTTCAACCTTGAATTGATTCACATTGTTGAATATTGATAACCAATCGTTTTGAAACCCTACTTGAGGAGGATTGAACCCTAATTGGCTTGCAATTGAGGGTCAATTTGATGTCTAAGTGGCTCAGGCTAACCCTAATTGACTCATTTTTTTTTAAGTGGTTAGCATAGCTTTAACCAATTGAGGGCTTCAACACACATATCCATGAACTTTGGTGACCTTTGAACCCCTTGGAGGTCCAAACGGTTTGAGCCCATTTGGACCAAACGGTCTCAAGACCGTTTGGATCAAAACGGTCTCAAGACCGTTTGGGATCAAACGGTCTCAAGACCGTTTGGGGCCAAACGGTCTCAAGACCGTTTGGGCTCAAACGACCTCTAGATCGTTTGGTCCAATCGATCTCAAGCAATTCTGATCAAACGGTCTCAAACCGTTTGAAGCTCCAAACGGTTTGGAAGTCAACCATTCCAAACAGTCTTCACCTCCAAACGGTCTCAAGACCGTTTGGGTGGTTGAAACCGTTTGAAGGGTGAAACCGTTTGGAGATTGGTGATGGTTTGTACTTAACCATTTGATGATGTAATTAGTTCAATGGTGTTCCAATCTAAACCCTAATGGTAACCTAGGTCATTAAGGGACTATGTGATTAGTGAGTTAAACCATGATGGTGATCATGTGGCAAATTACCAAAATACCCTTGAGGGGTCTGAAGGGATAAAACCTTGTTCTAATCAAACCCTAATCACATGATGTTGATGTTTTGGCTTATGTTAGTCAATGGAGACTTATCTCAACCTGATCTAGAGTGGTGTTGCCACCATCTACTAGTGAGAGGGGAGAGAAAGTATTTCTAGAGAGAGAAAGTATCCTAGAGAGAGAAAGTACCCTTTTTAAGGTGGAAACTCAACTGAGATAGTTCTTTTGCACATGAAGGTGTATGATTAGGGAATGACCCACCTATGTGAGGTCATGGAAACCCTAGTTATGATATCTAATGGGTCTTAATCTTATTTAAGAGCCTTAATGATGATGTTTCTCTTACATGATGATGTTTCTCTTACATGATGATGTTTCTCTTACATAATGATGTAATGAGTACAATTCACCATGGAGTGAATGGTAAACCCTAATTTTAGGGTGATGTCATGAAAGATGAATAGTAAACCCTAATTGTTGAATTGTTTACTTTTATCTATTGGACTAACCATGCAGGTTGTTATAAGATGATGGTCACACCCAGGTATGGAATACCATGTTATATTCATTGAAAGCATGTCGTAAGCTTTATGAATAGTGAACCATCTTGATGCACTGCTAAGTGACATCTATTGTGATTTATGGGCTGTAAGAGCCATAAACACCATCAAGGTCATGCTTGACAGATGACTTGTGATGAGATAACTGAGAACTGATGATTGAAATGAGTTAGGCCTGCTACATTTTAGTATTCTCATATATAGCTGTGAAGCTAATGTTTTTGTATGATGTTAAGAATACTGAATGTACCTAACTAATCAAGTGAAATGTAGAGCCCTGATCATAGATCCATCATTGTCAGAGTCTAAATGATGGTGAAACAGGTTTTCCCCAGGGAATTCCTGGATCACATACTTTTGAGTATGTGGGGTACATGGATGTGTAGAACCTTACATTCTAGTGTAGGTATTTGATGTAGATTCATGTAGTCCATCATACCTTCACTAAAAGAGAATAGGTGAGAGGATTTGGTGTAGATTCATGTAGTCCATCATTCCCCACCACAAAGTCCAAAAGGTGAGATGTATCTCTACACTCCCTTAAAGACACAAACACCGTATCGGTGAAAGATAAACAAGAAATCTTCCGATAGCGAAGAGAGTACATAATGCAACTGTAACTCTAACAATAGCGAAGGTCCAGTTTACCCTGGAGAGCTGTTATAAAGGACATCCCGCCAGATGTCTATCAAACAATCCTCTAACTAACTGAGGAAGGTGAAGGTCATGAGAATCCGGCTCTTTCGATGACCTAGTATGATACCGAGGCAACTTAACAGTGGTCGGTTGGAGTATGAATGGTATACCTCATCTCCACAGGGCATAACAATAATGTTTGAAAAACATAATCAACAATGTAGTATATCTGTTAGAGTTATCTACGAGTTATTTGATTGATGTTACCTTGAATAGTATAGGTGTTCTCATATTGTAATATTGATTGAACTCTTGCTTATCACCAAAACTGCTAGTGAATATCTTGAAGGCTTTTATTGCTTTAGTTATTCCCTGCTTTGCTTATAAAGCTTCTAGTGGAGAGTAATAACTCTCGCTGGGGCAATTGTGTATAATTGTCTCACCCCGTAGGCTTCTACTTTTTAGGTGGTCGTCGAAGACGGAGGAACAAGAACTCAGGTGACCAATCCCAGCAACAGCAGCATCAGGAGCAGTAAATATCTCAGGTGGAGATCTAGCCTGCTTCATGGTGTAGTATAGAGTCAGTCTTATGTGTCCTCTGTACTCTCAGGTCCTGGAGTGTTTTGAGTATGAATTCTTGAGAAGTTTTGTATCATGTTGTATATAATTACTCAAGAAGTAATTTGTCAGTGATGTAAACAGTTAAATCCTTTTTCTATGGAAAAGGTTTGTGGTTTCAAGCTCTTGTCTCGAAAAGTTTTAATTTCCCGTGATTTTTGTCTTCCGCTGTTTATCGATTGCTTCCGCACATGTTTAAATCGGGATTAATTCGTGGTTTGGATATCGGAGCCCACAACTAGTGGTATCAGAGCTCCAGGTTCAGTCGAGTCTACAGAGGCATAGGACTTAGGATGTCGAGTCTACTTTTAGTACTCCTTCCTCATCTAATAGAATCTTCTGCTCCTCAGGAGAAGAAGATACATAAGAATGTCAGAACATCGTGATGAGCACGTGGCAGAGAGTAGTGCTAGTGCACCTCGAGGAGGTGCAAGAGTTCTGAGAATAGAACAACCTGCACCTGAGTCGCCAAGAGAGCCACCCCAGTTTAACCCAGCTGACATGAGTGATCTAGCTGTACAGACGATGTTCGGGCAGTTCATGACTGCCATGACACATATAACTGATAGGATGCCCATTCCTGCACCTAGGGCACCTGCCCAGCCTGAAGCACAAGGTATCGGTAAGACATTCGAACGACTTCGTCGTGTCGGAGCTACCGAGTACTTCGGAACTGCCGACCCTGCAGATGCTGACTTATGGTTGACAGAGTTGGAGAAGGCTTTCAGGATTCTTATGATTCTGGAAGCTAAGAAGGTTAGACATGCTGTCTATCTTCTCAAAGGCAGTGCTGGTCACTGGTGGAACATGGAAGAGCAGAAGAGACCTGGGGTAGAGTTCTCATGGGAAGAGTTTCTTCGGGAATTTATCAATAGATATTTTCCAAAGACCTTCCTAGATGAGAAGATCTCTCAGTTTGAGAAACTAAGGCAGGGTATGATGAACATTAGTGAGTATGAAGCTAAGTTTATGGAGTTGTTGCGGTTCTGTCCGCACATGGCTGCTACGGATGAGGAAAGAATCAGAAGATTCGAGAAGGGTCTGAATTCTGATATGTCAACCCCTGTGTCTGCCTTAGAAAACAGAGAGAGATTCTCTACCTTCGTTGAGTCAGTCCGAAGGATAGAGAGATCTGTGGTTGATAAAAGACAAACCCATAAAAGATATCCACAGTTCAGGGTTCTTCATCTAGGGATTCCAAGAAACCTAGATTCTCTGCACCTAACCCTCCACCACCCAGATCGAGTTTTCAAACTCAATGGACACCAAGCAGAGGTAGAGGACGAAGTCAACCGCTTCAAGGGACGCACAGTTATGCATCTGTGTCAGTTACTGGACCACCCAGACCACAGCAACAGGAGAAGAGTTGCTACAACTGTGGTAAGGTGGGACACTTGATGAAGCATTGCCGTTCTAGGGCTGTCGGTGTGACACAACAAACCCCGAGACAGAATCAACAGGGATCTCAGAATAGACAACATCAAGGAGCAGCTCGAGGATGTGGACAAGCGTCTCAAGCTGGATCATCAACACCACCTCAACAACAGGCTACGGCGAGGTTCTACGCCATGAACCCACCAGAGGCAGTGGTCAATCCACAAGTAGTAACAGGTCAGATGGAACTTTTATATTCTGATATGTCTAAATCTTGTGTAGTATCTGTTTTGATTGACCCGGGTGCTACGCACTCTTTCATCACTCGAAGAGTGATTCGTAACTGCAATATGACAACTAGTCATAGGGCAGATATGTTGTTGTTGGAGACTCCGTTGAGTGGGTCTGCTGTTCTGCAAGAAGTATGCTCTCCCTGCGTACTTTTCTTTTCCAAATATTGCATTCAAGTGGATCTCATACCACTTGATATGCAAGGATTTGATATAATCCTAGGGATGGATACCTTGGAAAGGTATCGAGTTGTCTTGGATTGTGAGTCCAAGTTGGCAGTGTTTGCTGATGAAAACAACACATGGATCTTTCAAGGTGAAAGAAAGATTCTGCCCACCTGTCTTGTATCAGCTATGGTTGCTGATAAGTTGATGAGGCAAGGATGCTACGCATTCTTAGCCCATGTGGTAGATGTTACCAATGAGAGATCCAACCCTGCTGAAGTTCGGATAGTCAGGGAATTCGTGGATGTGTTTCCCGAAGAACTTCCTGGTATACCACCACCCCGGGAAATTGATTTTGAGATCAATTTGGTCCCAGATACGAAACCCATAGCCCAGACTCCGTATAGGATGGCGCCTGCTGAGATGGCAGAACTCAAGAAATAGCTTCAAGAGTTACTTGAGAAGGGTTTCATCCGACCGAGTACCTCACCTTGGGGTGCTCCGGTTTTGTTTGTTAAAAAGAAAGATGGATCGATGCGGTTGTGCATTGATTATAGACAACTCAATAAAGTAACGATAAAGAATAAGTATCCTTTGCCGAGGATTGATGATCTTTTCGACCAGTTGCGTGGTGCAACAGTCTTTTCTAAGATAGACTTAACGTCTGGATATCATCAACTCCGCATTAAGGACAGTGACATATCTAAGTCTGCCTTTAGGACAAGATATGGTCACTATGAGTTCACGGTCATGTCGTTTGGACTAACCAATGCACCGGTTGCATTCATGGAACTCATGAATAGAGTCTTTCGACCTTTCCTTGATCAGTGTGTTGTCGTCTTCATAGATGACATACTGATTTATAGTAAGGATGCTCAGCAGCATGAGCAACACCTTCGCCAGACTTTGACCTTGCTAAGAGAGCATAAGCTATACGCTAAGTTTAGCAAGTGCGAGTTTTGGTTATCTGAAGTGTCTTTCCTTGGACATGTGGTATCTGCCTCGGGAATTCATGTTGACCCTGCAAAGGTAGAATCTGTTCTGCAGTGGGAACAACCGAAGACACCGACGGAGATTAGAAGTTTCTTGGGGTTAGCTGGTTATTATCGAAGGTTTATTAAGAATTTTAGTTCTATAGCCTTACCTTTAACCAAGTTAACCCGGAAGGATGTTCCTTTTGCTTGGAGTGATAAGTGGCAACAGTCTTTTTAGCTGTTGAAGGAGAGGTTGACAAGTGCACCTGTGCTTGTGTTACCTGAGAAAGGAAAGGAATATATAATCTTTTGTGATGCCTCCAAGAATGGACTTGGATGTGTGTTGATGCAGGATAAACAAGTTATTTCTTTTTCTTCCCGACAGCTTAAGAAACATGAGGAGAATTATCCGACACACGATCTAGAGTTAGCTGCTGTGGTCCATGCTTTGAAAATCTGGAGACATTATCTTTATGGAGAAACTTTCCAGATTTTCACAGACCACAAGAACCTTAAGTACATCTTCACTCAGCATGAGCTTAATATGAGGCAACGTCGTTGGATGGAGTTAATCAAGGACTACGATTGTACGATTGATTACCATCCGGGTAAGGCCAATGTGGTTGCAGATGCCTTGAGTAGGAAATCAGCAACATCAACCATGGATAGGGCACAACTAAGTTCCTTAGTATGCTCTAGAAGAGATATGCTTATCTCTTTAAGGCAAGACAATGTGCAGTTGAAGGCATCATTGTTAGCTGGTTTGTAAGCTGAGATGTAGATTAAACCTACCTTAAGAGACCAGATAAAGGAGGCACAACAAGTAGATGCTTTTGTACAACAGATTAGATCTGAGTTGGGTGATGAGAAGCGAGAAAGTTTTCATGAGTCAGATGACCAGGTGGCATGCTATCATGGAAGGATGATAGTGCCAGATGTGGATAACCTAAGGAAATTAGTCCTGGAAGAAGCTCATTCTTCAATGTATGATATGCATCCAGGGAGCACCAAGATGTATCGAAACTTGAAAGATATGTATTGGTGGCCTGGAATGAAGAAGGATGTAGCTGAGTTTGTCCTGAGGTGTCCTGTGTGTCAGCAGGTCAAGGCTGAGCACCAGAAACCTGCAGGAACAATGCAACCCTTACCCATACCACAGTGGAAGTGGGACCATGTGACCATGGACTTTGTTGTTGGCCTACCCAGGACAAACAAAGGACATGATTCCATTTGGGTAATTGTTGATAGGTTGACAAAGACAGCACATTTCTTACCTGTCAAAACAACCTATTCTGCTGAAAGGTTATCCCAGTTATATGTTCAAGAGATAGTGCGTTTGCACGGAGTTCCTGTCACTATAGTTTCTGACAGAGGTCCCCAGTTTACAAGTCGCTTTTGGGAACAGCTACACAGAGCCCTAGGCACCAAGCTAAGGTTTAGTACAGCCTTTCATCCCCAGACTGATGGACAGTCAGAAAGGACTATACAGACCTTAGAAGATCTGTTGAGAGCATGTGTTCTCCAGTTTACCGGGAGTTGGGATCTACATCTAAGCTTGATAGAGTTTGCCTATAACAATAGCTATCAACATAGCATTGATATGGCACCATATGAAGCCTTATATGGTAGACGTTGTAGATCACCCTTGTGTTGGTATGAAACTGGTGAGCACCAGTTGTTAGGCCCTGATCTTGTGCAGCAAACTACAGAAAAGATTAAAGTTATACAACAACAGCTTAAGACTGCACAAGATAGGCAGAAGTCGTATGCCGATAAACATCGTAGACCCCTAGAGTTCCAGGCTGGAGACAGAGTGTATCTCAAGGTCTCACCTTGGAAAGGAGTCCTTCGTTTTGGAAAGAAAGGAAAGTTAGCTCCTAGATTTATGGGACCTTATCCAATTGTTGAAAGAGTTGGAAAGGTGGCCTATAGACTAGAGTTACCTCAGGAGTTCCAGAAGTTGCACCCTGTGTTTCACATTTCCATGTTGAGGAAATGTCACCCAGACACCGAGTCAGTTCTACAACCTATGGAAATAGAATTGAATGAAGATATAACGTATGAGGAGGGACCAGTGTCAATCCTCGATAACAGAACTAAAAAGTTAAAGAAGAAGGATATAAGCCTTGTAAAAGTCCTCTGGAACCATCGTGGTGTTGAAGAAGCCACTTGGGAACTAGAAGATGAAATGAGAAGAAAATATCCTGCTCTTTTCTTATAATATGCTTTATCGATTTCGGGGAGGAAATCCCTTTTGAAGGGGTAAAGAATTTGTAACACCCCTGACCTGGGTTATGACCTAACCCTGGAAGTTTTGCCTAAATATGTAATAAATATACTTGTGAACACTCCTGGCATGTAATTAAGTTCCTCAGGAACAATTTACTTTCAATCTTGCTCTTTTTTTTGTATAAAGTTGTAGCATTGTGTTCTATGCAGGGACCTTTGTGCAAACTACCCAGTTTAAGGGTTGAAATTGCAAAATTCACAATATAAGATGTATCTCTGATGTAGAAACATCATGAGGATGGTTATGATGAAGTTTGAGGGATTTCCCAAGCTTGAGCACCAAGGTGCAGCTGTGGAAGCAATTCCCATGCTTAGAAACCCTAATTTGGGGTAAGGTGCAATTTACCCAAATTGAGGGGTCCAAGTTGTAATTCTTAATATCTAAAACATCTTTTAAGACTCTTGTCATCATTTAGAGTGGAAATTATGAAAGGGGCACATCAAAGATTGATCAGATAAGAAAAGATGAACTTTGTGGTAAAAGACACCTAATTTGGGTATAGAAACCTTTCATGGTTGTACCCTAGTTGTAGGTTGGCTTCCCTTACCCTTAGATCTTGAAATTTAATGAGATTTGCATAAGGATAGATGACTTTGTACGTGCCTTTGAGCAAGGAGGGACCTAGATGTGATTTCCAATCTTGTAAGGTCCTTAGGGTGTAAAAGGGGCTAAAGTATATAAGCCACCTCTTTACAAGATAAGTGAACGATCTTTTCTTTCCCTCATTCTCTTCTCTTCTTGCTCAAACGGCCAAGGATAGCTCTGGAGCTCAGGGGGACGACCAACCTGTTCTGGGTAAGAAAACACCACCTTCTAGCTCGAATTCATGGAGGAATTCACTTTCTAAGGTTGGTTTTGTGGTTAGCTTACTTAGTTTTCTTGTTCTAGCCAACCAAACCAACGTTTCCTTGGAGAATTCACCTCTGACCAAGTTGTGGAAGCTCAAGGACGCCATTAAAGCTTGGAGCTTGAAGGCTTGGAGCTCTAAGATCAACCTTTAGGCGGGTTTTATAACTCTAAACTTTTGCTTTGTACGTATGCTTAATCCTTGCAATTTACTTGGAAAAATCTCCTTCTACCTCTCTTCTTCCTTGCACGTTTGCAAGCAAATCAGTGGAGGAACCGACCTTGCTAGAGGTTGAAGATGAGGCGTGTGATTCCCTATGTTACTTTTTCAAATGACCTTGGACCCTTTTGGTCCAAACGGTTGCAAACCGTTTGGGTTCAAACGGTTTCAAACCGTTTGCTCTCAAACGGTCTTGCAAGACCGTTTGGATTGAAACGGTCTCAAGACCATTTGAAAGAGTTGACCAAGGGACGACCGTTTGAGGGTCTGTTCCTAATATATTGAATTTCATCTCTGCAAAGAATCAAAGTCTAATTCTTAACCAATTGAGAGTTGAAGGCACTTCAACATGAAACCCTAATCGGGTGAAAAAGTGCTGATTTGACATATAGATCTCGTTGAGTTTTGGGTTGAAGGACCCAAACGGTCTCAAGACCGTTTGGGGATTCCTCCAAACGGTCCTAAGACCGTTTGGGCACAACCCAAGACCGTTTGAAGGTTTAGGGTTGAGTTAATATAATGGTTTGAGGGTCCAATTGTAGGAAATTGATGAATTGATGAAAATTGCTGATTTTGACCTAATTGGACTTCAACCTTAGTCAAAACGACTTGGATTTTGGTCAAACTTTGGGCAAACGGTCTCACGACTGTTTGGATGATGTCCAAACGACCTCAAGACCGTTTGGGCCAAGTTTGAGCCCAATTGGAGGTCAATTGATAGGTTCAACCTTGAATTGATTCACATTGTTGAATATTGATAACCAATCGTTTTGAAACCCTACTTGAGGAGGATTGAACCCTAATTGGCTTGCAATTGAGGGTCAATTTGATGTCTAAGTGGCTAAGGCTAACCCTAATTGACTCATTTTTTTTAAGTGGTTAGCATAGCTTTAACCAATTGAGGGCTTCAACACACATATCCATGAACTTTGGTGACCTTTGAACCCCTTGGAGGTCCAAACGGTTTGAGCCCATTTGGACCAAACGGTCTCAAGACCGTTTGGATCCAAAGGGTCTCAAGACCGTTTGAGATCAAACGGTCTCAAGACCGTTTGGGGCCAAACGGTCAAGACCGTTTGGGGACAAACGGTCTCAAGACCGTTTGGGCTCAAACGACCTCTAGATCGTTTGGTCCAATCGATCTCAAGCAATTCTGATCAAACGGTCTCAAACCGTTGGAAGCTCCAAACGGTTTGGAAGTCAACCCTTCCAAACGGTCTTCACCTCCAAACGGTCTCAAGACCGTTTGGATCCAAATGGTCTCAAGACCGTTTGGGGCCAAACGGTCTCAAGACCGTTTGGGTGGTTGAAACCGTTTGAAGGGTGAAACCGTTTGGAGATTGGTGATGGTTTGTACTTAACCATTTGATGATGTAATTAGTTCAATGGTGTTCCAATCTAAACCCTAATGGTAACCTAGGTCATTAAGGGACTATGTGATTAGTGAGTTAAACCATGATGGTGATCATGTGGCAAATTACCAAAATACCCTTGAGGGGTCTGAAGGGATAAAACCTTGTTCTAATCAAACCCTAATCACATGATGTTGATGTTTTGGCTTATGTTAGTCAATGGAGACTTATCTCAACCTGATCTAGAGTGGTGTTGCCACCATCTACTAGTGAGAGGGGAGAGAAAGTATTTTTAGAGAGAGAAAGTATCCTAGAGAGAGAAAGTACCCTTTTTAAGGTGGAAACTCAAGTGAGATACTTTTTTTGCACATGAAGGTGTATGATTAGGGAATGACCCACCTATGTGAGGTCATGGAAACCCTAGTTATGATATCTAATGGGTCTTAATCTTATTTAAGAGCCTTAATGATGATGTTTCTCTTACATGATGATGTTTCTGTTACATGATGATGTTTCTCTTACATGATGATGTAATGAGTACAATTCACCATGGAGTGAATGGTAAACCCTAATTTTAGGGTGATGACATGAAAGATGAATAGTAAACCCTAATTGTTGAATTGTTTACTTTTATCTGTTGGACTAACCATGCAGGTTGTTATAAGATGATGGTCACACCCAGGTATGGAATACCATGTTATATTAATTGAAAGCATGTCGTAAGCTTTATGAATAGTGAACCATCTTGATGCACTGCTAAGTGACATCTATTGTGATTTATGGGCTGTAAGATCCATAAACACCATCAAGGTCATGCTTGACAGATGACTTGTGATGAGATAACTGAGAACTGATGATTGAAATGAGTTAGGCCTGCTACATTTTAGTATTCTCATATATAGCTGTGAAGCTAATGTTTTTGTATGATGTTAAGAATACTGAATGTACCTAACTAATCAAGTGAAATGTAGAGCCCTGATCATAGATCCATCATTGTCAGAGTCTAAATGATGGTGAAACAAGTTTTCCCCAGGGAATTCTTGGATCACATACTTTTGAGTATGTGGGGTACATGGATGTGTAGAACCTTACATTCTAGTGTAGGTATTTGATGTAGATTCATGTAGTCCATCATACCTTCACTAAAAGAGAATAGGTGAGAGGATTTGGTGTAGATTCATGTAGTCCATCATTCCCCACCACAAAGTCCAAAAGGTGAGATGTATCTCTACACTCCCTTAAAGACACAAACACCGTATCGGTGAAAGATAAACAAGAAATCTTCCGATAGGGAAGAGAGTACAGAATGCCACTGTAACTCTAACAATAGCGAAGGTCCAGTTTACCCTAGAGAGCTGTTATAAAGGACATCCCGCCAGATGTCTATCAAACAATCCTCTAACTAACTGAGGAAGGTGAAGGTCATGAGAATCCGGCTCTTTCGATGACCTAGTATGATACCGAGGCGACTTAACAGTGGTCGGTTGGAGTATGAATGGTATACCTCATCTCCACAGGGAATAACAATAATGTTTGAAAAACATAATCAACAACGTAGTATATCTGTTAGAGTTATCTACGAGTTATTTGATTGATGTTACCTTGAATAGTATAGATGTTCTCATATTGTAATATTGATTGAACTCTTGCTTATCACCAAAACTGCTAGTGAATATCTTGAAGGCTTTTATTGCTTTAGTTATTCCCTGCTTTGCTTATAAAGCTTCTAGTGGAGAGTAATAACTCTCGCTGGGGCAATTGTGTATAATTGTCTCACCCCGTAGGCTTCTACTTTTTAGGTGGTCGTCGAAGACGGAGGAACAAGAACTCAGGTGACCAATCCCAGCAACAGCAGCATCAGGAGCAGTAAATATCTCAGGTGGAGATCTAGCCTGCTTCATGGTGTAGTATAGAGTCAGTCTTATGTGTCCTCTGTACTCTCAGGTCCTGGAGTGTTTTGAGTATGAATTCTTGAGAAGTTTTGTATCATGTTGTATATAATTACTCAAGAAGTGATTTGTCAGTGATGTAAACAGTTAAATCCTTTTTCTATGGAAAAGGTTTGTGGTTTCAAGCTCTTGTCTCGAAAAGTTTTAATTTCCCGTGATTTTTGTCTTCCGCTGTTTATCGATTGCTTCCGCACATGTTTAAATCGGGATTAATTCGTGGTTTGGAGATCGGAGCCAACAGAATTGCACCACGACAGTGGGTAATTCTGTTTTTAGGCCACCACCCAGATAGAGAGATAAAATTGAGGCATTATATAAAATCTAATACAATGAAAACCCGCGGTGAAACCGCAATCCTAAAGATACCCTTTTGAATTGATTAAATTAACATTTAATTGATCGTTTGTTTTGTTTTTGTTATTATTTTATTTTAATTTTAACAACAACCCTCAATTTGTTATTCGGCTTAGCTGATCGCAAATAGTTAGTAGGAGTCTCCAACAATTCCGAGTATCCCTGTGTTTGACTCGGGCCTCACAAAGGCATGTACTACTCAACGCGTTCACTTGCATTTTAGCGCACAGTAAAATTGCGTCACGACTCAAATCCTTGGAGAATAAGAAAATGCGTAATCAGCCGCGTAGTATAATTGTATAAGATCAAAATACAAAAACATTGCATGAGGCCTTGCTTGATTTTTATGAAATATTGTTGAGAGGAGATATACATGTTCTTCATATTCCTTTCAAATTGTTAAAATGTTTCGTACATTCAACAATAATTTCTCTCCCTGTTAATAATCATTCCCTACTTCACATAGATGTCACTATCCCGCTACTTAGTTTTTCTTATCTATGATAATAATAGATTTGCTGGTGAGTTATGTCTCTTGCTGAGATTTGGAATCTCACACCATTGGTTTCCCACACCCTTTTTAGGTGGATGAGCATGAAGAGGTAGAGACCGTGTAGAGGAGGTTGAGGAGCAGTAGGAGGGCGAATAGCTGACAAGGTTGGTAGTGATGTTGGATGTCTTTTGTTGATAGAGTCCTAGAGTCGTCCCTATACACTCGGGTCTTTGGGGAACATTTTGTAGATGTTTTGCAAATGTGCTTGATAACCTCCAATTTTGTGATGTTATCTTAGTATTTTTCCTCAATTTTCCACACTCTTTCTCATATAAATTAGATAGAATCGTTAACTTTCCTCTCTTATTGAAAATATACTATTAGATTAACTTTTCTCCCTTTTTACTTACAAAAAAAAGACACAAAAAATCACAAAAGCCTCACATGGTCCCAAGACCGCATGGAGTCACACAGTCTCAAGACCGCAAGAAGCCAACTAGTCTAGAGACCGCATCGAGTCACACAGTCTCAAGACCGCATGAAGCCAGCCGGTCCCGAGACCGCATGGAGTCACATGGTCTCAAGACCGCATGAAGCCAACCGGTCACGGTCTACCGGTCCCGAGACCGCATGGAGTCACACGGTCTCAAGACCGCATGAAGCCAACCGGTCCCGAGACCGCATGGAGTCACATGGTCTCAAGACCGTATGAAGCCAACCGGTCCCGAGACTACATGGAGTCACACAGTCTCAAGACTGCATGAAGCCAACCGGTCCTATAACCGCATGAAGCCAACCGGTCCCGAGACCGCATGGAGTCACACGGTCACAAGAGTGCATGAAGCCAACCGGTCCCGAGACCGCATGGAGTCACACGGTCTCCAGACCGCATGAAGCCAAACGGTCTCTGAGTCCAAACGGTCTCAGGGTCCGAACGGTCTCAGAGCCCATACGGTTTTAGAGCTCAAATGGTCTCAGGATCCAAACGGTGTCAGATCCCAAACGGTCTTAGAGTCCAAACGGTTTCAAAGCCCAAATAGTTTTAGGGCCCAAACGGTTTCAGGGTCCCAACAGTTTTAAAGTAAAATTGCCCAAATCGTTTGGACTTCACTTAAAGCCTATAAATAAGACCCGAGGGGTCCTCCCAAGATCATCAAGTTTTCAGACGTCCAAAGGGTGCCTCTGCTGCTCCAGAGCTGTTTCATCCTTCATCCTCTGCCCTGAGGCTGCCAGTCTGAGATCCACACTCCATCCAGAAGCTGCTTTATCTCTCATCGCCAAAGAAGGTGGGAAGAGACGAATTCATCATCATGCAACCCACAAAGTGTGAAGATTGTCATTCTCTCTCTTTCCAAGGGGTTGACTTTCCTCCATCCTTTGTGGAGATGATGTTCTCTCTCTCTCTCTTCTCGCCTCTTTCTTTGTCCTTGCCATGAGCGAGTAGTCTTATTCACTAGGGTACAGGGAGTAGCCCTGCTACCCATGTTTTCGTTTCATGTAATGTAATCCATAGTTTGCAATAGAGATGTACCTTCTTTTTAGTTCAACATCGATCGTTTAATGAATGCTTGTTGCTTGATCACCAGCTTGTGTTATCCTTTATCTTTTAGTATAAATTGTCTACGTTTGTACTACTAGATTCGAATCTCGATTGTATGTTGGTTCTTGATGCATGTATCCACCATGCATCTGTTTCGGTATCTAGGAGTGTTTTTCAAGAAGTGGAGTAAACTCACTTCCATCGTTGTACTTTCATACTATGAAATGGAATCAGTTGACGTATGAAAGTACAACCTTGATAAGTCGAGGAACACACTTTGTGAAGGGAATAATGTAAAGTATGTGACCATTCATTCAGGGATGGCTGGAGTTGCAATATTCCCACACTTCTCGTAGTTAGTTCTCCGAAAGGAAGCTAAGTCTACAAAGATACTAACTATTTGGACTCTCTTTGCAGGTTATGTTTTTATGTTGCATGTTTTGATCCATGTGTAGTGGTGGTGAAAGCCGATCACATCCTAGTGGTTTCTTATCATTGTTTACAACCAAAAATTTACTTTCTTGCTTTGATTTAATTACACTTAGTTTAAAACAGCTGATTCCAATCTTTGGACTAAATATCAAATATTAAGGAGTTAAGTGAAATTCTAACGTTTTCCATCTTTTTTCTCTTGACAAGACCGTTGTCTTGTGGATTTGACCCTTAACTATACTACGATAAGACTTCCACATATCGTAGCATTCGTGGGTGGAGTTTTAACCTAGTATAAGCAAGGCTAGACCTAAAGACTTACTATCTTTAGGATTTTTAGTGGTGCATGCAATTCCAAGTGAGTGGAAGCTCCATCAAAAATTGGTGCCGTTGCCAGGGACAACAGAACATTTTAATTTCATCTACCATATTGCTATTTGGTTAGGGTTTTACACTTTTCTTTAAACATTACTCATCTTCTTGAATTAATCATATCTCCCGCATCATTTGAAAAGTTTGTTTCTTCCTCTACTTAGGTAGAAGACGTGTATGCTACCATCGCATAATTTCAGATTCTCCCTTGATCCAGAGTACGACTCTGAGGTAGAGAGAAGCTTCCACCGCCGCATCAGACTTAACTGCCAAAGAGCCAGACAAATGGTTGAAGATCAACGCCAAGCTGTGTTAGTAATGGCAAGTGTCAACGCCGCCATAGCCACTCCGAGAGTACAACTCATTGCTGAAACTCATGCTCAGATCCAAGCAGAAATCCAAGCTGAAGAACATGTCTGCATCCGAGCTGAAAATGAAGCAGTTAACCAAGTTGTCCAACTAGAGCTAAGAAATAAGCAATTGAGGGACTATGCCATCCCCAAGAACTATGAAGATAATCATCTAGTCTGGCCACCAATCATCAACATACCCAACTTCGAAATCTGGACACAATGGATTCAAATCATGCAGAGTATCTCATTCTCTGATGGTTCTGGAGATGACTGCATGGATCACTTGAAGAGATTCAAGGCACTTTGCCGACTCATCCCACAAGTCGGAGTTGCCTTTGACGCAATAATGCTACATCTTTTCCACTTCACTCTATCTGTAAGGGCTTTGAGTTGGTACAACTCACTTGATAGGGAACCAATCATCACCACATGGGCTCTCTTGGAGGAAAAGTTCCTGGGAAAGTTTTTCCCTCCTTCATTAACCTACGAAATTAGGGGGCAGATCAACCACTTCGCCCAACTTCCTGGAGAGTCACTCGCAGAAGCATGGGAAAGATTCAAGGTGCTTCTAAGAAAATACCCTCATCATGGCATCTCCCAAAATCAATTAATAGAAACATTCTATAGGGGGGGTGAGTGATGATATCAAGCAATTTTTGGATTCCTCATCTGGATGAAATTTTATGAGGAAGAACTACGAGGATGCTTGGAAAATCGTTACACTTGGAGCTGAGAACCAATCCAATTGGGGACGATCATCCGATAAGGGAGTCCTTAAAGTTTATAAAGTTGAGGAATCAATGGAAATGAAGGCTATTGCTAAATCCTTAAAGACTATATCTCACAAACAACATGCACTTGAAACTTCATTTGGAGAATATGATAATAAGAAAAACCCCCAAGTCCAACAAGTTAAAGCGGATACAGGAACTTGTGAAGCCTGTCACGCATATGATCACCCTACACTGTCATGTGGCCTACTTTACAATGTGATGATGGATATGCAACAACCACAACAGCAGTATGAGCCAATCATCGAACACCCTGAAGATCATATGCCCGAACAAATCAATTCCATTCATTCCATACTGGGACAAGTTTACTATAATCCAAATCAACAAAGAAACCACCCCGATTTTCAATATGGGAATCATGCGGGGACTGCTAACCCGCAACATTAAACACAAGGCGGATCCTCTAATAGATTACCACCTAGATTTCAAAGTAACTTTAACCAAAATCAATGAAACCTCAGAAGTAATTTCCAAAGATCCAACTACCCTGGAAATCCTTCTGCCTACTATCAATACACCCATCCTCCTCTGCACCCACAATTACACCCTCAGCTGCAGCAACCACAACAACCTCAGTTAATGCCACCTCCGCAACAACCACATCAATGACAACAACAACTCACTCAGAAAAATGTCCCTTCCCAACCAACATACGAGATGACTATGATCAGGCAGATGTTATAGTCACAACAAACCATGCTTGCCAATCAGCAAGCTCAGCAGAAAGCTGTGGAGGCTCAACTAGCACAAATCGCTGCCCAACTGAAGCCACCAGCAAGAACTTTTGCTGGTCAACCAGAGTCAAACCCTAGACACGACCAAAATAGACCAGAGAAATTGAATGTCATCACTACAAGATCCGGTCGTGTCCTTCATGAAATTACGAGAATCGCTCCTGATGAAGATGATGCACCTGTCTTTACTTCGAATGCAAGCCCGAATCGAGGAATTGAGAAAACTACAGAGACCACAAAAGGTAAAGAAAAAGGACAAGCTTCCAAAGAATTATAAGTCCCACAGTATAAACCTAGGATACCATATCCATGAAGATTGAGAGAGACTAAAATGGACACCAGGTTCCAAAAATTCAAGGAGGTGATGAAGAAACTTTATATCGATATCCCACTTCTCGATGCTCTCTCTGAAGTACCAACTTGGGCTAAATACCTGAAAAATTTGCTATCCAGGAAATACATTACTGAAGAACAAGAGACGGTCAAACTGGCTCAGACCACCTCCAATATCATTCTTAATAAGATGCCCAAGAAAAAGAAGGACCCTGATTATTTCGGTATTCAATGTTGTACTGGAAATGCCTCGAGCAAAAAGGGATTAGCTGACCTAGGGGCTAGCATATCTATTATGCCCTACTCCATGTGTAAAATATTAGGCTTCACTGATTTACTACCCACAACAATGACAATTCAGTTAGCTGATTCCGCTATCACTGCACCTCTAGGAATTATTGAAGACATTCCAATCAGGATAGGCAAGGATTCTTATGTCCCATGTGATTTTTTCATCATGGATATCAAGGAAGATATGAGATACCCAATAATATTTGGCAGACCCTTCCTTGCCACAGCTAGGGCACTCATTTATGTTGAAGCTGGCACAATCATTCTGAGACTGGGAAAAGAAGCCATTCAGTTTTGGGTCCTCAATAGCATGAAAGGTCCCAACATTCAGTAGGAAGTTTTTCTCTTAGATGCAATACATCAAATGTTAAAATTGGAAATATATGAACCATCGGATGAGTTAGAAAATGTATTAATAAATCCATAAGTCGAATTCTCAGCCAACGAATTAGTTCAACAATGCCTGCAACACCTAGAAAAAGCTGAAGAAGCACCAATAGCCACTTTTGAGGAGCTCAAATCTGTCACTATTTTAGAAACAACATAAGCACCTAAGGCTCCCAATATGAAAACCCTACCAACGAGACTTAAGCAAATCTTCTTGGACGAAGAGAAATTATATCCAGTAATCATCAGTTCCACTCTAATGAAAGACCAGGAAGAAAGGCTTCTCGTTGAATTGAAGAAACATAAGAAAGCCATTGGGTACCAAATAACTAACCTGACAGGTGTAAACCCATCCTTATGCATGCATAGACTTCCTATGGTAGAAGAATTTAAGCCTTCAAGAGAACACCCGAGAAAGTTGAACCCCAATCTTAAAGAAGTGGTTCATCTTGAGGTCCTCAAACTGCTGAAAGCTGGTATTATCTACCCAGTTTCAGATTCCCAATGGGTGAGCCTTGTCCAAGTGGTCCCCAAAAAGGGAGGGACCACTGTCGTGTTAAATGATAAAAATGAGCTCGTACCCACGAGGACTGTCACAGGGTGTAGAATGTGTATCGACTATAGGAAACATAACAAAGCAACACGAAAGGATCACTACCCGCTTCCCTTTCTTAACGAAGTCCTGGAACGCCTAGCCCATCAAACGTTTTTCTGTTATCTCGATGGTTATTCTGGATTCTACCAAATCCCTATACATCTGAAAGACCAAGAAAAAATAACTTTTACTTGCCCCTTCGGGACATACGCTTTCAGAAGAATGCCATTTGGGTTGTGAAATGCGCCGACCACCTTCCAAAGATGCATGTCTGCTATTTTTGCAGGGCTAACCGATTCCATAATGGAAGTTTTCATGGATGATTTTTCAATTTATGGAGATTCCTTTGACAACTGTCTACTCAACCTTGCACAAGTCTTACGAAGATGTGAGGAAATGAACCTCATCTTAAATTGGGAAAAATGCCATTTTAGGGTAACTGAAGGTGTCTTCCTCGGACATAGAGTGAGTGACAGAGGGATTGAGGTAGACAAGGCAAAAATTGATGTCATCGCGAAACTGTCACCGCCAAAAGATGTAAAAGGAGTATGATATTTCTTGGGTCATGCTGGGTTTTATCGAAGATTCATTAAAGATTTCTCAAAAGTAGCCAAACCCATGACCCAATTATTGACCAAGGACGCCGAGTTCAATTTTGACCAAGAATGTTTACAAATCTTCATAACTTTAAAAAATTCTCTAGTCTCTATCCCTATCCTAAGAGCACCCGAATGGTCGCAACCATTCAAAATAATGTGTGATGCTAGCGACTATGTTATAGGAGCAGTGTTAGGACAGAGAATTGACAAAAAGCCTTATGTAATATACTATGTGTCCAAGACTCTTGATGAAGCACAAAAGAACTACACCACTATAGAAAAGGAGTTCTTAGCTTTCATCTCTGCATTCGAGAAATTCCTCTCCTACCTAATTGGATCAAAGGTCATAGTCTACACTGACCACTCTGCCATACGATATCTAATTCAGAAGCAAGATGCAAAACCTACACTTATAGGTTGGGTATTGATGCTTCAGGAATTTGATTTGGAAATCAAAGACAAAAGTGGAGTGGAAAACGTCATCGCTGGTCATCTCAGCTGTATTGAAGTTAAGGATGATGACAAAGTACCTATCTGAGACTCCCTCCGTGATGACCAGCTAATGCAAATCACCATCGGATTTCCCTGGTATGGCGACATAGTAAATTATCTGGCTACATGAATCATCCACCCTTTCTCCTCTTACCATGACAAAAAAAATTTCTACATGATGTTAAGCAATACTACTGGGACGAACCTTATCTCTTTTGCCTATGTGCAAACAGACTTTTCTGTCACTGCCTACCTGAAGAAGAGATTACTCTTGTCTTAGAACATTGCCATTCCGGCCCCACTGGGGGGCACATGAGCTCGAAAAAGACCGCTATGAAAGTTTTGCAATCGGGTTTCTTTTGGCCAACAATAGCAAGAGATTCCCATGACTTCGTAAAATCATGCAATAAATGTCAACTTTCTGGCGATATAACAAAAAGGAATGAAATGCCTCTCACTATGTGGCAAGAGATCGAACTTTTTGATGTGTGGGGGATAGACTACATGGGTCCCTTTGCCTCTTCATATGGATTTTCCTACATATTGGTTGCAGTGGATTATGTTTCGAAATGGGTAGAAGCTATACCCACAATTTCCAGCAATTCCAAACCACTCATTAAGATGTTTAAAGATATCATTTTTCTCAGATTCGGAGTCCCCCGAATTGTCATATCCGATGGAGGGACCCATTTTCTGGAGTGAAGCTTTGCAGCCCTCTTGAAGAAATACGGAGTCAACCATAAAGTTCCCATGCCTTACCATCTGCAAACTAGTGGTCAGGTTGAAGTTTCGAATAGACAACTGAAAGCAATTCTAGAGAAAACTGTCAATAGACAAAGTGGGCTAGATAGAGCTTAGCATTTCCGCCCCGGTAGCTACGGTAACAAAAATACCAGTAAAACGAGCATCTAAGGTACATTTACAATCACCACAGCTGTCGGGGACACCAACATCAAAACTACAACCAGAGACAAAACACCCTCATCCGGAGGAACTAATCACTACCTCATCATTAGACTCATTCATCATGAGCCTACATGATGAGCTCACCACCACCACCCCCACCACATTACCATCCACTACCATCCCACCAACTACCACCCTCCCACCTTCCTCCATAACAATCCCAACAACAATCCCTCCACCCACATCTTCCACTTCACCATCTTTCTCCTCGGGCACCACTTTTTCCACTCCAACACCCAGCTTCACATACTCCACTCCCATCTCCACCCTTTTCTCCTCAACATTTTCTCTCTCACAATTCTCACCCATACAATCACCATTCTCTTCATCCACTACCACCCCGACACCGCTGGTGACTCCATCTACGGTCACCACGCAGTTTGCGGGACCATCAACAGTGTCTCTTTCACAAGGCACTACTACCTTTCCACCCTGACCCCAGCCACACCACCCTTCCACATCTGGGGTCCATTTCACAAACATCGGTGAGGAATTCATACGTCAATTCGACGCTATTCGAAACCTCCTCACTGACCCTTCTAACATTTTACAATCTATTTTTTCTTGTGTGCAGGGTCTATCTACATAGGTCGCCAAGATTGACGCGTAAAACCTTACCTTTCCAGGCATCATCTCAAGCATCCACCAACAATAGAAAGCAGCGGCCATGAAAGTCGATCGCCTCGAAGACCGCCTGCAACAACTGCCACAGTTAGTGCTTGAAGTGAAAGGCCAGCAAGACAATCTGGTCAAGCAAGTCGACAGGATTTCTGTGCAAAATCAACCTTTGCCAGAAACTCTGCGTGAGCTTAAGCACCAACAAACTATTTTAAGCACGTACTTGGATGACATCAACAACACCCTCACACAACTAAATAACCGCCAAGAGGAGTCATCCAACATCGAAATTAACCAACTACGAACTCAAGTGACAGATCTCTCTGCCTGACTCCTCTCCTCCGAGGCTCGCTATTCAGATCTAAAAGAATCCCATGAAGCACTACTTGAAACACATGAGCATGTGCAAGTGTATTTTGACGAGCTACAAGCATTCCATCGACAGTGCAAGAAGCCTCCATCAAAGAAGACAACCGACAAGGCGGCGGACGAAGGAGATGATGAAGAAGAAAATGAAGATGAGGATTCTGACTCCTCAACTGACTCCAATAATAGCACCTCCTCAGACAATAAATTTGACGACACCGAGAATGCTGGGGAGGGCCCCAACCAAGGAGCTGCACCAAAGCAACAAAAAGATCACCACAAAGGTGATAACGATCCCAAATCCCCTACTCACAACGACAACGCCAATTTGTCATATGGGGATCAATTCCTTGATTATTCTGGAATGGGATCTCTTGGGGAAACTGTCAAAGAAGCAGCTTTTGCTGAATTCCAACAATGTCTATTCAGAACCAGCATGAGCCAACCACAAGAAGAGCTCCCACAACACTCCATCCCAGAGCAACCTTCACCCTTTCCCCTAGAACAGGAAGATTTAGAATGAGTCTGTTTAAATACAGACGAAGATCTGGAATCATCTTCTGACTCAGACAAAGACGAAGATCTGCAACACTACATAGACAATCTGGAGCAAACTTCTTCTATCCCTCTGCAAGAGCTTCCCCCACTGCCACCTCTACCTCATAAAATGCACGATTTAGACTTGGCGGACATCTCTACCTTAGATGCTCAAGATATCTTTATATTAAACACTGTCGTAGACGATGTCAAAGATGGGGGCAATGTTATATACCATAATACAAAGACTCAGCGCAAGTTAACCCGTGAAGATTTCCGCACCATCCTTCGACCATAATCAGTGGTGAAGATGGCAGTTTTCCATGTCCTCCTTGCCAATTCTATTGAAATCTACAGAAGCTCCAAGAGACAGCAACCAGTACTTAACGCTTCACCTGCTCTGGCCATGAGTCTTTTATATAAAGACTTACAAAACAAATCTATCGAGCAGTTATAGAGAGGGATTGCCAGAAAGGCATGTTATATCATAGTACTCTTTCAAGTCTCCAGCCACTGATTGTTACTGATCGTGGACATCGCGGCTTGAGATGTCAAGGTGTACAATTTTTGCACCACTGAGCTAAGAGCTAGAATAATTAATTTCGCTAGACCAGAAGTCGGGGAGGCCAGATGCATCCCTTTCCAGCTCTTGAAATTGATTTGGGTTGCTTGCCCATCCCTCGGCAATGGTTGGAGCCAACCATGGTTGCAAATCATCAACCCCCATGCCCAAACTCAAGAGAGATCTCATGATTGCACTTTCTATGTTATACATCATATTCAAGCGCTCAATCAACAAATCCCTTTCACAGAGCTGGCCACAGAGGATTTTCATTCTCTGTGGGGTCGCTACGCCATGGAGCTAATTTGTGATAGAAGGTTCTTCAAGGACCCAACTATGGCGCCCAATGACGTTCCTCACTACCTCTTTTCGACCATCCAATGTCCTCCATAACGGCCATTCTGACAAACAATAGAGGAGTTGGAGAAACAACAGCCCACCAAGGTTCCCGAGAAAAAGAAATGGGACCCTTACTCTTTTGATCTGGTGGATGATAAATGGGTTACCGAGTTACTAACTGGGGCAACCATCAATAGATCACCTTCACAAATGGTCCCTATGTCTGCCATTACACAAACTTTTCCCAATTTTGAACTCAGCGCCTACAAAAGCCTCTCTGACAATGAACTTCACCTCGTCATGTATAGGCTTTACACTGAGAAAGATGACCTCGTTTTCATATTAGGCTTAGTCATGGCAGACGTGCTACGACAAACTGTACAGATTAAAGGGTCTCTATCTGTGAGTTTGATGGCCGCCTATCAATTTCTTCTCAGACAGAATCACCCTACAACCTGTATGGCATCCGCATATATGAAGGATGATCTCCTAAAGCTAAAGAACATCAGAACAACCGAGGCACTCATTTCCTTCCTACAACATACGACTCTGAAGTTTATCATGCTTCCTTTCCTTCATTCAGAACATTGGATGTTGTTCGCAACAAATCTTCACAACGGAACAACAATCATATACAACAGTTCCGACAGCCAGTACAATCCAGATAAGCAACAATACACTACAACACCAAGAACGCCTACAAAAGAAGTGGTGAAGGAGTGTGCTGACCAACTACACAACCTTCTCAGCAAGCACACACATGCATACGGTAAAGAACACTTTCATCGTCCCACCTTCAGCCACAAATGCCCAGAGCAGCTCCGCGAGTCGAACAACTGTGGTTTCCACATCCTCTAATGGATGTACACCATTATGGCCCTCGGAAGACCTGTAGAGGACATGATAGATGTGGATTACCATGCGTCACGAGGAAAGTTCGCCGCTAATCTTCTCCGCGCACATGGAGATAATGCAGGACTAACAGACGCCTGATGCCCTTGTCCTTGTACTTCTCAACCTATCACTTTGACACTCTAAGGATAGAGTGAGTGATAAGTTAGGGGGGAGTACACTAGATAAGGGTGAGGTATCATTCTTAAATCTTTCCCTCTCTATCTTCTCTCTCAAACCTACACAAAATTTTTCTTTGCAAACTTAGTTTTTGGTTTAAATAATTCCCCTGATAATAAATCATGTTCATAAAGAATAATATCCCTCTTGGAACAAAGTCATCCCCAACTAACTTCAGAATCTAGTTAGTCCTAAGGAGTAACAACAAGAATATCACATAGACTTGTAATGGTGAACTCATAAATTATCTTCACACTTGATTTTCATACTTTTTTCTTCAATTCTACATCTGACTCTCCACAGGTCAACATCAGGGCCGAAATAAGCCAAATACTCTCAAGGACAGGAGGGACATCAGGTGACATCCAAATCATGAAGCCTTGCAAGTGGACCACTAGTAGAAACCAAATAAGTGCATGCCGAGCAACTCTAAGAACATATTTCTTCTCTTCAAATAAAAGAGGCTTGGCTGCCCAAATCAAAATTCCTAAAAAACCCAAATCCTAAGCCTGTGAGTTTACGAATAAAAGCCAGAGTGTTGAATTAAACTATGAGAGTTGTTGTGACGAAGAGGGTTTTCTAGCTTAATTTCGAGGACGAAATTTCTTTTAAGATGTGTAGGATGTGACGGAGTGGACTTTTAGAATCCATATCTTGAGTTACAACAAGAGTTTCAAGTATTTTGGTAAAGTTGACTATTAATTGAGGTTGATATAATGATTCAGATCCATAAGTTATACCTATTTGGGGAATTTAATTGAATGATAAAAGAGTTAATTTATGGCACCAAATTGCGATAGGAAGTACCTTGAGTTGTATCAAAGTCATGGTTAAAGTTTCATAATATTCTGGTGTTCCTAAAAGGAGATATTTAAGTTTGAAGTCAGCTCAATAATTAATATTTTGATGTACTTTAGAACAATGTTTCATATTTAGCAACTTAGGCTTTGATCAACTTAGTGTCACGAGCCTGTTCAATGTAGAGCCACGATTGTACTAGGGAGAGCCACGGATATCCTAATTCAACGGCAGATTTTCCATCTTCAACCCATGTCAGTTATGGAGTCATGGAGGGTCAGCGAGTGGTTGCTTCGACGTGGACTAGGGGATGAGTAGTGGTCAATCTCACGATCCCAGCTGAGTGGTTATCTTCACCTGATCGTGGGCTACCTACACAACCCTCTTTTCGTGACTACAAGAACAAGAGTAGAGAGAGAGATCAGACTCTCCTTTTACCCCTAGTCTCCGTTACAGCTTACAGAGCGCAGCGGTGAGCCATGGTGGGGGAGTGTCAGAGGTGCAGTCGGACTCCCAAGAAAATGGAGGCCCCAACGCCTACTCGCCTGCTTGCTCGCCATCAGGCTCCAGCACGACGACGACGAGATCACTCTCACGTGAAGGGTTGCACATGACGTTGAGCCCTGGAGAAGAAGGAAGGGGAAAGCGGCGCATAGCAGGAGTAGACGAAGCAAGCAGCGTCGACCCTGAGGTTGACTGCTCGTTAACTACCACTTCATCGCCACAGTAGAGTCCTTGCGGCGGCTCTCCCTCACGGACTGAGAGCAGAGGGGACTCACACCCGAGACGGAGGAGGCACCGTTGGCGAGTCTGAGAGGTCAGAGGCGGCAACACCATAGATCCTGTCACGTAGGCTGGGGATCAACAGGGCAGCTGCGGCGGCTGGTGTCGGGAGGCGCTCGCAAGCGTCGGCGTGTGGGAATTCATGCAAGAAGGAGCCCGGTAGGTCTGCAGCCTTGGCGGCTGTGGCCTCATCTAGATGGGGATCTGGAGCCATCGTGCAAGAAAGGAAGAGGAGCCTCTGGGGAGGATTCCTTATCGTCGTCCAGTAGTCGAGCCAGGGGCACTTGCCCGGACCGAAGAGGAGGATCGGCAGAGCCTATCCCTCACTGGAGCTCTGCTCCACGGCGGCGACCTGGGGCAGCAGCGCGCCCACGGTGTTGGCGCAGCCTGGGATAACGAGGAATCGCGAGCACGAGGAAGATGAGAAAGAACCCGACCCGGGTATGTGGATCAGGGGATCCACGGATCTTGCATAGGATCCTGACTAAGCAGTCAAGTAGCGCCAGCCCCAAGCCACGTGGCGCATGCCCATTGGCCGAAAAAGGTAAACCCCCAGATTTAGTCCAGATCTTATATAATTCGTAGAAAATAGCATGTTGATCAGAAAATTACAAACAAGGTACCAAAACGTTCAGAAAAATGTGTAGAACAATATGAAACTGTAATATTTGGCTTTTCAAGTACTAATCTTAGTGATATCATATAATATGTGTAATGCTTGATTAATTAATAATAAATAACAAACAATGATATAAAATTATGAGAAAATGTCAGTAAGTTTATAATCATGTTTATAATACATATGATGTCAGATATGGTCATGATGATACACGAAAGAATATAATTTGCTTTATATGGCTATTTAGGGCTAATAATCCTAAATAAAATGCAATAAATGCACACATGCTCAATAAATGACAAAATTCACAGAATAAGCTCATATCAGTATATGGAACCTCAGTATTAATTATGAGATCGTAATGATGAACATAATCCATGTTATATGAAGATGAATCTTAAGACATGGTTTTAAACCCTAATCTCGGTTAATGGTGTAACCTAGGGTTAATTAATGTGCACAAAAATGCTATGGAAGATAATGTTCGGATAATGAATAATAACCTGGAATATGACATCAGTATGATAACTCTAAGACAAGAATACAAGTAAAAGTGGGAATATCCTACTAAGTTAAGTAAACCCTAAATTGGATATAATTAGGGTTATTATGAGACATAATAAGATGAGAACCTGATGATAGTATATGGTCTTGTTTTGATCAGGTTTGACCATGCTTATAGTTGACATCAGTGATATGTGTTTAGTATGATCTATCTCTTTGGAAGGTACGCCATTACCTCTTGCTTGGCTTATTATACAATATGCTTGTGTTATATAGTAGTAAGGACTTGGCATATGGTATTGATTGAAATGATTGTTCTTATATACTATGATGTTGAGCTTTTCGTACTTATTGTTATGAACACATCAAACATAATATATCTGTTCCATTATATGAAAGCACTAACTCTTTGGCAGTGTGCTTGGAAGTGACCTAACTCATTGGTAGTGGTCACATTGTACAAATGACCTAACTCTTTGGTAGTGGTCTGACCTAACTCTTTGGTAGTGGTCACCTTGTACAAATGATCTAACTCTTTGGTAGTGATCATAAAGGCCTTGGTATATAATGGAAAATAAGCTTAAAATATGTGTTCTCTTTTGTTAATGAATATCCTTGTGCAAGTATATGCTTTTATTATATATTCTTCTGTTACTGCCAAGTATATTAGTTTTATCTTATTTCCAAGATATGATGAGAGGTAAATAAAAGACACGTAGGCGTACTCAGTACAATATTCTTGAAATATTGTGCTGACGTGTACCGCATGTAATCTTTTGTTGAGGTTGTGGTTATGCTCTTGAAGATCCAGGATAGTTGAGAGTTGTGTGGCGAGCTGATGTTCAGGTGGACCTGTTGTCTTAAGATCCTGTAGTTTAGATGTAGTACATGTATATGTTAAGTTTGCTGTTCAATATGTAATATCAAATGTTGTAATAATTCATGTTGTAATTATATGTTGAATGGTGAACATGTGTGTATGGTTTTATTATTGTTCATGTACATGTGCTGCTGACTGTGTTTCCTTTTGACTTCCTCTGATTTTCTTCTTCTTAGCCTAGTGTGGGGTGTTTAAATTGGGATTCTCGCTGAGGTGAGGGTTTCAATTTGGACGTCACACATTAGATTAAGTTTTAGAAAATACGGGGACGTCACAGGTGGTATCAGAGCATGAACAATAGCAAAGCCTGACATTTTCTCATTATGCAACTCAAAACCAGAAAACCTTGAACATAATAATCTTTAGGGTTAGATTAGTCGTCTTTTAGAGACTAGATCTGACCTAGCCTCTAGGTTAGCACCTAGATGTCTGAGAACTAGGTCTATACTAGTGCTTGTTGTATGTCAAGTCCTTAGATGTCGTTCTTTCCTTGTAGTGCAGCGGTATGGGACGTTGCACTATTTGGAAATGACGTGCATCAAGGGAAGAGAAATCCTAGACATATGTCACACGTTGTCTAGAGTAGGTACACTAGTCTACCCCTTGTTCTCACCCTTTTCACTAGTTTTCATGGCACTGTACTCTCTACTATGTGTGGGACACTCGTATTCAGGATTTGGTTTTTGATTTCAATCGGATCGAACCTTAATAGTTTTCTCTGATGCTTGTTTTATCGGAGAAAAACTATATAATATTTTATTATGTATATGTATTACAAAAATGTGTCCCCACACATGTACGAGTAGGAGGTGATCATGTAACCTAAGTGAAAGAGAATGACATCAGTCTAGAAGAGAGAGTAGTTCTAGATTAGATGTCTAGAGCCTTGTTTGATATATTATGATAGATGGAATATATGATATAAGTTTTGATGATATGATGTAAGTCTTATATAGAAGATATAAGATAGAGTGTGATAATCTTTGTTTGACTTTGAGGACATATGTTTAGTTTTGAGGTTTTGAGATAAGTTCTGTCGATGCAAGTGAATAGGCTTCTATGAGATAAGATATGTCTCAAGTTAAGACTAGGTTGTGAATCAGCAAGAGCCTCAATCTCTTTTATGAAGGAGGACCTCTAGTGTTAGGACCAGTTTCGGGGTTAACTCCAGAGAGAGTGAGACCCACAGGGAGAAGGTCAGAGAAACTAAACTCCAAGATATGAGAATTATGAGATATGTGATATGATATGTCCTAAACTAGACTAATCCTGAGTGATTGAGTTGAGTTTCTTTATGAATGATTCCTATAGTATTCTTGAACCCTAGATGTCCTTGGGAAGACCAAATCCTAGAGTCAGAGAGAGGATGGATATATGTGCATGTGAGTATGAATATGAATGCCTGCCATCTGGGTGAGGGAGAGAGCCCAAGGCCCTGGAGGAGGTAGCTATGTTAGTTTTTGTGAAGCCTCATGCTCGGGTTGGTGGTTTTCCACATAGGAATTTAGTGGTGTATATAAGAGAGTTTTGGCTAAGCATGTTTCATGGGTAGAAGACATGTGATGAGAACATCATGTCATGTTTTGGTTGTGCTTATGTGGCTAGATCTTATGAAGTTATCATGAGTGCCAATGAGGTAATCTGAAACCCTAAGCCAAGGAGGGAGGATAAAGTATATGCATATGAGATACTCATAGAGTTGAGTTAGCTCAGAGAGACTAAGCATGGCACTACCCTTGTGGTTTGGGTTAGGAGAACCTCAGTTGGACTAGATGAAGTTTTGATATATGTTTGATAAGCCACTTGCATAAGTTTGTTTAACACAACCATGGTATAATATATTTAAGCATGTGATCTAATCTCGAGATGTGATATGTAGACTTGATATGAGGGAAACCTAGAGATGGTTTGATATATCTTATGTATATATGGTTAACCATGTAAATCAATAATGATGATAATGTGATATTGTTGGTTAATCTTGTGATGAAGTCATTGATAAATGTTGCAATTCAGTATGAACAATGAAATAAGATCATATGAATGAAACATGTTACATGAGGTGTTAATCTTAGTGGTTAATAAAGATGAACTATATAGTTTGATAGTTAGCACAACATAAAATGTTGATGACACCTTGACATAATCGGTTAACATTAGTTAACTTCTTTGGAACGTGATAGTATGATGTCGAATATTAATGCATGAGTTAAGATAAGGAAGCAAATCTAACATATGAGATATGTAATAACTTAACCTGAGTTTCTAAACCCTTGTTGAGCTTTCTACGAAGTGATGTTTAACCCTAGATGTTGTAAATCATCTTGGTAGCTTAGATATGGTTCTGGAGCTCTGTTTTTGGATATGTTGCACATAGAGTGGTTTGTTACATGTGGATGAAGGAAAGATAAGGTTTTCCATGGAAGTATGAGTATGGTGTACTTTTGAGGACGAAAGTTCTTTTAAGGTATATATGATGTCACGAAGAGGGTTTTCTAGCTTAATTCCGAGGACGAAATTTCTTTTAAGATGTGCAGGATGTGACGGAGTGGACTTTTAGAATCCATATCTTGAGTTACAACAAGAGTTTCAAGTATTTTGGTAAAGTTGACTATTAATTGAGGTTGATATAATGATTCAGATCCATAAGTTATACCTATTTGGGGAATTTAATTGAATGATAAAAGAGTTAATTTATGGCACCAAATTGCGATAGGAAGTACCTTGAGTTGTATCAAAGTCATGGTTAGAGTTTCATAATATTCTGGTGTTCCTAAAAGGAGATATTTAAGTTTGAAGTCAGCTCAATAATTAATATTTTGATGTACTTTAGAACAATGTTTCATATTTAGCAACTTAGGCTTTGATCAACTTAGTGTCACGAGCCTGTTCAATGTAGGGCCATGATTGTACTAGGGAGAGCCACGGATAAGACCTTCGTTGCCCTATTGTGGAACCTTGGATATCCTAATTCAACGGCATATTTGCCATCTTCAACCCATGTCAGTTATGGAGTCATGGAGGGTCAGTGAGTGGTTGCTTCGACGTGGACTAGGGGATGAGTAGTGGTCAATCTCACGATCCCAGCTGAGTGGTTATCTTCACCTGATCGTGGGCTACCTGCACAACCCTCTTTTCGTGACTACAAGAACAAGAGTAGAGAGAGAGATCAGACTCTCCTTTTACCCCTAGTCTCCGTTACAGCTTACAGAGCGCAGCGGTAAGCCGTGGTGGTGGAGTGTCAGAGGTGCAGTCAGACTCCCAAGAAAATGGAGGCCCCAATGCCAACTCGCCTGCTTGCTCGCCATCGGGCTCCAGCATGACGACGACGAGATCACTCTCACGTGAAGGGTTGCACATGACACTGAGCCCTGGAGAAGAAGGAAGGGGAAGGCGGCGCATAGCAGGAGTAGACGAAGCAAGCACCGTCGACCCTGAGGTTGACTGCTCGTTAACTACCACTTCATCGCCACAGTAGAGTCCTTGCGGCGGCTCTCCCTCACAGACTGAGAGCAGAGGGGACTCACACCCGAGACGGAGGAGGCACCGTTGGCGAGTCTGAGAGGTCAGAGGCGGCGGCACCATAGATCTTGTCACGCAGGCTGGGGATCAACCGGGCAGCTGCGGCGGCTGGTGCCGGGAGGCGCTCGCAAGCATCGGCATGCGGGAATTCATGCGAGAAGGAGCCCGGTAGGTCTGCAGCCCTGGCGGAGGCGACCTCATCTAGATAGGGATCTGGAGCCATCGTGCAAGAAAGGAAGAGGAGCCTCTGGGGAGGATTCCTTATCGTCGTCCAGTAGTCGAGCCAGGGGCACTTGCCTGGACCGAGGAGGAGGATTGGCGGAGCCTATCCCTCACTGGAGCTCTGCTCCACGATGGCGGCCTTGGGCAGAAGCGCGCCCACGGTGTTGGCGCAGCCTGGGATAACGAGGAATCGCGAGCACGGGGAAGATGAGAAAGAACTCGACCCGGGTATGTGGATCAGGGGATCCACGAATCTTGCATAGGATCCAGACTAAGCAGCCAAGTAAATAAGAACCAGCGCTAGCCCCAAGCCATGTGGCGCATGCCCATTGGCCGAAAAAGGTAAACCCCCAGATTTAGTCCAGATCTTATATAATTCGTAGAAAATAGCATGTTGATCAGAAAATTACAAACAAGGTACCAAAACGTTCAGAAAAATGTGTAGAACAATATGAAACTGTAATATTTGGCTTTTGAAGTACTAATCTTAGTGATATCATATAATATGTGTAATGCTTGATTAATTAATAATAAATAACAAACAATGATATAAAATTATGAGAACATGTCAGTAAGTTTATAATCATGTTTATAATACATATGATGTCAGATATGGTCATGATGATACACGAAAGAATATAATTTGCTTTATATGGCTATTTAGGGCTAATAATCCTAAATAAAATGCAATAAATGCACACATGCTCAATAAATGACAAAATTCACAGAATAAGCTCATATCAGTATATGGAACCTCAGTATTAATTATGAGATCATAATGATGAACATAATCCATGTTATATGAAGACGAATCTTAAGACATGGTTTTAAACCCTAATCTCGGTTAATGGTGTAACCTAGGGTTAATTAATGTGCACAAAAATGCTATGGAAGATAATGTTCGGATAATGAATAATAACCTGGAATATGACATCAGTATGATAACTCTAAGACAAGAATACAAGTAAAAGTGGGAATATCCTACTAAGTTAAGTAAACCCTAAATTGGATATAATTAGGGTTAAGATGAGACATAATAAGATGAGAACCTGATGATAGTATATGGTCTTGTTTTGATTAGGTTTGACCAAGCTTATAGTTGACATCAGTGATATGTGTTTAGTATGATCTATCTCTTTGGAAGGTACGCCATTACCTCTTGCTTGGCTTATTATACAATATGCTTGTGTTATATAGTAGTAAAGACTTGGCATATGGTATTGATTGAAATTATTGTTCTTATATACTATGTTGTTGAGCTTTTCATACTTATTGTTATGAACACATCAAACATAATATATCTGTTCCATTATATGAAAACACTAACTCTTTGGCAGTGTGCTTGGAAGTGACCTAACCCTTTGGTAGTGGTCACATTGTACAAATGACCTAACTCTTTGGTAGTGGTCTGACCTAACTCTTTGGTAGTGGTCACCTTGTACAAATGATCTAACTCTTTGGTAGTGATCATAAAGGCCTTGGTATATAATGGAAAATAAGCTTAAAATATGTGTTCTCTTTTGTTAATGAATATCCTTGTGCAAGTATATGCTTTTCTTATATATTCTTATGTTACTGCCAAGTATATTAGTTTTATCTTATTGCCAAGATATAATGAGAGGTAAATAAAAGACACGTAGGTGTACTCAGTACAATATTCTTGAAATATTGTGCTGACGTGTACCGCATGTAATCTTTTGTTTAGGTTGTGGTTATGTTCTTGAAGATCCAGGATAGTTGAGAGTTGTGTGGCGAGCTGATGTTCAGGTGGACCTGTTGTCTTAAGATCCTGTAGTTTAGATGTAGTACATGTATATGTTAAGTTTTCTGTTCAATATATTATATAAAATGTTGTAATAATTCATGTTGTAATTATATGTTGAATGGTGAACATGTGTGTATGGTTTTATTATTGTTCATGTACATGTGCTGCTGACTGTGTTTCCTTTTGACTTCCTATGATTTTCTTCTTCTTAGCCTAGTGTGGGGTGTTTAAATTGGGATTCTCGCTGAGGTGAGGGTTTCAATTTGGACGTCACACATTAGATTAAGTTTTAGAAAATACAGGGACGTCACAGTTGTGCCATGAATAAGGACATATATGAAGAACCAATACAGGTCTTACCCGGCCGGTACATTCAGCTGCCCTCACAAAGGCAGATGTGTCATGCCCGGTAGTGAAACCCTAAGGTATCCAAAAGTTATGAAAGGCTGACAAAGAACTCACCCGGTAGGTACATTCAGCTGCCCTCACAAAGGTAGATGTATCGTGCCCGGTAGTGAGATCCTAAAATCATAGACAACGTCTCCCGCACTTGAAAGGGGAGTTACACATCAAGCCTTTAGCCTACCCTCATACCCACTCTAGCTTCCGGTAGGATTTTCAGAGAAGTATAAAACTGATTAGAGTCAACGACATGCACAGAATAAAAAGTGGTCCCAATGCAGGCTACAAGAGATGGAAGAAACCTAAGATCCAAGCAACTCTCAATACGTGAAAGAGTTAAGGTAAGAAAATGCCCCGATGAAACCTCAGGAGACCTATGATTTAGAATTGTAGCAAGAGTATGGAAATCTCAATTAAATAAAATCACCTAGCCATTACATGCCTCAGCTCTATCTAACTTGAGGACAAGCTAGACTCAAAGTTAGGGGGGGTGATAACCTCCTATTTTGTGATGTTATCTTAGTATTTTTCCTCAATTTTCCACACTCTTTCTTAGCTAAATTAGATAGAATCCTTAACTTTCCTCTCCTATTGCAAATATACTATTAGATTAACTTTTCTCCCTTTTTACTTACAGAAAAAGACACAAAAAAATCACAAAAGTCTCACATGGTCCCAAGACCGCATGAAGCCAACCGGTCCCGAGATCGCATGGAGTCACACGGTCTCAAGACCGCATGAAGCCAACCGGTCCCAAGACCGCATGGAGTCACACGGTCTCAAGATCGCATGAAGCCAACCGGTCCCGAGACCGCATGGAGTCACACGGTCACAAGACCGCATGAAGACAATCGGTCCCAAGACCGCATGGAGTCACACGGTCTCAAGACCGCATGAAGCCAACTGGTCTCGAGACTACATGGAGTCACACGGTCTCAAGACCGCATGAAGCCAACCGGTCCCAAGACCGCATGGAATCACACGGTCTCAAGACCACATGAAGCCAACCGGTCCCGAAACCGCATGAAGCCAACCGGTCCCGACACTGCATGGAGTCACACAGTATTAAGACCGCATGAAGCCAACCAGTCCTGAGACCGCATGGAGTCACACAATCTCCAGATCGTATGAAGCCAGACAGTCTCAGGGTCCAAACGGTCTCAGAGCCCATACGGTTTCAGAGACCAAACGGTCTCAGGGTCCAAACGGTCTCAGAGCCCGAACGGTCTCAGAGTCCAAACAGTTTCAGACCCCAAACGGTTTTAGGGCCCAAACGGTTTCAGGGTCCAAACGGTTTTAAAGTAAAATTGCCCAAACCGTTTGGACTTCATTTAAAGCCTATAAATAAGACCTGAGGGGTCCTCCCAAGATCATCAAGTTTTCAAACATCCAAAGGTTGCCTCTGCTACTCCAGAGCTGTTTCATCCTTCATCCTCCGCCCCGAGGCTGCCAGTCTGAGATCCACACTCCATCCAAAAGCTACTTTCTCTCTCATCGCCAATGAAGGTGGGACGAGAAGGATTCATCATCGTGTAACCCACGAAGTGTGAAGATTGTCATTCTCTCTCTTTCCAAGGAGTTGACTTTCCTCCATCCTTTATGGAGATGACGGTCTCTCTCTCCTCTCGCCTCCTTCCTTGTCCTTGCCATGAGCGAGTAGTCTTATTCACTAGGGTGCGGGGAGTAGCCCCTCTACCCATGTTTTCATTTCATGTAATGTAATCCATAGTTTGCAATAGAGATGTACCTTCTTTCCAGTTCAACATCGATCGTTTAATAAATGCTTGTTGCTTGATCACCAGCTTGTGTTATCCTTTATCTTTTAGTATGAATTGTCTACGTTTTTACTACTAGATTCGAATCTCGATTGTATGTTGGTTTTTTATGCATGTGTCCACCATGCATATGTTTCAGTATCTAAGAGTGTTTTTCAAGAAGTGCAGTAAACTCACTTCCATCGTTGTACTTTCGTACTATGAAATGGAATCAGTTGACGTATGAAAGTACAACCTTAATAAGTCGAGGAAAACACTTTGTGAAGGGAATAATGTAAAGTATGTGACCATTCGTTTGGGGATGGCTGGCGTTGCAATATTCCCACGCTTCTCGTAGTTAGTTCTCTGAAAGGAATCTAAGTCTACAAAGATACTAATTGTTTGGATTCTCTTTGCAGGTTATGTTTTTTATGTTGCATGTTTTGATCCATATGTAGTGGTGGTGAAAGCCGATCACATCCTAGTGGTTTCTTATCATTGTTTACAACCAAAAATTTACTTTCTTGATTTGATTTACTTACACTTAGTTTAAAACAACCGAATCAAATCTTTGGACTAAATATCAACTATTAAGGAGTTAAGTGAAATTCTAACGTTTTCCATCTTGTTGCTCTCGACAAGACCGTTGTCCTATGGATTCGACCCTTAACTATACTACGATAAGACTTCCACGTATCCTAGCATATGTGGGTGGAGTTTTAACCTAGTATAAGCAACGTTAAACCTAAAGACTTACTATCTTTAGGATTTTTAGTGGTGCACGCAATTCCACGTGATTGGAAGCTAGATTAGTGCTTTCTTTATGTGGCTGGCTTCTGTACCTGTTACGTACAAATGTGATGGAATCATGTATATAAGTTCTGGAACAATTTTCTTGTTACAGGTTGATAGCATGCCTTGTATATTCTTTGAGGCATGAAAGGACTTATATTTGAAGGTTCTCACTATTTGGTAGTTTTATGAAATGGTTTTAGTTATAGTGTTTTCTAATAATACACATGTTCATCTCTCTTTCATAGTTTCATTTTGAGTAATCTCACTTTGTGTGGCGTGGGGTGTCACATCAGGTTGGTATCAGAGCTTTAGGTTCACTGAGTCTATAGGGACCTAGGACAAGGGTTTTTGTCCGTTCTAGTGTCCTCCAGTCTATCTTATAGTCTCTTCTTCTTATGAAGAAGAAGAAGAGAAAGCTTAAAGATGTCTCAAGAACACGAAGAACATGCTGCTGAGAGTAGTGTTGCAGCACCAAGTTGTGGTGCAAGGAACCAGGCATGAGAAGATCGAGTGTTTAAAGTCCCTCAGTTTGACCCAGCCATGGTTTAAAACCCTACCTTTCAATCGCTTTTTGAACAATTTATGGCTATGATGATTCATATGGCGTACATGATGCCTGCACCTCATCCTAGGGCACCCGTTCCCCATAATGAATATTTGGGTACTGGGAAGACTTTCATGCGGCTTTACCGTGTTCGAGCGGTTGAGTATGCGGGGACAACTGACCTGACAGAAACAATTCTGTGGCTGATTGAGCTTGAGAAGGCATTCAAGATCCTGAGTATCCTTGAAGAGGATAATGTGAAGCATGTAGTATACTTTCTGAAAGTGAGTGTTGGCCATTGGTAGGCCATAGAGGAGGATAAGAGACCTGGTGTGGTGGTTGGTTGTGAGGAGTTTTGATGAGAGTTCATTAGTTAGTACTTCTCTCAAACATATCTTCACGAGAAGATTAGCCAGTTTGAGAGGATTCAATAGGGATCCATGATGATCAACAAGTATGAGGCAAGGTTTATGGAGTTGTTGATGTTCCATCATCACATGGTTACTAGAGATGATGAGCAAATTCATCATTTTGATAAGGGGTTCAATGTTGAGTTGTCTACCCCAGCTACTGCTTTGGAGAATCAAGAAAGGTTTTCCATGTTTATGGAGTCTATTTGAAGGATAGAATGATCTTTAAAAGAGAAGAGAAAGGAAAGAGCCAAGAAGAGGTCTGAACAGTCTCATGGGCAGTCATATGGAGGCTTTAAGAAGTCGAGTTTTTCTGCACCGCCATCATCATAGAAGTTTAGTGCTTCGACATAGTGGTCACCATGTAAGGACAGAGGTTGTAGTTTTCCACCCACAGGAGCCCATAGTCTAGCATCAAAGGGCCATCTAGGCCACAATATGGGAACTGGGCTTGCCACAAGTGTGGAAAGAATGGACATCTTAGGTGAGAATGTCCAATGAGGGATGAAGAAGTGACCCAGCAACCGAGGTAGAGTCAATAGGTCTCGTAGAGGTAGCAGAACAACATCATAGGAGGATGAGGATGTGGCCAGGCGTCACATGTTGGATCATCTTTTTAGGTAAGCATAGGATGGGGGCGACAATAGGAAACAACTAGGTTTTAAGCCATGAGTCAACCAGAGGCGGTGGTCAACCCGTGAGTGGTGACAAGTCATATGGAGTTATTTCATTGTAATTTGTCTTCTTCTTGCTTTATATCTAATTTGGTTGATCTGGGTGCACCAAACTCTTTTATCACACATGAAGTGCTTAGTAGTTTTCATTTTCCTGTTAGTCATAAGAAGAATAGTTTGTTGGTAGAAACCTCATTGATCGGTTCTGTAGTGTTGCAAAATGTGTGTCCTTCCCATGTTCTCTCTTTTTCAGGATACAACATTCAAGTGGATCTTATACCACTTGACATGTATGGATTCAATGTGATCCTTGGAATCAATATCCTAGATAAGTATAGAGTGGTCTTGGATTGTAGTTTTAAGCAAGTGATGTTTGTGGATGGTAGTGAGACATGGATCTTCCAACAAGATATGAAGATTCTTATGACATGTCTTGTATCATACATGGTAGTGAGGAAGCTTCTAAGATAGGGTTTAAAGCATTTTTGGCACACGTGATGGATACTGAGGCAAGGAGTCCTAGTATTCATGAGGTGCTAGTTGTTATGGAGTTTGAGGATGTGTTTTCAAAAGAGTTTCTAGGTGTACCCCCACCCTAAGAGATTGATTTTGAGATCAATCCCGTTCCTAGTACGCAACCAATAGCTCAGACACCGTATAGGATGGCTTTGAAGGAGATTATAGAGTTGAAGAAACAGTTGCAAGAGCTACATTATAAGGGTTTCATCATGCCGAGTACATCATCGTGGGGTTCTCTAGTGCTATTTGTGAAGAAGAAGAAGGATGTATCTATGAGGTTGTGCTTAGATTACAGAGAGTTGAACAAGGTTACAATAAAGAATAAGTACCCTTTGTTGAGGATAAATGATCTATTTGACTAGTTGTGAGGTGCTACAGTATTCTCAAAGATAGATCTGAGATTAGGATATCATCATTTGAGGATCAAGGAGGATGACATACCCAAGTCAGCCTTTAGGACGAGCTGTGGTCACTACGAGTTAGTGGTTATGCTGTTTGGGCTAACAAATACACCAGCACATTTATGGATTTGATTAACATAATGTTCTTATTGGTATGCATGTCCATAGATCTAGTCATATGATGATTGTAATGGCATACTTTGTAAATTATTTGAATAAAAAAATGAAGGCAATTTTCATCTATATGTTTTAACTATTTTTGAGATAATGGTATTACATGATAGATGTCTAGAGAATGACAAAACTCAATGACGTATGTCTTCAAGTACGTGACTTGAACAATGAGATAATACATATGTTAAGAGTATGTACATTCTCACTAATATCCCCAGTCGGTTGTTATTGAGGAAATAACCATAGACATCAATAACACAAAAGACTAGAGTGTGTGTTGGTTGATGATAGAATCTCATCAGTCATGATATATGATATCAAACCAAGCACACAGATACATGTTAGAGAACAATGTATTGGATAGACCCACCATAAGAGTGATGCATGGAAACCACACTTGGTTAGTCAGGATCATCTCTTATAGTATTGGAGGTGACTGTGGTTCTTAGACTTGAAATCACTGCACTAATCACTTGTCGTTGGGTACACTTTGACATCATCAAATGCAGTTCTAAAACATGGGTTGTTATAACGGTAAAGATTGGGTGACTTTGACACATGGGGACTTGACTGTGAGTGATAGATATGGAATTTGTCCCTCCTAAGGGAGTATGATATCATGGCCACTTGATAAATGAGATTGAGAAATACATGTACATGTACATGTCAGTCAATATATGATATTAAACTTGCATATATCTCAAACAGATTGAGAAACATGGCTTGAACGTTTGTAGAGGATGACAAGTACATGCCTCAAGTTCAATCTATATATCAACGACAAAGGAACTATACATTCCCTATAACACCAACAAATTGTAGGTTGAAAGTTGTTCTTTAACTTTCCTCTTCACTTGGGTAGCACTGGTGTGCGACTAGGAACCACTCTTTTCTTGTGATGTCATAAGTTTGTTATGGACATTCACTGCCAACGTGAAATGGAACCTATAGGGTCGCACACATAGGATTAACCTGGAAGAGGATTTTATCAATGAATGTTTCTTAGATTGATTACTAATGTGTTTAGGTACTCAATTAAATATTCAATCAATAGACTTGACTCAGAATCATCATCTTCAAATGTTGAACCAATTGATCAGAGTGTCAGATTGATTGAGAACTGCATTGACTGAGTTCTGCACAAATTGGATCACCAACTGATTCGTTCACTGGGTTAACTGATCAGATCATGGTCAGTGAGACGATTGCTTCATGCTAGTGAACTGATCGGTTTACTTGGACCAAATGAGCAGTGTTGGATTTTCCCGATTTGTGAGAAAAGTTTTTCGTTTCACTTGTTCAATTATTTTGGGACAAGAATTAATTTTTGCATTAATTAGAAACAAATAAGGAAAGTCAATTGTAGTCATGTTTGGGAAGTGAAATGATCGGTTCACTGGATGAACCGATCGGCTCAGCTATCCAAATGATTGGTTTAGTTGTGAACCGATCGGTTCGCCTGCCGCAACACAAATAGTTCAAGGAAAATCTTGGCCCTTCTACTCCTGCACAGACTGGGAACCCTGACCCTACCCGTGTTGGCTAAATTGGACATTATGATAAATCCCTTTGTTTTGATGATGACAAACATTTCATTCTTATTGATCTAACGTGCTACTTGAGTGTTGCAGGAATAAAGTGGATGACAAAGCTTTGGGAAATCTATATGCTTGAATGCTTGTATTTTTCATGAATTGTAATCAATTGTAAAAACTTGTACAAATATATAATGTACAAGCACTTAGACATCATGTAAATCAAGCATTAGATCTTCCCTAGTCAATCACTACACTTAGATAGTTCATCCCCTTCAATAGTGTCACATATGCACACTCATACATACACTTAGTACTTTATTTGAAACATTGAAACAGGGTCAATCTCGGTCGACAAAATCCTCGATCGAGACACTCTCGGTCGACAAACTCCTCGACCGAGAAAGACCCAAGTAGCCATTAGACACAGCTGACAAGGTAGTTGGCAGTTGGAGATGAACGTTGCAAACACTTGCTCCAGAGAGTCTGTCGGTCGACAAATCCTCGACCGAGTAGGACTTTTTGGTATGTATGCCCTGAGAGCCAATCATGGGATGATTGGTGGGATACATTAAGATTGATTTGATAAACATCAAAGGCAAGCTTCCAATTCTTTCTGGTTCAGTCATATGAGATAGTGATAGAACAGATTGAATGTCTAGAGAATGACAATACTCAATGACGTATGCCTTCAGGTTCATGACCTGAATGATGAGATCATACGGATGCTAAGAGTTTGTACATTCTTGTTATGTCCCTAGTCGGATGTCATTGTGGAAGGTAGATAGACAGCAATGATACACAAGACTAGATTGTGGTGTTGGTTGATGACAGAATCTCATTAGTCATGATATAGAGATATCAAACCAAACACATAGGTACTTGTTAGAGAACAAGGTACCAGACAGACCCACCGTGAGTTTGACACATGGAACCATGAGATGGTAGTCACAGTCAGTACTCACAGTGATGGTGGTGAGTGTGATTCTTAGACCTGAAATCACTGCACTCAACACATGTCGTTGGGCACACTTTGACATCATCAAACGGAGTCCTGAAACATGGGTTGTTATAAAGGTGATGATTGGGTGGCTTTGACACATGGGGCTTTTGAGGGGTGAGTGATAGATATGGGATTTGTCCCTCCTAAGGGAGTATGATATCCAAGGCCACTTGATGAGTAGGATTGAGATAGGCGTGCGCACGCATGTATGAATCAGTTAGTGATATTGATGTCATACATATCTCCTTCAATCTACTCTGAGATCAAGAAAGTGAATGAACGTTGACATGATGATTGTTCCATGCCTCGAGTTCATTCGGGATATCAGTGACAAAGGAATTATACATTCACTGTAACACCATTCACGGATTGTAGGATGAAAGTTGATCTCCAACTTTCTACTTTCACTTGGGTAGCAATGATGTGTGACTAGGCACCGCTCTTTTCTTTTGAAGTCATAAGTGTTATGGACTTTCACTGCCAACGTGAAATGGACCTGCAGGGTCACACACATAGGATTTGACCTGGAAGAGGAGTTTTGTCCACAAAGAAATGTTTAGATTGATTACTAAAGGAGTTTAGTAGTTCAATTAAACACTCAATCAGTCGATAGCTCAATATCATATGGTTCAAGGTGTTGGACGCATTGATTGGAGTATCAGATTGATTGAAATCGCAATTGACTGATTTTGCCCAACCTGTGCTCCCAACCGATCGGCTCATGTGATGAACCGGTCGGCTGAGGTGCTGAACCGGTCGACTAGAGTGTCCAGGCCGATCGGCTCATGCCCAGGTTGAAATGACTGGTTCAAGAGTTGAACCGATCGGCTCAACTGGTGCAACCGACCAGTTGGGAAAGTCATGTCGGCAAGAATTTTCCTTTGGTTTCAAATTGCCCAATTCGATTGGGAATAACATTGGTATTCGATACCAATTGAGAACGAAACAAGGAAAGTCTTTTTGAGCCGGATTAGGACCATGAACCGATCGGTTCAGGGCACCAACCGATCGGTTGGAGTGCCCCAAACGATCGGCTCAGGTCCAGCCGATCGGCTCAACGGCCGAACCGATCGGTTCAGTTGTGAACCGATCATTTCAAGTTGCGAACCGGTTGCTTTTTGTGGAAAATTATCGAACCCTTCTAGTCCTGCTTTAGTCCCGTATTGCCGGGCACAGAGAACCCTGTCCCATGACCTGCCTATATATAGGGGTATTGGGGGCTTCTCAAAGTACAACTCAATGCAAGCTGGTTGCTTTGCGAAGTTGTCGTTCTCTCTGGTTTTGGTAACCGTGAGAGATCCCGAGCAAGTGTTTCCCGCAAAACGGAGGTGCAGCAAGGGAAGGACAACTGCAGTTGCAACTGGCAGCAGGAGAGTGTGTTGGCGACTAGTACGTCAACAGGAGGGTGCGACTCCTTCCACTTCCTTGTGGGACAAGGAGAGTGGAGTTCCAGGTAGTCTGTGTGGACTACTACAGAGGCGGGAGGACACTGCCGCTCAGGAGGACAACTGTCATCCGACAGTCCGGTAGGAGGAGGAGGAGTCAGTCCCGGTGTGACCAGGAGCTGCACAGACACCGTCCAAGACCGGAGTTGAAGACCGCGCATTGCGCGAGGTATTGTCGCCGAGAAAGCCTCGGGACAAGGTATGATTCCACAAACCATCCTTTCCTATTATATAGACGTTGACGCGTTTCCTCGGTATGGGTTGGGGGAGAAAATTTTTTGTTTCCGCTGCCTTCTCTGTCTCCCCTAAAACCCAACAGTGGTATCAGAGCCACGTCAACTGCTCTATATTTTAGGAATATCGATATGATCGATTTTTGGTTTGTCGCCTTTAATTATTGCATACGATGCGAATAATATCGGCTTTATGCATGTCCAATCCTAAATCCACAAATCCCAAATTACATATATGATATGTATTATTAATGCACTCGATACGCGTCGCCCTTAAACGAGTTTTGTGGTGGATGTGTGTAGCATGATTATGGCCTATAAACCCCTATCTGTGTGTGGTTGTTTGTGGTTGCTTGCATCTCAGTCTGCGCACCGATCTTCCCTCTCTTATTCCTGATGTAACTCGAAATAATTCGAGATTCTTTCCTACCTTTGCTCCCCCCGAATGTAACTCGGGGTTTCCCCTTTTAAAGCAATGTAATAAATAGGATAGATTTTATTTCCTGTTATGTCGAAGACTGGTGGACATCAAGACGACAGCTCAAACGATTGGTTCAAGGCGTGAACTGATCGGTTGACCTTCTAGACGGTCGGTTCAAGGAGTGAACCGATCGGTTGATGACCGGTTCGAGGAGCGAGACGAGCGGGTGGCGGACATGACGAGATGCATGACGACTAGGCGAACCGATCGGTTAGAGGAGCCAACTGATCGGCTGGTGGCACCCAGACGACCGGCTGGAGAGTACAGATCATTCATGTGATGAGTTGATCAACTCGGATGGCAAGGCACAGAGTTCATCTTGTACAGGTTGCATGTGATGTAGACCTAGATGACCGTGATTCCTCTTGGCTCGAGGAATCACATTAGGATGGCCATAATCATCACTTTTATCATTTTTGTGCATGTTTTCTGTGGGATATAGCATGTATATGATACGTACTATGTATTGTGGTGATTGGATATGTATATGTATATAAAAACCAAATCTCTCATTAAAATATTAAGTCTTATATGCCTTCCATTAGCGGAACACATGAAAAGCTCGATCGACCAAGCGTAGGTTACGCCAAAGCGTGGTGCGCCGTCTATCTTGTGGAAGTGTGAAGGGTAGACATGTAGGTTCTGCCAAAGCAGGGTGCATGTTCTACCGTGTCGGCTTTTGGGTTAGACTTAACTGGTGATTCTTAGAGCGTCTAGGCCCATAGGCAAGGAATGTTCATGGCAAGGTGTTGTGCATGTTCATTCAACAAGAGTTGCATATGATGCAATTGGCAAGAGTTGCCTACCTGAGAGATCTAAGTTGTGGGCGATCAGCCAAAGCTGACTCCTGACTTAGAGGATTTCAGGATCTTGCCCACTAGAAGGTTGTACGCTGCAATCTTCCGAATTGATGGTGAGGGCTATCAATTTGAACTAAAATAGTGGGAGCGATAATTAATTAAAGGCCTAATTTTATCGTCAACTTTTCAAATCAATGAAACCAGTCAAAAATGAGTTTTTTGACTAAAATTGCATATATTTCCTTTTGTTAAAATAAATGGTTAATCAACAAATCACTTTATTTGCGATCGGTCTTTGAGACCAACAAATTAAATGGGAATAATTCCACGACTGGTTAGGATGGTGAGAAGTGTTCTCAAAGAGTGAAAGCTCCAAGTCCTAGTTATACCAGAACCAGATGAACTCGATCCCACCACATCAATGGCTGAAAGTATGCTTATGGAAGCATACCAAGGATGACATTGATGAGGAGTGCTTGATGTTGTGTTCTCTGAACTGTGAGTTGCAGAGAAAACATGAGACATATGATGTCTCCAAGATACTATCCTAGTATGTCATGACAGAAGGAGATCCAGTAAGGGATTCACACACTCAATGTGATTGGGTATGTGGAAAAACCTGACTAAGAAGGATTCCTTCTGAGCCAAGAGTTGGCTATTGGTATGATACTGCAAATGTTGTGAGAATCATACAGTTCATGATAAGCTACAACATGAACAACTTTGACAAGCGTTGACAGAGTTGTTGGACATGTTGAGGATAGTAGAGGCAAAGATGAAGAAAGACAAACCATAGTCTTTGATGTGATCAAAGAAAAGGTAATTCTTAAGGGCAAGGACAAGGGCAAAGCTAAGAAGTGTTCTGATGCTAGCTAGAAATCCAAGCCGTCTTCAGCCTCAAGGCACATGGGGAAAGGGTGTATGGGGGATTGCCCTCTATATCTGGAAGAACAAAAGAAGATGAAGGAGGGGATGGAGATCTCCACCTAAGGTATCATGAAATAAACCGCTTCTTTATCCAAGGTATATGATACCAAAATATGGATATGTCATATATGATATGCAATATCCGCAAAGAAGTGATGGCCTTTGTGAAAGGACCAAGAAAGAAATACCCATCATTGGAGCAAGTATTTCTGCCATAGATAGGAGTATCTTTCAGTTTATTTCAGCCTAAAGGGAACGAAATGGAGTTGAGAACTGCTATTTCATATATTGCCAATAGATAGAAACACTTTATTATTGCATATTGTATGACAATGATGGCAATTAATAAAGTTGATGTTTCAATCTTAAAGATATGATCTTTGTGGCAATGCCTTGTTTATCTTGTAATACATGGTATGTATAAGATAAAATGATACCTAAATTTATTGATAACTCAAACAATTAAATTAGCATCAATCATGAGAAATTCATTTCTAGTTTCCATATGATGGATAAATCTAGACTCTTTTGGTTAGAGAACCAGTAAGAGACATGAATCTCTTGTACATGATTAATCAATCTTCACTAAAGGTAGTGGAAGAATGATTGTCCTATTAGGTATAATACATATGATGTATTTACATACCTATTGGAACAGATGCTAATACTTCAAATGTTGTTTAGAGAAATACCAATATGAATGTCTTGAGGTGTTCAAGATTATCATAAATGAAGTACAAATTTGGTAAAGCATTAATTCTTGATAAGATCAATGAATGAAATACTTGGACCAAATGTTTGAGATCCTTATGAGTGATTATGATAGTGTATCATAGTGAACTCATGATTAAGGCATGGTGATGTCTAAATCAAGAAGGAATCATACTCTAAGGAGTTAGAGAATGATTATCAAATAACTAAATTCTTCTTAATAAAAGAATACCCCACACTAATAAAAGAAATTAAGAATCACAAGGGTTGTCAGTTCTTATATCTTTAACAGATACACCTCAATTATCTATGTGATGAGTTGTTCATGTGATGAGTCAACCATCAAGATGAATATGAGGAACCGAATCTTGAGTTATGGTTTAAAACCATTACATCCTAAATGACTTCCATGTGAACCATAAGGTATGACCTTGATGGTAGCACTCATTGGATCATATCCATAAGTGCAAATAAGTCTTAAGTGTTAAGACACATGGATAACATTTTGACAAGGATGATGCTTGTTGATTGCAACTTAATGACTAAGACATTTGGCATATGGATACTAAAACCGCATTCCTATGAGGAATAAAACCAGGATGTGTACGTGACACAACCTATAAGGTTTATGAATCCACTAATGTAAATGAAGTCTATAAGTTACAATGGACTGATCAATGTGATTGATTGAGTACAAGCAACTCAGAATTGGATCTTTACTTTGATGATATAGTCAAAGGGTTTGACTGATATGTCAAAGATAAAGAAGGCATCTGTGATTTAGTGGGAGCGTGTTCACATTCCACATGTTGATGTGAAATGGAAATGTTCTAGAATGGAAATCTAAAAGTGGAAATTATCTTTAAGGAAGATGGAGATGTTTCCTATGTGATAGGAATAGAGATCTATAGAGATAGTTCTCGACAAATCTCTTGACCTGGAAAAGAGAGAGCATACATTGGAAATCTGTACTGAAGGGTTCAGTATGCACAGATTCAGTGGGAGAAAACTTGTCCATGTTATATGGATATTAGTATCCCAAGGCCAAGTGTCCAATTCTTATGAAGAATGGGAACACTAAGAATAGATATGGATCTATCATGTATGTAATCATCCCATTGTCTTGCATGTATGACATGGCAAGAATAAAATGCATTCATCATTTTGTATGTATGACATGGCAATATGATGTGCTCATCCTGATAACTCGTATGTAGGACATGACGAGTGGATGTCTGTCTACTTCCAGTAAGGGTTACTGGAATACCATAAGAACTTGATAAGTACTTGGGAAGTACTAGTTCTATGGAGATAAGGAAGAGTTCGATGTAAAGAGTTACATTGATGCGAACTTCCGAAAGGACAGAAAATTGATTGCAAAATATACATAGGATGTGTAAAAGTGAAAGTTTGTTGATTATTGGAAATGTTCCAATAAAACCATTTAAAAGGGAAATGTCGAGTATCCGTGTGTTAGAGAACATCAGTGGATACTATATGGATCTAGAAGTTCATGAGATGAACTTATAGATATTCTGGTCATTGATGACAAGTCTGGAATCCTTGATCATGCAATGTGGCTAAAGGTTAGCAAAGGAATACTAGATCGCATATTACGACAACTCCATCTCATACGTGTGACGTACAGCGAAGAGATGAGAGATATGCAATTTATACTGACTTTGGAAAGGTGTTGCCATTACTCACTATGTTAGCACTAGAGTACGGTAACATGTGGGACATGTTTGAAGATCACTATGAATATGATTCATGGGTGATTGGCTCGCAGTGCAAGTGGGAGTCTGTTGGTATGTATGCCCTGAGAGCCAATCATGGGATGATTGGTGGGATACATTAAGATTTATTTGATAAACATCAAAGGAAAGCTTCCAATTCTTTCTAGTTCAGTCATATGAGATAGTGATAGAACAAATTGAATGTCTAGAGAATGACAATACTCAATGACGTATGCCTTCAGGTTCATGACCTGAACGATGAGATCATACGGATGCTAAGAGTTTGTACATTCTTGTTATGTCCCTAGTCGGATGTCATTGTGGAAGGTAGATAGACAGCAATGATACACAAGACTAGATTGTGGTGTTGGTTGATGATAGAATCTCATTAGTCATGATATAGAGATATCAAACCAAACACATAGGTACTTGTTAGAGAACAAGGTACCGGACAGACCCACCGTGAGTTTGACACATGGAACCATGAGATGGTAGTTACAATCAGTACTCACAGTGATGGTGGTGAGTGTGATTCTTAGACTTGAAATCACTGCACTCAACACATGTCGTTGGGCACACTTTGACATCATCAAACGCAGTCCTGAAACATGGGTTGTTATAAAGGTGATGATTAGGTGGCTTTGACACATGGGGCTTTTGAGGGGTGAGTGATAGATATGGGATTTGTCCCTCCTGAGGGAGTATGATATCCAAGGCCACTTGATGAGTAGGATTGAGATAGGCGTGCGCACGCATGTATGAATTAGTATGTGATATTGATGTCATACATATCTCCTTCAATCTACTCTGAGATCAAGAAAGTGAATGAACATTGACAGGATGGCTGTTCCATGCCTCGAGTTCATTCGGGATATCAGTGACAAAGGAATTATAAATTCACTGTAACACCATTCATGGATTGTAGGATGAAAGTTGTTCTCCAACTTTCTACTTTCACTTGGGTAGCAATGATGTGTGACTAGGCACCGCTCTTTTCTTGTGAAGTCATAAGTGTTATGGACTTTCACTGCCAACGTGAAATGGACCTGCAGGGTCACACACATAGGATTTAACCTGGAAGAGGAGTTTTGTCCACAAAGCAATGTTTAGATTGATTACTAAAGGAGTTTAGTAGTTCAATTAAACACTCAATCAGTCGATAGCTCAATATCATATGGTTCAAGGTGTTGGACGCATTGATTGGAGTATCGGATTGATTGAAATCGCAATTGACTGATTTTGCCCAACCTGTGCTCCCAACCGATCGGCTCATGTGATGAACCGGTCGGCTGAGGTGCTGAACCGGTCGGCTGGAGTGTCCAGGCCGATCGGCTCATGCCCAGGTTGAAATGACCGGTTCAAGAGTTGAACCGATCGGCTCAACTGGTGCAACCGACCAGTTGGGAAAGTCATGTCGGCAAGAATTTTCCTTTGGTTTCAAATTGCCCAATTCGATTGGGAATAACATTGGTATTTGATACCAATTGAGAACGAAACAAGGAAAGTCTTTTTGAGCCGGATTAGGACCATGAACCGATCGGTTCAGGGCACCAACCGATCGGTTGGAGTGCCCCAAACGATCGGCTCAGGTCCAACCGATCGGCTCAATGGCCGAACCGATCGTTCAGTTGTGAACCGATCATTTCAAGTTGCAAACCGGTTGCTTTTTGTGGAAAATTCTCAAACTCTTCTACTCTTGCTTTAGTCCCGTATTGTCGGGCACAGAGAACCCTGTCCCATGACCCACCTATATATAGGGGTATTGGGGGCTTCTCAAAGTACAACTCAATGCAAGCCGGTTGCTTTGCGAAGTTGTCGTTCTCTCTGGTTTTGGTAACCGTGAGAGATCCCGAGCAAGTGCTTCCCGCAAAAGGGAGGTGCAGCAAGGGAAGGACAACTGCAGTTGCAACTGGCAGCAGGAGAATGTGTTGGCGACTAGTACGTCAACAGGAGGGTGCGACTCCTTCCACTTCCTTGTGGGACAAGGAGAGTGGAGTTCCAGGTAGTCCGTGTGGACTACTACAGAGGCGGGAGGACACTGCCGCTCAGGAGGACAACTGTCATCCGACAGTCCGGTAGGAGGAGGAGTCGTCAGTCCCGGTGTGACCAGGAGCTGCACACACACCGTCCAAGACCGGAGTTGAAGACCGCGCATTGCGCGAGGTATTGTCTCCGAGCAAGCCTCGGGACAAGGTATGATTCCACAAACCATCCTTTCCTATTATATAGACGTTGACGCGTTTCCTCGGTATGGGTTGGGGGAGAAAATTTTTTGTTTCCGCTGCCTTCTCTGTCTCCCCTAAAACCCAACAGGACTCTCGGTCGATAATTCCTCGACCGAGATGAGTTCTGACAACACTTTCAGAATTAATTAACTAGCCATTGCTAAAGCAACTAAAGTATACCTAACGGCTAGTTAAGCACTTAGAACCCCCTAGAAAGTGTCTAGAACGTCCTTAAGCACTTGTAGGTCATTCCTATAAATAGGACATGCCTTAGGACACTTAAACTCACTACTCTACACTTGTGATACACTTGAGCTTACACTTGCAATTGTCAATCTGTTTTGAGAAATTAAGCAACACTTGCATTGGCTTTTCTTCTCCTTGCTCTAATTTCGTGTCCTATAGGTAGCATCTCCGATCCACAACAATTACACTTCTATATACATTGGTTAGGAGATCAAAATGCTTGATATAGGAAATCAATTCTTGAGCTGCAAAGTGGTATTGTAATTTCTATTTTTCCTTCTTGTTCCTTTTATCCTTTGTATTCTCCTTGCTACTCCTAGGGTTGGAGGCTGCGGATTGGAGAAGGTTCTTCTCGGTGGAGAAGGTGGACTTCGTACTACTTCAATAAGGTTGTTGTATTGGGAAGCTACTTCAAGAGGAAGGCTACTTCAAGGGGGAGCTTGAAGTTACTTCAAGAAGGCTGCTTCAAGGTTGGTGCAACTACTTCTAGGTGAAGGTTTTCCGAAGGGTTTGGTGAAAGAATTGTAATTTTATGTAAAGTCCTTGTGAGGTAATAAAATTTGATTCTTTCAAAATCCCAATTGGGTAAGCAACCGGGTAGTGGATTGACTGCCTTAGTATTTTCTAAGGTTGGAACCACTCTAAATCCTTGTCCCCTTGTCCAATATTTTTGTGGTTGGTTGTTTGAGTTACAAAAATTATTGAAATATTCATAAAACCCTATTCACCCCCCCCTCTAGTGTTTTTTCAATTGGTATCAGAGCATGCTTCAAGGAATTCTAACCAAGTCTTGAAGAATGGGTGATGGGTTGCTCAACAACCTCAACCTTGAAGGAACACTTGTGGCTAGGCCTCCTGTATTTGATGGTATGAACTACACCTACTGGAAAAGGAGGATGCAATTTTACTTCCAAGGGATTAGTTGGGATCTATGGAGGATGGTGTCAACTCCCTACGAATTTCCTCAAGCAGAATATGCAGCTTGGGACACTAATACGGTAAAGTCTGCCCAAATGAATGCAAAGGCTGTAAGTATACTTTATTGTTCAATTTCAGTTGGAGAATTTAATAGAATATCAAATTGTGAAACGGCTTATGAAATTTGGCATAGACTTTCTATAACTTATGAAGGAACCGTGCAAGTTAAGAATTCTAAAATTGGAATGCTTAAACAGAAATTTGAACAGTTCCGTATGGATCAAAATGAATCTATTAGTGAAATCTATGAAAAAATTTATTCTATTGTAAATGGTTTGAATGATTTAGGCAAAGTAATTAGTGAATAAGACCAGGTGTCAAAGATCCTTAGATCTCTTCCTCCCAAGTACAAGCCTAAAGTGACAGTCATTGAAGAAGCAAATGACCTCACCCGACTAAAGATGGAACAACTCATTGGCAACCTAGAAGATCATGAGGCAACTTTAGAAGAGGAAGAAAGACGAGAACATGAACTTCAACAAGGGAAAAAGAAGGACATTGCATTCAAAGCATCAACCAAGGACAATCATGACACAAGTGAAGATGATAGTGAAGAAGAAACTCTCATTGTAAATGGTAAGCAATATAAAAGTTTTAAAACTAATAAAACTTCTAGTGTTTCTTCTTCCAGGTGCTTTGAGTGTGGCAAGAAGGGACACATGAAAGGTGATTGTCCAAAACTCAAGAAAGGGAAGAAATCATCTCACAAAAAGAAAGAAAGAGCATATAAATCTGCATGGGATGATTCAAGTGGTGATAGTGATGATGGAAAAGAAGAAGTAGAATGCCTCATTGCTACAACAAATGAAGAAGAAGAAGAAGAGGTAAGTCTTTTTGATCTACCAAAAGAAGATCTAATTGTTAGTCTTCAAGATACTCATGAGAAATATATTGAGTGCAAGAAGAAACTTAAAAAATCAAATAAAGTAAATGATGATTTAAACGTTAAATTTCTTGCTCTTGCATCTGAAAATGAAGATCTCAAAAAGGCAATTGAAGATTATGATATTAAGATTAAATCTGTAGAAGCAAATTGCAATATTCTTTCCTTAGAAAAGTTAAACTTGCAAACTCAAGTAAATGATCTTCAAAGACAATCTATTTTATGTTCACATTTAGATTATGATAATGTTTTAAAAGAAAGAAACTCTCTATTATCTAATTTAGATCAAGCAAGGAAAGATATAAACAAGAAGATGGATGATATTGTTAAGCTACAAAGAAAAATAAACGAGTTAAGAGGAAATGACATCCTTGATAATATTCTGAAAATTTCCTCTAGTTACAATGGAAGAAGAGGATTAGGATATGATCAAAAGAGAAATCAACCCAAAAGAGCTAAAGCATCCAAGACTAAGACTATGTTGGTACCTAAGAACACAATTCCTAGAAAGAGAAATGAAATTGACTCTATTAGTTGTCATTATTGCTTGTGCCTTGGACACTACTCTTTTTCATGCCCATACAAGAAAAGTAATGATGATCTAGATTGGGTTCCTAAAACTTAGAAGCTTAAATTTTACTAGTTGAGATTTGACCTAAACTGATTCTTGACATACAAATGTCATATCTCAACACAACCGAGCACAAACTTTTATAATTTTGTTTTTACTTGGAAGCAATTACAGAAAACAGTTCTGAAACATTACAGAACCTTTCTCGGTCGAGAAACTGTCGACTGAGAGAACTGTCGGTCGAGAAATGGTCGACCGAGAAAGTTTTTGTTGTCAAGTCTGAGATAAATCTGTTGAACTTGTTTTAAATTAACCTAGTTTGCTATCAATTTGTTATAAATGATTGATTTAACATGCAAGTCAAGAATAAAACTCGGAAGACAAATTTTTTTTGGGTAAGACATATTAATCCTTTGCATCATATGGCAATATAAAATCTTTTGCAAATGTGTTATATGAAGACTGATCTTATTCATTGAATTGAAAAAGTTTCTTAGGCATGATCAGTTATAAAAATTTGTATTAAAATTGAAAACTTATATGCGAGTATTGTGGTTTATTATCTAAATGATTTAACTTAAAACTGAATATATGACTCATGATCACGGAAATTATTGTTCTATCATAATCTTTGTGCCATGCTCATTATGTAACATTGGTTTGAAATAATCCATATATATAAACCATAAATGGATACTATTCTTGATCATCGTCATTCAACTCATATGAAAAGGCCATTTTGCATAAATAGTAAAATTTTATGGCATAAATGCATTCTAATTTGAAAATCTGCAGAAATTGCCTCTTGGTTGAAATCAAACTTGACCAAGGGGCGCTATGGTCAAAGTCAAGGTCGATCTAAAATAAGCTTTGACAAAATGATTATTTGTACATCATTTTATTATACTTAATCTTAGTATCTTGACTCAAAATATACTTTTGATAAAGATCTAAATCAAAATTTAAAAATCATTTGTGATCTTAGAAGCTTTAAATTGATTTAATCATAAGATTAAGGGGGAGCTCACAAAAACAAATTTGATTATTTGATCAAGAAGATTACAAAACATTGCAAATATCATTTGAAGCTTGTTATGACCTTAGTATTGTTACTATTGGCTATGAAGAAATCTACAAATTTCATATACCTTGTTCTTAAAGGAATTCTCTAAACAAATCTGTGCTTAACATCCCGTGCATTTGGTAGAGACATTTTTCATGTACTCTAAGATTAAAGGATTCTCATTTCATTTTCAGGGCTTAACATCCCTTGTAAAATGGGTGAGAAATCAATACACATATGCCATGAACTTAGAAGGAAATCATATCATTTCAAGGCTTAACATCCTTTGCAAATGATTGAGAAATAAATTGTGGATACATTTAGCACTAATTGGTGTGCATTAATCCCTTGATTTTACTTGAATATCTCTTTAAGGGGGAGAAAATCATAAAATTAAGAAAGAAAAATACAAAGTCATAATATAAATGGATATCTTTTTGAAATGACAAAGGGGGAGAAATAATATAAAATCACAAAACAAAATATAAAATCACAAATATAAAATTAGAATGAGTTTCATAATATATTGGCCAGCATCCACTTGCAAAACAAGAATGGCTGCAAAAGGTAAATTTCAGGTATGAAACTCACATGATTTATATTTCTTTATTTTATATCTAAGAAATGTTTGTCATCTTCAAAAAGGAGGAGATTGTTGGCTAAATTGGACATTATGATAAATCCCTTTGTTTTGATTATGACAAACATTTCATTCTTGTTGATCTAACTTTCTACTTGAGTGTTGCAGGAATAAAGTGGATGACAAATCTTTGGGAAATCTACATGCTTGAATGCTTGTATTTTTCATGAATTGTAATCAATTGTAAAAACTTGTACAAATATATAATGTACAAGCACTTAGACATCATGCAAATCAAGCATTAGATCTTCCCTAGCCAATCACTACACTTAGATAGTTCATCCCCTTCAATAGTGTCACATATGCACACTCATACATACACTTAGTACTTTACTTGAAACATTGAAACAGGGTCAATCTCGGTCGACAAAATCCTCGACCGAGACACTCTCGGTTGACAAACTCCTCGACCGAGAAAGACCCACGTAGTCGTTAGACACAGCTAACAAGGTAGTTGGAAGTTGGAGATGAACGTTGCAAACACTTGCTCCAGAGAGTCTGTCGGTCGACAAATCCTCGACCGAGTAGGACTCTCAGTCGATAATTCCTCGATCGAGATGAGTTCTGACAGCACTTTCAGAATTAATTAACTAGTCGTTGCTAAAGCAACTAAAGTATACCTAATGGCTAGTTAAGAACTTAGAACCCCCTAGAAAGTGTCTAGAATGTCCTTAAGCACTTGTAGGTCATTCCTATAAATAGGACATGCCTTAGGACACCTAAACTCACTACTCTACACTTGTGATACACTTGAGCTTACACTTGCAATTGTCAATCTGTTTTGAGAAATTGAGCAACACTTGCATTGGATATTCTTCTCCTTGCTCTAATTTTGTGTCCTATAGACAAGCATCTCCTATCCACAGAAATTACACTTCTATATACATTGGTTAGGAGATCAAAATGCTTGATATAGGAAATCAAGTCTTGAGCTGCAAAGTGGTATTGTAATTTCTATTTTTCCTTCTTGTTCCTTTTATCCTTTGTATTCTCCTAGCTACTCCTAGGGTTGGAGGCTGCGGATTGGAGAAGGTTCTTCTCGGTGGAGAATGTGGACTTCGTACTACTTCAAGAAGGTTGTTGCAATGGGAAGCTACTTCAAGAGGAAGGCTACTTCAAAGGGGAGCTTGAAGTTACTTCAAGAAGGTTGCTTCAAGGTTGGTGCAACTACTTCTAGGTGAAGGATGTCCGAAGGGTTTGGTGAAAGAATTGTAATTTTATGTAAAGTCCTTGCGAGGTAATAAAATTTGATTCTTTCAAAATCTCGGTTGGGTAAGCAACCGCGTAGTGGATTGACTGCCTTAGTATTTTCTAAGGTGGGAACCACTCTAAATCCTTGTCCCCTTGTCCAATATTTTTGTGGTTGGTTGTTTGAGTTAAAACAATTATTGAAATATTCATAAAACCCTATTACCCCCCCTCTAGTGTTTTTTCAACCCTCTACTATAAATAAATGGGTACAAGGGGCTTCTCAGAACACACAACTCGGAACATCAGTTGCTCTGCAAAGTTGTTCTCATCTCTGGTTTTCGTAAGTGAGAGAGTCCAAGCAAGTTCTACCCATCCAGGGAGGAACATGGAGGGAAAGACAACTATAGAAAAGTGACTGGTGGTGGGAGAGTGTGTCGATGACTAATACATCAATAGAAAGGGATGACTCCTTCTAGTCTGTCCATTAGGATGACTAGAGTTCCTGATGGTCCATGTAGACTATCTATAGAGGCGGGAGATTTCTACCGCTCAGGTGGACGACCATCAACCATAGTCCAGTCAAGATCAGGAGCTACACAGAAAGAATAAGTGGTCGAAGGCTGCACTAGCTGTAAGGTATTGTCACTAAGCAAGCCTCAAGACCAGGTATATCTCACTAAACTATCATTCCTATTGCATAGTTCTTGATGCGATCTGTTGGTTATGGGTTTGTGGTTAGAAATTTTTTTGTTTCCGCTACCTATTTTGTCCCACAAAACCCAACAGTGGTATCAAAGCCACGTCAAGATGTTATGTTTTAGGATTAATTGATATGATCAGATTTTGGTTCTTTGCCATGTATTTATTGTATGCGATGTGAATACTTTAACTAGCTAATGTGCATATCTGATTAACACCACAAATACCTATATACATATATGATATGGTATATATACACAATCGATACGCGTCGCTCTAAACTGGATTTGATGGTGGAAGTGTAGCATGATTATGGCCTATAAACCCCTATGTGTGTGCTTGTTTGGTTGTGGTTGTTTCCATCTTGGTCTTTGTACTGAGTCCTTTCTCCTTTTTTAGATGTAACTCGAGATAACTCGAGAATTCTCTTCTACCTTTGCTCCCCCCGAATGTAATTCGGGGTTTCCCAAAGAAATATGTAAAAGTAGGATAGTTTTATTTCCTATTATGTCAAAGAACAAATGGTCCCAGACAAGCGGTTAAGGGACTGAGATGACTGGCTAATGGTGCGAGACGAGCGGCTAGTAGCCTAACGAGGAGCACGATGACCTGACCGTCGTGAGGATCCAGACTATCGGTTGGTGACAACCAACCGACCGACTAGGAGGCGAGCCGATCAGTTATAGGATGAGTTGATCATCTCGAAACGACCTAAGCACAAATCTTCATAAAAAATAGGTTGTTCATATGATGTAGACCTAGATGACCGTAATTCCATGTGGATCAAGGAATTACAAATAGGATGGCCTTAATCATCACTTTATCACTTCACATATTTTCTTGTGGGATATAGCATGTATATCAAATGTACTGTACATGTGGTGATTGGATACGTATATGTATATAAATACCACATCCCTCAATATAAATATTAAGTTTAAGATGCCTTCCAAAAGAAGCATACATGCAAAACTTGATCGACTAAGTGTGGGAATGGAATATCGTGGTGCACCGCCTATCTCGTAGAAATGTGATGGTGAATATGTGAGTCTGCCCTAGCAGGGTACATATTCATTGTGTTGGCATTTGGGTTGGACTTAACTAGGTGACCTTTATCGGATCAAGAACCTTGAGACCCGGATATGTACATGACAAAGAGTTGTGCATGACATCTATCAAGAGTTTCATAAGATGCAATTGGAAAAAGTTTCCTACCTGAAAGAATCTAGTTGTGGGTGACAGCCCTAGTCGGTCCATGACTTAGAGGAAATTAGGATCTTGCTCACTAGAAGGTTGTACGCTGCAATCTTACAAATTGATGGTTTGGGCTATCAGTTTGAAAAAAATAGTGGGAGTGATAATTAATTAAAGGCCTAATTAAATATTGCCAATTTTATTCAAATCAAATCAAATCAAAAGGAGTTTTGACAAAATGCAAATGTTTTCTCTTGTAGAATCAAATGGCAAAGAAATCATTATTGAAATTGGACAATTTAATTGTGATATATTTCCATAACTAGTCTAGGACTATGAGAAGTGTTTTGCATACTCCTAAGATACTAGTGGATGTAGAATTTTCTCTATGTTTGCCTAAGGCGTTGTTTGAATGCAAACTGACAGAGGGAGATCCAATTAAGACCCCATGTGCTCAATATGATTGGGCATATAGAATGTCTAGAGAAATTGAGATTTCCTTTGGCTGCTCAATATGATTGGGCATATAGACTGTATGGAGAAATTGAGATTTTCTTTGGGTCAAGAGTTGGCCATGAATAAGATTTTGCAATCATTGCCCAAATCATATAGCATGTTTATCAACTATTACTACTTGTGCAACATTGCTAAACTGTTGTCAGATCTGCTTGACATTTTGAAAAATGTTGAAGCACAAATGAAGAAGGATAGTTCCATGATAGTGATCAGTGGAATGGAGTCCAAGGCAGAGAAGCGTTCTACCGCCAAGATGAAGTCCAAGTCTTCTACACTCAAAATATGGAGAGCATTAAGGGAATCAAGGAAGATGAAGCAAGAGATAGAGATCTCTACTTCCGGTGTATACGTAATTGAAATTAACTTTACTACTTCTTCATAATGGGTACTTGATACCGGATGTGGAACACACATTTGTTCAAATGTGAAAGATCTGAAAAGATGTAGGCCTTTAGCAAAAGATGAGGTTGAACTACGTGTTGCTAATAGAGCAAGATTTTCTGCCAGTGTAGTAGGAACCTATGAGTTATCTCTACCAAGTGGGCTGATAATAAAGTTATAGAACTATTATTATGTACCTGCCATTAATAGGAATATCATTTTTGTATCTTTTTTGGACAAGGATGTATTTGAATTTCTTATTAAGAATGGAAAATGTTCCATTTCTAAAGATGGGATCTTTTATGGCTGTGCCCCAATGTCTTATGGTCTATAATTGATAAATCGATAGACAGGTGTATACAACGTAAACACCAAAATACAAAAACTCAATGACTCAAATAAAACATACCTTTGGCATTGTCGTCTAGGGCACATAAATGATAACTGCATATCTGAACTCCATAAAGATGGATTTCTGGACTCTTTTGATTTTGAATCAAAAGAGACATGTGAATCTTGTTTATTGGGCAAGATGACAAAGACTCCCTTCTCAAGTAAAAATGAGAGAGCGAGTGATCTATTAGGACTCATACATAGTGATGTATGCGGGACTTTTAGAACAAATGCTAGAGGTGGGTATCAATACTTCATTACCTTCACTGATGACTTCAGTAGGTATTCTTATGTTTACTTGATGAAATATAAATTAGAAACCCTTGAAAGGTTCAAGGATTTCATGAATGAAGTACAAAACCAACTTGGGAAAATTATTTGGGTACTTCAATCTTATCGAGGTGGAGAATACTTAGATCAAGAGTTTGAGGACCTTGTGAGAGCATGTGGTATTGTATCACAATGGACTCCACCTGGAACACCACAACATAATGGTGTGTCAGAAAGAAGGAATTGCACATTACTATATATGGTGCAATCTATGATGAGTTTTGCCTATCTTCCAACTCCCTTCTGGGGTTATGCTCTTGAAACTGCCGTGTTTATACTTGATCGCGTACTATCTAAATTGGTTCAAAAGACACCATATGAGATATGGTACGAGAAGCGTCCCGATGTGTCTTTTAGAAGGTTTGGGGATGTTACGCTTATGTCAAGAAAATGTTTCCTAAAAAGCTTGGGCCCAAATCCGATAAGTGTTTTTTTGTTGGATATCCCAAAGATACAAGGGGATACTACTTATACCACCCAACTGACAACAAAGTGTTTATTGTCAGGAATGTTGTTTTCCTAGAAAAGGAATTTATTTCCAAAGGAAGTAGTGGGAGGGAAGTGGAACTCAAAGAAGTTCAAGGCCAATAGGAAAACAATGAATTAATAGATGAACAAGAGGAACATAGAGAATCACAAACTATTGTGGAATCTGAAATTCCTCAAGTAACACAAGAACCTCATAGATCTAGTAGGACACGCCTTGGGCCTGAAAGATTTGGATATCTTGTGACTCAAGAAGGTGGCGAGTTGGTCATAGATGATGAGACAACTACCTATCTAGAAGCTATACAGGGACCAGATTCTGAAAAATGTCTTGAGGCCATGAGATCTGAGATGGAATCCATGTATACCAACAAGGTATGGACCTTAGTGGATCCACCTGAAGGGGTAAAACCCAGAGGGTGCAAGTGGGTCTTTAAGAAGAAGACCAACATGGTTGGCAATGTGCAAACTTATAAAGGCAGATTGGGTGCAAAGGGTTTCAGACAAGTTCAAGGTGTTGACTATGACGAAACCTTTTTTCCAGTTGCCATGATTAAGTCCATCAGGATCATGCTTTCTATTGCAACATACTATGACTATGAGATTTGACAGATGGATGTTAAAACCACATAACTTAATAGGAATCTTGTCAAGAATGTGTACATGACACAACTTGAAGGTTTTATAAATCCAAAGGATGCAAATAAAGTCTGTAAGCTACAAAGATCAATCTATGGATTGAAGCAACCATCTCGGAGCTAGAATCTTTGATTTGACAAAACAATCAAAGAGTTTGGCTTTAGTCAAAATGAAGATGAACCTTGTGTGTAAAATAAGGTTAGTGGGAGCACGACTACATTCCTCATATTATATTTATATGACATACTATTGATGAGGAATGACATCCCAACTTTACAAAAGGTAAAGGAATGTCTTGGAAATACATTTTCAATGAAAGACTTAGGTGAAGCATCCATGTCTTAGGAATCAAGATCTATAGAGATACATCTAGAAAGATTCTTGGACTAAGTCAAAGAACATACATTGACAAAGTGTTGAAGAGGTTCAACATGGAAAACTCAAAGAGAGGAAACATACCCATGAGACACATAGTTCCCTGATCTAGAGGTCAATGTCCCAAATATTGTGATGATAGGGAATGCAAGAATGGGATTCCATACACATCATTAATTGGATCCATCATGTATGCAATGTTGTGAGGAAGAGTTGGTCGTAAAGTGTGACTTCCCAAGATTTTCTAAAACTTAATCTGATGTGTAACATCCAAATTGAAACCCTCATCTCAGCGAGATTACCAATATAAATCCCACATACGAGGCTAAGAAGAAGAAAATAAGAAGAAGTCAAAAGGAAACAATTAGTAGCACATGCACATGAACAATAATAAAACCATACAACACATGTTCAACATTCAACATATAATTACAACATGAATTATTACAACATTTGATATTACATATTGATCAACAAACTTATACATATACATGTACTACCACTAAACTACAGGATCTTTAGACAACGGGTCCACCTGTACATCAAATCACCATACAACTCTCAACTGTCATGGATCTTCAAGACCATATGTCCACAAACCTAAACAAAAGATTACATGTGGTACACATCAACACAATATTCTAGAATATTATACTGAGTATGCCTACATGTCTTTTATATACCACTCATCATATCTTGGCAATAAGATAAAGCTAATACTTGGTAGTTATAAATAAATATAAGAAAAAGTATATACTTGCACAAAGATGCTCATTAACAAAAAAGAACACATATTTTAAGCACATTTTTCATTATATCAACCACACATTTACTACATGGGAGTTGAACGCATTAAGGCCTTTATGATCACTACCAAAGAGTTAGATCATATGTACAATGTGACTACTACCAAAGAGTTAGGTCACTTCCAAGAACACTGACAAAGAGTTAGTGCTTTCATATTTACAATGTGACCACTACCAAAGAGTTAGGTCACTTCCAAGCACACTCCTAAAGAGTTAGTGCTTTCATATAATGGAACATATATATATATATTATATTTGATGTGTTCATCGCAGTAAGTATGGAAAATCAAGCAACATATCATACAAGAACAATCATTTCAACCAATACCATACGCCAAGTATTTACTACCATATAACACAAGCATACTGTAGAATAAGCCAAGTAAGAGGTAATGGCATACCTTGCTCAAGAGAAATTCTAAACCATATTCTTGATGTCATCTATGTCCTTGGTCAACCCTAAATAAGACAAGATTACATGTCACCGTCAGGTTCTCATCATCTTACATCTCATCTTAACCCTAATCGTGTTCATTAGGGTTTATCTTATCTCATTAGGATGTGTGCATCATTACTTGCATTCTTGTCTTAGAATTATCTTACTGATGTTGTTTTCCAGATTATAATTAATTATATGAACATTAGGTTCCATATCCTTTTTGTGCACATATTAACCCTAGTTTCTACACATTATTCAAATTAAGGTTACAACCCATGCATTAAGGGTCATCTTCATATAACATGGATTTTGTGTGTAAAATTGATATCAGATTTACATATTATCTTCCAGTTACTGATATGAGGGTGTTTTGTGAATTTCATCATTTATTGAGCGTGTATGTATCTATTGTATTTTATTTAGGGTTATTAGCCCTAATTAGCCATGTGGAGAAAATTACATGATTTCTTGCATCAACATCATAAAAACTGACCTTAAATGGATTATATACATCAAAAAAGATTTACTGACATATTATCATAATTTTAGGCCATCGTTTGATATTTATAATTCATTAAACAAGTATATACCAACTTACATGATATCACTGATATTAGTGCAAAAAAAAGGCTGATACTCTGGTCCCATGTTGTTCTACTTATTTTTCAGAACATGTTGGTATCTTATTTTCATTTTTCAGATAATTGGGCTAATTTGTATGAATTATGTAAGAACAAGATATTTACTGAATTGTTTACCTTTTTGGGCCAATAGTTTCTTGCCATGTGTCCACTTGGGCTAGCGCGCATCCTTTTCTTGTTGTGGCATCTCTTGGAATCGTCCGTCGCTACATAGCTTGGATGAGGAAATGAGCGATCTACAAACTTCCCATCGCCTATAGATCTTGCCTAGGGACTCCTCTCTACAACTCCATCTTTCTCATCATCTTAGGGAAAGAATAGTACCGATCCACCATGGTGGTGCACGAACGTACAAAAGACCTCTTCTCTTAGCCTTGCACTAGATTTTCGTCTATGTAGGTCCCCTCTAGCCTCTCAAACAGAAGTATCAAGAGACAGGTGTTGTTCTCCTATAGGTGTCGGTGGAGAAGACCCTGGGATGGTACTCAGGAGGGATTGATATGTAGGTCTTAGTGATACGAGAAAACCACCCACTTCCTTTACTTCAACAAGCCACGCACATAATGTGGGGATCGACCAAAGTTGAATCATATTCACGGTAACTCTTACTAGGGAGACTACATCCTCATCCATCTGATAACATCCAAGGGTTAGAACCAACTCTCTTAAAGTACAATCTGTGGCACTTCTTACACACCAATAACATGACACCTAGCTAATTGGAAACTTAGATAACAAATATACAAACCTTGTTCCATCATCTATTGATGTGTACATTATTTACCATGTTTAACCAATGTGTAGGAACCTCTATAACCCATCAAATTTTTACCAAAACACTTGGAATTCTCAAATAACTCCACACTTGAATTCATTTATGTCATTAACTATTTAGGGATTTCTAAAGTTCATTCTATCACATCCTACAAACATTAAAAGAAATTTTGTCCTCAAAATTAAGCCAGAAATCCACTTTATCACATCATATACATCTTAAAAGCAATTTTTTCCTTAAGCCATCCTATTACTTCAGAGAACTTCATCCATTTCTTGGGCACCACTCTATGTGCATCCCATCCAAAAACAAAGCTCCTTAATCATATCCAAACCAATATTAGGAGGTTTTAAAACATCTAGGGTGAATCAACCTTTCATAAAAGATTTAAACAAAGGTTTAGAAACTCTGGTTATGCCATGACATATCTCATATGTTAGGGTTGCATCCTTATCTTTACCCATGCATTAGGGTTTCTACATCATATTACTATGTTCTAAAGGAGTTAACTAACTGTAACGACCCCGCCTCCCGGTAAACCCCAATTAAGGGAGACCCGAAGGTCAGAGCCGTTAATCAATTAACAGGATCAAAGGTTCGACAAATAATCAATAACAATTATGAAATTCTACTAACTAACTGGAATTTGGTATAAAATTAAAACTTTTCTTACATTGGAAAAACTGGGATTTCTAAACTTCTATCCATGAATATGCTAAACTAACTAATACTCCTGTGCACGTTATATCTCATTTAATTTCACATCTGCTACTTAACTATTTGTCCTTTTCATTTGAACCTAAAACGCCGACAAACAAAACATCGGTCAACAAGAAGTTGGTATGTGGGGGAAACAATAATCATGCAAATATGGTAACACCATAATTATTCAATTAATCATTTAACAACCAAGATTATGTTTTAAGCTATACTACTCAATCCTTACCTATCCCTTAACTCTGTGCTATCCCTGCAGTGGACTCATATGCTACCTCTCTTTAGGTAGATTTTTACCCCCATGGACCTACCTTATAGGTAGCCAATACCTAGGGTAATAGAGTCGCATGGCACTACCCGAAGATAGCCCAATATCTAACTCATGATGACTTGATGGTCCTACCCCATTCGTAGCCATTTACTAAGTCATCTAATGACCTGATGGACCTACCCCATTGGTAGCCATTTACTAGGTCAACTATTAAGCCACAGAGGGGACCAGGATCTGAGCTAGTAGGCACATATCTTATATGATAGTCATAGCCACATTATAGTTTGCATGAATTAAAATCATCCAACAGTTTAGTTTGAGTCACGATGGAAACATCGATAAAATCTCGAAAAACTAATTCGGGTAGTCATAAGCGTAACCACATACTTGTTCATGTAGATTCATGTGCAAGATTAATCCAAACAACAATGAGCAAGGAAGCATTCAATAAGATCCTGAAACAATTATACAATTTCCTTTTATTACTCATGTCATTAAGATCTATCAAATCTAACTCGCATCTTAGGGTTTCTAGTCCACTTTTAGGGTTTTATAACCTCCAAAATACTTTTATCACGTTTAATGCTCTCTTAGTTCACAAACCCTAATTTCAACATTATAAGCCCAAATAAAGTTGATTATTTCAAAACTACCATCTTTATCTTTTTAAGTTATTTCAAGATCATTATACTCATTTATCTTCAATACATAGTTCATTATGGCCTAATTCACAAATGAACTCTATATATCATTTAATCCACCTGTTATCCATTAGAAAACCCTAATTACTATATTAAGGGTATTTACCCATAATTAGGAACTTAGAACCATCATTTAACACCTTTAATATCTATTAGGTTGCAATTATTCATACCGACCAAAAAAAAACTTACCCTAATTCTTCATTATCTTCAGTAAGGATTCTTTAATCCAACTTATGTTCAAGAATCACTATATTTCAGTTGTATACTGGAAATTTTCAAATTATAACCACTAAAACTCACGTTATACCAAATTAGGGTTTTTATCCCATTAAACCATGTTCATGATCACAAAAACCCTAAAAGCAACATGTTAATCATCCTTTTATGATTTTAGTCTTTTCTTTACTCTTAGTAGGTTTACTTTGATCAAAAACCAAAATCAAGATTCATCATGATTACTTTTATCTCTTTCTAGGGTTTTTCCATTACTTAATGCATTAAAAGATGAAAAACCCTATACTTCTTGAAAATCATTTACAAACAGGCTCTACTATCATTTTTATCATGTTCTACGCATTTTTCTGATCAAAAAGCACTACTTATTTGCATTTTTCGGCCAAGGAATCTATTTTTAATGATTTGTACAAGATCCATCAATTTTCTTAAATTTTGGGCAGAGAAGCGACTTACTTGGCCTTTGTGGAAAATCCTCGACCATCGGGTTACAAGTCGTTGTTGACCGAGCCAGATCCATTGGTTTTCATCGAGCGTGTCCACCCACAGCTACTTTGAGGCGCGAAGTACCAGAGTCGTCGATCCCACACGCGGCTCATGATGGAACTCGATCTGACGGTGGCTTCTAGTCATCCTCTCCCAAACTAACAGAGCTACCTGCGGCGGCGCCGCAGCCTGAAGCTCGCCGGAGCTTGGCCAATCCGCGCTCTGGGGATGCGAGAGTACGTACGAATAGGCCGTTTGTGTTTGTTCTAGCACGAGGAGTTGATAGGGGTCTATATATATGCATGGGGGGTCTAGGGTTGGTTTCCCCAACCTTCCGCCAAGCCTTGTCCCGATGGGATTTAGGCGTTTCTCGAAACAACCGCAAAACCTAGCAAAACTAGGTTTAAAAGGTGCGGAATTCCCTCCCACACCCACTGGAACCCTTTACTCAGATGCACATGCATTGGATTTGTGGGAAAATCGAGGGATAGATCCCCCTGTTAAGCGGCCCCCTTTCCTTTTCCGATTCAAGGAAGGAGACGCACAGAAAGCGTCAGATCTCGATCCAACGGCTGGCGCCATCTCCTTTTATTTTCATTTAAATCGGAAAAGTGTGACATTTATTACAATCTCAACACTTTAGGGAAAATTGTAAAAGACATAACTCCCAAACCGAGTGTCCAATTAATCCCAAATTTTGAGGGAAACTTAATAATGTCTTTATCTACCTCTTTGCCAAATTTGGGCTCATTATCTAAAAGAAAAGGTGCCTTTTCTTCAGGCGCAAGATATTACTCAATGAAGTGTATTTTTCACCTATTTTCTCTTTCCTTTTCTATTAAAATATTTTTATGAGTTTCCTTGAACCTCAAGGAACCTTAATCGCTCGAAATCCCCTCTTGGGAATATTTCCTTATCCTTTTTCCATATCCTTCATACCTTTTCTTATTATCTTACTTTTTCTTTATTAAAATATCTCTTTTTGAGAATTTCTCTTTATCTCTCTTTTATTTCCTTATTTGGAGTTCCTTTTAACATTAGGAATCCTTGGAATACGAAATTCCACTAAGGATATCGCAATTATACCTTTTTCCACTTATTTCCAACCTTTTAACATTAATTTCAATTTCTTTCTTACTAAAGAAATACTTGATTAATCTTTTCTTTTCCTATTGATTTCTTTTTGCAACTTTGGATTCCTTGGATCCTAAGGAACCCAAGAGGAACGAAATCCCTCTTTGGATTTGCCTTCTAGAGGTTTCCACACCAAAAACTCAATTATTCATTTATTAATTGGATTTCCTTGTTATTGGGCCCAATAGCCAAAAAGCCCACAATTAAGTCAACAAGGCTGTTTTAAATGAAATACATGCATTCAATCAAAAGACATCATTATTTTTTCATTTATCTTTATTATGAGAAATTACATTTCCCACCAAAAGAACCCAAAAATTGGGGTTGTAACATCCTTCCCCTCTTATAAGAATTTTGTCCTCAAAATTCCATCAAGCAACCAAACAATTCAGGATAAGCCTTTCATATGTCCATCATGGCTCCCATGTGGCTTCACCCCTTTCCATGGTGCTTCCCAAGAACCGTCATTATCTCAATTCTTCCATCTGAGTTCTTTCTTACCTTGGTATATCGTACCCTCATAGGTGACTCAGGACATTTCAGCCTCTCAAAAGCTGAATAGGTTCAGGGCTCAACACATGGCTTGGGTACCCCACATAGTGCTCTAGATCAGACTCATGTAACACATTATACATCATGTTATCCTGAGGGGTAAGGCTAAACACAACCATTTCCACAAATCCATCTCAAATGGACCCATATATCGGGGACTCAGCTTTCTCATCTGTAGCCTAGAGGGGTCAAATTTTCACATCACATATCTTCCCACAATGAACTGCATTTCAGTCTGCTTTGCACCAGCTCATGACTCGTGTCACCACCAGGCTCTCTCTAAGCCATTGCACGATCAAGCGACTTCATCTGCACACACACTGTGGTTCTTTTCTGACCTTTGTGAGGCCTTCTTCACCAACATCATCTTAATGAAGTGGTGACCGACACAACCTCCTTCTTGCATCCCGATAAAGGCTTTGGTGGTTAACATCACATCTTAAGAATTGTCTCTATGTATCACCCTAAATGAGCACACATGCTCTCATCAGACCCTCTAGTCTGGATTATACTGTCCTTTAGTATGGGGTGATAAACTGTACTCTCATCGAGTTCTTCATGTATTCACCCCCACCTCATGGAAATGAACCTTGGTCATACCCAAGAACTTTTGAACTTGTATCATGGTGTAGTTGAACCATCTCTTTTCATATGTAGTTCAACCAGATCTGTCCCTTGACAGAACTCTTCCTTTCTCATGTCATCTAGGTAAGGGGATCTACCATAACCCATATTGTATCTTGACCTTCTTGGTCTAGGAGAGACTCACAACATCCATAGTGATGAACTCCCATTCCCTCTCGGGAACTCTTTATACTTTATATCCATGCACTTGGTTAATGGTGTTCGTCCTTCACCTCCTGGATTGCATGGCCACATGCCACATACAACTTTGTTTTAAGCATCCAGAATGCTACCATCGCTTATTATCTTTATAGTTTCAAAGTATATTATGACCTCTTGTATTGTTATGATTCCTCAAGCTTGATACCTCGGAAACCCTAAACCACTCTAATTAGGGTTTCACCACCTCCCTTTTCATAGGCGTGTATCTGAGGTTCTACAACCATCCTTTCATTATATCATGGACTAGGCTAGCTAACCAAACAACCTTTAACTTGATCAACTGATATTGTTACATCTGTGTGTTATCCGAACTTATCTCATTTCCACCTGAGGGTTAACCTAACAACCTCTTCTAGCCTCCATCTAACTAGGCAGCTATATCTCAACTAGAGCATCCATTACCACTTCACATTCTTAGGTATTAGGTAACATTGTTGCCACTTATTATCTCATCTTAGCCCTAAGTCCATCATCATTAAAAACATTCCGAGCCTATTCCTTTGGTTTTCAAACTCAACCTGGTGTAACCCATAGCTCATGCTAAAACATCCTTATAAGATGACTACCTTATTCCTCTTTAGTGTTTGCAAACCATCCATGTATCATTCACTTTACCAGGGTATGTTATCTTCTCTGTCCCCATATCTCGTGGCAACGTTCCAAACTACATCATCTTTTACCCTTGGTGTATGGCATGCGTACTGTCCTATCTCTCACTCCCATAACAAGAAGAAATAAGCATTTGGCGGCCGTCCAAATATAGATTTCCTCCCATTCCAAGAGTAGAGATAGTACATCCCACCTTGTCAGTACACCTTTAAATCTAGGTTGAAACGTGCAACTCATGTCTCCACATCACAAACATCATGATATCAAGATCACTTCCATGGAATACTGGTCTCGAACTTACTTGGTCCAAGCACAATCCTTGGTCATCTCCTTTGGGTCTATAGGGTGCCGACACTTTTGGGGTCATCCCTCTTCCCTTATGCACCTAGAGAGTGCCCTACTCATCTGCCCTTTGGGTCCCATGAGTTCATGAAGGTGATCAATCTCCTAACCCATGGCCCTCAGACAATGATAGTTGGTACCTCCCGACCCTATGGTCATTTGCAACTAGGGAATTAGGCAACTCCTTCTTCCATCAATCTTATCCCTACCTGACCCTAGGATAGACTTAGGATTATATCATAGTACATGTTCAACTTAGAACCTTACCCAATCCTTCATCATCTCTCTCTGCATTCTTGGGATGTCTTTTATCCTTTCATAAGGTTCATGGCAACCTACCTACCTTGGTCGAGCCTCATACCGGTTACCTCCATGGTAAGACATCCACATGCACATATATATGGTTATCTATGGGTCTATAGGTTCATTCTCATTCCATGTACTCTTCGCTTAGCTTCTCAAGATCCTATGAAACCTCCTTAGGTTACCTCAAAACCAACCAATCTGGTAAACTTCCTACCCAAGGGTCACTCTCCCAGGATGGGAGGAAACTACACCTTTATAACAAAGGTCACAAGCATTCTTAGGGTTTACCTACATATGAGCATGCTTAAACTAAAAAATACTAAGACACAAGCGTACCTACAAAACCATGCTAGGTCGTACTTGTTCTCATCCTCAACATTTCATCAACTTAGTTGTGAGGGGTTCATCAAACATACCCTTAACGTAAGGGATTTCCTTTACCTCTACACATGAGGAGTACCATGCTCAAAACTATAGAGACTCAAATCTCATCATGAGCATCGGGTACACTGCTTCCCCTCTTAGGCCTAGGAACCCTAGGTTCTCCTTTGGGTATCCAACTACATGCTCAACCTCTTAATCACAAATCAAGAATGTCCAAGGTATGTCATGTACCTCCATGATCTTTCTACTCGAGCAACGCTTCAGAGTTGAGTCCTCTTCCAGGGAAACCAACTAGGTATAAAGCCTCACAACTGGTTACTTAAACTTCCTCAGGGTCTAAGGCACTCTTTATCTCATCCAGCAGGTAACCACTTATACCCTGGGTACTAAAAGCATCGACCTCTTTCTAGGGTTTGGTTCCTCTAAAGGAAACCAAGATATCATCAACCTCTAGGAATCGAGCATAAGGCAACCACTATCATCCATGTAGGTCGCATCATCCTCAACTCCCCACTATTCCTCAAGTTTTGGGGTTTTAGTCTTCCAACCTCCTTGTTGGGGTCATGCTTCCTCTCTCTAGAGTTAAAACCACCTCCAACCATACCCACTAGAGGTCCCTTCTCCATGAAGGCTCATGCTCTCAAGCAAACCCCTATGTGGTTGAAGCCTAGGCTCAACTCATGTTTGGCTCAAGATTATTCATATCTCATAAGCCATCCATCATGCCCTTCTGGCTAGGGTTTCAACCTACTACCGTACCACTGACGTACTCTAGGTGCATGCTATACCCTACTTGCACAAGCCCCTAGGGTAACTATAGGTTCTCCTCTGACCTCATCCATGAAGGAGCTATCCTTCGCTATGGCATGCACGACCCTCTCCAGGGTTGGGTCGCCAAAGGTACTAGGTCATCTACCCTCTCATGGCTCCTGTGGAAAACCAAAGGCATATCTATCCAAACACCCAATCTACCATGACATCTAACTCATCATGTCATCTCTCTCTATCTAACCTTCACTTAGGGTTAGGGTTAACATCATCCTCAAAGGATGTGCTGGGTCTCTATTTTAATGAAGATATCTACCTCCAAGACTCACTTTCTCTACTCATCCTCCTGACAAGAAGGTCTAGCCTCAGGTCTCTCCTGAGGGAAATGACAACTTATGTCATACGACCTAAGCATGTATCTATTCTTTAGTTTGCTCTTAATATATTAAGCTTATGTCCATGACATCTTATTTACGTGATTTTCATTAATTTGGTGGAGGATCCCTTAATCCTTGTCAACCTTATCCATACCTCAAGAGGGCAAGGAGAAGAGAGGAAACCTGAATCCTTAAGGTCCTTATCAGCATTTGAGTTGAGAAGGGATGAACAAGGAGAGAGAGTCCTAAAGGTATCTTATTTCGATTCATACCCTAAGACTTTGGCCAGGCAGTCACACAGATCCGGGAGTCCTCGTATTCCGACTAGTGGTGCGGAGGAAAATATTGCCAGCCCCCAGTTGTGATCCTTTTCTAGACACCTCTGTCTTTCGGATAATCCTCTAATAACTCCCTTGGGTTCTACAGAATTTGTAAAATTTAATAATTATTAAAGATTAAGTGAGGAACCTATGCTCTGATACCAATTGTAATGACCCTGCCTCCCGGTAAACCCCAATTAAGGGAGACCCGAAGGTCAGAGCCGTTAATCAATTAACAGGATCAAAGGTTCGACAAATAATCAATAACAATTATGAAATTCTACTAACTAACTGGAATTTGGTATAAAATTAAAACTTTTCTTACCTTGGAAAAACTGGGATTTCTAAACTTCTGTCCATGAATATGCTAAACTAACTAATCCTCCTATGCACGTTATATCTCATTTAATTTCACATCTGCTACTTTAATATTTGTCCTTTTTATTTGAAATTAAAACGCTGACAAACAAAACATCGGTCAGCAAGAAGCTGGTATGTGGGGGAAACAATAATCATGCAAATATGGTAACAACATAATCATTCAATTAATCATTTAACAACCAAGATTATGTTTTAAGCTATACTACTCAATCCTTACCTATCCCTTAACTCTAGTCTATCCCTGCAGTTGACTTGTATGCTACCTCTCTTTAGGTAGATTCTTACCCCCATGGACCTACCTTATAGGTAGCCAATACCTAGGGTAATAGAGTCGCATGCCACTACCCGAAGATAGCCCAATATCTAACTCATGATGACTTGATGGTCCTACCCCATTGGTAGCCATTTACTAAGTCATCTAATGACCTGATGGACCTACCCCATTGGTAGCCATTTACTAGATCAACTATTAAGCCACAGAGGGGACCAGGATATGAGCTAGTAGGCACATATCTTATATGATAGTCATAGCCACATTATAGTTTGCATGAATTAAAATCATCCAACAGTTTAGTTTGAGTCTCGATTGAAACATTGATTAAATCTCGGAAAAATAATTCGGGTAGTCATAAGTGTAACCACATACATGTTCATGTAGATTCATGTGCAAGATTAATCCAAATAACAATGAGGAAGCAAGCATTCAATAAGATCCTGAAACAATTATACAATTTCCTTTTATTACTCATGCCATTAAGATCTATCAAATCTAACTCACTTCTTAGGGTTTCTAGTCCACTTTTAGGGTTTTATAACCTCCATAATACTTTTATCACGTTTAATGCTCTCTTAGTTCACAAACCCTAATTTCAACATTATAAGCCCAAATAAAGTTGATTATTTCAAAACTACCATCTTTATCTTTTTAAGTTATTTCAAGATCATTATACTCATTTATCGTCAATACATAGTTCATTATGGCCTAATTCGCAAATGAACTCTATATATCATTTAATCCACTTGTTATCCATTAGAAAACGCTAATTACTATATTAAGGTATTTACCCATAATTAGGAACTTAGAACCATCATTTAACACCTTTAATATCTATTAGGTTGCAATTACTCAATTTCATCAATTAAGTATTATGAACTTACCCTAATTCTTCATTATCTTCAGTAAGGATTCTTTAATCCAACTTATGTTCAAGAATCACTATATTTCAGTTGTATACTGGAAATTTTCAAATTATAACCACTAAAACTCACGTTTTCCCAAATTAGGGTTTTTATCCCATTAAACCATGTTCATGATCACAAAAACCCTAAAAGCAACATATTAATCATCCTTTTATGATTTTACTCTTTTCTTTACTCTTAATAGGTTTACTTTGATCAAAAACCAAAATCAAGATTCATCATGATTACTTTTATCTCTTTCTAGGGTTTTTCCATTACTTAATGCATTAAAAGATGAAACACCCTATACTTCTTGAAAATCATTTACAAACAGGCTCTACTATCATTTTTATCATGTTCTACGCATTTTTATGATAAAAAAGCACTACTTATTTGCATTTTTCGGCCAAGGAATCTATTTTTAATGATTTGTACAAGATCCATCAATTTTCTTAAATTTTGGGCAGAGAAGCGACTTACTTGGCCTTTGTGGAAAATCCTCGACCATCGGATTACAAGTTGTTGTTGACTGAGCCAGATCCAGTGGTTTTCATCGAGCATGTCCACCCACAGCTACTTTGAGGCGCGAAGTACCAGAGTCGTCGATCCCACACGCGGCTCATGATGGAACTCGATCTGACGGTGGCTGCTAGTCATCCTCTCCCAAACTAACAGAGCTACCTGCGGCGGCGCCGCAGCCTGAAGCTCGCCGGAGCTTGGTCAATCTGCGCTCTGGGGATGCGAGAGTACGTACGAATAGGCTGTTTGTGTTTGTTCTAGCACGAGGAGTTGATAGGGGTCTATATATATATATGCATGGGGGGTCTAGGGTTGGTTTCCCCAACCTTCCGCCAAGCCTTATCCCGATGGGATTTAGGCATTTCTCGAAACAACCGCAAAACCTAGCAAAACTTGGTCTAAAAGGTGCGGAATTCTCTCCCAAACCCACTGGAACCCTTTACTCAGATGCACATGCATTGGATTTGTGGGAAAATCGAGGGATAGTTCCCCCTGTTAAGCGACCCCCTTTCCTTTTCCGATTCAAGGAAGGAGACGCACAGAAAGTGTCATATCTCGATCAAACGGCTGGCGCCATCTCCTTTTATTTTCATTTAAATCGGAAAAGTGTGACATTTATTACAATCTCAACACTTTAGGGAAAATTGTAAAAGACATAACTCCCAAACCGAGTGTCCAATTAATCCCAAATTTTGAGGGAAATGTAATAATGTCTGTATGTACCGCTCTGCCAAATTTGGGATCATTATATAAAAGAAAAGGTGCCTTTTCTTCAGGTGCAAGATATTACCCAATTAAGTGTATTTTTCACCTATTTTCTCTTTCCTTTTCTATTAAAATATTTTTATGAGTTTCCTTGAACCTCAAGGAACCGTAATGGCTTGAAGTCCCCTCTTGGGAATATTTCCTTAGCCTTTTTCCTTATCCTTCATCCCTTTTCTTATTATCTTACTTTTTCTTTATGAAAATATCTCTTTTCGAGAATTTCTCTTTATCTCTCTTTTATTTCCTTATTTGGAGTTACTTTTAACATTAGGAATCCTTGGAATACGAAATTCCACTAAGGATATCCCAATTATACCTTTTTTCCACTTATTTCCAACCTTTTAACATTAATTTCAATTTCTTTCTTACTAAAGAAATACTTGATTAATCTTTTCTTTTCCTATTGATTTCTTTTTGCAACTTTGGATTCCTTGGATCCTAAGGAACCCAAGAGGCACGAAATCTCTCTTTGGATTTGCCTTCAAGAGGTTTCCACACCAAAAACTCAATTACTCATTTATTAATTGGATTTCCTTATTATTGGGCACAATAGCCAAAAAGCCCACAATTAAGTCAACAAGGCTATTTTAAATGAAATAAATGCATTCAATCAAAAGACATCATTATTTTTTCATTTATCTTTATTATGAAAAATTACATTTCCCACCAAAATAACCCAAAAATTGGGGTTGTAACACTAACATTAATCCATTATATCTAGATGTCGTCAACATTTTATTGAGCTAATTGTTAGAACATGTTCTACATTAACATATGCCTTCTAGGAGTGAGTAAAATATAGTTAACCCACTTTATCCAACTAGATCATATCATAGTGTCATAATCGTTATGCTTTGCTAACTATCAAACTATGTTTTTCATCTTTATTAAGCACTAAGATTAACACCTCATGTAACATGTTTTATTCATATGATCTTATTTCATAGCTCACAATGGATTGCAACATTTACTAGTGTTTTCATCACAACATTAACCAACAATATCACATTATCATCATTATTAATGTATATGGTTAATCATTTATGCATTATTATCTATAAAACCATTTCTAGGTTTCCATCATATCATGTCTATATATCATATCTCAAGATTAGATCACATCCTTACATATATTATATCATGGTTTTGCTAAACAAACTTATGTAAGTGTCTAGTCAAACATATATAAAAACTTCATCTATTCCAATGGAGGTCCTCCTGACCATATCTCAAGGGTAGTGTCATGCTCAATCTCTTTGAGCTCACTCAATTCTATGAGTATCTCATATACACATACTTTATCTTTCCTCTCTTAGTCTAGGGTTCATAGCTATACCTCAGTGGCACTAATGATAGCTTTCCAAGCTCTAGCCACACAGGCACAAACCAAACGACAACATGACACTCTTTTCATAGGTTCTTTACCCATGAGACAATATTACCCAAAACTCTCTTATATGCACAATCATTAGATTCCTACAAGGAACCATCAACCCGATCTTGAGGCTTCACATAAACTAAAACATAGCTACCTCCTCAAGGGTCTTGGGACTCTCTCTCCCTCACCCAGATGGTAGGTTCTCATATTCATTTTCACATATTCAGATAAAACCAACCTCTCTTTGATTCTAGGGTTTGGTCCTTCCAAGGACATCTAGGGGTCAACAAGACTTTAGGAATCATGCATAAATTGACTCAACTCAAATATTCAGGAGTATTCTAGTTTAGGGCATATCATATCACATATTTCTCATATTCCTCATATCTTGGAGTTTAGTTTCTCCGACCTTCTCCGTCTGGGTCTCACTCTCTCTAGAGTTAACCCTAAAACTAGTCCTAACACTATAGGTCCTCCTTTGTAAAAGAGCTTGAGGGTCATGCTGATCCACAACCTTGTCTTAACTTAACATATATTATCTCAACTCAGCTTATCTTATCTCATAAAAGCCTAGTTACTTGCATCATAAAACCTTATCTCAAATCCTAAAAAAAATGAACTTAAGTCCTCAAAGACAATCATATATCATCATAAACTACCTTATATCATCTCTATAATACTTACATCATCATCAAATCTGATTTCATCTATTCCATCTATCTCATATTCCAAACATGGCTCTAGACATCTAATCTATAACTACTCTCTCTTCTAGTCTAATGTCATTCAGTTTCACTTAGGTTTCATGATCACCTCCTACTCGTACATTTGTGTAGGCACATTTTTTAATACATATATATAATAAAATATTATATAGTTTTCTCTGATAAAACATGCATCAGAGAAAATTATCAAGGTTCGATCCGATTGGAATAAAAAACCAAATCCACAAAATGAGTGTCCCACACATCGTAGAGAGTCTAGTGCCATGTCACCTATTGAAAAGGGTGAGAACTGGGTGTAGACTATTGTAGCTACCCAAAACATAGATGCATCATATGTAATATGTTTGTCTTCCTATGATGTATGTCATCTCCAAATAATGCAACATCCCATATCGTTACACTATAAGGAAAGAACGACATCTAAGGACCTGCTATACAACAAGCACCAATCTAGGCCTAGTTCTCAGACATCTAGGTACTAACCTAGAGGCTAGGTCAGATCGAGTCTCTAAAAGATGACTAATCTAGCCCTAAGGATTATTAAGTTCAAGGTTCTTTGGTTTTGAGTTGCATAATGAGAAAATGTCAGGCTTTGCTATTGTTCATTCTCTGATACCACGTGTGATGTCCCCAAATTTTCTAAAAATTAATCTAATGTGTAACATCCAAATTGAAACTCTCACCTCAACGAGAATCCCAATATAAATATCACACACTAGGCTATGAAGAAGAAAATCAAAAGAAGTTAGAAGAAAACAATCAGTAGCACATGCACATGAACAATAATAAAACCATACAACACATGTTCACCATTCAAGATATAATTACAACATGAATTATTACAATATTTGATATTACATATTGCTCAACAAACTTATACATATACATGTACTACCACTAAACTACATGATCTTAAGACAACAGGTCCACATGTACATCAGCTCGCCATACAACTCCCAACTATCCTGGATCTTCAAGACCATTTGTCTACAAACCTAAACAAAAGATTACATGTGGTACACATCAGCACAATATTCAATAATATTGTACTAAGTATGCCTATGTGTCTTTTATATACCTCTCATCATATCTTAGCATTAAGATAAAACTAATACTTACCTATTATAAAGAAATATAAGAAAAATAATATTCTTGCACAAATATGTTCATTAACAAAAGAGAATACATATTTTAAGCACATTTCCCATTATATCATCCATGCATTTACTACTTTGGAGTTGAATGCATTAAAGCATTTATGATCACTACCAAAGAGTTAGATCATACGTACAATGTGACCACTACCAAAGAGTTAGGTCACTTCTAAGCACACTGCGAAAGAGTTAGTGCTTTCATATATACAATGTGACCACTACCAAAGGGTTAGGTCACTTCCAAGCACACTGCCAAAGAGTTAGTGCTTTCCTAAAATTGAATAGATATATTATATTTGATGTGTTCATAACAGTAAGTATGGAAAATCAAGCAACATATCATACAACAACAATCATTTCAACCAATACCATATGCCAAGTATTTACTACCATATAACACAAGAATACTATAGAATAAGACAAGTAAGAGGTAATGGCATACCTTGCTCAAGAGACATTCTAAACCATATTCCTGATGTCATCTATGTCCTTGGTCAACCCTGATTAAGACAAGATTACATGTCACCGTCAGGTTCTCATCATCTTTCATCTCATCTTAACCCTAATCATGTTCATTAAGGTATATCTGATCTCATTAGGATGTGTGCATCATTACTTGCATTCTTGTCTTAGAATTATCTTAATGATGTTGTTTTCCAGATTATAATTCATTATATGAACATTAGTTTTCATATGCTTTTTGTGCACATATTAACCCTAGTTTAAATACATTATTCAAATTAAAGTTACAACCCATGCATTAACTGTCATCTTCATATAACATGGATTTCATGTATAAAACTGATCTCAGATTTAGATATTATCTTCCAGTTAATTATATGAGGGTGTTCTGTGAATTTCATCATTTATTGAGCATGTATGTATTTATTGTATTTTATTTAGGGTTATTAGCCCTAATTAGCCATGTGGAGAAAATTACATGATTTTGTGCATCAATAGCATAACAACTGACCTTAAATGGATTATATACATCAAAAAGGATTTACTGACGTATTATCATAATTTTAGGGCATCGTTTGATATTTATTATCCATTAAACATGTATATAACATCTTACATGATATCACTGATATTAGTGCAAAAAAAGACTGATATTATGGTCCCATGTTGTTCTATTTATTTTTCTGAACATTTTGGTATCTTATTTGCATTTTTTTCTAATAATTGAGCTAATTTCTATGAATTATGTAAGAAATAGATATTTATTGAATTGTTTACCTTTTTGTGCCAATAGTGTCTCGCCACGTGTCCACTTGGGTTGGCACACATCCTTTTCTTGTTGTGTCCAATTCTTGTATGGACCAATCTGGTTCACCAGCGGGTCACTTGATTTAGCGGTCTGGGCTCGATTCGTTCCTCTCTCTTTCTCCCTTCTCATAGACGTGTTCATCTTCTTCTAATCTCGCTATCTGCATGTTGCACCTGTGAGTGTCATTCTCTATTGGATCAGCCGCTGCAACGGCCTACTTAGGGCTCAAATGCATAACTCCAGTCGCTGGCCTGGAGACCACCTCTTCTGCTCCCTGGGCTCTCCTCTTGCGATCTCCTTTTTCTTTCCTTCTTGCATTTTGGGATCCGTGAGGGTCTGCTCTTTTGGGCGTAAGTCGACATCGTGAATACGACTCCAGCTAAGAGATAAATCTCCATCACATCCTCCTTGTGGCTCGATTAACGCATGTGTAACAACCCCACCTCCCGATAAACCCAATTAAGGGAGACCACGACGTCAGAGTCGTTATCCCAATTTCCTGGATCAAAGGTTTGACAAATAATCAATAATAATTATAAAATTCTACCAAACTATATTGAAAGATGGAATAAACTAAACTTTGCATACCTTTTTTTATAATAACATTGGATATCTAACTTCTATCCACAACTTCAATCTAACCTATCTAATCCTCCTTGCACTTTAATTTTTATTTTCATAATATGCCACTTTACTGTTTGTCCTTTTCAAACTTGTACCTAAAACGCCGAAAAACAAAACGTCGGTCAGCATAAATGAATATGTCGATATGCAGAGACAACCAAAACTTCACATACATGGCTAACAATCTAAATATCATAATCAAGTTAATTAACAAGCCAATTTACGCTTTCAATGTGACATTCTCCACCGCTTTTGCCCTAACCTTGGAATACCCTCCTTAGGGTTTCACATTTTCCATTGACTTAAGGCCACCTTCTCCATCCTGAGCTTGGTGCCTGGGGTCACCTCTCATTGTTCCCATTAGTCATGCAATAAATACCACCTTCTCTATCATGAGCTTGGTGTCTGGGTCACCACTCATGGTTCCCATGGGTCTTCCCTCTTGGGCTTGGACCTTTTTGCATCATCCATCAGGGTAGCATGTAGGTGCAATAATACACACTTATATCATAATTGTGATAATCATAGTGACTTTATGATTTGCAAGTATGAACATCCAAACTGATAGATTGCATCCAATGCGATAAATCGTCTGGAAAACCTTCAGAAAACTAGTGTGATTAACCATAATTAACCACATACCTGTCAGGATGACTTGAGTGAAGAAATAATCCAACTAAGCAATAAATTGAGTAAACAAGCAAGCACACAAGATGATCCTGAAATATACACCCAATTTTCCTATCATTGATCATACCATCGAGGTGTATTAAACCTAGTTGCTTCCTAGAATTACTAGACCTTTTTAGGGTTTCGATTACAATTAGGGTTTCACTTTTACTATTTTAAACCCTAATTTAATAAAATTACTCACAACCCTAATTATCTCATCTACTCCTCATGAAAGATATTAAGGTTTCCTTTTGACAACATATAACCCTAATTTCAGATTAAATATTCTTTTCTTTCCTTTTTCCCCTATTGAGGGTTTCTAAGTGCATTACCCATCGTATTAGGTTTGAAACCCTAAATCTTGCAATTTCATCTTCCAAACAGGTTAAGGTGCAATATTATCATATAACATATTAATAATACTCAAATTAACCTATTACGACTTCTTAAATCATTAATTAGGGTTTCTAACCGAATTTTATTACCTTTTTCATGAAAATAATACACTTTTGTAAAACGATAAAGATTCAGGCCTTCTAACTATTTTTATCTTATTCGTCACATTTTTATGATCAACTTTCATATATAACTTTTTATCATCATAGTTTTCTACGAATTTCTATGATTTTTACAAGGAAAAGAATTTTTCTGGAATATTCGAGCAGAGAGGGGGATTTACAAAAAATTCCAGGCTGTTTGATCAGTAGTCCACTGGTCTACCATTTGGATCTGATGTTCCGCATCGTGAGCGATCTAACTTAGTCGGCCGCTCCACAGATTGTTGGATCTCTTTGTGGGATCAAGGTGGATCGCTATCCAATGGTTGTTGCTCCTCTTCCTCCTTCTCTTCTTTGTGTGAGCTTACGATGGCACCGCGGCGGAGCTCTCATCAAAGCAAGGGCAATCCAAGGATAGGGAGGAGATCATGGCTTGTGAGGCAGCCGTTCGAGATCAGTGTGAGGTGTAGACTCGAGAGGGGGTCCTTTTATTGGGCTAGGAGAGGTCCTCTTAGGGTTTCTTAACCGACCGCTGCCCTTACCTTCGGGTAATTTGGGCGTCTCTCCTAGACGCTTTGAGGGTTCGACAAATTAGGGTCGAGAAGGTTCGGGGTTCCCACCTGAACTCAACTAATCAATTTCCAAGCTTGCACATGCATTGGATTATGAGAAATCCGAAGGGAAAAATCCCTCACTTCCCAGCCTATATCCCGGTTCCTTTGGAACTGGACGATGAGCAACGCTCATTGGATTAAGATCCAACATCCCTCATCCCTCACGTTCAACCACAAAGGAAAATGAATTTCCTATTTTTAAGATAATTCCTTATTATTTTGGATAACTTGGAAAAATCACAACTCCTAATCCATAGCTTCATTTTATCCCAAATTTTGAGGGAATCTTATTAATGACGTAATCTTTCATCATGCCAAATTTGGGATTAATATCTAAAGAAATGGGGTCCCTTTCTCTAGTTTCAAGTTATCACTTAAATATATATATTTCTCACATATTGTTCTCTTTCCTTTTCCATTAAATTATCATATTGGATTCCTTGGACCTCAAGAAACCCTAAAGGCATGAAATAACACCTTAGGAAATATTCCTTTTCCTTTTCCCCTTATTCTTTTCTCTCTTCCTTTTTTTTGGAAAAGGTAAATATTATTGCCAAAAAAGGGGTATAGTAAGCTATACTATATAAAACAAGGCACCCGAAGGTCCATATAGTCAATGACTAAAAGGCTAAATAGAATAAAAAAGGGGTAATATCTACAAAAACCCCAATAATTTTTAGTCATTACATTAAGGTTATCAAGGATCTTCAGGTGTGCTTTAGTATTCCACCTTAGGTCCCTAGCAATCATGTCCACAAGCGTGGGGACTTCAAGACATTTCAGATAGTGTTTCCTTCTATTACATTCATTCCATATGTGGTAGCACGAACACGCTAAGCACATTCAAGCAAACCCAATGAAGTGCTTATTGTGCCTCACCCTTCCATGCATCCAGCGGATGATCTCCTCCATGTTGCAAGGAATAGTGCTCCCCCACCCGTTCTTCAAGCAACAAATTGCCCACACTCTTTTGGAGTAGGAACAATTGAAGAACAGATGAGCCTCCGTTTCCTCCTCCTTGTTGCACAACCTGCAAGATGGGTTACTATCGTTACCCAAACTTCTAATTCATGCGGCTGTCGGTAATCTTTGGTGTAAAATTCTGTAGAGGAGCGTGCTCCATTTAGGGATATGGTATTCCCCCAAATGAACTGCCAGTAGCTCAAGGTGACCCCTATACTGTTGTTGATCGTAGTTAGCTGGTATCCCACATGACACCAGTTGTCATTCCCATCAACAACATACAGGTGTTGACTGGTCTCAAAGTCCTTGCATAGATTTCTCCATACTCTAGACATTTTGTTGTTCTCAATAAGCACAGGGTTGTCGCCATATCTTCTTCTCATCCAATCTGACCAGATGTTGGATGGGTTGCAAAGGAACAGACAAGTTCTATTCATCGTGCACTTTCTTTGGATCTCCATCGGGTCATTTAGATTGAGAACACTTCTATCGAAAGGTTTACTGATAGTTTCCCAAGCTATACCATGTGACCGTCCGTCCCAAGCAAAGCTTGCTACAAGGGAACGTAACGAGTTAATGACAGGGTTAGGCAACTCACACAGTTCCACCCAATAATTGGTTTTTCTTTGTATCACCGATCTAATAAGGACCATCGTGCCTACCATAGAGATCTTGAGACCACTCCAGGCCTCGATCTTCGACCGAACCGCGTCAATGCACATATTGAAATCCTTGGCATATCCCCTTCCTCCAGTGATAGGAACCTCCAAGTATCTCATGGGGAAGCTTCCTCTTTTCATACCTACAGCCCTCTTAAGTCTCCCTCTCCTACAGTCACATGATTTGGAGAGAAAGATTTTAGACTTGATGGCACTAATATAGAGGCCTGTTAGTTTGCCGAAGCTCATTAGGATCTTCTTGTATTTTCTGAGTCTACTAGCATGTCTCGTGGAGAAGAGGAGGACATCGTCGGCAAAAATAAGGTCAGACAGGACATTCGTCCCCAAAATCCGATAAGCTCTTATTCTACCTTGATACTCGACTTTATGAATGCTACTAGTCAAACCCTCCATGATTATGGTGAAAAGTAGGGGTGATAGGGGATCACCCTGACGAAGCCCGTTGCTAGATCTGAACATGCCTTTAGGTGAGACATTTAATAGGATAGAGAAGGAGCATGTCTCCATGCATTGTTTCATGAGCATGAACCATTGATCCGAGAAGCCTAAGGCTGCCATGAAATGCCAAGGAGTAGACCAATCAACAAAGTCATCAACTTTGTTGATGTCAATCTTCATGCAGGCCTTGGCATTAATTTTACTGATGTTGAAATTTAACAAGAATTCCACTGCTAAAAGGGTGCAGTCCGCTATGAGTCTTCCTTTAACAAAGGCATTCTTCTCTTTAGAAATGATGTGGGGTAGAACCACCTTCAGTCTACCAGTGAGGACTTTAGCAATGATCTTGTACATAGTGGAGCAGCAGGCAATGGGTTGATAATCAGTGATTTCTTTGGCATCAAGGTTCTTAGGGATCAACCTTATGAATGCATGGTTCATAGCCCGGACCATGTTACCTCCTTTCATAACCAGTTTATAGCATTGAACATGTCTTCTTTATAGTTGTCCACATGAACTTGAAGAATTTACTATTGAATCTGTCTAGTCCAGGAACCTTTGTAGAATTGATGGAGTCCAAAGCGTCTTTTATCTCCTTCATCATGACCCCTCTAATGAGGTTCGGATTCATGGTAGAGGTCACTCTGTTATTGAGGTAGTTGGGGCAACTACCCACACAATTATGATTCTGGTTATAAAGGTTGGTGAAGAAGTTAATGGCATGGCAAGAAAGTGCCTCTCTACCATCCACACATTGTCCTTCTTCATTAATAAGTTCATGGATGGTGTGTCTCATCTCTCTCTTCTTAATGGCGTAATGGTAGGTTTTTGTGTTGCGATCCCCATCCTGGATCCACTTCATGTGGCTTCTCTACCACAGGTATTGTTCTTCAGCTTTCTCAAGTTGGTGTATCCTTTTCTCGGTTTGTTCCTCATTATTAATAGCCTCCTCCTTCAAAGGGTGATACCTCACCTCCTCCATAGCCTTCTCATATTCAACCATCACCTCACGTAGGAGGTTCTGAAGGTTTACCCTATCATTATCCCATTTCTTGAGTGCTACTTTAGTGTGTTGTAGCATATTCAGGAATCTGAAGAGGGGGTTTCCTTCGATGAAGACTTCCCAACTCTCCTTGATTAGCTTCCTAGACCCCTCCCAATCACACCAGAAGTTGAGGAAACAAAATGGTCTTTGGTTTTATTTCTTAGTGATTAGATCGACCCTCATCCATGAGTTGTCGCTGAAAGGATTAGCACCAAGATTGGCCACTCCATTGGGGAAGAGGTCCAACCAGGCCTCATTGATGCACCCCCTGTCGAGGAGACTCACAATTCTTCTATTGACCTTTTGTTTGTTGGACCAGGTCATAATACCTCCCACATAGCATAGCTCATGTAGATTAGTTCTCGCCATGGTGTTGTTGAAACTCTCCATGATCCTATCCGGCACCCTGAGGCCTCCATGCTTCTCATTAGACCTGCGCACATTGTTGAATTCTCCCAAGATGAGCCATGGGATCTCCTGTGGGGTCGTCTCCTCAATCTGTTTCCACAACCTTTTTTTGTCGACTTCGTGATTTTCATCGTAGATGCTGGATATGATGCCATCGAACCCTCCATGTTTGAAACAACTCACCATCTAGTCAGAGCTCAAAATCAAGTCCACATTCCATCGATTAGGGTCCTAGCCCACAGCGATGTGGCCACCGTCCACCTACTCCAGGTTGGAAATGGACAACCACGACCTAGGGAATAAGGTATCCATCCTCTCCACATTGTTGTGTTTTATTCTGGTTTCCAAGTAGAAAACCAACTCAGCCTGCATACTTGTTAAGATCTTCCTCTACTTCATCTGCACTATGGGGAATGAAGCTCCTCTCACATTCCATGAGAGTATGGACATGAGGAGTTATTGTTTGACCCTTCTCTGCTGATGGAGTCAGGCCTCTTTTTCTTCTTTCCTTTTGTTGTGGAGCTGCATGTGTGGCGCAGACTCCTGCTTCTACTATTTCCTAGTGGTGCCTCTTATTCATCTTCCAATTCCTCTAGGATCGAGAACGGGTTGCGCACAGGGATAACCTTCTCCTAGGAATTTGCATGAGTACCTTGTGCCGAGCTTTCACCCATTTCCTTTTCTGTGTTGTTGGTGACGATGGTGATCACCTTTGTTGCAGTAGTGGCAATCACCTCCCCTTCCTCTATTCCCACCATGCTTTTGCTGGCTGTAATGGTTTCACGCTCCTCATTGGCACCCTGGTGGACCTCCACCATTTTCTGTCCACCCCGACGAGGGCCAATAGAGCGGGCTCAACGCTTGCACCTCACTGGATTCTCAGGGGCCATGATCGGGGGTGTGAGGCACACATTGTTACATCTGGCTCTGGGATAGCGACCAGTGCTATGTACGAAGACCTTGCAGCTGTCACAACAGTCCGAGAGGGCCTCATACCTGACCTTGTTCTCCCAATCGTCGTTGTTGGGCAGTTCGACCATGATAACGGGTGGGGGTTTGTTACAACCCCAATTTTGGGTTCATTTGGAAAGAAATATGATTTCTCCTAATAAATATTAATGAATAGATAATGATGTCTTTTGATTGAATGCATGAATTTTGTGTTGTATGTTTTCTTAATGGGCCTTATTGGCCATTGAGCCCAATTGAAGGAAAAAGAAAAGAAAAAGAAATGAGAAAGAAATTCAATTGGATAAGGAGTACATAAGAGCAAAATTATAAGGGATATTTCCAAAAAAAATAGAATTTCAAGTTTTTGGGGTTCCTTGGGGTTCAAGGAACTCAGGATAATAAATTGATGGTAAAAGAAATAGAAATGATATGGAAAGTATGAGTAATTAATGATAACTTGCAATCCAAGAAAATAAATCGTTTCCTTGAGATAATAATCCCAATTTTTGTAGGATGGAAGACAAAAACATGAATAAGGTTCCCTCCAAATTTGAAGTAAAGATGAGTTACTAATTGGGAGTTATGAATTTTCCAAGTTATCTTTGAATTAGGAATATAATTCGAATTAACTGGAAATTTATTTCCTTTTGATCAAACACGTGTGATGAGGGCCCTTGGATTTAGATCCAATGGGCATTGCTCATCATCTAGAATTCTAGTAGGACGCGGACTCTACGTTACAGGGGCGATTTTCCCCATGGAATTTCTCGCAATCAAGTGCATATGCACTTATGATTATTGTCCCATTAGGTTCGGGAAGTCCTTGCGAAGGATCTAGACCCTAGTTTTACAAGGTTTTGACCTAATCTCGTGAAACATCCTATTGGGCTAGCTTTTCTAGAACGTTTAGGATTGGGACTCCTCACAGGGACACCCCATACCCTATAAAAAGGGTATCACATGATCCCTTTTGAAGTTGTGATCGTTTACGGTTGGTGATCGAGCTCCGGATCCCTCTCTTTTTCCCAATCGTCTTGGCTCCGGCAAGGGCGCTGCCGCGACGCTAGCAGCAGAGAAAGAAGGAATATGACGGATGGTCATCGTTCGATCAAGATCGGACGGAGCAAGGAGGGGCCGACTGAGTTAAGTTGCTCATGTCGCGGGCCGATAGATCAAGAGTCCATTGTGGACTCAGGGTAATCCAACGGCCCGGGCATAGAGGCGCGCACACAAGCAGGTGAGTGGGGGCGATCAACACAGATCGTCTGATCAGTGGACTACCATGGACCGCGGAGCATCCAATGATCAAGAATTTTTGGTAATTTTGCTCTCTGACCATATAATCCAGAAAATGGTTTAAATTTGCAAAATTCATAGAAACTACTAGGAGTATCTAATGGAAAAACTTTATATATGAAAGTTGTGTAGAAAAATACGTGGAATTTGATAAAAATGCTTTAAGAACCTGATTCTACTCCGTTTTGCAAAAGTACCTTATTTTGGTAATGAAATGTATTAAAAGTTAATGGGAAACCCTAATTGAATGTCAAGAGTGTAATTTGGTGAATTAATAGGTAAAATTGATAAGCATAACCCTATTAATGGTAAAAGTGGTTTGATTATCCATTTTGAATGCAAATATGCCTAAATTAGAGTTGTAATCCATAAAAGAAGGCTAATCTATATGGGAACCCTAATTTGGGGATAAAGGAAGAGAAAAACCTTGATAATTCATATTAAGAAGGTAAATTGCTAAATAATGATCCTAAATATAGTTGGGTATATTAAAATGAAAGGAATTGAGGTTTTTATGTAGTTTTGATAAATTAGAGATCATAATATTAATAATGGAGGCAAAAACCCTAAAGAAACCCTAAAATTGGAATTGAAATCCTAAGTGATGTGATGACATTGGATAAATATTAATAAAAGGAAATTGGTACTTTTATTTCAGGATTTCTATTCCTCATTGCTTGCTTGATTGGGTTTCTTTGCATACTTGAATCTTTCTTGAAATCTGCAATTGAAGGTATGTGGTTACGCTTATGAATATCTCGAGTTAGTTTTTTGAGGTTTTCCGAAGCTTTCATCGATGACTTGGAATGAACTGTTGGATGAATTTAGTTCATGCAAACTATAATGTGGCTATGACTATCACAAAAGATATATGGCTACTAGCTCAGATCCTGGTCCCCTCTGTGGCTTAATAGTTGACCTAGTATATGGCTACCAAGAGGGTAGGTCCATCAGGTCATTGAATGACTTAGTATATGGCTACCTAGAGGGTATGACCATCAAGTCATATTGAGTTAGATATTGGGCTACCTTTGGGTAGTTCCATGCTACTCTACTACCCTATGTATTGGCTACCTATAAGGTAGGACCATGGGGGTAAAGATCTACCTTTATAGAGGTATCATATAAGTCCACTGTAGGGACATCACAGAGTTGGGGGATATGTAAGGATTGAGTAGTATGGCTTAAACTGGAATTTTGGCTGTTAATTGATAATTGAATGATTACTTTGTCATCATAGTTGCACGATTATTGTTTCCCCCACATACCAGCTTCTTGTTGACCGATGTTTTGTTTGTCAGCGTTTTAGGTACAAATGTGGCATATGTGGAATTAAATGAGAATTATCATGCACAGGAGGATTAGTTAGATTAGTATCTTCATGGATATAAGTTTAGAAATCCCAATTTTAAAAAGGTATGCAAAGTTTTATTTTATACCAATTTTCAGTTTAGTTGGTAAAGTTTATTAATTGTTATTGATTATTTGTCAAACCTTTGATCCGGGTTATTTATTAACGGCTCTGACCTTTTGGTCTCCCTTAATTGGGGGTTACTGGGAGACGGGGTCGTAACAATTGGTATCAGAGCATAGGTTCCTCATTTAATCTTTAATAATTATTAAATTTTACAAATTTTGTAGAACCCAAGGGAGTTATTAGAGGATTATCCAAAAGATGAAGGTGTCTAGAAAAGGATCACGATCGGGGGCTGGCAAAATTTTCCTCAGCACCGCTAGTCAGAATAAGAGGACTCCTGGATCTGTGTGACTGCCTGGCCAAAGTCTTAGGGTATGATTCGATATAAGATACCTTTAGGACTCTCTCATCTTGTTCATCCTTTCTCAACTCAAATTCTGTTAAGGACCGTAAGGATTAGGGTTTCCTCTCTTCTCCTCACCCTCTTGAGGTATGGGAAAGGTTGATAAGGAATAAGGAATCCTCCACCAAAATAATAAAAAGCATGTATATAAGATGTCATGCACATAAGCTTAATAGAGTAAGCATAAAGGAATAGACACATGCTTAGGTCGTATGACACGAGTTGTCATTAGCCTCAGGAGAGACCTAAGGATAGACCTCCTTAGTAGGAAGATGAGTAGAGAGAGTTAGTCTTGGAGGTAGAGACCTCCATTAAAAGTAGAGACCTAGCAAATCCTTTGAGGATGATGTTAACCCTAACCCTAAGTGAAGGCTAGAGAGAGAGATGACATGACGAGTTATATGTCATGATAAACATGCCTTGGATGCCATATGAACCAGGAGAAGTTGATAACTGAGTACCTTTGGCAACCCAACCCTGGGAAGGGTTGTGCATGTTTGAGCAAAGGATAGCTCCTTCATGGATGAGGTTAGAGAAGAACATGTAGAAACCTGTTGGGATGTTGCAAGTAGGATATAGCTTGCACCCAGAGTGTGTCAGTAGTGTTGACAGTTGGATGAAACCCTAGACAAGGGATCATGATGGATGGCTTATGAGATAAGAATAAGGGGTTATGGATAATCTTGAGTAAACATAAGTTTGAGTATAGGCTTCACTCAGGTAGGGGCATGCTTATGAGCTTGATCCTTCATGAAGAAAGGAACTCTTATAGAGAGGTTGGTTGTAGGATTAGCTTTAGAGAGAGAGCAGACCTCAGGCAAGAAGGTTGGAAGTCTAAAACCCCGAAACTTGAGGAACAGTGGGAGTTGAGGATGATGTGACCTAGGTGGATGATAGTGGTTGTCGTATGCTTGACCCTTGGAGGGTAATGATGTCTTAGTTTCCATGAGAGGAACCAAACCCTAGAGAGAGCATGAGTCTGTTGGTACCTCTGTGCCTATGGTATAGGTGTTAACCTCCTGAGATAGGAAGAAGAGTTTCTTAAACTTGGAGAGCTTTAGTAGCAGGATGTGAAACCTTATACCTAGTTGGTTGTCCTGGAAGAGGACTCAACTCCGAAGTGTTGCTCGAATGAAAGGATGACATACCTTGGACATGCTTGATTCGTGGTTATGAGGTCGAGCATGCGGTTGGACCCCCAAAGGTGGACCTAGGGTTTCTAGGCCTAAGAGGGGAAGTTGTGTACCCGATGCTCATGATAAGATTTGAGTCTATATATCTTTGAACATGTGTAGAGGAGAAAGAAACCCCTTAAGTTAAAGGTATGTGTGATGAACCCCTCACAACTAAGTTGGTCTAATGTTGAGGATGAGAACAAGTGTGACCTAGCATGGTTTAGTAGGTATGCTTGTGCTTTAGTAGTTGCTGGATTAAGCATGCTCATGTGAATGTAAACCCTAAGGACGCTTGTGATCTTTGTTATCAAGGTGTAGTTTCCTTCCATCCTGGGAGAGGGACCCTTTGGTAGGAGTTTACCAGTTTGGTTGGTTTGAGGTAACCTAAGGAGGTTTCATAGAATCTTGAGAAGCTAAGTGAAGAGTACATGGCATGAGAATGAACCTATAGACTCACATATAACCATCTCTATGTGCTTGTGGATGTGTTACCATGGAGGTAACCGGTATGGGGCTTGACCAAGGTAGGCAGGTTGCCATGATCCCTATGAAAGGATGAAAGTCAGCCCATGAATGCAAGAAGAGAAATGATGAATGCTTGGGTAGGGTTCTAAGTTGAACATGTACTATAAAAGAATCCTAAGTCTATCCTAGGGCCAGGTAGGGGTAAGACCGATGGAAGTAGGAGTTTCCTAATTCCTTAGTGCACATGACCATAGGGTCGAGAGGTAACAACTATCATTGTCTGAGGGCCATGGGTTAGGAGATTGATCACCTTCATGAACTCATGGGATCTAAAGGGCAGATGAGTAGGGCACTCTCTGGATGCATGAAGTAAGAGGGATGACCCCAAAAGTGCTGGCACCCTAAAGGCCTAGAGGGGATGACCAAGGATGGTGCTAAGACCAAGTAAGTTCAAGACCAATTTCGCATGGAAGTAATTGGGATATCAAGATGATGGCACGTTTCAACCTAGATTTGAAGGTGTACTGGCAAGGTGGGATGTGTCATCTCTACTCTTAGAACAGGAAGAACTTTATGTTTGGACGACCGCCAAACGCTTATTTCTTCTTATTATGGGAGTGAGAGATGGGACAATACGCATGCCATACACCAAGGATAAAAGGTGAGGTGGGTTAGAACGTTGCTACGAGGTATGAGGATAGAGATGATAACATACCTTGGTGGAGTGAATGATACATGGATAGGTACAAACGATAAGAGTATTAAGATAATCACCTTGGGAGGATGCTTTATCATGAGCTATGTGGGATATACATGTGATACAAGGTTGAGTTTGATAACCAAGAGGATGATCTTAGAGTTTTCTTGAGTAAGATAAACTTAGAGTTCGAGATGAGACTTAAGCGGAATAAATGGAGGTAGTATGTATTCAACTTTACCTGATATCAAAGGATGTGAAGTGGTAATGGATGCTCTGGTGGAGATATAGTTGCCTAGTTTGGCTAGAAGAGGTTGTTAGGCTAACCCTAAGTTTAGAAAGGAGGAAAGTTTGGCTAACACACAGATGTAATGATAATGATTGATCAATTTAATGGTTGATTGGTTAGCCAGCCTAGTCTTTGATGCAATGGAAGGATAGTGGTAGAACCTCAGATGCACTTCTTTGGAAAGGAAGGTGAGGAAACCCTGATTAGAATGGTTTAGGGTTTTTGAGGTATCAAGCTTAAGGAATCATAACAATACAGGAGATCGTAATATACCTTGGTACTACAAAGATAGTAAGTGACAGTAGTATTTTGGATGTCTAAGGTGAAGTGCATGTGGTATGTTGCCATGCATGATAGGAGGTGAACAACGAACACCAGTAACCTAGTGTATCGATGTAGAGAATAAGAGAGTCCCTGAGAAGGAATGGGAGTTCATCACTATGGATGCTGTGGTAAGACTCCCTTTGACCAAGAAGGTCAAGATGCAATATGGGTTATGGTAGATCGCCTCACCTAGATAACATGAGAAAGAAGGGATTACTGTCCAGAGACAGATTCTTTTGAACTACATAAGAGAGAGATATGGTTCAACTACACCATGATATGAGTTCAAAAGTTCTTCAGTATGACCCAACGGTTCACTTCCACGAGGTGGAAGTAGAAACACACATAACTCAATGTTGGTACAATTTATCACCCCTTACTAATGGTTAGTATGATCCAGACTAGAGGGTCTGATGAGAGCATGTGTTCTTGTTTAGGGTGATATCTAGAGATTGTTCATGTCCTATGAAAGATGTGATGATAACCACCATAGCTAGTATCGGGTTTTAAAGAAGCTCTGTAAGGGAGGTTGTGTCGGCCACCACTTCAATAAGGTGATGTTGGTGAAAGGACCACATGATGGTTAGAAAAGGACCACAGTGTGTGTAGATGAAGTCGCTTGATCGTACAATGGCTGAAAGGAGCCTAGAGATGACAAGAGTCGTGAGCAGATGCAAGGTAGACTGACATGCAGTTTACTGTGGGAGAATATGCGACATGAAAAAAAAAATTCGACCCATCTAAGTTATAGCTAAGGGAGCTGAGTCCCCGATATATGGGTCCATTTGAGATGGATTGGTGGAGAAGGTTATGGATAACCTCACCCCTCAGGAAAAAAAAGTGTGATGAGTTCCAAGTGTCCAATTTAGAGCACTATGTGAGGTACCCAGACCATGATCTAAACAATGAACCTAGTGAGCCCCAAGGAGGCTGAGATGACCTGAGTCACCTGTGTAGTTTATAGACACCGGGATGAAAGAACTCAGAGAAAAGAATATGTGATGATAAAGATTCTTTGGAGGTGCCATGGGTAAGGTAAAGCCACATAGGGGCCATTGATGGACATGGAAAAGTCATATCCTGAATTGTTTGTTTTTCTTGATTGAATTTTGAGGACAAAATTCCTATAAGAGGGGAAGGATGTTACAACCCCAATTTTGGGTTCATTTGGTAAGAAATATGATTTCTCCTAATAAAGATAAATGAACAAATAATGATGTCTTTTGATTGAATGCATGAATTTCGTGTTGTATGTTTTCTTAATGGGCCTTATTGGCCATTGAGTCCAATTGAAGGAAAAAGAAAAGAAAAAGAAATGAAAAAGAAATTCAATTGGATAAGGAGTACATAAGAACAAAAGGCTAAGGGATAATTCCAAAAAAAAAATAGAATTTCTAGTTTTTAGGGTTCCTTGGGGTTCAAGGAACTCAAGATAATAAATTGATGGTAAAAGAAATAGAAATGATATGGAAAGTATGAGTAATTAAATGATAAATTGCAATCCAAGAAAAGAGATCGTTTCCTTGAGATAATAATCCCAATTTTTGTAGGATGGAAGATACAAACATGAAAAAGGTTCCCTCCAAATTTGAAGTAAAGAGGAGTTACAAATTGGGAGTTATGAATTTTACAAGTTATCTTTGAATTAGGAATATAGTTCGAATTAATTAGAAATTTATTTCCTTTTGATCAAACACGCGTGATGAGGGCCCTTGGATTTAGATCCAACGGGTGCTTCTTATCGTCTTGAATTCTAGTAGGACGTGGACTCTGTGTTACAAGGGGGATTTTCCCCATGGAATTTCTCGCAATCAAGTGCATATGCACTTATGATTATTGTCCCATTAGGTTCGGGAAGTCCTTGCGAAGGATCTAGACCCTGGTTTTACCAGGTTTTGACCTAATCTCATGCAAGGCCCAATTGGGCTAGCTTGTCCATATCGTTTAGCATTGGGACTCCTCACAGGGACACCCCATACCCTATAAAATGGTATCACATGATCCCTTTTGAAGTTGTGATCGTTTGCGGCTGGTGATCGAGCTCTAAATCCCTCTCTTTTTCCCGATTGTCTTGGCTCTGGCAAGGGCGCCGTCGTGGCACTAGCAGCAGAGAAAGAAGGAAGATGACAGACGGTCGTCGTTCGATCAAGATCGGACGGAGCAAGGAGGGGTCGGCTGAGTTAAGTTGCTCAAGTCGCGGGCCGATAGATCGAGAGTCCATCGTGGACTCAGGGTAATCCAACGGCCCAGGCATAGAGGCACGCGCACAAGCAGGTGAGTGGGGGCGATCGAAACGGATTGTCTGATCACTGGACTTTCGTGGACCATGGAGCATCCAACGATTGAGAATTTTTGTTAATTTCGCTCTCTGGCCAAATAATCCAGAAAATGGTTTAATTTTGCAAAATCTGTAGAAACTACTAGGAGTATCTAATGGAAAAACTTTATATATGAAAGTTGTGTAGAAAAATACGAGGCATTTGATAAAAATTCTTTGAGAACCTGATTCTACTCCATTTTGAAAAATTACCTTATTTTGCTAATGAAATGTATTAAAAGTTAATGGGAAACCCTAATTGAATGTCAAGAGTGTAATTTGGTGAATAAATAGGTAAAATTGATAAGCTTAACCCTGTTAATGGTAAAAGTGGTTTGATTATCCGTTTTGAATGCAAATATGCCTAAATTAGAGTTGTAATCCATAAAAGAAGGCTAATCTATATGGGAACCCTAATTTGGGGATAAAGGAAGAGAAAAACCTTGATAATTCAGATTAAGAGGGTAAATTGCCAAATAATGATCCTAAATATTGTTGGGTATATTAAAATGAAAGGAATTGAGGGTTTTATGTAGTTTTCATAAATTAGAGATAATAATATTAATAATGGAGGCAAAAATCCTAAAGAAACCCTAAAATTGGAATTGAAATCCTAAGTGATGTGATGACATTGGATAAATATTAATAAAAGAAAATTGGTACTTTTATTTCAGGATTTCTATTCCTCATTGCTTGCTTGATTGGGTTTCTCTACATACTTGAATCTTTCTTGAAATCTGCAATTGAAGGTATGTGGTTACGCTTATGAATATCTTGAGTTAGTTTTTCGAGGTTTTCTGAAGCTTTCATCGATGACTTGGAATAAACTGTTGGATGAATTTATTTCATGCAAACTATAATGTGGCTATGACTATCACAAAATATATATGCCTACTAGCTCAGATCCTGGTCCCCTCTGTGGCTTAATAGTTGACCTAGTATATGGCTATCTAGAGGCTAGGTCCATCAGGTCATTGAATGACTTAGTATATGGCTACCTAGAGGGTAGGACCATCAAGTCATATTGAGTTAGATATTGGGATACCTTTGGGTAGTTCCATGCGACTCTACAACCCTATGTATTGGCTACCTGTAAGGTAGGACCATGGGGGTAAAGATGTACCTTTATAGAGGTATCATATAAGTCCACTGTAGGGACATCACAAAGTTGGGGGATATGTAAGGATTGAGTAGTATGGCTTAAAATGTAATTTTGGCTATTAATTGATAGTTGACTAATTACTTTGTCATTATAGTTGCATGATTATTGTTTCCCCCACATACCAGCTTCTTTCTGACCGACATTTTGTTTGTCGGCGTTTTAGGTACAAATGAAAAGAACAAACGGTAAAGTGGCATATGCGGAATTAAATGAGAATTATCATGCACAGGAGGATTAGTTAGATTAGTATCTTCATGGATAGAAGTTTAGAAATCCCAATTTTAAAAAGGTAAGCAAAGTTTTATTTTATACCAGTTTTCAATTTAGTTGGTAAAGTTTATTAATTGTTATTGATTATTTGCCGAACCTTTGATCCGAGTTATTGGTTAACGGCTCTAACCTTTTGGTCTCCCTTAATTGGGGGTTACTGGGAGACAGGTTCGTAACAGGGTTCCTCATCCGTCGTGATGTCCACGTAGAAGTGTGCACATCCCATGATGGTCCCGTCCACCTTCCTATCAAAGGACCTCAGCTCACCAATGGTGCTAGAGATGACATTGATGGCACGGGGCATCCAGTGCTTTCCGACATCCGATAGGGAAACCCACACCATACTTGTGGAGAAAGCAGCCCTACGGATGTCTGCTTTAGGCGTCCACTTCCTTACCAACACCAGTTGGTCATCAAAGAACCAGGTGCCTCTTCTCATGGTGGCATTCAAGTCAGCATTGCTGGCAAAGCATGCAAGAATGAGGCCATCAATAAGAGAAAAGACCTCTAGCTCACCTTTGGGTCTCCAGGATCGGATCATCCAACCCTTGAATTGGGCGACATTGACCTCTTTCCCCAAAACCTGGACAATGGCAAAGTGGTGATGATAATCATCCATCTCCACCATTATTGGTTCCGTCATCTTGGTCCACCTTCTCTCATCACCCTCCTTGTAGAAGGCCTTTTTGGGATCCTCCGTCCTGGCACCGCGAAAATGGGGGGGAGGGCCTTCGACAGCCTTGACCCAATATCGAGCAACTATAACATCCACATCTGGCTTGCTCTAAGGTTCCACAATCATTGTCCTGGGATCAGTGACCTCGTCAGATGTGCCAGAGGGGGGGTATCCGCCCCAACCGCCATGGGAGCCCCCTAGCCCTAGAGAGGGAATAGAGCAGGGGTAGAGAGGGAAAGGTGATGGAGAGATCCACCAGGGAAGACCTAGTTGCCATGAGGGCCACTAGGGGGGGAGAGGGAAGGTGTTGGGTGGAGCTTCTCCCTCAAGAGGGAGAAATGGAGATGGGGAGCGGGACCGGGTTAGAGAGAAGAGCTCATTCTAGAGAGAAGGTGCTTGGAACAGTTTTTTTCTCTCTTCCTTCCTTATTCCTTTTATTAAATAGATTCCTTTTTATTTTATCTTTCTTTTTCTTGTAATGGGGATCAATAGCCAATAAATCCCACTAAACAACCAACAAGGTTATTGCAAACAAAATTCATTCAATTCTGGCCATAAATGCCACTTTCTAGATATTTCTATGTATTTCTCATAAATATGTTGCTTAATATCCATTATATTTTATCTTTTTATATTATTTGGACTTTTCTTCTTTTCTTCTCTTTTATATCCATTATTGGATTAATATAATAATAGGAACCACGAAATTCCTATCAAAAGGGAGATTTGCAAAGAAGTCCCTTCCTTGAAGCAAAGCATACAACCTTTTCAATTAAGTCCAAATTAATAAAATCATTACATTTCAATTATGAAAATACATGCAAAATCGAGGTTGTAACATCCTTCCCCTCTTATAGGATTTTTGCCCTCAAAATTCCATCAATCATACAACCAAGCAGGATAAGACTTCCTCATGTCCATCATGGCTCCCATGTGGCTTTACCCTCTCCATGGTGCTTCCCAAGAACCTTCATCATCTCATACTCTTACATATAATCTCCCTCTCACCTTGGTATCTCATACCCTTATAGGTGACTCAGGACATTTCAGCTTCTCTCAAAGCTAAATAGGTTCATGGCTCAGCACATGGCTTGGGTACCTCACATAGTGCTCTAGATCAGAATCGTGGAACACATCATACATCATGTTATCCTGAGGGGTAAGGCTATACACAAGCATCTCCACCAATCCATCTCAAATGGACCCATGTATCGGGAACCCAACTTTCTCAGCCATAGCTCAGAGGGGTCAAATTTTCATATCACATATTCTCCCACAATGAACTGCATGTCAGTCTTCTTTGCATCAGCTCACGACTCATGTCACCCTTGGGCTCTCTTTCAGCCATCACACGGTCAAAGTGACTTCATCTGCACACACTATGGTTTTTTTTCTGACATTCGCGAGGTCCCTTCACCAACATCATCTTAATGAAGCGGTGACTGACACAACCTCCCTTACAGAGCTTCTTACATCCTGATACTGGCTATGAGGCTAACATCACAACTTTCATAAGATAAGAACTATCTCCATGTATCACCCTGAACAAGCACACATGCTCTCATCAGACCCTTTAGTCTGGATCATACTAACCATCAGTTAGGGATGGTAAGCTTTACTAGCATCGAGTCCGTCATGTACTTACTTCCACTACATGGAAGTGAATCTTTAGGTCATACTCATGAACCTTTGAACTCGCATCATGGTGTAGTTGAACCATCTCTCTTACATGTAGTTCAACTGGATCTGTCCCTTGATAGTACTCTCTCTTTCTCTTAGATCATGTCCTCTAGGTAAGCAGATCTACCACAACACATATTGCATCTTGACCTTCCTCAGTCCATGGGAGACTTACCACAACATCCACTGTGATGAACTCCCATTCCCTCTGAGGGACTCTTTATCCTCTATATCAACTCACTGGGGTATTGGTATTCATCCTTCACCTCCTGTCATGCATGGCGACATGCCACATGCAACTCCGTACACTTCTTAGGCATCCAAAGTACTACTACCACTTATTATCTTACTAGTACCACAATGTATGGTGAACTTAGAATCATGATATCATGTATGTCATGATTCCTCAAGGTTGATTGCTCAGAAACCCTAAAACACTCTAGTCATGGGTTTCATCACCTTCTTTTCCAGAGAAGTGCATCTGAGGTTCTACCACCATCCTTCTATCACAACAAGCCCTAGACTGGATAACTAAGCAACCACTAACTCAATTAATAGATCTCGTTATATCTAAGTGTTATCCAAACATATCTCACCACTTAGGGTTCACCTAACTACCTAGACTAGGCAGATGCATCTCAATAAGAGCATCCATTACCACCTTTCATCTTTATGTGTTAGGTAATGTTGAAGACATACACCTCCATGTATTCCACTTATTAACTCATCTAGGACTATAAGTCTATCTTCATCAAGAAAACTCTGAGTCCATCATATTGGTTATCGAACTCAACCCTGTATAACTCATATATTCCACATAGCTCATGATAAAAACATCCTCATAAGATGACTACCTTAGTTCTCTCAGTGTTTGTAAGCCATCCTTGCATCATTCACTCCACAAGGGTATGTTATCATCTTTGTCCTCATACCTCATAGAAACATTCCAACTCATATCATCTTTATTCTTGGTGTATGGCATTTGTACTGTCCTATCTCTCACTCCCATAACAAGAGGAAATAAGCATTTGGCTACAGTCCAAATACAGAGTTCTTCCCATTCCAAGAGTAGAGATGGTACATCCCACATTTCCAGTACACCTACAATCTAAACTGAAACGTGCACCACATGTCACTACATCATGAACATCTCGATATCCAGGTTTTTATTTCATGGAGAACTGGTATCAAACATACTTGGGACATCACATGCTCATTAGTCATATCCTCTAGGTCTGTAGGGTGCCAACACTTTTGGGGTCATCCCTCTTCTGTTATGCATCAGAGAATGCCCTCTTCATTTGCCCTTTGGGTCCCATGGGTTCATGAAGGTGATCAATCTCCTAACCCATGGCCCTCATACAATGACAATTGTAACCTCCCGACCCTATGGTCATGTGCAACTAGGGAATTAGGCAACTCCTACTCCCATCAGTCTTATCCCTACCTGACCCTAGGATAGACTTAGGATCGAAACATAGCACATATCCAACTTGAAACCTTACACAAGTCCCCATCATCTCTCTGAACATTTGTGGTCTGACTTACATCCTTTCATAGGGATCGTGGCGACCTACCTACCTCAGTTAGGCCATGTATTGGTTACCTCCATAGTAACACATCCATATGCACTTAGTCATGGTTATGTATGGGTTTACAGGTTCATTCTCATACTATGTACTCTCCACTTAGCTTCTCAAGATCCTATGAGACCTCTTTAGGTTACCTTAACCCAAAAATTGTTGATCCATACCCTACAGAAGGGTCCCTCTCCCAGGATGGGAGGAAGCTATCCCTTGATAACAACAAAGGTCACAAACGTCCTTATGTCCAGGGTTTACATTCACCTAAGCATGTTTAACCCTAGCAAGCTACTAAGGCATGCAGCTAACAAGCAGACCACTACTAAACCATGCTAGGTCTTCATTGTAGGTCATACTTGTTCTCAATCCTCAATATTGGACCAAGAGCATACCTTCCCATGTTACCAACTTATATGCGAGGGGTTCATCAAACATACGCCTTAATATTAGGGATCTCCTTTTCCTCTAAACATGAGGAGTGTCATGCTCAAATCTATAGAAACTCAAATCTCGTCATGAGCATCAGGTGCACCAGGTACTACTACTTCCCCTCGTATAGGTCTAGGAACCCTAGGTTCACCTCTTATGCAACATCTATCCAACTACATACTCAACATTCTAACAACGAACCAAGCATGTACGAGGTGCATCATGCACGTCCAATTATCCTTCCACTTGAAAAACAGCTCAAATTTGAGTCCTCCTCAAGGACAACTGACTAGGTATAAGACCTTACAACTTGTTACTAAACCTCCTCATGGTCTAAGGAACTCTTCTTCCTATCCCTAGGAGGTAAGCACTTATAACATTTGCACACAGGTACCAGCAACCTCATCTTTCTTCTAGGGTTTAGTTCCTCTAAAGGAAACCAAGAAACAACCAGGATCATGCATGAGGAAACCACAACCATCCACTTAGTTCATCCATTCTAGGTTAAAACATACCCAACTCCTCACTGTTCCTTAAATCTCATAGTATAGGCTTCCAACCTTCTTACTCGGGTCTCTCTCTCTCTCTAGAGGTAACCCTACAAACAATCTTGCTACTAGGGGTTCTCTCTCCAAGGTGGATCAAGCTCACAAGTATACCCCTACATGAGTGAAACCTATGTTCACTCAAGATTATCCATAGCTCTCCATTCTTATCTCATAAACTATCCAACATGTCCTTCAGGCCTAGGTTTTAACCTACTGCCAACACTACTAATGTACTCTGGGTGCATACTATGCCATGCTCATATAAGCCCATAGGGTTTCTATAGGTTCTTCACTAACCTCACTAATGAAGGAGTTATCCTTCACCCTAACATACACGACCCTTCCCAGGGTTGAGTCGCCAAAGGTACTAGGTCAACGAAACTCACATGGCTCATACTATCATAGGTATCTGAAACCAAAAGCATGTCAACCCACACACATGGTCGACCATGACTTCCATCTCATTATGCCATCTCTCTCTCTAACCACCACTTAGGTTTAGGGTTAGCATCATCCTCAGAGGATGTGTCAGGTCTCTACCTTTAATGGAGGTCTCTTCCTCCAAGACCAACTCTACTTCATCCTCCTGAAAAGACAGTCTAACCTCAGGTCTCTCCTGAGGGTATGACAAAACATGTCATATGACCTAAGCATGCAACTATTCTTTAGTTTACGCTTAAACTATTAAGCTTATGTCCATGACATCTTATTTACATGCTTTTTCATTAATTTGGTGGAGGATTCCTTAACCTTATTATACATACCCATACTTCAAGAGGGTGAGGAAGTGAGATAAAAACCCTAAACCTCATAATCTTAACAGAATTAGGGTTGAGAGGTATCTCATTTCCAGTCAGATCCTAAGACATTGGTCAGGTAGTCACACAGATCTGGGAGTCCTCATATTCCGACTAGCGGTGCAGAGGAAAATATTGCCAGCCCCCAGACATGATCCTTTTCCAGACACCTCCGTCTTTAGGAAAATCCTCTAATAACTCCCTCAGTTCTATGGAATTTGTAAAATTTAATAATTATGAAAGATTAAATGAAGAACCAATGCTCTGATACCAAATATAATAACCCTACCTCCTGGTAACCCCCAATTAAGGGAGACCAAGAGGTCAGAGTCGTTATCCCAATTTCCCAGATCAAAGGTTTGACAAATAATCAATAATTAATATAAAATTCTACCAAACTATACTGAAAGCTGGAACAAAATAAATCTTTGCATACCTTTTTTTAAAAAAAACTTTGGATATCTAACTTCTATCCACAACTTCAATCTAATCTAACTAATCCTCCTTGCACTTTAATTCTTATTTTCATAATATGACACTTTACTATTTGTCCTTTCAAACTTGTACCTAAAACTCGACAAACAAAATTTCGGTCAGCATAAATGAATATGCCGGTATGTGGGGACAACCAAAACTTCACATATATGACAAACAATCTAAAAATCACAATCAAGTTAATTAACAAGCCAATTTACACTTTCAATGTGACATTCTCCACCGCTTTTCCCTAACCCTGGAATACCCTCCTTAGGGTTTCTCTTTTGCCATTGAATTAAGGCCACCTTCTCCATCCTGAGCTTCGTTCTTGGGGTCACCTCTCATGGTGCCCATTAGTCATGCAATACAGACCACCTTCTCTATCATGAGCTTGATGTCTGGGGTCACCACTCATGGTGCCCATGGGTCTTCCCTCTTGGGCTTAACCTTTTTGCATCATCCATCAGGGTGGCATGTAGGTGCAAGAATACACACTTATATCATAAATGTGATAATCATAGTGACTTTATGATTTGCAAGTATGAACATCCAAACAGATAGGCTGCATCCAATGCGATTAATCATCCGGAAAACCTTTAGAAAACTAATGCGAGTAACCATAATTAACCACATACCTGTCAGGCTGACTTGAGTGCAGAAATAATCCAACTAAGCAAGAAATCCAGTAAACAAGCAAGCACACAAGATGATCCTGAAATGTACATCCAATTTTCCTATCATTGATCATACCATCAAGGTTTATTAAACCTAGTTCCTTCCTAGGGTCACTAGACCTTTTTAGGGTTACGATTACTATTAGGGTTTCACTTCACTTTTACTATTTTAAACCCTAATTTTATAAAATTACTCACAACCCTAATTATCTCATCTACTCCTCATGAAAGATATTAAAGTTACCTTTTGACAACATATAACCCAAATTTTGGATTAAATACTCTTTTCTTTCCTTTTTTCCCCTATTGAGGGTTTCTAAGTGCATTACCCATCATATTAGGTTTAAAACCCTAAATCTTGCAATTTCGTCTTCCAAATAGGTTAAGGTGCAACATTATCATATAATAGGTTAATAATACTCAAATTAACCTACTACTACTTCTTAAATCATCAATTAGGGTTTCTAATTGAATTTTATTACCTTTTTCATCAAAATAATATACTTTTGCAAAAATATACATATTCAGGCCTTCTAATTATTTTTAGATTAATCCTTGTGTTTTTTTGATCAACTTTCATATATAACTTTTTATCATCATAGTTTTCTACGAATTTCTATGATTTTTACAAGGAAAAGCATTTTTCTGGAATATTTGAACAGAGAGGAGGATTTACCAAAAATTCATGGTCATTTGATCAGTAGTCTTGTGGTCCACCGTTTGGATCTGACGCTCCGCATCACGAGCGATCTAACTTAGTCGGTCACTCCTCAGATCGTTGGATCTCTTTACAGGATCAAGGTGTATCGCTATCCAACGGTTGCTGCTCCTCTTCCTCCTTCTCTTCTTCGTGTGAGCCTGCGGTAGCACCACGACAGAGCTCTCATTGGAGTGAGGGCAATCCAAGGATAGGGAGGAGATTGGGGCTCATGAGGTAGTCATTTAAGATCGTTGTGAGGTGTAGAGTCGAGAGGGGGTCCTTTTATAGGGCTACGAGGGGTCCTCTTAGGGTTTCTTAACCGACCACTGCCCTCACCTTCGGGTGATTTGGGCATCTCTCCTAGACGCTTTGAGGGATCAAAAAATTAGGGTCGAGAAGGTTCAGGGTTCCCTCTCGGACTCAACTAAACAATTTCCAAGCTTGCACATGTGTTGGATTATGAGAAATCCGAAGGGAAAAATCCCTCAGTTCGCGGCATGTATCCCAGTTCCTTTAGAACTGGACGATGAGAGGTGCTCGTTTGATTAAGATCCAATGACCCTCATCCCTATGTATTTCTCATAAATATGTTGCTTAATATCCATTATCTTTTATCTTTTTCTATTATTTGGACTTTTCTTCCCTTTTATATCCATTATTGGATTAATATAATAATAGGAACCATGAAATTCCTATCAAAAGGGAGATTTACAAAGAAGTCCCTTCCTTGAAACAAAGCATACAACCTTTTCAATTAAGTCCAAATTCGTAAAATCATTACATTTCAATTATGAAAATACATGTAAAATTGAGGTTGTAACAGCTTGCAGGCACCATCTCCTAGAATCGGTCTCCGCTACACAACTCCGATGAGGAAATGAGCCATCTGCAAACTTCCTGTCACCTATAGATCCTGCCTAGGGCTTCCTCTCTACAACTCCATCTTTCTCAGCTTCTTAGGGCAAGAATAGTACTGATCCACCACAGTGGTGCATGAACATACAAAAGACCTCTTCTATTTACCTTGCACTAGATTATCATCTTTTTAGATCCCCTCTAGCCTATCAAATAGAAGTAGTAAGAGACAGGGGTTGTTCTCCTATAGGTGTCAGTGGAGAAGACCCCAGGATGGTACTCATGGGAGGAATTGATCTGTAGGTCTTTGTGATACGAGAAAACCACCCACTTCCTTTACTTCAATGAGCCATGCTCATAACGTGGGGATCGACCAAAGTTGAATCATATTCACCATAATCGCTACCAGAGAGACTACATCCTCATCCATCCGATAACATCCAAGGGTCAGAACCAACTCTCTTAAAGTACAATATGTGGCCACTACTTACACACCAATATCATGACACCTAGCTAATTGGAAACTTAGATAATGAATATACAAACCTTCTTCCATCATCTATTGATGTGTACATTATTTACCATGTTCAACCAATGAGTAGGAACCTCTATAACCCATCAATTTTTGACCAAAACATTTGGAATTCTCAAATAACTCAACACTTGAATTCATTTATGTCATTAACTATTTAGCGATTCTAAAAGTTCAATCTATCACATCCTACAAACCTTAAAAGAAATTTTGTCCTCAAAATTAAGCCAGAAATCCACTTTATCACATAAAGGGTTACACTGATGCAAGCTTCGAAACTGATAAAGATGATTACAGATCACAGTCAGGATTTGTGTTTTGCCCCAATAATAGAGTTGTGAGCTGGAAGAGTTCCAAGCAAGAGATAGTTACAAATTCTACAATAGAGGCTGAGTATATTGCTACATCCCATGCAACAAAGGAGGCTGTGTGGATTAAGAATGTCATCTATGAACTTGGGGTGGTTCCTAGCATATGTGACTTAATTGAGTTTTATTGTGACAACAATGGAGCTATTGTACAAGCTAAAGAACCCAGATCACATCAACAGTCCAAGAATATAACGCGGCACTTCCATATCATATGAGAGATTGTACATCGAAGAGATATGAAGATTTGTAGAGTACCAACCAAAGACATTATTGTTGATCCCTTGACTAAGGCACTTTCATAGAAGAAGCTTGATGGTCATGCTATATCACAAGGACTGAGGTTCATGGGTGATTGACGCTAAGTGCAAGTGGGATTCAGTTGGTATGTATGCCCATAGAGCCAGTCATATGATGATTGTAATGGCATACTTTGTAAATGATAATAATAAAAATAAAGGCAATTTCCGTCTATATGTTTTAACTGTTTTTGAGATAATAGTATTACATGACAGATTTCTAGAGAATGACAAAACTCAATGACGTATGTCTTCAAGTACGTGACTTGAACAATGAGATCATACAGATGTTAAGAGTATGTAAATTCTCACTAATGTCCCTAGTCAATTTTTATTGTGGAAATAACCATATACATCAATGACATAAAAGATGAGAGTGTGTGTTGGTTGATGACTAAATCTCATCAGTCATGATATACGATATCAAACCAAGAACACAAATACATGTTAGAGAATAGTTTATCGGACGGACCCACTATAAGAGTGATGCATGGAAACCACACTTGGTTAATCAAGATCATCTCATATATTATTGTTGGTGACTTTGGTTCTTAGACCTAAAATTACTACACTCATCACATGTCGTTGGGTACACTTTGACATCATCAAACACAGTCCTAAAACATGGGTTGCTATAATAATGATGATTAGGTGACTTTGACACATGGGGACTTGACTGTGAGTGATAGATATGGAATTTGTCCCTCCTAAGGGAGTATGATATCATGGCCACTTGATAAGCGAGATTGAGAAATGCATGGTCATGTACATGGGAGTCAATATATGATATTGAGCTTGCATATATCTCAAGCAATCTACTCTAGTTTAGGAAACATGCATTGAACGTCTGTAGAGGATGACAAGTCCATGCCTCAAGTTCAATCCGGATATCAGTGACAAAGGAACTATACATTCACTATAACACCAATACATGATTGTAGGTTTAAATTTGTTCTCCAACTTTCCTCTTCACTTGGGTAGCACTGATGTGTGACTAGGCACCACTCTTTTCTTGCGAAGTCATAAGTAAATTATGGACATTCACTGCCAATGTGAAACGGAACCTATAGGGTCACACACATAGGATTAACACGTAAGAGGAGTTTATCCATGAATGTTGTTTAGATTGATTACTAAAGTGTTTAGGTACTCAATAAAATATTCAATCATTAGACTTGACTCAGAATCATCAAGTTCAAATGTTGAACTAATTCATTAGAGTGTCAGGTTGATTGAGAACTGCATTGACTGAGTTAGCGAACCGATCGGTTCATTTGGACCAAATGACTTGTGTTGGATTTTCCTAATTTGTGTGAAAAGTTTTTCATTTCACTTCTTCAATTCGATTGGGACAAAAAATTATATTTGTGTTAATTAGAAATGAATAAGGAAAGTCAATTGCAGGCATGTCTGAGAAGTGAAACGATCAGTTCAATGGGTGAACTGATTGGCTCACCTGCCCAAATGATCGATTTAGTTGTGAACTGATCGGTTTGCCTATTGTAACACTAACACTTCGTAGAAAATTCGAACCCTTCTACTCTCACACAGACTAGGAACCTTGACCCTGACCTCTAATATAAATAAAGGTGTAAAGGGGGCTTCTTAGAACACACAACTCAGAACATTAGTTGGTCGACAAAGTTGTTATCCTCTCTGGTTTTGGTGACCGAGAGAGCCCAAACAAGTTCTACCTGCCCAAGAAGGAACAACGAGGGAAAGACAAATACTGAAAAGTGACTGGTGGTGGGAGAGTGTGTCAGTGACTAGTAAGCTAACAGAAGGGGATGAATCCTTCTAGTCTGTCCATCAATACAAATAGAGTTCCCGGTGGTCCGTGTGGACTATATATTGACGCAGGAGATTTCTGCCACTCAGGAGGACGACCGTAAACCACAGTCTGGGTCAAGACCAGGAGCTGCACAGACGCCGTCGAAGACTAGGTAGTTGAAGGACACACTAGATGTAAGGTATTATCTATGAGAAAGCCTCAGGACCAGGTATATCTCACTAAACCATCTTTCATATGGCATAGTTGTTGATGTGATCTGCTGGTTATGGGTTTGTGGTTAGATAAATTTTTGTTTCCACTGCATGTTTTGTCCCACAAAACCCAACAGTTCCGACCATTCCTTGATGAGTTCATGGTGGTTTTCATAGATGACATCTTGATATTCAGTCATAATAGTCAGCATAATGAAAAACATCTTTATCAGGCATTGACCATGCTGAGATAGCACCAGCTTTATGCTAAGTTTAGCAAGTGTGAGTTCTGGTTGAAGAAGGTAGCTTTCTTGAGGTATGTTATATCTATCAAAGGCGTTCGTGTGGATCCTAAGAAAGTGGAGTCGGTGACAGAGTGGGAGCATCCTAAGACACCGAGAGAAGTGCACAATTTTCTAGGTTTGGTTGGGTATTATAGGAGGTTCAACGAGGACTTTAGTGCTATCACCTCACCCCTAACTAAGTTGATGAGGAAGGATGTGTTGTTCTTTTGGGACAAAGGATGTCAAAGTGTTTTTTAGACTTTGAAGGAAAAGTTTACAAGTGAACTATTTTTGGTCTTGCCTGATTAAGGAAAAGGTTACATTATCTTTTGTGATGCATCTAGGAATGGTTTGGGTTGTGTGTTGATGTAGGACAAGTAAGTGGTTTCTTTTACTTCTCGACAGCTTAAGAAAGATGAGGATAATTACCCGACCCATGATCTAGAGTTAGCTGCACTGGTTCATGCTTTGAAGATTTAGAGGCATTAACTGTATGGGGAGAAGTGTCATATCTTCATGGACCACAAGAACCTAAAGTACATCTTTTCATAGTAGGATTTGAATATGAGACAACGTCGTTGGATGGAGTTGATCAAAGATTATGACTGTATGATTGATTATCATCTGGGAAAGGTGAACGTCATAGCTAATACATTGAGAAGGAAGTCTTCATCCTCATCCGTTAATTAAGGCCAGTTGAGTTATTTGACATGCCACAACTGAGACATGTTGGTCTCCTTACTTCAAATGAATGTTAGGATGGAGGTTTCCTTGTTATTTGGTTTGTTGGCATATCTACAGGTGGAAGCCTATGGTGAGATAGTAGATCAGAGAGGCACCACATACAGATATCGTGATACAGTAGATTAAAATAGAGTTTGGCAGTGAGAAGTGTGATGGATTCCACGAGTTAGATGATGGGATAGTTTGTTACCACAATAGGATAGTGGTTCTTGATGCTAATTATCTAAGGAATATGGTACTAGAGGATGCTCATTCGTCCATTATGTTATGCATCTAGGAAGCACCGAGATGTATCATAACCTAAAGGATATGTATTGGTGGACATGCTTGAAGAAGGATGGGATTGAGTTTGTTGCAAGGTGTGATGTATGGCAGCATGTCAAAGCTGAGCATCAGAAGCCTGGAGGAACATTACAATTATTGCCTACACCTCTATGGAAATTAGATCATGCAACTATGTACTTTATGGTTGGTTTACCTAGGTGAACCAAAGGTTTCAATTCTGCTTGGGTGATCATTGACAAGTTGACCAAGTCAACACATTTCCTTCCCATGAAGACAACGTTGATAGCATAAAATCTTTCCCAAGTCTATGTTGATGAGATAGTGCATTTGCACGGTGTTCTAGATACCATAATGTGTAATAGAGGTCCTCAGTTCACAAGTCACTTATGGGAGTGACTGCACACAACTTTAGGTATGCAGTTGAAGTTTAGCACCACTTTCAACCCACAGACAGATGGTCAATCTGAAAGGACCATTCAAACTTTGGAAGATTTGTTAAGGGATTGTGTTCTTCAGTTCTCCGGAAGTTGGTATGTACACCTCAACGTGATAGAGTTCACTTACAACAACAACTATCAGTGTAGTATTGACATGGCACAATATTAGGGATTGTATGGGAGACGTTGAAGATCTCTGTTGTGTTGATATGAGATAGGTGAGTATCAACTTATTGGTCCTAATCTTGTGCAGCAGACAACGAAGAAGATTAAAGTGATATAGCAATAGTTGAAGGCAGCATATGACAGGCAAAAGTCATATACAGATAATCTTCATGGACCCTTGGAGTTTCAAGTGGGAGACAAGGTATATGTGAAGGTATCTCCTTGGAAGGGTGTCCTGAGGTTTGGGAAGAGGGGTAAGTTGGCTCCCAGATATATGGGACCTTACCCAGTTATGATACACATTGGGAAGGTGGCTTATTGGTTGGTGTTGCCACCTGAGTTGTGCAGGTTGCATCTAGTGTTTCATGGCAGTATGTTGACAAAGTATCATCTCGATATAGAGTTGGCGTTGCAGCCTATAGAGGTGGAGCTTGATGAGGATATGACCGATGTGGGGGTCCAGTGTTGATCCTTGACCAAAGAGTAAATAAGATGAAGAGGAAGGACCTTGTGCTTGTGATGGTTCTTTAGCATCACCGCAGTGTTGAGGAATACATATGGGAGCTTGAGGAAGAGATGTGGAGGAAGTACCCCACCCTTTTCTCTTAGGATTTCAGGGGAGAAATTCATGTTAGGGGTTATGGCTTGTAAGGACCCTCACCCACGTTTAGAGATAACCCTATTTGTTTTTATTAAGTATGTTTCTTAGTTCCTTATTCTAATCATCTAAGATGTAATTAGGGAATGTGGGAATCTTGGAGTTCCTTGTTTGAGCTTTTTTGGTTAATGCTTGTGTTTTGTAGAGATGTTTTGGTGTAAATTGCAATTTACCCAGGATAGGGGTTTATGTGCAAGTTTGCCACCTCTAGTGTGTTCCTTCTCTCTCTTAGCATCATCTAGAGGAGAGAGAGAGACATGGGCATCTTGTTTGAGCCTTGGATGAGTGGTTGCATCCTCGGTTGTGTTTTAGACTCATGTTTGAGGTGTATCTTACACCTAGGAGTGTTGGCTCAGGCTTGAGAGCCTTGGAAAGGCCCTGTATTAGTTTTTTGGTACCTATGGGTTACCCCTATTAGTTTGTGAGGAGGGTATATGTGTGTATCGTCCTTGACCATCTTAGGTGACCTAGTGGGTGAGACATAGATCTTATCACCTTGTTGCATGGTGTTTCATGTGGCTCTTTCTTCCTAGACAAGTGTTGCTTAGGGTTCTAAGGTGGTGACACCTTCCCCTTGCTCTCTATTCCATCCCTCTTGTATATATACCTCTTTATCTCTATGAAAGAAAACCCTTTTAGTTATCCTTTCATTTCCCTCCTTTGTGGACAACCTTGAGCTAGAGGAGCTTCTCCCTCAGAGCTTGGAGGACGAGTCCCATGCTTGTAGTGCTCTCTTTATCCTCTACCTTGGTAAGCTAGGATCCTTAGCTTCCTTTCTCTCTTTCTTTCTTCTTCTCAGCCATGGACCTAGGTTACTTTGTTTTCCCTCTCATGTACTCTTAACCATGGTTCCATGATCTTCCTTAGAGGTGTTGTGGTAATCAAGCTGGGAAGATCTTCTTCTTCCTTGAGCTCGTGAAGCTTGGAGCTTGGTGGTGATCCTTGAGGTGGGTTATATAACTCTAAACCCACCCTATTATTATCACCCTTGACTTACTATGTTGTTCTTTGTCCTTGGTTCATTATCTCTTACATGCTAGTAGTTCTTCTTGGCAGTTTTGCATTCTATTTTGGAAGAAGAACCTTTCTTAGATGTTGCTCATATGTTGCACTTCTTTTGCCTTGCTTGTAATGCCATTCTAAGGTTGAAGATGAGTGGGTTGATATGCATGTTTAGGCCTATATACTTTGAGTGGCCATCACGACCTGTGATGTCGCTGACCTTCACACTTTTGACAGGTCATAACGGTCTTGGTAAGGCCTAGAATGATATGCTTTTCTGATGGTCGTCATGACTTTAGGGAGGCATAAGTCAACACATATGGGTGAAAGTTATATGGTCATTCCTTGTGCATGCTTAGGTTGTTTTGGCCTTGGCTCCTAGTTGTTACCCAGCATCACATTTCTAGTTGATATGCGATGAGGTGTGGTAGTTGTCATCTATGGCGGAACCAACAAGAATGTGTTGGGGGGCAACTGAATATCATAGCTTTAACAAAAAAAGTGTGCACTGAAAACATGGTCATAAGTAGTGATTGGGATAGAATTTATGGATTTTACATACCCTAAAACTCATCTAATTTCTCCTTTAGATTGATATATATATACTAACATACTATAAAATTCTTAAAATATGTTAAAAGTTGTAGAAGAATATCTTTAAAAGTATAACCAAATTGCTTCATCGTTATTCATTTTATGAAGATCAGATTGTGGATGAATCTAGTATCATGTTTTATAGGGAGAATAGTAAATTCATGATCTCGATCAATTTATGAAGAACATTTCTTACCTTTCAATCAGCATGTTATATCCATCATTTTTTTCTACATGAAGTGTGAAAAATCATTACAACCTTTGTATTGTTGATAATCTCGTACCTATCTCTAATAAGAAGATGACTAGAGGCAAAGGTAGATATTTTATAGCTACTATCTCGACATCTTGATTGAAAACTCTCTCACCACAAGGGGTTCCTGTTAAAAGAGACGATAGAGAGGTTCATGTTTTGAAATCCTATCAAAAATTGATGGATCTAGATGGTAGAATTGGGGATGATTTAGATATGGACAATTTTTTATAGATGGAAGAAAGGAAGTGTTGAATAGGGTCTTTCTTTTCAAACTTTTATGCTAAGATACAACTAATTTTAGATAATATGAATTTTCTGTTGTTAAACTTATTTAAACATATACTCATAAAACTCTACCAGGTAAATATGTTGGTCAAAGATTCTGTCAACTGATAGAAACAATGATAACAATGGTACGCTGATTTTGAGGGTGGCTTATGAAGTAATGTTTTAAGTATCTTATTAATATCTATTGTAATTAGTATGAATAATTTCAAAATGTTGGGGGGCCAAGGCCCCAGCTGCCCCCCTGTTCTCTCACCTCTGGCTGTCATGGCTAGCCTGTCACCCTTGGGGCATTGTTGCTTGACACACCTACTACTGGCACGACTTGGTGCTTTGGCTGTGGGAGCATTGCCTTGATGACCATTTTCTATTAGGGATCTAGCTGTTACAACTTGAGAGAGGGTTGATGCTCGATATCCCCTGATGCCCGTCACATCATGTGATGGTGTTGCCTGATAGGGTAGGTAGGCCAACACCCTCTCCATGAGGTGCTTGTTCCTGATACCCCCATGATGCTAAAATGACATGCATCTTGATAAGGTAGCTGACACATTTCTTTCTCACTTAGTATACCCTAAAATGATAACCTACCTTAGTATCATTGTCCGATAGACTATCCCTAGATGCCTAAACTAATATATATCCTAAGTTGGTAGGTCGATACCTTGGTTATTCATCCAATATATGATTAACCAATACCATTCTTAATGTGGTTGCCCTACACACCTAGGGTTAACCCAATACTCTAGGTTGAAACCCTAATCGATACCTTGTGATGGTATTAAAGATATTCCATGTTGAAAATAGGGTTAAGTGATAATATGTCATACCCTATGGTGTAATCATATGTATGATAATGAGAATCATGTTTTTATGTCTCATAATTCACCTCATAATGATGATGAAAGTCATAATCTAAGGGTGGTTGTTGATCCAACCTAGTAAACCCTAATTTAGTAAAGAGAAACCCTAATTCTAATGATGTAAAATGTATGAAATTGGTCCAATGAGATTGTAACACCCCGCCTCCCGGTAACCCCCAATTAAGGGAGACCCGAAGGTCAGAGCCGTTATTCAATTAACAGGATCAAAGGTTTGACAAATAATCAATAATAATTATGAAATTCTACTAACTAACTGGAATTTGGTACAAAATAGAACTTTGCATACCTTTTCCAAATCTATGACATCTACATCTATATGCATCAGGAGTCTACTCTAACTAATCTTCCTTTACACTTTAACTCTAAATTAATTTCACATATGCCACTTTACTGTTTGTCCTTTTCAAGCTTGTACCTAAAATGCCGACAAACAAAACGTCGGTCAGCATATCGGAATATGCCGGTATGTAGGGACATCCAAAATTTCACAGATATGGTTAATAATTTAATAATTACAATCAAATTATTTAACAAGACAATTTACATTTTCAAAGTGTCATTTTCCACTGCTTTTTCCCTAACCCTGGCATACCCCTCTAGGGTTTCTCTTTTGCCATTGACTTAAGGCCACCTTCTCAATCCCGAGCTTGGTGCCTGGGAGTCACCTCTCATGGTGCTCCATAGTCATGCATCATAGACCACCTTCTCATTCCTGAGCTTGGTGTCTGGGGTCACCTTGCATGGTGCCCATTGGTCTACCCTCTTGGGCCTGACCTTTATGGCATCTTCCATCAGGGTGGCATGTAGATGTGAGAATTCACATGTATATATAACTGTGATAGCCATAGTGACCTTATAATTAAGCAAGTATGAACATCCAACTGTTTAGATTGCATTCAATACGAGGAAACATTCGGAAAACCATCGGGAAACTAATGTGATTAACCATAATAAACCACATACCTGATTTGGCAGCCTCAAGGATTGTAAGTTGAATATCCATTTAATCAAACAGCCAACCAAGCCAGGCAACCAATCACCCCAATCAATCAGGCACATCAAGAAACCTGGAAAACATGTGCAATCTAATTATTCATAAGTTCATTAGGCACTTACTTTATGGAATTGGAATTCCCTCTTAGGGTGTGCCTAAGTTGAATTAGGGTTTTCCTTAATGTTCTTTATATTCGTCTTTTAACCTTTACCATTTAGGTCAACTAAACCCTAAAACACTATTTCCATATTCCAAAGCCCTAATTACTTAGTCATTCATATTTAAGCCTCTTTATTACCAATCTGGCTTAGGATTAGTTCTAACTTCATCTTATATATAAGATTTCAAAACATAGCTTATTAAAGTCATAAACACCTAGATTAAGGTTTCTAGGTTTTCAAGTATATCTTCACTCACATGAGACTTTAAAACATCCTTTTTAAAACTTCATCTCTTTAAGTTATCTATTCCACGACTTCTTAATTAAACTTCATATCAATATATCTCTATTTAAGATATTCATATTCTCGAAATAGAAGTCATTAAAGTCATATTACTCAACATTAGGGCTTTTAGGCCCATGATTGCACTTTCTTAGTCATAGCACCCTAATTAAGCAAATCATGGGTTTTTAACTCAAATCGGTTTCATATTATACATTTTATGCCAAAAGGGTAAAATGTTGATTCATAATACCAACTTAAGTAATTGATATCATCCCTAATCAACATCTAGGGTTTTGATTACACTTATAGCATTAAAGTTACTAACTTTGTGTAGTTTTCGATCTCGAAGCAAAACTAGTCAGTAAAAGTATTTTTATTGGATTCCTTGTATTTTTTTGTGCAACTTTAATGTATAACTTATTTTCATCAGAGCTACCAATATTTAGTTATGAAATTGCAAAATATCTACTTGATGGACCAATGACTGAATGCCATGTCAGCTCCACGGCCTTTTTTTTCTTTTCCCCGCGAGCAGGCACTGGTTTGAGCATTTTTCCTATTTTACCCTTATGTCCCATGGTTATGCTTCTCACACGATCTGGGCAGAAGCGTCACTCGCTGCGCGTCATCTTCTTCCTCACGACTGCTCCGAGCAGAGTCCTGGAGAGTCAGCGGTGAGTTGACCTTGGGCATCGGTGCTCCCAGGAGGCAAGTAAGGGTTGCGCCTCCTTCAACCCAGCCCACCGGATCTTGGGATCGGTCAAGGTTGTCCTGCAATGGCCTCTAGATCACTGGCGATGGGAGGGTAGGGCCATGGCGAACTGGGAGAAGACCAGGTAGCGAGGGAAGCTGGGAAAACAAGGCGTCAATAGGAAAAGATACCCCTGACCCCGACAAAGCGTTCTAAGGTCTCTCTTCCTTGCAAACAGGTGCTTAGCCACTTATATAGGCATTTCCCATAGTCTACAACCATGGAGTCTGATTCCATTGGGACTTTGGGGAAGCCTTGCTCCAAAAGTATCCAAACCCAGGCTCAATCTACTCAGAAAGGGTTACTAGCCGCAATGGAAACGATCTCATTGGTCCTCTATTGTTGCTTTTCATGGAATCTAGCCCCGAAATTATGTGAGTTTGTTCTTCTTTTCCTTATTTAGGCGAAGTGCAGCCCCTGTTGGATCCAAATCCAATGGCTGTCGGGCCCCATATAAGAACATGAATTAAAATTGAATTATGATATTTATTTGATCCCTCTAACTTTATGAAAACATACAAAATTCATATCTCCCTAATCGTTTATTCTTTTGATCCCAAATTTTAAGGGAAAGTCTATAAAGACTTAATATACCATTGTACAAAGTTTGAGTCCAAAAAGAGAAAGTAAAACCCATATTTCTTCATATGCAAGTCAAAGACTTATAAGGCATATTTTATACATTAAAATATATATTTTCTCTTTCCTTTTCTCCATTGGGGCTCCTTGGACCCCAAGAAACTCTAATATTTCGAAATACTTTTTAGTGGATGTTCATTATCCTTCTATATGCATTTATATCCATTACTTCTCATTATCTAATTCGTTTCTTTATTAAAATATCTCTTTTTGAGGATTTCTCTTTATCTTTCTTTTTATTTTCCTCATTGGCATCCCTTTTATCATTAGGAATCCTTTGGATACGAAAATCCATCAAGGACAACTCCATTATACTTATTTTCCATATTTAATCATTAATTTCAATTTCTTTCTTAATAAAGAAATACTTAATTAATCTTTTCTTTTCTTATTGCCTTTTCTTAGCAACTTTGGACTCCTTGGAACCCAAGGAGTCCCAAGAGGCACGAAATCCATCCTTGGATTGCATTCTTTTGCCTTCCAGAGGTTTCTGCATCTTTATTTTCTCAAAAACTCAATTATTCATTTATTAATTGAATTTCCTTGTTATTGGGCCCAATAGCCAATAAAGCCCACAACACAATCATCAAGGCTATTGTAAACAAAATCCATTTATTCAAAACAAATTATATCATTATTTGTTCCAATATCTTTAATGTGAGAAATTACATTCCACACCAAAGGAACCCAAAAATTGGGGTTGTAACATCCTTCCCCTCTTATAAGAATTTTTCCCTCAAAATTCCATCAAGAAAACAAACAATTTAGGATAAGCATTTCATACATCCATAAAGGCTCCCATGTGGCATCACCATTTCCATGGTGCTTCCCAAGAACCTTCATCATCTCATATTCTTCCATCTGAGTTCTTTCTTACCTTGGTATATCATACCCTCATAGGTGACTCAGGACATTTCAGCCTCTCAAAAGTTGAATAGGTTCAGGGCTCAACACATGGCTTGGATACCTCACATAGTGCTCTAGATCGGACTCATGGAACACATTACACATCATGTTATCCTGAGGGGCAAGGCTAAACACAACCATCTCCACAAATCCATCTCAAATGGACCCATATATCGGGGACTCAGCTTTCTCAGTTGTAGCTTAGAGGGGTCGAATTTTCACATCACATATTCTCCCACAGTGAACTGCATGTAAGTCTGCTTTGCATCAGCTCGTGACTCTTGTCACCACTGGGCTTTCTCTCATCCATTGCATGGTCAAAGAGACTTCATCTACACACACTATGGTTCTTTTCTTACCTTCATGAGGCCTCCTTCACCAACATCATCTTAATGAAGTGGTGACCGACACAACCTCTCTATAAGACTTCTTGCATCCCGATAAAGGCTATGGTGGTTAACATCACATCTTAAGAATTGTCTCTATGTATCACCCTGAATGAGCACACATGCTCTCATCAGACCCTCTAGTCTGGATCATACTGTCCATTAGTTAGGGGTGATAGGCGGTACTGACACTGAGTTCTTCATGTACCTACTTCCACCTTATGGAAGTGAACCTTTAGGTCATACTCAAGAACTTTTGAACTCGTATCATGGTGTAGTTGAACCATCTCTCTCTCTTATGTAGTTCAATAGAATCTATCTCTTGACAATACTCCTTTCTTTCTCATGTTATCTGGGTAAGGCGATCTACCATAACCCATATTGCATCTTGACCTTTTGGGTCAAAGGGAGACTTACCACAACATCCATAGTGATGAACTCCCATTCCCTCTCAGGGACTCTTTTATCCTCTATATCGATACACTGGGTTACTGGTGTTCGTCCTTCACCTCCTGGCTTGCATGGCCACATGCTACATGCAACTTTGTTTTAAGCATCCAGAGTGCTACCATCACTTACTATCTTTGTAGTACTAAGGTATATCATGACCTCATGTATTGCTATGATTCCTCAAGCTTGATACCTCAGAAACCCTAAACCATTCTCAAAAGGGTTTTATTACCTTCCTATCCAAAGAAGTGTATCTAAGGTTCTATCATCATCCTTTTACTACATCAAGGACTAAACTGGCTAACCAAACAGCCATTAACTTGTTCAATATATCTTGTTTCATTTGTGTGTTAGCCAAAACACATCCTCTTTCCAAACATAGGGTTAGTTGAACAACCTCAACTTCTTCTAGCTTCCAGCTAACTAGGCAGCTATATCTCAACCAGAGCATTCATTACCACTTCTTATCCTTAGGTGTTAGGTAATGTTGAAGACATACACCTCCATGTATTCTACTTATCATCTCATCTCAAACTCTAAGTCTATCTTCATCAAGAACACTTTGAGCTCATCCTCTTAGTTATCAGGCTCCACCTTTTGATTCATTGTAACACTTGCAAAAATCCACCTAGTTCAAGATAAAACATCCTCACAAGATGATTTCCTTAATACTCTTAGTGTTTGTAAACCATCCATGTATCATTCACTCCACTAGGGTATGTTATCATCTTTGTCCTCATACCTCATAGCAACGTTCCAACTCACATTATCTTTATCCTTGGTGTATGGCATGTGTACTGTCCTATCTCTCACTCCTATAACAAGAAGAAATAAGCATTTGGCGGCCATCCAAATATCGAGTTCTTCCCATTCCAGGAGTAGAGATGGTACATCCCACCTTTCCAGTACACCTTCAAATTTAAGTTGAAACATGCAACTCATGCCTCCAAATCACAAACATCATGATATCAAAATTTACTTCCATGGAAAACTGGTCTCGAACCTACTGGGGTTTACACACAATCCTTGGTCATCTCCTCTGGGTCTATAGGGTGCCGACACTTTTGGGGTCATCCCTCTTCCCTCATGCATCCAGAGAGTGCCCTACTCATCTTCCCTTTGGGTCCCATGAGTTCATGAAGGTGATCAATCTCCTAACCCATGGCCCTCAGACAATGATAGTTGTTACCTCCCGACCCTATGGTCATGTGCAACTAGGGAATTAGGCAACTCCTTCCATCAGTCTTATCCCTATCTGACCCTTGGATAGACTTAGGATTCTAACATAGTACATGTTCAACTTAGAACCTTACCCAATCCTTCATTATCTCTCTCTGCATTCATGACTGACTTTCATCCCTTCATAGGGGTCATGGCAACCTGCCTACCTTGGTCAGGCCCCATACCGGTTACCTCCATGGTAACACATCCACATGCACTTAGAGATGGTTATATATGGGTCTACAGGTTCATTCTCATACCATGTGCTTTTCACTTATCTTCTCAAGATCCTATGAGACCTTTTTAGGTTTCCACAAACCCACAAACTGGTACACACCTTACCATAGGGTCCCTCTCCCAGGATGGGAGGAAACTACAACTCTTGACAATAAGGTCACAAACATCCTTAGGGTTTATATTCACATGAGCATGCTTAACCCAACAGCTACTAGGGCACAAGTAGACCACATATTAAACCATGCTAGGTCATACTTGTTCTCTTTCCTCAACATTAGATCAACTTAGTCATGAAGGGTTCATCAAACATACCCTTAACTTAAGGGGTTTCCTTTACCTCTACACATGAGGAGTACCATGCTCGAAACTATAGAGACTCAAATCTCATCATGAGCATCAGATACACTTCTTCCCCTCTTAGGCCTAGGAACCCTAGGTTCTCCTTTAGATATCCAACTGCATGCTCAATCTCTTAACCATGAATCAAGTATGTCCAAGGTATGTCATGTACTCCCATGAAACTTTTATATGAGCAATACCTCAGAGTCGAGTCCTCCTCAAGGACATTCAACTAGGTATAAAACCTCACAACAGGTTACTTAAACCTCCTCAGGGTCTAAGGCACTCTTTATCTCATCCAGTAGGTTGTTACTTATACCATAGGTACCAGAAGCATCATCCTCTCTCCAGGGTTTGTTTCCTCTAAATATAACCAAGATATCATCAGCCTCTAGGGGTCACACTTAAGGCAACCACTATCATCCACTTAGGTCGCATCATCCTCAACTCCCCACTGTTCCTCATATCTTGGGGTTTTAGGCTTCCAACCTCCTTGCTGGGTTCTTGCTTTCTCTCTCTAGAGCTAACTCCACATCCAGCCATACTACTAGAGGTCCTCTCTCCATGAAGGCTCATGCTCACCAACATACCCCTATGTGGGTGAAGCCTATGCTTAACTCATGTTTGGCTCAAGATTATCCATATCTCTTTATGGTTATCTCATAAGCCATCCATCATGCCCTTCTGGACAGGGTTTCAACCTACTACCATACCACTGACGTACTCTGGGTGCATGTTATCCCCTACTTGCATAAGCCATAGGGTTTCTATAGGTCCTTCACTAACCTCATCAATGAAGGAGCTATCCTTCACTTTAACATGCCCGACCCTTTCCAAGGTTGGGTCATAAAAGGTACTAGGTCATCTAACCTCTCATGGCTCGTGTGGCATCCTAAGATGTGTCCATCCAAACACCCAGTCAACCATGGCATCTAACTTACCATGCCATCTCTCTTTCTAACCTCCACTTAGGGTTAGGGTTAACATCATCCTCAGAGGATGTGCTAGGTCTCTACTTTTAATGGAGGTCTCTACCTCCAAGACTATCTCTCTCTACTCATCCTCCAGCCAAGGAGGTCTATCCTTAGGTCTCTCCCGAGGACAATGACAACTCGTGCCATATGACCTAAGCAGGTATCTATTCCTTTACGCTTACTCTATTAAGCTTATGTCAATGACATCTTATTTACATGCTTTTCATTGATTTGGTGGAGGATTCCTTAATCCTTATCAACCTTACCCATACCTCAAGAGGGTGAGGAAAAGAGAGAAAACCCTAATCCTTAAGGTCCTTAATAGAATTTGAGTTGAGAAGGGATGAACAAGATGGGAAGGTCCTAAAGGTATCTTATTTCGAATCATACCCTAAGACTTTGGCTAGGCAGTCACACGGATCCGGGAGTCCTCGTATTCTGACTAGCGGTGTAGAGGAAAAATATTTCCACCCCCCGGTCGTGATCCTTTACTAGACACCTCTGTCTTTCGGATAATCCTCTAATAGCTCCCTTGGGTTCTACAAAATTTGTAAAATTTAATAATTATTAAAGATTAAGTGAGGAAGCTAGGCTCTGATACCAATTGTAACAACCCCGCCTCTCGGTAACCCCCAATTAAGGGAGACCCAAAGGTCAGAGCCATTATTCAATTAATAAGATCAAAGGTTCGACAAATAATTAATAATAATTATGAAATTCTACTAACTAACTAGAATTTGGTACAAAATAGAACTTTGCATACCGTTTCCAAATCTGGGATATCTACATCTATCTACATCAGGAGTCTACTCTAACTAATCCTCCTTTACACTTTAACTCTTAATTAATTTCACATATGCCACTTTACTGTTTGTCCTTTTCAAGCTTGTACCTAAAACGCCGAAAAACAAAACGTCGGTCAGCATATCGAAATATGCTGGTATGTGGGGACATCCAAAATTTCACAGATATGGTTAACAATTTAATAATTACAATCAAATTATTTAACAAGAAAATTTACATTTTCAAAGTGTCATTCTCCACCGCTTTTTCCCTAACCCTGGCATACCCCTCTAGGGTTTCTCTTTTTCCATTGACTTAAGGCCACCTTCTCAATCCTGAGCTTGGTGCATGGGAGTCACCTCTCATGGTGCTCCATAGTCATGCATCATAGACCACCTTCTCATTCCCGATCTTGGTGTCTGGGGTCACCTCTCATGGTGCCCATTGGTCTACCCTCTTGGGCCTGACCTTTGTGGCATCTTCCATCAAGGTGGAATGTAGGTGTGAGAATTCACATGTATATATAACTGTGATAGTCATAGTGACCTTATAATTTTGCAAGTATGAACATCCAACTGTTTAGATTGCATTCAATACGAGGAAACATTTGGAAAACCATCGGGAAACTAATGTGATTAACCATAATTAACCACATACCTGATTTGGCAGCCTCAAGGATTGTAAACTGAATAACCATTTAATCAAACAGCCAACCAAGCCAGGCAACCAATCACCCCAATCAAACTGGCACAACAAGAAACCTGGAAAACATGTGCAATCTAATTATTCATATGTTCATTAGGCACTTACTTTATGGAATTGGAATTCCCTCTTAGGGTGTGCCTAAGTTGAATTAGGGTTTTCCTTAACGTTCTTTATATTTGTCTTTTAACCTTTACCTTTTTGGTCAACTAAACCCTAAAACACTATTTCCATATTCCAAAGCCCTAATTACTTAGTCATTCATATCTAATCCTCTTTATTACCAATCTGGCTTATGATTAGTTCTAACTTCATCTTATATATAAGATTTCAAAACATAGCTTATTAAAGTCATAAACACCTAGATTAAGGTTTCTAGGTTTTCAGGTATATCTTCACTCTCATGAGACTTTAAAACATCCTTTTTAAAACTTCATCTCTTTAATTTATCTATTCCATGGCTTCTTAATTAAACTTCATATCAATATATCTCTATTTAAGATATTCATATTCTCGAAATAGAAGTCATTAAAGTCATATTACTCAACATTAGGGATTTTAGGCCCATTATTGCACTTTCTTAGTCATAGCACCCTAATTAAGCAAATCATGGGTTTTTAACTCAAATCGGATTCATATTATCCATTTTATGCCAAAAGGGTAAATGTTGATTCATAATACCAACTTAAGTAATTGATATCATCCCTAATCAACATCTAGGGTTTTGATTACACTTGTAGCATTAAAGTTACTTTGTGTATTTTTCGAACTAGAAGCAAAACTAGTCAGTAAAAGTATTTTTATTGGATTCCTTGTACTTTTCTGTGCAACTTTCATGTATAACTTATTTTCATCAGAGCTACCAATTAGTTATGAAAGTGCAAAATATCTACCTGATGGACCAATGACTGAGCGCCACGGCCTTTTCTTTCTTTTCCTTGCGAGTAGGCACTGGTTTGAGTGTTTTACCTATTTTACCCTTATGCTCCATGGTTATGCTTCTCATGCGATCTGGGCAGAAGCGTCACTCGTTGCGCATCATCTTCTTCCTCACGACTGCTCCGAGCAGAGTCCTGGCGAGTCAGCGGCGAGTTGACCTTGGGCATCAGTGCTCCCGGGCGGCGAGCAAGGGCTGGGCCTCCTTCAACCCACCCCACTGGATCTGGGGATCAGTCAAGGTTGGCCTACGATGGCCTCTAGATCACTAGCAATGGGATGGCATGTCCATGGCGGACTGGGAGAAGACCAGGTAGCGAGGGAAGCTGGGAAAACAAGGCGTCAATAGGATAAGATACCCCTGACCCCGACAAAGCGTTCTAAGGTCTCTTTTCCTCACAAATAGGGTCTTAGCCCCTTATATAGGCATTTCCCGTAGTCTACAGCCATGGAGTCTGTCTCCATTGGGACTTTGGGGAAACCTTGCTCCAAAAGTATCCAAACCCAGGCTCAATCTACTCGGAAAGGGATACTAGCTGCAATGGAAACAGTCTCATTGGTGCTCTATTATTGCTTTGCAAGGAATCTAGCCCCGAAATTATGTGAGTCTGTTCTTCTTTTCCTTATTTAGGTGAAGTGCAGCCCCTGTTGGATCCAAATCCAACAGCTGTTGGGCCCCATAAAAGAACAAGAATTAAAATCGAATTATGATATTTATTTGATCCCTCTTACTTTATAAAAACATACAAAATTCAAATCTCCCAAACCGTTTATTCTTTTGATCCCAAATTTTAAGGGAAAGTCTATAAAAACTTAGTCTACCACAGTACAAAGGTTGAGTCCAAAAAGAGAAAGGAAAACCCATATTTCTTCATATGCAAGTCAAAGACATATAAGGCATATTTTATACATTAAAATATATATTTTCTCTTTTCTTTTCTCCATTGGGGCTCCTTGGACCCCAAGAAACTCTAATATTTCGAAATCCATTTTAGTGGATATTCATTATCCTTCTAGATGTATTTATATCCATTATTTCTTATTATCTTATTCGTTTCTTTATGAAAATATCTCTTTTTGAGGATTTCTCTTTATCTTTCTTTTTATTTTCCTCATTGGCATCCCTTTTATCATTAGGAATCCTTTGGATACAAAAATCCATCAAGGACAACTCCATTATACTTATTTTCCATATTTAATCATTAATTTCAATTTCTTTCTTAATAAAGAAATATTTAATTAATATTTTCTTTTCTTATTGCCTTTTCTTTGCAACTTTGGACTCCCTGGAACCCAAGGAGTCCCAAGAGGCACGAAATCCATCCTTGGATTGCATTCTTTTGCCTTCCAGAGGCTTCCGCATCTCTCTTTTCTCAAAAACTCAATTATTCATTTATTAATTGAATTTCCTTGTTATTGGGCCCAATAGCCAATAAAGCCCACAACACAATCATCAAGGCTATTGTAAACAAAATCCATTTATTCAAAAAAAATTATATAATTATTTGTTCCAATATATTTAATGTGAGAAATTACATTCCTCACCAAAGGAACCCAAAATTTGGGGTTGTAACAGAGATGATGGTATTGATGATGTATTGCTTTCTTGTGATGTGTCATGTCGTGATTTATATAGAACTTGTTTTGAGTTTATACGTTGTAACTTGATTGATGTTGAAAGATGCTAAAATTGGTCTAGTTAATTAAGTGGAACCTAGTAGTGTCGTTTGCCTTGTGCCATAGATCCATTCAGTGATAGAAATTACTGGATGGTGAAACAAGTTTAATCAGAGTGCATATTTTTGAATAAGTGGGGTACAAGTCGAGTACTTCCTTGTATTTGTAACTATAGGATGTGTGAGATGACCATGCATGAGTCAATCTGATTGTGGTGTGGATGGTCATGCATTAGTGATTCAACCCCATTTTAGGGCTTCATCTTGTGTCATTTTGCATTTCAATCACATCTATACCTGTTAGATTACATGTTATTTCTGTCAATATGCATATTTGTATAAAATGCACTTATGGACATTATTTGCATGTTTTTTAGGCAATTAGACCATGCTTGATGGAAGAGAGAGAGAAGGAGTGATCTTAGGGTTTCTCTAACATTGGAGAGACCCAAAGTGAAGTCTGATTCTCCCTCAACCTACCCTGAGTGGCAAAAGATCCATTGAAGCAAAGATGTCCAAGAAAATATAAAGAATCAAGTCAAAGTGCTGACCTAGAGACCAACACAGTCATGGTACCAGAGAACGGTCATGTTAGGACACTTGCAAAATCAACAAGTTGAATGCTCATTTGTGTAGAAATTCCCATGGTCGTTGTACCACAGAATAGCCGTGGTGAATTGACTCAGAACGGTCGTAATGCGCAGTACGATCATGGTACCTACAGGGAGAACAACTGTGGAGCCAAGAACAGCCTGGGCATTTCGAGCCACCATGGTCGTGCTACCCTTACCCAACCATGTTTGTGCCATTTTTGGTAAGAAAGTGACCTATTCACTTTGATTTTTCACCGTTTCTAACGATGTTCATTCCCATCCACCACGACCGTTCTCACCCCTCCCCACCACGGCCATGGTGATCACCATGATAGTGCTACCTACAAAAACCTAGCTACTTTTGCACTATTTGTCCCATACCACCCCTAGCTACCTTCCACTACCTCTTAGCTCCCCATTTTCTCCCCTTAGCCATTCCACTCCATTTCCACCTACATTTCACTCCATTTCACCATTTCCACAACCAAAACCCTCATTTGCAAGCCTTCTATCCACTTTCCACCATCATTCCACACCATTCCATCCAAGAAGAAGGAGGAGGTCGACCTTGCAACAGTTGGAGAGGAGAATTCACTCATCTACGTTGTGCTCCATGGCTACTTCTTCTTCTTTCTCTTCTCTTTTTGTACTTCGCATTGTTATGAGTAGGTAGGCCCCTTGGGTTGCTGTTTGGGGTGTAAAATGTTACTTTGATACCATGTTGGGGGAAAATGATATGTAAACTTTATAATTTCATTTGCTAATGATTATGACCTATTTCTATATCATTCTCCATAAATTGCTTGTTGGTTTGTGCTTGAAATCAATTGGGAATTTAGGTAAATTGTTTATATGTGTTAATTTTGGGATTTGCTCCTAGGTCCAATCCTTGGATCCCTAGCTAGCTACCCATCTTTCTACATCATAATCAATTCTCTTAACCCTAGTTGAGAGATCTAAGTGGCTAGTTTAGATGAAACTGGTGTGTTTAGCATGGAGCTTTCTCAAGACTAGAATGTGTGTGATGGGAGGCCTAAACCTCACATCCACTCCCATTACTAATCTCAGCCGCTAATCATCCTAAGATCATCTAACCTAGAAACCTAGGCTTGTTTAGACTCCAATTGAATTACACCCAAGCCCTAACCCAATTGAGCCTCGTAAGGGTAGTAGGGAGTGTTGGGGACTAGTTCCCCTATACAAAACCTAGCATATCCATGGCCAGTTAGTAGCTTAGGATAATTCATTAGACTCTAACTTGTTTTTTGGTTTGGAAAATCTAATTGGAATCATAATGTTCATATGTCTCTCTCCAACTTGAGTGATAAGTGCATCCCTTAAATAGCCCACATCTCCTTAATTGCTTTAAAACCCTAGTTTCCATCTTTCTTAGCTAGTGTTAGCTTAGTTATCTCTTTTCTTTCTTAGATAGCTTCTTTCCCTATTCTTGCTTTGTTCTTTCTAGCTTAGGTCTTCAATTTCTCTCTTGCTCTTCTTGCATGCCTTAGTGTAAATTCCCTTTTCATACCTAGCTTAATCTTTTCCTGCTCAATTAGTCTTAATCTGGTCTAGGGTTAACTTAGAATTCACTCTCGCCTTTAATTGATTTCTTGATCACCTTAGTTTAACAAACAAATCACCTTTAAACCCTTGACCCTAGTCTTCACAGTAGGAACCTAGAAAAACAAACCTAGCTCTAGTGCCCCCTTTTCTCCCTATGGATCGACCTTATACTTGCCACACTCCTATACTACGATACGACCCTAAGCACTTATGGGTGTAGTGTTTTGGTTTTTGAGAGTGTGTTAAGTTTAGGTCCTTATAAATTCAAAAGTTTAATCCACTGTGTGCTCCTATCCACAGAGTTGCATCCATTCAGGTCTCAATTGTGTGGTGTGTAACGCCATTGGCGGGGACGCACCAGTGAGCCACTCCTTGTTATAACGGCCATGCGTGAGCTTGTTCTTCTAGCACCATACTTATACTAAGGTGGGCTAGTTATGATTATATATGTGGATGACCATGTGTGATCCAATCCCTAAATTTGACTATATGTCATTGTTGTAGTTGACTGATATGTCTCTATGATGTTTTCTCTTATGTTGAGCAAGAGGTGCGGTGAGGTCATGGATTATGACTGTTCCATTAGACCTTATATGGCACTAATTTTGACTTATCAAGTGGTCAGTGGGATTTGGGTGATACGACTCAAATCTATGGGGCATAATAGAATGTGTAATCATCCATGTAGTATAATTATATATGATCAAAATACGAAAACATTGGATGAGGCCTTGCTTGATTTTTATGCAATATTGTTGGTAGGAAATATACATGTTCTTCATATTCCTTTTAAATTCTTAAGATGTTTCATAAATTCAACAATAATTACTCTCCCTATTATTAATCATTACCTGCTTCACGTATATGTAACTTTATTGTTGTTTAGTTTTTCTTATCTGTGATAATAATAGAGTTGGCAGTGAGTTATATCTCCCGCTGAGATTTGGAATCTTTCCCCATGGGTTTCCCACAACCTTTTTAGGTGGACAAGCACAAAGAGATAGAGATCATGTAGCAAAGGTTGAGGAGCAGTAGGAGGGCCAGTAGTTGGCAAGGTTGGCAGTGTTGCTGGATGTCTTTTGTTGATAGAGTCCTAGATTCGTCCCTGTACACTCGGGTCTTTGGGGAATGTTTTGTAGATGTTTTGCAAATGTACTTTGTTTATGTGACTGGCTTATATACTTGTTGCGTATATATGTGATGGAATCATGTATATATATTCTAGAATAGTTCTTTGGTTACATGTTTATAGCATGCCTTGTATATGCTTTTTGTCATGAAAGGACTTCTATGTGAAGGTTCTCGTTGTTCAGAAGTTTTATGAAATGGTTTTAATATATAGTGTTTTCTATTAATACACTTGTTAATCTCTCTTATGTGATTTTGTTTTGAGTAATCTCACTTTTTGTGGTGTGGGGCGTCACAGTCTCAAATAAGCTAATCTTCAAAAATTGCCAATTTGAATTAATTAATATAAAATATTTCCTTTTTCAACTAATTTCCAAAAATATCTAAGAGATAACTCTTGCTTATCTTTCCGTGCAAGTTTTCTTTAATTTTTGCCAAAATATTTCTGAAATTGGTTGTGAAATGATATTTCCTTTTTTGCCTCCTAGGGACATGGGAGGATCAGGACCATGTATTGTGTGTCATGTGCCATATTGCCTCGATCTGTAGGCTCCAATTGGCACATTAGCCTGATCAGCCCCCTCTTCTGAAAGGTTCTACCCAGAATCATGAACCCTAAGCCCAAATTACAAATAGACCCCCATACCCAATGTATTTTAGGTCCCTATCGTCTCTTTTGAAGCCAAAATGGTGGCGAACTCTCTCTTTAATTTTTCATGTTATTTGTGATCATAAGATCCTTCTTCCGACACCACCTTCTCTGCTAGATTTTTAGAATGGTAAATTAGTTCAACCATTACACCTAACTGCTGAATCTATTATTTGTTTCTATGTGATCTAATAACTACTGCACCTGGCTTGATCAAATGATGCATCTGATCCATCATCCTCAATAATTTCTCTACACTCTTATAGGTGTCATTTTGTGCTACTTTTCGAAAAAATAGATATAGTTCTTTAAGAACACCTCTTCTAGTCATCATCTAACATTGGACGCCTCAGTCGTGGTCACTAACAACAAATCTCCATCGTGGAAGGTTTTGAGCACCTCAGGACCATTACTCACCTAAAGAAATAGCACTTTTGGAGCCATGACAAGAAGTCCATGGGCATCTTTATTCTTTAGCCCTAAAATCCCTCCCATAAAAAAAATGTTGTTTTACCATGTTTTCATGTTTTCTTTGATTTAACCATCCTGAAAATCTGAATTTCCTTGCAACCCGACAATGTTTTAATATTGGTTTACAATGCAAGTTAGGGTTTCTAATCTTTTTTCACTGATAACTAGATCACCAGATATGATCTCCAATTTTGCTTTTATTTTTTGTTTTCTTGTCGAGCATGGATAATCACTCAATTAACCCGATGTCTCTCACAATCTATATTTTTTCCTTATTTCTTGTACAAAATGGGTGTCAACCTCACATTGAATCGGTCATCAGGACAAACAAGAACACTTGGACCCACATTTCAGCTAGTGAACCGATCAGTTCAAATTTATGAACAGATTGGTTTAGGTTGTGAATTGACTGGTTCAGGCTATGAACCGACCATTTGGTTGGTCAATGAGATTGGATCAAGGATTGATGCTAACATCATGTTGCACATTAATTGAATTTCAAAATCCAATACAAATATGAATAGGAAACATAGTAAACTGATTGATACAAGGGTTGAACCGATCAACTCATATGTAAATCGATAGCTTCAATGGTGAACTGACTATTTTATGGTTTTTAGGTTCTGAAAAGTTTATGAAATTTTGTCTGTTTGACTCCTAGTTGATATAGAAATCATAACCCTAACCCTCCTATAAACAGAGGCGTAGTTGATGCATTAAGAATACACAACAATAACATGTAGCAATTGTAGTCTTCTCATAATTGTGGTAATGAGAGAAACTGAACAAGTCTTACCCATAAAAGGGAGAGATAGCAAGGGAAATACAACAAGGGAGAATAAGTCGACACTAGCATGTTGAATGGAAGGGACAAATCCGTCTTGTTCATTTCAAAAGAACTACAAGAGTTCCTAGTGTCCCATGTGGACTACGTAGAGGCGGTATGACCTTTGCCCCCCACTAGGAGGATGTTGTCAACCACTGCTGGTGGTGCCAATCTAGGAGGCCACCACCCCTAATTGTCAAAGTGTAAAGAAGCACGCTACAACAAGGATAGTCAATGGACTTGCTCTAGGACTAGGTATATGCCTTGCAACCTTCCTTCACGATCCATAGTTGTCAAAGAGATCTATTGTTTAAGGGAAATATTGTAGTAATTTTTTTGTTTCCATTGACATATCCTATAACCATATTTTCCTATAGTAGTATTAGAGCCATGTCAATTGATTATGCTTTAGGATTTAATCGATATGATCAAATTTTAGTTTTATCACTTATTGTTTATATGTGATTCAAGTATTTAATTGATTAATGTGCATATCTGATTAAATACCCATGTGATCCCTATATACATATTATATGATATATATGCAATTTATATGAGTCGCCCTAAAATATTGTCTTGATGGTGGATGTAAGCATCATAATGGCTAATAACCCCTAGATCTTTGTGCTTGGTTTGATAGTTGCTATTCCTATTTTATACCTTTGTTTGGATAATAAGCCTCTCTCTCCTTACCATATGTAAAAGTATTAATGCTTTCCTTCCTATGATCCCCTCGAATGTAACTCGAGATTTCCCTATTACAATTTAATAAGTTAAATAGGAACATGATAGTATTTATCTCCTGTTATGGCAATGAAGATGTTCCACACCTGACGAACCGACTATCTTAGAACTTGAATTGATCGACTGGAGGACCGAGGAGGCCATACGATAGGAGGATCTGACTGATTGGATGGTGGCACAACCGATCGACTAGAGGAGTCCAGACATTTCTTGAACTAGAGGCCAATCAACTGATCGTAGAGACCATACCAGGAGGCCAACCGATTGGTTCAAGAGTTAAATCAATCTACCCGGACTGGTTCAACCACAAATCTTCTTCAACAATAGTTTGCTACATATGATGTGGACCTTAGGTGGTAGTAGTTCCTTATGGATCCCAAGTTTTTACATTACTATGGCCATAACTATCACTCATGTTTTATAATTGCATTTTGTTAGATATAATATATATATGATACATTTAATATGTGGTGATTCGATATGTATATGTACTTATATAAATATAAAATCCCCCAGTCAGATATTGAGTCCTATATGATTTCCTTAAGAAACACAGATGATGATCAACTAAGAGTGGGCACACCAAATTGGTGCATTGTCCATCTCGTGGAAGTGTGATGGTAGCTATGTGGCCCTGTCAAGTAGGGTGCATTACTATCGTGTTGAATTTACTAGGTGACCTTATTGAGATTATGTGCATAGAAGCATGCAGATGACTATGGAAAAGAGTTGCACATACCATCTATCCAAAATTGCATGAGATGCAATTAGCAAATGTTGCCTACCTTAATAATTGGTTACGAATGCTGGCGTTGGTTGGGTAACAACTTAATTGTTTTAGGTCTTGGGTCACTATAAGGTTGTAAGCTACAATATTCCGAATTTTTATGTGAGGAATATCAACTTGAACAAAATAGTGGGAGCTATAAATAATTAAATTCCTAATTAAACATTGCCAAATTTTATTTTAATCAAATCAAATTAGAAGTGTTTTGACCAGTAGCAAGTTTTCATAAAGAAACAAATGGCAAGAAAATCATCATTTTGATCAGTCCTTAAGAAGGGTAGCCATAATGAGACAAATTTCCATGAGTTTTTTTGGACTTTTAAAGGGTTCTTACATACACCAGTGCCAAAAGAACTTGCTCCTGAAGTGCCTAGGGTGAGGTCGATGCTTATTATAAGCATGTCTATGATGCCTTAGACATTAAGAACCTTATATTATGTTGTATAAATAATGAGTTTCATGAGCTATATGAAGACATGGGGATTCTTGAGATGATATCACATCTTAAGAGCATGAACTAAAATCATGCAAAGAAAGAAAGGTATAATGTCTCAAAGGTTCTCTTTGAGTGCAAGATGACAGACGGAAATCCAAAAGAGACCCATGTGCTCAAATTGGACATATGGAACATCTATAGAAACTAGGATTCCCTTTGAAGCAAGAGTTGGCCATGGATATGATTGTACAATCATTTTCTGAATCTTATAGCCGATTTATTGATTGTTATTACTTGAGTAACTTGGCCCAACTACTATCAAAATTTCATGGTATGTTTCTAAATGTCGAAGCATGAATGAATAATGAAAAACCTATGATTGCAATTAGTAGAATGGAGTACAAGGAAGACAGCAAAACAAAGAAAAGTTTTGAGGCTAAGCTATATTCCAAGTCTTCAACACTTAAGGCAAGGAGAAAAAATAGTGCAAAAGCAATATGTCCTTTGCCCTTAAAAGGATTCATGAAGATGAAGGAGGGGATAGAGATCTCCACTTCATGTATATACATTATTGAGATAAATATGTGTACTTCTTCATAATGGGTACTAGATATTGAATGTGGATCTCACATATGTTCAAATATGTAGGATTTGAAAAGAAGTAAACCTTTAACAAACGGTGAGGTCAAATTGTGTTGCAAATGAAGCAAGAGATATTACCATTGTAGTTGGAACCCTTAATTTATCTCTTCCCACATGTCTTGTAGTAGAGTTAAAGAAATTATACTATTTTATACATGCCATTAATAGAAACATTATTTATGTATCTTGTATGGACAAGGATGGATATGAATTTCATATAAAGAATGGTCAATGTACTATTCAATAGATTAGATCTTTTTTGGCAGTTCCCCAATGTCCTATGATTTTTATTTGGTAGATCAAAAAAGAAATGTTTATAACGTCAATATTGAAAGCTTAAAACTCAATAACTCAAACAAAACATATCTTTAGCATTGTCATCTAGGGAACATCAATGAGAATCGCATTTCTAGACTCCATAAAGATGGATATCTAGATTCTTTTGATTTTGAATCAATAAAGACATTTGATTCTTGTTTGTTCAGAAATATGACAAAGACTCCCTTTACTGGTAACAGTGAGAGAGCTAGTGATCTATTAGAATTCATACAAACTGATGTTTGTGACCCTTTTAGAACAAATTCTAAAGGTGGTTATATGTACTTCATTACCTTTTACTCATGATTTCAGTAGATACAGTTATGTTTACTTGATGAAACATAAGTCCTTAAAAAGTTCAAGGATTTCATGAATGAAGTATAGAACCAACTTTGTAAAAGTATTAAGGCATGTTGTTCTAATCAAGGTGGAGAATACTTAAGTCAAGAGTTTGAGGACCTTGTACGAGATTGTGGTATCATATCACAATGGACTCCACCTGGAACACCGCAACATAATGGTAATCAAGAAAGAAGGAATCTCACATTGCTAGATATGGTGTGATCAATGATGAGTTTTTGTTGATCTTCTGACCTCCTTTTGGGATTATGCTCTAGAAACCACAACATTTATACTAAATCATGTGCCATCTAAATTGGTTCAAAATACATCATACGATAGATGATATGGGAAGTGTCCCAATGTGTCTTTTATGAAGATTTGGGGATGTGAAGCTTATGTGAGAAAGCAGTTTCCCGAAAAGCTTGGACCCAAATTGGATAAATGTTATTTTGTTGGATATCCTATGGAATCCAAAGGTTACTACTTTTGTACTCCATTTGACAACAAAGTGTTTGTTTCCAGGGATGTTTTATTCCTAGAAAAAGGTATTTATTTCCAAAGGAATCAGTGGGAGGAAAGTAGAACTCGAAGATGTTCGAGAACAACAAGAAAACATTGACCCTATAGACATACATGAGAAACATAGAGAGTCACAAATTGTTTTGGAATGTCAAATTCCTCATGTAGCATAGGAACCTCACAGATCTAGTAGGACACACCTTGAGCCAAAAAGATTTGGTTATCTTGTGACTCGAGAAGGAAATGAGTTGGTCATTGATGAGGAGCTAGAAACCTACCTAGAAACTATAAAGGGACCAGAAACTAGAAGTGCCTTGAGGACATGAAATTTAATATGGATTCCATGTACACCAACAAGGTTTGGACCTTGGTGGATCCACCTAAAGGGGTAAAATTCATAAGATGCAAATGGGTCTTCAAAAGGACTACTGACATGGATGGTATTGTACAAACTTAGAAAGGATGATTGGTTGCAAAGGGTATCAAAAAAGTTCATGGTGTTGACTATGAAAAAACCTTTTCTCCAGTTTCCATGGTTACATCCATCAAGATCATGCTTTCCATTGCAACTTATTATGACTATGATATATGTAAGATGGATGTTAAAACCACATTCCTTAATGGAAATCTTCTTGAGGATATGTACATGACATAACTCGAGGGTTTTATGCATCTAAAGGATTCAAATAAAGTATATAAGGTACAATAGTCAATCTATGCATTGAAGTAAGCATCTCAGAGATGGAATCTTTGATTTAACAAAATATTCAAAGAGTTTGGCTTTAGTCAAAATGAAAATGAACCTTGTATTTACAAGAAGGTTAGTGGGAGCATGATTGTATTCCTCGTAATAAATGTAGATTACATACTATTGATTGTGAATGACATTCCTACTATACAAATTGTAACGACCTAGATATGAAATACATTCTCTACAAAGGACTTAGGAAAAGCATCATATATGTTTAGAATCAAGATCTATAGAGATAGATCTAGAACGCTTATTGGTCTAAGCTATAGCACATATGACAAAGTGTTGAAGAGGTTCATCATGGAGAACTCAAATAGAGGAAACTTACCTATATCTCATGGTGTTACTATCTCTAGATATCAATGTCCTAGTTCTTATGAAGAAAGGGAATGCATGAGTAAGATTTGATATGTATATGTAATTAGATCTCATCATGATGTCTCGTATGCCTTGAGCATGACGAGTAAATATTAGTCAGATCCTGGTGAAGGCCAATGGATTTTCGTTATGTACATCCTTAAGTGCTTGAGAAGAACTAAGGATCAGTTCCTTGTCTACGATTGTGAGGAAGAGTTAGTGGTAAAGGGTTGCATTGATGCAAGCTTCTGATATGATAAAGATGACTATAGATCGTAGTCTAGATTTGTATTTTACCTAAAAAATAGAGTTGTAAGATGTAAATTTTCCAAGGAAGAGATAGTTGTTTATTCTACAATAGAGGCCAAGTAATATTGTTGCATCTAATGGAGCAAAGGAGGCTGGATGGATTAAGAAGTTGATTTCTGCACTTTGGGTGGTTCCAAGCATCATTGATGAAGTATTGCTATATTGTGACAACGATGGAGCTATGGCACAAGCTAAGGGAACTAGATCACATCAGCATTCTAAGCACATACAATAGCGGTTCCATCTCAGATGAGAGATTCTACAATGAGGGGATGTGAAGATTTTCATATTACCAATTGAAAGCAATGTGGTTGACTCCTTCACATAAGCACTTTCACATCACTTGGGATTAAGTTCATGGGTGGTTAACTCTAAGTGCAAGTGGGAGTCTATTGGTATGTTTGAACAGAGAGCCAATCTTATGATGATTGTAATGTCATATTTTGTAAGCGATTTGATTAATTATAAAGGCAGTATTCCATTTATTTTGTTTTATTCAGTTATGAGATAATGATGTAACATAATAAAAGTCTAAAAAATGATGTTACTCAATGACATATGTCTTTAGGTTGAGGACATGAACAATGAAATCATATGGATGTTAAGAGTATATATATTCTTGTTAGGTGCCAAATTAGTTATTATTGTGGAAGCTGATAGAGATCAACAACACATAAGACAATGATATGGTAGTAAAATTTCTATTTCCACTACCATATTTCCCTACACAACCCACCATTTACCAAAATCTATATGGAAACCTATCATTACAAAACTTAAACAATGAATGTTCAGATGGAAAACCAAATTCCTCAATCCAACAGACAAACTCACTCTCATCAACATCTCTCTCACATCACTAACTACCAACTACTTCAGTTGTATGTTATGCTAACCATACACAAACTTATTGATCACATCAATAGAGAGTTACTCTAGATACACTAGGAACAAAATCAACTTGTTTAATTGGGATATCATTTGTGCACCAAAATATTTTGGACAATGGGCATAATAAACATTTAAACACATGCCCATTGGATGACCCATCAAATCATAGAAACACCGTACGCAGACAAGAACAATATCTAAAAAATACATGTCAATAACAATCCTTGGTTTGACATGAAGCATCAATGGGCATCACCACTTTATAAATAGATCAATTTGCACCTCCACTTTATCTAGAGTTTCATCAACACCCCACAACACACTGCCAACAACATCAATTTTAGATAGGTTCATGGTTCCAAGGGCAGATTATTCAACAACAAACCATTCATATAGACATCCTTCTCCCCATATCCAACATCACTATTGGAAAAGCATTGATATTTCTAGAAAGTCATGGAAACAACCTACTCAAAAGAACTCCCATAACCCACTTACCACTAGATATCTCTTCTAACATCACTAGGAAGCTAGAATCCAACATTAGAATTAGCACCTCATTGATATGGGGACACACATGCTCCCCCAATAAAGATTACATCTTATTCAAATACGGAGGTCACATTTTTCTACAAACTACACATTGAAAATCATTGTTCCACACAAAAATAAACTTCTTATATGACTCATTCTTGTACGACAAGGTTCTTAGTGACCAAATATGAAGAAAAGAGGCTTTCAGGGACATTCCATCTGTTTTCTTTGCTCTCAACATGACGAAACGACTACACATTCTTTCATAAATAATATATAACCACGCTCCTTAGAGACCACTTCCTCCTATGCATTAATACTTTACCATCAACATCTATTGATTTTTGGCAAACGTTTCTAATAACCAAAGCATTTTTTTTGTTTTTCACGTACACAAAAAATATGCTTTTGGCCTCCTTGAGATGGACCATATTGACAAAAAAATAATAGAAAGGTTCAAGACTCTTACGATCTATTTCTAAAATGCATATATATAGGACACCATGGACCCAAGTAAAGAGAACTAGAACACTACATGTTACTTTGAAGAGAAGACTAATGCATAATGAACATAAACAAATTGCGTAGATCCTTGCAAAGACGAATGGATACTGATTCATCTATTTCTATAGAGGCCCATTGTTTGGGTACCTCTCTTATGCTATTGATGCTTTGAATGGGTGTATTTATGTTGTTACACTATGTATGCCTCATTTTCGCATGTCTCTCTATGTTAATGATGTAATTTATGCTATGAAATTTTCATTAAATAGGTACATATAAAATTGTAAAACCAATATTCATGATTGTAACCATCAATGTCCATTTGTAATGCTAAAAAATGATCAACATATTTTAGTTGTAAATATGAAGACCTAATAAGAAGCTTTTTGGATTAGAACTTTGAAAACGTGAGCATGGAATGATAAAATAAAATATAAGAATCAAACGATGACTATGATTTATAGCTTATGGGTTATCACTTTGACCAAAGCATCAATGTTTTGAAGCCCTACTCAATAAATTTTCATATTAGAACTTTGGCTATAACTAATGTTTTTAGAAGATAAAAATTTTGGATTTGAAGAATTCAAATTTTTGAAGCATCAATGTTTGGATTAGAATTTTCTTGCACATACAATTCTTGAAAGAGAGAAGAAAAAGAATCTAAATTAACTAAAAATTTTGATAACAATTTTCCTTATATACTTCACTTTTCTCATTTACACCTAGTAATCAACCAATAAAAAAATATGTTGACAAATAAATGTTCTAAACCCTAATATTGGATTTTTTGTACTTTCACAATTTTATGGATTCATTTTACTTTAGTGATACCATTAGATATGTATACTTTTTGGATATATATTATGGAGTTATACACTGTCCTTAGCAAATAGAACAGGTCTAGTCAAGTCATGTGTTTCTAGGAAGTTAGGTTTCTTGTTCATATTAGCGTAGAGAGGAACGTGTGTGTTGATTCAAGAGGAATATATGCTGGATTGAGAAAATTCTACTATATATTTATTAATACTCTTGAGGATTTTGATGATGAGAAAGGCTTAATATTACATTGTTTGATGAAATAAAACTCTCACAATTTGGATTAGATTTTATCATTACAGTTTCAAACTTTATCACTTTATATTTAGTCTTGGACCTTTTTTATAAGAGCTTCATACTTGGGACAGTGGTTTTATGTAAAGGAATCTAGTGGTTGTGCTTGTTCTCGAATGTTGGGTAGAAAATTTGTTATGGGTAAATGGTTGTGGTTAGAATGTCTTATAGGACATAGATAGGTCATATCTTGAGTGGCTTGAGCTTGTGGTGATCATCTAGAAACATGTGAGACATTTATGAAACCTTTTTATTGATAATAATGTTGTTCCTCGATATGATGCATGATACATGAAATACCTTACTTTTGTTAAATATTGATATATGTATGATAAGTCACTCCCTCATAAACTAGACCTAATATGAATTCATGAACTTGATATGATTATTCTTGATATGTTAGATTGAATAATTATGAATACAATTCTTAATGTCATAATCAAAAAGGAAAATGATCAACATAATTAGTTTTTTCTAAAAACTTTATATGAAAAGCTAAAACATGCATGAAATATAGTTTAGTGATAAAATATAAGTTCAATGACAATCTCAATTGAGGTCATAGTAAAAAATGTGTTAGTTTGAAAATTTTTAAAGCATAGATTTTGATAGAACACCTTAGGCTCGTATAAGTACTTGAACAAAAACCATAATGTAAAACGGATAAAGGATAGTGAAAACCCTTGGTGTCATAATGATAATACACAAAGGGATATGTACGTAATTGAAATGGTAGAAATATATGAGCACCCCATCATGGGTGATGCCTTGAAATATTGGAGTGGCCGATAAAACATGATAGATATTGACAAGAACCTTTAACTATGATCTTAGATGAATTTAATGGAAAAATTCTCTTTTAAGGATGGAAGGTTGTACATTGTTTTTCTCATCAAGTGGCCTCTTACTCAATTCAAGTCAATTACATAATTTGAATGTGGGGGTTCCCCAAATTGGTCACGTCGATCTACTATTTCACAATGGGTGACATTACTTTGCAAGTTTGAGCTATCTTCCATACCTTAATATATACCACCATAGTTTAATAATAAGTGAACCTATTTAACATGATAATGTACTTACTAAATGTACATCAAGTTTTAATGATTTCAGTGATGAATCTGACACAAAAATCTTCTTGACTAGTCCAACAAGTCAAAAGTTGTGGTATTTTCCCTTTCTACTTTATTTAATTAGATTTTAGAGCCTTAACGAACCCAGTTAGGGTGCATCCCAACTGCCACACTCACTTGGTAAGCCCTACTGTGCCTTCTTTTCTAACTATTGGATCATGTATCCATGATCATCCCCTACCTTGATCTGTTCCAGTGTAGTAGGGTGGCTTTTGGATCAACCAATCAATGACATTCTCGAACCCTTTTGATCAATTGACACCTCAATAGGTTCCTTTCTTCATCCAATTCATGACCCTATCTTTTATTTACAATTTGTGTACCAAAGTGTCTCTCCACTCTTTTTCTTCTCCTTCTTTTGCACAATGTGCCTCCAAAGACACTACATCTTGGATGAACTATGTGTTGCCTCTTTCGAACACAAGGTGCTTCATCGGACCCCCCCCCCACTCAATTTTGGGGGGTCGAGGCAAGCTCCTCCAAAACTATCCCTTCCTCCCTGGGGCCTATGTGCCCTTCTTCTTGGTGGAGTCAACGAGTAGCAACGTATCTACCATTTCTACTAGGTGGTCATTGGTGGGATTCAGCGAGACGTTACGAGTGCGAGCCATGTGTAGTATTTGGGATGGCAATCAGAAACACCCAAACACAGCCCTCTAATGAAAAGGAGAATAGGTGCAACATATGGGTGATTTGAAAGCAGCCCATGGACCTAAGAGAAATTGCATGGGAGGGAAGCAGTGTTTCTACTGCTAGATCAAATATTAATGGTTTAGATCGATAGTCACATTGCTAGAAAAATGAAGGTAACACCCTATGTAATATTCCTATAGAGTTGGTCAAATATTCTAAAAATTGCATAACTCTCTACCTCTTAGTCCAAATGTGATGAAAAAATATATCAAGTTCATCATCTTGAAAATTCTATGTAACCAGTTCCGCTCTGGCTTCTGCTCTGGCGATCGCGATGGTGACCTAGGGTTCCAAGCGCTCGACCCTCCAGCTCGGGGGAGGAGGTCGGCTGCCGGTGCGTGGCCACCCTCTCCCCCTAGGCTTCCGTCGGCGCCTGTCTGCTCTGTAGATCGCACTCCTCGTCCATTTGGCTTCTCTCCTCTCCATCGCCTTTTGCCTTTCCCCTTTCTGGTCGTCAGGGTCGGGTCTCCCGGTCCTTTGATCCGAGAGTTGCAGGGTGTAGGAGTGGTGGCTTCCGTGCGGTGGCTTTGCCTCTGGTGCAGTTCTTGCTTGGTGGCGGTGTGGAGGCGGCCGAGTCTATGGAGTCTGGCGTGTACCTGCTGAAGGCTGGCGTTTGCTCCCCTGTTTAGTGTTCCTACTTTCCTGTCTGTTTGATTTCCCTTTTGTGCGTGTGTTCTCGGGTTCTAGGCAGGTTCTCTGCCTTCTAGTCACCATTTTTTGGTGTTTGTGTGTCCTTTAGGGGGGTGTTTCTCTCTCCTATCGTGAGAGTATCGTGATCTCTAGGAGGTCTCATTTTGCCTCAGGTTCGTTTGCTGCTCAAGCTATTGACATGGATGGTAGAGATAACAATCCGATGGAATACTAGTTTGGTTCATCCCTTACACCGCTGCCTAATGCTCAAGTTGAAGGCATCTCTCATAAAAGCTGCTTAAGTCAGCCTTGAAGAAGAGAGATCTATGCAGAAGTGTTTTATTCTCGTTCCAATATGAGTGGTAGTGGTTCTAAGTTTGTGTACCTGATTGTTGCTTGTTCTTGTGGTTGTTCTTCTCTACTTGTAGATGTTGTTTGGCTTGAGTAATGAATGGATCTGCTTACTCTCAAAAAAAAAGTTCATCATCTTGATGAGAACTGCATATCGGGCTTGGTCCTAGACCCTAATTCCACTTCTTGTTCCCTGTTTTCCTAAAAGATGCTAACATTAGTTATATTGACTATTGTTTTTTATCAGTAAGCGTACTTCCTTTCTATATTAAATCCAAATTCAGATGTACAAGTGGTTTTCATATAAAGAGTTATGACAGAAAGAAACCTATCTATACAAGTAGGCTATAATCTGTTATTATTTTTTTTTTGAAGTCTCCCCAAATCTTGTCGAGCTTCCTCAAATACGCATTGGTTTCTATGCACCCAAATGTGATAGCGAGCAATGAGACATTGGAGACGCCTTTTCTTATTAACCACTTTTAGCATGTCATCCAGGTTTGTTGGGATCTTTAACTCATTCTGTAGTTCTAGAGTGAAATCACATCTCTAGAAAATATGATGAGCATCTTCAGAGCACGACTTGCATAAAGAGCATCTTGATGCTAGAGAAAAATTTCTTTATTGTAGGTATTCTTGAGTAACAAGTTTGCCATGGAGTAGTTTCCATCCAAAGATTCTCATACAATTGGGGGCCTTAGTTTCCCACAGCCACTTCACCCATCTGGGAGCAGGGTTTTTGGTGCGACATAGGTCCCAAGCTGCTTTCAAAGTAAAATTATCAAGACCAACGAAATAACACTTATCTCTGGTAACTAGTTGGACAGAGTTACAGATATTAATTAGTTGATCAACACCACGCGTAGATGGTAGTTCTCGTCTTCCATCTTTGATGAGACCACATAGATATGAGGAAGGTTCCAGTCCTATTCTGTACATAAGCCTTGTACCAATCAACTCCTGCAAGTAATGCCCCTTGATCCATGGGTCTTTCCATACCTTAATCGTGCTGCCATCACCAATGTCAAATCAGACCAGATGGAGCATGTGATCCCTGTGTTTGAGAATAGACCTCCACATCCAGCTATGATACTGCCTAGCTGTACAGGTCCAAATGGATTCCATTTTTATGTATCTTGCATGGATCCACCTGATCCAAAGATTATTTTTACCGTTAGCAATGTCCCAGAGCAGCCTAGTCAGTCCAGCAGCAGACCAATCATCGACTTTCCTGATGCCGAGACCACCTTCTAACTTGGGTTTGCAGATGTCGTCCCATGCAACTATGTGAAAGTCTCTGCTATCCCCATTGTCACTCCACACAAAACTCCTGCATAGTCTTTCAATTTCATTCATAGTTGCTTTAGGCAATGGGAAAACCCCTGTCCTGAAAAGATGATATGAAGTAAGTGTAGAAATCACCAGCTCGACCCTCCCAGCCATAGAGAGGAGCTTGGTTTTCTAGGAGTCAAGTTTTTTCTTAATTTTGTCTACCAAGGGGGAGCACAGACTTTTAGTAAGTCTTCCAGTGAAAAGTGGAAGGCCAACATATTTAACCGGCATGTTGGTTCTCTCAACTTCCAGAATGTCAACAATGTCAGATGGAGCATTAGGACTCATGAAAAGATGGCTTTTTTTTGGGTTTAGTTCTAACCCGGACAGGGCACTGAATTGTTTCATACAGTTTAGGATACCTTCTGCACTTTCCTTAGATGCTTCGGTGAAGATGAGAAGGTCATCTGCAAACATAAGGTGGGAGACATCAGTCCCACCAGCCTTTAGAAGTTTAATCTGGGACTCCTTTATAGCTTTGTCAAGAATAGCTGTGAACCCTTGCATACCAATGAAAAATAGATAAGGGGCGAGAGGGTCATCCTGCCTTATTCCTCTGGAGGCTTGAATAATATATGTGGCAGCACCATTAACTAGTACTTGGAATGAAGTGGATTCCATACTTTCCCTGACCCATTGGATCCAGAATTTGGGAAAATTCATTTCCTTTAGGATATTCAGTAGGTATTTTCTATTGATAGAGTCATATGCTTTACTCAAATCAGCTTTGAGGCCAAGTTTGTTGGTTGCATTTGTGCTTTTGAGGTCATGCATTACTTCATTTGCAAGGAGAATCACATCAGAGATTCTTCTACCCTTTATGAAGGCACATTGATTAAGGCTAATAATCGAGGGCATGATATCTCTCAGCCTATTCGCCATAATCTTTGGTATAATTTTGTATACAAAATTGTAGAGTGAGATAGGCCTCCACTCCCTTGGTGCCTGAGGTTGCTTTACTTTCGGAATAAGGGCAATGTATGGTTTATTTGCTTCCTTGAGCAGTCTGCCTTTTAGAAAGAAATCCTTAATGGCAGCACACACATCCTCACCCACAATGTCCCAGGTATGTTTGAAAAAGTGTGCATTGAAGTCGTCAGGGCCAGGTGATTTATCATCACTGGCATTCTTGACCACTTCATAGATTTCCTCATTCATCACATACTTGCTCAATTGAGTAATCTGATATTCATTGAGCTTTGGAAGATTCTGCCAATTGTAATCAGTGGTTTTGCATCCCCTATCTCTGAATAAATCTGCAAAATGTAGCTCGAAGGCCTGCTTAATGTTCTCCAGACCCTAGACTTGGTTATCTTCAATCATCACATATTTTATTTGATTTCTTGCCTTCCTAGTTTGCACGGAAGCATAAAAGAATCTTGTATTGTTGTCACCCTGTTTCAGCCACTAGATCCTTGATTTTTGTCTAATTATAGACTCCTCGGCTGCCCTTGCTTGCAGGGCTTCATTTTTTTTCACCTTTGCAATCTCCCACAAAAGTTCATCAGTAAGATTATTATCTGAATTGGCTTGAGCTTGGAGAGCCTCTTTCTCCTTATTTGCAGCAAATTTAGTCAAGTCGCCTAATCTCTCCCAGTTCTAGGTTTGTAGTGCTCTCTTTGTCAGTTTCAACTTGTGGTACAGTCTGAACATTGGGTTTCCTAAAATGCTATTGTTCCATGCATTGCTGATAGTCTCTCTGAATCCTTCACATCCATCCCAGGCATTAAAATACCTAGTAGGATATTTTTGAGATGGAATAGTATCATCCAAATGCAGCACCAAGGCATGATGGTCACTATATATAGTAGGCATCACCTCAAGCCACATATTTTTAAGCTGGGGCATAACCTGCAGTTCGCAGAAAGCACAATCAATCTTGCTTCTTACGTTGTTTGCACCCAGATGTTGATTGTTCCAGGTGTAAAAAGGCCCTTTGGCCTGAATTTCAATCAAATTAGTATCCAAGATAAGATTGTTGAAATCCAACATCGATCTAGCCGAGGGGGAATACCTACCTAGTCTTTCATTAGTGGCTCTAACAACATTACAGTCACCGAGCAGAATCCAAGGATATGTAGGGAGAAGATTTCGAATGTCATTCCAGAGTTGGGCTCTGGTACTATCATCATTTGCAGCATAGACTATGGTAAGATAAAATTGCCTTTGGTCCACCATCATCTTACAGTGAATGAACTGTTTGGATTGTCTCAAGGGAACAATGGTGATATTGGGGTTGTCCCATAAGATGAGAATCCTCACCTTACTATAGCTTACGGAATTGTATATCCATTTGCAGTTGGGCCTCGATTTTTGCATCATCTTCCTTATCTTGCTTCTTCTGACTTTAACTTCAGTAAGTAGGGCAATGTCAGCCTTTGCCCTAAATATTTCAGCCCGGACCATGTCTTGTTTATCCTTTTGTGATAAACCTCTGACATTCCAGGCTATAAGAGTGGGTAGACTAATCATCAGGGCGTGGAGGATTTTTGCTGCCTCCCACCCCTACAGTCTTAGTTTGTTCATTGTCCAGAGGTTGAAATCTATTGTTCATTTCCTTGGACTTGTTTTTTGGGTTCAGACTTTGGCATCTGGTTCTTCTGCCCTGCGGGCTAGTGGTTCTCCTGGGGACTTTAAATCCATCGCTCTTCTCAGGGGATGGGTTTTTAGCAGTCTCCTTCTCTTGGCCATTTTGGCAGACAAGTGGAATGTTGGCCGGGATGCTTGCTCCTTCAACACTAGTATTTGTCTACTCCACCGTGCCAGTTGTTGCATTTGAGATTGGTTTCTCTGGTGGTTTGCATAGGGACTTGTCATGCCCGAAGGTGCCACAGTAAGGGCATCTGACTGGAACCCACTCATACTCAACTTTCACCGAGTACGGTTGGCCTTTATCAGTCCGCAGCTTAACCTCTACAGTGAAGGATGACGAGGCATCAATCATAACATTGACCCTAGCATAGTCAATGCATTTTTGTGCTTTCGTCTGTCGATCCAAGCATTGTGTCTTCCCCAAATAAGAAGCAATGTGGGCTATCATTCACTCGCTCCATAATTCCAGGGGTAGGTTCAAGATTTTTATCCAAACTGGGACCGACGTGAGCTTTTCCTGCTCTAGCGGTTCCCCTTTCTCCCAATTCTTCAGTATCATTGGCTTCCCTTTAACATACCATGGTCCGCCCTCCAGGGCAATATTCATATCAGACGTGTTCTAAAATCTGATGATGAAGCTTCCGCTGCTTCGCCCAAGAACCTCCATGGAACCAGTTGGTTTCCATAGACGCATTAGGTTCTCCTGGAGAGTGGGGATATGGGGATGGAAACTAATGATATAACTCGCAAGTGTATTTCTCCACATTGCAACATTTTCATCGACTTCCAGTTGTGGTATGATGATTGTGTCATCGTCAATCGTGAGGACTGCTTGGTCGAGTCTGGTATTGCTGTCTCCGATTTGAGTTTTGCACAGGGTGGTCCAATCCTTAGGGCTAGC